>CAMTZC010000019.1:5000-2505000 GCA_947086505.1 Morpho deidamia
ACCTACCTACCTACCTACCTACCTACCTACCTACCTACCTACCTACCTACCTACCTACCTACCTACCTACCTACCTACCTACCTACCTACCTACCTACCTACCTACCTACCTACCTACCTACCTACCTACCTACCTACCTACCTACCTACCTACCTACCTACCTACCTACCTACCTACCTACCTACCTACCTACCTACCTACCTACCTACCTACCTACCTACCTACCTACCTACCTACCTACCTACCTACCTACCTACCTACCTACCTACCTACCTACCTACCTACCTACCTACCTACCTACCTACCTACCTACCTACCTACCTACCTACCTACCTACCTACCTACCTACCTACCTACCTACCTACCTACCTACCTACCTACCTACCTACCTACCTACCTACCTACCTACCTACCTACCTACCTACCTACCTACCTACCTACCTACCTACCTACCTACCTACCTACCTACCTACCTACCTACCTACCTACCTACCTACCTACCTACCTACCTACCTACCTACCTACCTACCTACCTACCTACCTACCTACCTACCTACCTACCTACCTACCTACCTACCTACCTACCTACCTACCTACCTACCTACCTACCTACCTACCTACCTACCTACCTACCTACCTACCTACCTACCTACCTACCTACCTACCTACCTACCTACCTACCTACCTACCTACCTACCTACCTACCTACCTACCTACCTACCTACCTACCTACCTACCTACCTACCTACCTACCTACCTACCTACCTACCTACCTACCTACCTACCTACCTACCTACCTACCTACCTACCTACCTACCTACCTACCTACCTACCTACCTACCTACCTACCTACCTACCTACCTACCTACCTACCTACCTACCTACCTACCTACCTACCTACCTACCTACCTACCTACCTACCTACCTACCTACCTACCTACCTACCTACCTACCTACCTACCTACCTACCTACCTACCTACCTACCTACCTACCTACCTACCTACCTACCTACCTACCTACCTACCTACCTACCTACCTACCTACCTACCTACCTACCTACCTACCTACCTACCTACCTACCTACCTACCTACCTACCTACCTACCTACCTACCTACCTACCTACCTACCTACCTACCTACCTACCTACCTACCTACCTACCTACCTACCTACCTACCTACCTACCTACCTACCTACCTACCTACCTACCTACCTACCTACCTACCTACCTACCTACCTACCTACCTACCTACCTACCTACCTACCTACCTACCTACCTACCTACCTACCTACCTACCTACCTACCTACCTACCTACCTACCTACCTACCTACCTACCTACCTACCTACCTACCTACCTACCTACCTACCTACCTACCTACCTACCTACCTACCTACCTACCTACCTACCTACCTACCTACCTACCTACCTACCTACCTACCTACCTACCTACCTACCTACCTACCTACCTACCTACCTACCTACCTACCTACCTACCTACCTACCTACCTACCTACCTACCTACCTACCTACCTACCTACCTACCTACCTACCTACCTACCTACCTACCTACCTACCTACCTACCTACCTACCTACCTACCTACCTACCTACCTACCTACCTACCTACCTACCTACCTACCTACCTACCTACCTACCTACCTACCTACCTACCTACCTACCTACCTACCTACCTACCTACCTACCTACCTACCTACCTACCTACCTACCTACCTACCTACCTACCTACCTACCTACCTACCTACCTACCTACCTACCTACCTACCTACCTACCTACCTACCTACCTACCTACCTACCTACCTACCTACCTACCTACCTACCTACCTACCTACCTACCTACCTACCTACCTACCTACCTACCTACCTACCTACCTACCTACCTACCTACCTACCTACCTACCTACCTACCTACCTACCTACCTACCTACCTACCTACCTACCTACCTACCTACCTACCTACCTACCTACCTACCTACCTACCTACCTACCTACCTACCTACCTACCTACCTACCTACCTACCTACCTACCTACCTACCTACCTACCTACCTACCTACCTACCTACCTACCTACCTACCTACCTACCTACCTACCTACCTACCTACCTACCTACCTACCTACCTACCTACCTACCTACCTACCTACCTACCTACCTACCTACCTACCTACCTACCTACCTACCTACCTACCTACCTACCTACCTACCTACCTACCTACCTACCTACCTACCTACCTACCTACCTACCTACCTACCTACCTACCTACCTACCTACCTACCTACCTACCTACCTACCTACCTACCTACCTACCTACCTACCTACCTACCTACCTACCTACCTACCTACCTACCTACCTACCTACCTACCTACCTACCTACCTACCTACCTACCTACCTACCTACCTACCTACCTACCTACCTACCTACCTACCTACCTACCTACCTACCTACCTACCTACCTACCTACCTACCTACCTACCTACCTACCTACCTACCTACCTACCTACCTACCTACCTACCTACCTACCTACCTACCTACCTACCTACCTACCTACCTACCTACCTACCTACCTACCTACCTACCTACCTACCTACCTACCTACCTACCTACCTACCTACCTACCTACCTACCTACCTACCTACCTACCTACCTACCTACCTACCTACCTACCTACCTACCTACCTACCTACCTACCTACCTACCTACCTACCTACCTACCTACCTACCTACCTACCTACCTACCTACCTACCTACCTACCTACCTACCTACCTACCTACCTACCTACCTACCTACCTACCTACCTACCTACCTACCTACCTACCTACCTACCTACCTACCTACCTACCTACCTACCTACCTACCTACCTACCTACCTACCTACCTACCTACCTACCTACCTACCTACCTACCTACCTACCTACCTACCTACCTACCTACCTACCTACCTACCTACCTACCTACCTACCTACCTACCTACCTACCTACCTACCTACCTACCTACCTACCTACCTACCTACCTACCTACCTACCTACCTACCTACCTACCTACCTACCTACCTACCTACCTACCTACCTACCTACCTACCTACCTACCTACCTACCTACCTACCTACCTACCTACCTACCTACCTACCTACCTACCTACCTACCTACCTACCTACCTACCTACCTACCTACCTACCTACCTACCTACCTACCTACCTACCTACCTACCTACCTACCTACCTACCTACCTACCTACCTACCTACCTACCTACCTACCTACCTACCTACCTACCTACCTACCTACCTACCTACCTACCTACCTACCTACCTACCTACCTACCTACCTACCTACCTACCTACCTACCTACCTACCTACCTACCTACCTACCTACCTACCTACCTACCTACCTACCTACCTACCTACCTACCTACCTACCTACCTACCTACCTACCTACCTACCTACCTACCTACCTACCTACCTACCTACCTACCTACCTACCTACCTACCTACCTACCTACCTACCTACCTACCTACCTACCTACCTACCTACCTACCTACCTACCTACCTACCTACCTACCTACCTACCTACCTACCTACCTACCTACCTACCTACCTACCTACCTACCTACCTACCTACCTACCTACCTACCTACCTACCTACCTACCTACCTACCTACCTACCTACCTACCTACCTACCTACCTACCTACCTACCTACCTACCTACCTACCTACCTACCTACCTACCTACCTACCTACCTACCTACCTACCTACCTACCTACCTACCTACCTACCTACCTACCTACCTACCTACCTACCTACCTACCTACCTACCTACCTACCTACCTACCTACCTACCTACCTACCTACCTACCTACCTACCTACCTACCTACCTACCTACCTACCTACCTACCTACCTACCTACCTACCTACCTACCTACCTACCTACCTACCTACCTACCTACCTACCTACCTACCTACCTACCTACCTACCTACCTACCTACCTACCTACCTACCTACCTACCTACCTACCTACCTACCTACCTACCTACCTACCTACCTACCTACCTACCTACCTACCTACCTACCTACCTACCTACCTACCTACCTACCTACCTACCTACCTACCTACCTACCTACCTACCTACCTACCTACCTACCTACCTACCTACCTACCTACCTACCTACCTACCTACCTACCTACCTACCTACCTACCTACCTACCTACCTACCTACCTACCTACCTACCTACCTACCTACCTACCTACCTACCTACCTACCTACCTACCTACCTACCTACCTACCTACCTACCTACCTACCTACCTACCTACCTACCTACCTACCTACCTACCTACCTACCTACCTACCTACCTACCTACCTACCTACCTACCTACCTACCTACCTACCTACCTACCTACCTACCTACCTACCTACCTACCTACCTACCTACCTACCTACCTACCTACCTACCTACCTACCTACCTACCTACCTACCTACCTACCTACCTACCTACCTACCTACCTACCTACCTACCTACCTACCTACCTACCTACCTACCTACCTACCTACCTACCTACCTACCTACCTACCTACCTACCTACCTACCTACCTACCTACCTACCTACCTACCTACCTACCTACCTACCTACCTACCTACCTACCTACCTACCTACCTACCTACCTACCTACCTACCTACCTACCTACCTACCTACCTACCTACCTACCTACCTACCTACCTACCTACCTACCTACCTACCTACCTACCTACCTACCTACCTACCTACCTACCTACCTACCTACCTACCTACCTACCTACCTACCTACCTACCTACCTACCTACCTACCTACCTACCTACCTACCTACCTACCTACCTACCTACCTACCTACCTACCTACCTACCTACCTACCTACCTACCTACCTACCTACCTACCTACCTACCTACCTACCTACCTACCTACCTACCTACCTACCTACCTACCTACCTACCTACCTACCTACCTACCTACCTACCTACCTACCTACCTACCTACCTACCTACCTACCTACCTACCTACCTACCTACCTACCTACCTACCTACCTACCTACCTACCTACCTACCTACCTACCTACCTACCTACCTACCTACCTACCTACCTACCTACCTACCTACCTACCTACCTACCTACCTACCTACCTACCTACCTACCTACCTACCTACCTACCTACCTACCTACCTACCTACCTACCTACCTACCTACCTACCTACCTACCTACCTACCTACCTACCTACCTACCTACCTACCTACCTACCTACCTACCTACCTACCTACCTACCTACCTACCTACCTACCTACCTACCTACCTACCTACCTACCTACCTACCTACCTACCTACCTACCTACCTACCTACCTACCTACCTACCTACCTACCTACCTACCTACCTACCTACCTACCTACCTACCTACCTACCTACCTACCTACCTACCTACCTACCTACCTACCTACCTACCTACCTACCTACCTACCTACCTACCTACCTACCTACCTACCTACCTACCTACCTACCTACCTACCTACCTACCTACCTACCTACCTACCTACCTACCTACCTACCTACCTACCTACCTACCTACCTACCTACCTACCTACCTACCTACCTACCTACCTACCTACCTACCTACCTACCTACCTACCTACCTACCTACCTACTTTTCTTATTCTTTCTCTTTCTCGCGGACGAGATTAATTAAAGCTCGATATCATTTAAATTACGTTAAGACCATCTCGAACCGTACAAGAACAATGGTTAACCGTCGGTAATGCAAATAAATAGTGTTTTCTGATGCTGCGCTGTTATTATTTCGACGTGTTAGTATTCGTCCCGCAACCTGTTCGACTGCCGCCCGGTCTACCTCCTTCCGAAACAATAAATCTAGTCGGTTATATTTACAAGCTAGGAAGGATATTAAATATGACGACGACTTCCTTACGCATTCGGACCTCGAGCTTTAGGGAAGTGAGATTTTATTTTCAGAGACGATTCCTCGAAGGAAACGAACCCTTACATTTGTATAATTTATTAATAAAAAAAATCACTTTCAATACGAATAAAACGTGTACTCGATTAACATTATCATATTATATAAAGACGGGTAACAACATTTAAATCAATAACTACAATTATCGAGCAAAGATAGAGCGACAGTCGGGTAGAGCTTCACTCTCACCGCATGATTTTAGTCAAACGTTCGAATTAGTATATAATGATATCTAAAGAGCGGTCCGGCGCGGTCGGCCTCACAACGCGGCCAGCTCCCTCCTGACCTGCGCCGCGTAGTCGGCCGCGGCGTCGGCGAGGTCTCGGTCGCCGGTCGGCCCCTCCGCGTCGGCCACGGAGGCCGCGGGACTGCCCTCCTCCGCCTGCCGCAGCTTCAGCCTGAACTCCCTCGTGCGCGCCTCCAGGATGCGCTCGCGCTTGCCCTCCCGGTCCAGCACCTGCGGCGGCGGGGGGCGGTCGGTGAACCCATTGCCATACTTATATCACGACGGGAACGCGCGAACGACGAGGAGCGTGACGTCTGTCCGTTTCGTTTTCGTATCTAATTTGGCAATATTAAGCGATAGAGCGATATCGATGTAGCTCATGATGCGAAATAGGCGTCGATCCGCAGAACGGAAAGAACATGTGGCACGTACGTAATTGAAGATATTCAAACGCTTCGGTTGACGTGAACGAAATCGCAGACGTCACTAGTACGATATAAATAAAAGGCGTTCGAGGGAACGGTACGGGGACCCGACAGTAGTCCGCGACTCTGTCGCCGATCGTGCGTGCGTCCTGTCGTGCGGCGGTGTCGCTCGCACGACGGTCTGCCGGGCGGCGGGAGACGGAGTGCGACCGAGGAGGACGTTATCTATCCGATGGTGGTCCCGATGGTGGTCCCGATGGTGGTCCCGATGGTGGTCCCGATGGTGGTCCCGATGGTGGTCCCGATGGTGCGCGCGCACCGTACCGCAGCGAGCAGGCCCTTGTCGTTCCCGTCGGACCGCGCCAAGCTCTGCGACAGCTCCACCATGTAGACGTTCCCGAGGCGGCTCCCGCAGGCCGCCAGCGCGCCCTGGACGCCAGTAGCACAAAGAGACGCATACACGCGCAGTGACTGCGAAATCTTTCGGTAGACGGTAGCGTTCATTATGTGACTTCCTAATCGATTTCTGAATTTACTAGAGTAAATCCTACGACTCAAAATCTAATTGTAGGATTAGTTGTAGGATTTACTAGAGTGAATCCAGAAATCGAATAATTAGAAATAGATTTCTAAATATAACGCGAGAGACATCCTTACTATCCTTATCCTTATAATATTATCAATTATAATTATAAATTATAAATAATATTATAAATGCGAAAGTCTGTCTGTCTGTGTCGTTTTCACGGCCAATCCGCTGGATGAATATCGGTGAAATTTGGGCCAATTGTTCCTTATACACCGGGGTAACATATAGGCTAAAGAAATCCTGTTAATTCAACAGGAATAAAATGACGTTCAAAAACGCCATCTATAATGAACATAAATTATTTTTGTTTACAATTTGTCATAGTTACTTATATATTAACGCCATGGAATCGAGCCCTTTAAGTCGAATCTTTAGAGGTGAGAGTTTTTATATTATTTAATTTCTTTAAAAAAATTTATTGGATAAATGTAATTATTTATAAATTTGACAGCTATTACAACATGTAATAAATGTAAGTAATACTCGCTATTTACTAAAATAAAATATGCTTTAGAAAAAACGATAAGTTTCTTCGTCTTCCCGAAATTTTACGGTCCACGCGAACGAAGTCGCGGGTCTAAGCTATATATTTCTGAAAAATGTACACCGGCATGTACTGCAACGTCGTTCCGTGACGCGCCCTGACTTACTCCCTCGTGCGCGCGCACGCGCAGCAGCGGCTCCTCGCACACCTGCACGGAGAGCGCGGGCCGGTGCTGCCGCCGCAGCAGGTCCCAGGCGGCCAGCGCGCCGTCCGACTGCGTCACGAGAATCAGCGACAATCTGGGCCGTAGTTCTCTTTTAGATGTCACTCGTTTCGACCCCGGCGGTAGCGATAATACTGGCCTCCGGACGGGGCGGCGGCCGCTCCCTCGGCGCGAGTACCTCGCGGGGCTCCAGGTGGCCGCGGTGAGCCGGCGGCGGTGCGGCGGCGACCACAGCACGGCGGACTCGCGGCAGTCCTCGCTCCACACGCGGACCGTCCGGTCGCCGACGGTCAGGAAGTTTTTCAGGAAAGCCGGATTCCGCTCCAGCGACCACACCGGCCCCAGGTGCGCCTCGAACTGTAATGCGGCGTCGGTCCGGCTTTAAAAGGTCCCGAAGGTCACGTCGGGACACTCGACAGACTCATAAGTCGAGCCAAATGGTCAGTACGGCGAAGAGATCGTATCGTCGCTAAGGGCACGATATCTACTCGACCGCCATCGCACGAACCGCGGCGGGCGAGTAGAGAGAGTCGTTTCGATCGCCTCTATCTGCGAGGACATTATCTCACGGAAGGAGGCGACGAGGTGGATCAGGATCCGCCTCATCTCTAGGTCGGTTTCCAGGGAAATCGACCTAGAGTTAGGACACTCGGGCACTCTGGGGTTCAGAGGTTCTGCTGGTGGGGATGGAGGCAACGTATACGACGGTACTCCGCTTCCGCCAGCGGCAGCGTAGTCGAGCACGCGGATCGTTTCGGTCGGCTCGAGCCCGACACGACCGTCGCCCGTCCTCGTCGGCCGACGGTATCCAATCGTACAGAAAAAATACCTTAGCTGGCAATTTTTCCATCGGAGTCTTCCCCTTGCGGTTGCCGGCGACGACCAGGCCGTTCTCCGTCCCGACCGTGAAGCGCGTCGGTATCGTCGGCTCGTACTCCATCACGCTGATCCCGTTGGCGTTGGCCATGCTCTGCGCGTCGAAAGACGACTTGACGACGTCCACGATCATCTCGTCGGTGGGCTCATTCATGTCGCGCATGTCCCACCACTTGCAGGCGCCGTCCGCGCCGCCCGAGAAGAACTCCTTGCCGGACTTGGAGCTGACGAACAGCACGCTCCGCACGAGGTCGCGGTGCGCGGCGTGCGGCGCGCACAGCAGCGCGGGCGAGCCGCCGCGCCGCCAGTCCCACGCGGCCACGCGGCCGTCCGCCAGCCCGCCCGCCAGGACGTTCCCGTCGCGCGGGTCGAACTGCAGGTCCAGCAGCGCCGCCGGCGGCCGCACGACCGCCTCGGGGCCGTTGGCGTTCTCGACGTCCCAGACGTAGCACTCGACGGGAGAGCGCGGGCTGCGGTAGGAGTCGAGGTCGACGTAGGTGACGGCGAAGCGCCGCCCGCCGTCGGGCTGCCAGCACACGGAGCCCACGGGCCGGGGCCGCGCGCCGCCCGCGCCGTCGCGGTACACGTTCACGGTCCGGCAGCCGGTCCGCTCGACGCCGGGCAGCGCGCCCATCTCGGCGTAGTACGTGCGGTACGTGTCGATGGCGTCGTTCTGGAGCACGTAGTGGTCCATGCCCTGGAACGGGTCGGGGATGACGCCGCTCTCCTGGCTCGCTCGAAAATAAATAAATTTCCGACTCGTCACCTCGGAGCCGAGTGTGATGTCGGAGTTCGTTAAGAGCTCATTGCAGCAACCGAGAAGTCTGCGAGCCGCACGGATCGGGAAACGTTTCGCGGTCACGGAAGGGGGACATATCCGGGGTGATCGACGGAACTGAAGTAGTTATCGACCCGAGGTAATTTATAATATCAGATCAGAACAGCTATTAATTCTTACCGTAGCTTTTCGATATATGTAGTTTACCGCTCGTGCGACAGAATATATATTTTACTCTGAAAATAAAGGAGTATACGTAACCGGAAATCAAAGAAGATCCGCTAATCCATTCGACGGCCTATTCTCAGTGTCGAGGTCGAGAATTCTCCTTATCCATGTTATAAACGGCACTTATAAGATCCAAACTGGTCCAAAATTTCCTATCATTTTTATAAACTCGAACATTACATATTTAAGTTTAAAAAAATGATAGGAAATTTTGGATCAGCTGTCGATCTCTATCGTGAGTTCCCTGATATTTTTTGTGTCAGAGAGAAGATATCTTTTGAATCCATTAATAATTATTTTGAATTCACCAACGATCACCCCCCCCCCCCCCGCCGCTCCCGGCCCCCAGCCCCCAGCCCGCTCACCGCCGCCAGCGACATGACGCAGTGGATGTAGCCGTCGTCCTTCTCGACCTTCCGCCGGTAGCGCTGCGCGGCCTCCGGGTCCGCCGCGCTCACGTCCCGCGGCCAGCCGCCCTCCGCGTGCTCGGCGCCCGTCGTCGCGTACTCCGCCCTGCGCACGCTGCGGTCGGTCGAGGCCGGCGAGGGCCCGACCGCCGTCTGGCATTCTCTACCTGTATCCGCTACGATAACTATACAGTCTCTAACTTGTAATTCGATCACCCCCGAGGGAGGATTCTGATTTAAAATCGCATATGATAAATTTTAGAAAAACGTTTGAGGCTAGAGACGTCGGACCGACCGGACGGTGTTGACGCGGTGCTCGGAGAAGCTCGGCGCGTTCTGCGTGGCCGCGTGCACGGGGTCGCGCAGCACGTACGGCCGGCGGTCGGCGGGCGCGGCCGCGACGCTGTCGCACAGCTCGGGGCCGCGCTCGCAGAACAGCGGCTGGCGGCCGCAGGCGCCGCGCCGCTTGGTGTACGCGTACGTGACGTCCATGGCGACGGGCGGAGGAACGCGACGCTCGGGTACGAATACTGCGGCCGAAAGAAGCAGTCGAATGGCACACGTCGTCCTAGTCGTCGCGCCGCGTGCGTGCGGCCAGTCGCATCGATCGTTCCGTCCTCCGCGTAGATCTTATACGTGAATATATTTTGTCTCTATAGATACGTTCGGAACGGTAGGGCGGTAACGATATTTAGTTTAATTGCGACCTTTCAGATATCGTCCGGTGCGCGTCTATCGCGTCATCTGCGACACGAAGATATCCCCGAGTCCGCGTCGATCGTACCTAAAACCCTACCCGCTTTAAGGATCTCCGTCCTATAAGTATATCGACATGCATGTCTGAAATTCTCGAAAAGGTAATTCACTTAGAGCTTTCAGAATATCTAGAAAGTCAGTAGAGATTATATTCTACCGTGTAGGCGATCCGGTTTCAGGAGGCGGGGAAGCACCGCTACGGTATTAGCTGATGTCGTAGATGACGTCCTATATGCCCGAGACTAACGCTGAGGTGGTTCGAAGGAGGCCTCTCGATGCAGTCGAATCGATCGAGAGGAGTCTCACGGGGGTCTGTCCCGGGACCCATATTATTTATTCTTTACTGCGCTGATATAACTAAACATATAAACCGTCGTCGATATCACGCACACGCAGACGATATTCGATATATATTATATCTTTTAAACCAGGTGACGTAAAAGTAGCAGTCGATAAATTAAATTAAGATCTTTTTAGTATAGCAACGCGATCGGACTCGAATAGTCTTAAATTAAACCCAAAAAAGAACAAAATATATTACATTAGGTTCGAGACCACGAATCGATAGAGTATCGATCGAACGACCGGTCGTTAAAATTTTAAAGGAAACGTATCGACCGCGTAACGCAGGTTCAACATTTAGGCGTCATTATGGATGAAAATTTGTGATTCGAGAGACAAATTCTAAATACGGTACGGAAGTGCTTCTACCGATTGAAAATACTTTATCGGATTAGAAAATATTTTAAGACTCGTACACGGATGCGTGCGTGCGTGCGTGGCCAGTGCGGCGGGTACGTCGACTGGGTCACTCTTTTATTGTATTTCTAATAATTATTGTGTACGATTATTTTTATACCGAGCGATTCGTACGGTACGCGTGACGCACTATAGCGATAAGCCCTATTCATTCGTAATTCGCTCCGGTCAGCGCTGCCGCCGCTGCCGCTGCGGAACACTCCGCGCGTCCTCGCCCCGACGCCGGGCTCGAAAGTTCGAAGTGCGGCTCGAGTGTCCGGTGCGACACTTCTTTCGTCGAACCTTCGTCCGTCCCGCGGTCGCCGGACGCCGGACGCCGGACGCCGGACGCCGGACGCCGGACGCCGGACGCCGGACGCCGGACGCCGGCCGAGTCGGTCCGCGCGCTGGTCCGGGACGAGGCGCCGCAGCTCCCGCCCGCTCCCGCCGGTGGCGAGGTCGAGGCGTCGCAGACTTCGTTCTACTTACGTTATTAAATCGTCAGAGTGTCGCTTGTAGTTTTAATGCAATCGATAAATATAAAATTCCCTCTCGTTCGCCGTTTGCCGGATCTATATTCCGTGCCGGAGCCGGTGGCTGGTTATTCGGTGTCCGATGGCGACGTACCGAGAACGACGCTTAAATATTTTATTTCTTTCCGAGTATTTATTTATTCCAGACGTTGCGGCCGTAGTGTCAGTCACGACACGGTTCATGAACCTTTGTGAGTGATTAAATTTTCGAGTAACTTCGCGATCGACATCGAAGTGGAGGTGTGGGATAGAGCCAGCCCCGGTGAGGTAACGGACGATTTTGCTTTTTCGAATCGAATTTGAAGTTTTCGTACGGCAGATTATAGTTTTCCCGACGTTCTCTTCAGTTCCCGGTCCGCGCCGTGCTGCAGATCGAAACCGGTGCCGCGAGGGTCGGGCCGACTACCGCGTTCGATGACTACAAAGAAGTCTCTAACGACACATCACTCTGTCTCGGACGCACCCGCGTTACGAAATCAGTCTATTGTTAGCTATTCCAAAATATTTGTCTATGGCTAAACCGAGAATAATAAACGAGACTAGATATAAAGCGAACGCGCCGCCGTGCTGACGTTAGCCGTCAAAAGTAGTAGACGTAAAAAATAATAATGGAGGAATTATAGTAATTTGTATTGATATAAAATCGTACATCGATTATAAAATGTAATAGTACCGAGCTGCAGTATTTTATTATCGCTACATATTATCAAAAGAGGGAGCGATCCTTAATGTAAGAAACGGCGAGCGAACGGCAGCGGCCGGCCGACGGACGCGGTGAAGGGGGCGGGGTTCGAGAGGAGGTCGCGTTTCGTATGAAATAATTCTTCGCTGAAAGAAAACGTAGCGCTGCAATTCTGTTATTAAATTACACGACAATCGTCCCGGAAAATTCTGGAAACACAGGGGTAATTTCACATTCAAAAGAAACCGTAAATATTGAGGACGCGCCGAGATATAATTACGCTACGACCGTGCAAAAAATGATCAATCGTATAGTAGTCCAATGTAGGAGCATTGTTTAATTTTTTTCAAAACTCGTGTAGGAGCAAGTCTAGATATTGTTGAGGAATTCAGTTTTACTTTTCGTACTGAACTATCGAGACGGCTCGGCATCGCTGAAGCCGCCGGTAGCACCGACTGGCGACAGGCGGCGGAGCGAGCCGGCCGCGACAGTGTACGACGACTGCGGGAACTGTAGCGGTGGCCGCGCGCGGTGAGCCCCGGAGGAGCACGGACACGCACATATGTAAATGGTAATCCGATGACGTTCATTATAGTTGTTGGAATATTCCCGATGCGCCTCGAACACGAGTGTATTGTTGAATTTTCCAATTTTACCGAATGACAAGTTGTAACTGGAGGAAGCGCTCGATTGATTAACTTTTACGTACCTACTGTGGCCGTGCGGATGTAAATTAAACGACAGAGAAACTTATTACACGAGACGATCGCTATCATATCATAGCTCGTGCCGTTCGATTCGATTTAATTTAAACGCTTTCCTCCGTACGAACGTATCTTATCTAGTTGTCGAGTGCCGTATTTAAGTAAATACTGTTGTATTTTTGGAAACGACATTCGATCGATCTTCGAACCGAACACGTGATCGAAGCGGTTCCACGGCGGGTCCTCCGCGAAGGACGACTCCTCCACTGTCCTGTCCCTAAAACTTAATTTGAAAGAATCATCATCGATCTCTAAACGGCGCGGCTCCCGTGCCTAGCGCCACACGCAAAGATGACAACACGGCTGCCGTGCGATCCGCAACGAATCGGTTAAAAGGAGGCTGATACGGAACGCCTACACTGTTGCGGGTTGCATAGACGATAAGAATGCGTGGATATAGCTCACGACCCCGTACGAGATAGTAGTGACTGAATGTATTGTAACTGGGTACTTATTATTTAAAATTTTTACCTCTTTTTTGTAAACCAAAATGCCGTGTGGCTGAATAGAATAGACCACCCTCATTTCTTACCGAGGTTTCGTAAAAGGTTACTGGGGTGAATGTGTCATTTGGCAGCCGATCGTGAAATACCTAACCGAATCATTTTAAAAGATGGTCGTGACGACCCCACTTACAGTGGGATAAGAACAGGAGGATGATGATATAATGTGCATCTCTTATTATCACTAAATAAAAAGTTTACCGACACAGAGCTGCCACCTAGTAGAAGATTGAAACGACTTTAAACGTTGCAGGGTCCCCGCCCTGATAGAGTTTAAAGTCGTACCGTAACTTATTGATTTAGATTTTCTTAGCGAGTGACATCTCCACGGTACGGGTGATCGAACAGCGGATACAACCGTGCATTAGTTTGCCCGGAATAATCCAGAAGAGGCCAGAAACACGCACGAGTGTCACGTTGACGGCGACAATGTTGTCTATATTCACCGTCTCATCGTCATCTTCCTGCCCTCATCCCGCTCTGAGTGTTACGAACATGTTGTCACATGATTTGACTATGTATTTAACGACCGACCGCCTGCCTGACTTCAACTTACCTTATTCGCCTTTTGCGACACCTCGGTAAGAAAGAGCTTTGTCCATATTATTAACCTAATTGTTTAAAGCAGGTCGTATTTGTAATGTAGGGTAATAGACGAGTTAAATGAATATGTGGATTATAGACGAAGGTAGAGTTTTTTCTAAATTTTCTTATATTCCACTTAACTTAAAAAAATCTTTTTTAAATTTAAACTATCAGGAGTAGTAAAAAAAAAGTAAAGTTACTATGCTCACTGCTGGGCTAAGGCCTCCTCTCTCTGTTTTCTTTGGAGAGAAGGATTGGAGCTAAGACCTACCACGCTGCTCCAATGCGGATTGGTAGGTTACACATATCCCTAGAATTCTGATGTTTTGCTTCACCGAAAAACGTGTGATAAATTGTAATTATCAATCGATAATTGGGGGCATCGCACGGGGGTTGCCGTTGGGAGAGGGCTGTGAGAGTAGTGAGTAGTTTTAGTTAGATCACCGACCGGTGTGGAAGTGAGTTGCTATTAAGAGGATCGATTGGGAACGATTCCCAAGAAGTGAGGACACCACAGGGTCTAATTAGACACATATGTTTTAACTCATTGTTGCCTGCCCAGGGTTTGAACCTATGTCGTCTCTAGAGAGTCGCACGGTCTCACCGCTGGGCTATCACAGCTTTCATGTCAGAGTAGTATTCACAGTTAATGAGTAGACATCGGCTATACTCACGTCTAATTTTAAAGGGTTTTTCCGACTAGTTTCGAGCCCATCCGGGCTAGAATTCCATAAATTCGGCATAAAATTCTGATATTCCTTCGGGAGGAGAAAACAATGTATATTACATAGTTTAGAGTATTTTAACCTACAGAACCGCTAAATTAATAACACAAATTTAAAAAAATAATAATTCATTTATTAGAACATAGTGTTAGAAACAGGTACTTAAAATTTTATTTCATTAAATTACTTATCTGAATTATGCACTCAGATAATTATTAGAAAAACAGTACTTATCTTTATGTCAAACAGAGGAAACTCTTTTATCCCCCGCACTCGCTCGCGTCACTAAACCACCCGACTAAACGATGACGTCACGAATAATCGACGCTCCCTCGGTGTACGAACATAAGTCAATCAAAATCAAATTCCCAACCTGACTTTTAAAAAACTAGTGATGACGAAGAATTTTGACAGTTTGACAACTTCTCTTCGAAAAAGAAAGGAATCGTTGCGCTCAAAAACATTAGACAATCACAAACTATATAGAACTAGTCGAATCTTATACTTATACTATATTTAAGTATTCATGGCTCACACTCACCGAAAGGATTTACAAATCGTACAAAATAAGATTATTATATAAAAATGAAAATAAAAATAAATTGTCATCCTACACTAACAGCGAGGGCCCGCACTAGGTGTGAGCCCGCGTCGCCGGCCGCCCCGTCTCGACCCATCTCGACCCATCCACTAAGACAAGTATCAAAAAACTAATAACAATTATACAATTAAAGTTAAAATTAGAAACATGTTTTCTTATTTTTTGCTTTGTAATATATAATACAAACTTATATTATTGTTGGAACATGTGTGTGTGTGTATGTTTGTGTGAATCAGATCTAAGAAAACTCCAACACACTTATTGCCAGAATCCAATTGCTTATTAATTTCGCCGTTCGCTAAAACGGCGTCTTCTGTAGAGATGCCGGTACGAAAACCAAGCTGGTTCTTTGATAATAAATTATTATCTATAAGATAATATTCGGCCGGTACGGTAATCACAGAAATCGGTCCGTAATTGTCGACATCATCTCTGTTCCCACCCTTATAGGCGTTACTAAAGTATGTTTAACAATTGAAGGAAAACGACCATTTTCAAAACATAAGTTAAAATATGACACATAATTGGTATAAGGGAATGTCTGGCCGTCTCGATCGATGATGTAGATGTGGTATCACAACCAGGGGCGGAGCCATCGGAAAGACTGTCAATAAGTGAGGTTATTTCAGAGGGATCGGTGTTTAAAAGAACTAAAGAGTCGACAGATGTCGGGGTCCTAACGTTACTATTCACTAAAGGAGGCGGCGAGTTTTTAGGTTTCTCAGCTAAATTTTTACCGATGTTAGTGAAATGATTATTAACGACGTTGGCAGATTCTACGGGGGAGTTATTTAGAGTTATAAGTATATTTGCATCATCAGTTTTATTTTTGTGATATTACAGATTGATTTAATATGTTTTCCAAAGCGTTTTTGAGTTATTTGCATTATCTGATTTACTTCTTTCATATTTTTTTCTGAGTCTTTAAACGAGTTTATGACAGTAATTCCTATAGCTATAGCATAAGTTAATAAATTGTCATCTGAATTGTACATAAACCGACCGCCGGGAATAGGCCTCCTCTCTCCGTTTCCGGAGAGAAGGGTCAGAGCCAAAACCCACCGCGCCGCTCCGATGCGGATCGGTAGGTCACACATATCTCCAGAATTCTCTAGAAATATGCAAGTTTCCACACGCCGTTTTCCTTCACCGAAAAGCGTGTGATAAATTGCAATCACCAATTAGACACATAAGTTTTAATAGAGAAACTCATCGGTGCCCGCCCGGGTTCGAACTCCTTTATTCTTTTTTTTACCTTTAAGAGATTTCAGTCGAGTAATTCGTATCGTCGAAAAGCTAAAGAAACCTCATGACTATTTTTAAAATTTATTATCTAGCTCTAACGTATTCGGTTTTACCACTAAAATTTTTCACTATTTTACATTAACGTTCGGGAGGACGAGAACGTCATCGTTTTTAGCGTAGCATATTAATGTATGTCAATTGGAGAAAACTCTCCCACAAACCTAGGTCCTCTGAATTAAACACTGCACTGTACTAATCACTTTATTTACACACTATATACATGGTATGAATAATTATGGTTACTAAAGGTTGCTTGAGGTTACTTGAGGTCACTTGGCGCTAGTGGAAAAAACGTTTGACTATATGTAATCACAATCGACAATCAATAGCGCGTTACAATGTACCACTAGCGCCATCTGTCGTCGATTAGCAACATTACATAAAAATAAACCATTCGTTTAAACATACCGCCCACCAAAAACATGTTTCACATTGTTTTTCTTTATAAGCCCGCCCACCATAGGGTTAGGGGGGGTTGCAATTACAATATTACATCAGAGAATTACAAATAACTAAATACTTAATCTAATTAGAGTCAGTAACAAATCACTTAGCAAACTTTAGTACACAAAATAAACAAAACTTAACTACTGATTGGCAATAAGCACAATTTTGATACAGATCTCTTAACTAAGGAACCATTACATTTTAACGTGACAACTCGCGTGAGCATATCTGGACCTGGATGTTTCTCGACAACTTTGCCCAAAACCATCGCGCTGGTGGCAAGTTATCTTCTTTAATTAAAATAACATCGCCTATATCGGGTTCGGGTATGCGGGTTGCCCACTTATAACGCTTTAAGTAATTATTTAAATAGTCGGTAGACCAAAGACGCCAAAAACTTTGCACCATTCTTTGTGTGAACTGCCAACGCCACAAATTACGAATATTTAATGTCTCATAGTTACGTACGGTTACGATAACTAGACGTTGTGCCACATAAAGGTAACCGAGGGTTATCAATTCATGTGCAGTTCCTTTGCACCAAGTACGTATAATACGCTTACATACATAAGATTCTACAAAAGTTTGCGCAGAACAGTTCCAATATCTTATACGTAAGTAGTTCAGCATTAAAGATTTACCTCCACGTAATTTTCTCCGGTGAACTTCGTCAACAATCAAACAGGTGAGGTGATTTTTATGAGGTAAGATAATTGGATGTTTAATTGCTTCTTGTAGTTCTGCATTTTGAATTCTTCCGCCTACTCGTAAAATTCCATTTGTGTCTAGAAATGGGCACAATGATTTTAAATTGCTTTTCTTATTTATTATTCCAGTTTTATGTATATCATTAACTTCTTGTTCATATTCATCCTTTTGACACATTTTTATACACGTATCTAATGCTTCTCCAATTTCTTCAGATGTAAGGTAAGTATTAAATTTTTTATTTTCTAATTTATTTGTTTTTATTTTCAGGAATCTTCTACAGAATGCAACGACTCGAATCAACTTCTGAAGTAGGGAGTATTTAATCAAAATCCCATCTTCTGAAGTTTGAACGCATGCGGTATGACTCTTTACTGTACGTCGTTCAATCTCAGTGGAAATTGACCTTGGCCTGGAGTAGTTTTGTAGCCATGCTGGTCCCTGTTTCCACATCAAACTTTGTGAAAGCTCCGATGGTGTGAGTCCACGTGAAGCAATATCTGCGGGATTATGAGCCGACTGTACGTAAGCCCATTGTGTATTCTCCATCTTAGATAGAATGTCAGATGTCCTATTCCCGATAAACGTTGTCCACTTGCTCGGATGGCTGCTAAGCCATGCTAGCACTACCGTTGAATCAGTCCAGCCATGGACATTTGGCCGGTTGACTGACAAAATATTGGCAACTTCAAACATTAACTTTGCCAAAAGATGAGCACCCATTAGTTCAAGGCGAGGTATGGAGACTTGCATTGTTGGTGCGACTTTAGTGTTTGCTGTAACGAGGTTAACATTGATATTTCCATTAACGTGCACCGTTCTTAAATAGATTACAGCCGCGTATGCCGCAGTCGACGCATCACAAAACCCGTGAAGCTCTACAAGTAAGTCATCCGTTCGTCTCTGAACCCATCGTGGAATGGTGAAATCACTAATATCTAGCAACTCCTGACGGTAAGTCAACCATTCTTGCATTAACTCTGGTGGTAACTCCTCATCCCAATCTATGCCTGCCAGCCATAATTTTTGAATCATGACCTTTGCTGGTATGACACATGGGGCCACCCATCCCAAAGGATCAAACAGCCGAGAGATATCGGAAATCACTTTTCTTTTAGTAATTGGTTCCTCATGAGATGGGAGCCTTACGGCATAGTGAAAGGAGTCAGTGTTTCGATCCCAAGACAAACCCAATATTTTTATAACTTTATCCATCTTTATTTCTACCTTTTCGTCTACGTTTACATTTTTCTCATTTCCTATTTCCTTCGCTAATTCCTTGCTGTTCGTAACCCATTTCTGTAATTCAAATCCACCCTTCATAAGTATTTCCTTCAAGTCCTTGTATATTCTTACCCCCTCCATTACTGTCTCACAACCTGTCATAAGGTCGTCGACATAAAAATCTTTTTTAACTATTTCAGATACTTCGGGGTAGTTGCAGCCATCATCTTCAGGGAGCCTTTGGAGGGTCTTCACTGCCTGGTAAGGAGCCGACGCTGTCCCAAAGGTAACCCTCAATAATCTATAATCTTTTATTTCAGATGCGGGTTCGTCACGCCGTACCAGTCGTTGAAAATTAGTATCTTCTACTGCTACAAGGATTTGACGATACATTTTTATTATATCTGCGCTAAGACAGATCGTATGCATACGCCAACGCATTATTATGTGACGTAGGTCTTGCTGAATAGTGGGTCCTACCATCAGTGTACTATTTAGAGAAGCTCCACTGGAATCCTTACACGAAGCGTCGATCACAACTCTGATCTTGGTAGTGGTCTTGTCATCCCGGATCACGGCATGATGTGGTAAGTACACCGCTCCTGGTTTATTGACATCAGTACTGTTAGAAAGACACTCCATGTGACCAAGGTCAAGGTATTCCTGTATGACTTCTGTATATTTTGCATTGATTTCTGGATTCTTCTTCAAACGAGTTTCAAGAAGATGAAATCTATTCAAAGCAATATTTCTGGAGTTATTACTGCACTGAGGTTGACGGTCACGAAAAGGAAGTTTAACTATATATCGACCGCTTGAGTCTCTGGTTGTAGTTTTATTAAAAAACTCTTCACAAAGTTGTTCTTCGTGTGACAAAATCTTTTTGTCATGAAAATTATCGGACTCGATTTCCCAAAATCTTTTGAGCAAATCGTTATCTTGCATTTGCGAATGCATGCTAACTATAATGTTATGACTACACAATTGATTGGATTGATTACCATCATCATATGATTGATGTGTTGGACCAGAAAGTATCCATCCTAAGGCTGTATTCTGAGCAGTAGGTAAACCATTAGGACCCTTAATCAATCCTTCCCGAATAATTTGACCATACACATCTGCCCCGAGTAATATATCAACCTTGGTTGGTGTATGAAATTCAGGGTCTGCCAAAACTATATTTGACAGATTTGGCCAATCAAAAGAAGATATTTTTTCAGCGGGCAAAAGTGTTGTGATTGTGCTAAGCACGAATGCATTCACTCGTAGAGTGAATTTTGGATCCTGACGTGATTTCACGTTCATCGTCACAAGATATTTAGAGGCCAGTGTACCATTAGTACTACCTAACCCTGAGATAGTACTTCGAGTTGGTACCTTTTTGAGTCCAAGTAATTGCACCGCTGATTCCGTCACAAATGACGCCTGAGACCCTTGGTCGAGCAGCGCTCTCATTACTTGAACGTCACCAAGTCTTGTTTTTACTTTAACAAGCGCGGTGGCCAATAAAATCTGATTTGAAGTACCTCGTTTTGACATATGAACAGCTACATTTTGTTGATTAGTATCCGAACTAACATCAGCTTCAACTGTTGTATCAGTTGGAGCTATGTTTGAGGTAGGTTTGGGGGGATGCAACAAAGAATGGTGTTTTCGTTTACAAATACGGCATTTAACATTTACTCTACAAAACGCGACGGAATGGTTAGAACCAAGACAATTAAAACAAAGACCGGTGGTTTGAACAAAGTTGTGGCGAGATTCAAAATTCTCTTTGGCGAATAATTTACAATTGCTTAATTTGTGGCATGTGGAATCTGATACAATACCTTTACTACAGAAAGGACAAGAAAACTTAGTATTACTACTCGGAACATAATTCTCATTAACTACATGTAGTGCTTGTGCTCTATTCGATAGACCCTTGGGAACTCTGGGTGATTTCGTGTCCAAAAATTCTAAAGACCTAAATCTCCCATGCATAAAATCTTTAAATTCTTTAAACTTTGGCAATTCATCGATTGTACTAATTAACGACTCCCATTTAAGCCGACTATCAGTATCTAACTTTGCACTTATAAGATGAATTACTATCAAATCCCAAGTTTCAACTTCGATTCCCAGGTTTTTTAAACCGTGTAAGCAATCTACAGTAGTATCTAAAAGTTGTTTAATGGACTTCGCGGACTCTGTTGCAGTTGGACAATTTAACATTCGATTTAATAAACTTGTAGCTAAATATTTCTTATTAGAATATCTGTTTTGTAAGGTGGCCCATGCTTGATCATAATTATCTGCAGTCACTGAAACGTGCTTTAACAATTGTGCCGCCTCACCATCTAAATACCCTTTTAAATATTGCATCTTTTGAACCGGGTCTAATGATGCATTGTTATGTATTACAGAAGTATACAAATCTTTGAAAGTAGTCCACTCCGAATAGTTACCTGTAAACTTCGGTATTGAAATGGTAGGTAATTGAATATTACTGTTGCATTTATTTGACTTTGTTAAAGGAATTTCACAGGAAATATTCAGTTTGGACAAAACATCCTTTAATTCACTAACATAAACAATAAAATTTTCCTCCGTAATTGAAAAGATATCCTCAGAAAAATATTTAACATTTAAAAAATCTGTTTCAGAAGCTAGTTGTACTATTTTATGATGATTTGCAAAAAATGATTTCCATATCTGTTCCACAGACTCTAATCTACTTTTAACATAATTTTCCGTTAATCTATCTTTCGGAGATTTTCTAAAATTAGTATAAGCTTTTTCAATTAAATTTTTAGAATTGTTTTGTAATTTGATTAATGACTCCATTTTTAATAAAAACAAAAATAATTAACAGAAATTATATTAAATTGATACAATCCACCAAATAAAGTTAACTTAATATTGCATAAGCTTGCATTCAATATTGTTCTAAGTCCACGGAAATCATAAAATTTACAAGTGTTTGAAACGATTGATAATATTTTACAAGTCCAAAGTAAACTTAAAGAAATTTTTCTAAGTCCACAGAATAAAATTTTAAAATTTTACAAGTGTTTGAAACCAAATTAACTTATAAAAAATCGGGCATAGGTTCCCCGTCTGAACGTTTTTTGCAAACTTATTCTAAGTCCAAATTATACTAGAATTGTCTATGTTCCAAATCTTAAACTTTTCTTTGAATTTATAATTTACTTTTATCTTGATTACTTTTGAATTTATCTACACTTTTGAAAGTAAACAAATGTACTCACGATTTCACTGCCACTCAACTTTACCACCTGTCACGTCACGTCACTGTCAGCGACTGTCACCGCCAGGCTGCTGGTGCTCAGGCACCACCAGGCTGCTGCTGCTTGCTCAGGCACCTCCAGGCTGCTGCTGCTTGCTCAGGCACCTCCAAGGTGCTGCTGCTGCTCCGGGCTGCTACTGCTGCCGCTGCCACTCTTCGCCGGTGTTTAACCGGCGCGCACTTTAGTGGCGATCCACCACTAATTTCTATGCGCGTTGCTGCTCACCGTCGGTTACACTCCGACTCGTAAGGACCATGGAGAAAACTCTCCCACAAACCTAGGTCCTCTGAATTAAACACTGCACTGTACTAATCACTTTATTTACACACTATATACATGGTATGAATAATTATGGTTACTAAAGGTTGCTTGAGGTTACTTGAGGTCACTTGGCGCTAGTGGAAAAAACGTTTGACTATATGTAATCACAATCGACAATCAATAGCGCGTTACAATGTACCACTAGCGCCATCTGTCGTCGATTAGCAACATTACATAAAAATAAACCATTCGTTTAAACACAATAGTATGGATCGTGAGTCGTCGTCGAACGAATCCAGGTGTGATGACGTACAAATAAAACGCGCACACGATCGTCGCGAGCGTTTATTGATTTAGCCTCTTTTAAAGGTAACGATGTCTTACAAACTAGTACAGTCGTAGGTTTACTTTGAAATTCATAGATATCACGAGCGTGCGGGGACGCGCTTCGGACGGACGTTTGTAAATAGCACCACGCCGAATACGAAGTGTCACTCGCGAACGTCTCGTCGGGCGAGGCGGACGAGGCGGACGAGGCGGACGAGGCGGACGAGGCGGACGAGGCGGGCGCGGGCCTAGGCCTCGTCGTGCAGCGGCTCCTCGTCGGCGGCGGGGCTCCGGCGGCGGACCCGCGGCAGCAGCCCGTTGTACGCGCACAGCCCGAGCACCAGCACGCCGAAGCCGAGCAGGTGCGGCCAGCGGAACGCCTGCCACCCGACGCCCAGCGACACCGCCCACACCACCAGCGTCCTGCCGGCCCGGGACGGAGCGGTCGACATGGAGCCGCCTCCTCGGCGCGGGCTCGAATGTACGAATAGCGCGCACCTGAACGAGTCCAGCACCATCCGTGTGGTGGCCGACATCTGCTTGGTGACGCTGACGCCGGCGAAGTTGAAGAACGCGATGGACACCACCGCGCCGCCCACCGCCACCGGCAGCAGCGGTTCGTGCGCCAGCTGGGCCAGCGCGTCCGGCACGTCCTCGGCGGTGCCGCGCGGGCCCGTGCCGAAGGGCGGCGGCGCCGGCACCCACTGCAGCGCGGCCAACAGCGCCGCCAGCGCCGCCGCGCCGAACGCGCCCTCCCAGCCCACGGCCTGCAGCGCCGGCACGTTCAGCCCTGCGGACGCGCGCTCGCTGCCGTACACGGTCGACGAGCCGGGGGCCGCCGGGGGCCGCCGGGGGCCGCCGCGGGCCGCCGGGGGCGCTCACCCGCCACGTATCTCTCCTCGTACACCATCTGGCAGGCTGCCGCCACCTGCGCCACGAGGATGAGCAGGTCCCCCGTGATGACGGAGTTGGGGCCGCGCGAGTCGCCCGACCCGTACGCGGCGTCCGTCACCCCCACCACCGCCAGGCCCAGGATCACGCCCGCTGCGGACCGACGCGCGTCGTCAGGGGGGAGGGGCCTCGGGCCGGGGCCCGGCGGGCGTCGCGCGCCGTTACCGATGCCCGCGAGCTGCGGCCGCGACACGGTCCGGCCCAGCGCGGCGGCCGACAGCAGCGCCACGAACAGGATGACGGCGCCGCGGAGCATCTGGAAGCTGCTGGGGTGCGTCAGGTTGAGTCCCACGTACATGATGGACGTGCCCACCTGCCGGGAGACGCACGGTCAGCGCGGCCGCGGGACGCCGCGCGACGCCGGGGGGTGTTATTAGTTATATTAGATTATTATATTACTGGCTCTCACTCGCCACTTCGTTCGCGTGGACTTTAGCCTCGGAATAAACAGGAGCTTCTATCACTTTCGAACCCTGCCATCGCAAAAACCAGATCGATCCGATTATTATAGCTCCGAAATATATAAAAACATTCTTAAATTAACCTTGTCGACGTAAGGTAAACGACGTCGCATAGAACCTTCTTTGAATTACAGATTTGAATTGAATTTTGACACGTCGTGAGTGAAAAAAAACTTCGATAGGTGACAGATAGCGCTTTTCAATTTTAACCTATTCCTATAGAATTAACAGGATTTCTATAGTCTATAAGTTACCCCGGTGTTCGTTCTCATACATGATCGTGCAAAATTTCATCAATATTGGTGTAGCGAATTCGCCGTGAAAGAGTAACAAACATACATCCATATTTATAATGTTAATTAATTAAGTAGGACGGCGTTCGCGGGGACGGTAGCTTCAGAACGAAGCAATGTTTGAAATGATGATAAAGTATCGACTTTGAAGCACTGTATTCGTTTATATGCCTGGTATATTACTGGCCGCAGATAGTTTCCGGACGCGATAGCCGCAAGTCAAAATAACACGTCCAACGTGACGCCGGACGGTATCGATAGCTTATCGCTCATACGAACACTAATAGAGATATTTAATTGTGTGCTTTTGTATTTAAAAGCAAATCATAACACGGTCAACTCAAACGTGACCATAGGAGCGCGTGACGTTACCGACGTGACGCACGAGGCCCCGCGCGAGTCCCGCCGAGGCCCCGCGCGAGTCCCGCCGAGGCCCCGGCGCCCCCTCCGCGGCACGCGGCGGCTCACCAGGTCGAACATGGCGGCCGGCATCAGTATCAGCGGGTTGAAGTCCTGGCTGCCGGCCACCAGCGGGTGGTCGGGGCGCGCGCGGTGCCACCGCTGCAGCACCTTGAACGCCAGCAGGCACAGCGCCTCGCCCGCGAACATCGCCATCGCCTGCGAGACGTCTGACGATTCACGCGGCGTTGCGATCGGACAGAGCGACGATCGAAACGTTCGCTCTAAAGCTAGCGAATCGATAACGGTTTCTGGGGGCTACCTGCACGAACGGGTGCACGAACTTCCTCACTCGGCCGTCGGAGCCCCGGGCCTGCATCGTGTCCGCCCACTTGGTGCTGAGGGTGTTGATGGAGCCGGTCACCGCCATCAGCGCCGCCAGGAACTTCTGGTAGCCGGTCCACGCCATACCGACCTGAAGCGCGGCGCTCGGTTCCGGTTTGGCGCTACGAGGGCGCGCGGGGCCGCGGGGAGCGGGGCGGACTCGGTCCTGCTTAAAACTTTTTAGTAACAGTAAAAAACTGTTTAGGTTTAATTTTGTCAATCAAATTTATTTAAACCAATTTAAAATAACATTGTATGTGAAACAACTATGGTACTTTAAGAATAATATAAACAATGTCGAGACCCGACTTCCCGTAGATGCTGCGAGTACGAACGAATGCACTGAAAGTTTCAATCCAAAATATTAGAACCTCTGGAAATAGTGAAATGCCTTATTCTTTTATAACGATCCATTATATACATCCTATACCTGAGACTCGTTTATGATGTTGTTTGATGGTTTAGGAAGAAAATATATTTTTTATATTATAAATGTCTTGGTTTTTAATATATTGGTACATAAGGTATTGCAATTGAATAGTTTGTAGCACAGGATTCATTGCGTTTGTCATATATATATTTTTTTATAAAATCCTTTCATCGTTATTTGTTGTAATATAGTATGTATATAACTTGGATATATATCCATCGACATGGTTTTTATATCAGGTCTCAGATTGATATCGTTTCAGTGACAATATTTTATTTGCTTACTTGTTTATTTTTCTTTCACGCTTTATATGTCTAACGAGCCAGTTACAGTTTTTGATTGCTAATGGTCCAATTTCAAAATGACAAGGTAATCTGACACATATTATAGGTAAGGGAAGGAATGTTTGTATGTTTGAGTCATTGATTTTTATATTAAGTTTTACCAACAAATGGTTTAATTGACGAACAGTGCGAGGTATAATTTTTAAAATACATATGTAGATATGAGTACTGCATAAGTGTAAGAGATACCCTATAGGAACTAGTAGTGGTCAGGCCTCAGCTATAGAGGCACCATTTCATAGCCGGAGGGGATTGTTGGTGTTGGATATGTTTGAAGGGGCGACCCCCTTAGTTTAGTCAGTACAGCTTTAGAGAAAACCTAGTAACAGACATGTAGGGCATAGAGTGTGTGCCCTCGGTTGGCAGTAGAATTTTTGGTTTGAAAATAATATGTAGCTATAGTTGGCAGCGCTGACAGACTGACTGCACTTGTAAACTATCACGATCTTCACTGGGTATATAATTTCAGTGAAACTATTTTACACATAGTTTGATTGACGATTTTATTTGTCTACAACTTGTAGATTACTTAGTTTTTTTTAATTAAGTTATATGAGAAATTCTGACTATGCAATATTTACATGCTATGTACATTAGAGGAAGAGAGATTAAAAAACAGCTCTGAAGAAAATGACACAAAGGTCTTTTTTGTCAAAATATCTGTAAAATTTGAAATCTATCTTCTTCATTCAATTATACTTGTATGAGTACTTTTGGTCTTCCACTGCAGTGTTCTGAGAGTTTGTCACCGAGAAGAGCCAGCCGGGAACTTGGCTATCGAGCGATCGGTCAGTAATTCTTGCAACCGGTTACATGTCGTCATAGCTATCACATTTCGTTAGTAAGCTCTGTAAAAGTCCTATATACAAAAGGAAAAAGATTGTGGATCGATTCGTTTACTGAAAGAGATGCGAACAAAGAAGTAGGAAAGTGACACTGCATTCTGCAATTTAGCAACCCGAAATAATTCACACTACGATTCCGATGTCGCGTCCGATGGCGAACAAAGACATTAAATATAATGTTAATAATTAAACATTAATCATTTGTGTGTTTATCACAGAATGACGATATTGAAAAATTATTTATTTTCTCTGCTTATTAGAACACCTTTTTTACATACCTTAAACTTTCTCTAAACGAACTCGCTTATAGTGTAATAAAATTAATAATGTTTAAATTATGTTTCTCGTTTCGAAAACTACTGTAATCACTAATCACTCACTCGTTTTAGCTGGAAATGGAATCAACAATATTGTGGTAAGTAGCTTTTGACAAACGACTGGCACTTTACTAGGGATGAAAATATCGACTTTTATATTAATCGAGTGTTTTATGACAATAATCGATTTTTAATAATAGATTATATAAGGAAACTGATTTTTTAACATCGATAATAATAATAACCCTCTTTTTATCCTTTTTTACCCTCTTTTTTCATATCTTTTAAGATAAGATAAGAAGATATGCGTCGTTGGATGAAACCAATGTAGCCAGACAACACATTGTAATTGTATAGTTTAATTAGTCTTTTCTTTCTCCTGCTCTTATCCCACTCTAAGTGGGGTCAGTACAACATGGTTTTCTCTTCCATTCTCTCCTATCATTCGTCAACTCTGGCGCTACTCCTTTTTTATGCATCTCATACCTCACACATTGGATCCAATCATCTCTTTTTAGGCCTCCAGGTATCCGTCCACTTTCATATTTAATCCTCGTTTGGTCCCAAAATTGTCTTCCTTTCTCGTTATATGTCTATACTATCCCAATCTTGCACCTCTCGTCTTTTCTATAACAGGCGCAACTTTTAGACTTTCCTTTACATACTTATTCCGTATTTTACCAATCACATCCACCATAATATTTGCTCGCAATCTTCTTTCATGTGTTTTTTTCCACTATTCAAGTTACCTTAGTCGCCTCTTACGACACCTCGGTATCAAATGAGGATGGTCTATTTCCGGATAACACACGGTTGAATGCCGGAACGAACGGCTGAATGGTTTTAATTAGTCTTTTTCCTCATTCATTATTAAAATAAAAAACAAGCTGTTAGTCAGAAAAAAAATCGATGGTTTATTAATCAATTTTTTCAACTCTAAGCTACATCCCTATTCACAACACGACGCAGACAGGAGACACAGAGTAACATATGCTGGAGGATTACTTTGTGATTATCATAGTGACGTTAAAGATGAATTTATAAAACATGGATAATAGTATATTTTATATGACACTTAGAATAGAGAGGAAACTGTTACTTTAATTTCTTAAAAGTATCAGTAGTCTATGGCGGCAGCACCTTAAACAGTCACCATACTGGAAGCCCGTCTGAAATGTGCCACGTTACAATTAGGACGAAATAATGAGAGTGATCTCTCTCTTTTTTATGTGTGATTAGACAAAGATGAAGTATACGAGCGTCATCTTCCTTCTCCCTGTTTTGTTATCTCATGTCTATGTCGCGTGGGTATATTTGTTTCATAGAGTTACTTACGATGTTACTTACCTATACATATTTTAAGTATGGAGAGATTTTCTTAAGAAGGCGGAGTTTCTTATAAAACACAGATTATTTTGAAAACATTTCGTAGAATGGCACGGAAAATCAAAGATAAACACTTCAAAAAATGTTGAATGAATAATGCTTTACTCGCTTTTACAATACAACATTACAAAATATTTAAAAGCTACATAATATTGAAAAGAGGCTCAGACGGGAGTGGTCTATCGGTATGAATTAAAGGGAGGAGGTTTATAAAAAAAAAACCGTCGTTCTAAAAATTTACCCGCAGGTAACGGAACGAACGCAGGACGGACGAAGCGGCGACAGGCCGGAGCTATCGTATGTGACCCTCGAACGCCTCTTAAAGTTATAGGGAGTATTTACAAAACGGTCAATGACCTGTCGTGTGTATGAGTTAGAATGTTAGCCAACGAAGGACACGGTTCCGAGAAGGGTTGCGTGCGAATGAGATGAGAATGTCGGGTCGGACGTGCGGTGCGACGACACTGGATAGAATACAACAAATGAGAAAAGACGAGAAGAGCAAGGTTAAGATGTCACGGACACGTAATCAATGGTGGGAGGGATGGAAATAATCCGAGCGAGCGAGTTTTAAAAACGAACGTGAACGGACATGCGAGTAAATCCCTAAATAATAGACGAAAAATAGACGGACGGATCGCGTGAAATATGACGTGCATGTAAAAGGAGTAGTGCCAGAGTTGAGGAAAGACGGGGGTTAATGAAAGCGAAAAACTTAGTGGGATACGGACAGGAGAACGATCAACGAACACGATAATATATAAAAAAAGTTGATAAACGGCGTACACGCTCGACACGCACCTATCGTAGTAGCGAAACGATTCAGACTCAGCACCGAGACTGCAAGCGCTGGTATTCCGTCTAAAGCGGGCCGGGTGACGCGCGAGCTCGGAGCCTCCACGGTTTCATTCTTATGAAATTCTTATTTAATAAATAGATTCGTAATAAGTTAGATACGCTCGTACTGACGTTCCCCAAAACTTCTATTAGTCATTTACCGTGCGAAGACGGATACTATCGATCGCCGCGGACGTTCGCGGGAAGAAGGATGAAGGAAAACAACATTCTAAAGGTAGATATTTATTTAAAGTAGTATCACAATGAACGGCTACGGTACGTCGGTTCGGCCGCAGCGGCGTCGCGGGGCGCCCTCGCGGAGCGAACGCGACTCCGGCTCGCGCCCGCGCCCCGCGGATATCTCTAAAATATTCTAAATCATTAGTAAGTATAACGTAAAACGAAAACGACTTCCCTCCGTCCCGGCTACTCTATCTGCGGGGTGTCGTAGAGGTTCAGGAAGGGCGCGGCCGGCCCCTCCTGCAGCCAGTTGTCGGCGGCGTACGCGTTGTCCTTCTTCTCGATCACGTGGAAGGTGTACGCGTGGCGGCTGGCGGCCGACCGGTTGTGCGCGCTGCGGTGCACCACGTGGCCGTGCAGCAGCACCAGCGTGCCTGCAACCACGGGCGCGGTCAGCGGCGGCCGGGCGGGGCCGTCGGGGCCGGCGGGGCCGGCGGGGCCGGCGGGGCCGGCGGGGCCGGTCGGGGCCGGCCGTCGTACAACCTCTGGCGGCGGGCACGGGGGTGAACGCCGAGTGCGGGTACACGGAGGGCCCCCTGTCGTAGACGAGCGCCGGCCGGGCGCCCGCCACCGGGTTGCGCCGCATCCGGCGGTGCACGCCGGACGCGTCCGAGCCGCGGGCGACGTACAGGCAGCCGTTCTGGACCGTGGCGTCCTCGAGCGCGATCCAGAAGCCGACCGGCGGCACGGGCTCCGCGTACAGGTACGTGGAGTCCTGGTGCGGCACCACTGGGGAAGCATGCGGACGGTCAGCGCGCGGAGCTGCGGGCGAGTGGCCGCCGCGCGACCCGTTACGGCACGGACCTTCGCCCCCGACGCCCGGGTTCTTGTAGATGTACATGCTCTGCACGACGGCCGGCTCCTGCAGCCCCAGCTCGCGGCAGACGGCCTTCACTCGCTCGCAGAACGTGTAGCAGCGGAAGATCGGGTGCAGCAGGTGCAGCGCGTGGCCCGCCTGCGAGGACACGACGCGACGCTGTATCGCGTCTTCGAAGAGTGGTTCGGTAGCGATATTTAATTCGATTCAAATTATTCTTTATTCAAGTGAACTCGTAAACTAGTGCTTTTGAATCGTCAACTTTACTGCCGGTTCGGAAAGCCGTTCCTACCGAGAAGAACCAGCGAGAAACTCGGCGGTTGCTCTTTTCGAACGATAATTCTTATCACTATTTACATATAGTTATTAAAGTGTATAGCGTCGAAGAGAAGCTATATCCACGCATTCTTATCGTCTGAGTGATCTTCAATAGTATAGTAGGCTCTCTGAATTAGCCTTTTTAATAGTATCTTTAAACTACTGTAAAGGTGAAGCTAAAGTAGATTGTGGAATTTTATTATAGAATCTTATACCCAAACCCATAAACGAATTACGTACTTTTGCAAGGCGCAAAGCGGGAACCGCAAGCTTATGTCGGTTCCTACTTTGTCTATTTGGCGATGTATATAACATCGCCAATCCTTTTATAATTATTTATATTCATATGTAAAAAAAATTTTGAGTTTCTAGCCTTGACTTTTTTTCTTTATGTATAACAAAAATGTACAAATTATATCTATCTTAAATTACGTACACGCTACAAAAATGAAATTACTAAAAATATATTGTGAACCTTGGGTTCACAAGAATACCAGTCTGTAAGAATACCAGTTTCCTTGAACTTCTCTCGCAGGGAATCGCGCGAATTTAAATTGCAAATGCCACGTATGGCTCTTTTTTGTAATACAATTTTTTTAGTGACCTTACCTTATTGAGGGACACCGTGGGATCCACCAGGAGGGTCCCGTCGGGTCCTACGGCGCCGGGCTCGAAGAAAAATCGCATCTTGTCCCCGCTCTCCAGAAAATACGAGTCCGTCAATTGCTAGAACGATCATAGATTTCGGTCAGATTCATATTTGTGATTGATTTTAGTATTGTTTATTTTTGTCCTACGCGAAACTTTTAAATAAAGAGCGCAAAATATGAGTATATGGAGGAGTGAAATCGCGTGTCGCCGTAGGCGCCGGACGCGGCCCGGCCGGGCCTCGGCGGGCCTCGCCTGGCCTCGTCAGGCCTCGCCGGGCCTCGTCGGACCTCGCCTGGCTTCATCGGGCCTCGTCGGGCCTCGCTGCACAGCTATTATTTACGGCACTGACGGCCCTTCGAATCGTTCGGTGTGCTTCATGCCACGAGGCGGCAGCTCAGGGTATGTCCGCCCGCTACGTATGTGGAATACATAACGGGCCAGAGTCTACCGCACGCGTGACGGAGCCGGCGGCCCGATGTCTACCACGGTGAGTCCGCTAGAGCGACGTCGATTCGATTCGAATTTATTTCTAATAAGTCCTAAATCTCCGCGTCGGCCGACGCACCTCGACGTCCCGCGCGGTCGGCGGCGCGCGGGGGCGTCGCGGCCGCGCATCCATCGAGATACATTTCAATAATATGACGTGTTCGTGTATGTTCGTCCCGACCTGTTTGTTTTCCTCGACGGTAGAGAAGACGAACTTCTCGGGGCAGCTCTGGGCGTCCGCGGTGAGCTCGAGGCCGGCGGCCACCAGCTCCTCGCACTCGGCCGGCCGCAGGAACTGCTCCAGCACCGCGTAGCCGTCCCGCTCCAGCTGCCGACCGACACGCGTGTCTTAGTCCGTAGAGTTCGGTAGAAAAGAGGACGGAGAGAGAGAGGGGAAAATAGAAAAGAGTAGCGGAAAAAGTTGGAACGAAATGAGATCTCAAAAAGATAGCGTCAGCCGGAAGGTCAGGGGGGGGGGTCTCCGGGTCGGCCGCCTCGTAACGAGGACGAGACGGAGAGAGAACTTCGCGGTCGAAGGGAGATACGTACAGAATAAAATAAGGTGAGAGTTTCATTTTCTCAATTCAAAGTCGGCTCTGAATCCTAGAGTCCCTCACGAATGTAATTATCTATTGATATCGTTTGCTCAAGTTCGAACGTGGTGTTAATATCCCTCCCCCGGCACCCCGCTCTGACGTCGCACGACTCTCTTATTACTATTGCCCTGCGCCAGAGACGGCGCTGCCCAGTGCCCGGTGCCCGGTGCCCGGTGCCCGGTGGACCCGATCGAGTGAATCGATCGAGCGAGTCGGTAGCGCGCGTCGCCCCCGGGCGGGCCGCGCCGTGGGTCAGCGCGCGGCTCGTCTCATCACCGCTCGCCCCCACGTGACTCTATTTTGGATCGAATACCATATTTTTAGAATATCAGTCGTATGTTGCGCGTCGCGAGGGGCATCGGGTCTGCGAGACACCGATACCGTAAAGGGATAAGAAGTTCTAACGACATCCGCCCTCGGGGCCGGCGGCCGGCGGGGCGGCGGCGGCGGTACGCTCGCTCGGGTCCTTACGGGCAGTAAAACAAAGTTAAATAACAAAATAATACTAAATGCATTCTCAAACGGGCTCGACCGGCCGACGGAGCGGATTCACGGGGATGGTTCGTTGTGAATGATTTCAACGATTCATACTTAAAAATCGAAAGCTTCGATCGAGGACGTCGCCTGATCCTTTTGAGATTCAATAAAATAGTTTGCGGAAATATTGCTGTTCACAGGGCTACGATAGAGACTGTAATACCTCGGCTACCTCGGGCTCCACGCTTGACACCACACCTTCACACCACAAAAATTAAATTTAGAAATCACCGCATAATAGAGGGTAGATGTCGAAATATATGTATGTATGTAAAGAATATAAATTCTTTTTTTAATATTTGAAATTTTAATCTCGGTTTGACTCTTGGAAAATTAAAATCAGAGAAAAAGGACTCAGCGACGGAATAACAAAATGGATATAGAAGTGAACATAAAAAGCGAACTAGAATAGAAACTTAATTGTCGTTTCTTTGGTTAACGAAGCAACACAATTTTTATTTTCTAAAATTCTTTTAATTGTCTTATATATATATATAAAAAAACGTTAGCGGCGACCATTATCACTTAACGGAATGTAAAATAGATAGTAGCCGATTCGCAGACCTCCTCAATGTGCATTGAAAATTTCATAAAAAAAAGTCACGTCGCTTGGAAATGGTTTGGTAGCTAACTGTGACACGAGAATTTTATAGTTAATATACGAACCGGTGAACCGTTTTCTTTTACGGCAACAAGCGCTAAATTAAGTTTATCACAAAATATCGATAGTAACGATAATATTCTCGATATATCGATCGAAAAACTATCGGATAACTATCGGAAAACAAAACTACCGATGTGTAACGTACGCTACGTGTAGCTCTTTCGATGTATGATTTAACAGCTGTGATCGGTCACACCCCCTCGGGTCCGGTCCGGTCCGGTCCGGTCCGGTCCGGGGCCGCTCCGGGGCCTGCCGGCCGCCGTCCGGCCGCTTATCGCCCGCCGATAGCGCGAGGTGCGCGTCGTCCGCGGCCCCTGACCGATAACCGACTCCGCGCCGATCGAACTTTCCTCATTTAAATAAGATAAACGTTTCTTTTGCAAATAAATTAAGAATCTACAAACAACAACCTAAACCTAACTAAAAAGTGTCGTCGGTTCGACCCCTGGTATCGAACAGCTCTATTATACAGAGTTTCTCGAGTACTCGGCCCGCTCCCTGTGGACGACGATTTTTTAAATATTTTTAAATGTGTTTTTGCACTTTTTATACAGAAAATATTTAAAAATAATACGTGATATTATTATTTAAATAAATAAAAGTATTTATTAATAGTCTAATAATATTACATCGCGTACGGTAATTCTTTGGGGTAATACAAAATAAATTTGATGTTGCCGATATGATCTATACGATTAAAAGAAAATGTATCGGTGTCGGTACATATGTATATAACAATAAATGACCGTTCATACTTCAGGAACGAGATCAAAACGCATAATTAATTCGGAGTAGTTTTGAAAATTCAAGCTGACGCGCAAGAAACGGCCGGTGCGCCGTGTGACGTACGGACAGACGACACGTTTGGAAACGAATAAGTACAGTACTTATTTGTTTACACAATTTCGTACAATAACTGTAGTCATGAAAAAAAAAATCAATAATAATCTTTATTTACATAAACAGTGTTGACGTGACATATTGAAACCCTGGCTTCTAAAATAAATTAAACTATATTTCAGATCAATTGAATGATTAATAATAAAAAGTAACAATAATAATTATACAACAAACTCGCAGAACAAAAATGTTATAAAAGAAAAACTATCTCATAAACGCAAACTCATACGAGCCATCCAACCCTGCAAATATCTCCATCACATAAATCAGATCGATCCGGGGGGTTAAATAGCAGTTCCTATTGCTTTTAACTCGAATTTGCACTCGAAAAATTTGAAAAAGAATTGTAAAACCTCTCTAAGTGGACAGCAGCATCTTTCAGTTTATCTGTTAATGTGTCGTTTGTCCATTAGGCCTTCTTATTAAATTAAAAACATTATATAAAAATTTGCACGAAAATTCTAAATATTCGTTTATAACTTTATAGTCTAATCTTTACTTTTTAAATAAAATACTTCTCTTTAACCAACATCGATGACATTTGGCACAATTATTCCTTATACATCTGGGTAACATATAGGCTATAGAAATCCTGTTAATTCAACAGGAATAAGATGACGTTAAAATACGCCATCTTAGCGGATTGGCCGTGAAAACGACGCAGACAGACAGACTGACAGACTTTCGCATTTATAATATTAGTAAGGAAGGAGGCATCTAAATATCTAAATTGTCAATCTACCACAAGAGACAAAAGTAATAATAAAATTATTTTGCTATAATCCGCGATACAATCGTATCGCGGATTATAGCAAAATAATTTTATTATTACTTTTGTATTATGGATCTCCGCAAAGTAACGCCTAATTCTATAAATTACCACAAGAGAGATAAAAAAAATATTGAGAGATTGTATTTTTCGCATCTGTCTGTCTGTCTGAAGTAGTTTACGTCTAACAATACTGTTCGATATGCGCTTCGTAACGCGCGAGGCGGTCCAAGGTTTGAATAATTCCATCGTAATGTGGCCGCTGTGTGAATCTACTCCTGTCCCGAGATCGAGACGACGACACGTCGTACTTCACCAGCTCCGCTCGCATGTCTCGCCGCACGTCGCGAGTCGTGACTGACTGCAGTCACTGATCTCACAAATCATTAAGTTCGCGTTCATCTCTTTACGTACAAAATATTCCTAATAATAATCATACTAACACATATCTATGTAGCGGGCCCCAGAATACTCGATAGAATAGAGAATAGAGAATCTCACATATCCATTACAGAGAATATTTTACGATCCGCGCGTTCCAGTCGGTCGTCTATCAGTCTCGGAACCGAACAATATTAAACATATTCGAACCGTGTATTTATTATATTGAAGACTGTCACCCGCCAGGCGGGCGCCGACCGAGGCGGCGGGCGTCTGCGGACCCGCAGCACCGCACGCGCCGCGCTCGGATTCAAAAGTTAACGATGACTTTATCTATTTATTTTCGAAATTCAAACACATCACTGACAAAACATTCACTGCGTGACGTTTACGAATGACGCAGAATAGAGTTCGAGCGCGAACCACTCGAGGCAGCTACGTACGGCGCCGACGCGGAATAATACGATATATGATATGTAATGACATCTTAAACGATAGTACGCGACTAGAAAATTAATTTAGCGTTCGAAAAACAAAACAATAGATATGAGTTCGTAGTGATTCGTTTTCGTTATGGAGGGTCGCGTCGTATTAAAACAATTTTTGCATAAAACAAAACAACGGCAGCGTTGCGGGGGTGCAGGGGGGGGGGCGGTCGAACGTTCGCAAAGCTCGAATACGCATACGACGGAGTCGGACTCACCTGAGTCTTGAAAGTAGTGCTGGGCATATCGGGCTCGTGGATATAGTCGACCGCTCGCGACGTCAACAGGCGCACGACTAACTCGTAGCGACTGCGAAATTCGAATGCAGCCGCCGGCCACGAATTCGAAGTCTATCCGCCCGACGCGACACGAGTCGACATATCACGTGTTGACGCTCCATCGCTCGCCGAGTGCCGCGGCGGTGAGTGAGGGATCGGTGCGGGCGAGCAGCGGACGCGACGAGCGGCCGAGAGGTCGGAAGGTCGGCGGCGGGCGGCGGGCGCGGGTGCCGCGCCACGCCTGAGTCGACCTTACTGACACCGGGCGGGGGTGGGGGCCGCGGGCGGGCGCAGCCGGGCTCCGCTCGGAGGCGAGCCGGTGGCTGCAGGCCGCGGGGCGACGGGCGTCTTCTGCCGTCTTCTGCCGGTAGTCGGTACGTCCGGCAGCGTGCTGCGTGCCCGTACGCGACGTAAACAGTGCTCGGGATCGAGTGAGGCGACTCGCCTGAAGCGGTGGTCGCCGTTCTCGACAGTCACACGTTGACAGTCACACGTCTTACGGCGAAGGAAAACATCACCGCTTGTATGATCTCTCTCCGTCACGTGCGACGCCGACTGACGCGGGGTCGGAGCGTCGCGCGGGAGGAGTCCCTCTCGTCGAGGCCTCGAGCGGTCGTGGAGTGTGACGAGTTCTACTCTATTATCTCTCCGACCGCAGTTTTCCATCCTTACTGATATTATAAATACGAAAGTCTGTATGGCGTTACGTTTTCACGGCCAGCTGAACCGATATCGATGAGATTTGGCAAAATTATTCCTCATATACCGTGGTGGTATATGAGGAATGATATATAGAGTAGGGTAATATATAGGGTATAGAAATCCTGTTATATCAGCAGGAATTGGATGACATCAAAAAGTCATGTATGGTGAATATAATGAGGTTTTCTTATCCATTCACGATGTATTGAAGTCGAGTCGAATCTGTAATTTAAAAGAGGTTCGCTATCATGTCGATAGGCTAACGTCGAAAGACTTATTTGTTTCTGTTTACTGGATAAATATAGCTTAGCTATTACGGTATACGATAAATGTAAGTACTACGCGCTATTTATTAATTAAATAAACTACTAATATTATGAGCTTAATTTGCAAATTTACTAAAAATATAAAGGTGAATAATATAAAAGGGTATTTTAATCACTACCTACCTAAACATTTATTTACATTAAAAAAATTATTTACATTAAATAATATATATTATAAATATTAATTCATAGCTTTATGCTATTTTTAGTGCCCTCTAATTTTAAGTAAATTTACAGTGTTCAATATTCTTGTCGTAGCAGGAGCAATGTCAAACGAGCAAACGAACCGCCATGAAATAATTCAATTTTTATTTATTTATTTATTCATTCGGATCTTCAACAGCATTACACGATAAATCATCCAACATATATCCCATACAGTTTTAAATTAATTATGTAGTACCAATTATAGAAGAACACATCGTTCTCAGTTACAAAGTCACAAATTATAAACTTAAAAATAAGCACTAGAGAATAATGAAAACATAGGGAAAAGGAGAGAACAATGACATCAAGGTTCAACTATTATAACTATGAAATTAATATTAGGGAGATCGTTCACCCGTTTTACAACGGCTCCAGCGGTGAACGGTGAGAACTAACGAGCTAAAAGAATCAACTAGTTCGTTTAGGCGCGGTGGATCTAGTGATTATTATCGGGAGGGACGTCGGGAGTCGTCCGGGACGCTCTCGAGGCGCTCGTGAGAACCGTCAAGGAAATGAAACACCTTATATTCGGTCGCGGCCACTCCGAGGGGACTGCGTGAGCTCAGAGCTGGGGCTTCCTCGAAGTGAGTCTCGACTCTCGTTTGTAAGACTCGGTTATCGCTGGCAGGTCGCAGGTCGAGGTCTGTACTCACTACTCTGTATTGAGGTTCACGTTGCGCGCGAACCGGTGGCGGCGGGTCGGGGTGCCGCCGCCCGCCGCCCGCCGCCCGCCGCCCGCCGCCCGCCGCCCGCCGCCCGCCGCCCGCCGCCCGCCGCCCGCCGCCCGCCGCCCGCCGCCCGCCGCCCGCCGCCCGCCGCCGCCGCCCGCCGCCCGGCATTCCACCGACGAGTTCGTTCGCGCGCGCACGTCTCTCGCGAGAGCTCCGCCATGTAAACTTGAGCTTTCCGTTTCCGGCGGCTTTTAGCCGCGAACTCGGTCCGCTTTTAAAGTTTTTTAGCACGTAATTTTGGAATACTACATAATATTATAATCGAACTACCTTCTAATATCGTCATTATTAATATTAACGGAGGCGGTAGTCGTTTTTTCCATAACTTTTCTCTACTTTATCTCCCTCGCTATCGTAGTGATTAATTTATAACATCGAGCCGTGAAGACGAGATTTTACGCGTTTGGAGTTCGGAGGTGAGTTCTGTATGAATGTGCTGTTAAATTTTAGTTTCATTTATTTTATTTTATTTTTCAGGTTTCTGTCAAAATGTAATACGGGACCGTATGTAATATATTACCGTTTTTATCCCCGTAGGCTCGGTCGGGTCTGTCGCCTCGCGCCGCCACGGTCGCGGAGGAATCGTCTCGATCGTTTCTGGCGCTTCTCGCGCGTCGTTCGCGACTCGTTAAGGCGCCGGCGGTCGCCCTAGGGATCATCCCCCCGGTGCCCGAGAAGGCAAAACCTAATTTTGCTACGTCGTATTTTTGAGGTAGCCCCGAGCGGGCTCGACTGGAGCCGATAAAATCGATCTACGAGAAAGAATTAAAATCCAAAGCGAATCAAATATGCGTACGAATTAAACTGACCCTCCTCTAACTGTTAAAACCTCACAGAAAACATTTCGTAACATCGCACCCACTCGCCACGCACCCGGTTCGGCGGCAATTACTTTGTTAATAAACTGCTAAACATAAAAATTAAGGACGAAAGATTCGTCAGTATTAGTAATAAGAGTTCGAATTAGCCGAACGTGGCAGCCCGGGTGACAGAGGTACGTTCGATCGGCCGGATCTCTAACTTAATTCTTCAGGTTCGGCCTACGCTTCACATTCGGTGCGGTCCGACCGCGATGTCGGTCCCGTTGATTCGTTTCGACGGTTTCTCTCACCTGTCATGGGGCTATGTTGATTGCCGAAAACGTCCGGCGAGATCCGGCCGGCTGCGGTGCCGCGGTGATTCCCGTTCGATTCTTCTTATTGTACTTATTCCGTTATTGTTTTATTTTGTTTATTTTTTGTTTTCAGGTCAGTTCTCTGACAGCGACAATCTACTTCACGAAATAACATGATCTTTGTTGCCTTTTATTTTCCTACGCACACATATACGAGTTTAAGTAAACTAACACGCTCAATGCGCGCGCGGGTTTCCCCTGACCTAACTGAATCGGTTTGCTACTGCATGTGTTATTGAGACGTCGTCGAGTCAGGATCCACTGATCCGTACTCGTAGCCCGGGCCGGTATCGTGCAGCACCCAGAGCGCGCCACCCCGCACGGACGGCCTCTCGTCGACGCACGCTCGCTCGTGCACGGGCAGCGGCTCGTCATACATGCCTACCTGAACTGATCTACCTATTGAAGAGATTATAGTGTATGCACAGCTCGATCGGACAGCAGCCGGTGTGCCTGGAAGTGCGTCTAATTTAACTTATTACTACTTTAGATTCTACCGTCAAAAACACGGTAAGTTGTATAAAAACTTATATAAATAAATTTTTCCAAACACTTTTGAATTGTCAATCAATCAATATGATTAATGAAGCTACAGCTAATTCGGAACGTCGCTCTTACCGAGAAGAACCAGCGGAACCAGAAACTCGGCCGTCAATCTTTTAAACATTATCTAATTAGACTGCGCAGTCCTGTAAGCAGCTGGAAGGAGTTTTTTCATTAATAGAATTAATAGAATTAATAGAATTTCAACATAATATATATTAATAGAACTTATACATATTTGTTATTTTAAATTAACTATATGAACATGTGCATACAGTAGCTGCATAAAATTTATAAAATGATAATACTTATCCTGAAATATTGTTGATTTCGATAGGGGTGGAAATACTCACGACTTTTGGCCGACATTGCCCGTGTCGTTTTTGGTGCAAAAATAACTCCTAAAAATAAATAATAAATATAATTATTAGAACTTACAGCAATTTCAGCTTTAATTTTAAAATTTTGATGGTAGTCCTAAAGATGTCTGGAATAAACGAGTGGGCAATGTTTCCTAGCGACTTTTTGTCTTTTTCATACTTGCGCCGTCCAGTGATTAGAGAAGTTCGAGGGCTGCCAGAAGTAACTAGAATTCTTACATGAAATAATTTATTAATATTTTTATATTAAATATTTTATAATTTGTGTTAATAGAAACGCAAAATCTTATATGACTAATAAAACATTAAACTATTTTAAAGAGACCGTTAAACTAACACACTGCAAATTTAGTCGTTTATCAGTATTTGCCTAAATTTACCAAAATTCCACCATCTGCAGACAGGCGCGCGTTATGTGTAAATTACTTAATTAGAAAAGAACGATCACCCAGATTCGAGAGTCGCTTTGTCATATTTTTCGTTTTTTTTTTCTTTCTTATAAATATATACCTATGTTGAGCACCCATATGTGACGTGTTATCAGTTTGTGTACGGAGCGACTGGCAGTTGCTTTTCGAAACCCATTATATAATAGAATAAGTTGTATTTAAGGTAATGATTAGTGTCAGATATTCAGTGATAACAACTATAACCGACGGCTTAAATTCTCTGCGAGGCACGGCCGGAGAGACTAAAAACGGAACCATCAAATTATAGTGAACCACTCAGTTACCGAACCTGCGTCACTGTTGCAGCTACTACCACTAGTACATATCGCTATACATGATACTGTATTTCTGTCGATACTAAACTTATTTATCCTTAAATTCTAAAATATATTTTCATTCGATACTATCTCTTAAAAATATCTAAATGTGGGAGCCCTGAGTACATTTTAATGGTGGGCAAAGTTGTCATTCATGGGTTAAAAACATCGGGGAAACATTGGCCATCTTTAGACATTTTGAAATATACGGCCTTCAATACTGCGATTGTGATTATAATACTGTACATTAAATATTTTATAACATACAATTGCATAAAGTTACCTGCGTTTTCACCATTATTAATAAATAACAAAACTTTTTCTTTCAAATTTGCCGGAAAAAACCCGTACTGTACTGGACAGGGTCTAACAGGACACCGTTCAGTCATCCAGTTATTGACGAAACTATATAGTTTCGTCAATATGTCATGTCATGAGATGTCATGTCTTACGGAAATTATTGATGACCGCGATATACATACATGCGTCCACGGATCCGAAGGCTGGTTTGTTTAAAGATTAACCTTTCGGCACCACATACAAAAGTACAGGAGTAATTTCTGACCTTCAATTTATGTGTCTATAAAAGCTTTCTTTTTTTGGTTTTGTGGTAACTTTGGAGCTTCGCGCTGTCTGTTTCTGTCATCGACGAGACACCCGAGCCGCGATCGGGGCGAGCGTATGAAGAGACCTACCTCTTTTTGGCCTGCAACTACTTAGTTAAAACAGAAACTCTGGAATATTGTGATTTTTCGTTGTAACCAAAAGTTATTATTAATTTTGTAAAGTGAGGTCGAGCGATGAGTTCGAAGTGGTCCTCGGCAAATCACACGTGCCAGGTACGGGCGTGTGCGGTACCTCGGGTACCTCGGGCACCTCGGGTACCTCGGGCACCTCGGGCACCTCGGGCACCTCGGGCACCTCGGGCACCTCGGGCACCTCGGGCACCTCGGGCGCGCCGCCACCACTGCCTCCGCCCGCCTCGTAAATGTCGCCCCGGACACTCGAGCCGCTCGAGCGAAACCTATTACATTTTCCTCACGCTCGTTCGGCGAGCTATTGCCATCTCATCTGCGTGTGCTAACTTATTTCGCCCTAACGTTTAAGTTATGATTATCTCGAGTTTGTTATTCGACTCTTTATATCTCAGAGAGAGGAATGGAGGCAGCGGCGATGAGCGTTCTCGACGTCATGCGATTGTTTTGTATCTCTATTACAATACAGTGATATGCTGACAGCTCTACTGGATTTCGAGGCGTTTTCCGGTAAACAAAATTATTGGTGCGGGTTCGAAATGCTAAAAAAGTTACTAAAGCCTAACCCATTTCTTAGAAGCCATCACCGTCTACTAGAGTAGCTTCCTGATCTCCTTTGAGGATGAATTTGGGTTAAGGGTGACGCTCGCCGGGTTTTAGCTGGTATAAATAGACACACGACCGAGACAAGGGTATAGAGCGAGCCCCAAACACACACACACACACATACACACACGCACGCACACAAGATCGATCTGCCCCGTTGTGTGTGTGCTCGTATCAAAGCTACGCTCGCTTGCACAGATTCAATCCTACTATGCTCGAACACGCTCTATGATATAAAACGTGTCACGACATGTGCTACCACATGCGAGATGCGGTGGAAGGGCTGGGGGCAATTTCTGCATTATAATCAATCGGTCTTCGTTTCAAAAATTAACGTAATCTTGTCGATCGCACGGCTCGCCGTCCAGGGCGACCAAAGTGGTATTATTATATTTCATGTGGTAACTCTGAATATAAAAATAGTTATCGTTTGATTTAGAGAAGAAAAAATTTCAATCCCACGAGTGAAGCCCATCGCGATCGCCCCCGGCGATATTGTTTATTGAAGAGGCCGCCGGTGAACTTTCTCTCTGAAATGTAATAAATATAACCAGACTTTCCGTGAAATCATTTTATGTACGAATGCGAATGCAATAATATCGTGCTCGAAAAGGACTCATATCCTAGTTCCCCGAGCCGTCGGGACAAACGACAGCTCTACAATATGAAATGAAATGAAAATCATGTCATGTCGTCCTACTGCTACAAGATACACGCGACATCCTGGTATGTCCGGATATTATTTTGAATTTCTCCTATAGGTAACGCTTTCCGATCGCCTCACGACAAAAATAAATAACTGAACTGATTCGACCGCGTGTCCAGGAGGTCGGGCCGTCTGACGTCTTTGGGCTGGGTGCCGAGCTCGAGCCGCCAGGTTGGTACAATGCGGGAATGATGCAATTTCATCAGATCCGACAATCTTTCTCCACGATCGAATTAGCTTAGCTTGAAGCAGTTTTAATTTTTAAAAGGAGGCTGACACTCAAGTTTTTAATTCAATCATTCGATCGACCTACTTACTCTCCGACCTCGAGCGAGATATCGATGAAGAAATGTCAATCAATTACAACAATTATATTTTTAATAGAGTCCATCGATGGCTCTCCTCGGCAGGGAACTTACCGGTCCGGAAGTGAAGCGGCACCGGCAACATAACGAAAATTTAATATATAAAAAAATTTATGTTGAAAATACGAAAAAAGATTAGGACTAAAAATGTTTAACGTTACAGGCGCTTCTCGTCCACGTTAACTTGTATTACATACGCCATTTTATATTTACACGTATATCGAAACAGAATTGACAAAACACCACTATCATAAACTACTATGAGCACAATGACAAATGACAATCAAATTGACAACTATACTCCTTTTGTTACCACAGAGTCTAAACACTTAATGAGGTAGGAATTCCTATTCAAAGATCTTAAACGGGAAAACTGTCCAGTTTGTGCGATCACGAACTACCCACGATCGTAATTTCTTCGTACACGATCCTCCTGCAGGCATTTAGTCTCGATACTATTTGAACTAGTGAAGAAAACAGTGCCTTGTGCATCCGCGCTTTTTCCACTAATACCCTCTTAAAATTCTCATTCCATCCGTGTACATACGACAGATATTGTAAGCAGGCGAGGTTCTGGTGGTGGAGCGTGGTGGTGCTGGTGGTAGAAATTATGGAAGGACTACAACCGATGTTGTGATCCAACGATGGCCATGCTGTGATTTATGTTCATTTTGTTCTCAGCTATCGTGAAGTACTCCAACGCACTCATTAGTCATAACGAACTCCTGCACGTTAGTCAGGTGAGGTCGGTATTTATAGACGTTAACATAACACACAAACATGTTGACAAAAAATACGTATTCAGATATTCTACTGAAGTCGAGGTCCTCTATGGACTGCAGTATGAACTAGGCCTCCGCCGTTGTCGATGCCGGAACTGTGCCAACGCATAAAGACGCAATCCGATACTGCGGTCGGTGGCTTCTTGAAGATGACCTACCCCTGACCCTCGCTCTGAAGCTCTCGAGTTGAAGTCGAGTCGAGACTCATACCGATGGTTGATTCGAAATCTCCGGAGCCACCTCAACACAACCCATCCTTCGATCCGATCAGTCCACGAACGCCGTGACGTCGTGTTTCCGGCGTCACCGAACGCAGCGTGTGGACGGGTTCGCATATCGCAGAAACAGCCCCGAGGCATTCATATGTTTGACTGCGATGCATAATGAAATGTTATAATCGGTTACGTTATCTTTTAAAGGGAACGTTAACCTTCCTCTAGGTTTACCCTTAAGGCTAGAGCCACAGTAATAATCACACTTGCGGCTCCGGTAACGACCGCCCTATCGTAGTTACCTTTATGTATTACTGATATAAAAAGATTCGCAGCGTTCGAAGAGTCGTTCAGTCTCCTCTCTGATTACAATTTCAATTTTTAATAGGCGTAAAAGATATTTCTCGGCGGCTTTACGTCAAAATGTCGTCCGGTCTAAAGCGAAAAGGTCGAAAGACCGAGTGAAAACCTTCTCAGAGCCCTGAAAAACAATCAATATTTGCTCGGGATAGTTTTAATTAAAAATACTCTGAATTTTTTAAAAGTAAGGTCTCTGTCAGAGCAGCTGTCGCCTTTGGCTCGCTCCGGCAGCCATCTTATATTAAAAATTACCTTCGATCCTCTAAATATAAATATAAAGAACTAAATTAGTCACAAAATTAGAGTGCCAGAGTGTTAGAATTATACGCCTGCACAAGCGTGCAGGCGTGCAGGGATGCAGGGATTACATTTCCATCACCGACGGACTCCAAAGGCAAATATACTATTTCTAACTATTAAAGTCGTACGTTTCCTATTGAGTTGTGTCGAAACGAAACTTTTGTGATAACATCGTCTGTTGGATGGCTGTAGGAGTGACGTGTGATGTAAAATATCGAGTTTAATAGACAATACTGACTATCGCTATCGTACTGACAGAGAAACGGTGATAGAATCTCTGAAATGTTCAATGCGATCGCGAAGCGAACGAGACGAACGGTGTGTTCATATCGGACTATCCCTCAGTCCGATCGTTCGCTGCGCTCCGACGCTGCGCTCCGACGCTGCGCTCCGACGCTGCGCTCCGACGCTGCGCTCCGACGCTGCGCTCCGACGCTGCGCTCCGACGCTGCGCTCCGACGCTGCGCTCCGACGCTGCGCTCCGACGCTGCGCTCCGACGCTCGCCTGTATTATATTACAACACGCTTGCAGGGAAATAGTTTATCGCGACGAGAGCTAAAGGATAGCCCTAGTTACTGCTGCGCCGGAGACATCCGGCCGGTGAAGTGAAACGAACTAAATAATTCTCGGTAGAGCGATTATTGAAATATCGACTGAGTGAAATTTATGACTCATGACGCTCCTTTTTATGTTTTATAATCCGAATACACATATCGCTTTATATATATCCATACTTAAATGTCTGTCCGCCTGCCCGTTACGCTTCTACGGCCAATGGAACTTCTAGAATTATATCGATGACATTCGGCACGACCGAAGTTTTACACCAGGGTGACAGAGAATGAAAGAATGTCCGTTCGTCTCCCGGGGACTCGAACGCTTGATTTTCAACAATTTAATATACAATCGCACACGACCACCGGACCCTCTGCCTGCCGTTCGGCATATTTGAACTTTCGTAACTCTAAAATTGTTATTTTTTAAAACATATTAAAGAAGCGCGACCCGCGGTGACCTCCCGGAACCTCGGCCTGTGTTCGGCGACGTCTTATCTGACTACGATGAGATTATAATATTCATGACTCCGAGGTGCCACGTTCGAACTCCGGGCGAGGTCGCTGCGAGATAACGGATGATTTAATCGGAGACGTTCAATGTAAAGTGTTATCGGATCGCACGTGTAACGCGGGGCCCGTCGTGTCGACGAAACGAATGAGGCCTTCGTTTACAGTGGCATCCGATTATGGATGATGACCGAATCGTGAACGGTATATTATCTTATGCTCTTTCACTTTGTTTTTCCATTACAAGCGAGTCTTACACGGTAGTTCACGTTATTCCCGATTCCATGACGGGCTCGGTGCACGCCACGTACCGCTTGTTGAGGGCCACGCTTCCGTTATTAGGTTTCGGAATCCATGACGCCGGACGGCGCGCTACCTGTATTAGAAGAGGAAAATGTAAGCGATGAATGTCGATTAGTAGTTTATAGGAAGGTTTTACTGAAGCGATCGTTGGCTGCACGCAGATGGTACGATGAGGCAGCGGCGACGCGGAGCGCGCGCCCGCACACGTACATTACTCAATCGGCTCCTATATTAGTAATTTTTGAGTGATTAGTGTTTTGTTATTCCTATATTTCGGAACTGACGCAATCTCGATGTGGCCTCTCTCGGCGTAGCGCTTATAGTCTTAAACAAAACATCACGTCGCGTCATGAAGAGTAATACAGAAGTTTAAAACCATCGGTACGTATTTATAAAACCAAGTCCCTCCCTGCGTCTGCCTGTCTGTTTCCAACGAGCTCATCGACTCATAAACGGATCTCATCACTGGGCAAAGTGACTCTTGAAAATGGAAAATTGTTGAAAAAGGTAAGATCGATCGATCGATCGACCAAAGATCGATGTATGGTGGGAATATTTATACTTATTAGGGTCATAAAAAACCTCGATGGCGAATGCCCATTTTTAAACATAATTGAAACTACCCATTCCAAAATTTTGATAACGGTCTCGTACGAGCGTATTTAAGTTGAGAAAAAGTTAAAGAATATCTTAGGAGTTGTCGCAAAATAAAACTAACGCGCAGCAAAATTTTAAGAGAGGAAATTCGTAATGAGAAAGACTCGGCAGCGACGCGCGGTTCGCCCACTGTATCAATGTACGCTCGAGTGAATGAACGGACTGTCGAGTTTATTCAATAATTCGATGAAATATTATTGATGATATTTTTATTCAATATTTCAAAACCCCTGTAGAGCCGGTCGCAACTAAAAAATCTGTTAAAGGTATTCATGTAGCGTTCCGCTCCTCGTGCCGGCGCGAGCTCAGACAAATACGCGATCTTATGAAAACATTCAGCGTTTGCGTCTCGACTCGTCTCTCTGCCATCGTACTCTCGAACACGATCCGATCCAATTAAGGTTACGAGCGGTACGTTTCAAAAGTCAGATCGCTCGCGCGCCAAAGACTGCAGAGTCGATTCGTGCGGACTGGCACTGGTTGTCCGCGGTCGATCGGGAATCTTAACTTCCTCGGAGACCTCGCCTTCCCCACGGTCGCTCATCTCTTCGAGCGCTTTACGAAGTCTCACAATGAGAACGCCGAGGTTCACCAGAACCTATTCATAACAGCTTCCGTTTACATCCCTGATAGGCCCAAAATATAGGCGCCAAAAAAGCGTCCCGATCGACCCTGAAGATCGAATAACGATCGCAAACACGGACGAGCGTCTTCGCTGGTGAAGACGAGGTCCTAGTTCGGACGGTCCTATGATGGCTAATGAGTCATACTATTAGCCCTTCGCCATGCATCGCCCCAAGCCGCGGTCCGGCCTCACGGGAGGCACCCTGAGGACGACGTACCCCGGAATCGGTCCAATCGAACCTCGACGATGTTTCTGCACTCGGCCGTCGCGCCCGGTGACACTATTAAAGCCGCCGGGGCTAACGACTATGAAAAATCTATTTCAAACTGTCTCAATATTCCATTTGAAATATCACATAATCGGGAAGGTTCCTCTCGGCGGTCGTACTCATCTATACTAATATTATAAAGAGGAAAGATTTGTACGTACGTATGTGTGTGTGTAATGTTTCCACACAAAAACTACTAGATCAATTTCAAAAATTCAGCAGATCTCGAGTTGTAAGTGTCGTATCAAACCCGTCGTTGTTTTATATATATAGATGTCTAATCCCTACGACGTACGCCGCGGCGGCGAAATGCCGGAGAGATGATTGACTCCGAATTATCGAAGGGTTCACTCGTCACGTTTGCGACTGTGACTGGTTCCCGCACGCGGGTGCAGATCAGGATCGCTCATTGAAATTCTGTAGAAGTCAGGGCGACGACGTCATCTCGCAGCTTTCACGATGCCCTCCGTAGGCGTCCACTATGAGTCGGCCGGTGGCTCGCTCCGGGCGGCGGTCGCGGTGATCGAGTCACGCCGCAGCCCGAGCGGGCGGCTTCTATCAGGCCTCGGCTGCTGCAATTTTCGCTATTAAAACCGCAGCCTATCTTTTAATATTGTTAAATGTTGCCCCAGTCGCCTTGGAATGGCTGCCTTATAAATATACTTTTTAAACTAGCATAAAAAAATTTCTTTGGCATAAATTTTGAAACTAAACTGTATTCGTCCCACGCATCTTCTTTAGTCGTTTTTTGTTAAAATTAAAAAAAATCGATGCAACGAACGTGAAGAGTATTAAAAAATTCGATAAAGTAAATCGAATCACTACTACTACTCACTTAATGAACCGACTAATTCTAGTCGGTTTAGTTAGTAAGCGGTAGTAGCTAAATGAAACGATAATCATAGTGACTGAAATTTTCAATATTAAAATACCGTTATAGTTCTAATCGTGTACTCGATATGAAAATGAATATGCATTAACACCTCGGCGACTGCTTCGTCGGAAGACCGTTTCGGGCGAACGATCTGGGGAAATTAGATTTTCATAAAGTGCAGGTGGGGATCGTAATTCTAGGCGCAGAGACCCCCCGCGGTGTGCGAGCCCACCGGTGGGAGCGTCCGCACTGACGTCACGCGGCGGACGCAGGCCGGCTCGTTCCTCAGTTCGACCGTAGATTTAGTGCAGTAGTAGATATGTGCTCCCCACGAATTTCAAGCAAAGATGTTCGAGACCTGTTGGAAATTTCCCGGCATTTATTCAAATACATATATAAATAATAAAAATAATTGTATTCCTATAATCAGTTTGATTAATATTCCGAAAGCGGGAGTCCTGGGGGCCCCTGAAGTTGGGGGCTCGGGGCCCACCGATAGCTACGTGATCCGTACTTACTAAAAATTAAAGCGTTTGCCGAGTACAAATATAATAATGAAAATATAGGCTTTTAGCAAAATATTATTTTTGTATTATGGATTTGCGAAAAGTGACGACTGATTCTTTTGATTGTTTTTTAAGTATGTAATTGTACTTAGTACATATAAATACAGTCCGATTATTATTTAATAGTGTTTGGTTTTGCAACATTGCCCGTTGAAGTAGGCAGGGGTGTGCCCGGCTGCACCATCCCCACCCCAGTGCGGAAGAAGGGCTGTCTTGCCGGCACAAAATGACAGCCTCTTACTTTACTCCTCCTTGCATCGAAATATGTGGATTAAAAAGAGGTTCATAAAATATTTTCTATTTAAACTTCTAAGTTTACTTTACGCCAAGCACGTTTAAAACTTACCGTTAGTATCAAACGGGCCAAATTTGTAAGTTCCATACTGTGTTTAACACAGCAAAGTATCTCCGTATGTCTCTTGACGCTAAGCTAAGCTGGAAAGCTCACGACAAGAAAAAAAGAGAAGAATTATAGATACAAAAAAATGTACTGGCTTATCGGCAGACATTCTATGTTATCAACAGAAAATAAGACTCTCTTATATAAACAAGTCCTTATGCCAGTATGGACTTTGACATTCGGTTATGGGGCCGTGCTGAACAAACAAACCAACAGAGATATAATCCAATGTTCCCTAAATTAGGTACTAAGGGGTATTGTTAACGCTCCCTGGTATGTAAGAAATGAAGGAATCCATCCATCCATCAACATCTCCAGGTTGAGTTTGTAAAACTACGCCATATATATTAATTTCGACGCGAAGCCGGCAAAGTAGCAACGAGTAGGTCTAGCGTGTTCGACAATCAATGTCGAGAAGACGAACGACGTCCGCTATATTCTAATTCAAAATATTCTTTATTCAAGTAAACTTGTATATAAGCGCTTTTGAATCGTCGACATCTACTGCTAGTTCGGAAGGCTGTTCCTACCGAGAAGAACGAAGAACCAGCAAGCAACTCGGCGGTTGCTCTTTTTAAAATATAAATCTTAGAACTAGTTACATTTAGTGACTACTGTCTTGTACAGGGTAGAAGTGCAGCTATATTCACACATCCTTATCATCTAAATAATGTTCCACACTATAGTAGGCTTTCTGTATCAGCTTGTTTCTGTATAAGAAGTTAAACCGAGCCAGCTCGGTGGGGAATCTTTTCCTTCAACTTAATTAATTAATTGAAATGAATGATGCGCTTTCAAAACAATTTAATTGTAATGAAGCGTTTAGCGATTAATACGTCATTATAATTAGCATGGGCGTAGCGAGGTACGGGCACGAACTGTAACACTAAGAAAATGACAACTCACAACATAGTGACACTATAAAAGGCTACCATAGTACCTATAATGGAATATAATGTAAAAATAAGTAAATATTAAGTAAAATCAATTAATTAATCGATAGATATTAAAGGTATATCGTAATGACAAAAAGTAATAATATTAAATATTGATAAATATCTAAAACTACTAAAACAATATAATCTAGGATTTGTCACCACGTTGTATAGAATTCTGGCTACGCCCTTGATAATTAGCAATTATCACCGATGAATAAATAACTAGACAATGAGACACCGCCTGCAGCGACAGCGTGTACGTTTGTACGAGCACAAACTATTGCTCATAGAATTGGCACAGGCGCTTTTATTAATAATTCAAATGAAATATATGACTGTATGTATTGTATGTGTAGATAGATTTCGTGATATGACACGTTTTAGGCCATTAAATGGTAGATATGAATACGATTAAGACTCGTTATATTTTTAATTATATACTCCCGTTTGCAAAACAAATTCAGACCCATAAAATAAATTTATTTGCATTACCTATTTGGATATTCTTAACCGATACGACATTCTAGAGAGATAATAATTATATAGTTTTAGTACAAACTGCAATCGACGGGTGTGGTGGTATTTTTAAGGGCTTTATCCTCTCTATGAGCTTATTATTTGTATGGATGCTATGTATATTAAACAAAATTAAAAGGAACCTGCTTGATTTTACTATAGGTTTCAAGACTAAAAAAACGAATAGTCCAAGATACAAGTTTTATTTGTTCATATAAGTTGTCCTTATAATTTGAGAAGCACACCAGTACCTGATAGTAATCAGAGTCACACTTGGGTTTCTGTTCGATGTTAAGGTCACATTTAATCCACCACCGCGACTGCCCGATGAGTGTCCGATGAGTGCCCCATGAGTGCCCGATGAGTGCCCCACGAGTGCCCGATGAGTGCCCCATGAGTGCCCGATGAGTGCCCCATGAGTGCCCGATGAGTGCCCCATGAGTGCCCGATGAGTGCCCCATGAGTGCCCCATGAGTGCCCCATGAGTGCCCGATGAGTGCCCCATGAGTGCCCGATGAGTGCCCCATGAGTGCCCCATGAGTGCCCGATGAGTGCCCCATGAGTGCCCCATGAGTGCCCGATGAGTGCCCCATGAGTGCCCCATGAGTGCCCGATGAGTGCCCGCCCTCCCGCGACCTCTTTACGACTCGAACGAGGTGGAGTGCTAGCTTTGTCAGTAGCGAGGGACAAATGAAACGGTAGAGTGTTGTTCTTTGTTTGACGTCTAACGACTTCACGAGACGCGGACTCTTTCATAACAGGGGCTTAAATAATTAAACGGCGCTCGTACTAGAGTTCGTAATGACTTGATACGGCGCACTGTGCGGCGCTTATTGCGAAAATTTTGGAAACTGGTGGCAACGTTTATATGATTTCGAGCAAAATAGTAGATAAATAAAATTGGTCTAAAGAGATCTTATGTCGTAGCTAAGATCGCTCTAACAGTTGAATATGAATAAAAATGCGGTTACATTATACACGTACAACCCTTTCAGTTAATGAATACTGAATTTAGTCATTCTATTTATAAAAGATTATGTAAATCCTTATCGCAGATTTGTAATCTCCTCTCTCGTTTATATATTTGTAGTCTCATGTGAGCCGGTTTAATCCCGAGTGGCGGTGCCGACTCGATATTTATAATTCACTGCGCCTTCCTATAAAGGCCTGCATAGAGGATCTTCCGCTCTCGTACTGCCAGGACTGAACTGAGATTAATGTCACCGACGAGACAAAAAAAACATCTTCGGCGACACGGTTTTATCACAAGGTGAGAGGTTCAATACAGAAATAACCTGTTCTACCGATTAATTGTTGCCCAGCTCGGGCGGTTCGGCGGGCGGAACTCGTAAGTAGGCGAGGCACGATCTCTCCTTGCGCGCCGTGGTTCTCGCCATGGTGGACGGGGAGAGATCGGGGGCAGCGATGGCCTCCTTCTGCCGAGACGTAATCTCGCGGAAGAAGGCGGCGGGACGGATTCGAAAGTCGTGTCTTTGGATCCGATCCGCCGCAGGCGAGCGGGGCGCAGGCGACTCGTTGACGCCCGTCGTATGCCGCCCTAACGGAGACCTCCGGGCGTTCCGAACGTGGCTCATCGGACGCCCATCTCCTCCTCCTCACGGGAACACCTGACCCTCGAGGCGGTCGATGGATCTGGTGTTCCCGATACATCGATTAGCGAACGAAGGGGCCCCTTTTAGAGAGGCTCCGACCCAGAGGTCTACTCTGGATTTAGAGTTGCTGCTGGTGGGGATGGGGGCAATGCGTCCGACGGTACCCTGTCCCCGCCACCAGCAGCGTGGAGGAGCACTGTCAGGTTTTTAGTCGGTGCGAGTCCGACCTACCCGCCGCTCGTCCCCGTCGGGCGGCGGGACCCATGATGTGTTTCCCTGACAAAAAAAATCGTAGAATGTAATTGGGCACTTGATGGATACGAAACGTCAACATCTAACATTGAGATGTATTATTATATAGAACGAGAAGGAAAGTTCTAATGAAATAAAATCCAACGTTTCGCATTACTAAAATTCATCTTTACTGTCATTTTAACATAAATATTGGATAAAAATGTTGTAACCGGCAAATGTTCACAAATAGGATGATTCATATTAAAGTAAAATCATATTTTCTTAGACTCGCCAATGGAGATTTATACAGGGTGACTGGTTGAACGTTTGCAATATTCTTGGATATCATAATTCGTAGTCTCATTAAACGTTTAAAAAAACAAAATCAAAAAAATGTCGATAAACTACAAAGAAAACTTAAGTTAAGTTAATGACGCCAAGACTCAAACACTATGGACACCGTGCAACGGGTTCGGCCCTAACGCGAACAATGATTCGCGCCAGGGCAAGTGAGCGCGGTGACTTCGATAAGATCTAGGTATAATGATCCGCTTTTCCTGCATACTTTACCTGGCTTAGGACAGCAAAAATACCAGGATAGGAAGTACTGAACGGAATAGTTTTATCAATAGAAATTCAGTACATTTCGTGGAGAGAATTACAGTAATTATCTGGTTCCGTATTTTTGGCGTATTTAAAAATGGAATTATTTACAGCGATTATTTCGATTTAAAAAAAGGGATTCATACTTATTATTGCATACTAATAAGGGACAATAGCGATAAAACCTCTTAATAAGTCATTCATCAACTTTGTCGAACTTAATTGAAAGGTAGCACGCATACGCTCAACTTGTCGCGGTATGGCCCATATTATTTTACAACTCTAATAATTGACCTAATTAATTAAACCATAAATATCTTCATAATTGTAAAAAGTCTTCTTCTTCTACTGATCTTCAGAAGAAAATTCAGAAGAATTCAGATGACAAGGGGAGGGTATCATTTTTGAGTTACACGTTACTTCTACTCACACGTGACGCGCGATCAGCGGGAAGCCATGGTCGAGGCGGTGGTAATATGACTTTCGGCGGCGGCGAAGCGACAATGTAAACAAATAATACGCGAGGATATATTATCCACAATTAACAACTTTTTCTGGATAATTAGGTAAAATTATAAGTACCTATTTTTATTACATATTTAGAACGAGAATCGAATACTGAATGTTCTCTGTCAATGTTGGCGCTTGCGTTAAGCCTTTATAGGAGGCTCCGTTTTGATAATAAAAGGCCTTGTGAATACTGTTGAACTATATTGTTGGTTGCAATTTAAAAAAGGAGTACATTGATTGCGTTACAAACTTTTAATAATATTGACAATTAGATGTAAAAAACGTATAACGATCGTATCGGTGACTTAAAGAATAACAGTACACACACAATTCTTTCAAAGATCGGTGGAAAATTATTTTGATTAATGAGCAAAATCAATTTTATAATATCATTTTCCATAATTTCCAACAAAAGGAAAAGATGATTAATATTAATTCGCTACGTAATGACCATGAAATTTGTAATTCTCGTAATAAACAAGAGAAATCCGAGTTAATTGAGTCGGTGTCTCGAAGCTTCCGGCTCCGAGCACTGCAGCCACCCACGCAGCCCTCGTCCCTCGTCCTCCTACAGACGGCACTTGGCTGATTGTCGGAAGCAGTATGCGGTATTATCGTAAATAAATCTTTACAAGAAATAAGAGCTACAGATCAATAATACTTGTGTTTTTGAAACCGTTCAAGCCTAAATTTACTTTCTCGCGTAAACCTTATGTTCCCATATATCTTATTAATATAATACATCATTAAGGCTTAGCACGTTAACATGTTCGTACGTGTACGAACAGTTCGTAGTTACACAGAGCTCCAGAGAGCTCCGAGTAGTCCTTGTAATATCAATTAACCAAACCTATTAGTTAAACAAAGACTTGCTTGATTCACGCACTGGACTATAATTAGGCAATTATATTACTAATAAACTATAAATATATATCCAAACGCATATTTTAAAAGCGAAAGTCGCTCTGGGTGTCATGGCTGATTGATTGGATCGATATTGATAAAATTGATGCCATCGCGAACTTTTTTTGGTTATACAATGTATTAGCAGTGCCCCGCGGTTTCACCCGCGTGCACACCGATCTCGTAGTAGTGAAAAGTCCACTAGTCGGACTATAGATTTATTTGTGTAAATTGAAAGTTTGGCCCTTGTACTTATTTAATAGTTAAGGCAAAGGAAGTTTTAACTTGAAATTGAATTCATTCAAAAGGTATAGCTGTCCGTATCCGTGGGTATCGCTAGTGTCCTTGGAATGAGAGCTAACTCACCAGCTGCAGGCCGTGTTATAATGGTCGCTACGAATTACAATGAATTTGCTATGGCATTATTTGCTTTATTGTCCAAAACAAAAGTAATAATAAAATTATTTTGCTATAATCCGCGATACAGTAAATAGAAAATATATATAGTGTTTAATGTATAGTGGATTATCAGTATTTTCATACCCGATACGTGCAGGATTCGTAAAAGCACATGCACAAACCTCCACCACTTCCACCAAAATACACAAGCACTACACAGTTTCACTATCACAAACTCAACAATCGTTTCGCCCCGCAACCGAGGCATCATCAGGAGATAGACTCCACGACAAAATCGCAAAGCGGATTATAGCAAAATAATTTTATTATTACTTTTGTATTATGGATCTCCGCAAAGTAACGCCTAATTCTATAAATGCTTTATTGTCATTTTTAAATTCATTACATCTTTTGACTGTAATGTCCGTTTTTAATAATTTAAATAGTATTTTACAGGTATCGGAACAGTTTTTAATAAAATATCATTTAATGGGATAAGGATTAATACGAAGATATGATACGAAGAATAATGTGGTTTGATTATTATCGGCACTTTTATCACGTTGTACAATGTAAAAAACGTAGTTATATTGGAATAACTATTGTAGTTAGACATACGGTATTGTGGACTTTTTTGTAGATATCGATATGTTCTATAATACTGTAGAACATTTTTTGTTTTATCGTCCATATCAATAAGTCTACAGCATCAATAGGGTCCACAGCGCACGGAATTAAAGATTTTAATGACTATTTTTTCACCTTATTACATTTTTAATCTATTTTTTAATACAATATAGCTTTTGTTGCTCAGTGAGGAAGCAGCTTACCAATGTTGAAAGAATTTTTGAAATCGGTCCAGTAGTTTTTGCGTGAAAACATTACAAATATATACACACATATGTACATATACGTACAAATCATTCCTCTTTATAATATTAGTAAATAAGGTTTGTTGCCATTGAATGTATCATTGCCTTACCATGTGTTGAGATCAAAATGATGTTACATTATTGAATACATTCTACAGCCTATTCTCGATCTATGTAGCTCCGTAGTTTCAGTACAGCTGCCTCAGTAATCAGTCCGCGCTACTTCCATTCTTATATTTACTTCACACACTCGTTATAATTGTAATAATAACATAATAAATCTATTCTACCTGGTAGACTTTGACTGGCGCTATATTAAAGGACCGCTCGGTTTGAAGGTCGGCAGGTTAAATATATTATAATTGATGTATGGACTATTTAGATAAAAAGTGTTTCGTACAAAATATATATGCAAAATATCGTCTATACGTATTTAATTAAAGGTTCACAATAATTTATAATTGTATACTTATTATTCATAAAGTTTTAAAAAATTACGCATCAATTTTGTCCCTACTAGTTATGTTAAATGACCGTAACTCGCTGTTAGAGCTACTGTCATGAAACTGAAAATTAATTAAGAGATTGTCAGCAGAAGTGTTGAATGTCATTTTTGTGAAGCTCGGACGGGGACAAAATATACAAAATATCGTATCGGACTTTTCAAATCTCGGGAACTTTTATAATTACCGGCTTCGAATATGTCTTTCAGATCCCGAACGGATCAACTTTGTCTGTATGCTGACTATTTTATATTGACATTTATTTTTAAATAACAAAGAAGTTTTTAATATCTCAAACAAACAGATTCAAATTCAAAATATTCCTTTCACGACTAAATTATCTAAAAACAGAGGAATTAATCACCGGAGTAAATTAATAAGCTAAACACGAAAGACATAATAATAACTTTTACACACGCGTAGGCGCACACACACACACACACACACACACACACACACACACACATTGTAGAAGGTATATAAAACTGAATGGGTCCTAGGAAGGCGATAGCGTCCGTGGTACAGGTTATCCTGTACGAGCGCCGAAGCACTCCTTTTAATTGATCCTGCCTTTAAATTAAACCTGAACTTATATATATTGTTATAGAAGGAGTAAAAACATTGTAATAGCGCATAAGATACTAAGAAATGAATAAATAACCGATGTACTTATTCGCTTTTGTGTGTGAGTGTCAAGATATGCTGGTGACTTCTAATCTTTTACGGACAGCCTTAATTTTGATCAAAACCAATCCTAATCAAAACCAATGTCGAGGGCTACCTCAAAGTACACCGAGTTGTGTTTCTTTTTGCAACGACACATTTCTCTGCGTAGGTAAACTTTTACTTTAATTTTGTCACAAAAATGTGTAGAGTGAGTGTGATAATTGTAAATAAAAGGTTATGATTTGATATGATTTGACCTATGACACTGTTCTGAGCGTCCTTCGTGAATCTCATTGATAAATCACCAACATGCCTATTGAAACCAGGCACGGGGTCTCGTCTGTGAAAGCTCGAAAATAAGAGTGAGTTTGATGCGCTAATCTGCACGTTTTCCGGTGCCGTGAAATCCCGTACTCCCATGCTCCCTGACGCGATATCTTCGTTCGCAGGTGTCCGTGGCCACGAGCACGCGCTACAGGCACACGGACCTCATCGACCCGATGCCGGGCGGGCGGCAGCCGGGCGCGCCCGCGGTGCACGCCGCGCGGCCCCGGGCCCCTCGGGCCCCCCCGCGGGCCCCCACTCCGGGCACGTCGTCCCAGAGCTCGGCCCCGCTCTCTGACTCTGACGACGACGATCCTCTAGAGAGCCTGGAGCGCAACATTGCGAAGGTCGAGCGCTCGTACGAGAACGAGGAAACGGTTATCGATATCGAGTCCGCAGAAGAGTCTCGAGGCCGAAAATGGAAAACGGCCGGAAAACGCATACTGCGGTGAGTGAGCGGTGCGATACTGTCAGTCTCGTACCCGACCGTGCTGTTAATATACGACGACGTGGAAAATGCAGTTTCCTTTAAATAAACGCTCTAACTATGGAAGATCCATATCGCTAAACGTTTCTAGATCTAATATTTAGATATCATATTGGCAATTTTTGTTAAACGCACATAATCTCTAATTTCACTCGTACGATGGTATATTTGTACGGGCTAACACGTACATTTGCACCGTCGGCATTTACGCCATATTATTAATATCACTTAATATGAATTTGAAATCAGTACGACGTTAGCGGCCGCGCGTGCTCAACCTATCAAATCATTACTATCAATCATTATAATAACTATCAAATAAATCTATCAATTAAGCGTCGCAATTATCAATATCAATTTATCAACAAAAGATAGTACAGCTACTAAGCAGCCCGTACATCTTTTTGGTCCTTCGAGCATCTTTACCACACGTGCGGGTTGGTTAAAGTGCGGAATATCAAACACGTGGCGCACTCGAATTAACGCGTGTGTGTGGTGTAATCAGTGACTTTAGACTACATGTGTCCACAAAGCATCAGCATTCAGCATTCATCAGCAATCAGCAATCAGCATTCAGCAATCAGGGAGCCACATCAGTACACAAGCAAAGGTAGAGAGCAAACTCCGCAGCACCAATCAAGTAAGAATTTTCCATTTTATTATTAATCATAAGCAAGCATCATGGAAGCTTTGTACCAAAATCAAAGAGAACTAAATGAGGCTATCGCCAAGTTTTTCGTTAATTTAAAAAAGACCGGGGCTGAAAGGAAAACTGTAGAATATTTTATGAGGCGATCGGAAATTTTACAAAAGTATTGGGGTGATTATGAAAAAAATCACAAAAGCATATTGAGGTTCGAAGCAGAGGACCACCCATATTTTAAATATGCAGATTACGAGAGCACTCGTAAGCTGTATTTAGCAGCCAAAGCCCTCGTAGACAAGCAGCTACAAGAGGTAGGCACAGCAGGGGGGAATGAAGGGGATAGCATAGGCCAGAGCCCAAACATGGAGCAGGAAAAAGAAGCCCACCGCCCGAGCTCCCCAAGACTCAGCCAGCCTGGACCATCCAGGTCATATTCTACAGGGACAACAAGTAAGGGCGACGATCTGCTGCGTAAGCAAAATATCAATTTTCTTGCATTCATGCGGACAGCACGCAGAATCGATATAGACACGATCAGTGAGAAATGGGAATTAGAAGATATACTTAAAGAATTACAGTCACGATGGGCAGCAATAGACGAACTCCACTGGGAGATATATTTAGAGTTAAATGGAGGAAATGAGGATTATGAAGAGCAATTTAATAGTCACGAAAACATATTCCTAGCATTAAAAAAGGCCATTTCTAGCAAAATGTGGTCTACAAAGCACAGAGCAAATATCACTCCGCAAATGGAGATTCCAGAATTTAATGGGTCCTACAATGAATGGACATCATTTAAAGACTTGTTTACTGAGGCCATTCATAGTAATACAAGTTTATCAAAAGCCCAAAAGATGCAGTTTTTGAAGAGCAAAGTTCGCGGTGAAGCGGAAAGGTTAATTCAACACCTAACCATCAGTTCAGATAATTACACCACTTGTTGGGATATATTCAATAACCGCTATAACAATAAAGCGCTTATATTTCGATCACATATCGATCAGCTATTAAATATTCCCGTTGCTCAACAGACATCCGTAAATCATATCAAACGCATTCACGATACCACGTTAGAAACGCTGAATGCAGTCAAAAATCTCGGCGTCGATGTCAAATCCTGGGATCCACTACTCGTGTATCTCCTATCACAGAAACTAGACGTCGACACGTACAACGGATACGTAGCTTCAGTCAAACAGCCGAGGGAATTGCCTAATTTGCAGGAATTTTTATCAATTTTAGAAAGTAAATTTACTAGTTTAGAATCCTCTCGTAAAAAACCTGAAAACCATACGAGTAAAGTAATGAAATTTAATACCAATCATTCACCTCAAAAGTTCAACAATTATCAAAGGAATTTTAATACGCAAGCATTTCCGGCGCACAATAGCAATATTTCGCAACAAAACAGAAATAATGTGTGGAATTTTTTTAAATGCGGACTTTGCAAGAGCAATGCCCACTGTCTATATTACTGTCGCAAGTTTTTAAATATGACACCATATCAAAAACGCAGGACTGTAACACAGTTAGAGATATGCGAAAATTGTCTCTATTCGCATAACGGTAAGAAATGCATTTCGGAAAAAAGATGTTCCGAATGTCAGCAAAGTCATAATACCCTTTTACATCAAGCATTTTCACAGTCACATGCAACAAATAATATCACACAAATATCACGGAATCCGACATCAGAGTCTTCACAGCAGTTAAGCAGCAACTCTCACGTATCACTACAGAACGATATTCCTGAAATACTTTTAGCAACAGCTATCATAAAGGTTCAAAAGTATGATGGATCCTTCGTTAATATGCGCGCTCTCATTGATCAAGGTTCCCAAACATCACTTATCACGGAACGTGCAGCTCAGCTACTTGGTCAACCTCGATTAAAATGCCGGGGGGTGATATCAGGCGTAGGGGTCAGAGAAAGCAACTGTAAGGGAGTAATTTCTATCACCTGTGGGGCTATAAGCAACAATTTTGAATTTAAGACAGAAGCATATATCATGAAAACTCTCATCAAAAATTTACCGAATTACAGTTTTTCCAAACCCTCGTGGAGCTATTTAGAAAACATAACTTTAGCAGATCCCGAATTTTATATCAGTCGTCCCGTAGATATACTTCTGGGGGCGGACATATACTCATCAATTTTACTAGAAGGAATTTGTAGACCTAATGAGAATATCCCAATAGCTCAAAATACGCGTTTAGGCTGGATATTAACAGGCAACGTAAAAACTTTACAATGTAACGTAATTATCAATAATTTAGAAGAGATCCAAAAATTCTGGGAGATTGAGGATATCAGCGAGGCATCATATGATTCTTCAGAAACTCAACAGTGTGTAGAATACTATAAGTCAACAACAACGCGATGCAAAGATGGACGATATGAGGTTCGATTACCAATGCTTCCAGATTTTCAAACAAAACTGGGAGACTCAAAATCAAAAGCTATAGCACAGTTTAGGTCATTAGAAAATAAATTGAACAAACATACCAACATAGAAGAACAATACAAATTATTTATCAATGAATACCGCGCGCTCGGTCATATGATTCCCGCCAATGGAAATTTGAAGCCTGAATACTTTAATACACATCATTGTGTGCAGTCTAATGACCCTATCAAGTTTAGAGTGGTATTTAATGCCTCAAGCAAAACCTCAACGGGGATGAGTTTAAATGATGTGATGGAATGTGGTCCTAATTTACAGCAAGACTTACAATCTTTAATTTTAAAGTGGAGACAATATCAATTAGCTTTTACAGCTGATATAGAAAAAATGCTTAAATAAAATACGTTCAACCAACGGAATTTAGTTTAGGTATAGAAGTTAAAGCAAACAAAAGACGTAGAATAAAAACTTCTAAATGTTATATACCATCGGAGAGCAAAGAAGAAGAACTAAAGAAGAGTATTAAGGATGACAAAAGCAAAAAAAGGATACAATCTTCGTCTCGCTTGGTGTCTATGGCAATATCGTTTATGCTTTTTATGAAAATGGTTAGCGGATCGCAAGTATCGTATAACCTTACAGCATTAAACCCAGACCAAGGTCTATATTTAGACAAAATTGGCGAAATAAAATTAATGCGGGACACCTGGAAACTTGTCGTCTATTATAACATGGATCCCTATTGGCAAGGAATAGCCACATTAGAAAAGTATCAAACTTATTTGAGCAAGAAATGCGCACGCATTTCTTCGGAATCATACTGCGACGTAGTCCTTTTACAACTTCGTCATAGTACGTTAAACTTAGAGTTCAACAATCGCATACTTCTTGGTCAGCGAAACACAACACGTCGGCGTAACAAACGCGGGCTTATTAATGGAGTCGGATATCTGGCAAATTCATTGTTCGGAGTATTGGACGAACGTTTCGCCGAACAATATCAACAAGACATACAGCTTATCAAACAAAATGAAAACCATTTAGCCGCCTTATGGCGAAATCAAACATCAATTGTAGAGGGTGAATATAATGTGCTGAAAAGGATGGAAGAAACTATTAATATACAACATAAGACCATAAATAATCAGTTAAATGTTCTCAATAAGGATATGAACACAGTAAAAAAGGAGATAGAAAACATGGCGATAATTAATGACTTCACCATGTTATCGTTGATAGCTAGCAATCTTGTCATTAATTTAAGCAACCTTCAAGATCGTTTGGTAGAAATGATAACAGATACTCATCAAGAGATTTTCAATTTTCATCTTCTTTCCCCTCAGCAGTTACAAGATGAACTGAATATCATTTCCGGGCAGTTAACAAAGGACGTATCTCTTCCTATCGATAACATATCTCAGGATATTATAAAAATATATAAGCTCCTAAAAGTGAAGGCTCGCCTGACAAGCAAACATTTTATATTTGAAATACAAATTCCTCTCGTCTTCCGAGACACCTTCGAACTACACAAAGTCATAGCTGTCCCACGTCATACACTAACTGGAATGATTAGCATTATTCCCATTTCCGACTACATAGCAATAAATGTTCAAAGGGATATATATGTCCAAATACGAGAAGTGGACATTCAGCATTGCATGAACTTTGACTCAGACACCTATCAATGCAACCTGCCCTCTAATGTATATCATCTAACATCTGATTTTAAATTTTGTGTGCCCGAAGCCGCTACTCACAAATGTCAACTAAGCATATCCGTTTGTGAAAGTAAATGGATTCGATTATTCCGAATGAATACGTTTTTGTTTTCTTGTTGCGGTAATTGCACACTCCGCATCCTATGTCCCGATCACGTTGCTATGGAAAGGCTGAGTGGATCGGGCATTCTTAATGTAGCAGCAAATTGCATTATAAAAGAAAATAACTTTACAGCACACTCTCATAACACTCTGAATATGAACCAGATTTCGATCGATTCAGATTTGTATAACCCCCCAATCGCTCCAATAAATCATTTATTTAACCTCACTCTTATCAACTTTGGTAATGAAACAACGCATACAAGGCTTCACCAAGATATAGCCAAGATCGGCGAAGAACTTACCCAACTGCGACAGCTAAATAGTGATTTTCCGGTGGACGATTTATCACCTCATCATATCCACCACTACATTGTAAGCTATGGTCTGCTATCAGTAGCCATAGCTGTAGCAGCGGGGTTCCTGTGGCGATGGAGACGTTATAAAACGCGCCGGGCCGGCTCTCGGCGGGCCGCGCCGACTGCCCAACCGGAGTCGGCCACGCCGAATAACAGTGAGAGTGTGTGTGAGCTGAGGACTAGGGACATGGCAAACTCTCCTACGCCGAGGAGAGTTTATACTTTAGAAAACATAGTGTAGTGCAGTGTAAAAGTGGATATAAGTAAAAGCAAATCATAAGTACCTCAGTGGGTGTTGACTATCAGTGATTAATTTAATTAAGATTTATTATTACTATGTATTTTGTTTTATCATTATTTGTTTTTTTGTACTAGTTTAAGCAAAATGCCTATCATCTTGTAGTAGTTTTAAGTCACCTCATCAGCTTTCTTATCATTTGGCCGGGGAGCATGTACGGGCTAACACGTACATTTGCACCGTCGGCATTTACGCCATATTATTAATATCACTTAATATGAATTTGAAATCAGTACGACGTTAGCGGCCGCGCGTGCTCAACCTATCAAATCATTACTATCAATCATTATAATAACTATCAAATAAATCTATCAATTAAGCGTCGCAATTATCAATATCAATTTATCAACAAAAGATAGTACAGGGTAGTAGCAGCCCGTACAATATTTTACTATCTGTTCGGATAAAATAAAGAGAGTTGCGAATGTTAGCGAAACGTTGTAGTGATATTATCAAATTAAGATTATTAAGATATTAAGATAATTAAGATATTATCAAATTTTTTGTTGCAGTCGTGGATTATCCACACCGGGCGATAAAAGCACGCCCGCCCCTGGTGGCCGGCGTTCGGCCTTCAAGACTGTGAGAAATCTTATGCGATTCGGTAAGTCGCGATTCCGAACCCTCGGTGACGAGGAGGAGGGGCTGCTGCCTGTCGCCGGACCTTCGACGGAACCCGATCGATCCGCGAGTCGAGCGTCTGCATCTTCGGACGGAACAGCCCTGGAAACCCGCCCGGCGCGTGACATCCCTCGGCCGAAGCGGACGTAAGTGGATGTTTTCCTTTCGACGCACGGTTACACCTTTGAAGTTGAGTGTAGGGGTCGAATTCGAATTTTTCATGTAGGTGATTTCAAAAAACTATTTATTATTATATTATATTCTTATGAATATGATTCGATCCAATAAATCTGTCAACGGTTCGGAATGGCGTAAAGAATGCGAGTCCACGAGTGTCTTCTGCGTTGCGCCGGAGCGAGGAATGTAATTCCAGCACATATCATTCCCGATATTTAGACCTCCTGGATAGATGTTAAATCGTGCGTCCCGTTCGAGGCTTCACTCGTGCGGTGCGGGTGCGGCGTTAGAAACGGGAATATGTTACATACATACGTTTCTAACGAAAGTTTCCTCGACAGAAGAAGCAACATAACCATAGAACATAAATACAATATATTTCGTATTCAATGTTAATAATGGGAGTGTTGCAGCAAACCGAATGCTGTAAAGCGTGCTAGCGTAGCGGGCAGTGCGCAGCAGCCGTGTGGAGGACGTCCCCACGGCGAGCGTCGTTCTCCAGGAAGGCCGCGTTCGAGTCCGGGCCGTCGGCGCTCAGGGCGGCCGACTTCCAGGTGTGCGTGACCGTGCTGGAGGCGCGGCAGCTGGCCGGCCTCGACCTGGACCCCGTGGTGTGCGTGCAGGTGGGGGACGCGCGCAAGTACACCGGCGTCAAGGAGAGCACCAACTGCCCGTACTACGACGAGGTGAGCGCCCTCCTGCGAGCGTACCTACGAACGCAGCCGCCCGCCGTCGTTGAATGAACTTGAATGAACAATTATTTCAATTGAATAGATCGCGAATGATAAGCATCTCGCTTGACGATTCCATCGCGAATACAGAGATTTAAAAGAAAAATAATAAATTTCCCTTTTGTTATGGAAAGTGCTGGTATTTTTACGATTGTAAATAGTTTTCACACGTAATTCTTTGAATATGAATAGAAGCAATTTCGGTTTTTAGCCTTCCCTGATCGATGATCTCCCGCTTTGTAAGTTTATGACGGCAATTATCTTATCTAACCGTTCGCTTATATCTAAAATCCGACCGTAACCTACTAGCTTTGACTCTTATCATTGCGATCGAGTGACGAATTGATCGATCGAGTAATGATCTAAACTTATTATAAACAAGATCCCACGGAATCCCTTTGTCCGCAGTACTTCGTGTTCGACTTCCACATGCCGGCGGTGATGCTGTTCGACAAGATCATCACTCTATCGGTACGTACACATACTCCTTGATGTACTGCTGCACGTAAAAAAATAAGTTTCGTTATGTTAAATTTAGTATCACATCATATTAACGTGAACGACCGCCGATATGACCACGTAGCGACCGAACATACGAGCGAACAGGATGCATTCACTAGAAGTGCCTTCGCATCAAAAATTAAACTATTCACAAATACAATAGATGTTTAACATGATAATTCAAAAACTGTAAATTTGTCGTTTAGTTATAGTCTATATTTCATGTTACGCGCAAAACATCCGTATCTCAATTTGTGAAAGGTCTGCCAATCCAAGCACAGCTGGCACTGAATTGTTATATACTCATCGGTAGTAGGAGCGGAAAGCCTTCACTTAATTTGAGGGTAAGTTTGAGCGAACTCCTGCATCAGAACTACGCACGAAATGTAGATGCTAGCGAAAGTATACGATGCTTGCGAATTATTCTAACGGTAACACGAATCTTGTTTTCTTGTATAATATATAATGTATATGTATAATTCTTGTTATGAAATAAATACATTATTTATTTTATAACTTGGTGGTGGGGCCGCAGCAGTCAGCATTGCAGTTGGTTCTCAACCCGTAATCGGTCACGAGAGTGAAGAGTGGATTACTTCCGGCCGCTACACAACCTACTTACTATTCTAGTCTATTAGGTCAAAAAACGCGTTCTAAACGTTTTCTATCAACTCGTAGAATCCGAGGTTGGCCCTCAACTGAGAGCGGTCGCTCGCCGAGACGTCCCGGTTCGGTGAAAACTTTCAATTCTGTAAATGTGAAATAAAATGTTATATATACTTGTATGAGCTTATATCTTTATTATATTAGGAAACGTAATAATATAAAAATATTTGTTTTTGAGAGACTGTTAACAGCTAGAACTGACGGCAATCATTTTTTTTAACAGGAAAAAACTCCTCATGGGTACCACCGCCCGACGGGGACGGGCGGTAGTTATGTCGGACTCGCACGGACTAAAACGACCTGTATGCTCCACCACGCTACTGACAGCAACTCTGATCTCAGAGTTGCTGTCCTCCTCTAGGTGGAGGACCCATCAAAAGAGAAGCCCCCCTCCGCTAACCGGTGCATCGGGAGTACCAGATGCACCGACCGCCTCGGGGACCTGTAGGCCGGGCGTCCGATAAATCCCGTTCGAAGCGCCCGAAAGGTCCCCTGTCAGGGCGGCAGACGATGGGCTCAGGCAAGTCGCTACACCCGGACTCGCCAGCAGCAGATCGGTCCAGAACACGAGACCCCGGAACCGCTCCGCCGCCTCCCTCCGCCATAGAGCAGAAGGAGGCCATCGCTGCTCGCGATCGCTCCCTGCCCACCGTGCCTGGAATCGCACGGTCGACAAGGAGAGACCGCTCCCCACCTGTGTCACGAGCTCCGCCTGCTGGACCGTCCAAGTAGGATAGTCCGTCCGCAAGCAGAGGCAGCGCCTACACCACGGCACCGTATTCGCGACACTCACCAAACGCTCGCATCGGGCCACCAGCCGGACACTCACGCCGGGCCACCGTCCCCAGACACCCCCCGAACTACAACACGTCCGGAAAGCACCCGTGTCAGGCGGAAGGTAGGGGCGCCAACCCACCGGGTAATTTTTTATTGAGGTTGTCTTCCTCGCAGCCCGAAGGCCCCCGCTCCCGTTGCCGGGTTTACGGGCTTCGCAAGTCCGTTCGCCAATCCCAAGGAATGTAATCCGCAACATTCCAAGGACTTGCCCAGGGTGCGCCACGAGAAGGCCGACCGACATTGGCACCCCGACGGCAATCATCGACCGTTATTGAGTAGAGAATCTTACTTTTTAATATTTTTACTGAAAAAATAACTAAATATCTGAGCTTTCGGTGTCCGGCGGCTGGAACATTCCGTTCCAGCAGCGGAGTGCCTGTTTCTGCAGAAACTGCGAAATTAAAGAGCTTACCTTTCCGGAAAACTCAAGCATGTACACACGTTCGCTTTGAACTCTGAAGCTCTGACAACTTCGAAACTATTACCGCTAGGTATCTTAGTATCGCCAGTAAGATTAGTTGAACATAGACATACATACATCGGATTTATAACTTTCTGCCGTAAATACATTTTGAACGCGAGGAGCCGACCGAATTTCGTGCTACCGTATAATTTGCAACCGCATCTTATAGGACATAAATGTCTCGCTCTCTGAATGTAACGCATTTTATGTATAGAGGACGACACGGCCCGGTGCCGCGGCGGTCTGTCCTATTCGATATACAGTATAGTACTGTAATCCTGTTGTTATTTATCCGCAACACGCTCGCGTGGCTGAACAATTTTGTTGATGGCATTTTATTTAGTTGAATCCAAATAGGGTTCCGTGGATTACATTTATGCCCGACGTGAATTTTTTTGTTTTAATTAAAAAAAGATCTGGAGACCAGGATACTTTTTTATTTTCTTATTCATTTGACATCTGGTCAGTGTATATGAGTAATAAAAGGTAGAAGTAGCGGCCTGTTACTATCTTATTGCTTTATCGCTGAGCGAAGAATAAGAACACTGCAACGAGTCTTCGTCATCGAAGTAGATGAGGTTGTAGGTACAAAAACAAAAGCTGCAATAAACCGACCTTTCATTTCAATAGTGAATATTCAGACCGGCCAAGGTACGATGTGCGAAAATAAATGCCTGTTAATTTTCGATAGCGTTCAATAGTTGAAGTTCGGATGTATTAATATGCAAATGAGACCAAAGAAACTGGTGTCGACATCGACATCGTAAAGAGGATACGAAAACTGTAGGTATAAAATATATTGTAGCTATAGAGTTTCACATACCATTAGGACAAAGAGATAACCACCACGAGCACTTCCTAGCACCAGTGATGCAGAAGCACTGCTTGGCTTCAATAACGTAAGCTTTACTGTTATTATTTAGAAGCACACAGCGCACAGCTGCGACAGCCGGGCGGCAGCACCGACAGGCAGCACCGACAGGCATGACACTCACGGGTCACGTGATAGGACTCCGGAATGTCACGAATGAGATTTTCCATTCAAATTCAAATTCAAAATATTCGTTATTCAAGTAAACTTGTAAAAAAGTGCTTTCGTAGCGTCAACTCTACCGCTGTTTCGGAAAGTTTTTCTTACCAAGAAGAGCCAGCAAGACTCGGCGGTTGCTCTTTTCAGTATACAAATCACTTCTTATCAGTAGTTACATTTAGTAATTACTCTCTTGTACGGGGTCAAAGAGTAGCTAAGTCCACACATTCTCGTCTAAGTAATCCTCAACAGTATAGTAGGCTTTCTGTATCAGCAAGAATCTGCTGTAATGAGAAGGCCAAAATTGATTGCGGAATTTTATCATTGAATCTTATACCAAACCCACAAACGACTTACCTACTTTTGTTAGGCGAAAAGCAGCAGTCGCAAGATTATGGCGGTTCCTACTTTGTCTATTATATACATCACCTATCGTTTATAAATCTTAATATTTTTATTTTAAAATATTAAATTGCTTAAAATATACTGTGAAGCATATGTAAGAATACCTTTTTCCTTAAACTTTTCTCGAATGGAATTACGCAGGCTTAAACTGTAGATGCGACGTATTTGTTTTTTGTAATACAATAATTTTTTTCACTAGCCGCGTATTTACCCCATAGCAATACTCCATTAGACATAATGCTATGGAAGTAACTGAAATTTATATATTTATTTATTAGGAAGACACACAGTTACATAATACATAAATATAATACAAGAACAATATAAACCATAAACCAATCAAGTCTTCACAACAAAAAAAAACTTAAAGAAAAAAAAGGAACATATACAGATGACAAGTTAAATTAAATTTATTATTATATAAAAAGGAAAAAGAAATATGAAATATTAAAACTTACAATTTGGCAGGGAAAAAACTCATCGAATGACACTTTAATTTATTTAAAGATATGTTGAACAAATCAATGTCAATAAAAACACTATTGTGACTGTTGCATGCACGATGAAGAAAGGTATTATTTGCATATTTCGTTTTTCTTTTAGGAGTATAAAACAGAAGTTGCTTTCGTGATTGAGAACGAGGACATCTTATAAAAACATTACTCAGAAGATAAGGGGACTCAATATAATTATTTAAAATTTTATACAAATAAAGTTCGTCTCTCAACGTTCTGCGATCTTGTAAAGTTAAAAGTTTAAGTTTATGTTTATGTGAATTTATGTTACGAAGGCTATTCATAAAAGTTAAATGTTTACAAAACTTATTTTGGATACATTCAATTTGGTTAATATACTTGTTGTACATTGGATTCCAAACAGTGGAAGCATATTCAAGAATAGAGCGGACATAAGCATTATACAAAATAACGAGAGTAGAAGCATTGTGAAAATTCTTCCCTACCCTAAGAATAAACCCAAGCATTTGAAAGGCTTTACCAACTATGTAATCAATATGATAATTAAATAAAAGCTTATGATCAAGGTATACGCCCAAATCTCTCACCTCGGTTACTCTATTTAATACAATGCTATTCAAATTATATTCGAATTTTAGTATATTAAGTTTACGTGAAAAAGTTATAACATTGCATTTATTGATATTCAGATTGAGACCATTGCAAGAACAATATTGACAAAAACTATCCAAATCATGTTGTAACAACAGGCAATCAGCATTAGATTTAACCGACTTAAATATTTTCATATCGTCAGCATACAATAAAAAATTTGAGTTTATAAAATTATTACTTACATTATTAATAAACAAATTAAAAAGAAGTGGACCAAGGTGAGAGCCTTGGGGGACGCCAGACGTAACAGGTACAAAAGATGAACAAAAGCCTTTGACAGTCACAGCCTGACTCCTCTCTCGAAGATATGATATTAACCAACGAAGAAGATCGCCGTGTATACCAACTTCAACAAGCCTACGAATTAAAAAATGATGAGAAATTTTATCAAAAGCCTTTGAAAAGTCAGTATACACGACATCAACCTGACAGCCATCATCCATCATAGAAGTTACCCTATGAGTAAATTCATTCAAATTAGATTCTGTCGATTTTTTATTGATAAAACCATGTTGTTGATCAATAAAAATAGGTCTTAGAATAGGGTAAATACTATCATATATTACTTTTTCAAATAACTTAGCAATAACACTTAATTTGGATATAGGTCTATAATTTTCAATGTTATGTTTATTACCAGATTTAAAAACAGGTACTACAAATGAACGTTTCCAAACATGAGGCATTAGACCAGACTTAAGGGATTTGTTAAACAACAAAAACAAATAGGAAAATGTAAAGTGTTACAACACATTTTTAGGAAATAAGGTGGTATAAGATCGGGTCCATAACCTTTATTGACATCTAAATTTTTTAAATATTTTAAAACAGTATAAGGGGAAATTTCTACTGTACCAATGGACACAAAATCATTATTTTGTACTAAATAATCACTTTTTATATCATAATCCGTGTGAGTGGAAGGCTCAAAAACTGATTGGAAATGATCATTAAAAAGTGAACATACCTCAGTACCATTAGAGGCTGACTGTTCACCCAAAAACATACAACTTGGTAGACCATCGGAACTCTTTTTACTTTTTACAAAAGACCAAAAAAATTTACTATGCTGGAGTATTTTACTTTCAGATTTTTTAATATAGATATCATAACAAGTAAGCTGCACTTTCTTTTGTCTTTGCCTCAAAAAATGAAATGTATTATAATCCCCAATTCTTCCATAAACTTTCCATTTCCTGTGGTACTTAAGTTTCTCCTTTATAATTTTAATAAGAGATTTAGAATACCAAACGGGATACCGAACATTGTTTTTTACTTTTTTTACAGGAATAAAATCAGATATTATTTTATTGATAGTGTTATAAAAAACATTAACAGCCATTTCAATATCAAAATAAGATAATAATTCACACCAATCAATGCTACTTATTTCGCTATTTATAATATCATAGTCAGCAGAACGAAATAATCTTAATGTTTGAGACGGTGATTCTAAGAGTTGTTGGTTGGAAATATTAAGACTAATTACAAGAGCTGGATGATGACTGTCTTCAGGAACTAGGGGAAATAAAGATTTAGAAGTTTTACAAAGACAATTACTTATAATTAAATCAAGGAACCTATTATTGACATTCGGAATACAGTTGTATTGATGTAAACCACAAAAATTTAAAAAATTGAAAAGTGCATACACTAAATTATTATTTAAATCAAGATCAACCAAACTCATGATCGTCTCCTCACATTGCCATTTAGCACCAGAAATATTAAAATCGCCTGTAATAAAATAATAGTCATTGGGGTGATTAGTTACATCATGTGAGATTACCTCAAAACAGCTACAAAGAGCTTCATATTGTAATTGACAATGAGGAAAATAGCATGAATATATATTTAAAAGATAAGAATTATTATTACAGAAAAGTCTAATTGAAACCTGCATAACATCAGCAGCTGCACCCTGAATCGGTATAGTAACTACAGACTGGACTAAATAATCCTTCTTAACAGCTACTAAAACTCCCCCTCCTAAAGTTTTTCCACACAGTGTGTAATCTCTATCACATCTATAAACACTATACCGAGAGTCAAATAACTCTTCATTATATATTCCTTCCAATAACCAGGTTTCCGTCAGACAAATAATTTCATAATCAATATTTAGTAAATTTCTAAAAAATAAATCTGTTTTAGAACGCAAGCCACGAACATTCTGATAATAAATGTTTAAATATTTAAGCACTGTAATGAAAACTTAATTCATATAACAATTCAATATAAAAATGCTGCCACAATTTATGGTTCAGAATGATATATAGAAAACAACTAGAGTAACACATAAAAGAACTAAAGTAAAACAAACCATAACTAATAGGCTTCTTATTTTTATCCATAGAGCTCACAATAACAAACCCCTTTCTATAATTAAAACAAAACAATAAAAAATTAAACAAAGCATAACTAATAGACTTCTTATTTTTATCAATAGAGCTTACCATAACAAACTCCTTTCTATAATTTACAAAAAACAAAAAACAAGAAATAAACAAGTTTTGTTGTTTCGATGGCTGTAAATTGTCTCATCTTTCGAACAGCATAGGCCGCTAAACTAGGTTTAAAGTTATATGTGTCAAAGGAGAGAGGGGTCCTGCGCCTGCACACCACCGGATTACACTTACACCATTAATAGCTCATAGCACTCGTAGCCTCTGATTTTAGGAATGGTACCGGGCTGTGAAAAACTGGAGCCGCTGCTATTAGGTGACGCGAAAATAAGGTTAAAACCGGGTACTACGGCGAAAACTGTGCAGACGTTGCTTGGACCATATTAGTGTTGTGTGACCGCAGAATGTTACCTAAAGTATCTGCACCGGTGCTCCTTTAAGATATCGTAACATCATGTGCAGGAACTACAAGTCGCAGGCGTCGATCTATACTTTGGGTGTTTCAGGCATACTGTGTCCATATAGAGTAGCCAGTGGCCAGTCTATAAAAGTTGTTTTGAAGGAAGATTCATACAGCTATTACATTTTCTATGTCTGAATATTTTTTGCAAGTGTTCTAAACGAACCGATCGACTTTGTGGACCGCGAATATTTGGCCCAAATTAATTGTGAATCATTAAATATAAATGCTTTTTACATTACGCTTAACGAGCGTCTAATTTTTAGAAAGATTGAATTCGTAGTAACTTGTCGTAGCTGCATATTGCATGAAAAACTAATATTTACTGCCAATAATTCGATCTGTCGGTTTATATTGAGTTGCAAAGAAGGTACTTGTAGGTGGAATCAATCTACTGCGATCGTGAGACTATCGGAAAATCTTGATTTATTGCTTCGTAGTAATTTAATCTCTTTTCTAGGCTTTTAAAGGTCTTCTAAATGCTTTACCTTCAGTATTTCTCGGGAATTGCACAGTTGTTTTTATTGAAGTCGAGTTGATATCGCATTACTTCTATTGAAAAACATAAATATAAAATTATTTACATTAGTAGAGTGATATTGTTTTCCTTGGATCTAGCTTTCGAGAGATCGAGCGATCGATGTGCGGGCGACATTTTGTTTCTTTTAATTAATATTTCTATTCACATAATTACACTTTAAAATCAACTGAACCGGCAAACGATCGTTTTTGTTTCTTGTCTTTTCATTGTTTACTATAAACTTTTAGCATTTACTCGCGACTTCGTCCGCGTGTACCGCAGTCGTGGAATACACGATCAGATGCAGAACTCGGTGAAAGTTGTATTTGTTAACTTCCTTCCATATAACATGGCGGCAAACGCCTGCACTCCGCTTGCTCCAGGTGCTGCAGTCCCGGAACATCCTGCGGGCCAACAAACTCCTGGGCAACTTCAAACTCGACGTCGCCACTGTGTGGAATCAACCGGGTGAGTGTTTCTGTTCTAGTACGTAACTAAAAATAAATTTAAATTTTTTATCACTTGCCATCATATCTCATATGATTTATCCAACACTTTACCACTGAAACCTTCTTCGTAAATTCTGTTTGCGAAAACCGCATGAAAAAACTTTCAGTAGTTTTTGAGTTTATCGCAAACGGACAGACGCGGTGTGACTTTGTTTTGGATATTACAACGTGCGGTCTGCAAACAGATTGCAACGTGCTCGAATTCAAAGAAAAAAAAATCGGATCGGGTTACAGTGGATCCGGTTATCCTCACTCCATGTTCCTCTTATTACCCACGAATCTTACAATAGCCCCGAACAACCGAGCGTTGAATGTTTACTATATTAATATACAACGTTGCGTACTGATCTATTCAGCAGTCAGGGCGTGGGCGCACTAAAGAAAGCCTTAAATATTATTGTAAGATGAAATTTAGATGGAAACGTAATCTCCAATTATTTTCCTCCGCCTCCAGCCTTATTAGTATTTATTCCGAGGATATTCTCGGACGAGCGTGTATAGTGATATTACGAGCACAGTGAGTGTCTATCTAGGCTGTGGTATTCAGCGGCTGGAGATCCCTGTTCCTGTTACGTAATTTTTACTGGCTCGGTAGTTCCTTCTTCGGAATTTATTTTAACTCACTTTATTATTATGCACGACGTAACAATGTCGTAGTCATTGTCTAAATTGTGAAAAGTTAAATCTCTAATAATTGTACTTGCTTGGATGATGTGTTGCTTTGTAATTCGTTGTGGTTTCTGTTTCCTGACGACGCTTCGCTTAATATATGCAGTGCTAGTGTAATGGGATATAAATTAAAGAATTATTAACATTATATATGTTTTGTCTGAATCGTGGAATACAATAAAATAATCACTCCTTCGATCCTTCCTTCTGTCGTAACAAGTATTACTTAACTAAATGACCCAATTGAACCATCACTTTCGTAAATGTAGTAACGATTCAAGATGCGAAGATGATACCATGATCGATTTTTTTGTGAATTTGATAGAATTTATGTAAATAGAAAGGATCAATATGGATACAGACGTTTTTTCGATACTTTACCTTTCACACTCATTGCCAGTATTGACATTTGCTTCCATTTAAATCGTATCTCGTGCTGTATTGTCGGGGTTTATTTACATTTAATCATCGTTGCCGAGGCCACGGGTCACGAGGCGTCCTACGGCCTCCGTCGGCAGGCTCTGGAAGGGTTTCTATTCTTAGCAGGAGCGGATCACCTTCCGACAGTTATATTACCTCATACTAATGTTGTTTGGGAAGGAACCTTTTAAATAAACGATTGTGTTTTCGAGTATTTACATCGATTGAAGCACTCAAACCTCACATCACGGTAAATGGTCGTTTACTGGAAATGACGCCGGTCACAAGCGATCTAAATGGTTCATCCGTTACTCCGTGTTATAATTAGGCACCATTCGAGTGAGAGATGTCTTTCATTAGAGAGTGGAATTTGAAGCACAGACACTCTCCCCAAACACATTACATCCATTTCCAAGGCCTCTAACGCAGCCATTAAAACAGTATTGGAAATATCCATAGGACAGTACCCTAGTGCTAGCTGTGTGTGGTACATTTAATTTAATGATGTGTTAACGATAAGAAATATAATAATACTAATAAAAAACAAAGGTTGGACGGTTGGGTGAAATCTTTATGAGTTTTTGGCTTAATGAGAAACATAACTGCATGTGCTATTTAACGGTTAAATTTCGTATCGCACCGACAGTGCTGCTGCCCACTGTCCGTCTGGTAGTCGGGTCAACTACGGGAACGGTTATACCGCTATTAATCGGTCGCCAGAGCCTCGTTGGTTATCTGCAGGGTGCACCACGAGCACGTGAGGTCGGCAGTAGAAGAGACTGACTGAGAAAAGCCTCTCCACACCCCAGTGGCGTGGATATCCCGTGAAAAAACCTATGTCTAGCAGTGGACGTCCAGCGGTTGACGAAAAAGAAGAAGAATTTAATTTGCTTATATTTCTTTTCGCAACGAATTGCCTGAGGAATCATGAATGTTCCTTGTATAAGTTTGTCAAACGAGACTCAACTATGGCTGGCGTTAATAAGTTCATTAATTAAGTAACTTTAAAATTAGATGAGGTTTCTAGCAACAATTTGCTGCACCGCGTCATACCGAGGGCGAGAGGGGAGGTAATATAAAAAAAATACATTTCTAAAATAAATAATCGCTAAGAAACTTCAATCGGGCGTTCACGATTTTTATTACTTTGACCGATCACCAGTGCGCCCGTAGTGTGCATAGTAGTGGTGCACCGCACCACTGACATCGGTGGTGATTCGAAGCACGGTATCGGACCTGGCACGAGTGGTGATACCGACACCGTAGGTATCTTCGCTAGGATATGCTGAATTTTCTAAAACGAGTTTCTTAGCCGCTCGGGATTCGGAACGGCCGCGAGCGCGTCCCAGCAATGGCCCTTCGTTGCAGACCGACAGTTCTACCACAAGTGGGCTCTGCTCACGCACCCCGACGACGTGGCCGCCGGCGCCAAGGGCTACCTCAAGTGCGACATCAGCGTCATCGGCAAGGGGGACAGCGTCAAAGTGCCGCCAAAGAGTGACAAGGACGAGGACGACATCGAAGCGTGAGTACCGCCCGCCGCTTGCAGCCGGGCTCATGGTGTGCGCGCGTACCGTAGGGTTGTTACCCTAGAGTAGAGGAGCCACCACACCCACGGGCAGGCCTGCAAGTAGGAGTGACAAGATGAATAATGAGAGGAAATATGACACTCGTATACTTCGTCTTCGTCTAATCACATTTAAAGAGAGAGAAAGATAGATAGTCTCATTTATCTTTATTGTACTATGGCACATTTTAGACTGCCTGCCCCACTCTACTATAATAACTCTACGTTGTACTCGGCGTAGTTAAATTGCGCCAAAATAATAGTTTTAAGTAGATTTAACCGCCATTTAAGTTTAGTTCGCATAACTTTGTCAAATGACGTAGCGCCGGGAGTAGGGCAGCTGCAGAGTACGTAAGGCAGGTAGGGGGTCCGTGGTGCTGACGTCGCTGCTGTTTCGCCGCTAGCTTGCGTTGAGTTTCATATAATTTTGATACGACCAGATTTTTGTAACTAATTTATATTCAGTCCCATAAGTTAACAAGGAATTCCTTTCCGCCGCTATTTCAGCAGCCGACCGGAACATCTTTATACAGTTACTCGGCGCGAGTCACGAAACATTTATGGGGTGTTCGGAACGAAACTAGAAACTAGAAAACGCTTACCTTGCGACTTCTTCACGTTTTGAGAAAATTAAAAAACATTAGAAATGGTATACGATTATAATAAAATTCCAATTAAAAAGATCAAAGTTAGTAAATTAAAGAAATACTTATATAGAAAGCTTATTATAAAATATGGCGAATCCTGTAGCGGACAAATGAAATGTAATTAAGTTATAGTATTACAATTATGGTCTTAATTAAAATCTATTTACCAGCAATCTCTTTATGTACGTTAAAGAAGTTCAGAGGTAATTATCAAAAATAAACAATAGCAGATATAATGCAACTCACAACAGCCATCGCCTGCGCTCGAGATATGATCACGAGCGATGATTACGCTCTCTACGAAGCTTAAATACATATTATAAAAATACAAGGTGTGCCCGCCGGTTCGTTCACGAGAATGGTTAAATACCCTCAATTATGTGTTATGTTGTGTACGTTCTTGTTTCCGAATTATTCTGGAGTAGTTCAAGTTAGCCCGGCACCATCAATATTAGTGCCTCAATGGTACCAGATGTCGTCAATATGTCTTTCTCCAGTGGATTAACTATAAAAAGGTAACAGACAGACTTTGCGTTCATGAGAGTGAATTAAAAAAAACAGCAAATTCTGAAATAAGTGCTCGCGTCCAGAAACTTGCTCCTGCCCGACGGCGTCCCCATCGAGCGGCAGCGCACCCGCTTCATCGTCAAGATCTACCACGCCGACGGCCTGCCCGAGATGAACTACTCCATCCTGGCCAACGTGAAGAGGGCCTTCACGGGGGAGAGGCTGGAGCTCGTCGACCCCTACGTGCGAGTGACGTTCGCAGGGATGACCGTAAGTACCGAGCGGGAGATCGGAGAGTTGCACTTGGAGGTGGTTGGATCCGACCGACTCGGACATGTTAAATATCCTTATTGACTTATTTGCCTTTACGTCTGAGACTAACAAAGAACGATAACATATTTATACTATACAAAATTGAAAATACCATGGAAAAAAGACAAACAAGAAATTAAATGAGATACAAAGAAGCAAAGGAGGTGTTATTGATTGAAAAAACCTCTTTCAGAAAACCTTTTGTCGATTGTTATCTAAGTTCTAGTTATAATTTAAGTTAATAAAGTCAGATCACAAGTCTTATATTCGTCGTCGCGTAATAATTGATAAAAATTAAATTAAATTAAATTATTAAATTAAATTATTAAATTAAATTATTAAATTAAATTAAATCAAATTAAATAAAAATTAAATTAAATTAATTAATTAAATTACTAAGCCTTCATTCGGCTTCGTATAATGACTTGTGTGGGGAATTTATATTTATAATGTTTTTCAGTGAAAGAATATACCTTGAGGAATTATAATAATCTGTGTAACCTGTCAATTATAAAACGCTTTGTGACATCAAAGATTACAGTCAGTGTACATAATGAAAAGTGTGTCATAGAGGATACACTATATGGTCTCAGTATCTCTCAAAGATTACAGTGTACATAATGAGCCTAGATTTAGGGAGCCAGTTTACGATTTAGAAGCACTTGTTTGCAAGCTTTTCGTGAAGATGGATGTATTAAGAAATATTTGATTTTGATTGGAAGTTGTAAAAACTCAAATCGACTTATCTAGTCCATTAACAACAGACGTTCAGACCTTTAGTTCAAACCATCGTTTCTCTTGATAACGATAGGTACCTACCGCCTCAGTACGAGAGCAGCGATACGGACATTTTGTAACTATTTTTGTAAATACACAAATAAAATAGTATGATATAGAACCCATATGATACTAGCTATACATGCGGCAACGCCCGCGTGAAAATCAATGTTTAGCGTGTAACATTCCCTCGAGTCTCGACAGGAGACTGGCTTTCCGATATCCTTCACAAATTTTAGACCTATTCCCCCCTCTAGACTACAATGGACACCGGTTTTTATTACCCCCATCAAAAAATCCTCTTCAACTCAATCTGCATAAAACCGTATGTACTCTTCCCCTAAGCCTTTCGGAGGAATTGCACTACCTTTTAGTACAAACCGTACAAAAACTTGTTCAGTAGATCTAGAAAAAACGATCACATTCAGACAGAGATGTCTGTCTGTCTTTGGGGACTTTGTTTTTATATTAAGTATACATTTTTACACAGGGTTGTACTACAGTCAAGAAAAATTGCTACAACCCTGTTTGGAACGAGCAGATAGTATTCACGGACATGTTCCCGCCGCTCTGCCAGCGCATCAAGATACAGCTGCGGGACGACGACCCCGTGCACCCGGGCGCGATCGGGACGCACTTCGTCGACCTGAAGACCATATCGCACGACGGGGAGAAAGGTGCGGCCCACAGACTCGGACTCGTCTGTCTCGCGCTAGTGTCGCTTCTAACAAGAACTACTCACTACATAACTACCAAAAAGATGCCTATACGAAGAGCTTTGCACGTAATCGAGATAGTAAAAATGATTAAAACTGAATCACAGCCAAGCTCGTCACACGAAACGGCTAACTGTTTATAGTCATAAATATACATATATCGTGATCGGTCACTACTGAATGTTTTGTGCGGCAAACGATCGATGAAACTTCAGTCGAATCAATCAAACTTTTAACGGTTTATGTTTTATTAGAAAGCAAATAATTCCTTCGCTTATTTATTTCTAGTTAAGTACCGTAACAAACAAACGTTAGCAACGCACGATCGACGAAAGGTAGCGTAACGTATCGTTCGAAATGTTAACGTTCACAGACGACACTGGAAGTGATGTGCGTCATAACATTAAGCTTATCCGTTACAGGCTACCTCCCCACTTTCGGGCCGGCCTATATATACTTCTACGGCTCGACCCGCGAATACAGCTTGCTGGACCGGCACACCGGCCTGAACGCGGGCATGGGGGAAGGGGTGTCCTACCGGGGCAGGTAACGACTCCGTCGACGAAAGGACCTTCGATTTGCGATCGATATTATATTTCATTTTCGTATTTCGGTCGGCTACTTGCGGTAGAGCCGAAAAGCATTGTGATATTTTAGACATCTATTCTAGACAGATGCGCCTCTTCTTACCATAGTTTACTATAGTAGACTACTATACGATTCCTACTTTTTTCAGAATGCTCATATCGATCAGGACAGAGATAATAGACTGTGTAGAGATCCCGGCGTCCGAAGTTGAAGTGGAGCCGTCTTCGCCGGTCGACCGACGCGCTCTTGAGAAAAACGAAGAGTTCTTCCTGTTCGCTAGCATCTTCGATGTCAACATGATAGACAAGAAGCTAGTCGACAGGCCGTTGTATTTCGAACTCAGCATCGGGAACGCCGGGAACTCGCTCGAGGGCTACAAGGAGTCCCTCCGCAGGCCCCAAGATTTAGCTATCGATCTGGGTACGTTATGCGACTTATATACGATACTTTTTGGCAAATTTGATAAATCCCCAACATAAAGTTTGTCGTAATAGTCGTGCAGGCCTACGTCCTTTACCGACAACGAAGCTCTCGAGTCTCTCGAGTCGAGGCGTGCGAATGTTGCAGACGAGGTGCGCGCCGACACGGGCTACTGGCAGAGCTGCACGCCGCCCGCGCGGGCCGCCTCCGCCGACCGCGCCTACTACTACCTGCCCTACTGGGACCACAAGCCGTGCGTGCACGTGCGCAGCGTGTGGCCCGACCACACCCGCCGCATGCACAACTCCAACACGATCGCCAAGATCGTCGACCTGCTCGTACGTAGCGCCTCCGCCTGCGGTCTACGGAGGCAGTACACGAATATCCATGTGTGAACGTTTTCTGTAGGAATTCTCCGAGAACGAAAAAGTGACATTATAGATTTAGAGCTACGCACGGTATCGTCACCTGTATCGCTCTAAAGCCGTTCCTACCGAGAAGAGCCTGGAAGAAACTCGGCGGTTGCTCTTTTCAAAATAAGTATTTTTCAATATTCAGTCATCACTGTCTCGTACGGGGTCGAAGAGTAGCTACGAGAACGTCCACGCATTCTTGTCGTCTGAGTGATCTCAACAGTATAGTAGGCTTTCTCTATTAGCCTCTTTTTGATAGTGTTTTTCAAATACTGGAAACGAAACCGCAAGTTTATGTCGGTACCTGCTTTGTATATTATATAAATCGCCAATTTTTTACGATCGTGCATATTCTTATGCGCGAACGGAGAGGCGTCCGCCCTGACGGTAGCCATTCTATTTCTTACCTTTACATGCATACACGTTCGTACGTACGTTAAATATATTTTAATTACTCGTATATTAAATTTAATAACTCATATATTATCGAGTTAGCGAAAATCCAAAAAAAAACGAATCCGTCCGATGTAGGTACCCATAAATTCGTGGCCAGACATGAGATGCGTTTACATCTACGGGATCGACGACCTGTCGATGTTTAAACTGCAATATCTCAATCGCGAGTCCCGATTGCATTACAATTGTGAAGTATAAACTTCACAAGCTCGGAGTGATGCACCTGTCACGCACGAACGGCCATCGCACTGAACGGTTCCAATGATGTTTGCCTCCTGTGCGTGCTCTCGAACAGGAGGAGGGCCTCTACGACATCCAGACGGCGGCGGAGGCGGACGGCGGGCCCGACAGCACCTGCTTGGCCGCAACCAGGTCCATGCTGGAGTCCGTGAACTCCGCCTGCGCCAAGTACGTCGGGAAGATGAAGAACGCTCCGCCCATCGGTAACACCGAGCTGGACCGCGAGAGGCTAAAGCTGTGCATCTCGGAAATTGTAAGCGGCACCAGAACCTGCGCTTCCTGAAGCTAGGTCGCTAGTTTTGTAAAAACATAAACCTAACCTAAACACCACAAAAAATGTTTCAGATTAAAATACTGTATTTTAATATTTGAAAACGTCGATCACGATCTAGTTTCAATTCGAATCGCCAACGTCTAGAACGTGCGAGTATATTAGGTTCCGCTAGAAACGAACTCGACGGAGGGTACGCGTCGACCGCCGTACTGACTCCGAGTCACGACTCGAAGTCGTATCTGTGACACGCAACGCTGTGACCTACTGTTCGAGTTTAACAAATATAAACGAAACTTACCCAAGTCGCCTCTCTTAGGTAAACCAGATACAGATTCCATAAATAATATCTTTTATAGGATATAAGGTATATTCACGTAATTGCGGACCGACAAACGAATGTCATCATACAACAGGTCGCCCTCGACTACATGTAAAGTAATGTCCTGTTACTGTCCCACTTCGGGGCGTTGGCCTTCTCTGAATGTTTTTGAAAGGTTGAAATTGAGACCCACCACGCCGCTCCGACGTGTTGGATTGGTAGGTCACACATATCTCCAGAATTCTCCAGGTACATGCAGGTTTCCACAGGTTTCGAAGCGATATTTTCCTTCAGAGAAAAGCGTGTAATGAATAGCAAATATCAATTGGAGATAAAGTTTTAACAGAAAACTCATCGGGTACATCTATGAAAAATATATTGCTGATATGTTTATGCACACAGAGCATTGCAAAGACAAGATCGCTACGGCTTCGGCTTCGGCTTTCCCGAATGCGACAGCCCATCAATGGGTTTTGATGGGCAACGAAGGTTGATTGCTTTTCGTTTTCTGCTCCGGTATACGGCTCGTTGACATTACTTATAGTCAATAGTAACTATCCAAAAGGTACTCTTCTGAAGAGCTTCCCGCGGTGGTTCATATGAATGATGGATTGGGGCTAAATTATGCTCTGGTCTTGTGGCAATGTAATGTAATTACGTTATAAATAATTTAAGATAACGATTTTTTTAGTGATCGTCGTCTACGAAAGCCTTCTCGAGATTGATTTTACTAAAAATAGCCACTTTCATAATATAGCAGTATTGTGTCGAGCCAGAGAATGTTTAACATGTTCCTTGTAACGTTCCCGTCGCAGGACCAAATCAGCAGCCAAGTCAGAACTCTCAAGGCGCTGGTAACGAAGCGTTCGCTCAAAGACAGGCTCCGTACGGCGTTTTTATATCTAAATAGACTAAAACATTTGTGTGAAGACGTAAGTGCCATACTGAGATGTATGCATGCCTTTATAACCCTTTTGTGTTCCCTTTGTTTCCATTTCAGTGCTGTCTTCCCCAATACCCCTCTCACATCTTCTGACATATTGAATCCACTATATCTCGTACTGTTTGCGGTCTTTTATTTGTTGTGTGAATTTCGATTAACATGTTAGATTAACAAGTAAATAATAAAGGGACACGAATAACTCGTACCAGATAATGATTGCATTGACATTATCATCTAATAGTATTGAGATGGATGTCGAACGGCGTGCCAGTGCGTGAGTTCAGGTTAAAGTAGTAACTGTTTGGATTCCGTACTTATAATTACACAACACTGAGATACATTGACGACGATTGATGTCCTCAGGCCCAGCCCGCCTTGCCAGACATCTTCATATGGATGATCAGTAACGGAAAACGTTTGGCTTACCAGAGGATCAGCGCCAGAGATCTTATTTATTCCGAAAGCTCAGAAGAGTGTGGCCATTTATGTGGTAAAATGCAGACCCTGTTTTTAAAGGTTAATTTTATATATTATAAATATAAATTTTGTCTTTAATCAGTATATTGACTGGCCCGTTGGTGCTGTGGGTAGTGACCCTGCCTTCAGCTCCGCGGGTCGCGGGTTCGATTCCCGCCGAGGGCCAACATTTTCTATAAACAAATTGTTGGTTCTTCGAGTCTGGGTGTGTATTTGTATTTAAGTATGTATTTAAACCTATATATGTAGTATATCTACCAGTTGTCCGTCACCCATAACACAAGTATTAAGTTACTTACTTTGCGGACGGACGACCGTGTGTGTAAGTGTCCCATATATTTATTTATATTTATTTATTTATTTTATTTATTGCGTATATATAATAATATGTTGATACTTCTAGTGGCCTGGGAAAAAAGCAAACTTGCCAAGTGGGTGGGCCATACCGGCCAAAATAAATGTATACCTCTGGCTTGGGGCCGTCCAGCACAAAAAGCATTTTATTGATGGTCTTCCTCCAGGGTATGAACGTAGCGCTGAAATAAAAAATGCTGAGAAGTTGAGAGCGCATCCTCCATCGGTTATATTTTACGCAGAGAAACACGTAAGTTTTAATAAAAATAAGAATATTTCAATTTCACCAAGTCACTGTAGTCAGACCACCAATGTCATTCGATAGGTGACAAAAGAAGTTAGATGAAATATAATGTAATGTTATGAAATATTCATGACATCATATTATATTTCATATATTTATTTCATTTGTCAAATTCTCTCAGCTAAAAACAGAGATCATCCCAATTCATCTGATAAATAACATGCAGGTTGTGGATATTATTATTTTATTGTCAATTTTTATCTCTTGTTTTATTCTTTATATCAACTTTGTTCTGTTACTTAACATATTAATATTTTCATTACTCTGTTAATATAAATAATTTATTCATAAATGTTGTAATCTAGTTATGGCCTCATTGTTTAAATTTTCTAAATAAGTAGAGAAGAGGGACTAAATATTGAATACCATTTTGTTTTTTGCACAACAACGTAATAAGTAAAAAACTTTTTGTAGTAATAATTAACAATCATATATTTGCACTTTATTTTGTAACTTGCTTGGTAACATTGATTACGTTTATTATCCTTCCATATTTGGATTTTCCGACGATTTTTAACTTAAATTTGTATATCTAAAAATGTAATACAATCAAATATCGCAAAAATTTTAAAAAAAAATACATCCAAACTGTCTCTAGAAGGTACAATAGTGTACTCTCACTCTTTTTTTCGATAAATACACAGACTAGAAAGTAATGGTGTTGATTACGGAATAAATAAATTTACCGAAATTTACAATCAATAAAAATCATTGCCTTTTTACAGACGTTTCAAATGCGAGCCTACATATACCAAGCAAGGTCCTTAATAGGTTCAGATTCTTCAGGTCTATCGGACCCGTTCGCCAGAGTAGTGATCGGAGAAAACACGTCCACAACACAAGTTATAGATGAAACTTTGAGTCCCACTTGGGATGAGCTACTTGTTTATGGAGACGTGTTACTGTACAGCACGGTTACCTATATAAAATTAAATCCTCCAACTATCGTCATTGAAATATTCGATCAAGACAAAGTGGGCAAGTCGGAATTCATAGGCCGTACTTTAGCCAGACCTTATGTTAAATCTTTTGAAGAAGTATATGAAAAACCACAATATATACCATCCCTGGAATGGTTTGACGTCAGCAGGAGTGGCGCAAAGGCTGGTGAACTTTTAGCTGCATTTGAAATTTTAGAAATACCTCCGAAACAGAATGCAGCAGTATTGCCTGAATTACCAGTTCCTAAAGAAATGACAGGCAAAACACCAGCGGATGTCAAGAAAGATAAAATATATCCAGTACCAAATGAAATACACCCAACTCTTTCTACATACAGGCTGGAAGTACTTTTCTGGGGCTTGCGTGACTTAAAGCGCATTCATCTGCTTACCGTAGACAAGCCCAGAGTTGATATAGAATGCGCTGGTAATATAATATATTCAACAGTGATTCAGAATGCAAAACGTAATCCAAATTTTGCTTATCCTGTGAAATACGTGGACGTGGAACTTCCCGATCAAGACTTGTACAGACCACCGTTGACTATTCGAGTCGTGGACTGCCGAAGCTTTGGCAGAATTACCCTTGTTGGAACCCATACAATCAATTCTATCCAAAAATATATCTACACGCCAATGAGCAAACGGGAGAGGGAATCCCAAGAACGTAAAAAATCAATATATCAGTTACAGAATGTTTCCAATTTCCGAAATGATTACGTAATTCAAGATGATGTTTATACTGTTGACAATGAAACAGAAAATATCCCACTTCTGACTCGTGATGGACGAGCGGCTTCTCTGTCATATGGCTCTGGATACAGACATCCCATACACACAGCGTACATAAAAAGTCGAGCGAGTAAGAAGAGGAAAATTAGCACTGATTCGGTTTTAAATGATGATGAAAGTAGCAAAGATTGGTGGACTAAGTACTTTGCTTCCGTGGAATTCATGATTGAAGAAGAAAGAGAGTTTAAACGGGAGCGCCGAGAATATTTAGATCCTCTGCAAGCTTTTATCGAAGAACATCGCTCACCACGTGAGGAGGCGCATTGCTCTCGTTACGATCCACCACGACCGCGAGGACCGTACGTCGCAGCGAGAGTGACCCATACGACTACCAAGAAAGATGAAATCCCACGAACGGCTTTGGCAAAGGTAAAGTCAAAATTAAATAGTTTTTAATGAATTATATATCGGCGAGGTATAAATATTATACATGTTATTTTATTACCGTACAGATCTATCCACACGAACTCGAAGCTGTACCGGATTATGAAGAGTTCACAGAGTGGCTCCAATCGTTTGAGTTATACCGCGGTAAAAAGATCGATGACGAGCCGGAAGATGATAACCGAGTAGTTGGAGTATTCAAGGTACGCATCGAATGTGCCTTGTACTTATTAAGCTAAATTTCTTGCACTATACACCTTTATAGTTATTGTAATTTTGCTCTTCTATTGTTCTGTTGTTCGTTGATTCCTTTTGGTGTTGCATCCTGACCCTACGCCTTTATTTCTATTGTCTTCTTTGTATATGTATCTTCAGTTAACGTTGCTTCCTTCTTCTTTAAAAGAAAATCTCTTGTTCTAGGGTGCCATTAAAGCTTACAAATGGCCTCTACCAAGAGGAATCGATGATCACACTGTAATGGGCTTCGATCCCAATCATGGATTTTTCCAAGGCGTCCCAAATAATGATCCCATACATGTTTTAATACGTGTTTACATAGTTAAGGCTACCGACCTCCATCCAATGGACTTAAACGGCAAAGCCGATCCCTACATAGTTCTACATTTGGGTTCAAAAAAAATAAGCGACAAAGAGAATTATGTATCCAAGCAGCTCAATCCGGTATTTGGCAAATGTTTTGAAATCGAGGCGACTTTCCCTCAAGATTCAATGCTCACAATTCAAGTTTACGATTGGGACCTACTGGGAGCTGACGATCTGATCGGTGAGACTAAAATCGATCTAGAAAACCGATTCTACAGTCGCCACCGCGCCACCTGCGGACTGCCCGTCAAATATGAGGAGTAAGTACGGAGGATCACCAATATGAGTATTAACACTGGTAATTAGTCATGTGATAATTGTTATTTAATATGCTACATCTAGGCAGGGGTACAACCGTTGGCGTGACGCTATGAAGCCCACGCAAATCTTAGCTAAACTATGCAAGGATGGCAAGCTGGATCCGCCAATTTACGAATACGGACGCGTGAAGGTGGGCCGAACTATATTCAACATGGACACGGGCGATATTGAGCTGTTCTCCAACCCGGATACTATTGAAGAACAGATGGCCCTAAATGTGCTGCGACGGTGGCAAGAGGTGCCACGCGTCGGCACCCGCCTCGTGACGGAGCATGTTGAAACTCGATGCCTCTACAATCCAAACAAACCTGGTAAAACAACTCTATTTATGTTTATAAGTTTAATACTTTGTAGTTATGGTTTATTTTACAAATCTATTGCAATATGTACATTAATATTAAATAATTGATACAATATTTCCTGATTTCACTATGATCTGAATATCGTAAGTGATTGCGTCGTGTAACGTAGCGACGCCTAATAGCATGATAGGCGCCTGTCACGAAGGTTGGTGATATCACTTCTCATTTTACGGTGGGTGATAAAATTACGGGGGTTCGGTATCCCGAAATAAAAGAAATAGTTCGGGCAGAACTTCGTATACTATGGTTGACTTTAAGAACAAAACTATTAACACTACAAACTTATAAAACAGTGAGACTAATTAACTTAAAACAACTTGCCGAAACTTAACCGAAACGTTAAACAACTGAGACTCGTTACCACCACCTCGTCTGCGGAGGCGTAGTCTGACTCGAATTCAAAGACGCATCCTCGAGGCGGGAACGAATAAACAATTAGGTACTAAGCGGGGTCCCCCGAAATACGTATGCTACAGTTGCGTTTATTAATTAAAGAAACCTACACTATTCAGAAAATATATGTTTATTTATTGGCTTTGTATATTTTTCCGTGTACATAGTTGTAATAGAATTTCTTGCAATAATGATACCACACTACACATAATATACAAACATACATACATTTGTAAAAGTGCATTACAAGTCGCCAGTCGCAAGGGTCCACCGCTCCGGGAGTTTCCTTCGGACCGGCAACTACTTTCAATTCCAATAAATCATAACGCGTGTAACTTAAACTTTTAGGAATTGAGCAAGGTCGTCTAGAAATGTGGGTGGACATGTTCCCTATGGACATGCCGCTGCCCGGCCCGCCGCTGGACATATCGGCTCGTAGACCCAAGTCATACGAGATGAGAGTTATCGTTTGGAACACCGATGATGTTGTGCTTGAAGATGATGCGTTTTTTACTGGAGAAAAGATGTCAGATATTTACGTGAAGGGGTAATTTACGCATTAAATAGAATATCGTGTACCTTCGACCGCTCTTCTGTAACAGTTCATCGCCTCGCAGGTGGGTGCGAGGTCCGGACGACTGCCAGAGCACGGACATTCATTACCGCTCCCTGACCGGCGAAGGCAACTTTAACTGGCGGTTCGTCTATCCATTCGACTATCTCGAGGCCGAGGAGCGTATCGTGATAACTCGCAAGGAGTCAGTCTTCTCGTGGGACGAGACAGAGTGCAAGATTCCGGCGCGACTCGAGCTACAAGTGTGGGATGCTGACCATTTCTCGTCTGATGACTTTTTAGGTAACCGCGTTAAACGAACTATACCAGACCGGCCTCGCTGTGGCTGAATCAGTACTTACAAATTACCGGTGGAACTTCCTACTGTATCTCTTTTCGAGTATCGTAACCGCAGATAAACGTAGTTCGTGAAGATCTTTACGAGTGCGACGTGACCTATCGATTCTGTCCAGGGGCCGTGACCTTGGACTTGAACCGCTTCCCCCGCGGAGCTAAGTCCTCCAAGCTGTGCACGCTGGACATGCTCCGCAACGACGGTTCGGTCCCGATGGTGAACATCTTCAAACAGAAGCGGGCGAAAGGCTGGTGGCCCTTTTACATCAAACGTGACACGGAAGAGATGGAGCTCACGGGCAAAGTGGAGGCCGAGATACATCTCCTGACGCGCGACGAGGCTGACAGGCAGCCGGCCGGCCCGGGCCGCAGCGAGCCCGATCCTTTGGAGAAGCCCAGGTGACGCTAACTAACGAGATAATCTAAGTTTATATAACAGGTCTGCACGTGCCCCCCCCCACACCTCGTAGACGGCTACAAACACTATTGACAACAAAAATTAATTATTACATAATTATCAAATAGGTAATTCAACCCGCTTACGTTTACTAGTGTCCCTCTATAGAAACGCGCAAATAAACTTCCTTACCCGCATAGGGTGTTAAAGTATGACTATCAATAGTATTTGGCGAGTGTAATTATAAATAAATAAATTTAATGAATATTTAATTGTTTTGACGTGACAACGTCTTATAATTCGATTGAGCCGGCTGCACGCACGAAAAAACATGTCTCATGCGGCGTTACCTCGCTCTGAGGCGTTCCATGTAGGCTTGAAGTGCGAGCGAAAACGCGGAACGAGCGACAAAGAGGCACGATCAAAATCACAAATTAAATATTACACATGTTTAAAAGTTGTAAAACAATCGCTCAACGCACTTGTAAAAACTATAAAATTGTAAATTGTAAAAATTGCCATAATTGTATTTATGCGTATAAATAAATCTAACTTGATCAATTTCATTGTGATTTCCAATTACCTCCTTCTCTACATACATACAAATCTATTAAACGAATGAAATTAAAATTTTCTTTTGAAAAATTCTACCATTCCATCAGTATTTTCTTAAGACGTCGTCACGTTCACCTATCGTCAGTAAACCGACATTACAGACAACCGATTTTTTTAATAACAGTTATAATGTACAGAAATATGTAAAAGAATGTGTAAAATGTGACTTCAAATGAATACATGTGAAAAAAAAGTATGTGCAGTGTGTGCGTGTGTGAGGCGCTGCGGGTGCGTGAGGGTACTGCGGACGCTGTGTGCGATAAGTCAGGCATATGGTTGTCGGTTTGCTGTATGATGATGATGTCTGTGATTAGCAGCAATATACGGAGTATTCCAGATATTTGCTTGCGAAAGAGGCTGGTTCGGATGTCCGTTATGATTTCTTAAATAGATCAGGTACCTTTTTATGAATTCGAACACGACTACACTTCAACGTATTCCCATCGGTCATCGGCTCTAAGTATGCGTGTTTGTCCCCAGCCGGCCGGACGCGTCGTTCGTGTGGATCCTGAACCCGCTCAAGTCCATCCGCTACATCGTGTGGCACAGCTACAAGTGGGACATCATCAAGTACGCCTCCATCGTATTCGTGGCGCTCTTCATATTCTTGCTCGTGTACAACGTGCCCGCGTACACCGTCAAGAGACTGCTCGGAGCGTGAGACACGGACGGACGGCACGTTCGCAGGGGAGACGAACGACACGCACCAAGGATAGGCTCGCTATATATACTCCGGACAGACGAACCGTGAATACTACGGACGGACAGCACGTCAATATTGCGGACGGAAACAAAAGATCGTGGATAGGAAAACTGGAAAATTACTAATACGAAAATATGGATTCTGGATACACAAAATTTTATAACACCGTGTTTTTTCTCGAACTAGCGTTACTACAATTTAATATTACAATCTATTTACCTCGAATTTTATTCTTTCCTTCATGTAATCATATATTTCATTTTTATTCTAATAATGATATCAAAAAATTATATGGTCGTTCTCGATTAAACGCATTAAACGTCTAAATAGAACTGTTTTTTTTTTAAATGAAAACAAAAGCCCGTCACGAGAGCGATAACTTAACGGTCGACAAATTCTATATTTTAATACACGTTCCGAAAACAATACAATATCATTATGAAATATTTTGCTAAACGACGATCACAAGATCCATCCGGCCGACTGCAGAGTCCGGCCGAGACGATCGTTCAAATCGATAACACAATAATTTAGATTTACCGTTATAGTAAATGAAAAAAAAGAGGGAAATATGATGTTTTTAAAAACCCACAATGTAAACGTACAACGGTGGGCTTATCCCGGACTCTCTTCCAGAACCAGACGACATGACCATTCGAGGGTTCCTGAAAGGTTTCATTGTAAACGATCGGTTAACAATAAAACCGTATTATGTGTGAAGATTTGTAAAAATGGTGGTTCAGGCCCAGTCACTATACTTTTCCGTTTCGGGTTGCAGATTCCTTTAATAAAAAGTAAATTATAGTCGATTTTCTTACAATTTCGTGCTTAGGGGGAGTTTTTATATCTCGGGTGAAGTCTCGCGTCCCTAGTGGTCGTTCCGTGCGAGGTGCCGGCGCACGCCATCGCTCCGACACCCGTTACGTCACGTCAGATACGCGCTGACGTATTCCTTCGAGCGAGTTAAACGGCGACATCATCTTTCGTGCACGGGGCGGCTGTGCGATTTAAATGCGCGATGTGATGATTAGACAAAATTGCATTATTACTAGATGTCGATGAAGCGTTGCGAGTAGGAAAGGGTAATATTAAAACGACACGTAAAATCAATTATCATATTATTTTATTCGTATCGTATTTTACATTTCATAAAAACAATAACTTATTAAAAAACTTATTAACTTCATAAAAATTAAAAAAATCACTCTTTAAATAATCGATTAGATTTAAATATTATCTTATTAAAATTCAGACAGTGAAATAAAACTTATCTAACTAAATTATATTTATCTAATTGTACGCTGGCAATACTGGGAGCGCGGACGATGGCTTACTTTGGAGAGTCATCGAAACGACCTTTGCCCTTCTGCGGTTCCTACTTCCTATGGGGCCGCGCTGCCGTCACTCGGCGTCGGTCGTCACGCGGTCGTTACGATAAGCGACGAGCCCCGCCCGAGCCAGATCGTGAGATCGGCTCGTAACGATTCACACATAAAGATAAATAAGTAATAATAAACTTATTCTGATATAATCCGCGATAGAGTGTAACGAATATATTTTATTATTAATAATAATGAGTCATTCATTATATGAAAATATTTTTATTATTACTTCTGTGCTAGAATTTTAGAATTAAGCGTCGTTACTATATTCAATAGTAACGACGCTTAATTCTAAAAATTATTTACACATATGTCGAGGACGCAATCGCCACAATAAAGCTGTCATAGAGCGGATCGTGTAGAGCGTATACCGAAATCGAGTTAGTTTTGTTAGTCGTTAAAATTTCAAAGTTAGCGGATAGCTAATGATAAACAGAACGTTTCGACAGAGAGAAAGCTTTAAAGTGTTCCGACACCCTCGCGACTGTCGAACGATATCTATCGACTTAATGTAGAAGATTAAGAGATAGGTTTTTATTAAGCTACGAGTTAGTATAAAATAAATCAATCGCAAGTCAGTCAGTCTGCGAAAGAGTATCACACGTTAACAAGTGACGTTTCGGTGTCGTCCCGACGAGCTGCGGCGGCCGGCGCGCTACGATCCTACAACGAATCATCACAGAGACACCGAACTACACGCTCGACTATTCCATTCATCGTTCACTCTCTGAGACCACAGAATCGACGTCGATCGATTCCATTCACGTCGCCGCACGCGGCCGTTCCGAGCGTGAACCGCGAGAGCGCGCGTTCGGGCCCGAGAACCTAATACTTCATCGCGAATATTATTTCATAAAAACCTTAGGATATACTTTTTCTAAATATATTAAAACGGGCACGCGACGGATCCGCACGCGTCGTACGTCGGAAGGGTCTTCCGCGGAGGCGATACGTGGCGGCCGATCGCCGTCGGTGTCGGCGCGCAGGGAGCTCGGAATATTTCACCGGTCGCACGTTCGACATCGGACGTTTGCAAATCTATTTAGAAGAGGGGGCCACCATAGAACGAGACGGAAACTGAGGTTCGATAGAGTTTGAGACGAAAATTAAATTACTGAAATCCTCTTTTAGGTTCGTAGCGTGCGGTCGGCGGGCGCGTGGCGATCGCAGGCAGTCGGGAACGATCGAACTTCAGGCGTGCTCGTATTGACGCTGCACGCGAACAGTTTCAGTTCAGCGCCGAGCGCGTCACGCCGACCGAGCCCTACCGACGAGAGCTCCGGGCGGAGGCGTCCCGATCCCTAAACTTACACCGCGGACTCGTCCGCTACACGTACATCGTAAAAAGCTCGTAGATCTATTTATAAAAGAAATGTTAAAAGTCGTGACAATAGTAAAATTAAGGTAAATCGAATTGACTATTTTATGATCTAATCGCGCGCATACCAGCCGTTATCGTTAAAATAAGCTCGATCGGCCCGTTCGAGAGGGCCGTAAGTGAATAAATAATAAACAATAATAATAAATCATTAACACCTTCAGCATAGGATAATTGATCGATTCATTCATTAAAAATCAATTTTTATAGACGTACATGACACATGCATATATAAACATCTCTCTTATGGCAACGAAATTACAAATTGATAACGAGCACTCGATTCGACGGCCGATTCGCGCATGCGATGCTATCGAAGTTCCGCTCCGCGAGAACGGCGCGTTCGCCGAGTGCTCGTCTCGATACTATCTTAACGATTCACAATAAAACTTTTGCAACATATTTACACACATGAATACTTCGCCAGAACGACGAGAACGCGGTCGAAACACACGTAATTGCCGATATCGCCCGGTTGGATTATTATTAATATGATATTATTGCACGGGGGGCGGCCTGCGGACGGCGAGCTCTGTCGCCGGACTTCGGGGCCGGTGGTGATCTTGTAAAGCTCGGTAGGTCTTTTTATGTGCGTCGAGTGAGTCTATTCGGACGAAATATATTTTGAGTTAGAATCGTACGTACGAATGATCCGTATGAAAAGTAATAATAAAATTATTTTGCTATAATCCGCGATACAGTAAATAGAAAATATATATAGTGTTTAATGTATAGTGGATTATCAGTATTTTCATACCCGATACGTGCAGGATTCGTAAAAGCACATGCACAAACCTCCACCACTTCCACCAAAATACACAAGCACTACACAGTTTCACTATCACAAACTCAACAATCGTTTCGCCCCGCAACCGAGGCATCATCAGGAGATAGACTCCACGACAAAATCGCAAAGCCGTTATATCCGTTATAGCCGTTAGATCCGTATGAAGTTCGTTCGGGTTCTCGACCGCTTCCGGGGCGGAGCGCCTCGAGCCCTGCCGCAGGAGCGCGGCCCTCGTGCGGTGTCGATGTCGCCCGCGTTGATGCGGTCCTCGGCCGCAGTCACCGAGAACCCGAGCATTTGAGCATTTTGTTCTTTTTAGATTAGTGCTATACTTGAATTTGATTTGACATGATATTTCACAACCGTCCCACCAGACGTTATGAGACGTTCCACAGCAATACAATCGACTCTAAAAATACTTCTGAGATCTTTGGCCTATCTATCATACGTACGGCCGAAGTGTGGAATACCTTCCTTTTTTTCAGCCATATTTAAGTAATAAAGGAAACGAGCATAAAGTGGGATGCAGATCACCGAAAGCTATATCTACGGCTTTCCAATTCGAAATCGTAGCCTGAGGGTAGGCTTTTCTTAAAAACAAAAAAAAAAGATTTTAATATTGTTAATCTAGCTTCTGCAAGCGACATCTTCTGCTGGACTTCAAAAACGAAGAGAAAGGTGAATTTTCAGTGGTGTTTTAAGAAAACTTAAAAGAAAATCACATCGACTCAGACGGACGTGACAGGCAGATAGAGAAAACAAAGGTATATGCAAAAATACTCAAATTCAAATTGAAAATATTTTTTATTCAAGTAAACTTCTAAACAAGTGCTTTGGAACCGTCAAAATTTACTGCTGGTTCGGAAAGCTGTTCCTACCGAGAAGAGCCAGCAAGAAACTCGGTGGTTGCTCTTTTCAAATAAAATTCTTGTAACTAGTTACATTTGGTTATTACTACCTTGTACAGGGTAGGGGAGTAGCTATATCCACGCATTTTATCATCTATATAGTCCTCAATAGTATAATAGGCTTTTTGTATCAACCTCCCTTTAACAGCGTTTTTAAACTGTTGTAGTGGTAGAGATAAAATAGATAGCGAGATTTTATTATAGAGTCTTATACCCAAACCCACAAATGACTTATTTACTTTTGCAAGGCGCAAGGCAGGAACCGCAGCTTATGTCGGTATTCTATATATACATCGCCAATCTTTTTAAACGTAAAAAAAAATACTAAAAATATACTGTGAAGCCAATGTAAGAATACCTGTTTTGCTTGAATTTATCTCGCAGGGAATAACGCGAATTTAAATCGTTAATGCCCCGTATGACAATTTTTTTATATGTGCACTGATTTACCCCATAACAATATTCAGCAGGACATAATTACTATAAATATAATAAGGTATTATTTGTACAAGTGTTGTTTTCTGTATATATCGCACGTTAAGCACTTTAAGACCGGATTCAAAATGAGGCTTAATTGATTTAAATACGATGTAATCTTTATTTCAATGACGCTACAAACTATTAAAGTATATTGTATAAAGTATTTTATGTATCATATTAAAATAATATAGATAAATAGTTATAATTGTTAATTTTCTCGTATTTAGTGGAAAAAATATTGGTGCTAAAATTAAAATACCTTTCACATATGAAAAACGAGGTTACAGTAATTAATAATATTCTCATCAGTTTTGGTAAACAACAAAATCCTCGCTAATAAATTCGAGAGAACTTGATACCCGAAGCTTAACAAAACACGTGAAATTAACACCAAAAGTAATTGAGATATGAAAATCGGTAAATATAAAAAATCATTACAAATTATTCACCACACTGTAATAACTGAAGATTTTGATTTTCCCAGATAGTCCGAAAATCATTACAGTTACTTTTTTTAATAAAACAAGTTTTAATGAAAAAAAAAGTTGTTAAGAATATAGACTTGCTTCTACGCAAGCTTAGAAAAAATAAAAGTTACTAAACAATTGATGATTATTTAATAATAACATATTTTACTGCAGTCAGCTACACACCAGGACGCAATTAACGTGTAATCAACTAATTGTAACAGACAGTAACGCTGTAAAAGTCATTATAGACCTTAAATTTTTCGATGCCCACTGCTGGACATAACACATATTTCTCTTTAAAATATTTGCAAGTTAAACGATCTTTTGCCGCTTATATCTCGCGGCTCAGGGTTATCTTATTGTATCTTAATTGAGGGCAATATAGAAGAGATATTCGTCGCTGATATTTATATTCATCACTATATTTGTTTATGTCTCAGTAGATCCCAAAACCAAGGATTACTGAAGAGTTAAAAAATATTTTGACGATAGAAATTCCCTTTTTAGACGTAAAACTTTTAAAGGAATACGTTTTGAATAAAAAAAAATTTTTTGAATCAATAATTTTAGCATTTGCTTAATACTATTTATAATATTATTTGAATAGTCGTCGGTCATTTGATTAAACATAGTTCCAATTTGGGGGGGAGCTCGTATATAGTGGTCGGAGCCCACCGTTAGTAGCGGGCGAGGAGCTACTAACCACCTGCCCCCTTTATACTTTCCATGGTGGTTAAAGTGTAAAGGGGTAAGGTGCTTTTAACCGCCTTCCTTCCTACAGAATATCCTAAGGAAGACGGTTATGTATTTGATGTGATGATCGATTGACCACTTTAATTTTAACACACATACCTAACTTTAGTGTATAAATATAATATTTTTACGTAAAAAAATACTTAAATGTGTGTGAAAATGATAATTAATAAATTTTGAGTTTTATTTTCAAGTAAAGAAAATACCGACAACTTATTCAAATGTATTTCATTTGAATAAGTTATTGCTTTTCTTCTTAATTTTTTTTTTAATTATTTTAATTTTATTTCAATTAAATTATTACTTATGTTACTGAAATAAATGTTTTTTATTTATATGTTCTTTTATTTTATTACAATAATTCAAGCAGGTAATTAAAAATTTATTTTTTTATTTGAGTTAATATGTTTTTCAACGTCTATTGCTCTGGCCTATTAACCTTTGCTTATATGATCTAATCATATTAAACAAAGTCCTCAAAAGTTCGTCTGTCTGTCAGTGGTGTAGCTAGGTGATCAAAGCCTGGGGCATGCAATTAACTAGGGCCCCAATTAGACTAAAATCATTTGATCCTTATTTTTGTCTACCGAATTCAACGGACTCAAAGGGGGTTGAGGCAGCAAGTTCAGGGGGCCCCTACGTTTAAGGGCTCAAGGGCAGAGTCCCGTCTTTCCCTCCGGTAGCTGCGCCACTGCTGTCAGTATGTGATTGATTTTCTCAAAATATGCTTAACAGATTTTAGTACTGTTTTCACTAAAATACAGCGCAATTGTTACGGTTCATTGTTACGGTCTTACATAAATATTTGTGATTCACTGATTTTTACGCCGGCCCACGCCATAGTTGTTCACATATGTCAACTTCACACCTATTCTGTCCTTTCTGATCGTCACTCATTTCATCTTTTTGGTTAAATTCAAATAAAATCGGATTCCATTAAAAACGATAATAATGATATTATATCGTTTTTAATGGAATCCGATATCGGGTGAATAGGTGGAGTACAGAGTGCAGATTTCTTTTTTTTGTTTCTTTTCCTTACGGATGTAGGTGTTGAAGATTCATTAGCCGTAAATTCAATTTTTTTATACATATCGATGACTTTGTTACATTTTTCAACATCTCGTTTTAAGATCCTATTTTCTAAATTTAATTCCTCTATTTCGTGATGTGCACTTTGTAGTTCAATATTCAACTTATGTATAGATTCTTTAAGTTCTAATATCATTTGACAGTCATCCATTGAATTATTAGGCAAGCTTATGACAGTTGAATCAAATAGTGACTCGTTTAAATTTGAAATTTCGTTGAGGGATATAGATTTGCGTATTTTTCGTACAGTAATATTATCAGAATCCATTTTATAAATTCTTAGAAAAACTTAAAAAGTCAAGATTAATGTTGGTGTAGCGTAATCCCACTGAGCCACCTCATTCGTCGTGTTAATGACGAAATAGTAATTTAGTTTCTTTATGTAAGTATTTATCCTTTGGTTAAAATGTGGGTAAACACATAATATTATAAAATATAAGCAAAATATTATCGTATGTTCTTTTAAAGTTTTTACACATTTTGTATTTAATACTTATTTTTAAATAAACTATCCTAGTAACTGCTTCTGCACAAAGATTTTTGTTACACTGATATCAGTTTTATCACACTAAAGCGTTTAATTATTTACTAATCCGAACGAACACTACCTGTCTTTCTCCTTAGTTCCGTATAATTTTTCACATTATTATTGAATTCTTATGTTATTCACTTTAGATAATAATGTCACACATTCAACTGTACTTATTTAATATTTATTTTAAGTTTTTTTTGCGCAAAAACAACTTGAAACTTATAAACATTTTTTTTAAATATCTGTTTAACGATTACCTCTGCACTCTGACGTGCGACGCCGTTTGTTTTTGTTATCCTATGCGTTACCCCGGTATGTAAGCTTTAATCGTGCAAATTTTCATTTTGAATATATTTTCTTATAGCCAGGTCATGCTAGATAGGCTTTTAGGGTAGTTACCTTATTAACGTGTCTTACGTAACTTACGACCGCGGTCTTACCGTTCGAAGTTATTATGACGTACCTCTTACCGGAAGTCACAAATTCGATGCCAGGAACCGATGAGTTTTATGTTTAAATAATTTATTCTCAAAAAAAAAACCAATGGTCACTTATATGAGAATATAAACTAATTACAAAAACTCAGGTGGCCACCAAAAGACCTGCTCGTTCATCAGTTGTAAATAACTTTAATTAGCGCAATTTTCAAAAATGTGTTTCGCGAGAAGTTTTTTAAAACTGTTGAACGAGCTTACATGTTTAATATCCGATGGTAACTTATTAAATAGTAGTGCTCCTGCATGCGTGATATTTTTTTTGACGTAGTTTGTATGACTTTTAGGGACAACAAGTAGACTTGGCCGACGAAGGCTACGTTTAGATATTTGACATTTTTTTATAAAGGATAAACTAGTATGGATGGTTTTATCTATTATTTTCTTTATTAAAATACATGTATTATATATATAAAGTTGATTAATAAAATAAATTAATTTTATAACAAAACAACACGGTGTCGTTCGTGTATATATACTTACACTTTCAGTTGAATTATATAAAACATAAAACTAATGAACGTTAAATATCCGCACGCATATTGCACTCGCATCTTAAATCACCTCGGTAAGAAACGAGGGTGGTCTGTTCTACTCACCCGGATACCTCACAATGGGTCGACTTACCTTAGTCGCCTTTTACGGCACTTCGGTAAAAAATGAGGATGGTCTATTGTACCCATAATAATAAATAAAATACTGATAATACTAATAATAATCATAACACTTCCAAAAATACTCGTCTCGGCAAACGCAATATAAAATACAAAGTAATGCAATTATAATAAACTACCTAAAGAAGCAAAATCATTTATGACCTCAAAAGATATTTAAAAAACACATGTTACCATACCAATAATACCAATAATACCAACAATAGAATACCAACTCTCGATATGCTGTAACATCGATTTTGCATTCTTTAGCCGATGCAAAATAAAATGTGGTGGGTAGATTTTTGTTTGCGTTCCTTACGTCAGGTTGCCGAACGAAACGAGTGATATTTAAATTTGATTTTCACTGAAAATGAATGTACAAAATTCTTGAATCAGGTTTTTTTTCAATGAATGGTTTTAATTCGAGCTCATCCTAAAGTGTGTCAATCGTACTACTACTGACGCCATCTATGTCATGTGCCAGGAACTAAATAGCATGAAACCTACAAAGGAGGCATGGTTCGCGAGCTGCTGCGACCACCGACACCGTCACCGCGGACCGACGCGGACGACGACGGCGACGACGAGGACGACGCGACGGGCGAGAGGGCGACACCACCGGACAAGACACCGCGGTCTGGGAGCTACCACTCCCAGTCCCCCCACCGAACTAGACATCCCTCAGGTCACCTAGGTGACCTGGGCCTACAGGCCCGAACACGGTCCAGGCCACGAGCCTGCGAGGACCGGCCCGGGCGAGGAGGTGCGCCTCGAGGCCCGTACCCCGCCACCCCTAGGGGTAGCGAGATGCCCTGCTGCTGCTGACAAAGGAGGTAGTTTTAGATTTTTCACTTAATATGACAAGATTGATAACATTTGTGACGTCATATGACGCTTCGACATTAACGAATGAAGATCGAGACCCTGACTCGGGCTTACAGAGTGTTCATAATTTTGAACGTAAGTACTACTCATGTTGGAGTCATCTCGAGGGTTCGGGGCTCGTCGGAGGGCAGCTCGGTGGAAGCTGTGCTGAGTTCCATCCCCGGCGTGTCCGGTTTCACTGGCAAAATTTCATCCCTGACGTGCTTGATTTTATCAGGCGAAAGACTATAGCTACGAATTAGCTGAATTTAATAAATTGTCATCTGAATTGTACATAATCCGACCGCACGGCCGAGCCCTTCCTTCAATCTCCCTAACACTGACACGTCAGCTTCAGGGTTAAAATACTCCCACGTATGGACTGTTTGAAATTTTTGCCAGTCCCTGAACGAAAAACAGGATTTTATTTGTATTCTATGTGCTAACCTGCAATTTCAATACTAAACTTCATCTATAATGCTCGAGCGGTTTAGCCGCGAAAACGTTACAGGAGACAGAGAGACTTTAGCCTTTATAATATTAGCAATTCTAAAATTACTGAAGGGATTTTCATGCAACTCTCTCAGAGTGATTCAATAGGGCGATTGAACACAAATTCCAATTCAAAATATTATTTATTCGTATACACTGTTTTTTTGTATGTTTGCTTTGATCCGCGATAAATTTTTTTAATGGGGATTATAGCAAAATAATATTTTTTTGTATCATTCATTACTTTTTGTATTATGGATGTCAGAAACCTCCGGCCGAGTAACATAGACCACCCTCATTTCTTACCGCGGTGTCGTAAAAGGCGGTTAAGATAAGTTGACGTCAGGCAGGCGGTCGTAAAATACGTAGCCAAATCATGTAACAACATGTCTCTAACATGTCGTATCGACCCCACTTAGAGGAAGGTGATAATACTTTTTGTATTATGGATATCGGCAAAGTAACGCGTAACTATAAATTAATCATCAGTCAGACACAAGTTTTAACAGAAAAACACATCAGTACGTGCCCGGGGTCCGAACCCGTGACCTCGAAAGAGCCGCACAGTTTCACCATTCGGAGTGTAAGAGCTCCACAAAGAAATTGTAGATTAAAATTAATAATTTGAATAAAAAAACATTGTAGGTACGAAATTTTATTTAAAAATACAGCAAATAAATAAATGGGTAAATGAAAAATCATTCGTTAAATCGTACTCATTTAATAATTAATACAAACATTCTTTTTCTCGACTTAGTAAAACTACACAGTAATAGAAATGAGAGCACCTGAGACGGGGAAATATATTCATTGAATAAACAATACCTGTAGCCCTCCTATAACGCGGTACTCTCAGAAAGCGGGTTCCATAGAACGCGGAGCTGAAATTGCGACAGCCTTGAACGACCGCAGTCTTAGTCTCCATATAACGCGGTACGAAGTATGTGATTTGTACTAGTTCCGAGTTTCTTATAGCGCGGTTTCCGTACGACGCCTCGCCGCGTTATAGGAGGGTCGACTGTACGCTTCTAGTTTCGCGCCACATCTTATACAGATGATAGAACTTTAAATAAAACAGCCGCATGACTAAATGATGTTCTCTGACTGCGAAGGTTGATAATAAATATATAAACGAGCCTTCACAAGTCAAATATAACCCATGAACATTATCCTCAATTCTTTTCATTACGCCGAGATCGACGCATAAATAGGATATGTCAAAAATAAAATGCTAAAGTTGGTTTTATTTTAAATCATCAGAACGAAGTGTCGCGTTTAAATTAACAAACGATCACAACTATACTACAGCGGCACTTTAAAAACACTGTTAGAGGGAGGCTGACACGAAAAGCCTACTATACTGTTGAGGATTATATAGATGATAAAAATGCGTGGATATAGCTACTCCGCTACCCCGTACGAGATAGTAACGACCGAATGTAACGAGTGATAAGAATTATATTCGAACAGAGCGATCGCCGAGTTTCTCGCTGGCTCTTCTCGGTAGGAAGATTCATCGTTCATTCTATCGATCGATCTATATTGAGTTATCGCCCGCTCTTCTGTCGGCGATGATCGCCGACCGCGCGATCGTCGTGTCGTATGACGATACTACGACCGTAGGTATCATCCGGTGATTCCTTTCAATGCGCGTCCGCAAACCGGCGATTCCGGGCTCGCGACCGATCGCAGGCGATCACGGACGATGACTGGCGACTTCCATCCGAGTATATCCTCTGCCGACTATATGTGATCGTGTAATCACGAGGAGCGGTCGCAGAGTGCAGCGATCACATTTTTACATCTTTACAGTTTGTTACCTGAAAAAAAATAGAACTAATAAATTATATAACCTTTTTTACTATACGATATCCGCTGCCGAGTAGAAGTGGGCTTTGGTGATTTTGACTTTTGAATTTCATAAATTTGTTAAGGGGAATTTATTAAAGTCACTCCTCAGAGTAACTTAATACTCGTATTATGGGTGATAGACAGCCGGTAGATATATACTTTAAATATATATACTTCAAATTTCAATCCATATATACGCCGAGCTGAAGGCGAGGTCCGCCGACGGAGCCAACGAGTCCATTCTCGACGAGTCATTACGAACGACGAGCCGATGCCCGCGGCCTCGCTCGCGTGGTATTCGATCTGCCACATCATGTTTCGTGACGGGTCATTTTAGATTTAAATATATATTTTTTTTACTTAAAATATATATTTATTTAAAACTCGTACATCCAAAATTTCAGATGTACGAATTCAAAACTGACGGATTCCCCACGATCTCCGCGCGCCGCGCATATTAGCCACTCTATGGCGCTCCATTCGAGTCGATCGTATCGTGATAACTTTTAAATTATTCCTCCAAATTACTTAGTGTCAGAGACAAAGTTTATCTACGTCGAATACTGAAAGCGACAGATGTATTGATTTTTATAAGAGCTCGATAAATATACTAAAATGTGCATTGTAATACAGTATCTAATTCGATTAAATTTATGACTCACAATTTTGGTAATAGTGGTTTCCACATAAAATATAGAAAATATGCTCTCGCGGACTTTTATTTAGAATTATTCAAGACAAACAATACTACGGTACGTAATATTCGTTTAACTCCAGTGATTTATTTAGGCAGCGCGCGCCAAGATAGCTCTCGGAGGCCAGATTTTTTTACCAGAATACTCCAGAGATATGCAGGTTTCCTCACGATGTTTTCACACACTCAAAGTCTTATTCTGCGAAAGCATCGCACGGTCGCTCGCCGCTGGGCTGTCGCTGTTTCGCATTTGTAATACGTATAGTATGGATTTATAATACTCACTGCTATCTTCGAAGTCGGGCTATGATTTGTGACCGTCTAGAGTCCTGTTCACTGTGAACCGATAACTTTTACTTTAGTCCCTGCAATTGCAGTATAATCTCCGGCAGAGTTGGCCAGATTTTCAAATCCTAACCGCAACGAACACACATAACCACCCTCGCGAGGAAACTCAGCTCGGCGGCCTGTGCGGTTCGAAAGATGAGACACTTTACAGACGTCGAACGGCAAAACTTGTTTATTTTGCTTACTTCCATAGCATTATGTCTGATGAAATATTGTTATGGGGTAAATCGGATTATGGGGGAAAGTCGGAAATTTTACATTACAAAAAAGAACCATTCGTGGCATTTACGATTTAAGTCTGCGTGATTCCCTGCGAGAGAAATATGAGGAGATAGGTATTCTCACATTAGCTTCACGAATATTTTTAGCAATGTTATTTTCGAGCATAAAAATATACAGAATAAAAAATTGGCGATGTATATATTAGACGAAGTCGGAGCCGACATAAGCTTGCGGCTGCTTTGCGTTTTGCAAAAGTACGAAAGTCGTTTGTGGGTTTAGATATCCGAATCTATGATAATATTCCGCAATCAATTTTACTTAACCAGTATTAAACTACCCCAGAATTTAATCATACTGGTATGCCAGTGTTAAAACACAATAGTATTTAATAAATAAAGTTAAAACCATAATAACCCATTGCGGCGATATCCTGCAAATTATCCTATCCTAGTAAAAAAATCGTGTTATATTTGACAGTACAGACATCAGTACGAAATAAAAAATAACACATTGGACGAAATGTAAATGTATAATTCAATTCGCGCAGCAATATATACAATATACAATATATTCGTTTATAGATATACATCTATACTTATACAAAAACGAATGCTTATAGTTTATTATCGCGAGCCTCGAACCTAAATTGATATAAAAAAAAATAAACTGAGAACGCATCTGTAAAAGGAAGATTCGTTCGTCCCAGTAAATTTGTAAAAAAATAAATGACAAATAAATCAAAACCTATAATGTAAAAACTTCAGTAACTAAAAAAATATATATGCAAGAGACGTCTCGTCTTTAACATCTAGTCTAGTTTAGAGTCTATTTTAACATCTAAAATTTAATAAAAAGTCACCATGTTTTTCTGTAGCTACAAGCGTTCGATTAGTTGCTGTTACAACTGAATTATCATAAAAAATACTCAGATTAACTCATCAAGTTAATGAAAGCTTAAGTAATAGGAGTTGTCGATACAAATTGTTTTATTTTATTAACACTAACACAAGTCGTACCTGTAAGTTTGTTTTCTAAACGAATAAAATTGATTAGAGATGTGTTTTTATTCTAAAAGTTTAAGCGGTAAAATTTTTGGGAAAACTCGTCAAAATCGTCAGAATTACAAAGTTAATGGGCAAATCTCATTCGTTTCTTTGCCTCGAATGACTACTTTGCATTTAAGTGAAGTGAATCGATCTTTACTTTACTTTATTTGGCATTTTAAAATATTTAGGTGATCCAACCACGCTCTCGAATCGCGTTCAAATTCATCGCGAGTTATCTATTATTAATTTTAAATCCATCACAAGGTTGAGTTTGTTAAACTCGTTTTGGAGCAACTACGAGAATTATACAATCAAATATTAAGAAAACTACGTTATAGGAAACCCACGGAATCTCTATCGTCAACCCTCTTACCGGACGCAGTTCCGGCCATAGTAGCCATAGACATACTACGAGTTAATTGATTAAATTACTATTATTTAAAGTATCAACTGCTTATTTAAAACTACAACACAAATTTAGTTGAAAATTTCGCGAACGGCAAACATGAACCGAGAGTTCAAGAATTTTACGACGGTAAAGCAGTTTACTCACAGCATATGCGGTCGGCGAGGCGGTTCCTGCGCCGGTCCCGTGGGGTGGACTTCTTGGTAGCGGACACGCAGCGAACCAGATTCTCGATTATTTCGTCCTCTGCTGTCAGGTCACCGCTGAAAGCAGAAGCGAAATCGGTCAGGAGTCGAGCGACGTAGGAACCACGTTAGAGACGTAGAGGTTTCCCGAACGACTTCGCAATACGATAATCTCGTAGAGGTAAAGTGATCGTACACGATTTTATTTATGCCAGGCTATAATTTATGTTCGTCTCCGCTTCCCGACGTCCGGATGTCGTGAGACTCTTCTGCGAGTCACGTCCGGCCCTCCGCGACGCGACGTCGGAAGCCGAGTTCGAGACTCACGGGAGGCCCTTCGGGCGACGTTCCCGAGATTTTACGAGTCTCTTTCGAAACTCACTATCGCGGTATCTTTCCCCCCTACGATTCTTCTGCCCTACCCGAAATATCTAGGCAATGTTTCAGTGGAACTTTCTCTTTTTTTCTTACGACCGGCCGCCCGCCCGACTCATCTTTTTCGACATCTCGGTAAGAAGCGAGGGTGGTCTACTCTACTCGGTAAGAAATTACGACGGTCCGTTTTTTCGGCCGGATACCGCATGGCGGAAAACGTAACTGGTTATAAGATTCGTATTATGGAAAGAGCGACCGCCGAGTTTCTCGCTGGCTCTTCTCTTGGCATTCCGAACCGGCAGCGGGAACGATTCAAAAGGCCCCGATTAAAAGTTTACTCGGATAAAGAATGATTTGGATTCGATATGAGGCTACACAGATTTAGCGTCGAGCGGAACGAATATATGTAAACTGTAAGCGAGGGCGCTCACGGGGCTGAGGACCGAACGGACACACCTTAAACCTGTAGCTGTCGGCCACCGGCCGCGCTCTGCCTGGAGGCGGAGGAGACCCCTGTGCGTGTCCCGTATCCATATGATATCCATATGATATCCATATGATATCGCCATCGACACATCTCACAAACTCACTTGACGAATCGTGCAGCGGTCGCCTTGCGGCGGTCGGCCAGCAGGTCCGCGTCGGCGTTGCTCTTCAATAGCTCTTTGAGAGCGCTATCGGCCGTGGTCTCGCCGGGCTTCTTCGAATAATTACCCACCTGCCACGAACACGAGCGGCATTGAATCATTTACATATCAAATCAAATCGAACACATCCTCCTGCCCTTATCCCAGTTCAAGTGGGGTCGGCACGACATGTCAACGTGTTGTCACACGATTCGGCTACGTATTTTACGATCGGCCGCCTGCCCGACCTCTACTTACCTCAGTCGTACTCTACGACCCCTCGGCGAGGAACGAGCGTGGTCTGTTCTACTCGGCCGGATACCGCACGGCGGAAATCAAATCGAATCAAACATTTTATGCAAAATTAGTAGTAACATACACTTTTTGAACGTCAAAATTTCATATGTAATAGTAATAATAAAATATCATTATAGTTTACGCATAAAAGTAGCGGCCTCTTACAATCCCACTGCTGGGAATAGGCCTCCTCTTTCCGTTTCCGGAGAGAAGGGTCGGAGCTAAGACCTACCGCGCCGCTCCGATGCGGATCGGTAGGTCACACATATCTCCAGAATTCTCTAGAAATATGCAAGTTTCCACACGCTGTTTTCCTTCACCGAAAGCGTGTGATAAATTGCAATCATCAATTAGGCACATGAGTTTTAATAGATAAACTCATCGGTGCCCGCCCGGGTTCGAACTCCCGCGCGTTTCCCTCGAAAGAGTCGCACGGTCCCACCGCTGGGCTGTCACGGCTCGTTTATAGTTATACACTTATATGTAAAAAACAAAATATAGTTAAAAACAAAGTAATAATAATAAAATATATTTAAAGTTAATTCAAACATTATTGGAGATATGTTAAGTCGAGCATATTTATTTCTCATGTAATCGTCAATATTACAATAACTTTTACTGCATAAGCATTTAAAGTACTTTCGCACTCGAGTACTTTTGTAGGAATTCTATGTGCGTTCGTTACTTCATTCACGGCGAATCTGCCGAACCGATATCGATGAAGTTTGGCATAATTATTCCTTATACACTGTGGTAACGTATAGGCTATAGAAATTCTGTTAACCGAAACCGTTCTCGTACCTTATACGTGAAGGATCAGTGACCGTACCGCGACGGCTAACTCTGCACGCGTTCACTACTACAATCTCGGCAATCGTTTCGCCCCGTAACCTATGTATTATCGCGAGACAGGCTCCGCGACAGAATCGCTTAACGAACGCGGATCGTAACTAAATAATTATTTTAATCATCTCTATCATCATCATCATCCAAAGATAACGTTCGGTTCACCAAAACTATTCTTCTATATATATATCTACTACATTATTTTTTCCCAACAGATCAGTGGATAAAGTGAGCGGTCGCAGTCCGGGAGCGCCGGCAGAAGCGAAAACTTGAATATTAACATTGTGCATTTTAGATATTTTGAAATGGTTAGGTATTCCCTGACCGATTTGAAGGATTCGCTTTAACGATCACTGTCATTTATGTGGTAAAATAAAATATTCATGTATCGCGCTAGCGTACAGCGATATGACTAGTGTCGATGATGTTGAAACGTTAAAATTAAGATAGTCGGATACGAACGTATAGCGCGAACACGCCTCGATCTAATATAAGGCGTGTCAAAAGAAGATATTCCTCACATCGATGATCATTTTCCCCCTGGTCTTGTTCCGCTCGCGATGATTCGCCCTTTTCTCCAGTTGCTGCAGCACGCGCTCCCTGGTCGTGCGATATTCCAGCGCAAACTCTGCGATCACCTTCAACAGCTGCGCCGGCTTGGTCTTGGCCAGCTCGGAGGGCGGCACGCCGAGGTACAGCAGGAACTTGTTGTACCTGCAACGACTCTGTGATCAGGCACCCCGCAGCGTGATGCGCACGTCCAGTCCGCTTCGATACGCCCGACCTAGCATACCATCTTTTTATATAGCTTAACGGCTCATAACAGTAATATTTTTTGATATTAAATAGTGATGTGATGAGAGGGGGGGGGGATGATGCATTTTTACTAATTTTAGTAACATTTCCTCATTTTTATCACCCCGGGTTGCACCTCTTGACAGGCAGCGCCCTCCGTAGTGCTGAGCCTACGGGGGGGGGGGTTGGGTTACTTTGCTGTCCCGCAACGTGCCGTAGCTTTACACGGTGTCACCCCGTTGCCATTCCCCGGTAACACAGGATTGAATTTGAACGATTCAGAACGAATTATTACGAAGTTGCTTTAATAATGCGTCCAAGGACCTACGCAGATAAAGGACGGTCCAGGCTCGTTCGAACATTTCACATATTTTTAAAAACACCCTAACGGATCCGAATGAAAAAGTTCAACCGTTCCCTCTAGATGTATAATACGCATAACTTATATTCGCTTTGCTTCAATTTACAAATAAAAATCAATAAACCTATAGCTATATTAAAATATAATCTAATATTAAAATTTGTAATACGTATTATCAGCAAATAAATTAAATAGCTAACATTCGCAACGCAATAACAATTCGCATAAACCTTAAACCGAATTCGCTCGCACGATCGCGTAATGAGTCAGTTACGTATATCTTATTTATGGTTATTTATAAATAATCACAAAGTACATAAAACATTTAACCGACTCATAACGAAAGTTAAAATCACTTAACAAATGATTGAATGATTCAAGGACAGGATAGGGCTCGGTATATGATAAGTATTGAAAAAATGAATAAGTAGTATAAAGCTGTGCTCCGCGACACGGAGCCGGACTCTGATGCTAGAGTTCGTGTCGGACATAGGGGGAGAGAAGGAAACGGAAGGACGGGAGAGAGAGGCGAAGAATCAGGCACCGGCTACGGTGAGGTAATGCCGGAAGGTGGTCCCGCCGTAGAAGGGAGAGGGAACGAGGAGCGGTTTTAGTCCGCGGGAGTCGGACACTCCCCCGTAGAAAAGTCCGCAGGAAGTCCATAAAGGATTTTCCCTCCTCTAGGAAAAAAACTGTATAGTTATAGTCTATTTTGTAAGAAGCAAAGTTGCTTAGAATGTATAGTTAAATACCAACGGTAAGTGAGATTGGATTGCATTTCTACTATATTTAATTAACAGTTCCTCGTATACAGAAGTGATAATCGAATTATTATTGTAAACCTCGTTTGTTAAGAAAATTTATGTAAGACAGTGTGGGAAGCAGAAACCGTTCGGATACCTCACACACACGGGATCGATCGCTGCACGTGTCGCATACACCGACAACGACGACACATCACACATACGAGTATCACTATGAACATTCACCACGACGATCTCGATCGTTTCGCCTCGACACGACAAAGTCGTAATGCAAATCGTATTACGATTTTGTCTCAGAGCCTATCCTCCCGATAATGCTTCGGCTACAGGGCGAAAGGATCGAAGAGATTGTCGTAGTGAGTATGTGTGGTTTTTGTGTGGAGTGTTACTAGTGACGGCGTTTCGTGATACGTGCGGTGCCTGGTCCTGCACGTGTGAGCCGAGACAGACTGTGTTATAGGTATCAAAATAATTCTATCAGAACTTCTATACTATGGACTAACTTAGAATGTTTTTATAAGCTTCTTCTATAAATGATTTCCTCATTAAATGTAACCCCGGGTCGCGGCCCTGGACACGGCGAAGTGCGGTGGCCGTGTGTGGTGTGGACGTATCATACATAAGTGAACGTCTGCGTGTCTCGATGTCGATGTCAATTGTAATGTCAGTTACCTGTTCGTGACTCTCTTCATGATCAGGTTCAATAGAATGATGCGCTCGGCGGCGTCGGTGATGAATTCGTTGATCTTGGTCTTGAAGACTTGTGAACTGTCGTGTTTCGCCACACGCTTCATGTGGTCCCAGGACGCCTTACAGTCCGTCTCCAGTTTCGACAGGTTCAGGCTGAGGGCCTCGAAGTCGACTTTAGACACCCGAATCACGGGCCCCACCTATGTATTAACAAACTGTTCGTATAGGGGCATACATTACGAAATCCATCCGTCCAGTGATTATTGAAATCGAGCCATCCCTTTGGCAGAGATCTCTGCCAGCTAACTATGACTCGATACAATTTGTACTAAATAAGTTCCGGTACGCAAATATCAACAATTATGAACATTATTTAATTTCTCGTTAACTTGGGATATGTGAAAACTACCAATCTTTCCTTCCTCGATCATTAATTCCTCGAAAAATATCATACTTGCTTGCACAGAGATTTAAATCAACAAACAGAAATATTAGATCCTTACATATGAAATTGGCGTTTTCTAATGGAGGAACATAAAGTCGTTTTTTTTAATGAAATATATTGAATTAATCAAAGTATGTACCATTGCTATGTATGCACTTTTGCCATCTCATAGGTAGTTCATTGATCCCCTTACTAAAAAAACCATTCGGGCGGGAATCAATAAAATCTTTGAAGGCGGTTTGGACTGCCCTATCGGAGTTGAATTTTTTTCCTTGCTAGTAGTTATCCAAATTGCGAAAAAAATGGTAACCTGTTGGAGCAAGGTACGGAGAGTACGGTGGATGTCTAAGACATTCTAATTGTAGCTCCTCTGATTTGGTAGCCGTCTGTTGTGCAGTGTGTGGTCTAGCGTTGTCCTGAAGCAGCAGTGGCCTAGAGCGATTGACCAGCCTCGGTTGTTTAGCAGCTAGCTTTTCCATCATGGTTTGCAGTTGCTGACAATAGATATCTGCCGTAATCGTCTGGCCAGATTTAAGAAAGCTTTAGTGAACGACACCGGCACTAGTCCACCAAACACTTACAAGCAACTTTTTTTTAGTCAATTTTCGCTTAGGGCAGGATTTGGCTGGTTCGCCAGGGTTCAGCCATTGCGATGAGCGCTTCCGATTAACGTAGAGGATCCACTTTTCATCACAGGTTTCAATGATTCGATTTAAAATTCCTTCATTATTGTGCCGCTTGAGTAACGTAACGCAGCAGTCGACGCGCGTTTGTCGGTTTGCTTCACTCAATTCATGAGGTACCCACCTTTCAAGCTTTTTCACCTTCCCAATTTGCTTCAAGTGGATTAGAATAGTTTTATCACTAACACCGGAGCCTGCAGCTAACTCGGACGTGGTTTGCGATGGATCCGCTTCCACAATAGCTTTCAATTCTTCATTATCAACTTTGGTCTCCGGCCGTCCACGAGGCTCGTTCTGCAGGTCGAAATTTCCAGAACGAAAACGTTGGAACCAAAAACGCACTGTGTTTTCTTTTGCGACACCGTCACCGTACATATCATTAATCCTTCGAGCCGTTTTTGCAGCACTGGTGCCACGGTGGAACTCATACTCGTAAATAACGCGATATTTCATGTTTTCCATTTTGTAAACAGAGTGACACAAGGAAAAAAACAAAAGAAGAAAAAACAAATGAATTAGGGGGTTTGAAACACAAATGCATGAGTAGATAGCTGTATGAATTTGAATTTGGAATTCCTAACCATAAAGGTAATATTTGAGATCAAAGTGGCCAGTACGACAAAACGCCAATTTCATATGTAAGAACCTAATATCTTCGCTATGCGCAGAACATTCAATTGAAGACTATATAATGTTAAAAATGGACAGACTTGATAATCCTTCCAGCTTCACACGAGACTGCAGTCTTATTGTGTAAATTCCAGACGTTTCAAGGATTAACCGCCGAGTTCTTGCTGGTTCTTTTCGGTAAGAGCAACATTAAATAGAATCGATCCTTGACGATTTGAAGTGCTTGAAAAAGCTTATTTGAATAAATGTTGTTTTACATTATTAAAAAAGGAGAGTCAAAACAGAGAAGACGTCACGCGCACTGACCTCGCTGAAAAAGTCTGTGGTGTCAGGGAATTTCTCTATAATCATCTCGCATATATGGTACAGTAATGGGTGCTTTTGCACGGTATCCTTGACTTCCATGACCTTCGAGAGGTACTCCAGACGGAACCCTTTCACCTGGTTGCCGTTCAGGAAACTACCGACGGATCTTAGGGTCGACAGGATTACTTTAAAAGTCTTGTTGACCTTCAATAGTTCTATACCTTGCTTTAAGTCCATCAAAGGTTCAGCTATTTCTTTCTGAAATATTTCAAAGAATTTAATTATTTTGAAAATTCATCTAGATACATCTTAATTGTTGCTACAGCAACAGACAGAGAAATTTCACATTATACACTTTATATTGAATAACAGTCAATAAAGTGAAATTACAAATTGCCGCGTGGTATCCGGCCGAATAGAATAGATCACCCTCTTTCTTACCAAGGGGTCGTAAAATGCGACTAGTGTAGAATACTTAGCTGAATCATGTGACAACATGTTTGAACATGTTAGATGTTACACCCACTTAGAGTAGGATAAGGGCAGGGGGTTGATGATGAAAGTGAGAATAAAAATATACATTTGTAAGTTTTTTATTTGTTCTTACGGACTTTACACAACACAAATGAAAAATAAATAAAATTATTTCGGCTACGACCTAAACGACTAGTTATGAACAAAATAGCTAGTTTATTCAGAATCCGATTTGAAATCAATGCTCGATCTCATCATTCCTTTGATAAAGTTTATCGCAGACGAGCGTTTAATGAGTCAGATAGAGTAGATAAATAATTACCTCCAAATTGTCATAATCGAGTTTGAAGACCCAAAGCTTAAGTCTCGATGAGAGCTCGCTTATAGAAGCCAGGGTAAGTAGAAATTGTTCCGCACTGCCAAGAGGCAAGTCAGGGTTGGCGTACTACAAATAAACAATAATATTAGACTAACATTGAGGCGCGGTATTCTCAAACCGCACTATGTTTAATTTGAAGTTAATCCTAAAATTGTACCTCATCTTTATCCATACGATCTCCAACAAAGTCTGTCTGTTCGTCTGTTTGGGATAAATTCAAAAACTACAGAGCGGACTGAATTATGATGACAGTTTAAGTATAAAAGTTCTTAACGTTTCATCTAAATTGGTTGAAATCAAAAGTCTGGAAGATTACATATAAAGATTGTATCATATATTTAGACATATCGTTTGTTCAATATTGATAACAAAATTATTTTGCTATAATCCGCGATAAAGTACATAGAAAATATAGCATAGCTTTGCGATTTTGTGGTGGAATCTACAGCCTGATGATGATTCGGTTGCGGGGTGAAACGATTCTTGAGTTTGTGATAGCGAACGTGTGTAGTGCTTTTACGAATCCTGCGCATCAGGTATGAAAACGGACAGTTCACTCTACATTTCAATATATATTTTCTATTTACTTTATCGCTGATTATAACAAAATAATTATATTGCCTTTGTTTTATGGATCTCCGCAAGTAGCGCTACAACACTTGATTCTACAATAATAATAATATTTTATTTATTTGCAAAATTGTACCCACAATTTTGCAAAACATAACTGATTACAAATTATCACTTAATTTTATATTATCTATAAATTTTACCGTTCCTTATTAATTTCGTTTAACCGTTTCATATTTACGCTGTAGATGTGTAAATTATAAAGTTGTTTGATTATATTTACTTTTCAACAATAATATGAATACATACCTGCGCTTCCTGAATTTTGACCTTCTCTTCTTGTGTAGGGAGCATGGTGAGCAACTTCTCTATTCCCTCTCGGCCTATGACCGTCGCGTCCATTTTCATTATAGCTACTTTTATTGTTTGAGGCGTCGGTAACTTCTTCATAGCTATGTTGATGGCATTCGACCGTTTCGTGTCCAGGATTAGATTTCTCTTTGGTTCCATTAATTTCTTAAAACAAAATGATTAATAAACGTTCTTTCTTAACTTTACCAAATACGGGAGCGATACATTTGAAACGGTGGTTGGAGTTCCATGGCATTTTGCGTTTTAACTCGTTATAATGAGACTTATTTGACATGTTAGCACTTATAAATTAAGAATTAGTAGATGGTAATGGAAATTTAGTAACTGTCTTATGTTACCCCTGGGGTATTCCACGAGCGTTAGTCGAGGGCAGAGTGTGCGAATCTTTGCATCAAAGTGCCAATTTTTTGCTAAACAAATGTGTAATGAAACCCTTTTTATGAATACATATTAAAGGTTATATAATAATGCAATTTGTGAAAAAATATTTCTACTTAGTGCCAAACTATGCAGTGCAATAAAATTCAGATTAAGTGGGAATAATGAAGTAACAAGACAAACTTATGTACTTACTTCCTAGATACAGAAGTCATTATGTACGCCGCAGCACATAAAAAGAAAAATATACATAAGATTAATTATGTGTCATATATTATCAATGGACATTGATCATACATAGCTAGGACAACTGAGCCGCTACACTCCCACCGTTGGGCAAAGGCCCGAAAGGTATTATGAGGCTAATATCTGCTCCAATGCGTATCTGTTAGTTACAAGTATATAAGTATAGTATATAAGTATAGTAAGTATAGGAATTATTTTTAGGATAATCTTTCATCAACAACCGCGTGACAAATTGCAACATTCAATTAGGCACATACGTTTTTATAGTAAACTCGAACCGGGGCTCAAACCCACAAACCTTGTCAGGTGTCATTGTTTGTCATGTGGTTGCCGTTCGGCTATCATTACGAAAAGCCTCTGAGACTTAAATTTGGTTAAATTTAGTAATGTATGAGAGTACCTCATTTTCTATCATTTTGTTTAATATAAAGTTATTCCATCTGCAAATTGATCTGTATACTAGAGGTACGCGCCAACTTTGGTGTTAGAATACCTTCTTTTATTAATTTTCTTGTTTTTATATAAATATAAAATATAAATATAAATCCTGTTTCTCAGGAAAGAAACAGGATTTTATTCTTATTCTAAATTATAACCCAGTATATAAGCTTAAATCGTGCCAAATTTAATGTATAACTAATGTATAGAAACGAGCTTTACAAACGTCCTACTCTATCGGGTTAGCCCGACTCAGGCCCGTCCAGGGTCCTTGAGCTCTTTATGCAGCGTCGAAACTAGTCGGGCTCAACCGATAAATAAGAATTGTAAATGGTTATATCAAGTTTCTATACATTAACTATGAATAAAACTCGCGATAGTCTAAATTAAAAAAATAAAAAATATGTGCGAAATTTCGTGAATATTGCTGTAGTGCAGAGGTCTTCAACCTTTTATACTACTGGGAACCGGGGAACTGGGCCCAAGGTTTTCGTGAAGCAACATCATTCTTAAAGAAAATGGTTTACTACTCAAATATTTATTCAATTTCAATATAAACATTTCAATACGTACAGGAAGGTAGCGAATCAGGTTTTATTTTATATTTTAAAATAATTTTTATGCATGTTATTGTAAATCGTGAAGTCGCTCGATAGAAACTTCTTTTTATACATTGTTTTTATGTTTATGCGTTTTGACTCAAATCAGTCGCGGAACCCCGGCCAACGTTTCAGGGAACCCAGGTTGATTACCTCTGCTCTGGTGCATTAGCCGTGTGCATTAAATAACATTCAGACTATTTCCCATATGATATCGGTACGCATGCAGTGCATATAGAATACCTTGATTATTAAATCGTTCGTCCTCGATTCAAAGAGATGCTCCAAAGAGGCGGTGTCGAGCGTCACTTCCGGGAGGTCGTCCCAGATGGACCCGTCGTGAGCCTTGACTGGCGGCGGCGCGGTGTTCTCTTGCACTTCTTTCCAAAATAATTTAACAGTCTTTTTATTTTTCTTCAATGTCGAATTAGCTGAAACACTAGATTGTTCTGACGAGATCGACGCACTCGGCATGTTGCTGGGCAAACTGGAGAAGCAGGACGGAAGAGGTGGCGGCAGACCGAGGGGCGGGAGGAGCCCGGGGGGTGGAGGCGGCGGTCCGTTCGAGGCATGTGTAGCAGGGCATACCGTGTCGTCATCGGAGTCGTATCGCAAATCCGAGAAGTCCAGATCGCAGAGATGAAATTCACGTTTTAGACATCCCTTTTTGAGTTCCTCCCAGTGTAGGTCGTTTTCTGATACTTTAATATCGTGCAATTTCTGATTCTTTTCTATAGAAGGACTCTTTATTATTTCTGCAATGAAAACTTTCGTTTTTAATGCATACGAGTGCAGGTTCTATTATAGAAAGGACGAGATGCCCGAGATCGAACACTTGCAGAAGGTTGAAATATTTTGCTTGAATCACTAAGAAGATTACAATACTGATTTGGCTGCGCGTGGGGTCGGGGGGGGGGGGGGAGGAGGACGAACAAGAGAAGGATTGACTTCGTGAAGTATTACATGCATATTAAAGGGTAGCGTCAGAGTTGACGAATGATACGAGGGAATGGAAGAGAAAAACGACTACAAGAGAAACAAAATGTGCCGAATGACTTACACAATGGTGACGTACAGTTTTTTTATTATTATTCTTTATTTGGCGGAAAATGAAAAATATTTAGATCAACTATGATATGTAGGTATATGGCCTAAATATTAGTCGTATTCGGATCTGATTAAAATAAAGCTAATTTTGGGATATAAATTGAAATAATTATTTTCGAAGCAATATAATTAAGGATAACATTTAGATCTTTATGGATACATGGGCTGATGTCTCAGATTATAATAAAATTTGAATGCAGTCAAAACTGTAAAGGGTGACTTTGTAGCGCATTTAATAGAAAGATATCTTTTCTTCCCTATTCGAACTTAAGCATCTTTTGTTGGACATCGATCTTCAAGGTATCTTAACATCTCTCGATTCTGTAGCGCTTGGATCCGGAATGAGGAGACGTTGTCCTCATTCCGTTATTCGCTCGATATTCACAGATCCCCAAATAATATAGTCAAATATACAATAATCGTATAATTGTAAAAGATTCAACATTACGGATTACCTTTAGATTTCGATTTGGCTAATTCTTCTTTGGCTTTCGAGACAATACCGGCCATGTCGGCGACTCGCAATGACTTTTCCTCTGTGGTAGGGCTTACGGAATTTGTTAAAATTTGAGCTAAATCTTTGATACTATGTTCTCTTTGGTATATGTCCTTGACATCTTTTGTTTCGGTTCCATAGTCGAGTTGCCTCTTTATAGGTAAAGCGTCCACGGCGTTGACGGTGTGACCCAATGTACCATTTTGTATCCTCTGCTTCAGACCGCTAGTATATCTTTGGTTTCCTGACAAAGAGTGTAACGATTAGAATAGAGTTAAATGGTATAATAACAAACAGCCAAATAGAATCGAGAAGACAAATGTTTGTCAAAGAAAAAATGTGAAAACAGCCATAATTAGTGGGTTAGTGAGGGCACAAACCATTAATTAATATGTCTGGCAGATTGGAAGATTTCACTCCGTTGTTTTCAGCGAGTCCATTCGTTTCATTAGTTCCATTGAATTTGGAACTTGAGCTGATGTTGCGGTTCGTCGTAGGCGTCGTCAAACCGTTCAGTGTTCCATTAAAGCTAGTATTGCTCATAGTTGTATTCTGTAGCGGACTGATATATCTTTGTTCTCCATCATTATATTCTTTGGCATTCCGAAGTTCCTGTTGCTGTAGTATGTGATGCGCCTGTCGTGCGTATCTATCTCTTCGTCTCTTCAGTGCCGAGTTCAACTCTTTGTCCTTGCTATCTGCTATTGGCGATACATTTTGCGGCGTTCTTGGTGCTGCTATTTTTTCTGGTTCATTTTGTATTGTAACTGTTGTTTCCGCTGTAGATTGTTAGTGAAATGCGCCAAATAAGGCTTAGATTAAAAAGCAATTATAACAAATTCTTTTTAAACAAAATTTCGAAAATACTTATTTAATTATTTGCAAAAGAACAAAATAATATCCTTCTTGAGAGGTTTTTCGTTGTGTATTGTTGCACACACCTCCACCAGCTCTATCACAATATACAAGCACTACACACGTCATAGTATCAGAAACTCAGCAATCGTTTCGCAAGGATTTTGTCATGTAGTCTCCTGATACTGTCATCTAATCTAATCTAGAATCGGGGACGCCTGTCGGTCCAGGGCGGGTGGTCAGCTCCAATTCTGGACTATTCCACCCATTTCCCCTTATGTTGGGACAAGGGTCTCACTGTTATCCCGACAGTGTCACCTGCTCTAACCTACCTGTTGCTCTTACAAACCTTATAATATCCCTGAAGGGGATATTTGTTAGGTCTTCTTCTTCAATTTCATCCTTACCTATGTCTCCCATCTTACCAGCGAGTACATGGGGCACTCAGCCTGTCATCATGATGATTCTTTGGTTGCGGGGCGAAATGATTGTTGAGTTTGTGATAGAGAGCGTGTGTAGTGCTTGTGTATTGTGGTGGCGGCGGTGTGGTGGCGGACGTGTTTTTAGGAATTCTGCATGTATCAGGTATGAAAACGGATAATACATTCTACATTTAACATTATATATATTTTCTATTTACTTAATCGTGGATTATAGCAAAATTATTTCATTATTATTTTGAAAGATTTCTAGATACCACTCGAAAACAGAATTTTTTAAAAATCTGCATGCTACGACAACACTGACTGAATCAATTGAATTAAACATGATTAATACCTTTTTCCTTGATCTCTTGTTTTTTGGACCTCCTTCGTTCTGATCCCTTTAAGTTAAGACTTCGTCTTCGTAATGTTGTAATAATTGACTCATCAAGTTGTCTATAATCAGAAAAAAAATGTGCAGTATTACAATATTTTATATGATAGTACAGTCATTTGGCATGACATTAATTTTACTCTAATCAAAGATTATGTCAAAATAATATTATCATTATTACTATACATATAAAACTAACATATAAAACTAACACTAAACATATATAAAATAAGAAATATACTCTAATAATTCTTTATTAAATGTATAATGTAATATAAGTATTGTGAAAATCTCTGTTAATTATAATTTGCGTCATCTGCGAAATTTTAATTACGAATAATAATAATAATGACAACTAAAATTTGTTCCAAAAGAAATTAATTTGAGATGTTAAATGTTACATGCATGAACCTTCAATCCTATAAGAGAACCGGTAGCTGAAGCACAGAATCTCACGATTCTAGTTTAGCTATCGGTGCAACGATTGTCTATGTAGCCCTAAAATCTGTAAATTATTATGTTTATGTATAGCTTTTGTAAAAATTTGTAACAGTAATAAAGAATTTTTATTATTATTATTATTATTATACATGTATATATGTTGATACATAGATTTTATATTAGATAGACTATTGATGTAATGTACGATTGCCCCAACCTCCCTCAATCTTTAGGTATAAACTGTACAAAAATCCTTTCAGTAGATTCTGTTTTCAAAATTTTATGAGTGATTTTTTAATCACTCACAGAATTGTGAATTTGATGGAATAATAAGAATAGAAAATGGAATAGGTACTTAGTAGCCGTAACATCAAAATCCCACTTCGTATACGTCTTCTACATCAGAGAGTGTTTGAAATGTTGGCAAACAGACGTATGATGGCGTAGACGTATCGTGGATCATTAAAAATATCAAAAAGTAACCAGAGAGGAAGTTCTATGGCGAGTTGGACAGAAACGAAAACTTTTCCAAATTCTTAAGTAACTTAAAATTGCATACTTGGGCCCATATCGGCTATGCCTGAGTACGGTGCTTTACTTGCGACAATATTACTACAGATAATGATGGGAAATGTTATAGGAAGAGCCCGGTCTCTTAGTTACGGAAAGTCCAGGAATGGATGGGAATTAAGAGCGCTTTCGAACTACTCTAACTAGCCAGGGATAGGAAAATATATGTAGAGCTCACTGCCAACCCTGCCTAGTTGGAGTGGCTTAAAGAAGCAGTAGTCATGACAGAATCATTTCGATAATATTGACGTATGTTCAGACAATCTATGTAATGCTTAGTTTAGGTAGCAGACCACGTTCACCTTATCATAAAAATACCACACGTATCATGAAACGACAGCCAACAACACACCACACAAGCAAAACTGACGCAGATTATAGAAAAGTAATTCTGTCTTAACTTCCGTATCAAAGTCGGCAAAGAAACCCTCCTTTCTATAAATTATTAAGAAGAAGAAGCAATACACAGTTCACACGTCACTTACTTAATTGCAGTGCCTGTCTCGTCCCCGTCCTCATACAAAAGGACGGCCTCGAAAATTTGCAGCTGACGTAATAGGTCCAGATCGGTGCCTTGTTTCGACATATACAACTGCACGATATCATCTATGCCTTGCTCTTGAAGCGAATCAACGTGATCGTAGTACGTGTTTCTGTCGGGCAGGTCGTTGAGGCAACGGTTTATCAGTGTCGTAGCGTAAATGAGGAGCTCCGTGTCAGAAGCGTCTACGTCCTGGAGTATTTTCATGATGTTGAACCAGAACGGCCTGTTGTTTTTGCTGTCGACAACAGTTATCGCCTCGACGAGGAGGGTGCAATTTTTGTCGGTGTATTCGACGAAGACAAGTAGGAGTTTTAGCGCGGTTTTGACGACGTGCCTGAACCTGCTCGCGACCAGCGAGTACATCCATTGGATGCATCGCTTGTGGCTCATGACCCCGTGCATCCCGTCGACATAGAGTAGAATCTGTTAATGAACAACGTTTTCATATATTTTTTTTACAAAAGATAAAAATATAGTCGGTGTACTAATACTCACAAAAAATCTGCTTTTCCTTTTGGTGGATTACTGAGTGAAATTTAACATTAAAGTCGATGCGGAAGAAATCATAAGTACTGATATATGTATACACGATGAAGCTATATGAGTGTTTTCACTGTTTTCGAAAGAAATACCGGATTTTTTAAATAGGTTATGGTGATATTTTATCCTTCCTAGCTTTAATTTTACCAATTTTCATCAATATGTCCAATAGGTCCAGCAGATTAAACGTGAAAGCGCAATTTAGGTCATTAAAAAAAACCATTTAATAAATACAGCACGCTCACCTGACCGAGTGCCCTGAGGATGTAGTCAAGGTAATTATGGTCCGCCGTATGGGCGACTTGCATGAGACAATCGAGTCCCTTATTCGCCACAAACTCATGTACCAAATCCTTATCCGATTGAAGAATCTGCTTGAGCGTGAAGAGAGCCCGCCGAAGCTCCCTGCCTTGCGAATGCAAAAGCCTCTCTGTTTGGAAAGAGATTCGTGGCGAAATTAGCATCATCGATTCATTCGTGACTCATCACTGCACTCCCCTTCGATCACAGTCACACTTCCAGCCCTCGCAACACGTCGTCCTAAGCCATGGTCCGTCCTCATAAGAGACAACCTTAGGATAGCATTCCCTGCTAGAAGAGCTCCATAAGACAGCGTTACGACTACTCACGGTCATACCGCCAGCCCTCCACTACAAGTGGCTCTAAGCCGTGGTCCGGCCTCACAGGAGTAACGACGTCAACGATGCCCTGCTAGTGTAGTGCTTCTGTGCTCTAATCTTCGCATTTATGGTTTCGATGTAAAAGGGGCAATGTTAAGACATTAGGGCTAATAGCATATTGTTAATGTAAAAAACCTCATTTACTCTTTTTTTTTAGTATTAATTTCCATAGACAGAAACAAGGACGCAAATTGAGATGAAAAGACTTACCAATAATTGCGTGTACGCGAACCGAGAGTTGTGTGCGTAGAACCAATGCATTTTTGCGACTGTAACAGAAAAAAACAGATATACCATTTGTTAGAGCTCAAAGAAGAGGCAGGCAGAGGGTACGATACTGATCAATAATATGTCAGAAACTAAGCATTTCCGTATTGGGAAATGCTAAATGCATAAATCGGCACGTAATACACCCATTTGAGTGCCGCAGTCGCGAGTATGGTTAGTGGTTTTGTCGGACTCTCGTCAAACTTGATCGGTCACCATTTTGCTGGCGGGAGGGTATCGTTAAGCCCCTAGTTTAAAAAAAACAGTAGTAGTCAGTAGTTAAATACTAAAAGCCGCTTTGAACCCCGGAGAGCGTCTACTCTGAGTCGGGTTAACGAGGGACAGTTAGGGCCGCTATTTAACAGGAAGTTAAACAGTGGCCCCTTCCAGTACGCAATACTTTTTTTATCCCTTTATGGGTTATCGCCGCCCGATGAGGCCGAGCGGCAGGTATGTCAGACTCGCACCATCTAGAATCCTGAGTGCTCCACCTTGCTATTGGTGGGGAGAGGGTAACGATGCACAGTGCCGCCGGCCCCGCAAGCAGCAACTCTCAACTCCAGAGTGCGCCACCTCTCTAAAAGTGGCCCCTACTACTAATACTTGCATCGAGAGCACGAGATGCATTTACCGCCTCAGGGATCTTATTCCAGCGGGCGTCCTATAAACCCCACGCCCAATAATAGTCCGACCGCCACTATAAGCGAGTGAGTATTAATTACCTTATAACAAAAATTTATATTCAAATTCAAAATATTCTTTGTTCAAGTAAACTTGTAAACGAGTGCTTTTGAATCGACAACTCTACTGCTGGTTCGGAAAGCTGTTCCTGCCGAGAAGAGCTAACGAAAAACTCTGCGGTTTTCAAAGTATAAATTCTTATCACCAGTTACAATTTGGTCATTAATGTCTCGTACACGGTTCGAGAGTAGCTCTGTCTACGCATTCTTATCGTCAAAGGAATCCTGAGTAGTATAGTAGGTTTTCTTAATTAGGCTTTTTTAAATAGTCCTTTTAAACTACTGCAATGGCAAAATACTTGTGCTGAGAAGTCTACCGTCCTTTTGATAAAATAATGATTCTGTAGTTCATAAATAATAAGAGTTTTATTAATCGTCGCGACTACCTTTAATTATGTACTATAATTTTTATTCCAAACGGAACATAGTGTTTTTAAATCCTGTATGGGAATCCGAAATATATACACACAGATAGACAAAAAGACTCGCATTAGTATGTATGGTAACATAGCGAGGGGAGCGACTAAATCTTTTACCGCGCTAGAGTTTATTGCTCGCCTTTATTTTCATCGGTGAGACTGTCCTATACTCTCGATGGGGTCATGGGTTCAAAACCGGGCAGGTTCTAGTGAGCTTTTGTGGTAAAACTCATGTGTTTAATTAATAGCTGTAATTTATTACACGCTTTTCGGTTTAAAACATCGTGAGGAAACCTGCATATCTTTAAAGAATTTTAGAAATATGGGGATAAAAATCCGCATTGGAGCAGCGTGGCTAGCGAGTAGCGACCGAACAAGAACATAGAGAGGAGGTTTATGCCCAGCCCTGGGATAGTTAACCGGTCGCCACTCAAAGTTTATTCAATTAATTCTTAAAAGTAAAGTAACAGCTTGTTACTATGCCCACAGCTGGGCTAAGGCCTCCTCTCTCCGTTTTTGGAGAGAAGGATTGGAGCTAAGACCTACCACGCTGCTCCAATGCGGATTGGTAGGTTACACATATCCCTAGCGAATTCTCTAGAGATATGCAGGATTCGTCACGATGTTTTCCTTCACCGAAAAGCGTGTGATAAATTGCAATTATCAATAAGACACATAAGTTTTAATAGAAAAACTCATTGGTGCCTGCCCGGGGTTTGAACCTATGTCGTCTCTAGAGACTCGCACGGTTCACCACTAGGCTATCACAGCTTACCAAACAAATTACTAATTAATTCTTAGTTATAATTTAAATCAAAGTTAGTAAAGAATTTTAATATTAATTATAATATTGATAGCAACTTAACATAACTATGGATGGAACTAATGGACAAAAGTAATAATGAAATAATTTTGCTATGATCCGCGATAAATAAATAGAAAATATATTTAATGTTAAATGTAGAGTGGATTATCCGTTTTCATATCTGATATGTGCAGGATTCACAAAATAACAAGTACAATCCTCCACTACCGTCACCACAATACATAAGCACTACATACGTTAACTATCACAAACTCAACAATCGTTGCGTCCCGCAACCGAAATTTCCGGTTACATTATGGTGGATTATAGCAGAATAATCTTATTATTACTTTCGTATTATGGATCTCCGCAAAGTAACGCCTAACTCTATCATTCGTATGTAAACTAATTTAATTTAAAATAGTAATAATAGAATTATTTTGCTATAATCCGTTATAAATTTATCACGGATCATAGCAAAATAATTTTAATTTTACTTTTGTATTATGGATCTCCGCAAAGTAACGCCTAACTCTATCATTCGTATGTAAACTAATTTAATTTAAAATAGTAATAATAGAATTATTTTGCTATAATCCGTTATAAATTTATCACGGATCATAGCAAAATAATTTTAATTTTACTTTTGTATTATGGATCTCCGCAAAGTAACGCCTAATTCTATAAATTATTAAATTTAATTAATAATTAACAATACTGTATCCTTTTAAATAGCTTCAAATCAAAAACAATAAAGTTTTTTTTACTTCGGGACGGAGACGTTAAGAAACGCCGATTTTGTCAGACATTTTTAGAAAAGGAATAATCTAACCATATATTGTTTAGCTCCTAAGAAGCTTGACTTTTCCGGAATTTTATTTATCATTAATTCAAATATTACAACTTTTTTAACATTGATTGCCTTCTCCGATCCGCACGAAGTTCGACCATTGTTCGGCACCTTTTGAGTTTCTATTTATAGCGATATAATTCTATCATTAATTTTCTAAAATAATACGACATTAGAAGAAAGAAACTTTATTTGTGACCTAGCACTCCTTCACAGAACATATTACATTATTATGGTATACTGTTTATTACACTATAATAAAATTAACGACAGTTGTCGGTCGCGTTCGTGGACTATGTACCAGTATATTATGTATATAGGTAATCGTGTTGCTTAGACAAGGTACGGAAGCCACGAATAACTCAACCGAATAACAACTACATATAATATATAAGGACCGAATGTAGTTGCACATCAAACCATATTACATAATTTAATTTAAAAAATTACATTACAATAAATTGATTTCACGTTCGAGTAATCTTTGTATAAACTTCTTTGATAATTAGCTCCTCCGAAACGGCGAATATATTTTGCATATCCCTAAGTGATAAGGGTTATCCACCACTAACTTTTTTTTATAATGTACACTACAAATTGCCTAGAAATAATTTACATGGTAAAACAACATTTGTTTCAGCTAGTCTATATGTATATCAATACTAATATTATAAAGAGGAAAGATTTGTATGGTTGTATGTTTGTATGTATGTTTGTAATGTCTTCACGCAAAAACTACTGGACCGATTTCAAAAATGCCTTCATCATTGGAAAGCTGCTTCTTCACCGAGCAACATACGCTATACTACATTTTCAAAAAAAATACGGGTCCCTAATAAAATTATAATAAGGTGTAAACAATTTCGTCGTAAGAATCTTTCATCGCGTGCGCTGCGGAAACTATTGATGATAGAACAAAAAAATGTTCTACAGTATTAGAAAACGTATCAATATCGACAAAAAATTCGAAGATACCATATGTCTACCTATTATAGTTTTGCCAGAATAACTACTTTTTTACATCGTAAAAGTTAATAAAAGTGGCGACAATAATCAAACCATAATATTTACAACTCCGTATCAATCCTTATCTCACTAATTGATAATTTATTAAAAAGTGTTTCAATACCTGTAAAATACTTTTAAATTATTAAAATCCGACATCCCAATCAAAAGATATTACGAATTTAAGAATATAAATCGAAAGCAAATGTCATAATAAATTCATCGTAGCGACCGTTATAGCGGGGCTTGCATTTGGTGAGTTAGCTCTTATTCCAAGAACACTAATGATATCCGTTTTTTATAATTAAATAATCTACAAATAAACCTATAGTCCGACTTTTCAGAACACTACCACGAGATCGATACGGGCGCGGGTGAAACCGCGGTTCATTGCTAGTAATTTGTAAGTGAGTAAGTATATTAAGAAAGTCATATTAATCAATAATAATTATCAATTTTAGTATGTTATGAAAAAATATCAATCTTTCCTAAAATATTCACAAAATTAAGAAAAGTCTACTGCTGTGGAATATAAATTATCTAATTTGAACATTTCTGACAATTTAGCACTTTTTTTACACCTTTCTTCACTTATAACGACCGCTACGATTTACGCGTTGATAGATTTTGTAGACAAAAGTATTAATAAAATTAATATATAATTACTCGTATATTCATACGGGTATGAAAAAACGGATAGTCCACTATACATTTAGCACTATATATATTTTCTATTTACTGTATCGCGGATTATAGCAAAATAATTTTATTACTACTTTTTTATTACGGATCTCCGCAAAGTATCGCCTGATTAGAAAAAGATTTTGCGGACTCACTCTTCAATCCCTGCAATGCAATTGCAGGCATCCTGATAGTGTTCCAGGTCAGATGTTTCTGTATCCGGGGTCGTGTCGGCTACACCGATACCGGAGTCTTCGGAGCCGCACTTGATCAATGAACGACGGTTCGCGCGCTGCATCTCGCGCTATGCTACTGTCTGCGGGATGCTGCGATCAGTTAGCGGCTACGTGAACTTGAATAGATTCGTTGGCCGATTTTATTCTTTTCGCGGATGTCATCGGCCGGGGCCGACTATATGCCGTCAATTGCTAGGATCACTTTAATGGCTATATATAATAACTAAAAAAGTATTATTGTGATAGAAGCGTGGTGTTCTCGATGTATATACGAAAAAAGATAGCATACACTGTAGTCTACGTATTATATAGAATATTTAACACGACGAGCGGCACTGATTTCATTACTGTCCATCGAACGGCTTCGATTGTTATACGAAAACGAAGTGTCCGAACCTTTCGCGACCGAATCGAATACGTCGGGCTTCAGGCTCATTGGTTTTTATATAGAGGTTTGGAGTTGACTAAATTTGTTAATAAAATAAAATAAATAAATTGTCATGTACGGTGCCGTATTTGGCAATCTGTTTAGACGGTACGGTATTAGTATAAATATTTCATTCGTTAACTTGAGTACTTCGTGCTTACATTGAGATCCTTCACGCGATATCATTTAAATCAATATTTTTAAAGTTATCATAAAACTATAGTATTACGTGAGGGTAAGTCGAAAGGAGACAAAACGACGCGTGGCTAAGTCTGCTAGTACAAAATAAGTTTAGAATCGTGAAAATTTGTTTTCAATTTTAAGGCGTTTTTGCATGCTCTTGAAATGGCTATATTTTACATCAGACGAGTAAAACTAACGAGTAAAGAAAGCTTTAACTAAATTCCATGTCCCTACTGTGAACCGTTCGAGCGAATCTTGTCAGCAGCATCACGTCATACTTATCATAAACATAAAACTTACAAACAACAAACGATAACCTCCGTTTTGCGATTTTGTCGTGGAGTCTATCTCCTGATTATATTTCGGTTGCGGGACGAAACGATTGTTGACTTTGTGATAGTGAACGTGTGTGGTGCTCGTGTATAGTAGTGGCGGTAGTAGTGGTTCGTGCATGTGTTTTTACGAAAAGTATGCACGTATCGGGTATGAAGAAACGGATAGTCTACTATACATTTAGCATTATATATTTTTTCTATTAACTTTATAGCAAAGAAAAAAAATATCTGCGCAAATTAACGCCTAGTTCTATAAATTATTTAAATAGACGTAATTAAAAATAATAAAATGTCACCGTGCGAGCACCCTGTAGTACGCTGCAGTGCGAATTCATTGTGAGCATTCGCAGTTTTTGCTCGAGATACACTTCTACGCGATTGAAATTGTAGTCGATCGAAAAACTTCACTCACGGTTTCGCTGCGCTGTTTTCCACACTTTCTATACAATGTGATATACTCTTACAGCCCACTGCTGGGGAAACGGAACTAAAGCACACTACGTCAGTCAAATTTCAATATTCTTGTATTCAAGTAAACTTGTAAACAAGAGCTTTTGAATCGTCAACTCTACTGCTGGTTCGGGAAGAGCCAGCGAGAAACTCGGCGGTTGCTCTTTTTTAAATATAAATCTTATAACTAGTTACATTTAGTTATTACTGTCTTTTACGGGGCACAAGTGCAGCTATACACACATTCTTATCAACTAATCAATCCTCAACAGCATAGTACGTTTTCTGTATTAGCCTCTTTTTAACAGTGTTAAAAAGAGCTAAAATTGATTGCGGAATTTGATTATAGAATCTCATACCCAACCCCAAAAACGACTTACGTAATTTTGCAAGGCGCAAAGTATGCAAGGGATCTATGTAAGGGGTAACTTATAAAAACTTTATGCGGCGGTATCGCGCTAGGCTTGATACTAGTGGGGCTCATCCTATAAAATAAGACGTGAGTATAGCCGGTCTCTCAACATTAACTACTGAATATGCATATAAAATTTCATAAAAATCGATCGAGCCGTTTCAGAGAAGGAAGGCAACTCATATTGTTGCCTTACATCTCTTACCCACGACAATTTTATTTATAAGATTTGCGACACAAACAATATTTTTAGTATTATTAATATCATGTCTACGTTAGTAATTTTGAATTGAACTTTTTCTGTAATCTACCTAATTTATAAAAAAACTGTCCTAATTTAACGAAAATAATTTTCAAAGATTCCTAATGGAAGGAGGAAGACAAGAGGTTCGAGTGCCGCGAGATAGTATGGAAATCACAATAATTCATATAAAAACTATCAGCATCAGTATGTTTGTGGTTTAAAAACTCAAAAAGTATTTCATGGATTAACTTGAAATTGTTACACTATGCTACATTTCTACATAGGAGTGTTTTGATATACTTATGTAAAGCATATATCATGTATTACATAAAAAATAATTTAGAAGTATAAAAAGCGGAGAAACGGTTCAAACACCCAGTACTTAAGATTCACGAGTAAGTAAGTGTAGGCCTCCTCTCTCCGTTTCTGTAGCTAAGACCTACCACGTTGCTCCAATGCGGATTGGTTATGCATATCCCCAGGGATTCTCTAGAGATACCTGTATTCTTCACCATGCTTCCTATCGCCGAAAAGCGAGTGATAAATCGCATTTATCAATTAGACAGATAAGTTTAACGGAAAACTCATCGTTGCCTACCAGAGCTTTCAACCGGTGACCCCTCGAAGGAGTGACCCGGTCTCACCGGGGGCTCATGAAGACTCTTGCTATAAGTGAAGTTTCAAACGATGCCACTTTCCACATCCTATGATTCAAGAACAATTGTAACAAAACAATGTGGTTAGTGATCCGTTTTGGGAACTATTGTCAAAAATACACGAGCGCCAAATGTCGTTACCGTGTTACGTGTAATGGTAACCTATATAAATTCTCCTGAATCCGGCCAAAACTATTTCTGCCGGCGATGGTGCGTCAACCTTTAGACACCATTCAAATTTGCTGCTAGGGTTGTCGGAGAGGCTGATATTATATATGATAGTAAGGTATTAACAACCTTTCGCAATAATTGCACTATATTTTAGTATGAGCCTTAACCTTCAACTAGTGACATGAAAAATTTATAACACTATAGAGGACATGACGTCTCACAGGCTATCACTTTTAAATTCATTTTTTGTTGTGAAAATCAACTTGGGTGTTCCAAAATTGTCTTTGTATTCTACTATCGGTATGTAATGAAAAACTCATCAATAAATTAAATCAACTTTATTTTTTTTAATATTTATAAAATGCGTATTAACACTTAGTGGTATATTTCAGTCTCAATCGGTAAGAGCCTGAATAATTCAATTCACTCGACTTTATGCAAGGAAAACGATAAAGTTAACACTTTTTAGTTAAAATCTAATATATAAAGAAACAAAAAAATAAATTAGTCATTTCGAAAAACAAAAAATAAAAATTCTGACAACCACTCAATTCTGGCAATTTTTGCACAAGGGGCGAGAACATTGTAAACATACGGGAGCGCAACATCCGACACACGTGTATACTGCCATTCTGTGCAATTTGGGTGGACAAATCTTGCATGCCCTTCGTTTGCCTTCACTAGTTTTATGGCTTTGGACATCTTCTTCGACCATGTCGTCACCCAGAACTCGCTTTATCACTAAGCGTAACTCCCTCGGTAATTGACAGCAGATTACACGTCTCTGCATATGGGGGAGAACTAGCAAACGAGCTAGAGTTTTCAGGAAATCTCCTCTTTCGACAATCTGTGGTTGATGCATGCTGTGCAATATATAATCATTCATGCTGCTCAAATCCAGAATGCGGTAGAACACCACCATTGGCCATTTTCTTGTTCGGCGGCTGCTCGAATAAATCGAACATTTCCTGTCCACTCAACACCTCCTTTAGTTGCATTGTAGTAGAGGATGATCTCAGGCTTTTTGGTATCCTCGTCAACCTCGTTCGTATGGTGCATTGAAATCACAAGTATGGCAGCTCTATTCTTCTTAGGCACGTATGAGCATAAAGTTTTGTCATTTGTAAAACCAAACAAAGTAGACTGGATTTCTCGTTTTTTTTGTGGTTGAAATTCGCTAGGTATCTCGCGTTTATTTTTTTTCATAGTACCTACGTAGGTAAGCTTCCGTTTTAAAAGTTCATTAACTAGTTCTATAGAAGAGAACCAATTATCTGCAGTCACATTTCGGTTGCTTTCTTTTATTGGCTGTGTGCCATTTTATCCTAAGAAATATAAAAATATAAAAAAAATATTTGGAAAAACATTTCGCATGGCAACTAGGGACATGAAGCCTGACAGGCTACGTCCAATTTTTGCGTGAATGTAACTTACGTTTTATACGACCTATAACACGTACGCCGTCTTCTGTGGTTTGTTTATTAGAAATTAGAAATTAGAAATTAGAAATTATTTATTTTGTTTAAAACAGTTGTGATATACAATGTTTACAAAAACTCATTGATGCCTTAAATACACTTTAAATGTCACCACTAGCAACCAAACTAAGCCTAGCTTGTATTCTTGGTTACTAGTGCCTTCCATTGTCTTATATACTGCTAATTTTTTTTTTAAACAAAATATAAAATAATATTAATTGTGTGTGAGTGTGTGTTTGTGAGAATGTTAAGTGTGAATTTGTGTGAATGTGAGTACGTGTGTGAGTGAATGTTTTTTCTATCTATCCTATGTATGTTGTGTTGGTAAGTGAGTCTTGTTAATTTATGGGATTTATAAATTACTCTATTTTTCATTGTATATATATATTTTATTTATTTATTTGGTTTAGTTATATTATAGATTTTAGGAGGTTTTCTGTTTCGTAATAATCTTTGGTTAACAAGAAATTTGTTACATTTAACTTACATTGTTTTTTGTTATACGGGTAAATTAATACTAACTTGTTTATTTTATTATATAAATACGGTAACAAAAATTTCGGATATTTCTGAGCAAAGAATGTATTACAATTTTGTACGTGGGTTACACGATAAGAACATCTTTTTTCTTTGTATTTAGCACTATATAACAACCCTGAATGCTGTTTGATGATAGCCTGAAGTATGAAATTCTGTCGAACAGTGAGGACTTTAAATTCTTTATAAAGTTTATATGTTGGGTAGCGATAAGGTAATCGAAGACTAACTTTTATTAATGCCCTTTGTGCACACTCCAGTGGCAGAAGATACGTTTTGGGGGCACCTCCCCATGACGTAATGCCATAAGTTATTAGAGACTGGCAGAGTGCAAGGTATACTATTCTTATAGTTTTCTGATCTGCAGAATCTCGCAACCGCTTAAAAACAAATATCAGTTTACGAATACGTTGTGTCAATAGTTCAATATGCTCCTTAAAATTTAAATTTTCGTCAATTACTATTCCTAAATATTTTATTTTTGATGTTTTCTCTATTATTTGGCATGAACATGAATTATACAGTGGAGACGCAGTGCAAGGTGCAATATGTGCTTTAATTATATTAGTGTTAGGAGGTTGTGAAGATTTTTTTATAGTGAAAGTCATTAATTTTGTTTTATCTACATTTACTGTAAGTAGGTTTTCATTAAGCCAATCTGTTACTTTGGTGAAATTTTCTTGGGCATTTATAAAAAGTTTATTCCAAGAGGTATCATTAAATAATAGTATAGTATCATCGGCAAATGCGATTAGTCTACCTTTATGAATTTTCATTGAGCACATATCATTTACATAAATAGAAAATAATGTAGGAGCAAGGACGCTGCCCTGTGGGACACCATATTCTACTGGTAAGAAGTCACTAACATATTGGTCAATTTTCACACACTGACTCCTATTAGACAGGTAGTCTGCGACCAGTTGAAATGGTGTTCCACGTAGTCCTATCTTAGAGAGTTTCATTAAGAGCCTAGGTATAGACACAGTATCAAATGCCTTAGATAAATCTATTGCTATAGCAAGGCATTTGTCACCCCTGTCTAATGTGTCAACTGCATATTGTGTAAATGCCATTATGGCATCGGCCGATGATTTGCCTTTACGGAATCCAAATTGGTTTTCCGAAATCATGTTATATTTATCCAGATATTTTATTAAACGATTATTAATTATCCGTTCTAAAATTTTTGATAGAACAGGTAATATCGAAATCGGTCTATAATTGGTCAGTAAGTGTTTATCACCTGTTTTATATACAGGCTGAATTAAAGATCTTTTAAACACTTTTGGGAAAGTTCCTGTTTTTAGACTCAAATTGCAAATGTGTGTAATTGTGTCTATGAATAGGTTACTATGGTCTTTAATTATTCGTGTAGGTATTCCATCCCATCCCACTGCACTATCAACTTTTAATGAATTAATTATAGCTAAAACTTCATGTATATCGGTTTCAAGAAATACAATCGATTGAGATACATTTTTGAGGACATGTTCCCCTTTCTGAATACATGGTTTAATATTTTCTGCAAGTGTTTTCCCTATTTGAACAAAAAAACTATTAATTTTATTTACTGAGTCATGAGGTGTATTTGATACAGTAAGTAATTCGCATGACGATGATTTATTCGCTTTATTATTGGTTACATTATTAATTACTTTCCATAATTTTTTAGTTGTATCTGCTTTGTTAAATTCATTCTGTTCATAAGTTTTCTTTAGTCTTTTAAGTAAGGAGTTACAGTAATTTCTGTATCTAATATAAGTTAAGTGAAGGATTTGATTGTTAGGATCTTTTCTTACTTTAAGGTGTAGCTTGTCTCGATTCCTCATACATCTAATAAGACCACTAGTAATCCAAGGTTGTTTTGGTATAAAACGTTTAGGTAATGTTTTTGAGTATGTGCATGAATCGATACATTTTTTAAGTGATGTTATTAAATTTTCCGCGGCGTTATTACAATCCGACATTTTTAATATTGATGATAGATCAAGAGCTTCTAATTCCCTCTCTAATTTGACATAGTCAAGTTTATAAATTGTTTTTGTAGTGTTAGGTAAGGCAGTGCTTAGTGGTATTTCTACAGCAACTGTATCATGATCGGTAAGTGAATTTTTTATAACATAAGTATGTGCTTTTGTTTTAGATTTTAGCATGACATGATCAAGACAGTTATGGAGTCTAGTTGGTAACGTATGTGCTGGAAAAAGTCCATGTGAAGAAATTATGTTAAGATATTCTGATGCATATGAATTCGTATGATCTGGTACAATGTCTATATTTATATCCCCTATAATCACTATATTTTTGAATTTTGTCAAAGAATTAAGTACGCTATCGAGTGAATTCAGAAAGTTGTCTATATTAGTATATGAAGGAGACCTATATAAGCATATCACTGCTACTTCAAGCCCCAATCTTAAAATTATACAATTCGCATCGAAGAAGTTAGGTTCGTAAACATTACAGTCTATATTTTTTTTTACATATACTACAATGCCATCATTTTGGTTCTTGGATTTAGTATTACAATAGTTAACATAGTTTTTTATTTCTGGTATTTTATAAACCTTAGACAACCAACATTCTGTTAGAACAATAATGTCTTGTTCTGTTTGCATCCTGGTCATTAGTGTTGAGAAACCCGTTATATTACAGTTTATACTCCGTATATTCTGTGTAAGTATTTTCAAATGCCTATTTCTGAGTTTATAGTGGGTGCTGTACTGTTCTGGACTACACAAGCAAGAACTCGATACCGAAATTTCATCTATAAGTCGTTCGTTTAAATATATTTCATTTATAGCCATATCGCATCCGTAATATAGGAGTCACAAATATTGTATTAAATTGTAGGTAGAAATGTATTTTTATGATAATCGTTCGATTACTGAAGATTTTATGCATATTTTTAGATACTATGAAAACAAAGTTCGGTTTTGTTGACAAGTTTGATTTTTGTACTTTAGTTAATAGAATACAAATAGTTTTTAAGTCATAATAAACTAGGTTAATAACAAAATATAATTTTAAAATTAGTGTTTTAAAATATTTTAAGTAATTTGCTTTCGTGATTTTAGTGATAAGCATAAGATAGTGTATATAGTATGAACGATGATAAATAAATGTTATTGGTATACATGTATAAAGTTTTTTTGTATATTTCATCATAAACTTTATCTGTGTATTTAGAAAAATGTTCAGTGTTTTGTTGACGAGTTTATATTTCTCACAATCAATCTTAAATTTTATTAATAATCTATAAAACCTGTTGAAAAATGTGTTTGAGTAATATAGAAACAATGAGAATATTATTTTCACACACTTATAAACAATTGAACAAAATATATTAATTAAAGAAAGTGTATAATTTTTTTCTTTACATAAATAAGTAATAATTAAGACTAGTCACATATTTTTATTTCTAAGCTCTTCAATTTGGTTTTCATCCTTGACCAGTATCAGTTTCGTGTCTTCATCTTTTCTCAAAAAGACTTTACCATTAATAGACCAGCAGAACTTGTAGTTTTTGGTCTTCGAAATTTCACGTGCAAGGAAGAATAATTTTCTTGTTTTATTAGATAGGTTATCGGCGATATATATTGGTTTTATTGGACCACTGATACCTATATGAGAAGAGTTTAACATAGTGGCTTTATTTTCCTTATTATATGTTTTTACGGCCTTGAACAATTTATCTTTCATTATTTTGGAATGAAAATCCACCAAAATTGTACGTGGTTTTTCCGGTTTACCTGGAAGTCTATAAATATTTTGAATAAATGTGCTAGAAAACGGTAAATTCAGTGAGCTATGCATACATTTTATAATGTTGATTAAATCGTCCTGTGACTCTGAGGCGTTGTTTGGAATGTTTCTCAATTCCATTTTGTTTTGACGAGATTGTCGTTCTAGTTCTTCCACAGTTTCCTCCAGCTGTTGAATTTTTAGAGAGTATGTGTTAGAATTAGTTTCAATCATTTTTAGTTTTTCACTTATGCAGTCATATTTTTTAGCCATAAAATCGATAGACTTTTCTATTTCCCGGTTTTGACTTTTAATTTCTTTGAGCTCCTCTCTTATTAGTGACATATCACTATTCATCTGAATAAATCTAGTATCTTGTTCTGTTTTCCAAGTTTGCAACAGTGCTTGCATGGCTTTTACGTCTTCTTTAAAACTCGTTAATGTGTCGTTTATCGAAGTCATCGAGCAACAGCTTGTTTTTTGTCGTCTAGGTGCTTGAGACACCGACGAGTCACTAAAGGAGTCGTCAGTATCCCTCTTTTTTTTACCTCTCGCCAGTGTAAGAGGATCGCGTTTATGTCCGCTGAATTCGTCTGACATTGTTATTGCAGGTTGGTTCGATCGAGCGGTGGCGGTTTTCGGCGACCTTTGGACTCTAGGCATCGTGTAAACAACTCTTATTTAATTTACTATGAACGTTGTCTGAATAATTATCGTGTTTCGAGCGCCGCTCACATATGTATAGCTGTCTCGTTCTTGTAGGTTTGCGTAACGGCCAGAGAGGTAGCGATGTACTTTGACAGATCACATCAAATGCAAGGGAGCATTAATGCCGCAGTGACGTTATTGTTTTGGCGAGACGTTATTGGTTCTGCCAGCGCAGTGTGCATAGAAATAAACAGATTCAGGTGAATGACACTCAGCAGGCGACTTTGGTATTTGTAATTGCCCGAATCACTTAGTTTTGTTGTTGAATTTCGCTTACCCCTTATACACTATGAAGCACAATAGATATCACTTTCTATTCACTTATGAACTCCTAGTACTTGTAATAACTTTAGCGTCCGATATTTTATTTTGTTTCAATAAAACATTATTTTATAAAATCAAGGCACGTCTACTCCTCACGGAGGTTCCAGGGGGAAGGTTTATTACTAAATAGTAATACTAAGGTTTAATACTAGATTATTACTAAAACAAAAGCTACTGAGACGCGGAGCCGCGACGGGTGGTGGGGAGTGGTTAATTCTACGAATTCGCAAAACGCGCGACGCCCGTGAGACTCCACGTCACTGGTTGAAGGTTAAAAAATCCGTCGAGTAGACTTTGAGACAATCGATCAGGTACAGATAGCTTTTGTGGACTCTGTCGTATAATATATCCGTTCCGGGCCTCGAGAGCCCTCTGTTGCACCGTGTCAATCTTAATAACGACGCATGCAATGTTGATTCGATTGCCGTCGTTTGATGGAACAGACACTTTAGTACAAAAGTAATAATAAAATTATTTTGCTATAATCCGCGATACAGTAAATAGAAAAAATATATAGTGCTAAATGTATAGTGGACTATACGTTTTTTCATACCCGTTACATGCAGGATTCGTAAAAACACATGCACAAACCTCCACCACTTCCACTTGCGGTTGCGGGGCGAAACGATTGTTGAGTTTGTGATAGTGAACCTGTGTAGTGCTTGTGTATTGTGGTGGAAGTGGTGGAGGTTTGTGCATGTGTTTTTACGAATCCTGCATGTAACGGGTATGAAAAAATGTATAGTTCACTATACATTTAGCACTATATATTTTTTCTATTTACTGTATCGCGGATTATAGCAAAATAATTTTATTATTACTTTTGTATTATGGATCTCCGCAAAGTAACGCCTAATTCTATAAATTACACACTTTAGTATTATTTGTCACTTTAGATAGCTTCAACTGTTTAATATCCATTCTAATATAAACACGTTCGGTGCCGCAGCGATGCCCTCCTCGGTGGGGGGGAAAAGGGAGATCGAACCCCAGGCGTGTACCGATTTTTTTATTTTTTTATTTTCAGTCAAAATTTTAACATATCGATATAAGCAAATCATAATCACAATTTGATTAATAATATGTAATTCTGATATAATATATCTTATTACGATTCGAATGCTTTCTTACTATATTATCATTGTTAATTTGCCTGCCGGCCACTAGTACGAACTGACTTAATTCTTAACCAAAAGTATTTATTATTATCCGCTTATACTGCATGTAGTAGAATTATAAAGAATTTATTCCGACATAATTTAATCGATACTTTTATAATTTACTACCAGTTTTATATACATTATTGACCGTTTAATGTGTTGGCCGCAAACTTCACTTTCTTTTTTTATTTAATTCATACATCACACTAATTATATGCTTTTCTGAGAAGGAAAACATAGCGAAGTAAAAACTTACGTATAAACCGTGTATCTCTGGAGAATTCAGAACTCGTGTAACCGTGCGATGGTATCTCAGTTCGTAATGCAAACACCCGATGGCGCTTAGCAGTACGTGAACAGTGAATGATGTTTTTTTTAATTTTATCATGTTTAATACAATTAATATATAATATGAAGCATGAAAGACATTAAAGAAAGTATTTTTCACACGATTCTTTCATAAAAACGTAAATTAGACAACATTTTCTATATGTTTTTAGCCAAAAACTTAACTCGCGCAAGCGAAGTTTTTTTATTTTAGCGATATATATACTTAAGGGCGACCCTCATTCCTCGAAGAGATGTGTCTTATTGTATCCGTCAATGTCCGAGATGTGTCGCCCACGGTCTGCTCGCCTTAACGTGCGCAACACGCTCGGATACACTGTAACACTACAGGCAGGAGCTCTTTATGCAGTTTTTAACTTAGGACAAATGTAAAATGTAGATAAATTTTATTCTTTTATTTTTAATGTATAATACAGTACCAGCATTTTTTTATAATTTTGTTAAATATTATAATATATTCATTTTCTATGTATGTTCGTATAATGACATATCTCGAAAAGTATAATATTACATGTTTATGGCGGCGTTTAAGAGAAAAAGACGTTGTCAGATGGTGTGTATTGGATATATTTAAAAACTCCTACTATCACTTTTATTACCTTTGTAGAGTAATTTTAGCATTCTAGTAGTTAAGTCTGACCTCAGAAAGACCATGCTCTGCTCGGTATTTTTTTTCGAAAATATATCCATACTTAATATTATAATTGCGAAAGTCTATTACGATTTCACGGCGAATCCAACATCGATGAAATTAACCGATAATCAAATCCACTATTTTATAAGTAATGTGATTAACACTATTGCGCTTACTCCTCGTTATCACGAGAGGTTTTTTATCGTGTGTCAAAAATAAGTCTAATGAAACAAATGGGTATCCAGGTATCTGTTCACACGACAGCGTAAGGGTGGACGTGTTTAGGTCGACGTATCCAATAGCGGACGCCGTCACCCTGCCCTGTGACGAGTTCGGCCACAGGTTGGTACAGAAAACATGAGTACCACTTAAAACTGGAAAAAAACACGACAGCGCGTTTAAAACGCGACGTATTTTATCGAGCAGAGTTCCATTTTACGCGATAGGGCGTAGGCGTAGGGCGAATATACCATACGAAACTTCTTATTACGCCTACTGCGGAGTTTTAACGCGACGTATTTTTTACGCCCGTGCGTACGAGGTGTTAACGTATTGCAAACGTAAATTTAACCGCGCAGTAAGCTAACAAGCCCCCAATCAAAACTTCCCGTGTCCCCTCTGCGGAGATAAACGTTATGATAAAAACAATTTGTTTACTTCCTTATATACTCTCCATCCTGTATACAACTCTTCTGTACGCAAATGTCTAGCGGTGAGACCGTGGAACTCTCGAGGGGTTCGCGACCGTGCAGCCACAATGAGTCCTGTTAAAACTTGTGTCTGATCGATAATTGTAATTTAATTTTTGTACATAAGTATATACGTAATTATAAAAAGATTGGCGATTTATATAATAAACAAACTAGGAACCGACATACGCTTGGGGTTCCTGCTTTGCGCTTTGCAAAAGTACATATGTCGTTTGTGCGTTTGGATATAAGGCACATACGTAAAGTCCGTCACGAGGCAGCGAATGCTCTCGGTCGACTCTTTCCGATTGTATGCAAGAGGAGTGAACTGCCACTTCGCAACAGAGTGACACTTGACTTATTTATGCTCGCACACGCTCCAAAATCAAGGCTGTGCACTCTGCAGACTCTGCAAAATAAGTGGCTGTCCTTGGTTCTTGAGAAACGGTGACCTGCATAAAGATCTAGGTCTCCCCACTATCGCCAATCTACTTCATCGATTTTCGAAAAATTATTTCGATTAAGCAGCGGTAAACCCCAATACCCTCTGATCGCGAGGACGGTCGATGAATCATTTGAAGCCCGAATCCACAAACGCCCTGGAAGCGTACTCAGTGATCGTGACGATCCTCACAAGATCGCCATCGCCCGAACACTGCACACACAGACACACACACAGTTTTGTCCGGCGAAGACGAGGTCCGCGCTTTCTCACGTCTAGCGGCCGTTATGATATTAGGACTTTTCCACAGGTCCGACACAGACAGTCCTTCACAGTGCGTCGCTTTAAGCCGAGGCCTTAAGGCGACGCTCCCTAGATGTTGCGAGCCTCGCTTGAGACTCAATCTCCACGTTTCACACCTGACGATGCCTCTGCGCTCGCCCATCCTTCCGCTGTCGCTGTCAAAGGCTAACAGCATTAGTGAGTGTCCCAAAAAAAAACCATTCTGCAATAGATTGCAGAACTTGTTGAAGTAGACTTCAACTATACCAATACAGCAGTTTAAATACTATTAAAAAGATGCTCACAGAAAGCCTACTATACTATTGAGGATTACTTAGACTATAAGAACGCGTGGATATAGCTACTCTTCGACCCTGTACAAGATATTAATAACTATATGTAACTAGTGCTAAGAATTATTGTTTGAAAAGAGCAACCACCGAATTTCTTACTGGCTCTTCTCGGTAGGAACAGCTTTTCGAACCAGCAGTAGACGTTGAAGATTTATAAGCATTTGTTTACAAGTTTACTGAATGTATAATCAAGTTATCACACGCTTTTTGGCGAAGGAAAACATGAACCTGCATATCTCTGGTGATATTTTGGTGATATATGATAAACATCTTATGGTTCTTTAATTCGAATTCCAAACAACCGATTGAGCTGGACGCGCCTTACTGACGGACGGACCTACAAATGGTAAATTCTCAACAATTCATTCAATTTCAACATGTTTAATACGATTGACATACGACATGGAGCATGGAGCACATTTAAGTTAGTATGTATAACATCATTCATTAATAAACGCATCAATTAAATAGCGCTTTCTACTTGTTTTCAGCTTAAAACGTAACTCGCGCTATCGAAGTTTTTTTAACGGAGCAATATATATACGTAACCGATACACTTGCAATTCAGGAGGTGCACCAGTTATAATACATATAGGTACGTATAGGTCTGTGGTTTATGGCTTCACAGATTACATTACATACCTAAACCTACATATAGACGGTTCGAATCTTTTTGCATTTTTTCTTAAAGTAATCTCTGTACCTAAACAGGCTTTGAATAAACAAAGCATACGTAGGTAAAGTGAGCCCCGGACGTGCCAGTACATTCAGCCAGCCTACGTGCAGCTAAAGCTATTTCGCTGGCACAGATTTCAAAGTAATCACTTGTTATTATTTAACTCCATTGTTCTTTCCTTATTATCGTTCCCGAACCCTACCGAGAGCCGTGAATCTTAGGTAATTGCTGTGACGCCGTAAAAAAGTCAATCAATATTTTTATTATACATTCATAAGTTATTCATTAGCATAAAAAGAATAAAGAAAAAAATCAACGGCGCTCTCCGGGAGTGCGGGCAGAAGTGAAAACTTGAATATTTACGTTGCACATTTTTGATATTTTTAATGTTTACGGAATAATTATGAACAAATTGCTTTAATTTTAGTACAAAAGTACTATCATTTATGTGGTAAAGTACAATATTAATTTATTGCGCTATTCTACACGAATATGACAATGTATGTTGCGCGAGCGCACTGCGTCGCCTGATCGGGGGCGGACGTTTGGACCGCGCGGAAGAACGCGAGGAGGGTACTTTCTCTCCTACGTCGCGCCGCCGTCTACTCTCCCTCCGTCTTACGAATTTACGATCAGGTAACATTTATGATCAGGTAGTATTTACGATCAGGTAACATTTTTTACCCATCGATAAAATGCACAATGTCACTAAAAAAGCTTTTACTTCAAAAATTTAAAAAGTCACAATCCAAAAATTTGCAGCCGATGAAGTGGCGATCTCAAAAAATAGGCGCGTGACGATACCCACCATTATAAACTCTCCTGGCCGTCGCGTAAAAAAGGATTATTAATCTAGAGTTATGACGCTATGACTGGGACAACAAAGTTTTTTTTTTTAACAAAATGGCGGCTGGGAATAACATTTGTTTTCCCACTTTTTCGATTTTACTTGTGCCATTTTATTATGCTGCGATTGATATTTACAATTTTTAAAACTTTGAAACAAATAAACAGAAATATTATTTAATATAATTTATTGTAGTCTGCCCACTTTAAGAACCCACATACACAGATATTTGAAACTGTTTCTAGAGAGCGAAGGGAAATATTAAGTATTCTATAATAGTTCAGCATCGCAGAGTGATAGCATGATAAAACTGATATCATGTTATATTAATTAATTTAATACAAATCCTATTGTTAGAATTGCTTTTTGAAATGTTTAAATTGGCTCTAATCTGCTTCTGACGAATCTATTCTATTAAATTGAATGTTTATGCTTTTGATACTAAAAGCATATTTCTTTGTGTAAATAATATTTTTGTTATAAAATGTTTGCAGCTCCTGAGTTCATGGTTTTGTTTGCTTACGATTGGCTAAGTACATTAATCATGGAGTATCATTGATTCACTCACCTGTCTTGAAGACCTTCGAGCTCTTCGTCCTGTTCGCCCAGGGTGGAGTCCAGATCCAGATAAGATCCGTAATCTCCGTCTTTAAAAACTTGCAGAGTGGCGTCATCCAACTGCAACAAGTTGAGAAAAAACTATAGTTAATATCTAGCCCGTTGGCGCAGTTGCCTCTGACTTTAGAGATACCCGCCGATGGCCAACATTCTTCTAAACTGGGTATATATATATATATATATATTCACCAGTTGTCTGTCACCCTTAACACAAGTATTAAATTACTTAGGTGATTGAGGACCGTGTGTGTAATTATCAAATATATTTATTACTATTTCTTTAATATATTAGTACCTATTGGTGGTAGAGAATAACATGTTATAATATATACATAGTATGTAGCTCTGGAATGTGTTAATTATCTCGTACGCAAAACATGATACACCGATGAACCGCCGTGTTGTATCCGGCTGAAGAGAAGAGACCACTCTCATTTCTTACCGAGGTGCGGTAAAATACGACTAAGGTAAGTTGACGTCAAGCAGGCGGCCGGCCGTAAAATACCTAGCCAAATTACATCACAATACGGTCAAAATATGTTGCGTCGCTTTAAAAAGTATCAAACTCCAATAGGGATATTGGAGTTTGATACTTTTATTGTAGAATGATTATTGGATGATTGGATTGGATTATATTGTTTATTGGAGAATGATGACGGATGATGATAAATGATAAAAATGGTTAAAAAACCCTATCAGCTCCGCAGATGACTGCAGGATAATTATGTAAATTATAAATGTTTTAAAGATCGACCGCCGAGTTTCTTGCTGGTTCTTCTCGGTAAGAGCAACATTCCGAACCAGTTGTAGCTTCATTAAATCTAATTGATCCTTGACAATTCAAAGTGCTTGAATAAACTAATTTTTGAATAAAGATTGTTATACATTATTAGAAAAAAAGAGGGTCGAAACAGAGGAAGATGTTACGCGCACTGACCTCGGTGGAAAAGTCCGTGGTGTCAGGGAATTTCTCTATAATCATCTCGCATGTATGGTACAGTAATGGGTGCTCTGGGCGGTGTCTTTGACTTGCATTATGTAGAAAAAACGTTTAAAAGAGTGACGGCCGAGTTTCTTGCTGGTTCTTCTGGTAAAAGCAAAGTTCCGAATGATCTGAATGATCCTCAGGTTGCGCCTACGAAAAGTCCGAAAATCATGTATCGGTCTCCGTACATCTTTTAATAACATTCCCCAACATATCTAGACTTGCCTTAACACCAGTTTAGAAGTTGTTTTAAAATTGCTGCTACATAAAGCTTACTATACAATTGAAGATTATTTAATCGACGGCATATCTTAACTGCAGTCAGCTACGCACCGAGCTACAATGATTAACTTATAACGAGCAATTAAAGTTTTTTTATTTTATTTAAAAACATTATTCACTAAGTTTCTTGCTGATTCAGCAGCATGGTAGCCAGCGTCATCTGTCGACAACTGCTAAAACTACGTCGTGATACAACGGATGTTGACAGAATCGTATGTGCCTGTATTTTAATACGATTGTGCAGATGGCGCATTTAGTTTTAATGGAAGCTAGTTTTATTAGTTAAATGTTTTTAAGTTTTTTCATTTTGTGCTAGTACAATTCAAGACAATACAAGTCAAATTCCAAATTTATATTCAAATTCAAATTCAAATTCAAAATATTCTTTATTCAAGTAAACTTGTAAACAAGTGCTTTTGAATCGTCAACATCTACTGCTGGTTCGGAAAGCTGTTCCTACCGAGAAGAGACAGCAAGAAACTCGGTGGAGCTCTTTTAAAAAAGAAGATTCTTAATACTAATTACATTTTGTCATAGCTATCCTGCACAAGGTCAAAGAGCAGCTATATCCACGCATTCTTATCATCAATGTAAGCCTCCACGGTATAATAGGCTTTCTGTATCAGCCTCTTTTTAACAGTATTTTTAAATTGCTGTAATGGCAAAGTTAAAATTGATTGTGGAATTTTGTTATAGAATCTTATACCCAAACCCACAAACGACTTACGTACTCTTACAAGGCGCAAAGCAGGAGCCGCAAGCTTATGTCGGTTCCTACTTTGTCTATTATATACATCGCCAATCTTTTTATAATTACGAATTATTATAATATATTACGAGTGATTTCCATTTGTTATTGATCTATTTTATACAGTAAGCATATTTAATAGTTAGGTTGGTCGCTAGTTATATTACGCGTAGGTAGGAGGAGAATTTACGTATCTAATAAAATTACAAATTAAGTTGCTCCTGTTTTCATAAATTATTTATTTTAAGTTAAATTTATTTAAGTCTCAATTAAATTTAGAAAAGTAATTGCTGATTGTTCTTCAATTTAGATATAAATATTTTATGATTGCTTACACGGTAAAGCAAGTAAATATACAGTTGACAGGAGTCATCGGTTCAAATACTTTTTGCGACGGACAAATCCCGGGGAGTATTTCTTTTATTTTTTCTTTATAGTGATTAGTTTTTTATATATATATATCTACATATATCTATATATTTTCCGGATGAAATATATATATATTGTTAGGAATGAAAGTTGGCAACACTATAATCGCGTGACCGATAGCAAGGAAGGGACTTGCCTTTGGAGGGAAAATTAGTTATAAAAGATGGAGTCCGCCATATTGAAGTCAGTCTTGTAGTAATACTCGACTCTTACGGTTATTAGCTTACGCTTACGCGGCTAGACCGTCCTGTTGGAGTTTCGTTGTAAACGAAACTTGTACGATTATTGTGTTACAACCTGCCTTGGTTAAACAAGGAGGTGTAATTATTACTGTGTCGTTTTAATGTTGGTTAGGTAGATCCGCGAATACCTAAATTAGGTGTTAATTATTATTAGAATCTACCCTCATATTCGAGTGATTACTATAGTGGTGTTTGATGTTGTTCGGAGAGATCCGCACCTACCCACATTACGTTCCGTGATAATAAAATCTAACCTCGAATAGTTAATATTCGCGATAAGAGTTATCACTGAGTTTCTTGCCAGTTCTTCTCAGTGGATAGTAGCGTTCCGAACTGGTGGTAGAATCGTGTAAGGTGGTAGAATCGTCCTGGCATAATTATTGCAAATTATACGAAACTTAACCTGTTAATACATGCTAAACCGCTAAACCGCTTTGGACGCCGTTTTCATTAACATGGAGAAAGCCTCATTTTTTAGTTCAATTGGTCAGCAAATAAAAAATATGTCAATTTTAAGTTGGAAGTTCGCTTACTATGATAACGCTATTTGCATTTTTTTACGTTTTTCGTCGTTTTTAATCAGAAGGCTGGTCTGAACTACTGCGCATTTCATTTTAAATAAATATAGAAGATATTTATTATCATATTAGAAGAATCAACAAATTGTGTATAAAAAATGTTGGCTCTAGGCGAGAGTCAAACACGCAACCCGCAGAACTGAAGTCAAGCTTCTGCTGACTACCTGTACTACTGCTACCTGTACCAAAGGGGCAGTATAATATTTCAGTTTTGCATTTAATAATAATAATAATAATAATCATTTATTCGGATATGGTGTTACAAACAGATACTTAAACTAATGACATACCTGTCTGTAACTCCATACCGAATAGGTCACAGCTCAGCGTATGTCCTGCCTAGGCGCTGATTTTCAGCAGTAACCCGAAATGTGCAATGTATGGCAACAGTGTACCGTATATATATATATACGTATAACGGTATATATATATACATATATATATGTGTATATTATATAAAATATTAAATAAATAACAGTGTACAATTTATATGATATAAAAGTTTTACGGAGATGTAATATATATAAAATAATACGTGAATAATAATAATTATGGATAATAAATATAATAAATGTAATAATATGCCGTTTTATAGAATTGATGTCTCCACTGAAAAGTTTTGACATTCAATTTGTTTATTAATCATAAGTGTTTTTAATTTATTCTTAAATGCGATTTTGGAACGTGAATCTCGAATGGGCGGAGGAATGTTATTCCAACATCGTGTGGCGGCATATTTAAAACTTCCCCTGAAGGCGGAAGTGGAGTGACGTGGAGTTCTAAGAATACTTCGTGAACCTCTTTGCAACTGTATATCATGGGTCCAGTTCAATTTATCAAATAGGTATGACGGCTCGCCGGTCTTGACAACTCCAAATACGAGACTGGCAAGATGAAGTTTTCTTCTATACCTCATCTTTAACATTTTGTGCTGGTTAAAAAAAGGTGTTATGTGACTTCTAGGGGGTATGTCCCAACAGAATCGAGCACAAGCGTTCTGCACCCTTTGTATCTGTCTACTCGTTTTTGAAAGAAGACGAGGACCGAAAACAACATCTGCATAGTTTAATTTTGACAATACTAGACTCTCTATTAGACGAATACGCAACTCAGTATTTAAATATTTCCGAACCTTATAGACAAGTTTCAGACGGTAAAAGCAGTTACGTACCAAGGAAGCAACATGTTTTTCGTATCTTAAGTCAGAATCCATAAGCAGACCCAAGTTGCGAACCTCATACACGCGAGCTAGGTTATTACCCCTTATATGAACATTGATAGACTGGGGATAGGTAATTTTGCTGAGTTGGCCTCTGGATCCAAATATTATAAATTTAGATTTGTCCGAGTTAAGAACCATTGAATTTTTTCCGACCAACTAGCTATATGTTTGAGATCCTCATTAACATTAACAATAGCTTCCGCATATAAGTGAAATTTGCAATTTTTAATTTTATTGATCACATCTGCACTATATAATATAAATAAGAGAGGCCCTAACATAGATCCTTGTGGAACGCCTCTGGTAACATTCTCAACACTGGATGTTAACTTTTCTCCATCATCTTTTATTAATTCAACGTACTGGGACCGATTACTCAAATAACTATTAAACCAATGCAGTGTATTAATATCAAACCCAAAATATGAAAGCTTAGACAGTAGCAGTGAAGTATCAATGCTATCAAATGCCCGGGAGTAGTCTAATAATACCAATATCGTACACATTCCTTGATCCTGTGCCGCCAGAATATAGTCCGTTACATCCAAAAGTGCTGTTGTTGTGCTTTTACCAGATCTAAATCCGGATTGAGCTTCAGGCAGTAACTGGTTACTCTCAATATATTTTGAAACTTGCAAGTAAATTATTTTTTCTAGGATTTTAGATATACACGGTAATATACTGATTGGACGCAAATCCTTCAAAGAAATAGAGTTTTCTATTTTAGGTATGGGGCGGATAACTGCTACTTTCCAAGCATCAGGAAAGGTACAGGTTTCAATAGAATTATTGATAATTGACGTAATCGTATCGAGACTTTGTGGAATTGTCATTAATAACATATCAAGAGTCAACTCATCCTAACCTTCTGCATTGGATTGCAAGCTTTTAATAATTTTTAATATTTCTGCCGGATTAGATTTATTAAGAGACAAAGTACTAGACGTCAATTTATTAAATTCGAAAAAGGTTAATTGCGAAAAGGATACATCTTTTCCTGGGATATCTAAAAAATGTTAATTTATAAGGTCAGGACTGCCAATGTGAAAGGGTATGTGTGCAGATTTTCTAGAAAGTACCGTTGCTTTAAGATTTTTCCATAATAATTTAGGGTGACTAATTTTATTATTTATATTGTAATTAAAGTAAGCGTGTTTCTCTCTATTTATAGCTTCTGCCACTAAATGTTTATATTGGACGTAATTGTTTTTTTTATTTACATCAGACTTAGAGTTTTTCCATTTTGCATGTGCCTGGTCTCGTAATCTCATCATGCGTCTGACATTGTATGTTATCCATGGATCATAACGATCTTTTCTTCACAGCCGGATTCAAAGAGTGTGCATTAATGAGGTGCAGTCATCCGGAACGGCCTTAGTTATGGGTGTGCCTCAAGGAGCAATCCTTGGTCCATTTCTGTTTTTAGTTTATGTAAATGATTGACCATATTTCATTCATAATATTTGCGATATTGTACTGTTTGCGGATGATACATCTTTAATTTTTAAAGTAAATAGAAATGACCATAATATTGACGAAGTAAGCAGTGGTTTATCGCAAGTAGCCCATTGGTTCATGGTAAATAATTTGGAACTAAACTCTAAGAAAAAAATTTATATTGAATTTGCATTACCTAATGCAAATAACAGCAAATAGGCTCTCCATAAAAAATTGTACCACTGAAAACAGAAAATACAACTTTATTTTTGGGAGTGACCTTGGATTCAAAACTGCAATGGAGCACACACATAAAAACTCTTGCAGGTAAACTTAGTTCAGCAGTCTACGCTGTTCGAAAGATAAGACAATTTACAGATGTCGAAACAGCGAAACTTGTTTATTTTGCTTACTTCCATAGCATTATGTCTTATGGAATATTGCTGTGGGGTAAATGCGCGGATAGTGAAAAAATTTTCGTATTACAAAAAAGAGCCATACGTGGCATCTACAATGTAAGTCCGCGTGATTCCCTGCGAGAGAAGTTTAAGGAAATAGGTATTCTTACATTTGCTTCACAGTATATTTTAAAAAATGTAATTTTTGTACATAAAAATATAAAGGATTATAAAACGATAGGTGATGTATATAATAGACAAAGTAGGAACCGACATAAGCTTGCGACTCCTGCTTTGCGCCTAGCAAAAGTACGTAAATCGTTTGTGGGTTTGGGTATAAGATTCTATAATAAAATTCCGAAATCAATTTTAGCCATGCCATTACAGCAGTTTAAAACCACTGTTAAAGAGAGGCTGATACAAAAGCCTACTATACTGTTGAAGATTACTTAGATGATAAGGATGTGTGGATATAGGTGCACCTCTACCCTGTACAAGACAGTAATCACTAAATGTAACTAGTTCTAAGATTTATATTTTAAAAAGAGCAACCGCCGAGTTTCTTGCTGGCTCTTCTCAGTAGGAACAGCTTTCCGAACCAGCAGTAAAGTTGACGATTCAAAAGCACTTGTTTACAAGTTTACTTGAATAAAGAATATTTTGAATTTGAATTTGAATATTGTTGGTTGTGTAAGAACTTTTGACGATCTAAAAGTGCTTGTTTTAGTAGCCTACTAAAATGAATAAAGAATATTTAAATATTCTATAGGTAAGATAAGGCTAACGAGCTAAACGAGAAGTTTAATATATAAAAAATGTTTACACAACATGGTGTATATAATATTACTTGGTCTATGAATTTCTGTTATAGTAAATATTACTCTTCACTCGCAGAAACCAAAGCCAACTGGCAGTTTAGATAAATTAAACCGGAATATGGCTGTACAACGCTAAGATTAAAATAAAATGGCGTCGAAAATACTAGAAAATTTAAATGATGTTAGTATTTATTAACTCCGCCATTGCCGGTCCCAAGCCCGGATGCAAAAGGAGGAGGGTTGGTCAAGGAGAGACCATACCTGACCGTAAAACCGTCAACGCCGATTATCGGGCGGCGGTCAAGTAACCCGACAACTTCGTATCTAACCAGTGTACGAAGCGGCTACAGGAGCCGGGAGGATTTAAATGACCTCTAAAAGTCTGAAAGTGGAAGGACGCGGGAACCCACCACTTAATCAAATCCCAAGAAAACCCCCACAAAATGGATGTACAACAAGAAGATAGTGATTTGTCATGCGATCCGACTAACGCTCGGCGCTATCCAGTATCCGGGCTGGATAGTGTGAAATGGACTACCGAAGCTTCCCATGAGGCGATTCGCCAGGCTTCAGAAGGGAGAAATGCTTCTGGCGACCAAACCGCAGATAAGATATCAATACGCAGTCACCGTCGTATTGGAACGTGGAATGTTAGAGGTCTAATCAAAACGGGCAAACTAAGCATCGTCGAAAGAGAGATGAAATGCCATAATCTAAGCATCTTAGGCATCAGCGAAACACACATGCGCGGAAACGGTCATTTTTCTACAACTGCTGGGAACACAATGTACTTTTCTGGACCTAAATCAGAGAGCATTCATGGCGTTGGCATCCTAGTTCCTCCCAACATGAATAAGTCCGTGCTCGGGTACAATCCAGTCTCTGATAGAATCATCACTCTGAAGCTGAATTGCAAACCTTGCAATCTTCACATTGTGCAGATTTACGCACCAACAGCACAAGCATCAGAAGAAGACATCGAGGTATTCTATGGATTGTTAGAAGACACTCTGGTAAAAATTCCAAACCGGGAAATTACCCTCATACTCGGTGATTTTAACGCCAAGGTTGGAAGTACTACAGCTGACGATCACATTCGCCAGCACGTTGGTAAATTTGGCCTCGGTGAGAGAAATGAGCGGGGAGACAGATTGATAAGCTTCTGTGTAGAAAGGAACCTAAATATACTGAACACGAACTTTCAACACCATCCTAGAAGACTCTACACATGGAAGTCTCCAGGCGACCGATATCGCAACCAAATTGACTACATACTGGTTAGCTGTCGCTGGAAATCATCTGTTAAGAACACCAAGACATTTCCTGGAGCAGAATGCGGCACGGACCACAACCTACTTGTCACGGAGTTCGCCCTTCGCATGAAAAGTCCTAAACGTCCACAATTGAAGCCAGTTCATCTTGAGATCTCAGAACAGTTAGCTTTTCAAAACTCGATCGAGATTAAACTTGCAAACCAACCTCTTTCACTGGCTGATGACCCAAATTCGCAATGGGCGAAACTCAAAGGTTATATTAACGCAGCCCTGGATGAGGTAAAATCAATCAGAAAATCGGACAGCAAGAAGAAAAGCTACATCTCAGAACCTACCTGGGATCTCATACAACAGAGGAAACATCTAAAAATACACGGGCTTCAGAATCCTGAAAACGCCCTTTTATACTCAGTTCTCTGCAAAGCCATTGACTCACGATGTAGGGCAGACAAAAACAACTACATAGAAGGTATCTGCAAGGAAATAGAGGAACATTCGAAGAGGTTGCAGACTGCTGACCTCTTCAAGAAAGTCCGTTTGTTAGCGAAACAGTTCAAACCAAAAACTTGGGTCATAAAAGACAATAACGGCCAAGACCTTCATGAACTTGACAAAATAGCTGAACGCTGGAGGGGCTACTGTGAGGAACTGTACAGGAACCCTGAAGGAACCAACACAAATCACTGGCAAACGGACTGGAACTCTATCGAGCTCGAGCCAGACATTCTCCGCACCGAAGTCACAGCTGCGCTGAAATTACTCAAGCCCAAAAAAGCCCCCGGACTTGACATTATAACTGCGGAGGTCCTTCAGTCGATGGGTGGTAATGGCGTTGACGCATTGCACATGATATGCAACAACATCTGGCGTACCGGCATATGGCCCGAAGACTGGACAAGATCTGCCATAATTCCTCTTCATAAGAAAGGGTCTACGAAAATGTGCGATAATTACAGAACCCTCTCTTTAGTATCTCATGCCAGCAAAATCTTGCTCCATATTCTTAATCGTCGTATCAAGCACTTCTTGGATTGGCAGATACCAGAGGAACAGGCAGGTTTTGTAAAGGGTAGAGGCACTCGCGAGCATATACTAAACGTCAGACAACTCGTTGAGAAAGCGTATGAGTTTGATGCCCCTTTCATCATGTGCTTCGTTGACTACAGTAAGGCGTTCGACTGTGTAAACTGGGCACAACTCTGGAATATACTAACGGAACTAGGCATACCCCTACATCTGGTTGCTCTCCTTGAAGCCCTGTACCGCAACAGCCACGGGGTTGCAAAAATCGACACAATAACGTCAAAACCTTTTGAATTCGGAAAAGGCGTAAGGCAAGGATGTATTCTGTCCCCCATTTTATTCAATGCTTATGGGGAATACATAATTCGACAAACTTTGGACGGCTGGGAAGGAGGAGTAAGCGTGGGTGGAATGAAGATCACCAACCTGCGATACGCGGACGATACTACTCTTTTTGCCGCCTCAGAGGCCGAAATGACACGCCTGCTGAACCGGATGGAACACATAAGTGGCAAACTGGGCTTGCATATCAACAAGGACAAGACCAAACTGTTGATAGTAGACCGCATGAACAAACTGGAGCTCACTGGCTCATTAAACCTAGAAAAAGTAGACCGATTTACTTACCTGGGCTCCAGTATCTCGAACACAGGCTCTTGTGATCTGGAAATTCGACGCAGGATTGGAATGGCCAAAGGCGCCATGGGCCAACTTAAAGGAATATGGAAAGACAGAAACATAAGAAATGATACCAAACAGAAACTTGTCAGGGTGTTGGTATTTTCCATATTCCTTTACGGAGCCGAAACATGGACGCTCAGAGCAAATGACCGCAAACGTGTGGATGCTTTCGAAATGTGGTGCTGGAGGAGAATGTTGCGCATCCCCTGGACGGCTAAAAGGACTAATATGTCAATACTCAAGGAACTCAAAATTACAACTAGGCTATCAACTATCTGCCTTCAACGAGTTCTTGAGTATTTCGGTCATATCGCCCGGAAGAACGGTGACAATTTTGAAAAAATAGTCATCACCGGCAAGATCCAGGGGAAGAGACCACGAGGAAGAAGTCCCATGCGCTGGGCAGACCAAATCCGCACCACTCTCGACAGTCAGATGCACGAAGCCATCCACGTTGCGAAGAACCGACACCGTTGGCGCAATATTGTCCGTGACAAGTTAATCCATAGAAGGGGTCACGACCCTCAGAATTGAGGAAAACGACGCGAGGAGGAGGAGGGAGTATTTATTATCATTATAAAAATCTCAATAACTTTGTCAGGAACAACAAACTGCATTGATGGATTAAATTAATCAAAATAAATTATTTTATTTATTTATTTATTTCCAAGCAACTCCAAGAGATAAAAAGGTCTAGCCGCATAAGCGACCAATAATCGTATAGTTCTGATTTTACAACAAGACTCGCTATGGCGCTCAACTTTTATGCTCATAATCAAGTCCCCACTTTTGGTTTGTATCACGTGATACCCCCGTTTCCGGTTTTATTTGACATTAAACAATCGAATAAAATGATATTTGACCATGTCTGTTTCTAACACCCGCATCTACCATAGTCCCCGTTCTCATTCTCACCTCCGCGCCCTTTTAGCCCGCACGCGAGGACTGAGTTAAACGGTTCGCCTGTAGTCTGAGGTTGGAGAAACTGTTCAACATCAGTAATTTATTCAAAACGAAATGTCGGTGTAGTTGATTGTACATAATTTTTTTCAGCGACCTTACTTAGAGTTGGTAATACAGAAATGGGTCTATAATTATTGGGATCATTTTGATCGCCTGATTTAGACAAAGGGACTTATTTTCTATGTTTCATGGGATCCGGAAATATTCCTGAGTCTATAGCTCTATTAAAAATCAAGGCCAGGTAAGGCGCAATAATTCGAACAATGTTGTACATTGTTTTCATTAACATACGTAGATCTTGTGTTTTCTTCAGTTCTGTTGTTTTGAAGACTTTAAGAATATCACCTGGGGAATATCAATATTTTAATAATTAAAGTTAACGTCGAACTCAGTGGAAACGCTGCTTAGTAGATTAAATCCTTCAGTCGGGGAAGAGTTAATGCATTGAGGGCTCGCGATTGGTACATTGTGGAAAGACAACATTAGACAGACACTGCATGCGTCCTGTATGTCGGGGGGTAATTGTTTGTATCTCAAATCTTGCTCTCAACTCGAAGCAAAGTCTCACTCGCTCGGACGGTCGGATCTCAAAACACTCGTATACCAAGGTTCCTCTGTAGTTGACTAACTCGTGCGTAATTGTCTATAATATCCGCTGCTTCAATGACTAAGGGCTGCCCCGAAAAACAAAATGAATCACTTACTGGAATATAATTAGATACAAGCCAAGGTGTAATGTCGTTCTCAGGAATAGGTAAATGTCAACACCTGACTCCCTGGCTGGTGGCCAAGTGTTATAAAAATTAAGACGTGCGAGGAATATACGTTTCACGAGAAATAACGATTAGTAAATAATATACGCACAACAACTACACATTTCACAATTTAAGCCCACGATATTCCCTGCGAGAGCAGTTTACAGAAATTCGAATCCGTCGATACAAGCATGCTTAGTGAGGAGTTCATAGTTTGTCACATTTTATAAAATTTATGACTTAAATAAAGATTATCATTATCGTGATCAATAGATTACACGCTTTATCATTAGTTTCAACCTGGACTATTGTGTGTAAAAGACTCAATTTAAGTCAATTTTGACCCACTTCGATCAGATTTAGTAAAAACTTTGTACATTTATCTAGAACCGGTATTACTAGCGATGAAACGAGTCAAGGTGAAAAAAAACTCTTAACAAAATTTATGTCCTTATTGTTAACCGTTGAAAAGTTCCCTCGACTGGAGCCAATCCTGGCAGCAGCATCAGGTCATGCTTATCGGGACTGGACCGGGATGTGAAATTTTAACTCAATCGGTCACCGGGAAATGGGTCAGATTTAACTTACAAGATTCCTCCTTCACATACACACACGGCAAGTTGAATAAAAGATTTAAAAAAATAACGAATACTATTAGCATACTTATAAGAATTATTTATTTGCATTTTTGAACAGCAATCACCAAGTTTCTTGCTGACTATTTGGACTTGGTAGGAGCGGTTTTCGTCTCAAAATAACCTGTTTACATGTTTACTTGAACGTTAATTTGAATTTGAAATTAAATTTACATTTGATATTTATTAAATTATTAATTTTCAAAATATAAATTAAATAACCTTTGTTTATCTATTTTTAATTTCGGATTGTTATTTGGAGGTTTATTTATGGAGTTAGTCGCCTAAATCCTTGATGGAAAATTTTAAGCCTGTTTTCAACGTCAACGACCAACACGGTCGAGATCGGGACGAGATATTGATTACTAATCGAATTGAATCGGACGGATTAGTTCCGGCGACACGCGGCCATTGAAAGTCACTAAACGTTCGGAAACGCAAAAACGTTATTATAAAAGCGTGACGCATATTTTTTTATCATCATTTAATTGCCAATGACGTCCGCTTCTAGACGTAGATTTTACAGTATTGCCACTCGTAAAATTCATATTATTATGTTAGTATTAGTAAAATGTAATATATTATTATGTTCGTTAGTATTAGTATATTGTTATTATGTTAGTAATATTACTTTTTTTTTTGCCGAGTGGTACCCGGCTGAGTAGAATAGGCCACCCTCATGCCTTACCGAGGTGTCGTAAAAGGCGACTAAGGCAAGTTGAGGTCAGGCAGGCGGCCGATGATAAAATAACTAGCAAAATCATCTGAGAACATGCTCTGCCGACCCCACCTAGAGTGGAATTATATTTAATTTTTGTGCATAAATATGGCGATGTACTACATAATAGACAAAGCACATTATTCGTTTGTGGGTTCGGGTATAAGATTTGGGGAATTGTATAATAAAATTTCTCAATCAATTTTTTTAATTAGGTAAATATTTTTTTTTAATATTCTCGCTCAGTTGATAATGTTACGAACATGTGAAAAGAGTTCGTAATGCATATGTCATAAAGTTCAAATTGAACGATGCAGTTTATGAACATGCAAAAACGGTTCGTAAACTAAATGTAGTAGAGTTCAAATTCGCTTAACGCTAATTCTCTGGACCATTCGACATGTATCAAAACATGTTATTGGTAAACATGTTTAAGATCGTTTCAAGGCTATCGAAATCGGTTCGTTCGATATATCGTGCGCCTCGACATTCATTTTGTGAATAGCGATCGAGAGCGAATAAACAAGCGAAAATAAAAGTGAATTATTAGTGACCTCGGCATTCTTGTTAGACAACGAGCTATATAGAGGACTGTAATCACTAAGTTTGTAGTAAAAGTAGAATAAAGCGTTTCTAACGAGTCACCAGGTAGTTTCATCCAAATCAACGAACCCCTGAACGTAACAATTGTGTAAGGGAACTAAAGAGATTTGTGATCAGTTATGTACCCACAATTTTGCAAATAAATAAATTATTATTTTTATTTGAATTTGATCTTTTAGGCACATAAGTTTCTATACAAAAAACCTACTATGCTGTTAAGGATTATATAGGTGATAAAATGCGTGGATATGGCTACCTGTATCCTCTACAAGATAGTAATGAACGAATGTAAAAAAATGTGTTCATAATGAATGTATGAATGTAGTCATAAGAATTTTATTTGAAAAGAGCAACCATCGAGTTTCTTGCTGGTTCTTTTCGATAGGAACAGCTTTCCGAAACAGCAGTAGAGTTGACGATTCAAAGCACTTGTTTACTTGAATAAACAATATTTGGAATTGAAATTTGAATAAAAATTTTATTAGCTCGAAGTTCGAAGCCGCGGCTTCCTGCGATGGTCAGTCTGGTACACAACTAGCAGATATTCATCTCGGCGTTACGTCATTCGCCTTGGCTTCTATTTAAGGAACATCCATTTAATTTAATCTATCACAACTGAATTTGAGAACATCTTCAGTACTAGACACCATTTTTACTTGACAAGTCGATGACGTAATTTTTTCATACTCACAGTTAGGTCACGCTCGACTTTATTGTAGTAATTTTATGCTCAAATAATAATTTAAGGGTATTAAAGTATGCAAAAACTTTTCTAAATTAACAAATTATATTCCTCAAAAAATTCTAGTCAATTTATTTATCAGTGCATCGACATACATACGGGAGGTTAATTTTATTCTTCTTTCAACAGGAGATAAGCTCCACGACAAAACAGTGTGAGAACACTTATCTCACTATGGCGGTTGTACACTCTCGACCGAGTGCTCTCGTCGACTCTCGCCGAGCGGTTTCGCCCAAGAAGCTCATCCACGAACGCTACCAAGTTCACTCTCGTCCGTTCAGTTTGGTTAGCGAACGTCTGGAGGATGCACACATTAATAGTAGCAAAAAAAGTTTGTGATACCGCTTCTATCTGTTTGATAGATTTCTAAGACATTTTATTCACTTGCATCGTTTCACGTATTCAATTCGTACTGAGACAGGTATTCAGCACAGTCGCTACCTGGACATTGCAACGTCTGAGAGTGTACAGCAATGCTATCGGATCTCGCGCAACATATGCCGAGATTCGGGTACGAAAAACCGAGAGGGCAGCGAGAGCGGGCGAGACACCCCGATACGTACCGCGGAAAGGCGAGAGCTATACTGTACTACTTTCGCACTCTGCATGCTTTGGAGTGTCTCGAAGCTGGCTCTGATCACTTTAAGGTATAAGATAACTTTGGCATATTTCAATCTTCTGGGCATAATTTAAAAAAATATATTTTGGAACAAAATAAACAATCTAATCGGGAAACTGGGTTAGGTTATGATGATCCAATGACCTGGAGGCGTCGCACGATAGTAAAATACAATAACATTCTTGTTTTGTATCACTCGCACCTCTACTATTTAGTTTTTAGGTCAAGGTTATGTGTCGTACTACATTTGTAATGGCGTGTTAGAGTACGGTCAACCATAAACCACGTTACAATTTTTAAAAATGTAAAATAATTCCTGTCGCTAAAATCTCTGAATCGAATGTTTTTTTATGTAGGGTGCTGTGGCGATCGGGTATCTTAAAATAAAATGAATATCCTATGGCCGGTACCACATTTATACGTAGAACACATCGCCTATCGTGCACCGAGCCTTATCGGAGCGAGACGGCAAAACATAATGATAACCAGTTTCGCAAGATGTATGCCGCTAGTAGATATATTTATTATAATCACGCAGACCTGTCGCCTCCACTCGCCACCACTGTACAGTTACTAACCGACCAGACAGTTTTTGCTTCATCGAATCGGACCATGCGTCCACACGTCGCCGTTTTATTCGATAGCGTGCCATTTCATGGGCGCTATTAGTTATCGGCGATGATCGTTGATCGTGCGATTGTCCATGATCGGCATCATCGTGCTATTCTCCACTCGATCGTCTGTATTATCACACGTATCGTTCAATGATTGTCGTAGATGCGATCGCAGGCGATCGTAGACTCTGATTGATGCGTGCTCGTGCTTTATCGTTATCACCGATTATGAAGTGAAGCCATTAAACTTAAATAATTTATAGAAGTATTTTACTTTGCTTTCTTTTATAATGTATGTATTTTAATTTGCGTACATTATATAAAACTCCTTTTCAGTTCTTACGTGAGCTGGGATGTGACAGGCAAACCCAAACTGACGGTCGAACGTGTGGTCAAAGGTTGGCCGGTAGATTTGATCGGAACTATTATAAGTACAATTCTAGCCAGTTATCGGACGAGTTTTGCGCCGTTAGCGCCTCGCGTCGAGGTCGAGCAGTTGCGAATCCTCAAAACACTGCAGTGATCAGAAATACACACTCAAATCCACATACATACACAAAAATTGCCGCACGCTAATATACCTAATATTTATATTTTCATAATTTTTCACTTTTTAGATCAGCTTCGATCAGCTGTAAACATTACGATTTTGTCGTGGAGCCTGTCCTCCTCATGATGCTTCGGTTTTGGGGCGAAACGATCTAAGAGATTTTGGTGGTGGTTGTGTGCATTGCTTGTGTGCATTGTTGCTGGTGGAGGACGTGAATTTTGACTGCTTCATGCACATTAGCATTGCATACGATCGCTTATCGCGGATTATAGCAAAGTAGATCTGTTATAGTTTTTGTAATATGGAATTCCGCAAAGTAACGCCTGCTTCTATAAATCATATGTAAACGTGTGTTTTATTTCTGTAAAAACTATAAATTTTAATTTATTTATAACAATGTTCAAATACAAATTGCGTCCTCGGTGTCTATGCTAATTTAATTGTATTTTGGAAGCAATCAGTATATCTTTGAATTAAAATATTGAAACAGTGTAATCGATCTAGGTCCCAGCCCTCATCGATAGAAGAGGAGACCTTAGAACAACTGTGGGATATTTACCACTACTTTACTTGACTTTTACGTAGTATTCATAGAACATATCATACATGCGTCAAATCAGTTATAGCATGTGTTGATGATTCAATCGATTAGATCAGCTCAGCTCTAAATAAATCACTTTTTAAATATCTTTAACGCTTTTATGTTAACGCCTTTATATTATAACTAGCAATACCCCGCGGTTTCACCCGCGTCCATACCGATCTCGTGGTTTATTTAATGGGACAAGGATTAATACAGAGATATGAATAAAATGGTTTGATTATTGTCGACAATTTTATCAACTTTTACAATGTTAAAAAGTAGTTATATTGGTATAACTATAATAGTTAGACATATGGTATCGCGGCCTTTTTGTGGATATTGATATGTTCTATAATACTGTAGAACATTTTTTCGTTCTATCCTTAATAGTTTCCGCAGCGCACGACTGAATTTTTCACACCTTATTCCGATTTTGTTAAGGATCCCTATTTTTTTGAAAATGTCATATAGCCTATGTTGCTCAGTGAAGAAGCAGCTTTCCAATGATGAAAGAATCTTCGAAATCGGTCCAGTAGTTTTTCCGTGAAAACATTGCAAACATACATACATACAAACATACAAATCTTTCCTCTTTATAATATTAGTGTAGATAATTATCAATTTTGCTCTTCCATTCTCTCCTATCATTCGTTAACTCTGACGCTACTCCTGTTACTCGTATATGCATTTCGTATCATCCAGACAATTGTCTGGATGATACGAAGGCCTCGACAGAGATGGTTGAATTCAACCATCTCTGTCGAGGCCTTCGTCTAGTCACATATGCATCCAGATTTTTAACTAATGAATGATTAACTAACAAATCGTCTTTGTAATATGTTTAACGCTTTTATATAAAAATATAAAATATAATATTTAAAATACAGCCCTTTGTAATTCTGAATTATATGTAGATATATCTATTATTTCCTTTTATATTCAGATCGTGGTGTATATTTCAAAAGAAACGAGAAATATATATTTCTATTCTATTATATTTTATTGTTTTTCATGTTCATTTTCTGTTCCTGAAGTGAAAACTAAAAATTACGCAATAGGATTAGCTGTGAAATGAAACAGATTGACGGGTGATATTCTTTCCATTAACACTATAACAATATTGTATAACTATTACTCTAGCGTAAAAGACAGACGAACAGATTTGTACATTCGTGTATTATTAAAGAGTATGAACATACATAAATAAGGAGGTCAGAGTTTCTAGATCCAATAACTATTTGTATATTTTAACTTAGATCACTTTTAATGTAAAAGTGTGACATGAAATTGTCCGCCGCCCACTACAGCCGCCATAATTATGGCAATGAACAAAAATGGTAGCCACTTTCATTATTTGTTCTTATGAGGTAGGTGATGTTTGGCCCACAGTGACAGCGGAAAGCTATTAATTTAGTTTACTGTAGCAAACATTTAATATTTTTCAAAGTTAAAATCCTACTTAACCTACTTATTAATATTTAGTATTAATTAATATTATTAATATGAATATTATAAATGTGAATGTTTGTGAGTATGGATGGATGTTTGTTACTCTTTCACAGCGAATCCGCTTAACCAATATCGATGAAATTTAGCTCAATTATTCCGTTTATACCGGAATAACATATAGGCTGTAGAAATTCTGTTAATCCTAAGGAATAAATTTCTACAGCATTTCTATAGGATGACATTTAAAAACTCCATCTATTATCAACCTATCACAGTTTTTTAATTCACTATGTATCAAAGACGAGTCAAATCTGTTATTAAAAGAAGGTTCTTTATCACGTTGTTTAGCTTACATCGAAGGAGTTATTTTTAGAAGAAGTTTTTATATATTTTGATTTTTGTTTATTGCATAAATGTAACTGAGCTATTATAATGTATAATTGATATAAGTAATACAGGTTATTTACTAAAATAAATAAACTACTAATATTATAGATGTGAAAGTCAATTTGTAGCGCTTTTTGTGGTCAATCCGCTCCACAAAATATAGATGAAATTTGGCACAATTAATGCTTATACCGGGTTAACATATCCTTACTTATATTATAAATGCGAAAGTCTGTCTGTCTGTTACGTTTTCACGGCCAATCCGCTGAACCAGTATCGACCGACTTTTGCGTTATAATATTAGTAGTTTATTTATTTAAGTGAATAAGCCGTGTATGACTTACAGTAATTATGCATTGTAATAGCCCATTTAAATTTATTCACATAAATTTATAAAAAAAACAAAATTCTATGTTTACGTTTCGAGTATTTTTGGGTTCAAAATCGGATTATCAGCGGATTCATTACGGATTACGGATTCATAGGAATCGAATTTTGACCCCTCGGATTGATCTGATTTTTGTGTCGGAGATATTTGTAGGGTTGGAGAGTGACTGAAGCTACTGTTTAATCCAGGACTGCGATCCACGCGGACGAAGTCGCGGGCGAAAGCTTGTAATGTAATAGAATACCTAAGATAAAAATGCTTGGATTTGAATATCCTTTCAGCTTCAAACAAGACTACGGTTAAATAATATTAATTTAAAACGTTTTAAAGATTGACCGTCGAGTTTCTAGCTGGTTCTTTTCGGTAAGAGCAGCATTTCGAACCAGTTGTAGCTTCATTAAATCTAAAAGATCGTTGACGACAAAAGTGCTTGTAAAAAGCTTACTTGATATATGACAAGTATGTTTTAAAAATATCTTACTATTTATATTTTAAGTTCTAAAGAAACTATGGAAGGCTAGACTGGGACAGTATTATTATTAACCTCAACATGTAGCTTTTATAGCAGTAAAACACAATGGGTTCCGCCGATGGGGACGGGCGGGGTGTATGTCGGACTCTCAACCAAGTGCGGATAACACCACAAGTACTCCACCACGCTGATGATGGCGAGGACAGGGTAACGTGGTACACATTGCCCCCATCCCCGGCAGCAGCGGCTCTGTACCCTGAAGATGGGACTTCCTGTCCTATCTAAGCAGTGGTCCTTCCCTCCACTCATCGATATCGATGCAACGGGAGCACCAGATGCATCGATCGCCTCGGAAACCTACTCAAAATGGACGTCCGATTCACCGCTCGGAACAACATGGAGTATCCGTTATGTATTTCGCGCCAAACATTATGATTCCTTAGACCATATATATTTTTTATTAAGGTTTTTCTAACGTTTCTTTTTCATGGTACTTAAATAAAAAAAATGAATAAATAATTTAATTGAAATGAAACTAGCACGCCAAAATTAATCAATGTTGAGTCTTACTCAATACATGCTGCTTACAGCTGGAGGCTAGGGCTGGCTGCTAGTTACTCTATGAAATTAAGTAGTAACGGCTCGTTACTAACTTCTGCTGAGCAAAGGGCTCTTCTCTCCTTTTTTTGAAAAGACAGGTTGGAACTTAGACCTACTGTGGTGCTAAAGTGGATTAGTAGTTTACAAATACCCCCTCGATTCTCTGAAGATTACGGGTTTACTCACGATGTTTTCCGTCACCGAAAAGCGTGTCAAAAACTGCTTATATCAATATGATACATGAGTTTTAATAGAAATGATACCTGCATGAATTTTGAATGATCCTTTAGGAATAATCACACGGTTGCACCATTTGAGTGTGATGGTCACAACTTAAATGGATCGATTATAAAGTCATGTATATCGATTGACCTACCTCATTCTACAATTGTCTAGTATATCATGGCCTGCAGAGCGGCGCCGTGATCAAATATTTACGACTATCGCTTGTTACATATCTCAATATAATAGACAAAGTAGAAGCCGACAAAAGCTTGCTGCTTTAGCTCTTATTAAAGTACGTAAAAGTTTTGTTTCGGTATGCTGCTGCTGGATATGTCTCTTTAGAGGATCGCCACAAGATCTTGGGCTGCTTCGATAACATGGGCGTAGCGAGGTACGGGCAAGGGGCGGCAGCTGCCCCCCCTTACACTGAAAACTGTAACACTGGGAAGCTGACGACTCACAACATTTGACACTATAAAAGGCTTGCATAGTACCTATGACGCAATGTCAATTTTTTGACAAAAATGTAATAATATTTAATATTAAAAGCTGCAAAGGACTTTCAAGGACACGACCTTCAGGAATGAAGATAACGACCAAGAAGAAGATTTAATATTGATAAATTTATCTAAATCCACTAAAACTATATAGACTAGGATTTCTTGCCCCCCCCCCCCTCTGTCTAGAATTCTGGCTACGCGCTTGTACCATAACGACTAAAACTCGTCGGCGACCCTAAAGTGAGTGATGCACTCGTCGTTGATATTTTGATGCTGATTATATCCACACCATCCTATACCTAATTCCGTTTTATATGGAAATATATTATTTTGTCAAATAATTTCTTCATGACCAAATATTTGCGCACTTAGAGCATAGCCCTAGTTAGGCTGTCATTTGGTATACAAACAAATAGTACATTTTAATTTATTTTGTACCGTAAGGCAGTGAAAGTGGTGTTCCAGTGAATTCAAAAGGTAAAAGAAATACATGTTTGTAACTGTTCAAATATTTTGTACTGCAAATTCATCCCGTGCACATTCGATTAAACCTCTTGCACCTTGTGGACCTTGCATATCATTTGGCACGAGGAGTTCTTCTGTGTCTCATTGATATTTGTAAAAGTTATGATAGAATTATTTCGCTATAATCCGCGTTTGTGAATAAAATCCATGTATTGCTAACTAGGAAGCAAAAACCGTTCACATAACACATTGCTATTTTGTCGTGGAACATATATCGTGATGATGTGTCGGTTAGGTGGCGAAACGATCGCTGAGATTGTCGTTGTGAATATGTGTAGTGCGTTGTTAGTGGTGGTATGTTGTGATACGTTCGGTAACTAATTCATGTCTACGGTATGAGAACGATCTTCGCTTCCTACACTAAGTATTACACAGATTTTTATAATTTCATAGGTAGGTTACACATATCCCCAGAATTCTCTAGGAATATGCAGGTTTCCTCCCGACTTTTTTGTTCACCGAAAAGCGTGTGTTAATTTCAAATATCAATCAGACATATACATTGGTCTGCCCGGGGTTTGAAATCGCGATCCCTCGAAAGTGCCGCACGGTCTTACCACTTAACTATCACAGTAGAAAGACAGCCAAACAGTCAGTATATAGACACTATAACTATATGTGCATGTAATAAATGCAAGTTATTATATATCACTACCTCTCACCTGAGCCGCGCAAATATTTGGACCAGATAATTTTAGCCAAATACCACGATGAGTAACATGACTATTACTAACTATATTTACGACCACAACACACGTTAACTGTTTGAACTAACGCATTACAACTTTAATATACTGTACTCCTGCAAATTGGGCAAACTATTTGAAGCTTTTACCGGATTGCATTTTAGACGGATTTAAACCAAAACATAGAGCTAGAATAAGAGCTTTTTTTCTTTCTTGATATTTTATTTTATTTATTTATTTTATTTCATTAGAATATACAAAAGTTACAGTTTACATAATGTTAGCGTAAACATAAACTCATCAGAGTTTTTCCGTACGCCAGAGCCGTCGACATATTATATATATATATATATATATGGTACATTTATAATCAGTTATTTTTCGTATAAATTTGTATAATATATATAATCAAAGATCTAACAAAAAAAGTTTAAAAACAATAAGGTAGTTACACTTTTCGACTTATCTCTTGAGTAAAAATAATGACAACATGCGGGTAGGTAAGACGCAAGCGCAACAAACCCATTGTTCCCACTTATTTTACATAGTATGAATAATAATTATATATGGTGATTTTGAAATAAACTATTTTTTTTAGTGAACTATATTATTATTGTTATTATTATTTTAGGATACTTTAAGTTAATGACGAATATTTTAGTATTGTTTTTTGTCCGTAAAAAGTTTTTAGTTTATATTTTATATTTTTGTGTGTAATTTCGTCCTTCATAGACTTAGGAAGCTGATTGATTAAGTTCGGTACTACATATTTTAGGGTCCTTTTACCATATAGGTTGTTATATCGCGGTAATCTTAATTTTATGTTATCACTTTTTCAATTAAACGAAAGATTTACTTTTTTATTTATGTACTATAAAAAACGCTTGAAGAACATTAATTAATAAAAAGTGTACAAAGGTCGAGTTATCCCTTGATAGAGAACTTGCAGCTAAGCTATAAAGTGAGATAATTTATACTAAAGTAGTTTCGACACGCAAATATCAAAAAGATTATAAATAGATACATTAATTATCATTCACTCACGTATTTATTTACAAATTAATGTATATTTTTAAATATTTTCTAAAACAAACACGAAAATTGTCATCCACGGAGAGCGGACCCAAGCTCCCGGTGGTTGGGGCTACAGACTGACGAACCTCACTATCCGTGCCGTCTCGAGCAACACTTCCTTCTGTATCCTTGACCCAACTACTAAGCGAGAGCCTCTTGGGATGTCGGTCGAGGCTCTTCGCGATAGGACCATTAACCGACACAACAATTGGAACTATTATTGTCGAAACAATATTCCACATGGCAGTTATCTCTTGCGCTACATCTAAATAATATTCACTATCATTATTCTATCAGGTATATCAGATCGTACATAGCAAGACCCCAAAGTATCAACGAGCAAGATTAATAACCAAGAACAAGAATTCTTGTACTAGATCGAGCGAATGCTTTAAATTGACCGCTCCGAGCAACTCTCCCCTGATATATTCACGCGCCCTAGTATCATTTACATCAAGCGTGCATTCTTAGAATATTCCATAGAATCTTTGTAAACGCAGAAGCAACACCAATAGAATCAAAAATATCTGTAAAATAATTTATAAAATTAGGCGTTACTTTGTGGAGATCCATAATACAAATCCTCAATCGCAAATGGGCTTTGCGATTTTGTCGTGGAGTCTATTTTCTTATGATGATTCGGTTGCGAGGCGAAACGATTGTTGAATTTGTGATAGTGAACGTGTGTAGTGCTTATGTATTGTGGTGGCGGTGGTGCAGGTTTGTGCATGTATTTTAACGAATGCTGCCTGTTTCAGGTATGAAAATATGAATGAATAGTCCACTCTACATTTAGCATCATATTTTTCCTATTTACATTATCGCGGATTATAGCAATTTTTTTTTACTATTGTTTTATATCTGTAAAAGTCAAAGTCTGTTCGTGATATACTGAAAAGCTACTGCTATTGATCTCCCGAGAAGCCCGTTTGCTTCATAATCAAATGCGAACCAAATATTGGTTATCTATACTTTTTATAAAACAGAGTACCTCAAAAGCTGTCTGAAAATGTGATCAATTTTCTCAAAATCTACTGAGCAGATTTTAATACAGTTTTAGTCAAGATTTTTCCGTAACCTCATTAAAAATACATTACGGTTTTATATAAATTGTGTTGAAGAGGTCGCGCAGTTATAAAAAAAGTGCTGAAAGCTTTCGTAGAGTGTACCGCGTAGCTCAACAGAGATACACTCGACATCACAGATTATAGATCTACAAAATACTACAAAAAGCCGCGAGAGCATGTCTCTATCTCTTATGGTTACCACCGAACAACTACTTCTATCTTCAAAATATCAATTCAGGATTTTTTGTGACAAACTGATTTCCACTAGTTATTGTATATGCAAGTAAGTAATACTTACTCTATGAGGAGCCTTCAGTAGCCGGTGGACTGCAGCGATTTGGTACGACAGCGGTATGGTGGTGTTGAAGGTATGGTACAGAGGCCTCGGGGGCTCCCTCATATTGTACTCCATGAAAGGGTCCAGGTCGTTCAGGTATTGCACCCGACACACGAACGAGTCCGCCACTATCTCCCTCATCGTCCCATTCACCCTGGCGGTATCACCGACTTTCACTACTTCGATCATATTTAAATCACTAAAATCACAGTTGTCACTTATTTACATTTTATCACTGCACTAACACAGAAATCACAAAAAAAGCTTTAGCACTTCGAATTAACTGTATCCATTGAAAATTTACCTATTGAAGGCTAATCGGGTTATACATATAATTTGCAATAAGTGTTTGACTGAGCTTTTATCAAAATTTCATGTCCCTACTGTTGACCGTTGAGGAGTTCCCCTAACTGGAACTTATTCTGGCAGCGGCATGAGATCACTCTTATCATAAAAATGCATTGTCATCGGGACTGGACCAGTATGTAAAATTTCGTCTCAATCGGTCACCGGGAAGTGGGTCAAATTTAACATGCAAGATTCCACCTTCACATACATACACTGCAAGTTGAATAGAAGCTTTTAAAAATGGCGGCCCTATCACTGTAAGTGTAACTGTCTTATTACACGGTCTTTGCTTACACGATTTTGAAATAACACGGTTTACGAATAAGAATATACTATTTTACACCATTTTTTTTGCACGAATATTATATTGAATTAATAGATAATACGTAGTTTTTCCCTATTAGTGATAGCTCTGTATATAATATCATCATCCGCCTGCCCTTATCCCACTCTAAGTGGGCTAGGGACGACATATTATAAACATGTTGTCACATGATTTGACTACGTATTTTACGACCGGCGCCTGCCTGACGTCAACTTAGCTTAGTCGTATTTTACGACACCTCGGTAAGAAACGAGGGTGGTCTATTCTACTCAGCTGGATACCACACGGCATCCTATATAATATAATATAATATAATATTATATTATGATATTATATATAACAGCATTATATTATAAAATATTACCATCAGTTTTGCGTTATGGAGGTCCCGCTAACTAACGCCTAATTTTATATAGTATTGCCTTATATATACTAATACCAAAGAGTCGCTGCCCGCGGTTCCATAATTCATCGCTGCGCCAGGGACAGGCAAGTGCGGTGCGTCACTTAGCGATAATTTCTTATCGATTCTTAGAAGGATGAAGAATAGTATACTGTCGTGCGATAGCTTGTTAACGAGTGCTTTAATAACTGCTTTGCAAGGGTTGTTTCATAATTATTAATTAATTAAATAAATATATGGGACACTTACTTGCTTACTCAATACTTGCGTTAAGGGTGACGGACAACTGGTAAATATACTACATATATAATTTTAAATACATACATAAATACAAATATACACCCCGGCTCGAAGAACGAACACATTGTTTATAGAAAATGTTGGCCCTCGGCGGGAATCGAACCGCGACCCGCGGAGTTGAAAGCAGGGTCACTACGCGCTGCGCCAACGGACCAGTCGATTGATTACGTATAAAAAGTATAAATTCAATATACAAAGTATTCAAATTAGTCTTTAATTAAGTAAGCATGTAAACGAGTGCTTTTGAATCGTAACTCTACTGCTGGTGTCGAAAGCTGTTCCTAATGAGAAGGGCCAGCGAGAAATTCGGCTATTGCTCTTTTCAAAATATAATTCTTATTAATAGTTACAACTAATTACTGTTTCGTGCAGGGTCGGAGAGTAGCTATATCAACGCATTCTTATCATTTAAGTAGTCCTCAATAGTACTGTAGGGTTTCTTTACCAGCCTCTTTTTTTAAGTGTTTTTAAATTGTTGTAATGGTAAATGTAATTATAATTCTAAAAACTTACTGTGAAGCAATCGAAGAATACGTTTTTCTTTAAAATAAACGTTTTAATGTGCTTCCGTGTAGTAAACACGAATAATATGTCACCACCACCACAATACTAGCACTGCACACATTAACTACAACAATCTCAACAATAGTTTCGCCCCGTGTTTCGAAATATCGATAATAAAATCGCACAGAAGGTACACACTACATTCTTCTGTTATATGTATTTTGGCCATCCGCAAAGTAAAGCCTAATTCTATAAATTTATTGTTTATACAGTTCCCGTTCTGTGAGATGCCGTACTGAACGTACGATACATTCAGTCTTGAGTCGGCGACCGACTGCCGACTGCCGACGTGTGCGAAACACGTGCTTTCGACGTATCAAGATAAACGCGATGTAGCTCTGATTCAAAAAATCTTTTGAACCGAGGGGAGCATGCAGTCTGATAGATATCGCGAACGTATTCAATTCAAATTCAAATTCAAATAAGTCTTTTTTCAAATTGGCCTATTACAAGCACTTTTGAATCGTCTAATTAAAATTAAATTGAAGCTACAACTGGTTCGGAAAGGTGCTCTAACCGAGAAGAACCAGCAAGAAACTCGGCGGTCACTCTTTTAAAAAATAAATATTACAGTTTTGTATTGACTATTGTTAACAAACTTAGATTATAATATCGTCTAGTACATAGCTGGTCGCAATTTAGTTCCAAGCTTTCTTATCATTGACATAGTCTTCAACATTATAGTAAGCTTTATTAATGAGAGTCTCTTTAATTGCTTTTTTGAACTTGTGTAAAGGCAAGTCCAAAATTGATTGAGGAATTTTATTATAAAAAAGTATACCGAAGCCCACAAACGATCTACGTACTTTCTGAAGCCTTAGCCTTGGTATTAATAATTTATTTCGGTTCCTAGTTTGCCTATTACTAATATCGCTTTTTTTATTAAAAAGATGTATATTTTGTTTCATATTTGTATTCGTTTGTATTCGTCCGGTTAATTAATTAAATAAATTATAAATGCCAAAGTCTGTCTGTCTGCTACGTTGTCACCCGCTAGATCAATATTTATTGTATTTGGCAAAATTATAACACACCAATTTAGGATTCGTATTTTATATCTAAAAATATAGGTTTATCTGTATGTCTGTTATAGCCGAAAGGGCTCGACCGATTTTCAGATAATCTTTAGATTTACCCTGCAGATGTTATAACTAACGGCGATGTTATAAAAGCGGATAAAAATCCGTTTTTTTCCTTCGGGAACTGGAGAAATATAATAAATAAATGAGGCATTAGTGAAGTTTGTCATTATCAAATTTCATTGCCCGTTGTTTAAATCAATAGATAGTAAATGTTATCAGTTAAATTTTTCCCGTGACTCAATAATCATCTGCTTACCATCAAATTGATTGTATTCAGTTTATATTGAAATGTTACTTAAATATATCAAAACTAGCAATGCCCCGCGGTTTCACGCGCGTATGTACCGATCTCGTGGTACTGGAAAGGCTACTAAGTCGGACTCTAAATTTTTAAAGCCTTAACTATTTATAAATCCTAGATTTATTTATGGTTAAAGGCAAAGAAAGTTTTAGCTGGAAATTGAATTCTTTTAAAAGGTATAGCTATATCCGTAGGTATCATAAGTATCCTAGGAATAAGAGCTAACTTACCAGTTGCAGGCCCTGGTATAATGATCGCTATAATGAATTTGTTATCACAATATTTTCTTTAGATTTACGTTTTTAAATTCTTTACATCTTTAGATTGGAATATCTGATTTTAATAATTTAAAATGTATTTTACAGGTTTAGAAACAGTTTTTAATAAAATATCATTAATACGGAGATATGAATAATGAGGTTTGATTATTGTCGGCACTTTTATAAACTTCTACAATGTACAATGTTCAACAGTTAGACATATAGAGTCGCGGACTTTTTTTGTAGATATTGACGCGTTCTATAACACTGTAAAACATTTTTTGTTCTATCATCAATAGTTTCCACAGCGCACGTGATGAAAGATTTTTATGGCTAATTTTTCACATATTACATGTTTATTAGGGATCCCTATTTTATTTTGAAAATGTCTTATGACCTATGTTACTCAGTTCAGATGCAGGTCTTCAATGGTAAAAGAATTTTGAAATCGGTCCAGTAGTGTTTGCGTGAAAACATTACATACATACAAACGTACAAATCTTTCCTCTTTATAATATTAGTATAGACATGAAACTTTGTTACATATATTATATTTATATATTTGTATGTTTAAGAGACGGGGCGTCGAAGACTTCGAGTCGCCCTATCTGTTTGGAGAGTGTTCATTTTTGCGATAACCCTCCTATAACACGGTAGTTAGGTTCTTGTCAAAAGCAGTGTTGTGTGAAACCGTGTGAAACAAAGCTTTGGATTTAGTAAGTTATTTTTAAATAACTTACTAAATTTAATATGCCATTCAGGGCTTTTTTATAGCCGAATAATAGACAAATATCCTCTAGCAATTTTGAATCTTCAAGGATAAATTAGATTTAATAAAGCTACCACTGAATGTGGCTCTTACCGAAAATAACTATCAAGAAACTCGTTTGTCAATCTATATAATTAAAATGCGATCATATAAGAAGCAGAAACGGCGCCGTGTAGTATCTAGTATAGACCACCCTCATATCGTACCGAGGTGTCGTAAAGGCGAATCAGGTAAGTTGACCCGCCGTGTGGTATCCGGCTGAGTAGAATATACCATCCTTATTTCTTACCGAGGTGTCGTAAAGGGCGGCTAAGGTAAACTGACGTCAGGCAGGCGGCCGGTCGTATAATAACTGGCCAAAATATGTTTAAAACATGTTATGCCGACCCCACTTAGAGCGGGATAATGGCAGGAGAATGATGATGATGAGGAAGCTGAAAGGATTCGCAAATCAAATCGCAAGTTCCGTGTGAAGCCGCAATAATTAAATAATTGATAGAATTAGGCGTTACTTCTAGAACTAGGCGGAGATCTTTAATACAAAAGTAATATTATTACTTTCGCAATAATTAAAACAACCAGTCTTTTTAACCACTGTACCGCTGTACCAATTCAATATTGCTAAAATTGTATAAGCGAGCCGGCATTACGTTGGCTGTGGATCAAGAAACCGGATCGACTCTAGACATTATGCGATGGTACTCGACTTGCTGTTCGCTACGATGATTAAACATGGGTCCTGATGTAGAGAGTAACCTCTGTTCCATACTATGCGAAATACTTTAAGAATAATAATAATAATAATCATTTATTCAGATATGATGTTGCAAATGGGGGGCGCCTGTTTACTACTCCTTCGTTTATTTAAGTTTTATTACATTAATACAACAATTGTAATACAATAATATAGCTAGCTATATTAAAAACCCGGCAGAAAAAGAATATCCTGGCTTACAAACTTGAGACAGTGGTACACCAAGAGTACGCGATCGCAGCAGCTTCTAAAATAAAAATAGCTATGATGGCTGGCAACGTCTGAGAAGAAGAAGAGAAACCTGTGCTAGCGTATGTGCCTGCGTGTATATCGGTGGGTCACATAATTTTCAACATAAAGTATCCATCGTGAGGTAACCATCAGAGGTAGAGACATGCTATCGTTGACTTTTTGAGGTATTTTTTATCTATAACTCTCTAGTACCTTACTTCGTGTATGTTGGTTTCCGCGGCGCACGCGACTACTTTTTTTACAACCGCGCGATCTCTCCAAACCAATTAACGTTTTTTTTAACATTCTTTATTCAAGTAAACTTGTAAATAAGTGCTTTTGAATCTTCAACTCTACTGTTGGTTCGGAAAGCTGTTCCCACCGAGAAGAACCAGCAAGAGACTCAGCGGTTGCTCTTTTCAAAACATAATTCTTATTACTAGTTACATTTAGTCATTGCTGTTTTGTACAGGGTCGGAGAGTAGCTATAACCACGCATTCTTTCATCTAAGTAATCCTCAACAGTATAATAAATAGGCTTTCTGTATCAGTCTCTTTTTAACTGAGTTTTTAAACTATTGTAATTTTACTATTAACCTAAACCTTTCGGAAGGAGAACAATTTATTAGTAAAAACCAAAAAAATATTATTTAAGTAAATTTTGAGAAAATCGATCAAATACAGACAGACGTCTGTCTGTTTTGGGGACTTAGTTTAATAATATTAATATAAAAAATAGTGTATTACTGTTTGTTCGTTAATAAATTTGCGGAATTAAAACATTGCTTAAAAGGTGTAAAAGTAAAGTTTGTTATGAGTTTTTCTATTAAAAGGTGTATTTAATAATAATTATTTAATAATCTAGCTTGTTTTCACTGAGATCTAATCTCATTATATACACGACATATTGACAAATGAATATTCGCGTACGTCCCCATAAACTCCAAAACGGCTGGACCGATTTAAATGAATTTTTCAAATAATCTTTAAGTTGACCCGCATGTTCCTGTAAAGTTTGGCGGGTATCGAAATAATTTTTTTGACAGCTGAGTTTTCAAGGGGAATTCGAAACCGAACTAAGCTACAGCAACGCGATTTTCTTACGAGACTTAGATAGCGACTCGAAATCTTTGTGTTTAAGGCATTTTTTACGACAAGATTCGCCTAAATCTTCTAAATATAATGATGTTATACAAATTAGTATTGACTATAATATTTATGTGGTCTGAGCGAAAGCCGATACGCACTGGAACATACCCAGCGGTGGGGAGAGGGACAGGGTCGTCGAACCCGCGACCTCTTTCGACAATTCATCACGCCTCTGGGAACTACGGTGTGACGTTCTTAAACAATCCTATGGAATGATTTAGAGTTAAATTAACTAGTGGTCGGTCAGTAGATGAAATTCACTGATAGTTCATAATGAGTGAACTAAAGAATACCTTGATTATTTAAAAGCTTTTAATTATCTTGCCGCGTATGTATGCCGAAGGCGGAATCATTCAAGTTAAATTTGCCCCACTTCCCGGGGTCTATATATCCCGGTATATTGAGGTGCGTTATATTAAGGTTGTACTGTGTTATTATAGATTGTCTGTGTATTTATGTCAATTATATCACTTATGGGACTTATTGGCTTCTTCTGACACGGCAAGTGTTTTGATGTATTGCTGTTTAATCAGCTCTAGGATTAAGTTAAAAGTAACTGTTACAAGTTAATTGGATAATCTACTTGAATTATTGATAGACTAACATTTTTCTAGCTTCGTCTATTCTTAGAATTAGAGGCGACCTCTTACTATTCCACAATTGGTGAAATGCCTCAATATTAAACAGAAGGATTTGAGTTTAGGTCCATCACGTTGCGAATAGGCAGCTAACAAATGTCCGGGGAATTTGTTGTTATTGTGTATAGATTCCTTTACATTAAAGGACTAAAACAGAAAATATATATAAAACACATCCAAGAATGGAAAAAGAATAAAAAGAGGGTAATTATTGTAATCGATTTTAAAAAATTGATTTATAGTGTTTAAATAATAGATTTATATAAAAGTCGGTTATTTTCTGACATCCCTAGTCCGCACCGACACCATTATACCAATTTAGAGATATCGCGGACAAGACTTTCGTGTCGTCGCATTTTCCACTAAAAGAAAGTTCAGTCGCCTTAGTTCGTGCCGCCGAGTCGGAAAATGCGCGGAATCATACCAGATATATAGGCCGACGTACTGCGTTTTGAAATATATCGTTATTAAAAATAATCTATGATAAAGATTTAGTGGTGCCATGCTATGACGATTTGTTGAATTACCCTCTAACATTAGTATATTGGTTTTTTCCTAAGTTTGAAATTTAAATGGAAAACTGAGGAGACGTTGAGCATTAATGTCCTCTTAATGTCGCTTTCCAATAAACATTGGTTGATGGCTAGTTAAATTCCAATTCAAAGAAATTTTTCAACATTTAACGAGCAAATTTATGCATCGATCTTAACCTTAATAAATCTAAAATGTTAAGTAAAAATAAAAAAAATATTTATAAAATAAGGCACATAGCATAAACATCACAAAAGGCGTGTGCAATTAATTTACAAACAAATAATGCGGGGCTTTAACCAACACAAAAAAAACGAACTATTTAAAATGTAAACATCAAAAAAAAAAGAAAAACTTAAGAAGAAAACATAGTTTACATAAATAATAATCTATATAAATGTACATCTTTTTCCGTAATTAAAAAAAACAAGAACTTCAAATAGTTCTTCTGAGAGTAGCTGCGCAGGGCCTGAGGCCCAGTATCACTTTGACCAGTACTTATCTATTGTGATCGCCGCTGCTTACAGTTCGCCACCAATGCCGGTATCCTTGAAGAATTCAAGGATCTTCTTGGCAGCGAGTGCTTTCACTTCCGTTGGGCGTAAAATATGCGACCCTAGGAGAGAGTATGGAATGCTAATCAGCGCGCAGCAGTCACATAGGATATGCATGGGTGTTTCCTCCGCCTCAAGGCAGAGTCTGTACGATCCACTGTCTGACAGGGTCAGGTTTAACATGTCTTTGTTTAGTCCACATATCGTGCCAGACGAAGATAAGACTGGTCAAGTCGCTGGTGTTCTCCATTTTTAGTTATGGCTCGGAGACATGGACGCTTAAAAAAGCCGACCGTGATCGCATTTACTCTTTCGATATGTGGTGTTGGCGCAAGATGTTACAGATTCCGTGGTCAGCCTCCCGAACGAACCAGTCTATCCTTCCTGAATTAAAAGTCAAGGAAAGACTGTCCACAATATGTCTGCCAAGGGTCATGGAGTTCTTTGGACACATCACCACCGAAAGACGGCCATAATCTGGAGTAGTTCTTGGTCGCCGGCAAAGTGGATGGTAAACGGCCAAGAGGTGGCAGCCCCAATTAGATGGTCTGACCAGAACCACTCCACTCTGGACAACCAACTCGCTCCACATGGCCAAATACAGGAACAGATGGAAGGAAGTCTTACGTCAAAGTCTGCTTCCTAAACGTAGGGATCACGACCCTCAGTATTGAGGAATACGACGCGAGGATGAGGTTTAGTCTACAGTGCCCTGTAAGCACCCTCGCTAAGTTACTTAGATTTACTCTACTTTCAAATAGTTACTAAAAAACTAATATACAAGAAAACAAAGAAATAAATCAAAAATCCAATTCTGCCTTAAGCTTGTGAAGGAACCCTGACACTGACTTTTAGGGCGTAAACGAAAAGCAAGTAAGTAAATGGAAAGTCTGAAAGTTCTAACCTTTATAGCAAAGACGAGAAGTGCAAGATTATCATGGTATGGACATGTAATGAGGAGGGATGAAAATCATGTGACCGAATGAGTTTCAGACCTGAGTGTGGATGGATATGTAACTAGAGAGCGGCCGAAAAAGGGATGGTTGGATTGTGTGAAGTATGACATGCATATAAAAGAAGTAGCTTCAGAATTGACCAATGATAGGAGAGAATGGAAAAGAAAAACATGTTGTGCCGACCCCACCTAGAGTGGGAAAAGGAGAATGATGAGACATTTTTGTACATCATTTGATATAACAGAACTCTCGATATTGATGTTTTATATGTTAAGGTTCAAAATTCAAATTCTAATTATTCTTTTTTCAAGTAAACTTGTAAACAAGTGCTTTTGAATCATAAACATCTACTGCTGGTTCGGAAAACTGTTCTTACCGAAAAGAGACAGTAACAAACTTGGCGGTTGCTCTTTTTAAAATATAATTCTTATAACTACTTATATTAAGTCATTACTGTCTTGTACAGGGTAGAAGTGAAGCTATGTCCATACATCTTATGATCTAAATAATCCTCAAAAGTATGGTAAACTTTCTGTATCAGCGTCTTTTTAAAAGTTAGTTAAACAAGTGCTTTTGAATCGTCAACATCTACTGCTGGTTCGGAAAGCTGTTCCTATTGAGAAGAACCAGCAAGAAACTCGGCGGTTGCTCTTTTCAAACAATTATTATTATCACTGGTTATTAATGTCTTCTAGGGTCTTCTAGGGTCGAAGAGAAGCTATATCCACGCATTCTTATCGTCTAGGTAATCTTCAATAGTATAATAGGCTTACAGAATTAGCCTTTTTTAAATAGTATGTTTAAACTGCTGTAAAGGCAAGGCTAAAATAGATTTCGGAATTTTATTATAGAATCCTATACCCAAACCCACAAACGACTTACGTACTTTTGCTAGGCGCAAAGCAGGAGTCGCAAGCTTATGTCGGTTCCTACTTTGTCTATTATATACATCACCTATCGTTTTATAGTTCTTTATATTTTTACGTACAGAAATTAAATTAACCGTTTGGATAATTTAGTTTGTTGTTTGTTGTGTTCGAGACTAGGGAATTTGATTGTAATGAAACATCATTAGAACGTCAGTATGCGCTACCTTGGTGACGCTGTTTCGATTTCGCAGTTATATTTTATACTCTAGTACATTAAAAATGTAAAGTAAAACATCTGAAGTTATATTTGAGAGGTATTCAAGGTAGTTGATACAGTGTGTACTCCAATAAAGGTATGATCTGTTTGTTTTATTATTGTAGCCATATATATATTGTACAGATGCAACAGTGATTTCCCGGGAGACTGACATGAAATATACACTCGCACAATATCTTATTACAGTCTTAGAATAGCATTTAGAATACGCTATACTGCACTTGGCCAAAAACGATAAATGTAGTTGTAGGTGAACTTAGTTTCCACTAATTAATGCAAAAATGACGTTTATTTCAATTCAAAATATTGTGTTCAAATAAACTTGTATACAAATGATTATGAATCGTTAAATCTAAGACTGTATGGGAAAAATGCCTCTACCGAGAAGAGCCAGCGAGAAACTTGATTAAACTTTGCCATTAGAGCACTAAGTTTAGTTAAAGTTTAGTAACTATTAAAAGGAGGCTGTATAGTGGACTTTCTGTAGTCCACAATACTATTAAGGATAAAATACGTGTATATATGCTACTCTTCAACCTTGCACAGGATTGCGATCACAAACTCTTACTAGTTATGAGAATTTTATTTTGGAAAGACTAACCGCCGAGTTTCATGCCGGTTGTAGAGTTAACGATTTAAAAGAAATTTTTACTTTTATAATGAATTTTATGAATTTGAATAAAGAAAGCCGGATATTCGATTTAATATTACTTGTTAATACTGTTAATTATATGCAGTCCAATAGAATATTAAATAAATATTATATATGGGACACTTACACACACGGTCGTCCGATCCAAAAGTAAGTAATTTAATACTTGTGTTATCGGTGACGAACGATTGGTATACTACATATATAATTTTAAATACATACTTTAATACAAATATACATCCAGGCTCGAAGAATAAACGAACTGTTTTAAATAATATGTTGGCTCTCGGCGGGACGTGAACCTGCGACCCGCGGAGCTGAGGGCAGGGTCACTACCCACTGCGCCAACGGGCCGGTCAAATTCTTTCTTTTATCTTTTTAGAGATTACAACGCCCATTCTGTATAACATCGTGCAGTTATCCGGCGTAACATTAACCGGTGTATTTAACTGCTTAATATTTTTGAAAGTTTGCAAAAAAAGGAAAATAAATATTCAACGGGAACCTTATTCCGATTCCAGTTTAACACATGTCGATGTTGATTGTCGACTTACAAATACCATCGAGTCGGAATGCCGACATTGTACGTGAGACCGGATAGAGACAACCTCTACATTTAAGGAGTAATTTTTTGCGAGACTCATTTTTTAAGTAGCCATCTGTCAGAGGAAACGTTCGCGAATTGTTTCGCCTATAATTGGGTGTAATAAAGGTAAAATATACTTTCCACATTATTACGCGTGGTTTGAAAAAGCGTGGTTTGATGATACCAAGCTTCATTTTATGATGCAGTCATATCATTAAGGTTCCGATCTCGACACATTCTACTGAATAGTTTGTTTTTTTGATGAAGAAAGTGCCATCTTCGAATTGTGTCGAATGCAGTCTCATAGAAGACGTATTCCATATTTTGATAGAATGTGTGCGGAACGAGGATCTTAGGAGTAAACCTAAAAAGGTTTAAACTTTTGTTTTAGCCACTTGGAATAGATTCTATAATAAAATTTCGCAATCTACTTTAACTTTACCATTACATCAGTTTAAAAGTACTATTAAAATAAGGCTAATACAGAAAGCCTACTATACTATTGAAAGTTACTTAGACGATAAGAATTTGTGGACAGTGCTACTCTTCGACCCTATACAAGACAGTAATGACAAAATGTAACTATTACTAATAAGAATTTTACTTTGAAAAGACCAACCGCCGAGTTTTCTCTTCTTGGTATAGGTAATCTAACGAATTAACAGTAAGGTTGCCGATTCAAACGCACCTGTTTACAAGTTCAGTTCAATAATTTTTTTTTTGAATTTGAATAAATCAATTCATTCGACTTCATTTTGAGAAAATGTTGTTTTATCCCTTTTTTCAGGCAATGCATAACTGTTACAATATCATTAGAATACGAAAGTAAATTTCGCTAGATATTACAAAGTTACAATAGCTCAGCTAGGTAATCATGCGAAACAGTGAATGGCCCCGGGATGGGCTCGAAACTAATCGGTTTAACCCGATTGAATAAGACGTTAGTATAGCCGGTTTCTATACATTAATTATGGGTTTTTCATGCCTTTCATGACATCTAAACTATACGTTTAAATTTTACGGTTAGATTAGTTTCTCAAATGTAAAATCCCGATGTTGCTATCTATTTAAAATGGCCGACCGCGGCTGGCTAAACTCCAACGCGTTATTTTATAATCTCATGACTCATAACGTGTTACACATTTGAAAGTGGTTCAACTTTGTTCTGTAGTAACTTCTTTGGTCTACAAATCTTATATTATAGTTCTAATTCCGTTTAGTTGCGTAAACGAAACGCGACGTGCTGTTCTATAGATTGGGCAACACGCGAATAATCGCGGAGACATTTATTTACACGGTGCAATATACTCGTAGTTTTTAAACTTTCGCGATTCATACTCATTACTATATAAAAATATGGGTCACATCGCGACTAAACCAAAACATGTAATTTTTATACATAAAAATATAAAGAATTATAAAACGATAGGTGATGTATATAATAGACAAAGTAGGAACCGACACAAGCTTGCGACTCCTGCTTTACGCCTAGCAAAAGTACGTAAATCGTTTGTGGGTTTGGGTATAAGATTCTATAATAAAATTCCGAAAGTAATAATAAAATTATTTTGCTATAATCCGCGATACAGTAAATAGAAAATATATATAGTGCTAAATGTATAGTGGACTATACGTTTTTTCATACCCGGTACATGCAGGATTCGTAAAAAACATATGCACAAACCTCCACCACTTCCACCACAATACACAAGCACTACACAGTTTCATTATCACAAACTCAACAATCGTTTCGCCCCGCAACCGAAGCATCATCAGGAGATAGACTCCACGACAAAATCGCAAAGCCGAAATTCCGATCAAAGCCGTTATACTGTTGAAGATTACTTAGATGATAAGGATGTATGGATATAGCTGCACTTCTACTCTGTACAAGACAGTAATAACTAAATGTTACTAGTTTTGAGATTTATATTTTAAAAAGAGCGACAAAGTCCGAACCAGCAGTAAAGTTGACTATTCAAAAGCACTTGTTTACAAGTTTACTTGAATAAAGAATATTTTGAATTTGAATATGCTATTTCTATCTGTGGAGAATCCCTGGGATTTATGTAACCTTCCAATCAGCATTGGATTGTTTTTTTTCATACTGTCATTTCATGCTTTCCTAATGGCTTTTACATGTCACCGAGAGAGTGGGCGAGCGCAGAAGCATCGTCGGGGTAAGAAGCAGAATCCTGGGAGCGTCGCCTTAAAGGTGCCTCCTGTGAGGCCGGGACTCGGCTGTATGTGTGAGTGTTTGTCCAGTATAAGCATTGGAGTAAGTAAGTAAGTAAGTGGTCGGTCTAAGTCCAAATCAATATCACGAAGTACGAATCCTATTTGCCCTGTAGTGGGTAAGTAACTTGTTACTTTTAACGTCAGGAAGAATCATGAAAGCCGTTCTATTACCTAAAATAATTACGTCATATTCGAGTGCAAAACTATTTCTTGTTAAAGTAAGCCAAGGATGCAAGCGGGCACTATTGAAATCAGTTAGATAATTAAAATTTTATGCGCCAATTAATATGATTTTCAGTGCGATATGGATTAGAGTAACAATAGTTCGTGTTTAACGGGGACTTGAAGGGGGATTAACTTGTTTTCTGGTATTTCTAGACTTAGGATGGCCGAATTAAAATTAAATACTACCGACTTTTAGGTGATGAGCTCTGTCTATACACTAACATACACAATCCGGGCATAATTTAATGATATCACACAATTTACATAGAATCGTACTGTACTAATAATTTAACCTTTCGCAAGAATTGCACTGTTTTTTAGTAAAAACCGTATAAAAATCCGTTCAGTAGGTTTTGATAAAATCGACCACATACAGACAGAGAGTTTTCAGGGACTCAATCATATAAATTTAGATGCCAAAGTCTGTCTTTATATTACGTTATTGATAACATTAGTTAGAATTGAAACTGGTATACCGAGCTAACCTACGGGATAAACAATTCTGTGTTTAATTCAGGAGTAAGAAAAAATCGCATATCTGAGAATATTTTAACACTAATTCATATTATTACGTAATAGTGGATTTATAGGCTTTGATGACATATGACTTTGATGGTTACAGTGAGACAGTTCGATTCTTTCGAAAGGTTACGGGTACCAATCCTAGGCAAGCACCAATGAGTATTTCTGTTAAAATTTGTGTCTAACTGATAATTGCAGTTTATCACGCGCTTTTCGGTGAAGGAAAACATCATGAAGGAACTTGCATATCTCTTAAAAATTCTGCGGGTATGTGTAACCTACCTACATGCGTTGGAGTAGCGTGGTAGGTCTTAGCTCAAAATATTTTTGGCTCACTACACACGCGCATAAGACAGACAGATGTTAAACCTATGGCACATTTATGGTATAGCATCTATGGCACACATGGATATAACACATTTGAGGCTGGCTTAATAAGCTAATGAAGATTACACATAAATGCTAATAAATCATCAGTAAAATTGATCAGCGGTTATTTCGCTAGAAGCATGACATAAGCTTTGTTGCACAATGAATTATCGTGGATAAAAAATGATACCATTGTCATCACGAACTCCTTACGTAGGGCTGTCAAAAGAAATCAATTTTTTAAAACACTTTGATTTTTTTGTGGAGCTTTTCTACTGATGATGGATCGGTTACGGGGCACAAAGACCGTTGATATTGTGGAAGTGAATGTGTGCAATGAAACCCGCAAAGAAACGAATAATGTTATAACAAAAAAAACATTTTTAGAAATATTAGTATTATTTTCAATCTATATAAATCAAGAATAGTCAAAGCATATTATATCAAATTCAGTGGCGTAGCTTTCGGAGGGCTAGACGGGGCAGTGCCTCGGGGCCCCCAAAGTCGGGGGGGGGGGCTTCGAGCCCTCTGCCCCTGCCCCCACTAGTTCGTAGAATCCAGAACATGAAGAATACGGAATAAATAATTATAAATAGTTTAGTTGGGGCCCTAAATTATTTTATATCCCAGGGCCTTTCATACCTATCTACGCAGGATCAATTATACAAGGATCAATATGATTTATCAAGCTACCACAAGTATAAAAAGAAGTTTACGAACTATGCTTATACGTTCGGCGTATTACACGATTGAAGATTATTTGAATGATAAAAACGCTCGGAGTTGAAATTTCAGCTTCATACAGTAATCCGGTTAAATAGTGTAAATTTAAATGTTTAAAAGATGATCGCCGAGTTTCTTGCTAGTTCTTCTCGTCAAGAGCAACATTCCGAACCAGTTGTAGTTTCATCAAATCTAATTGATCCTTGACGATTCAAAAGTGCTTGTAAAATTCTTACGTGAATATAGATTATTTTAATTCGATTTGATTTGATTATGATATATTTATTTTTCTTGGGTACAATTTAAGCTTATATACCGATCCAACATAAAGGATAAAAAAGCGTTTTACTAATAATAATAAAAAATGTATTATATGATTTTTAAGGGCAACAAAAACATATAATACATTTTTTTACATTTTTTACAGAAGGTTTTTAGCATTTATACTGAACCTAACGAAGTCGCGGGAACAGTAAGATAAAAATATACTAAAAGATCTCTGACAGCCCTGAATAGCTGAGTTAAAGATTTATAGCAATTTTTTGTAGAACTCTCAAAGACACTTGTGACTGCGTTGCAAAGATTATTACAATCGTGTAGGCTGAAGATCTCATCATGCGATAACTATTAAGAGGAAACTGATAAAAATGCCAACCACAATATTTACTAACATCTAAATCTATTCAAATTCAAATATCCTTTATTCAAGTAAACTTGTAAACAAGTGCTTTTGCATCGTGAACTCTACTGCTGGTTCGGAAAGCTGCTCCTACCGAGAAGAACCATCAAGAAACTCGGCAGTTGCTCTTATCAAAGTAAAGGTCATATTTCTGGTTACTTTTAGTCATTACTGTCTCGTACAGGTCGAAGAGTAGCTCTATCCAGGTACTAAGTGAGCTCTAAGTAACCTCAATAATATAGTAAGTAGCCTTTTTGTATTAGCCTCTTTAAATAGTGTTTTTAGACTGATGTAATGGTAAAGTTAAAGTAGATTGCGGAATTTTATTATAGAATTTTATACTCAAACCCACAAACGACATACGTACTTTTGCAAGGCTCAAAGCAGTTTAGGGTTGTGTCGGTTCCTACTTTTCTATTATATACATCGCCAATCTTTTTATAATATGTATATTCCTATGCACAAAAATTAAATTTTAATTATTAAAATTAAATTAAATAATAGAAAATAAATGTTTAAATATGTTTATTATTCAGAAGCACTCGTTTATAAGTTCATTCGAATCAAGAATATGGTGAAATTGAACTTAATGTGTATCTCACACACATAACAAGTAGTCAAAGCGTACTTGTTATTGGCCTGTCCTTTATAAAGACAGAAGTTTTTTTCTCATAGGTTTAAGTAAAAAGGAGCTGACAGCATAATACTAGTCTAGCGGACGACAGCCATACAATATTTTAATGTATACTCGTGCCCTGGACTAGGGGTCGTGAGTGGTCAAATGTTCATCCCGATTTATGAGTGAGCGCGGGTTTGTACATTTTATATTAAAGTTTAATAACTAGCTTTTAGACGCAACTCGGTTCGAGTGTACTGCAGTCTTTTTATTTGAGTAAACCATAACACATATTAATTACGCAATCTTTAAAGGTAAATAAATGCTGTCACGGACTTTTATTTAGAACTTTTGGACGGGAATAATTTTGTAATACAGGTTTTTCGAATAACTTTCTCCGTTTACTTACCGCACGCAAAGAAAGCTTTAAATTTTGCCGTTTCCGCAATATTTTTTATTGCTGCTCCCCTTCTATTCATCTTAGTGTGATGGTATATCGTCTATAGCCTTCCTCGATAAATGGACTATCTGACACACAAAGAATTTTTCAAATCGGTCCAGGACTTCCAGAGATTAGCGTGTTCATACAATCAATCAAAACAAACAACTCTTCAACTTTATGTATTAGTATAGATTCGTAGTGCATTGATTCTTTTCGATTTTGTCGTGGAGCCTATTCTCGTGATGATGCTTCGGTTTCGGAGCGAAACGATCGTCGAGATTGTGGTGGTGGTTGTATGTGCTGCTTGTGTGCGTTGTTACTGGTGGAGGTGCCTTGGGGTGCGTATCGTGGCTTGTCCTGCATGTATAAGGTGCGTAAATTTTGCCTGTTTCATACACATTAGCTTTGCATGCATTCGCTTAACCCGTGCGGATCATAGCGAGGTAGCTAATTCTGTTATAGTACTTATAATATAGAATTCCGCAAAGTAACGCCTGTTTCTATAAATCATCTATACATATTTATAAAACAATGACGTGCGGTATCCGGCTGAGTATAATAGACCACCCTCTTTCTTACCGAGTGGTCGTAAAATACGACTAAGGTAAGTTGACGTCAGGCCGTAAAATACGCAGCCAAATCATGTGACAACATGTTAACATGTCGTGCCGACCCCACTTAGAGTGAGATAAGGGCAGGATGATGATGATGAAATAGTTTTTAAACAAAGTCCCCTGTCTGTATGTTATTGATTTGCTAAAAATCTACTGAACGGATTTTTGTACTATCTACCCTAAAAGCTTATGTTAATAGTACATTACAGTGTTATATAAATCGTGTTGAAGAGGTCGTGCAGTCGTTAAACGCTTCGCCTGCCTTTTTACCCGCGTACGCCGCGTGAACCAGCAGAGATACACAAAAGTAATAACCTAGAGAATTATAGATCTATAAAAGTACTACATAAAAGTCTGTGAGAGCATTTACGAGTATCTGTCACTTAGTCTGTATATAAAAGGTTTTGATTTGATTCGCATTTCTACGTTGACTTATGCCTCTTATTAGTATGGTCGACGTGTGCAGTGTGCGTACTGTCGAGCATCGACGAGCCTTTGCCGACTGCGGCGCGGGCGCACGTCCAAACTTCCGGTATTGGATAATCGTGAAATGTTTCATGTCACTTTCGGTCAGAGATCGTAAACCTGGCGCTCGTTTGATTGACCCTTTCAATAACTACGCAAGGTAAATGGTTCTATAGATCAGAATTAAATTGTTAACAAAATTATTTTTTTTACCCGCGACCTTTTTTTACCTCATTAGAGACGACAATGTTTGAGTACTCAATAATTCAGTATATGTTTATTTCCCCGTTTTTTGTTCTATACGTTAATCCAGTTTTTAAATTACAATCTCGCAGAACTTTATCAATAGCCCGTGAAAGCGTTACAGACGTAGAGACAGACAGATATCTATCTGGGAAGCATACATCACTTAATTATTATGTACATTAAGGTGCGGCATATGAAGTTTTAAATATAGATTTTTAAAAAGAATGTATTTAAAATAATAATAAAATACTGTTCATCATCCTTCTGCCCTTATCCCACTCGAAGGGGGGTCTAAGGGGGGCACGACATCGTTATAAACATGTCGTCACATGATTCGACTACGTATTTTACTACCGGCCGCCTGCCACACGTATTTACCCTAGTACCTTTTACGATCCCTCGGTAAGAAATGAGGGTGGTCTATTATACTTAGCCGGATACCACACGGCATAAATAAAATACTGTTCATTTTCCTAAAATAAGTTTCATTATTCTTCGCAGAACTAATATTTATTTCTTTTAAAATTTAGGCAACACTAAATACCCGTGGAAAGCCGGGTCGGGTCGGCTCGTTACAGAATAAATATATCTCTATGGAGCTGTGTTCTCTAACACGCAAGTCCCGTGCGTTGGCATATATCACACGATCCCGTGACTGTTCTGCCATTCTCGGAATGCAGACTACAAACATAAACAACGTATGGGAAATTATTACAATAGGCGTCTGTATATAGTTATGTAACCGTAATGTTACAGTTGAGGACGTATGATGAGTGCGAATGTTAAACTCCATTTAACTTTCTGTATCGAACGTATGCTTTGGTGTAAACCTATGTTTCCCTATGTTGTGCCCGGTGAGACCGTGCGACCCTTTCGAAGGGGTCACGGCTTCTAAAAACTAAAGTGTCTTATCGATAATTGCAATTTGGCACATGATTTTTGGTGAAGGATTATATCGTGAGGAAACCTGCATATCTTGCATACCTATATATTTACAAGCAGTTAAATTATGGAATGCATTACCTTTACAAATTCAGGAATCCAAATCATTGACATATTTAAAAAAATATATCTTGTCTGGTAACAATTCATATAAATTATTTTTATGTATTTATACTAAGCGTTATGTATTTATTATATAATATTTATTAGTTTATAGATTTCATATACATATATTCTTCTTAAATATTTTTATGATGTGGAAATATTTTGCTTCTGTAATAGTATGTATTATTAGTATGTATGTAAGTATATAATAGTACACCACCCACATAGCCCGTACGATTCTCCTTAACCCAAAGGTCGTCTGGAAGAGATTGCTACTAAGTGCTAAGACTATTTGTTTTCTACTGCTGTTTTATTCTGTCCAATTTTTTTTGTGGTGTACAACAAAATGTAATAATAAGTAAATAAAAAATATCTCTAGTAAATTCTGGGGATATGTGAAACTACCAATCCGCATTGAAATAGCGTGCTCTCAGCTTCACCCTTCTGTCCAAACACGCAGAGAAGTCCTACACCCAGCAGTGGGCCAGTACCATGCAGTTACTTTACTTACTTTACAGCGTTTGTTGAGGCCTCTGTAATATAACTTTTAATATAAAAAAAAATAATTATTCAATTAAGGAAGTTTAATGACAGGTAAATGATAGGACGCAAAAAGAATTTTCTTTTTAGTTATTGTTGCACTGAAATCTAGCATTGTGCTTAAATGGCCCGAAGCGAAGGTAATACTTGAGTATTACCTTCCCTCCTTTCGCTTATAGCAAAATAATCTTGAGATTATTTTGCTATAATCCGCGATTATCGCGGAAAATAGTTAAATAATTTTATGATTACTTTTGTATTATGCTTCTCCGCAAAGTAATTTTAGCATTCTATTAAATTAATAAATAAATTATTTCAATAAATAATCGCCGAAGCGAAGGGTTACACTCGTATAGAGTCCATGTTCGAATTACTACCCTTAACATTCAAATTAATTAACATTCCCACCAGTGATTGGTAAACAGTGATGTAAACGTTAAAACCGACTTTTCGTTCACTTTCGACATTGAAACATCGAGAAATAACGCTTTTTTAATAAATAGATAAAAAATAAATAAACAATACAGAATAGACTTGTTCTACGTCTAGATATGTTTCATTTAATATCTATTTAGATTGAGATAGGATTAATTTAAATATTTTTTAGAAGCAATTTTTATTTTTTAGGTGTGAGACTCAATGGATGCTCTTATCACGTAAAAAGTTCGACTGAGGTAGATTTTATTTATATACAAATTAAGAACACTTTAACGTACAATAGTCGTAATGAGTCAACGTTTAAACATGCTCCGGTAGCTCGGCTATACATACTTTCGTTGCAAAGAAAGTGTCCCCTACTTTAAGTAGTTAAAGGAAAAACAAATGGCATACGACCATATCCATATCCGAAATATTTATAATTTTTGAGTTACTTTTTTGACTTTTTACATTCCTCCTCTTTTGTGTTGAGCAATTGGATTTTTGTCTTATTTCTTAAAAATGTAAATTTTGTATAGTATATGTTAGCCTACTACATAAACATTAATTTTACCAAATTTCAACATTGCTCTGGTGGATAAACCATGAAATCTGATATACAGACAGACTTTCGTATTTCTGATATTGGTATCGATTCTGCTCGTGTTTACGTATGTCAGGTGCTCGGCAATCTGTAAAGTTGGTTACGTCAGTTCACTAACAAGATTGACCGTGAGGGCTCTCTGGCTTAACTGAAAACAGACACGAGAAGTACGATACACAAATTGATAGAACATTCCAATAGATTTGCTTTATTTGTTTTCCAAAATGGTTTTAGCCTTTTTTTCAATCACTACTATACGCTACTGGCTGTAACGACGTCTCTAACTCTGCTGGCGTGGCACAAATGGGATCATAAGATGTGAGACTATGGTCTCACATCTTAGTCGTCACATCTCGTACACCTAAGCCGTGATATGTCACGGCTTAGGTGTACGGAGGGCTTGTGATATTGCTGGCTAGTCATCACGCTGTCGTATGAAGCTCCACTAGCAACGGGGAAAGTCGTCCTAAGGGTGTCCCCTGTGACGTCGGACCACAGCTTAGGGCGACGTGTTGCGGAGGGCTGGTGGTATGACTATGACTGGCCATCATGTTGTTGTATGAAGTTCTACTAGCGCCGGGGAAAGTCGTCTTAAGGGTGTCTCCTGTGATCCTGTGAGGCCGGACCACGGCTTAGGGCGACGCGCAGTGGAGGGCTGGCGGTGTGGCTGTGACTAGTCATCACGATAGCTTAATGAAGCTCTACTAGCGTCGGGGAACGTCCTCCTAAGGGTGCCACCTATAAGGCCGGACCACGGCTTAAGGCGAGGTATGATATGGTATAGTATATTATTGATACAGTAATTTCAATCACATATCGTCTATTCTGGAATACAAGACACGTTCCTTTCTATCCATATTAACAACAACCAAGAAAAGATTAACCGCACCACAAATGGTTTTGGACAATAAGGAAGTGACTAAAAATACCATTGTCGATAACGAGTTTAACGACACCTGCCGTGAGTCAGATCCTCTTGATCTACCGTGTACATACTAAACAAACTAGACTTGCCTACGCAGGGGTTTAAATTAATTGAGAAAATAAAAGGGGTTTAACGCCTGGACTTTCCTTCCACCTTCCTACAGGACTGCAGCCCAATGTGATTTAAAAATGTTTAAATACGACATGCCAAACCAGTGGCAGCTTCAATAATCATATTGACCCTGCCATTCAAAAGTGCTTGAAAAACTTGATCGAGTAATGACTATTTTCATTCGATACGGCCTAATTTATGAGTAGCAATGGCCTGAATTATTGATAAAAAGACAAGAACGCACTTATTATTGGACAGAAGATCTTCCACAAATCTCGGATGCCGGAAACAAAGTGGTCGACGACATTATTTCTTTACTTACCTAATGACTTATGCTTGTAGTACTAACGGCTTTGACAGCGTCACCGGAGAGACGGGGCGAGCGCAAAAGTTTTGCAGTGGAAAATTGAAAGAGTACTATTCACACTTGCAATTTTTGTAAGATGTTATGATATCGTCTGGGTCATTAACCCTTTGACCGTCAAGAAACGGGGGGGGGGGTGTTATCATTTTATACTAACTAACATGTATTGGTGACATCATTTTGATTTTTCAAAATTGAATTCGTGCACGTGGTGTTCGCTAGACGTTTGAGGGGGGGGATGCTCTTGGGCCTCTATGAAGTTTGTTAGGTATCTCTGTGCCTGTTAGGTTTTCTGTGCTAGATATGTTTTTTAAGTTGATTACTAATGATACCTGTCATTAACACCCAAAGTGGTCCTGAGTCGATTTACGTCCGTCGCTGCAGATAACTTGCCAATTAGAAAAGTGTCGCAGGTAACGATATTGCCGCCTTCCTTGCACTTTAAAACCTGTTCACGATTTTTGTCCGTTAGAAAATCGTAATTAAAAAAAATACTAACACGACTTAATCTGAATAGTACGAAATACTTACTACTGCCTATTTAACTAAATATTTTAACTATCACTATCACTGAAATACTGCAGTATAACATAGTGCCTTTATAAAAGGATGATATTACGTTACACTGGTCAAATATAATAACTATCGCTAGAAGTGCATCTTACAATAGTTTAAATGGCTATAATTTGCATCTGATAAATCTATTCTATAAAATGAAACGTTTATGCTTTGAATACTAAAGGGTACCTCAGATCTGAGGCACCGTATCTCACAAACTGCGTAGGACAGAACAAATAACTAATTATCGAACCATTATGGATGGTTGTAAAGTAGAAGCGAGATAACTCACAAAAGGGTGCCAATTTTCACCGCAGAGTGTCACTTCCGCTGCCAAGACGTTATCTGATGGCCTTATCGTTCACGCGGAAACCAGTTTAGGGCTGTTAAGACTTTAAAATAAAAAGATGGTATTTATTACATACAATAGGTACTTTTTATAAGAGACCACGAAAACCAACCATCATAATAATCATTCTCCTGCCCTTATATCCCACTCTAAGTGGGGTCGGTACGACATATTTTAAACATGTTTAGGCTAGTTATTTTACGATTAGCCGCCTGCCTGACGTCAGCTTACCTTAATCGCCTTTTACGACACCGCGGTAAGAAATGAGGGTGGTGAAACAAATAAAACCAAATTAGGTACAAAAGTGGTACACGCGACTTCGTTCGCGCCAATTGAAACGTTTAAGTACATACAATAAAACAATATGTGTCTTCCCTGTTCCATTCATATATATATTTGTTATATGGGACACATAGACACACAGTCGTCTCTGTCCTACGTAACTTAATACTTGTGTTATGGATGACAGACAACTGTATATACATATATACAATACATATATATATTGTATATATGTATTGTATATATGTATATATATATACATATATATATATATATAATTAAAAAAAACAACTAAATACATAAATACATCCAGACTTGATGCTTTGGTTACGGGGCGAAACGATCGTAGAGATTGTGGTAGTGATTGTTTGTATTGCTTGCTGGTGGCGGCATATTGAGTACGTGAACGTTGCCTGCTTGATACACTTAGCCTTACATAGATTCTCTTAACAAACGCGGATTATAGCAAAATAATTATGTTATAGCTTCTGTTAAATCACCCTGTTTATTGAAGAAAAGCGCACGAAAATCCGTTCAGTAGTTTTAACTTGCAACAAACAAAACCAGGATTTTGTTTTGTAATGCCTACTGATTATGACCGATAAATGCAATAATGTTTTCATAAGAATCACTCAAATTGAAATAGATAACGATCTATGTGTATCCAGCGTAAAATAACGTTATTTCCATAACGTTGCAACGATGTCTTACGCAACGTTGTTCGTACCCTGTATGTAGACACGTTACCGAATTATAATTGCGGAGTGTTACAGTTTGTGGAAACAATATGACTGGCCCGTTCACGCAGTCGGCAGTCTGGTTACGGCTCCGGGTTCGATTCAAAATATTATTTATTCAAGTAAACTTGAAAACTCAACTCTGCTGCAGGCCTACTTCCATGAACTCTTATTGCAATTGAAGACGTAAACAAAATTGTTTTGCTTTTTCATACCATGACGTCTTAAAGACGCACACTTTAAGTCGTTGCCGAATGAGCGTTCGGAATTCGGCCTAAGAACATTTGAGTAAAAGAGACAGAGTTATCTATAGATCATATAACGTTGTTCTTTTGAAACGTTTCGACCCCAATGCAATCCACACTTCATGGTACGAAAAGAAAGCGATTCGGTTTAGGTGCTGATTTTGAATTGAATCATTTTCTAAAAGTTCATAGTAGGCCTACTGGTGTAAGCTAACGAACTGTACTATGGAATTGTACTATCCGAACGGTGAAATCGTGTGCCTCTCTCTCTAGGGGGTCATAGGTTCAAGATAGCTTCTGGTGATGTTATAAAAACAGGGGAATATTGTGATCGAACATTTTAAACTTTTTCTTTAAATACACTTTCATATACATAGAATTATATATATATTTAAAGACTAAAATTAGGTTCGACGTTATCAACTGAGTCGCATCCGCCGTGTTCACGCGCCATATTTGTTCCCGAGTACTACAGTTATCGTTTTTTTCTACCCTCAATTCCCTATAAACCACAAAAGGTCTCCTACACACCACAGTGGTATAGAATAATATTGTAGTTCCTATCGTACCAAATTTGATCAATATCGCTTCAGGGAATTAGCACACCGAAAGACGGACAGACGGAGTACAGGCAGTATTTCGCATATTTTAAGCAATTTAATTTTTGTATATAAAAATATAAAGAATTATAAAACAATAGGTGCTATCTATATCTGTATATCTATATTAATATATATAAAGCTGAATTGTTTGTTTGTTTGTTTGTTTGTTTGTTTGAACGCGCTAATCTCAGGAACTACTGGACTGATTTGAAAAATTCTTTGAGTGAGAGATAGTACATTTACCGAGGAAGGCCATAAACTATATAACATCATTATAATAGGAGAGGACCTCTCTCTTTTAGTCTAGGTTTTAAGGTTAATCCGTTTTAACCATAAATAATATAAATATTACGGTTTACTCAAATAATAAAACTGCATCTACGCGAACGAAGTTGCGTTTAAAAACTATTAATAGATAAAGTAGGAACCGATAAGAGCTCATGGCTCCATAAAAGATACTAATGAATTTTTCTATTCAAACATATATGCCTTACTGGTATTTGCAATATCAACAAGGCAGAATTATGCGCAACAAAACATCGTGAGAAAATCTGCATACATCTGGAGAATTCTAAGGACATGTCCGGCGGATTGGAGCTGCGTGGTGGATAGTTCCAACCCTTATTCCAACCTATATTACAGCAGTGGGATAGTAAAAGGTACTTTCGTACAGGATAAGTAGAGGGGAACTCTAAAACAGACAGAGCCTCGGCAACGGTTGTCCGGGTCAGCTGATTCGGTACACCAGAGTTGTGTTATCTATTGTGATACGCCCGTTAAGTTAGTGTAACAATGGTGAGAGATACTTCTCTAGTGGGGTCACCACGAATGAGTATTTACGATGTGTGAACAAAATTTGAATATCTACGATCTACAACATTTACATCGTAAACAAACTTTAAATAGCTATATTTTATTTATATAAATAAAATGTTAGGGGTTGGCAAACCTTATCACATTTATTTAGGGGTATGAACATAGATAGTAGTCGATTCTTCGACTTACTGAATATGCATATAAAATATCATCAAAATCCGTCAAGCCGTTTCGGAGGAGTATGGTAATTAAAATTGTGAGACGTGAATTTTATATATAGTAGTAATATATATACACATACGTGCATACGCGCACTCACTCACATACGATAAAATTTGGTGCGCTAATATAAATAACACAAACACATATATTAACCTATCATTATTTTCGTTTTCCTTATTTCATTTTATTTTTTCTATATTTATCGTTTACCTGTATATAACTTGTTGTATTATCTGAGCGAAGGCGAGAACTTTGAGATAGTGGTTTTTATAAACTGAATTCGGACTTTTTAGCACAAAATTTGTTATAACATTTGAACAAAAAAAATATTTTGATCTATTTCTTCGGTTTCTGAAATAAAACTTCTTTACGCACGCTTTACTCGGGATGTAAGATGATGAGTGCGTGACGAGAGCGTTAAGGAAAGTTATTTCATATTTATTCTTCACGTATTAATGTGTAAATTAGGAACGTCTACTTTAATATCGAAAATATTGTAACCCTACAGATGAGTCACGTCTCGAAGAATGGGGATAAGCGATTACATCAACTGGTTCCCGAGCGCCGTGTATTGTTTAAAGAGAGCCCTTTGGACCGATAAAGATTACATTATCATCATCATCAGCCCACCTCAGTCCACGCATGGACATAGGCCTCTCTTACACGCCATTTGTTTCCATCCACCGGTCATCAGTTCTGCGACAGATATGGCCGGCCCATCGCCACTACAACTTGCTAATACGCTGTGCTATGTCGGTGACCTTAGTTCTCTGACGGACTACTTCGCTACGAATACGATCCCTCAGAGTAACCCCGAGCATAGCCTTTTCCAAAGCCCGATGAGCGACTTTAAGCTCGTGGACCGCCTTCAGCTCCGCGGGTCGCGGATTCGATTCCCACCGAGGGCCAACATTTTCTATAAACAATTTGTTGGTTCTTCGAGCCTGGTTTTTGTATATTCGTATTTAAAATGATATATGTAGTATATTTTCCAGTTGTCTGTCACCCATAACACAAGTATTAGGTTACTTAATTTGGGGATGAACGACCGTGTGTGCAAGTGTCCCATATATTCATTTATTTATTGACACTGGCTGAATACTTTAGTCTTTAAACTCTGTGGGAAAAATTACATTATTATTTCACTGAATCCGATAGACCTTATCAAAATTTCTATAGAGGATACCGAAATTTGTCAGAATGCAGAATGCGAGCTTAAGGAGTTGTCTAAATAAATTATAGAAGTAAGTGTTTTCTCTTGGTAAAAGTAATAAGATATCAAAAAGATATTACTAATCAAAATGATTTCGGTATACTTTTTTGATATCGAATATTACACTTTTATTGCAGTGAACCTTAGAAATTTTATTTATGTATATATGGATAGTGAATTTTAATAAAATTCATAATAAAATAAATAAATATAATAGTAGGTAGGTAAAGGTAGATAATCAGGTTGAATGAATAATGTTTTAAATTGTTTATTCAATCATGAATAGTTCATGAGTTCTTTTTATATATTGTTTTTATGTATATGCGTTTTGATGCGTTCCCAGGTCAGTTGCGGAAAACCTGTAAACGTTTCAGGGAAGAGTTCGCGGATTCCTGCACTAGGAGTTCACCTGTTCAGTATTCCCCGAGCAGGACACATTTATGAAAAGGTAGCAAATAAGCCATTTCGGAGGCGCCTACGCGTTAGCTGCTGGGATTTTCCCACGTGCGTATACACGTTACTAATCTTAATTTTATATTAGACGTCATCAATGCGATTCCGACACGATTTACTAAAAAAATAAAACGTTAATTTATACTGTAATTGAAGGTAAGACCATGGAGGTTATTAAAAAAAAATCTGTTGATTCGAACGACTTTATCAGATTTACCGGATAAGCGGTATTCAAATTCAAATAATTGTTTGGTCAATTTGGCTTTTACAAGCACTTTTGAAGCGTCAAATTACAATGAAGTTAAGACTGGTTCGAAAAGGTACTACTACCGAGAATAACCAGCAAGGAATGGTCACTCTTTTCAAAAATAAATATTTCATGAATATATAATTGTTTGCAAATCAAAAACTACGATATAATTCTAGTGCGTAGCTGGTCGCAACTTCAGTTCAAGCTTTCTTATCATCCAAATAGTTTTCAACAGTATAAGTTTTATGAATAAGCGACTGTTTAAATGTATACCGAAGCCCACAAATGCAAGCAAGCATAAGGTAAGCAAACGTAGTCGTAGAGGCCATTTTTACTCAATTAACATCGACCTATTGTAACTAGAGTCGCTACATAGTGCTAGTTTAATAACGCAATAGTTTGCAGTGCATGTACTTATCGAAGCCCTTTATAAGGTATGGAAACCGGTAGTTCACTTACTTTACTTTAGATTTTCCTTAGATATATAATTCCTTGACTAGCTCGCTGGAGCAGATGACAGTGACCCTACACCCCTGCGGCTTAGATCCAGCAGTTGACATCAAATGGTTGACAAAGAAGAAGAAGAAGTCGTTAGGTATAAAGGAGATAAATATGACACTTTGTTGCTATTAGAAGAGTATTACGAGCGACCTTTGAGTTGGGCTGCTTTTGTATGCACACGGGATTCACAGCGGCTCGAGTGCATATTAGATGGGCGTGGTATCGAGTGAAATTTTAAGTGAATATCCCACTGTGGAATTTAAAAATGTCAATGTATTATCGTACATTACGTGGAAAGTTATACGTAATATGTTTTTGTAGATAGTTCGACGTCTTTTGTTTAATTAAAATATCAGTAATTTAGTGAAGCATTATAGCCACAGGAATTCTTTTACGTGTTTAAAAAAGGAACACGGTTTATATCATCAATTATTTGACACGCCATTTCAGATAATGTAATACGACACATAACCTTGACCTAAAAATTAAATAGTACAGGTGCGAGTGAGACGAAACAAGAATGTTATTCTTTACTGTTAATCGTAGCTGCTGTGCTATTCTCTAAAAGCAAATCGCAACGCTGTACTCGTCGATGAGAGCCAACCTTGCTATCGCCTGTCAACCTAACCACGCCGAAATTGGTATTCTCTAACGACAGATTGCTCTTTAACATTAAACTAAAATTAAAAATATTTTGTTTTAATTGTTTTACATTAAGTACCCTTGGATATATTTGATGATATATTGAAAGAAGTAAATAAAGTAATATGATTTATTTTTCAATGTAAAGTTAAAGCTATAACAAATAAATCATTTAATAACTTTTCATGTGGTTCATTAGGATCATTGAATGGTGTCATCATGAACGGCCTCTGAGCATATCCAGAGTCATCTAAAAAATATATTCACATTACAACTGGCCTAATCAACATAATATATTTGTGATAGTATTTAGCATTTACCAAGTAAATAAAATATTTCCCCTATAGCATGGAGTCCATTTAAATGATCTTTAATGATACTATTTGTGAAGACCAAACATCCAAAAAATTTGCATCAACATGGATAATATTTAAATCAGCATCACAAATCTACAAGAAATTAATGATATTAGAAAATAAAGTAATGTTCTAGAACTGTTAAATACTATATTAAATTAATTATATTACACTTACTATAAGAACATTTCTGGCATGATAATCTTTATGACAATAGTACCTTTCTTCATGATGCCGAGGTCTTCTCATGGTTTTAATTCACTTTCTAATAAGTTAATGAGATCTTCCGATAGTCTGTAATATTTTATGTACTCAGAATCTCACGAAATTGTACGGATAAGACTAATTTGTTTCGCTTGTCGGCGTTTTGCTAAGTCGTCTTGTTTCTTGGCTTCTTCCAATAAGAATATGATACACGCTAACTTTGCGGTCATTTTTATAATTTTTAATACACTATAACAACTGAATTTAACTTTAAAAACTAATCTTTCGCCCTAACAACGTTGACTCTCGCCTTAGATAATGTAGCTTTTGAATGTGACATTAAGTGGCGAGGTTGTGAGCGAGGGCGTCGGCGACTCGTCGGCAATTTTTTGTTAGCGAATACCAAATTGTATGAAGGAATGTGAAGTGTCACGGCTTTCATTAGTTCAGATAGACGCCGTACTCGACGTAGAGCGCTAGTGTGGCTTAGTATGATTTAGTGAATACCGAATCATTATCTCGTCGCTGTTCCAGCCGTGAAAGTAAGTTTATTTCCTTAGCGAATAGCACCCCAGGTCAGTGGACCAGTATAAACAAACCCATCTCCCAATTGAATTATATTTATTTTGTTTGAAAATACCTTTTTTTATTGATTGTATTGTGGCGTATCGTGTCCCTCGGTCATCGTATCACGCTTAAACGAATGAAATATTTTCGCTAATTGTTTGTAGTTGTTTTTATTATTGTCAGGAGAAAGTTTTTATGGAAGAAAAAATTCAATAAGTTTAATCTAAACGTTTTAGAAAAGTTAGATTTTTTTGCTTTCAACTATAGATAGGGTCGTTCATAAAGGGGGTATAATGCCAAAAACATATAATAACGAATGAAGTTTGTTCTACAATTTTAAAAGTGTAGTTGCCTAAAGGTATACCATGGATTATATGATACTTATAAATTACTAGTGATGCCTGCGTCTTCGGTGACATCAACTTAAACGTTTAAGAACCTGTGTATAATTATGCGTATTAGCCGTGAAAACCTAACAGCCAGACCTTCGACTTTTTTTCATCACTCAATAAAACGCACATATTTCGTTCATAACATAGTTTTATCTTAATATTAAACTCCCATTAATGAGTTTCTTACGGGTGCGGTATACGAGAATACTCCTTACGGATATTTATTAACGGAAATTGTATTATAATACAACGCGTTTTTATTAACGCGGAACCTATCTACCGCTTTATAGGGTAGATTACTGTAGTTTAACTCAAAGGACATTAACAAATAATAGAACGAATACATTCAGAGACGACATCGCGTCAGCAGCTAGCATAGCTTCTGGCTCGTGAATAAAATATCTTTGGGGACGGAATTGTGCAGTCGACCGGAAAACAAGTGGGCAGAATCGTGCCAGCCGCTTCACAAATCGATGACATTAATAAACTGCACATTGTCTCTGTGACATTAACCGTGCTGTCTATTGTAATGTGAGGTGAACTGATTCTATTTTGGCACTAGTTGCTCGAACAGCGTCACCGGGAAGGACGGCCGAGCGCCGAATAAGCGTTACTGCCGTCAGGTAAAGTCACTCTAAAAGGCTTTCTTCACGGTCGGGATCAACCACCAACCAACGTACCCTCGGTCGTAACCAATTTTTGTATTAGTTCTACACGATCGGTGTTCGACCAAACATGCCAGTTTTCTTCGGCATTCTAAGCGCAAAGATCTATCAATAGGGCTCCTTGCCATTCAAAGCGACAAAAGTCGGTTTGGCAATAACTTCTTATACTTAGGCGAAGGAGAAAAAAAAGAAGTAAATAAAACAATGGATAAATAGGATGTAAAGGTTTCTTGATTCTCAAGACTTAAAAAGAAGAAAGAAGCTCTTCGTTTGCGGCATTAGTTCTGCAAAACCATTTGAACAATCGACAAAGAGCGGCCGCTGCGATTGACAAGCAAACACCGAGGCGATCTCTTCGACCGACAGCGTTCCACACGGTTGGAACTGAACATGGACGCGAGTCGATGGCATCAACCAAATATCAGTTAACCGACTTCTGCGCTCCGTTTTTACATGAACCCGATCAAGGATGCGATGGTTGGGTGGTTGATCCCAATCATGTAGAAGGCCTTTTAGAGTGCCTCCTGTGATGTGATGGTAACGAAGTCGCAGGTTCAATTAATTCCTTATAATGCTAGTAGTGGGACTTAATGCTTTTGCAGTCATATATCTTTCATAATCATTATTCTCTCGCCATTCTAAGTCGACACAATATGTATTTGTCTTCCATTATAAATGTCTTACTCAGCGTACATAATAAAATAAGTTAAATTACGTTGTTCTTATTAACAAAAATAATCAAAAAAGAAAAACAAAAAAATTATAAATATATCATTTTCAAGATAGTAATATATATGCTGTCTGTTTTAAAAATGTGTTGTGCTAATTATATTTTTTTGTAACGGCCTGTTACTATCCCACTGCTGCACATAGGCCTCCTTTCCACGTTTTTGTAGAGAAAGATTGGAGCTAAGACCCACCACGCTGCTCCAATACGGATTGGTAGGTTTCACATATCCCCAGAATTCAGAAGTGGTATGCAGGTCTCCTCAGGATGATTTCCTTCACGGAAAAGCATGTGATAAACTGCAATTATCAATTATAATTTAATATAAATAATTTTTAACAGAAAAATTAATTGGTGTCTGTCCTGGGTTAGAACTCGTGACCCCTTCGAAAGAGTCAAACGGTCTCACCGCTGGTTCATCACAGCTTTGTGCTAATTATTTGAGTCTCTAAATATTATGTTAATAAGCGATTAAAAAGATATTAATTTAGGAGAGCACTGCCTCGCAATCGAAAAGTTGGTCAATAATCAAGAGAGCATCACTGAGATGTTTCAAATTTTATAGATTAAGCTCATGAAACCTCTCGTGTGTGGTAAATGGTAATGACAGTTGGCCAACTTCGATAAACTGGCGGTCCGGTTTGATGTCACCGAGAATACCGATCTTACCGTCATGACCCGAGTAGCGTTATGATTTTTTCTGATGAATGATTACTCGATACTTCGATCACTAAGTCACGTGATGCGAGTCTACACGATACTACGAGTTTAAGCAAATAGGCCACAAAATGTTACAGACAGACGGATTCTCACATTCGTGTTTTACCAACCACTAACTAAAAAATTTACCAACTATAAACCTGACCTATTTCTTACCGAGGGCTCAGAAATATACTAAGCTAAGTTGACATGAGTTATTAATTACTTTCATTCCAATTCGGGAAAACATTGTGACACACTGATTTCCACTTGGGTGCGGCCTCTGGCTTATCTAGAAGAAAGGTAAATTGGAAATTCCGTATTTTTCTTTTCGCTTCTCATAAAATATACTTATCTGAAATATGAAATATCCACTGTTGCGCCTTACCTTTATTTTGTTCAGAATGTTATAAATAGTTAGGACGGTCTGAAATTCCGTCACCACCAAATATGTTCCCACCATATTATTTCCAGCATGTATTACGACATTTGTTTTCTTGAATTCATTAGCTGATGTCCGCTAAAATATTACGCCCTGACCGTTTATATTGCGAAATCATAAAAGACAATGGGGAAATAATTTGAGGTATCCGTGCTATAGGTTAATTAGTTTGATATTTTAAAGAAACGTTGCATAAATTTTGTATAACGTGTTGAAACGGACAAATGTATTGTTCGTTGTTGAAAAGATTGATTGCTATTAGCGTTTTATTTCTTTTAAACGTATCGTAATTTGAGATTTAAGTTTTGTATTCAAGTGTAGACACACTTAAACGGAATGTGTGACAAGACTTGCGACTTGTTCATTTATTTATTTTTTTTATTCGGATCTCCAAGAGCATTACACCTTATCCTACCCTACTCCTACTAATATTATAAATGCGAAAGTTTGTGAGTATGGATGAATGTTTTTTACTCATCATGCTCCTGTCCTTATCCCACTCTAAGTGGGGTCGGCACAACATGATACAAACACTTCGTCACATGATTTGGCTGCGTCTTTTACGATCGGCCGCCCGACTGACGTCAACTCACCACAGTCATATTTTACGACCCCTCGGTAAGAAAGAGGGGGGTCTATTCTACTCAACTGGATACCACACGGTGGGTCAACTTGTCCTAGTCGCCTTTTACGACACCTCGGTAAGAAATGAAGGTGGTCTATTCTACTCAGCCGGATATCACACGGCAAGAATGCTTGGTTAATTGGTTACTCTTTCGTGAAAAATCTATTTGAAGGATTTGGATGAAACTTTACAGTTATATAGGTCATACATCTGAATAACATATAGGATAAAATCTTTTATAATTTTATGTAATACAAACACACATGTGAAGAATGCTAAAAGAAATCTGGCCCCTCAGAGCTATCTTGGCGTACGCTGCCTAAACCATTGGAGTTACACAAAGATGAGGTACCGTAGTATTTATTATTTGTCTCGAGTAGTTCTAAATAAAAGTCAAGCCCAGCCGTTCCCGAGTTTTAGCAGGACTAACGAACAGCAATTTATTTTTATATATATAAAGATAATAGCTACAAAACGATTATTAAATGAGACCGGGGCTAAACTGGGCAGGTCAATTTTATTTTTTACATACAAAATGTTCGACATAACTTTTGCTTGCAAGTTCGCTAACATTTTGTAGGTTTCTACGAAAAAAGAAAGAAGACTTGTCGATGTGTCGCAGCAGGTGTATTTTTTGCCTCGTAACATTCTAAGTAACAAGCAGTCTTATAAATGTTTGTTTACGTTATAGGGTGTGTACACAATTTCAAAAAGCGAATTAATAGTCACTTATTTATAAAGCTTATTATACTTCTAAAGACTATACTGTTTGGATGATAAGAAAGCCTGCATTAGAAAATCCTTTCAGCTTCATACAAAACAGCGGCTTATAATGTATAATTGAAAATATTTAAAAGATTGACCGCCTAGTTTCTAGCTGGTTCTTCTCGGTAAGAGCAACATTCCGAACCAGTTGTAGCTTCATTAATCATATTGATGCTTGACGATTCAAAAGTGCCTGAAATGGTTTATTTGAATAAAGATTATTTTGATTTGATTTGATTTGATATAAGAACGCCAGGATTGAAGTTGCGAGCAGATTATATTGCAATTCTTGATTTTTAAACAATTATATATTATCGATATATTTATTTTTGAAAATAGTGACCTCCGAGATCATGCTGGTTCTTCTCGGTAAGAGACTTTCGACGATTCTAAAGTGCCTGTAAAAGCCAAATTAAATAAAGAATTTTGTACTTGATATTTTTTAATGGTTAAGGAATAAACTTTGTACGAATTGCTTTTTATCAGCAGAAAAGTACTATCATTTATGTGGTAAAATACAATATTAATTTATTGCGATATGACTATTTCGCGAAAGGGCCTGCGCCGTCTGAACTAAACGGAAGGCGCAGGTATACATTTTCGCCACGCTGTAGAAAGATACGGAGGTACTCTCCTACGCCGCGCCGGCGGTCTACTCTTGTCCTGACGTAAGTTAAATTTTTTTTTTTTAGCAATCATAAAGTGTGTAGCGCCGTTACAGAAGTTTTCACCTTAAAAACGAATGTGAAGGTTTCCATTGATTCCAAGTTCTATAAAAGGAAAATAAAGTGCTTAATTGATTTGGCATAATCTTTGCGGTGTGGCAATCATAATCATCGGTCGATGAGGTGGTTAACTCAGCCATTACTATACAAGTCATGTTCCCATGGAATAGATCCAAGAACACTAGCTACGTTTCCGCATTGAATCGCTAAAGTTATTATTTATGGGTAGATCTAGTAGTAGGTAGGTGGTCATGTTTTTCCCTTCCATTCACTCCTATTCTTTTACATGAATGTCATACTTCACACAATCCAACCATCTTTTTTTAGACTTCCTTCAAGTAACATATCCATCCACATTCGTGACTAGCACTCGTTTAGTTACATGATTTTCATTATTTGTTCAGACTATCATAATCTGGCACTCCTCAGCTTTTCCATAATGGACGCAACTTTCAGACTTCCCGGATATTTCGTATTTTATCCGCTTACTACTTACTTACTATCACACACACACCCACCTTAACATTCTCGTCTCGTTTGCTCGCACTTCTTTCATCTTTCGTTGCCCAATATACTAATCCATACTCAATACGACTGTCAATATCCCAGCGCTGGGCGAACGTCATCCCTTTTAAAAGGTAATAATGAAATTATTTTGCAGTAATCCGCGATAAAAAAAATTGAAAATATATAAATATATATAATGCTAAATGTAGAGTGGACTATCGGATCTCATACCCTTTACATACAGGATTTTCCAACACGACCAATCTGAGTCCTGATGAGGCTTCGCTTGCGGGGTGAAACGATTGTTGACTTTGTGATAGTGAACGTGTGTAGTACTTGTGCATTGTGATCGCGGTGGTGGATGTTTGTGCATGTGTCTTTATGAATCCTGAATGAATCGGAATCGGATCCTGAATATGTCGGATAGTCAATATTTAGCATTATATAATATTTATTATTTATTTAGCACGGCTTATAGCAAAATAATTTCATTAATACATTTGTATTATGGATTGGCGCTTGGACCCATCATGCCCTATGCTGACTAGCGCTGCCTAATCTTAAGAATTTCCCTGAGATATGCAGGTTTCCTCACGATGCTTTTTTCACCGAAAAACGCGTAATTTATTTCATTTAAGCACATTTATTTTATTTTATCTTTATTTTATTGGTATTTGGGAAACGAACAGTACAAATTGTGTTCAATCATAGAAAGAAAGAAAGAAAATATAGAAAGTTATAACAAATTCATAGACCAAAATTTGTTTCCTCTTTTATAGTTAACTCATTGGTTCCTAGCCGGGATTCGAACCCGAGACCCTCTGTCGAGACACACGTTTCGGCTATCACAGCTCGCACGGCGTTTCGTTGTTGCAAAATATTTTGGTCTTGTGTTCGGCTACGCATTACACGTCGCCTTGACCTCTTACTAAAAATACACTTAAAATTTGTGGGCCAATACAAATATCTCGTTACAAACTAGACATTCCTATCCGACCAGTCACAATTTAACCGCTTTACAAGTCTAACTTAGATAGATTGACTCCATTTTTGGTTAGAATTCATATTAATTCGTGCCTTTCGACCACTTGATATACATTTCATAACATAACATTTTGGAATGACACAACTAATATGGAACACTGCAATCTATTCCGAGATGCCCGAGGGTGATGTCATACTACTTTCAATATAAACATTTTTTTTAAACCTTCTTTTTTTTTCTTAGTTTTTGTTTTACAAGAACGAACTATTCGTCGTATTTTTAATAGGAAACCTCGTGATTCTGATGTAATGTACAATCAACCAATCAAATAGGTATATAATATTTTTTAAAAGATTAGCCGCCAAGTTTCTTTCAGCTTCCTCTCGGTAGGGGTATACATCCGAATCAGTGTTAGTTTCTTTAATAACATTCGCCAATCTAAAAGTATTATTAGAAACCAAATACTTTCTCTCTCCTACAACTCTGCCACAATACGGATTAGTGGGTTTCATAATTCAAGAATTCCTTTAAATTGTTATCTTTTACCGAAGATTTAACTCAAATCATTGGTGACTGCTAGGAATTTTGATCCCATTAATCCCTGGTAAGTCACCTAAATAAAAAATCCACACTAATATTATAGACAACATTTTGATTATACGTTTTGAACTATGAACATTTTGATATTATAGACGTACAAAACTAATATTAAAGTTGTGATAGCCCAGCGGTGAGACCGTGCGACTCTCTAGAGACGAACATGGGTTCAAACCCGGGGAGGCACTAATAAGTTTTTTTATTAAAATTTACGTGTTTTATTAGCAATTTATTGCACGCTTTTCGGTGAAGGAAAACATCGCGAGGAAACCTACATATCTCTAGAGAATTCTAGCGATATGTGTAACCTACCAATCCGCAATGGAGCAGTGTGGTACGTCTTAGCTCCAATCCTTCACTCCAAAAAACGGAGAGAGGAGGCCTATTCCCAGCAGTGGGATATTAACACGCCGTTACTTACTTTTTTTACAAATATTATAAATGCTATAGTCTGTCTGTTTTTTCTGTTACGCTTTCACAGCTTATCCGCTGGACCAATATAAATGAAGTTTCGTTCAATTGAAGCTTATACATCGGGCGACATATAGTATAAGAAAATTCAGTTTTTCCTTCGGAGTCAAGAAAAATTACACAATTGAGAATATTTTATAACTCAAGTCGAAGCCACTTCGTGACGTCTCCGGTGACAATCATTTTTTTTTTCAATATATAAATACCTGGTCTTGTAATCAATTATATATTGTAATTGATCTGGTAAACGTTGTTTTGAGATTTTATTCATTTCAAGGGAAATTCTAGCGTTACTAATAAAAAATATATATATATTGTTCAGAAATTTAAAAAAAATGTTAGGGGTATAAAAATATATGGTAGCCGATTCTCAAACTAACTGAATATACATATAAAATTTCATGAAAATCTGTCAAGCCGTTTCGGAGAAAAATAGTTACTAACACGACACAAGAATATTATATAAGACGAGACTTTTAAATATAATTTAATTTAGTAATAATGATATATCATAAAATAATTTATAATATTTAAATTTTTTTATACATAATAAATGTATAAAAAATTGAGGTAGGAAAATTCTTCATCAGGTTAGGACATTTAAATGGTTGTGTGCTAATGAACTAACTCTATCGCTGGAATCGGCGATCCTTGAAGCTTTCCACAGGTGAAATCGCGAATTAAATAGCTTTCTATTCCTTTGTTAATTCATTAGAAAAAACAGATGCAGTTGTAATTGCAAAGCGGCGACGAGAATCCATTTGTTTTGCGGATATGTTGTTTTTTTAAACGCTTTGTTCTCAATTCATAGCTAGAATTGCCAGGCGTTTTTACAATTTCCCGGGACGCTGGTGGAATTATGGGACAATTACGTTCCTCCGTTCCCAAAGTAATTTACAATTAGTATGTATATTCATTGATTGGCCCGTAGGCGTAGTTAGCAGTGACCCTGCCTGTAGCTCCACGGGTCGCGGATTCTATTCCCGCCGAGGGCCAAAGTTTTCTGTTAAATAAACTGTTGGTTCTTTGATGCATTTTACAATGTATTTAAAATTATATATGTTTATATATAAGCTGACCCGACAGACGTTGCCTCATCTTAACTTTTTAAGTAAGAGAGTTTTTTTTTAATTTTCACAATCTTTACAATATTTTTCTTTCATAAGAACTTCCTATATATATCGCGAATCGTGATGTAGAACCTACTTCTTTAATTTACACACTTGACTTGACTTTGACATCGTGAATGAAAAACCTTAATATATATACATATCTAACAAAACTTGTAGAAATTAGAAAAAAATTAAGGCTTTAAACCATAAAAACTTTAAACTCGCAATCAATCGAAATAAAAATTCTAACAAAATATAAATATGTATAGAAAATGTAATTGTAATTGGGTCAGTAGATTTGAAGATTAGCGTAAACAAACATCGTGACACGGGATTTTTACATAAAAAGAAGTACCATTTGCCCATCAACCGTAACACGTGTATTAAATTAACTTGTCCCATGTGTTTTTTTTATATTTAAATAGCTTTACCTATGACTTGGTTTGCGTGTAAATCAATTTGTACAAAATTTTATAGTATTGTTATGAGATAAGCATAAGAGAATGCTGTTGCGGTATTTTTTTTATACCTACAATTCTCTTCTACATTACTTTAGCTTCTCTCTGCTGGTTTTCGCGGCGCACGTTACTAAAGCTTCCAACAAGCGATTTTATTTACAACAGTGCGAGCTTACAAAATAATTTACATAAAACCGTAATGTGGTATTAACATAAACTTACCAGAAGAATTACACTTTTTTTCAATTTTAGTGTCTCTGGTGGTGGTATTTTTAACACGCTATCGAGAAACACCACTGTAGGCCAAAGTCACCCAAGTCAAGGGTGGCGGCTTCCGTAATGGGGTGCATCCCCCATTACCCTGCCTATGCGATCATAATTGTACACAACCATTATTACACGAGTATTATTAAATTACGATACCTTTTAGTAAAAGCAAAAATCCGTTTAGTGGATTTTGAGTGGATATGCATCTTCCGGGGATTTCGTTTTATAATAAATACGATATAGATATAGATACGAGGACTATTCCGATTGTACCGCGACGGACGGGGGCCCTTCACAAAGAAGGCGGTCGAGTATTGAGGTGCGACCGGCACCCGGTTTCTTCTCAACCGCCACTGTGTGGGACCAGTTTAACAAGCATTAATTATATTTACTTTTTTAACAATACAGGGCCTTGATATTTTATACCTATAAATAGCGGAAAGTAAAAAAGGGATGGGAATGTATTCGCACAATGTTTTGCCATTTACATGGTGCTAGCTGTTTTCAGATGCTTTATATTAAGAAAAAATGTCCCTTTATCCCTAAGGTTGACCGGTAGAGAACGCTTAATTTAGTGTCAAGTCTTTTCTACTTTTATATCTTAATATTACGATAAAATATAAAAGAAATTCAAACTCAAAATCAAAATATTCTATATTAAAGTGAATTAGTAGAAAAATTACTTTCTAAATCGTTCTGCTGTTGGTTCGGAAAATCGCTCATTTGCTATTGGGAAGAGCCAGCAAGCAACTAATTATATTTTGGCATTAATATGTTATGTTAAATTTATGATTAGATGAAATTTCGTAAAATTCCAGCTCTATAGTAACGGCCTGTTACTATCCCACTGCAGGGCAGAGGCCTCCTCTCTCCGTTTTTGGAGGGAAGGGTTGGAGTTAATATTGGTAGGTTACACATATCCCCAGAATTCTCTAGAGATATGCAGGTTTCCGGACGATGTTTTCCTTCATCGAAAAGCTTGTAATAAATTGTAATTATCAATTAGATATATGAGTTCTAATAGAAAAACTCATTGTCGGGGTTCGAACCCAAGGCCGCTGGGCTGTCAGAGCTTTTTAACTTACATATTGGGTTAAAAATTCACACAGTAGAGAGCATAGACAGACTTTCGCATTTATAATATACTAGGTGTGCCCATGGCGTCGCCCGCGTGGATATCAGGGTATTTTATGGAATTTGAACTTAAAAGTAGTTAATCTGTGTTAATTATGACAGATAGAGGCATGCTGTCACGGACTTTTATATAGTTTTTTTATAGATGCACAATTCTCTAGCATATTACTTTACTGTATCTTAATTGGTTTACGCGGCGCAAGCGAGTAAAGCTCCCAGCAGACGAGCTTTTTTTATAACTGTGCGATCTCTTCAATGTACATAAAACCGTAATATACTATTATTGTTAACCTTCCGGAAAGATCGCGCTACCTTTTAGTAAAAGCCGTACAAAAATCTGTTGAATGGATTTGAGAAAATCAATCACATAGCGACGGGCAGTTTTTAGGTACTTTCATTATATAATAAGTATAGATAAACTAGTGGAACCTGAAACTTCGTGCGAGTCCTCCTTACGTTGAACATTTCCCGAATTATAAACAACATTGATTTTTCTTATTCCGTTAAGAAAGTTGGGAACTTTTTCGCTATTGTCACAAATGTCTATTTTCTTGAACTTTTTGCAAAGGGACTCACATTGTTTCATATTATTCATAGGTCTCGTGATGGTATTCTCTGTTTCAATGACGATTCAGGGGTCAATGACAGCCGGGCAGAATTATCACACGCTCACAGATATTATCTCACTACCAATTATAAAATAAGATTTAACAAAAGCAACAATACAATTATTTTATCATCCTCTGACTGCAGCTTTATAAGAATCCCGTAGTGTTTAGTGATAATGTTACGGGTTGTAGGGGGAGATCTGTTTAATAAATGAGAGTATTTTGCAATGCTAGAGTATGCTTGTAAACTAAAAATAATGTCTTTTCAAGGATCTATAAGAAGCTACCAAAGATTTATAGAATTTGGCGTTACTTTGCGTTATATACATATAGTATGTATTCAAAATACATACTATATGTATATATTTACCAGTTGTATTTCACCCATAACACAAGGACCAAGAGGTGTGTAAGTGTCCCATATCTTTATTTTTTTATTAGTGTATAAAAATATAACGCATCGTAAAAATATTGGTGATGTACCTACATAGAAAAATTAAAAACCGCACCGCTTTTCATCTACAAAAGTATCTAAATCGATTGATCGAATCGGTGGGTTTCGGTATACTATTCTATAATTTAACAATTATTTAAGCTTCGCCATTATAGCACTTTCAAATAACTTTTAACAGGACGCTAATACAGAAAGCATACTGTCCTATTAAGGATTATATAAATATAGAAATACGTAGATTTAGCTATTTTTTAACCTTGTAGAAGATAACTATGACGAAATAGGTAAATGACGAGTATTTATTTAACAAAAACATATTACACAATTAAGTAAACATAATCACTTCATGTCCTTTTCCTTCTGTCACTCAAAGGTTGACTGGAAGAGATATCTTTTAGAGATAAGTCCGCCACCGTACATGTGTTTTTTTTTTCTTTTCTAACTGTATATTTAGTAAAAAAAAATATATAACTAGTTTGAAAATTTTTAATTCAAAAACAACAGCAAATTTTGTTGCTAGATCTTGTGTGAGAATTTTCCGAACTAGCAGAAGAGTAGAGTTCAAAATCAGTTGTTTACAAGGTCACTTGAATATAAAACATTTTGTATTGCAATCTATTAAATTTTGCCATTCAGAAATTAACGTCGTACTTTTTCTGTAAGCTCGGCAAGAAAGCTTTAAAGAACCCTAGGCTTAGCTTTCGAATTAAAACACAGCTTCGGTTACAGTTGGGTCACAACTTATCATTTATAGAATAGTAATAATTAAATTAGACTAAAATATATATGCTCATTAACGAAAACAAAGTCGAGACGATTCAGACCAAGGCATTGTAACAAAAAAAAAAACAAAAAAACCGGCTTCGCAACGTCATTCGCCAAATACGCAAACCTAAATAGAAAATTTTGTGTTAACTACCTTTTTTTGAGATCTGAGTCACAGTCTTTATATCACGGTATCACTGCATTATTTGATCAAAACTTTATAGTGTGACGTATAACGCAACGTGCACTCTCGCGCCGAATCCGATACCGACTTTAGCTAAGGCTTATGTGTAACTAACGAGTAAAGAGGTAGTTCCGCGACAAGTCGCCTCAGGTATAATTTTCACGTTACTACTAACCAACTAAGTAGTGAGGCCAGTGTTTGTTTTCAAACTTGTTACAACTTGAGAATCCCTCATTCGGTCAGGTTGTATCGAGAACACTGTAACAGACCGGCCAGTGCGGAAGAAAGAGATGAAAAGTGAATGACTATAAAACTTAACAAAGAATAACTGAGATGATTATAAATAAAAGGCATGTTTTATGCCTAAAAGTTTTTATTTTAAGGAAATTTATGTATCGTTCACTGAATTGCTAAATGAAAAAAAGTATGTTAGTACGTGAAATAGGCAAATTGAAACACAATTTGCCTATTTTAACTTTCTCAAACTTGAACGCCTTGTTAGACTTTCAAGTTTACAAAATACAATAGCTATAAATTAAATTGGTTTTTTTGAGTATTAATAATGGAAACAGATTATTAACTGAAGGTAGATTTGTTTAAACAAAAAAAATACCAATACGAATTATAAATTAGATTTGAGATGCATAGTTTCCGCTTGGAGCATCGGAATAATATTCTTTGCAATGACGTCATCTTTGTAAAATGTGAAAAAGGAGTATATTGTTGTCCCTCTCCCAAACTATATTCCCATCGAGGAGTAATTCAAGGATACGGTGCACTCTTCAGTTCAGTGCTCCCAAAGCCGCGGAAGCCTTAATGCCTTCGTATTAAACTATTAGTCAGCAAATTACAACCTGTCGCTGAAGACGGTACGACATAGTACTGACTAAATAGTGGGAATTGAAAGACATGGACTATCAAACCAAAATAATGTATAAACTTAAAACTTTTTTTAAGTTTGTCATATCCATACACTTTACAAATAATCTTTTGGTAGCATTTTTATCAAATACTTGCTGTGCCAGCGGCCTCACCGACGTGGAAATCAGCGTGTTCCAATTTTTTTCTAAAATTCAAATTTGAAACAAAAGTGGTTATTGTGAGTTAACTATAAGAGATAGAGACATGCTATCGCGGACTTTTTTGTAGTATTTTTATAGATCTACAATTCTCTGATACATTACCATAGGTATCTCTGCTAGTTTACGCAGCGCACGCGATTAAAGCTCCCAGCAAGCAAGTTCTTAACAACTGCGCGATCTCTACAACACAATTTACATAATGCCGATATGCACTATATACCTAAACCATCCGGAAGTATTGCACAATCTTTTGGTGAAAACGGTAAAAAAATCCGTTCTGTAGATTTTGATAAAATCGATTACATACAAACAGACAGCTTTTTAGGATTTTGTTTTATAATAAGCATAGATAAGTCAAAGTACACATATAAATGATGATAAGTAAGAGATTAAGTTGATATGGACATTTAATGTGGAGGGATGAGAATCATGTAATCAAAAGAGTTTTATATATAAATGTGGTTGGAGATACGACTAGAGGGACACCTACATAAAGATGGATGGATTCTGCGAAGTATGACATGCATATAAAAGCAGTAGCAGTAGTTGAAGAATGATAGAATAAAATGTAAAAAGATAATATGTGCCGACCTCAGAGCGGAACAAAGATAAAGACTATGACAACAAAACAAGCTTTCGCCAGCATTTTTACCAAATATTAACAAAAAAGCTGGTTTTAAACGTCGCACTTACATACATAAACATTTTTAATTTACATTGATCGATTGCAGTCTAGATTTATAAATAGACTAGCAATTTCCTGCGGTTTCACCCGCGTAATTACCGATCTCGTGGTAGTGGAAAGTCTACTAAGTCGGACTTATTTTTGTAAATTGAAAGTTTGGTCCTGGGACTTGTCGGCTAATTTAAGGCGGCTTACAGACGTTGAAACAGCAAAACTTGTTTATTTTGCTTACTTCCATAATATATTGTCTTACGGAATATTGTTACGGGGTAAATGTGCGGACATTGAAAAAATTTTTGTGTTACAAAAAAGAGCCATACGCGGCATTTACAATTAAAATTCGCGCGATTCCCTGCGAGAGAAGTTCAAGGAAACAGGTATTCTTACATTAGCCTCACAGTATATTTTTAGTAATTTAATATTTGTACATATGAATATAAATAATTATAAAAGGATTGGCGACGTATATAATAGACAAAGTAGGAACCCACATAAGCTTGCGGTTCCTGCTTTGCGCCTTGCAAAAGTTCGTAATTCGTTTGTGGGTTTGGGTATAAGATTCTATAATAAAATTCCACAATCTACATTAATTTTACCTTTACAGCAGTTTAAAAATACTATTTAAAAAAGGCTAATTCAGAAAGCCTATTACACTATTGAGGATTACCTGGAAGATAAGAATGCGTGGATATAGCTTCTTCAACCCTGTACAAGACATTAATAACTATATGTAACTAGTGATAAGAATTATCGTTCGAAAAGAGCAACCGCCGAGTCTCTCGCTGGTTCTTCTCGGTAGGAACGGCTTTCCGAACCGGCAGTAGATGTTGACGATTCAAAAGCACTTGTTTACAAATTTACTTGAATAAAGAATATTTTGAATTTGAATTTGAATTTGAATTTGTCAATAGTTAATGGAAGGAAATTTTTAACGGAAGGTATTCATAGGTACACAAATACAATACGCTACAATTGTTATGACATAATTTTATTTCTATTGACATTTTTAAATTCGTTACATCTTTTGATTGGAATGCCCGATTTTAATAATTTGAAAAGTATTTTACAGGTATTGAAGAAGGACATTAAGTTGGATAAGGAATAACACGAAGATGTAAATATTATGGTTTGATTATTGTCGGCACTTTTATCAACTTTTACAATGTCGAAAAGTAAGTAGTAAGTAGAAAAGTAAAAGTAGTTATATTGGAAAAACTATAATAGTTAAACATATGGTATCGCGGACTTTTTAGTAGATTTTGATACGTTTTATAATAGTGTAGAATCTTTTTTTGTTCTATCATCAATAGTCTCCGCAGCACACGTGATGAAAGATTTTTATGACTAAATTTTTTATACCTCATTACAATTTCATTAGGGATCCCTATTTTTTTTTGCTCAGTGAAAGAGCAGCTTTCCAATGGTGAAAATTTTTTTGAAATCACTCCAGTAGTTTTTGCGTGAAAACATTACAAACATACATACATACAAATATTTCCTCTTAATAATATTAGTATAGATAGATCCAAGTATTTTAACATAATCTTCAACTATGAAAAATGCTTTATGTATTAGCGTATTCTTGATTCCAACGTTGTTATAGGCTGTGACGTCACAAAGTTCAAAATGACTTGACAAAAAATTGTTTCGTATTGTGAAAAACGCAATTTTTTTCGTAGCCAAATTATTAATACAGTCTTCTTGAAAACTGACCTCAATGATCAATTCATAAATATATATAGTTTCAAATATAAGAACGGTAAACATACTTTACTTGTACTTCACATTTATAAAAATAACTTAACGAATAGGAGTTGATCTCGCGCGTAACAGCTGTCCTTTTTTACAGTTGTAGACAACTTGTATATTATTTTTAAAGTTTATAGAAAGAAAGAAAGAACGTTTATGCCCTCCTCCCGTGATACGGTACACGGTATTTAATTAAAATTAAATTTATTTAATCTGTTACAAACATAAATAAAACTCACCTGATCTTCTTCTCTGCAGTCTATTATTTCACTTCTGAAAATAATAAAGAAACATATATTAATTTGAGACTTTTACGTGGAAATAAGCAATCACCTTAGGCCACATCAGATCACTTATATATAGTAATTTATAGAATTAGGCGTTACTTTGCGGAGATCCATAATACAAAAGTAAAAATGAAATTATTTTCCTATAATCCGCGATTAAGTGAATAGAAAATATATATAAGGCTAAATGTAGAGTGGACTATCCGTTTTTATACCTGATACATACACCGTCACCACGATACATCAGCACTACACACGTTCACTATCACAAAATCAACAATCGTTTTGCAAAGCTTTTAATATTTTGCGCCCTCTAAAATGGCATCTGTAACAAAGCCCATTTTTAAGGGAACCGAACTGGCTGTGTCCAGAATATAATCTTGCCGGGCCTAATCTACCAAAAATCACAATTTTTCTATTACTAGTATCAGTAATTTTTGTATTTGGACAGTTATGGTTCATCAAAAAATTCAATTTTTCTTTATTAATTTTTATTTAATTTTTATTATCCCAAAATTTAAGTGATTTTTTCCCCTAAATAAGCTGATTTATATTTTACAGCGTCACTGATCGGAGCTCTCATATCTGGGCGATGATAATAATTTTGACATCATGACTAAAATATATATAAGACCACAGAAAATTTAATACATATAAAATATATAAATTTAATACTATATTAGCAGAAGTCATCGCAAAATTTGTTTAAACTAATGTTAAAAAATCCCCTATAACTTCTTTTTCTTAAAACCGTAATTACTAAATACCATAAAGCGTTACCATATTTCTTAATATGGTCAGAAAGTGACAAATCATGCAATATTAATTAGGCTTTAACCAAATATTTATTTACCTGCTTCGGAGCTTCTTGATCACCGGCATCTGGGCAGTACTGTCGTGGATCCTCACTTGCGTAGGATCTATTTCTTCACATTCATCTTCTTCGAAGGATATCTGGCCAGTTCTGCGCGCTAATATAGAGTCCATGAATGGACTGTAAATCTGACCCGAAGTACCCAAAATATCATCGATATCAGTATAACGTGATATGTATTTCTCTACTCCTTTTTGATAAGTTAATTTGCCCGAATCTCGCCTGTATTGACGATTATTTTCATATGGCGAATTTCTTCCCCTTCTGTAATCCTCATTTGGAGTTTCTAATCCCTCCGGGCTTCGTCTAGTACCGAGAGGTTCGTCATCAGGTATATGAAGTGGGAAAGGAGGAATCTGAGTGGAAGGTATGTAGACTTCGATCTCTTCGGAGTCTGAAGAATCGCTTTCTTGTGGTGATGGTGTAGGTAACTTCTCTATACCTTCTGGAATGTTTTTGTTACTAGAAAGCCACCAAGGTCTTTCACCAGATTCCACATGACGGATACGTCTTAGCGGGAAATTTCTCTGATCAGAAGCGGATTTACTAAGACTCATATTATTTTGTGAGTCGTGTTTATTAATGCTTGACGAACTTTCTGTATTATTTAGTCGCCAGTCTTTTCGATCACCAGATCCCATGTGACGTAGTTTAATAAAATTATATTTTTCACTTTTATCACTATCACTTGAAGATTTTTTGGGCGGTGTTAATCGTTCAATACCTTCGGGAATATTAGCACTACTGTCTAACCACCAAGGCTTTTCATCTTCATCGAAACAAATTGATTTTAACGATCGATTTAAATCTGTTGCATCATGTTTCTGATCTTTGTGATCATTAAAGTATTCTAGTTGACTGCTATTTTCAGTGGGCGTTTTTATCCTTGAATGATCTGATTCCAGTCGTGTTGTATGGTCATCTAATTCAGTGGATCTGATAGACTTCAATTTAACTGATTCGTCCTCATTAGATGCAATTACTTTGCAACTATTATTTTTGTTTCTAGACACATTTTCTAACACAAAATTTTTTATATCTTTTGTTGAAACTGAATTAGATATTTCATTCATGCGATTAGTTTCATTATTATCTTGATGTCTGAGCTTAAAAAGATTAGTTACTGGAGTCAATGCTCTAATTAAGAATGATTTAGCTTCTTCACAATCTTCGCTTTTGTTTGATTGGTTTTGCTTAGACTTAGGCAATGCATTTGAATTTTCATTGACTGGATTTGGAATGTCATTAATTTTCGTTTTCAATATCAATTCATCTTCACTTATTGATGATTGAGTTGATAAAGTTACGCTGGACTCTGGACTGTTGCTTTCTCGTGATTTGGCATGGTTAAATTTTGATGGACCGTTTTGTAAACATGTACTTGAAGAAGTTCTATTCAAAATTTTAGACGGAATTCTGCTGGATTCTTTACCAGTTTTACTACTTTTTTCGTTACTTTGTTCTAAATTAGATGAATTTGCAGATTTATTTTTCTTCTTGACTGTTTTTTTAGAAGTGGTTGAATCTGAAGATGAGTCAGTACTAGATTTGCGTATTTTCATTTTTTTAATTTTACTAACATTCTCAGGTTTTGGATGTTGCGGTGGAAGTTGGCTGGTGTTGACATTTGTTTTTTCCGGAGGTATTAATTCTGGTGAAAGTGGTATGGAAGGAGGGCTCTTAGCCTTTTTTAATTTTAGATTTACATTGATCACAATTTCAGAACTATTATGTTCTGAACTAGGAATACACATTTGCTTAGTTTCATCATTTGTCTCTAAATTTTTAAAATGAAAACATTTTTCTTTATCATTATCAATTATGCTTGGGCTTAAACATTTGCTATCTATAGGTGCTGGTTCTTTACTTCGACTTCTGCTGCTTCTTTCATTGCAATTTTCGCGCAAATTAGAATACTGCGTTAAATGTCTTCCAGCATATCCTGTATAACTATTAACGTTAGGAGAATAATAGGTCCAATTTGTCATACTAGTTCTACACGTACTTCCGAAACGACTAGATCTTGTTGAATCATCGAGACGGTCAGACTGCATTTCTTTGTCTACCATTTCAGGTCTTTTTCTTGCACGTGTAATAATTTTTTCAACAGTTTTTGCCATGTCCGCTCTACGCATCCGTACATAAGCAGACGAACCAGGTGGAGTTGGAGATGTGTGTCTTGTAATAACGGTGACTGTTTCAGTTTCATGATCATCATCAACAACTAATTCTGTTCCATTTTCAATGCATTCTGTAATGGCAGGAGTTTTATTTTCAATATTCTCTTCGACTATGCTACATGGAATACTAGATTTCTGATTTTCTATTTTGTTTGTCTCGCTACAATTAATAGGTGGTACGGATGGTCTTTTAATGGCAGTAGGGCTTCTTAAATAACTCGATGTAGATAAACGGTTCGCTATGGCATATCGATTCACCGTGATTTCTGGTTTAGCTTCTACTCTGGAAGTTGGTTTCGAGTAAGTGGTCCGTGGATATAGTTTGTAATTTGATAAGCTGCCATAGCTAGAAGCCTTATCAGTCTTATTTGGAATGTCTTTGTCGCGGTCAGCAGAACTTATCTCTAGGCATTTCTCTTTATAACTTTTCATTGTTCTTCTGTCAGGGCTAGAATGTCGTATATTTCGACTGAGGCTGTACTTAGATGCTTTTGAAACGGGACTTACATCTCTACTTCTGTTTGTAGCGATTGGCGTTACCGACAATTTAGAATAATCTTTCTTTTCATATTTTGATGATGGTTTTTCGTTAGCTTGTTTGCTGTAACTTGCATATCGATTTGCAATCGTTGAAATGGGCGTTTCCTCGCGAGCTGAGCGGTCGTCAAGTACAGGAATGCTAGATGATTTGTACGATGCGGTGGTGGTGTACTTAGCAGTAACAGTTGTCGGTCGTTCGGTTGAACCAGCAGACCTCTCTGTGTTGCGGTTTCGGGTGTATCCAGATGAAGGTGATGAATCATACTGAAATATAGATTAAATGAATGTTAAAGAAATTACGAAACATGTGAACTAAATTAATGCATCAAAGTTTATATTCCAAAACCTCTCATACTCTACAAGAAATATACTTAAATCCATAATCCTCATTCAACACTATCAGACATAAAGCTGTACCTTTCACCGCTTTATAAATAGCTGGCGGAATGCGCGCCCGAACATAACATACAAAGGGTTTTATTAAGCCCTTACTCTAACTGTGACTGATTAATAACATGCTGAAGTATGGAATTTGGCAATAGAATTCTAAAGTTTATTAAAAGTGTGATCATCTAAAAGCAACTTAATCTAGATCATACCCATCCCTCCTAATATTATAAAAGCGGAAAATTGTGACTATTATGATATTTCTTTGGTATAAGAAAGTTATAACAAATTTGTGCAAAATTTTATGATTAGACTACAAAAAAAAAATTAAAGATATGCATGTCAAAGAAATAGCGACAAAGTTGACGAATTATAGAAAACAATGGTAAATGAGGTCATATCGTGTCGACCACACTTCTGATAAGGTGAATAACACAGTGGTTTGAATCCATAATGGAATAAAGGTAACAAAATGATGACCTTTTCCTAACTGTAGATATTAGAAGAAGAATACAGAGAAGATTTTAGGAAATTAAAAAGATAAACTTACATAATTCCTGAATGACATTGTTGGTAGTTGTCACCTATGTTCCATATGATGATAAGTTTAAGTTTGTTTTAGTCCTGGAACAAAAGAAAATTAACAATGATTGCCAATAATCAAAGAATTCATTTAAAGTTTCTTTGTTAACTTTTTTAATAAAAGTAAGATTATTGTCCTATAATCCGCTATTGAAGAAACTCTGTGAGAAATGTGGCGTAAGTGTTCGCTTTCCTACTTTGCAAATAACAACTTCGCATAGACGAAATTAAATACAAAGACTAAACAAAAAACAGACCTTAACAAGGCGACAATTCGAGAAGTGTTAATCTCCTGATAATGCTTCGGTTAAGAGGAAAATTTTTTGAAGTGAAAACTTCTTTAGTGGCGTTGTCTACTTGTGTACTTGTGTATTGCGATGGCATTAAAATCACGTTAAAACCTCCCGTAAAAAGTTCCTGCCACGATAACATCGTGTACAGAGCTCATGAATAAGTGTTCCAGATGGGCTCGAAACTAATCGGGATATCGATAGAATAAGACGTCAGTTTGATTTCTATACATTAACTGTAATGTTAAACTCGCTTCAGTGATGAGTGAACACGTGACTTGATCGAAAACTCTTAAGCTAGTAGGAGAGTATCCTCGGCGCGGTTTACAAATGAATATTGTATTTTAACTCATAAATTATAGTACTTTTACACTGACGAATAAAGCAATTCGTGCAAAATTATTCTAAAAATATCAACACAGCACAACGTTAAAATAAAAGTCTTCACTTCTTTCGCCAAGAGAGCAACCCGTTGATTTTTTTGTTAGTTTTTAATCTCTTAAAGGAATATATCGATGTTTTGGTTGAAAATTATACGCTCACAAGGTTACGCCATTACGGATCTATTTAAATAATAATTTACTTGAATTTAGATTGAATAACTCCGTTAGTAAATAATTAATAAATTAATTAATATACTATTTTTTGACTAATTTGGACTTTAAGACTTATGTTGTGTATTTTACTTAAAACGACCATAATAGCTTGCGGCGCTTCGTGTTGGAAAGCGAACTTAGAAAAGAGTCAAGGTGTAACGCCTTCTGGCGAACTGTAGGCGAGCCTTATACGAGTTGTCTGTATGAAAATAATTTCGATTAGGTCTTTCCACATTTTATGGTTTCGTTTTATATTTTGACGTTATTTATTTGGGACCTTACAGCAGAAATAGTGGAATGTATTTTTTATTTATTTCTATACTAATATTATAAACCAAAAAAGATTTGTATGTTTGTAATTTTTTCACGCAAAAACTGCTGGACCGATTTCAAAAATTCTTTCACCATTGGAAAGCTGCTTCTTTCCAATGCTCAATCAACATGTAAGCCAAAATTATAAAGAATATCATTACAGTGAAACAGTTATAATTTAATTTAATCTGAAATTAGTAATTATTAAAAAGAAGTTGACACAGTTTATAAAACACAGTTTTTTTAGTTTATTTTAAATTCGCGTGATTCCCTGCGAGGGAAGTTCAAGGAAACAGGTATTCTTACATTGGCTTCACAGTATATTTTTAGCAATTTAATTTTTGTACACATAAAAATAATTATAAAAGGATTGGCGATATATATAATAGACCGACGAGAAGTAGGAACCGACATAAGGTTGCGGTTCCTGCTTTGCGCCTTGCAAAAGTTTATAATTTGTTTGTGGGGTTGGGTATAAGATTCTATAATAAAATTTCACAATCTCCTTTTACTTTACCATTACAACAGTTTAAAAATACTATTTAAAAAAGGCTAATTCGGAAAGCCTACTCTACTATTGAAGATTACTTAGACGATAAGAACGCGTGGATATAGCTACTCTTCAACCCTGTACAAGACATTAATAACTATATGTAACTAGTGAAAAGAGCAACCGCCGAGTTTCTTGCTGGTTCTTCTCGACAGGAACAGCTTTTCAAACCAGCAGTAGATGTTGACGATTCAAAAGCACTTGTTTACAAGTTTACTTGAATAAAGAATATTTTGAATTTGAATATACAATATTTTTATATATAATAATAATCTCATCAATACGGCGTTTAATTGTTCAAAAAATAGTTAATAATTTTGTATTATTCATAAACATTTACCCGAGACCTCGTCTTTTGAATACCCTCAATTATGTTAGAAAGTAATTAAAGACCTCTTGTTATCCCACTGCTTCCCAAACTTCTCTAATTTATAAGCAAATCTTTTTATAAACCGCGTGACAGTGTTCAGTGATACTGGAATTTGTATTCTTTTAAATTATTTACATTTTAATAATAGTATATATATATTTTTAAACTTATAATATTTATCAGCCTGTTGTGGGTGAAACATTGCAAAATGATCGGTGGACCGAGAAAGGCGATTGTTATAGATTGAATTCTCCTTTACTGCACTTATAGTTATACAGTGTTCCGTTTACATCCGGCTATAAGATTAAAAAAAAGTCAAAAAGTAAGTAAAAAAAAAAAGTATTTGAAATTCAATAATCTGCGAAAAAAGGAAATATATGATATGTGTTCAGTACTTGTTGCTCCACTCCCCCATCAGTTATCTTTCCATCAGTCCTCCACTACACGTCGTCCTAAGCCGTGGTCCGGCCTCACAGGAGGCACCCTTAGGACGACGTTCCCCGACTTAAGTAGAGCTTCTGCGCTCTACTCCCTGCATTTCGCAACCTCGGCGATGCTTCTGCGCTCGCCCGTCCCGCCCGGTGACGCTGTAAAAGCCATTAGGGCTAACAGCAAACAGTCAGTTCGAAAAAAAAAGAAATGCTCCACTCCATTGTCTACATCAATATGTAATACTAAATATAGAATGTAGTATCCGTTATCAGGCACGATTCGTAAAAACTATCATTATTAATCACTAACATAACAATAAATCAGCATTGCACATATTCACTACAACAATATTCGTTCGCATTGTACGTGTCAAGCTTAAAAAGTAATGAAATGATTTCGATGCTGTTTTTTGCAACAGACAGCTTAGGACTGTTCAAGTCTATAATATATATTTTTTTATGTTTTGTGTACAAAAATTTAAATACGACGATGAATGTTGAAAATAAGGAATAGTAAAGCACCTGGAAGATTTAATCGAAAACTATGTGTTACATAATGTTATTTGTCGTTTACAGGTCTTTACTTTACGACTTCACTACCATAAAGTAAAAAAAGGGTTTTCACATTTTCCTTCACCGATAAGTGTGAGATAACATGCAATTATCAATTAAACACATAAGTTTTAACAGAAAAATTCATTACTGTCTATTCTATACCCCATTTAAAGAATCGTCCGAATCACAGCTTTATAAAGTACCTGTCTACAAATTCTAATTTCTTAAAACATGGGCCACATACATTGCAATAGTTGGGAAGTTATTTAGACGTACACAGATGAAATGTGGGGTGACATTTGGCAATTATTAAATGCTTGTATTCAACTTGCCGAGTATACGTGTGAAGGTGGAATCTTGCAGGTTGAATTTGAACCGCATCCCGGTGTCTGATTAAGCTGAAATTTCACATACTATGTATAAATACATGGCCCAGTTTCGATGACATTGCATGTTTATGATAAGCATAACCTGATGCTGTCAGTATAGGCTCCAGACGAGGAAACTCTTCAACACCACAGTACACAGTACTGAGATGATATCTTGTTAAAAGTTTTTTTAACGTGACAGATATAACAATATTTTGCGCTTGGCCTCACTGTACATGTAATATAAAAAACCGATACACAATCGAGATATAGGAGCTGTTAGATTTATTTCCGTCTGTACAACACGAAAATAAATGGCCTACTCTCGGCAAGTGTCAAAGACTTGGACGCGGGTTGATCGCTCGGCAGAAATGGGGTCGGCACGGCTTCCCGCGTCCCCCCCGCTATGGTCGGACCAAGTGAATTCAGCGGTGATCTATTCAACAGATCGATATAACAAGGATGAACATAATACACACCATACTAATAGCAAAAACGAAAATCTATCTTTTGCGTTTTTACAGCTAATCCGATGTCATCTGCTATAGCTTAAATTTATAAACTGGGATGACGTATATGTGAAAAATCCCGATTTTGCTTTGGTAACAGGGAAAAGGCTGTTGGACATATTATAGTATAAAATGGCTGTACTTGCGGCTTCACCCGCGTAGAAATTAGTATATTAAATGTAAATTTTGAACATAAACGTAGTTATTGGGATTTTTCTATAGTATTTTTGTAGATCTACAAATCTTTAGTATATCTCTGTTGGTTAACGCGGCGCACGCGACCAAACCTCTCAGAAGGAGAGTCATTTTACAACCGCGCGAACTCTTCGACACAATTTGATTCGTCCGTTGGCGCAGTGGGTGATGAACCCTGCCTTCAGCTCCGCGGATCGCAGGTTCGATTCCCCCCGAGGGCCGACATTTTCTTCATAACACAAGTATTAAGTTACCTACTTTTGGGACGGACGAGCGTGTGTGTTAGTGTCCCATATATTTATTTATTATTTATTAATGAAACCTTTATTATTGTTTATTTTTTTTTATTATTTATCAATTAATTTATTATTACATAAAACCGTAATGCACTATTTTCCGGAAGAATTGCACTGCCTTTTAGATTTTGAGAAAATCGATCACATGCAGAAAGATAGCTTTTGGGGGACTTTGATTTTTAATAAGTACAGTTATGATATAGAAGTAACAGAAACTATAGAACTCTCAACATCTCAGCAAAATAGCTGATGGATACAGGCTTGGAAAATACCGTGTGGTATCCGGCTGAGTAGAATAGACCATCCTCTTTATTTACCGAGGGGTCGTAAATACGACTAAGGTAAGTTGACGTCAGGCAGGTGGCCGGTCGTAAAATACGTAGCCAAATCATGTGACAACATGTTGTTAACGTGCTGTGCCCACTTAGAGTGGGATAAGGGAAGGACGATGACGATGATACATTCTTACATTTCTTTAGAGATAAACTACTTTTAACACTTCCGGTAAAATTAAGGACAGTACCTAAATATTGAATGCGCGTACAAACGTTTAAAATCAATATCACAAAGTTTGCTTTAATTGTAGTTACTTTTGGAAGTTATTGAATATTTAATCCTTCGCAAAGTAACGTCTAATTCTATATTACATTGCTATCCCGTGGTGTGTATTTCTCAGAACATAGTATGGATCCTGAGCATTGAACAGAGTTCAAAGTAGGAAGTATTTATGAAATAGTCTAAATATAAAAATTTCAAGAGTAAACACAAAATATTGTGTTCGACAAACGTCATGTTTCAGACTGCTGAGTGACCCCGTTGGCACAAAACACTCTATGCATCTGCCAAGAAAATCACTTCTCGGTTCGACTCCCTGTGTTCATTTTTTGTGAAAGGTCACTATGGGTCATATGGAAACGGCCGTTTCGCATTAGTACCGATATGAAGAAAAATCTTTGTACCCCGATTTCATTTCACAAAAGGAAGAGTGTATTTTGGCATTAAATTCCAATTTAAATTAGAGAAAATCTTCATTCGAATAGACCATAATAACTATTTTTAAAATCCTTTACAACTATAACAGAATATACATATAAGCGTAAGAGATCATAAAGTTGGGTATGAATTGCTTAAGGCTAACAAAATAAGTTCTAACGATTGATGCTGTGTTTTGATAAATAGCCTTCCAAAATTGTATGTTTGGCACCCTCGATACGGTATTTGTAAACTGATAGGTACACTTTCAATTTTATAATACACAATAGTAAAGTAATCAACGCCATATTTCTTTTATATTTAACTACTCGTTTTATTTAATCGATCATGTTTATCTATGATTTGTTTTATTTGTGTCAAACACATTTGTCAGGAATACACTTTTATGCAAATAGGATACAAAAAACACAATTATAAATATTTGCAGATTTCCACCTTTTCTACGTTTTATGAAAACTGAACTTAGAATAAAATGTCACTGAGGACGTTTTTTTACAAGACGATTTCACAGGAAAACAACAGCAGCACAATGACGTCACTATTTTTTAAAAGGCGCAATATTCTTATTTCATGACGGTGCTGCTCTAAAACTACAAATTGAAGTCATTGGCGACAGCACATTTTTATAGATTCTTCAATTGCCAGATTGACGATTGAACTAATTTTTATATATTTTAAAACATAAAAATATATTGATTGTTTCAAGCCACACCTCAACCTATTACAATGGGGCCCAGAACTCCCCGCCTATTTTTTTAAGGATTTAAGGTTTACAGTAAGCTATGTTTTTAAGACGCGGACATGCGGACATTGAATACGTTTTATAGAGCAATACTCCCAGCATACATTGTATGTTATATGTCAAATAAATAAAGCAGCATTTTCTATGAAAGCACCCAGGCTAAAACCTTTACCAATTATACACTTCTTTCTGTTAAAGAAAACTATGTGAAGGTTCGTGAATTCGTTTTTGAATTAACCGCAAACAAACGGACGCGATAGAGCACTTTTGTTTTACATGTATTATATGTAATAATTAATTTGCTTAAAGAAATTATCATAAACACTCGTAGCTTGTAATCATTCTTCTATAGGTTTCATATAGCATGAGATAGAGTCTTGACTCATGCAGAGTATCTTTTAGATATGAGAAATATAAAATTACATTGAAATTTATAACAATTTCCCAAAAATTACAATAATATGGATGTGAATTGTTAACCTTAACATTAACCGGTATTTCTGGGATGCCTCTATATATTGATCTGAGAGCTGTTTGCTTCCATCTGGTATTGACGTGAACAGCTCCAGCAATTATAGTGCTTAAATATGTAGACAATGAAATATTAACTTTCATCGTCGATACGATTATTGTATAATATTCCAATTTCGTATTTGTTATTCGTTTAATGAAATATCCCGAACATAAGCTCGTGGCTCCTGCTTTGCGCTTTGCAAAAGTACGTATACTACGCGGCATTAAATAATGCACATCGGGACTTAGAGAGAGAAATCGGCTAGATTCTGCTTCATAGAGCATTGTCTCTGTCGTACAGACTGACGAACCCGTGCAAACGCCACATGTTAACTGTGTGACAGTTACAGCGCTCTACGAAACCGAACTGGCCGGCTGTTTCGTTCTAAACCATTACAGCAGTTTAAAAACACTTTAAAAAAGGCTTATACATAAAGCCTGGACCCACTGAATATGCGTATAAAATTTCATAAAAATCGGTCAAGCCGTTTCAGAGGGATTGATGTAGTTGAACTCTATGCGTTTGACATACAGTTTTAATGCGATCGAACCATGTTTTATATTTGTGAAGCCAAAAATAGATAATGCTGCATTCGAGGCTATGGGATATCCTGACAAATTATTTTTATACGGAGCTGTTGGGAATTCGTGACCAACCTCTATACTGAGTTGATTTTAACGTAAACTACTTTACACAAGTAATGATAAAACAATTTTACATAATCCGCGTTTGTTCGATAAATTAATTTACAGTTATTGATACCAGTTGTTGATTCCTTTAACAGGCTGTGAATTGTGGAATAAAAGATCCGTTTCCTAAATCTAATACAATATAAAAAAAATACTCATGTAATAAGTGATAATTCCATTCTATTATAAATAGATTTCAATGTTTTATTGTATTCATCATCATTCTCCTGCCCTTATCCCACTCTAAGTAGGGTCGGCACAACATGTTTAAAACATGTTGTTATATGATTTGGCTAGGAATTTTTCGACCTGCCGCCTGTTTGTAGTTAACTTACCTTAGTCGCCTTTTACGACACCTCGGTAAGAAATGAGAGTGGTCTATTCTACGCAGCTGGATACCACACGGCGGTATAATTATTATGTATTTCATTTCATTACATTTGATCAATTATAAAATACGTTTCGTTTTTTATTTTTATGAATAAATTAATTATACTTAATATTTACTTTTTTTAAAGACTGGTTAAAAAAGTTAACGTTGGCTTTAAGAGATTCCGATTCTAGAATAAATAAGTAATTGATGATGTAATCATATAGTATTTTTTTTATTGGATTACAGAAATGAATGTTATTAATTATTGTTGTTAATACTTTGTGAATATCAGTTTTTTTTATAATAAATAAATAATAATAAAAATATAGGAAAAACATGCACACGATCGTCCGTCCCCAAAGTAAGTAACTTAATATTTGTGTTGTGGGTTACAGACAACTAGTAAATATATAATAAAATATATATAATAAATATATCATATTACGGTAAGAGCAACATTCCGAACCAGTGTAGCTTTATCAAATCTAATTGATCGTTGACGATTCAAAAGTGCTTGTAAAAAGTTTACTTGAATAAAAATTATTTTGATTTAATTTATGCATATATAATTATAAATACTTACTTAAATACATATATACACCTAGACTCGAAGAACCAACAAAATTTAATTAACAATTGTTGGCCCTCGGTGGGAATCGAACTCGCAACCCGCGGAGCTGAAGGCAAGGTCACTGCCACCTGTTTTGATGGGTCTATCCTTGAAGGATAAAAGACTGTTACGTGATGACCAGTCTCGTAATCGGTCATCTACAGCATGTCACAGTAAGACGTGGTCCGACCTCTCCAGACTCCAAGAAACCCTTACGAAAGCTTTCGTTGACGGACGTAAATACCATCCAGTGGACCTGTAAACGCTGTTAACATTTAAAGTTGGCTGCTAACGGATGTTAGTGACACTAAAGGCGTTGTTGCAACAAACGCAGCTGTTAAAACGCACGTTTAAGGTTAGTGTTAACAAATCAAGTAATCCCTACTCGTATGTTACGCGAATTAAATACGGAAGCGTTTTATTTTCACGGCCTAAACATGTTCGAATGTGCACATTATTTGCAAAACATTAAAGCGTGTTGTGCGAAATGCGGAACTTGTAAATTTAGTGAATCAAATTAGCACATTTTTGCTTGTATAACATTATAGTGAATTATTTCGATATTTTCAAGGACACTGCATTAAACGTCACATACTGCCAAAGTGGAATATATATTGATAAAAGAGGCATTATCCTGCATATGTCATGTAAATTATTTCTAGGGAATTTCTAGTGTACATTATAAAAAAAATAAAAATGCCAAAAAAATATAAATAAAAATGTGGAAAACCCTTCTTACTTAGGAGTATGAAATATAAATAGTAGCCGATTCTCGGACCTCCAGAATATACATATAAAACTTCATAACAATCGGTCAAGCCTATGCTGAGGAGTATGGCGACAAACGTTGTGACACGAGAATTTTATATAAGTATAAAACAAAGCACCCTACTGCGTCTATTTGTTGTCGATAAACTCAAAAAATATTGAACTGATTTTCAAGCAATTTTCACCAATAGATAGAACAGTTAATGAGAAAAGTTTTTATATATAATTTGTATGATTTTGTGCATATTAAAAATTAAAAAATATTATTTTATTATAATCTACGATTACTAATTGTGTGTCATGGGAAGGTAATATTATCGTTATTTTGTTTTATTGTGGAACTTAACAAAATTACACCTTAGTCTATTAACTAATTACTAATGTTGATAGCTGCAACGGCTTTAAAAGCGTCACCAAAAGATTTGGCGAGCGTAGAAATTTTCAAAAATTTAGGAGAGCAAATAGTATAAAGACCCGCAATTTTGCGGGAGCGTTGTTTTAAGGGTGTCTCTTGTGAGAACCTCGACTTAAAGCTGCGCGCTCTGGTAGGCTATATCTAGATATAGATATAGATGCTCCCAATCAGGAAGGAAGGATCAGAAATCAGGAGCATTAAGGACTATCTTAGGGCATCTACGAATTTGGCGTTATTTGGTAGTCTATATATAGGCTTAAAGAAATCAGGATCATAAAAGACTCTCTTGGGCATCTATGAATTAGGCGCGTTTTGGTAAGCTATATATACGCTTGAAGAAATCAGGAGCATTAAGGACTCTACGAATTTTTGATTCTCCATATAGTTGGACACAGTAAGCTGACGATTTCCCTAAATAAGTTTTCGAGACTCATCTGAAAAGATCAGCATTTAAGGTATCGATCTATAGCGGAGATTTATCATTTTTCTACCACAAACATTTGCACGTATCCTCGTGAGTGTCCACTAATACACACTTGTCTTTCATAAGGATGAATTCGATTCGATTCTCGTCTACTCAGTGCTCACATGCCTTGACCCGAAGTCCGAAAATCGTGCAGCAATGCGTCATTTACTTTTTTTACTTGGCATTGAGGAAATTAGCATGTATTGTTGTGAATTGTGTCACAACCACCAGAAGCGTCGACGCCATGTCTCGTTTACTTATTGCGTAATATTTAGTTTTGCCAGAAGGACTGGAATATTTGAAAACTGCACCGTGCTTAAATCATTTCGAATCTTAGTCTACCACTGTTCTAAATGTGAGTTTATGTCATTTTTAACTCAAACTGAGCTTATAATATTGTTGTTGCAAAAAAAGTCTATTTCACTACTGAATCGAACTGAGTCTATCTCACTCTAGACTCGAAGTGAGTCACTTTTATTTAATTTTCTCTTACAGGTTTTTTAAATATCATCATTGGGTACACCGTGTCTGATTAATCAGTAAGATTCAACTTATCAAACTTATCAAAGCTTAAGCACTCAAGCACTGTTTTCTGTTCAACCCTTCTCTACAAAAAACAGAAAGAGGTTACTTATATATGGCTAGTTAGGTTAGTATAAAATACATGGGGTATTAAGAAACATATACGATAACTAGCTGACCCGGCAAACTTGGTTTTACTCTATAAATTACTACACATACAAAACTTTGATAGGTTAATAATAAATGATACTTTTCACTGTCATCCTATTCCTGTAGAATTAACAGAATTTCTATAGTTACTATTCCTATATGTTACCTCGGTGTATAAGGAATGATTGTGCCAAATTTCATCGATATTGGTTTAAGGGATTTGCCGTAAAAGAGGAACAAACATACAACTTTACTCACAAACTGTTACTAATATTAAGTAGGAAGTAGGATAGGATTGAAGAGTGTCACTTTGTATAAAAAGATCACGAATTGAATGGTAAAATTAAAATAAGACTTTCGACTCTCTAAATTTTTAATACGAATTTAAATAATGAATATCAAAATAGACAAAATACGGTTAAAGACAATATTCGCAAGTTTATGAAACTATAAAAAGATATACAGTACAAAGAGAATTATTGTCAAATGATTATATTTTACTTCTGAACTTGACACACATCGCCAGTTTCCTGCCAACAAACTTTATTTATGAATTTCAAATATAAAAAGCACGTGAGATAAAAACGTCTTACGGTTTATTTCAATTCCCGTAAGAATAATACGACTTTGGATTCAAGAGTCGGACTCGATTTACGATTATATCTCACAACCCAGTACTAGACTAGAGTTAATCGCGGAATAAAGCATAATAATTCATTATGTTTGCATTGTGGCAAAAATTAAGCCTAATTGTATAAACTAACCGGAAACGGATACATAGGACTTTGTTTCTGATTCTCTCATAACAATATGAAAAAATGGATGAATTGAATGAATGAATTATAATTTTATTGTACACCACAAAATTTACAACATGATCTATTACAGTTTCTTTAAATGTACAATCTGGTCGTCTTATCGCTACGTAGCGATCTCTTCCAAACAACAGTAGGCCTACCGTGAACTTTTAGAAAACGATTCAATTCAATGTCAGTATAAGCCCAACCGCTTTCTTTTCGTACGATGAAGTGTGTTTGAAAAGGACAACGTTATATGAACTATAGATAACTCTGTCTCTTTTACTCACATGTTTTTAGGACGAATTCCGAACGCTCATTCGGCGACGATTTAAAGTGTGCGTCTTTAAGACGTCATGGTATGAAAAAGCAAAACAATTTAGTTTACGTCTTCAATTGAGTCGCTATAAGAGTTCATGGTAGGCTGAGAAAGGATAGCTAGCACAAGTTACTGACATGGCACCGTACTCAAGGACAAATAGTGCTCCTTAACTTTAAGTTTTTGAAAAAACCACTAACCATCGGGATTAATTAAACTACTAGGTGTCGCGGCTTTTGAGACATTCCGTCCCTAAAATAAATAAATTAATACTTGTGTTATAGTGACAGAAAACTGGTAAATTTATAATATAGTTTTAAATATATACAAATATATACCAAGACTGGAGAACCAACAATTTTTTTATAGAAAATTAAAAAAGAGATTCCACAAGCCCACATTCAGTCAGTGGCCTTAATTATCTTAATCAATTTTCTTTTCAGCAGTCCATATCAGTAAAGTTTCAGTGAATATTGGATTACGCCCAAATTGGGGACTCACATTAGGTCACGTAGAGCCGAAATCCAAAAATACAAATTACAGAAATTCTAAAATTCGAGAAAAATATATTTAGAATATCTGGAAATTTTACTTGACGATTTTTAGAATACAACTTAATTATTTGTAGACGGAGGCGTTACTTTGCAGAATGCCATAGTACAGAATTATTTGAATCCGCGTTTGTTAAGAGAATCTATGCAATTCTAAGTGCAGGAGGTAAACAACGTTCACGGAACTTATAGATGCAGGACCGGTCAGCACACGCATCACAAAACACCGAAAACAACACTCTGCAAAAGCTCAAGCCTATACTCCTGATGATGCTTCGGTTACGGGGCGAAACGATCTTAGAAATCGTCGTAGTGTGTGTATATAGTGATTGCGTGGTGGCTGCGTTTCATGATACGTGTGGTGAGAGGACCTGCATCATAAAGTACGTGAACGTAGCTTGCGTCGTACACTTAGCATTGTAATTTTTGATTTTAAAGGCCTATTTGAATAAAGAATTATCTGAATTAATCCTTAACAAACGCCTTCTGTAATAATCTTTAAACTGAGGTACGGGTACGGAATAAAAGGTATTTCGGGAGAGGGCGCTCGAGTTGAAGCAGGGGTCAATATCTAGCTAAAGTCACGTTCAGCTGTACTCGATACTTTGTTTATAACTTCGTGATTACCAGTAAGTCACACCAACTCTCACGTGCCTTTTGTCTTGCTTGCAATTTTTCAATTTATTATTTACTTGCAGTGCCCACTACTTCGCCTGCGTGGAAAGCAGTATGTCGCAAACATATATTTCATTTTACATAACACTTAACGTAGCTTAAACCTTTCTCAATCAATGTACTATCTATCCTTTAGTAGAAACTGCACAAAAATCCGTTTAGTAGATTTTGAGAAAATCGATCAAATACAGACAGACGCTAGCTGTGCCAGCGGCGAGACCGTGCGACTCTTTCGAGGGGGTCACGAGTTCAAACCCGGGCAGGCACCAATGAGTTTCTATATTGAAATGTATGTGTCTTATTGATAATTACAATTTATCACACCTTATCGATGTAGGAAAATCATCGTGACGAAACCTGTATATCTCTAGAGAATTCTGGAGATATGTGTAACCTACCAATCCGCATTGGAGCAGCGTGGTAGGTCTTAGCTCCAACTCTTCTCTCCAGAAACGGAGAGAGGAAGCCTATTCCCAGCAGTTGGATCATAACAGGCCGCTACTTTACAGCGGCTTTGGCAGCGTAGAGATCAGTGTCATAAAATTTTTCCAAAAATTTTCTACATAGGAATAATTATTGTGAGTCAACCATGAGAGATAGAGACATGCTATCCCGTACTGTAGATATTCAATATTTTAGTATATTAGTTTAGTGCATCGCTGCTGGTTTACACGACTAAAGTTCCCAGTAGACGAGAGAGTAGAGGAGTTTTTTTATAATTGTGCGATCTGTTCAACATAATTTATATAAAAGCCTTATATACTATTCAGGTAAATCCGGAGGTTTTTACTATTTCTTAGATATTAAAAACCCGTACTAAAATCCGTTAATAGATTTTGAAGAAATCTATCACACACGGACAGCTTTGGGTACTATGTTTTATATATAATTTTTTTTACAACGATTCAAAATTAAATAAGGCACTATCATTTTGAGAATAATAATAACTAATTACAAAAACTACGTAGTAAAATATAAATAAAAATAAAATGTGTGTGTTTGTTTTTTTTGTTTACTTACGCTGTTGCGAGTTCATAAAATTCTAGTACAAAATATATTAGTTTTAACTATTCAGCATAGGTGAAATTTGGCATTTAATAGAGAAATAATTTGACCTATACAAAAATTTGTGGTCATTTTTTAAACGGGCGGACCAATATTTATAAAATTCGGCACAATAAAAGTTAATACATAACACATAGGATGAGAATTTTCCGTTTTCTTTAGGGAACAAAAACGGCTACTTAAATGCTTAAGCTGCACGAACAAGTCGTGGATACCAAATTGTACATAATTGAGGGTATCTAAACACTGAATTCGATGTGAAAGAAGTTATAGGTTCCACTAGTATATGAATATTATAAAGCTCAAGCTGAAATCAGTTTCCTTTTTTTTGTTAAAAAAAGAAACGATAACATTTTCCCGCTGAAATAAAATGTGTATCACATTCTGAAAAACAAACGAAATAGGTTTTTCACTTGAAACAAATATATTAAAATATAATATGACGGGAAATGCTTTTATTAATAAACATGTAAATGTATTAAAGCATTTACGAACACAGATATAAACTAGTCAATTTAACAAAGCTTTCAAAACTTATAAACAAATTTCATGTTCCTACTGTTAACCGTTGACGAGCTCCCCCGTCTGAAGCCAACCCTAGAAGCAGCATCAGGTCATGCTGATCGTAAACGTGCATCGTCATCAGGACCGGATCGGCATGTAAAATTTTAGCTCAATCGGACACCGGCAAGTGGGTACAAATTTAACTTGCAAGATTACACCTTCACATACGCACCTGGCAAGTAAAATAACAGTTTTTAAAAAGGAAACAAAAACGATATCCACTGGAAATGCCTAATCATATTTCCCGATACAACGCATATCGTATGTTCTATTCAGATCCGTCTAAAAACTGCAAAAGCCGACCGTTTTGGTTAATTACACTTCCAACATCGAGCGACTTGCATTACGACAGTGCATTACGAAAATAGACGGACGCACTCACTCCTATAACCATGGAGGCTGGAACACGGGTCTTATTGTAATAAAACCGCTCAGTTTTTAATAGAGACATTGTAATGGAATGTTTTTGAGACTCACCTGGTTTTTAAGATGCGTGCGCGATGCAGGGCGGGCGGCCGGCGACTGGGCGGGCGGCGGCTGCGCGGGCGCGTCTGCCGCGAGTACGCGTTTATAATTGAAGCGGCGGATACGATTCGACTTTTAACGTATAGAAGTAACAAATCAGTTAAAAAGATTTTTAAAAAGTTTTATGACTCTATTGTTAACTGTTGAAAAAACTGTTGAACTGAGGAGTTCCCTCGTTTGGAGCTAATCCTGGCAGCAGAATCAGTTGATGTTTAACATGAGCATGAATTGTCATCGGGACTGGACCAGTATAAAAAATTTCAGGTTAATCGGACGCCGGGAAGTGGGTCTAATTTAACTTGCAAGATTCCATTTTCACATACACAGACGACAAGTTAAATAAAACTAACGGCCCATTACTATCCTTCTGCCTCCTCCTGTCTGCGTTTTTGGAGAGAAAGATAAGAATACTGATTGGTAGGATTACACATAATCCCAGAATTCTCTACAGTCATGCAGATTTCCTCATTGTTTTCTTTCACCGAACAACGTGTGATAAATTGCAAATATAAATAAGGCAAATAATTAATAGAATCACGCGTTGCTTCATGAATTTCCATAATCTGCACAATTTTAAAGCAAAATAATTCTGTGATAACTTATATAAATGAGGCACAAGTTTTTACAGAGACACTAGTAGTGTCTGCCAGGGGATTGAACTCGTGATTCCGTCGAAAGAGTCACAAGATCTCAGCGTTCAGCTATCGCAGTCTTTTGTTCTATCTCAAACAATTTAGGATTTTCGATGCAAACTCCCGGGTGGCTAAACTTTTTCCAAATTCAACAATTCTTCATGTTTCAAAATCCGTTGTTATTCATGAAAATCTGTTAGATCTGTTAGTAGATTTTGGATTTATCGTGACTAACAGACGCTGGGACAAACGGATTTTGTAATAGTAGTAAACTAAATATAATAGAGTCTTTGATTCATTTGTTTCTATGCTTTATACGTTATATGTTTCTATAATTTATTAATTTACTAAGGCGAATCCTGGACAATAAGGATGTCAGAAAAGGCTAAAATTTTAAGCTTTCGAAATGTGGTGTTCGAGGAGGACGAACTATTTTGTCTATAATTAAGAAGTTCGGCACGAATATTAGAATACCCGCTGTTTGCTTCTATCGTATTAAGTAAGTAAGCCTAATTCTATTAATTGTGTGTGCAGACACACAATTAATAGAATTAGGCGTTACTTTGCGGAAATCCATAATACGAAAGTAATAATAAAATTATTTTGCTATAATCTGCGATACAGTAAATAGAAAATATAAATAGTGCTAAATGTATAGTGGATGAATAAGTGAATGTATAGTGCTTGTGTATTGTGGTGGCAGTGATGGAGGTTTGTGCATGTGTTTTAACAAATTCTGCATGTAACGGGTATGAAAAAACGGATAGTGCACTATACATTTAGCACTATATATATTTTCTATTTACTGTATCGCGGATTATAGCAAAATAATTTTATTATTACTTCACACACGTTGCTTGCAGAAACTCTGAAAGTTTGGATAAGCTGATGGTTGTTAGCTAGGTCGACGGGAAAAGAGCACGCGGTCGCTCATCTACTCGTTAGTAATACCAAGTAAAGACGCTTACGGGCCAACCAATTACCAAATCTTTAAAGACCATAGAGGAAAGAAGAACGTGGAAACTAGACTAGAAATGACCTTCAGTAATGATGATGAATGAGAAGATGCGTTTGTCTGTTATCCTTAACTATTCTGACTGTGATGAGACTTTGGAGAGCTGATCCGTGTGTAGCCATCAAGTTAACAAGCCCAAAAACAGTTCATATACGTCCTGTACAGCTCAGAATTGGCTTTTATTCAGCTGTAAGAAAAACATTAGCTTAATAATTTTTATTAACTTTGCGCCTGTAAAAATTCGAACGCAACCAACGTATTGATATGTAAACATTTAACAACATTAGTACATAAAATATTTTTAGATATAGATAAGTTTAAGATAAGATAAATTTTCATATATTTTCATACTGAAACCGGAACGGGAAATTTTCGGAAATTCCAAAGCTGTTGAAAATTATACTGTGATACATGTGCTGTTACAGATTTGCTTTTTTATTATAGTAGGCGCCTAAATACAATAAACCAAGGTAAAATATCTGTCTGTCTATCTTTTGATTTTCTAACGATCATCAGAGTAATTAACAATGAACCTTTTAGTATATAATTTCTTTAGGTTTTGTGTGTATTACTTGATTGCGATAAATAATGAAATGATAAGTCAACCACTTAGGAAGTTTCGTTAAAATACGCTCTCATAATGTAAATAAATGTATGGTGGGTATAAATGTATCCTCTTTTATGTGGCAATAAAAAGCTCAGCTATAGTATACACCTAAAATTTATATAACTAGGCGTCAATTTTCGGCGTCGATGCTCATGTGCAAAACACTTCCCTTATACCTCAATCCCTTCAAGCGACAATCGTTAGCGCGGAACGACCAGTGCTGCCATCTAGTGTTAAACGGGAATAACTTCAACAAATGCTTTTATATCAATTTGTTGAAAAAGTAGAGTTGTATCTATACATATTTTATCTAACAATATGCTATATGTATACTAATATTCTAATACGAAGTCTGCCAGTTACGATGTTATTGATGAGATTTACGAGTAGTACAATTTAAGCTTATACACTGGGATAGTAAAATGTCTTTTTCTTTTGGTAACAGGGAACATGTATTGCATTATTAAGGGTACTCAAACGCTTAAGTCAGCGTGAACGAAGTCTCGCGTAACGCTAGTAATAGATATATGGAAAAGACTGTTAGCGTTTCTGTATTTTACTCCTTTACAGCTATACCGCTGGACAGAGATGACATTTGGTACAATTTAAGCTGAAATCCCGGGTATAGGACAGACAGATTCCAGTTTTTCCAGTTAAAAAATATATAATTGAGAACACAATTAAGGGTATTTGAATACTAAAATTGACAACGACGAAATAGACACCGGTCGGATATAAAAGTAAACGTGCGTGAGGAAAAATAAAAAGAACTTGGTTTTTGAATTTTTATTGCCTTTTTTGTTTTCATTAACTCCGTAACATAAATAGCATTTATTTTTATTATCATAAGTTACAGACGAAACGTAATTTACGCGTTTTACATATAATAAATAATATTATAAAATAATTCTTCACTTTAAACTACTGCACCTAAATTATTCGGCACGTGACTGAACGCCGGCAACCTTATATAAATAGAAAATTAAAAAAAAGCTTACTGAGTTTTGGTTCCTTTATTTGGTTTAGCATTACATTAGAAAAAAATTTTGGGACGAACGGTCAGCGGTCGGCCCTGGGGCGTGGAGACACGTCAGAGTTTGGGCGCGCCGACCCACGGAGCGCCCGTCCCGGCCTCGCTCCGGCCGTGCCTAGATCGCGCTGGCGGGCACGGAGCCCGCTAGCACCATCTATCGGAACTCAAACATCACTTAACGAACGACTAGGTTTATACCCGACCGGAATCGCGCCCCAATATCGAGTGGTGGTAAATGCTGGTGCGTGGGGGCGGAGTGGGGCGGCTCACTCCGTGCTGAGGGCGCGGGACTCCTGCACGAGGTACACTTGCGAGCCGGGCACCGTCGAGGTGGTGACGAAGGTGCGGTGCTTGGCGCGGATGAGGGAGAGATTGCTCTCAGCGACATCGGCGCGGTCCTCGGCCGCTTCGAGCTCGCGCTGGAATCGTCGCACCCGGGTAACGCTCTGCTGGGATACGCCCTCCTGTTGACGGATGAACGACACTGTTTTTTTTATCTAAATCTCATTTAAATAGAAATCATTCCGGGAGACCGAATACCGGCACGGTGTGAAGTTTGCTGAAGATAGCAGAGCTAAGAAAAGCAATTCTTGCAAACTTAATAAATTAACTCCCGGATCTAAAAATGGAAATATTAAGGTTTCTCTTTCAATGAATATCGAGATATTATTCAAATCTTGCATATTATTAAATTAATGTTCTATATCAGTAAACTAACAAAAAGTTATTTTTGCTAAAATAAGTACATAATGACCGGTACCGTAGTGCAGAGAACTGATGAATGGTCTTAATTAAATTGTCGAAATCTCAACCCCGCACCAGAAAACACATTGACGGTAGACCCCTTATGAGGTGGACTGAAGACCTCAAAATAGCTGCAGAGAACTGTTAGATCCAAGGGGCACAAGGTGTGGTGTAAAGATCCCTTGAACATGCTTATGCTCAAAAGAAGATAACGAAAAATAATTCTAAATCCGAATCATACCTGCTCCGTCAACTGCCTCTTGTAGATGTTAACTTTCTGGCTGGACTTCTCCAAAGAGTCCTGGAGGAGTGAGATATTCTTCTGGTCTTCCTCGCATTGGATGATGATCTCCTTGAGCGAACGCTCCTTCTTGCGGAGGATCTTGATGGTCTCAGCGTGTCTCCTCTTCTCTTCATCTAGCTCTAATTCCATATCTTTGATGCGAGCCTCCAGTTTGCTGATGATACGTTTTCCGCCGACAATGGCATTCGCTTCTACTTCCTCCAAGCGGACAGAAATGTTCTGGCAATATTTTAAGTCAAGGTTAATATACATATTATATAAATTCTCCTCTCCTTAATCAACCCTAGGGGTGTTAGGCACATATTTTCCTGCCCTCTCCTATCATTCGTCAACTCTGCAGCTACTCCTTTTATATGCATGTCATAGTTCACACGATCCAACCATCATTTTTAGGCCTCGCCTAGTTCATCACATTCATATTTAACACTCGTTTCGTTTTTTATCCATTTGTCCAGTCCTGTCACATCACACCTTAACTCTCTCTCTCTCTCTCTCTCATTCATCTCTCATTATCAATATGCAATAATTTTTTCCCTTAACTTTATCAGCTTAATAGACATATAAAATATGAATAAATAAAAAAAAAGTAAAAGTATTTTTGTTGTACCATTGCATTTACTATATTATAATTAGTATTAATATTTTATTTTGTTATATATTGTTATGTATTGATGATTAGTGCATTTTTACAAATGTGTTGTCTTGCGACAATGACCTCATTTTAGGGCTTCGATTTTTCCCTATATCTATCCTCCTAATTTTAATCCTTATCTTACGAGTATATTCCAACCGTTGGTTTGTCGTTAATGAATAAGGAACCCGGATGGGTCTTGAAACCAGTCCGGCTCACCCTACAGAATAGGACGTGAGTATAGCTAGTTTCTATTGTTGTTCCTGCTAAGTACAAATGATCATTTTACCTTGACTTCAATTTCGAGAGACTTCTTAACAGCTTCAATCTTGACAATCCTCTCTTGCTCTTCGTGCAAGTGTTCAACGGTGTGCTTCAATTCAGTCTGGAATAAGTAGAAACAATGGCATTAATGTTATTACCAATATTTATCAAACTTGACATTATCAAAGCTTATAAGCCGTGCTAACATGGAACAAACATTCTGAAAGAGGTACAAAACGTACAAAATTGTAGGTTTTTTAACATTGTAGTGTACACTAAAGCAGTCGTGGGCAGCTTCTGCATATAACACATAGAGTGCAGTGCACAGCCATTTTTGGACTTTATGACGCTTTTTTTACTTTTATATAATGGGGTGTATATCAATTTTCTCAATGTGCGAATTCAGCGAAGCGTTTAAAAGTATACTCTAAAGTGTTGAGGTCCAGGTCTCTATGTCTATCAAATTTGCATGGCCCAAGGACGGCCAGTGGCTATCTGCATGAATGAAAGTTAAAATGAAAGTATATCTAAGAAGGATTTCAACTTATTTTGAAGTGTTTGGGGCATGTCTTTAAATTATCAACAATGATGATGTACCTGGACTCGCTGGTATCTCTCGTCCGCAACGCGCAGTTCCTTGGTGATCTCATCGTAATCCGCGGCGACAGCGGCCAACTCCTGTTCGATCTTGGCCTTGCTGCTTGACAGGTTCACGTTGATAACGGTCAGCTCGTTGATACGCGTCTGCGCTTCCTCGAAGGACTGCTCCACTGTGCGCTTAGCACGAAGGGCCTAGGGAGAAATAGCGCAACTATTGATAGCCGCACTATAAAAGCGCGTAACCTTTACTAGATTAAACGATACGATTACGAGCCGCAGCCTATTCTTGCCTCAAATAAACTCGTACACAAACCTGCTACTTACTGGTTTGAAAGATTGATCATACCGAGATGAACCAGCCACCTTAGCGGTTACCCTTTTCAGAATATAATTCTTATACCTAGGTATTGCTATTTTGCGTAAATTCGTATAGTAGGAGTACATACATCCACACATTTTTGTCACTGATGTAATCCTCGATAGCATTATAGGCTTTCTCTATTAGCCTCTTCTTAATTCAATTCAACGATCTTACTTAGTTTCTCCTCACCATTTACCAAACTACGTAGATTGCCACAGATTTTGCTTGAGTTTCTTCACTCTTAATATAAAACTGCATACTGTGTTTGAGTTTCTACTCACTGTATACGGTGCCTAACTGAGTTTGTCCTAACTACGTACATTGCCTAAGCTTCTCACTATAGACCGAACTTTATATTGCGCCTAACTGAGTTTCTTCTTACTGAACTGTTTAGGTTTCAGAAAATCATTATGTGTTGCTATGTGCATTTGTGTACCTGTTCGTAATTGCCACGAATCTCCTCAACCTCGCCGGTGAGAGACTGGATTCTGCGCTGAGCGACGCCGAACTGATCCAGAGTTACTTGCAATTGCCTCTGGACTTCATCGTAATGAGTCTGGATTTCAGTGAGCTGTGAAAAAATAGTTTAATCCATCAGTTATACTAATATTGTAAAAAAGAAAGCAAGAAAGACTAAAAATTAATAAAATTGAGTTATATTCGGCTCTCGGATTCAGCCATTGCGCAAATGTTATGTAAGCAATAACTATTATTTTTTATTTATTTACATTTTAAGTACATTTTACACCTGTACTTGAGACAAAAGCACCAGATTAACTTCATTTATTGTTGGTGTATAGCAATATGCAGCCCAAATAGACCTAGGCCTGTGCTAGGGCCAACAAGAGTCAATAGGTTTTCTATTTTGCTTTATGCCAGGTAACGACTAATATGAACAAATATATTATATAAAAAAATATATATGAAATGTATAAATAACGAATTAGAGAAAAAAAAAGAAAATGACTTAAAAACCTTTCTGTATAACCAAAAAAAAATCTAATTATATATTTTAGTCTGTATATGGATTTCCATACATTTTATGATCTTACTTGTTCTGTTTGTGTTATCTCGGTTCAAAAAAATATATGACAACAGTTTTTCGCTATTTCTATTCGTCACTTCTTGTCTTTTTTCTTCTGCTACTCTAAAATTTACTGGAAAAGCTTTCTTTCAGGGATAAGTCCGCCTTAGTACATGTGATTTTTTTTCTTTATTAACAATTTAATTGTTTTTTTATAAACAAAAAAGACAATGAGTATATAAATAAAGTTTCACGTAGTAAAATATTATATTATATTATATGACTTTTCATATAAACCCGTTCAAACCTACAGGTTTGTTAAATAATGATACAATTCACAATCCTTTACAATTTATTAAGTAAACAGGATTACCTGCAGCGATTGCTTCTTGATTGTCTTCTGGAGATCAATGTTGGTCTTGTTGGCAACATCAAGCGACAGCTCGAGCTCTGTGATCTGGATCTGCAGCTTCTTCTTGATACGTGTCACCTCTGTCTTGAGCTTAGTTTCAGCCTCTACTACACGAGCGCTCAACTGCTCGATTTCAATGCTGGTCTGCTTACTGTAGAGAAAAATGTTGTTGAAATCACACATTTTAGCATTATCAAAGCACATTTACTATTTATTTAGATTATGGAAACCATGTTTTGTTTTGCGTACAAAAAATAAATGACAAATAACCAAAGTTCAAGATATTTACTTCTATCCCGTTTGAACACTATAAACCGAGACACCGGATTCAAAAAATATATATTAGGCAATTTATATTTTTAGTGCCTGAAATGAAATCATGTTTAACAATTATTTTTACCTTTGGTTATATAACAAGCTGGTGTCTAATTGTTCAAATTGATTTATGGTACTCTTTAATTCTCTTAATTTTTCTATGTAATCGGTATTTATCGAAGGTATTTTAGTTTCAATTTGTACAACACAAACTTTCGGAGCTTTCTTCGTTTCGATTATTAAATCATTTAGTTTGTTTTGTATAATTAGTGATTTATTGTCGGTGAATTCCGCTTCAACGTTTCTTGTCAGTTTGCCAATCGCACCATCATACTTTAGATTTCCTACGTTAATATCTAGTTTCTTAATTTTTCCCTCTGCAAGATTATTTTTACTTTCATCTAATAAAACTTGAGCAATAGCTTTTGCAGATTTACCTCTATATACTTTCACTCTACTCATATTTTGATCCAACTCAGCAAAATCATTTCTTCTTTCTAATTCATGCGCTTTTGTACGTTTTTGAAATATATTAATATTCTCCCTTTCAGTTTTCTTCTTTCTAGTTTTCACTACCACACTTTCAACACCAACATGTTTCGTTAAATTTGTGGCTGCAGCTGTTGCTGCAATTGATGATGGTGATCTTTTCACGATTTTAAAAGTATCCAAATTCTGTTTCGCCTTTTCAGCCATTTCTTTCGAAATTTTGTGTAAATCGTTTTCGGAATATGTTTTCACAGGCTTATCGAAACGATATTTCTCAAGACCCCTTTCATTGTTCCACGGTAAATGCGGTGGCTTTATTTTAGCTCCGCCTTTCTTTGCCGCAATGTAATCGATCATAGGTTGATAATAATTGATTCCGTAGCCATAATTGTTTTCATAAATGGCTGTTGGAGGTTTCGTCCATTTATGCAGGTCGGGAACTTTAACGGTAGTCATTTCTTTTCTCTAAATTAAACGTTCACCATTTGTTTCTAGGTATTTCACTCTAGACCTGTTGCGATACTGAGTCCTGAGTTTTCATAAACACTAAATCCTAATGAGCGTAGCTAATGATTCTCATCCAGACAACCAATCAGAGAACTGGATATATTTAAACGAGACGCTTGCCAATAACTCGAGATAAATTAGGGATGGACGCAACAGAACTATGTATATAAGAAATACCAAACTACAAATAAGCGTAGGTTGCTAAAGTGCTTTTGTCGATAATTGAAACTTCTTTGCAGTATAGATATACTTACATTATATTACTGTATGAATTCGAATTTATTAATAGTCAGGAGACTTTGGCAAAATTTTTATAATTTTAATTATTATATAAATTACCACTATGTATTATATCAAGCTTATTTACATTAATATATATATTTTACTTTGTTTTTCATTTTTAAGATTTCGTTATTAATGATCGTATTTTTAAACTCTATTTTTATCATTTATATAAACTATCAATAATGAATAGTATAGTAGGTATTATATTTCGGTATCCTTTTATCTATCTAAATGTCATAAATTACAATCCGCCAAAAAATAATTGATTTTATAATAAAGTTTTAACAATGAATAATTAAACGGCATTTTCTTATTTTCTTTCTTCGTTTGTTGAACAATTTTGCCATACAATAAGAATTCTATTAAAACAAACTCAGTTTTTTTAAAGGTAGATTTAGTTTAATTTTTGCCGCCTATTACGATTTTCCGTTTTCATTTGGAATATATCAATATTTTTTTGTATTTATTATTGTAAAGTTAATTTAATGAAATAAAGTCGTGAGTGGGATATTTTCCAAACGAGATTTTCGTTGATAATATCGGGTCGGTCAAATGAAATTAAATGTCCCTTGTGTAAAAAAAGTAAAGTAACGGCTTGTTCCTATACCAATTATGGGCATAGGAATCCTTTTTCCGTTTTCGGAGCTAAGGCCTATCACGCTGTTCCAATGCGGATTGGTAGGTTACATATATCCCTTAAATTCTCTAGAGATATGCAGGTTTCCTCACGATGTTTTCCTTTACCGAAAAGCGCGTGACAAATTGCAATTATAAATCAGACACATAAGTTTTAATAGAAAAACTCACTGGTGCCTGCCCGCAATTTAACCTCGTGACCCCCTCGAAAGAGTCGCAGGGTGTCGCCGCTAGGCTATCACAGCTTCTGTCCTTTGTCTTATGTGTAAGAAGTAGAAAATATTACCAATTATTCTTACCGGATGGCTTCAATTTCTTCCTCTTTCTCGTGGATACGACGCTCGGCTTCATGACGGAATGCGCCAAGCTCAGCTGTTAGCCTCTGAGCCCGTTGTTCCTCAGCTTTGCGACCCTGCGATACATCCATACGGGTATTAAGAATGCGAAAGCCAGTTTGTTTTTATTATGTCAGTACGTTTGTCTGTCTATCTGTTTATCAATTCCGCTTTCACGATTAATCAACGTCAATATTGATTGTCAATTTTATTTAAAGCTTCTATTCAACTTGTGTATGATTGTGTTGAAATTTTACATACTTGTCAAGTGCCGATAACAATGCACGTTTATGAAAAGTATGAGCGGATACTATTGGATTGACTCCAGAAGAGGAAACTCCACAACAGTTATTAATAAGGACATGACATATGAAGAAAGCTTTTAACTTGACTTCTTAATTTTAATTTTCGGAAGTTTTTTCTTAAAGATAATCTATTCCTTCTGGAATAGGAAAAAACAATATAGTATATAATTGAGGATCTTTCAACACTTAATTCGATGACAACGTTGTCTCGGGTTCCAGTTTCTAATAAATAAAAATAAGGGAATGCATTCATAGCTGAAATTTAAAAAGTAATGTTTTAAAAGTAACAGCTTACGTATAGAAATCGTATAGTTATGAGATTGAATCTGTATCTCTTTTTTGTCTGTGATTAGACAAAGATAAGCATACGAGTCTCGTTTTCCCTCTCATTATTTATTGTGAAACTCACTTAAATGCCTGCCTATGACTGCCTGCCTAATTAAATGGCTCCCCTATTATAGTATAATAATTATGTTGGCAAGGCATTGTGATAAGCAAGAGAAATAATTTTAAGTATGCAACATCAAACATGATTTAGAACGACATTTACTGCTGTATAAAAATATATATATTATTCGTCATATTTATTGTAACTTTCGTAACAAAGTATACTAGAATTTGGCATAAATATGAACATTAGTTATTGTTTGCAACGTTGACGCGCGATTTCGCTAACGTTATAATTTTGGCAATGCATTAATAAGATTGATTAGAAATTTGCAGAACAAAAAGCCATTGCCAAAGTGACTATAAACTTGAAATTAGCATTAGTCACTTGCGTATTTAGTTTGTATGCGTTTCTAAGAAATGACAATCGTTATTTAATTGTTATTCGATGTCTCATATTATGTCAAGGGCGTAGCCAGGATTCTATACAGGGGGAGAGGGGCGGTCATAAAAACTCCTAGACAATATTGTTTTGGTAGATTTAGATGTTTATCAATGTTAAATATTATTACTTTTTTTGGCATTACAATATACATTTCATTTAAATTAATTAATGCGGCGGAAATGGCCGAATCCGGCAAGCGGCGAAAGTATGCATCTCTCGTTGAGAGTTATATATTTGTGCCGTTTGCAGTTGAGACCCTAGGACCATGGAGCCAAAGTGCAAAAAATTTATCCGTTTTAATACCTCGGTCGATCGCCTCTTCGGGTGACAAGAGGGCTGGGTCCTTTTTCGCACAAAGAATCAGCTTAGCAATTCAACGCGCAAACGCTGCCAGCTTTCTTGGGACCATTCCACGTGGGCATGACTTGTATAATAGTAGCGTGTAAGTAATTTGAGATAGATATAACTTGTACATATTTGTTATAAATAAATGTAAAATTTAAAAAAAACAGTGTAAAATTATTTAATTAATTTTACTTATTTTGACATTACATTATAGGTACCATGCAAGCCTTTTATAGTGTCACTGTGTTGCGAGTTGTTAGTTTTCAGTGTAAGGGGGGCAGCTGCTCCCCTTGCCCGCACGCTACGCCCATGTATTAAGCTAAGAATATCTTCAATTAGAAGTATAAGCATATTGGTTAATTACCTCTTTAGATAAAAAGAACGCTTTTTTATCGCACAGAAAACATGATTTTTAGTTAGTCAACGATTTAACTTATATATTTTCGTTTAAAATAAGTAAGTAACTAGAAGTACCGAAAGTAATTTACTAATGTCACTGGGTGAGTTAGGTAAGTGCAGAATCATCGTCGAGTCTACAAAATAGGGAAAATAGAGTGCAGAAGCTCGAACAGCGTAAGGGAACATCGTCGTCGAACTGCTGACGGCAACAGACCTATATTGTGACTGGGTCAATCAGGCGAGTGCACAATCATCGTCGAGGACGCAAAATGTGGAAAGTGGGTCAAGAATTTTATGGAAGGTGAGATTTGGAGAGTTTAAAGTGCCTGTGAGATAGGTTTAACTACTTACAGCTTCGGCTTCCTTGTAGGCAGCGGTGAGTTCCTCACGCTCGTTTTCAAGACGGCGCAGCTCGATCTCGAGCTCGTGAAGACGGCGGTTCAACTCCGTGAGATTGGCGCGAGCGTCGTGCAAGTCATCTGCAAACAAACAAACATATAGCCTTATAGATCATAATGATAAAAAAAACCGCTCAAGCCGTCGTATGACCGGACTAAGACCTGCCGCACTGTTCCAATGCGGATTGGTAGTTTACACACCTAGAATTCTCTAGAGATACAATTAATTAATTAATACAATTTTCCTCACGATGTTTTCATTTACCGAAAAGCGTGCGACAAATTACAATTATCGATTAGGCATATAAGTTTTAACAGAAAAAACATTGTTGCCGGCCTGGTGTTTGGACCCGTGATCACTCTAAACGGTAGCAAGATTTCACCGCTGGGTTATCACAGCTATCACAGTTATCACATTTATATTTCACACAAGAGCAATAGGCAAAAGTTTACTTACCACCCAACTTTTTGTTTTCGCGTCCGAGAGCGTCCTTTTGCTCGCGAGTCTTGTCGAGTTCATGGGTGATCCTTTGAATCTCCACTTGCTTGTTGCGGAGGTCACGTTGGGTCTGCTCATAGATCTGCACCGTCTCCTCAAGTCGCGATTTGATCTCGATGTTGACACGCTCGAGCTGTTCAGTTCTCTTCTGCAGCTCGCGAGCTGTCCCGTTGGCCTTCTCCAGATCGATGATGAGTACTTCGACCTACAAAAATCATTCGTCCCATTCAACAGCCATTTATATATTTTAGTTTTTATTTTTAGCATAATCAGACATTCACGTATTTCACGATAACATACAAAAAAAAACTGTGTTATCTGACTGAAACCGTACATTTCTAAATAATATGATTTTATTTTTATTTATATACGGGAAACGAACAGTCTAATAAATAATAAAAATTAAGTTTAAAATTAATACACCAACCAGCAGTCTACACAAATTAGTAAACAATAAAGAGAAGACTGATTAGTCTCTAAAGTCTGTAAAATGTGATATCGCTAATAAGTTTTTACCCCAAATTAATTGATAATGATTTGATTGTATGACCTAGCCGTGTGGTATCCGGCAGAATAGAATAGACCACCCTCCCTTTTACCGAGGTGTTGTAAGAGGCGACTAAGGTAAGTTGAAGTCGGGCAGGCAGCCGGTCGTAAAATACGTAGCCAAATCATGTGACAACATGTTTGTAACATGTTGTGCCGACCCCACTTAGAGTGGGATAAGGGCAGGAGAATGATGATGATTTGATTGTATGACTGTATTGTTCAATTCGAATGTGGAGTTTTTTAGTTTTACCGACAATAATTATTTTGCAAATGAACAGCTTTAAACGGCTTCTCAAAACATTAGGTTACCTCGCTCTGCAGACGTGACTTTTGCTTTTCAACGCTGCTGATTTTGGCGATGAGGGTCTCGATCTGTTCCTCTTGCTCCTGGATACGGATGGAGTACTTGCGGCGGATCTCCTCGATCTCCTCAGCCCTGGCCGCAGCTTCTGCCTCGAACTTGGACCGCCAGTGGCACACTTCGCCGTTGGCCTTAACCAGCTGCCTTTCGAGGTCCAACCGCGCCTCGGATTCCTCTTCCAGTTGCACGCGGACTGATTCGAGATCAATTTCAACCTGGATAATTAATAAAATTACGTTTCAAATACAACCTGCTTTTTAATAATTAGGTCAATAATATAATAAGAGATCGTCGCCGGCGATGTGGCATTCGTGAGGGTTTTAGCTTCATAGTTAAGGCCTACATAGTTTTTGTCATTTTTGTTTTCTCTTCTTTCTATATTACCCGTATTTCACTTCTTGTCTTTTTCCTTCTGTTACTCCTCAAAGGTTGACTGGAAGGGATCCCCTTCCGTGGAAGGATTCCCTTTTAGGGATAAGTACGCCTTTGTGCATGCGTTATTTTTTTCTTTCTCATTTCTAACGATATGTATGTACAATAAATAACAAAATAAGTGTTCTCTTACTTGATGAAGGCTGGCTTCAAGGAGAGAGCGTCTCCTCTCATCATCTTCGAGTCTGCGACGCGCGTCCTCCAGCTGGCCCGCAAGCTGGCTCTTAAGGTACACGACGTTTTCGATGTTCACCTGATAATGAGACTTCGTTAAAATCCATCCAAATTCAAATTCCATATATTCTTTATTCAAGGGGACTGTTTTCAGTACTTTCAAATCGTCAAATGACTTTAATGAAGCTACGACTGGTTCGGAAGTTTGCACCTACCGAGAAGAACCAGCAGGAAACTCGGCTAATAATTTTTTCAAATAAAAAAAATCTTTTTTATAAATGGTTACAACTTAACCATTGCAAATTGGTGCATAACTGACTGTATGATTTTGACTGAATTTTACCTTCATACGACTTAACTTAATGACATACTTTTTTAGGACTAACTGAAAGACGTGATGTTGAGTTTATTGAGTGATACGAAAAATTATGGAAATATTTTATAATTTTACTTTAAAATAAAGAAATTTGAGCTCAAGTTACAAATCCGAAAATAAATAGACAGATTTAATATTAATGAACGAAAAATTTACTTATAGTTTCGTACATTTTTTAATAATACCTGCCGACCTTCCCGACCTCCATGGATTAATACGCGCGAATTCCAGTACAGCAGTGCCAATAGTTTTCTAATTACCACATCGGACGTGACTATTTTCTTAGAAGTGTTGAAGTTAGATCAAGCTATCTTTAAAAGTAAGATATGGCATCCCGTCCTGTTTTAGACTTATGGAAGAGGAATGATCCAAATACACACGTTTTGTTATATCTTGATGTCGAATGGTCAATGGTTTTAATATAAATTTGATATTTATAATTTACCTCCATATGCAGGTTCAAACTACATTTTAGTAATTATATCTAGAGGTTTATTTTAAATTGAAACTTAGTCTTGTGCGAACTTGCTTAACTCTGTTAAACTAATAGAGTTAAGCAAGTTCTCACAAGACTACATCCACAATATTAAACTTTTTCTACCTACACTAGTTACAACTTTGACAATGACAAGACCATTTTTCAATCAGATAAATGCGGGAAAAGTAAACTGTGCCAGTATGGCACTCCTAAAAGTCATTAATGGAAAATTGAATTAAATTGAAATGCAGGATAATTATTCAAACGAGATCAGACGATTGAGTTAATTGTGGTACTTTTGGTCTTATTTTAAACAATTTCCATAGAATCTTAACAAGTAACACATCTAAATCTCATGAATCACTCAATTTAATTAAAACGTTTGCAAATCTGTTCCGTAGCTTTTAACGCGAACAGAACCCACGGGTGATAATATTATTGTAATTATTTTTGATGGTAACTTATTAGTCACATCTCATAAATTATCGTACCTATTTCATTAATATAAAATTTGTAAGGACATTAGACTAACCTTAAGGTCCTGAACTTCTTTAATGAGCTCAACATTCTCCTGAGAAAGACGCTGCTTGTGCGACGTGATGTCGACAATGGTACGGTTCAGTTCTTCAATCTTAATGTGGAGTTCACTGATAGTTATATCAAGCTTTTCGCAAGTCTTTGAGATTGTTATTTTCTCCTTGGTCACGTTTTCCACTTGGGCCAACAGCTCGTATACTTCGGCTTGGAATTTCGCCTTTTCTTTCTCGACCCTGTTGACAAAGAAATTGAATGTGCGGTCATTTATATTAATGTAATGATCCTCATTTTGTTCATCTACAAGATTTACGCTCAGCTTTATTCGCATAATTTCGCATAGCACTTATTGTTAAAGATATACATTTGATTATAAGTTAGGTTAGTTATGTCCTCACCTGACTTTGCTGTGGGTGAGCTTGTCGATCTGGTCCTGGAAATCGACGACGATCTCTTGGTGTTTCTTTTTGAGGAGGTGTGCGGTTTCCTCTGATTCCAGATGAACATCTTCTAAGAGCTTACGGAGCTTAGTCAGCTCTGTGTCGCGTTTCCTGTTGATCTCGAACTGGAAAACATGAGATCAGTTCAAATTGTGTCCCCAAATATTGTGGGGCCACATTAAACTGTTTTAGTTTAACTAACCAAAAACTTCTTTTTATGAAATCATTATAACAAAAGAGTTTTAAAATCGAGACTTAAACTGAAATAAAAATATCATAATAATTAGTAACAATCACAATATCGCTTTGCTTAAAATTAATCGCACAAGCATTTATAAAAATAAACAATTTCGCAGAGCAGCTGAATTTAATTTATTATTAAAGTAATTTTCATTTTGATTGACTTATATATGATATCTTCGGTTATCCGGGATTAATGCGGAAAACAGTAGTATGAATTTAAAAAGTGACAACATCACATTCTTCTTCCAATTTTTTTCAGCTCTTCGCCATTTTTGCAATTCTTACAAGTTGAAATAGTATTAGTTCTCTGTTAATTACTCTTTTCAAGAGCAAACAATCATCAAAGATGTCATTATATTTGGTTTTGATAGTTTTCTGCGGTCTTCTAATTTTTATACTTCTTTAATTGCCTTATTTGATTTTAAATCCATCCGTTATAGAATAACGATTTTTTTATTAAATTTACAATGATCGCTACCTTTGTACATTTATAAAGCCTCCTTTAAGTCCTTGCCGTTGATTCTAGACTAGAAGGATAGTTTAAAAGTTGTATATTTTTTTACCTGACATTCTGCACCACCCTCGGCCTCCTCCAGTCTCTCAGAGAGCTGGATAACTTGCACGCTCAAATCTGCCTTCTCTCTTTCGATCTGAAATAAATTATATTTATGTATTAAGTGCACATTAACACAATATTAAATTAAAAATGGGTTCCAATAAGTGAATGTTTGCTTTAAAACCTCTCAGTTTCATTACTTTCTGATACTCAACTAGATGTTGAATAGATATTATTTCTGGTTGAATTTTTATAACCTGCTTCGCATAGAATCTCATTTGTTTACTGTTGTTGCACACTAACATAAAACATTAATTGTAATTGTAAAGTATTTTTCTTTTCTTTTTATTTTACTAAGTTATTTATATTACTTAAACAAAATTAAATATTTGTATTGTATAGTTCTTACTATAATTAAATAAAATTAAAAAAAAATCGAATCAATTGGGCAAATATATTATTAAGTACGATAAACTTAATTTTGGTTAAAATTACTTATTAAGTGTTAAAAACCAATTAAACTAACGAGGCTGATAAGCAACTGAAGTAAATTTATCATTTCATTATTAAAGTGTGTTGAAAACTCATACTTCACATTTTTTCTTCTCATTTATGAGAATCATCATTCCTCATACATAGGCATTGCTTTTTCTCTCTTTGCTTGACAAACTGTGGAAGCAAAGTTGAAGAAGGCACTACTGCCATACATACATAACAATATAAACACATATACATTAATACTTCAAACATACAAATAGTAAACACACTTCATTACTTATTATTATATTATACTATTAAAAAAAAATTTTTTCATTATATATTATCATATAGTATTATCTTTCAATAGTCAATATAACCGGACTTATTTGGCAGCTGGATGCTTACTTAACCTGCATTAACATTAATATTTATAATTAACTTATCCATAAACCTTTGCAGTACAATATAGTTTAGCCACCAATTGGATTATTGAAACACATTTAAAGGAAATAATAACTGTAAATTTTTTTATATAGCTAATAATTTTACCGGGTCAATATTTTTATTGTATAAATATTTCTGGCTGTCTGACAGACTAGTTGCCTTTTACTTAACTGATCTAACATATTTATTTTTATAATTACAGAAAACAATTTCTTTTTATACAACAATGATGACCCGTAATACATAATATAAAGAGATGGAATCAAAACTTAAGCTGGCCCTTAATGAACTCAGATCAGTTAAACAGCTCAATACACAACTCTTACAAGAAAGAGAGGAAAGTGAGGTGGAAATAAGTAAAATTGTTGAACAATCCTCACAATATAAAAAACAACTGGCGGACCTGCACATCAAGTATATGGACACTTTAGGTGAAAGGAACCAGCTTAAGGAGACTGTTAACTCATTTGATCAGTGTAGTCATATACATGAAAGGGCATTGAGTCGCATTAATGAGTTAGAAACCAGTCTGCATGAGAGTCAACAAACAATATTACAGTTAAATAAGTCTCAGGAGATTAATGCGACACAAAGCCTTTTTAATGAACTGGTTGAGTGTGGTTCGGATTATGGGATGGTAAGACACCCACAAATTATCGATCTTACTTCTGAGAATGACTCACTGAAGAACGTACACTTCAGTAGTCATAAAAAACTAAAAAAATATATTAAAATTAATAAATTTATTAAAAAAACCAATAAAATTATAAAAACCAAGAACTGCATTCAACAGTTAGGAAAAAGTAAAAAAGAACGGATACACTTAATCAATAAAATAAAATCCATAAATGATAAATTACAGTATCGAAGACATATATATGATAGTGAGATCTTGCAACTTCAAAGAAAAATAGAAAAATTAGAGATATCTCTAAAAAATATAACAGAGTTATACTCGAAGGCTCAAATTCTAATAAATGAACATATAAAATCCTTTGATGGTTTATTAGAAATATGCAATGACAACATGGAACGTTTTGTATCGTTGTCAAACAAGTACAAAGAGTCTGAGGATAATAAATGTCAATGCTCTTTGAAGAGGCAAGGTGAAAATAATTCATCGTCATATATAAGTGCTATGAATCCTGTAAATAGTACAAGTAAATCTAATAAAAATGATGTAAAATCTGAGAAAAAAACCATAATTTTCTCAGATAAGTTGGGCAAAGGTTTTGGAGCAGTTATAAGGAGTCCTTACCTTACACAATCAGTAATTAACTATTGTTCTCCAGGAGCAACTATTGATTATATATTGAATAGCTTAAATTGTAATGATCTTGATTATAACACTACAGTTATATTGATGCTTGGTGACAGCCTAAATATTAAAAGGCCACAGATAACAAAATGTATTGAAAAATTATTACTTTTAAATGAAAAATTTAAATGTAAATTTTTTATATGTGCCTTTCCCTACTCTAATATGTTGAACAATAAACAAAATGAGCACATATATAATCTAAATATACATTTGTATAATTTGACATGCCGTCATAGTGACGCTATATTTTACTTTGACATTAATAAATTTATTTCCTCGTTTAAGTTAACTAGAGATACTATGTATCTGTCTAAAAAATGTTACAGGAATCTAGCTTCACTGCTAGCCTATAATTTAAGTGATACAGTTACATCTGTTGTAGCTAAGTCTATTGACTCCTATACAAATTGTACAATAAGTACAAATTTTTCATATATTGACACACGTATTAGTAGTAGTACTAATAGTATATCAAGTAATATTTTATGTACGGAAAATATTACTTTAAACTAGGTATTAAGACAACAGATAGACCTTGTAAATTGAATATTGTTCACCAGAACCTGCAAGGACTATCTGGCAAGGAATTTGAAGTTGAACTGTTTATGAATAAATTTAATGTAGATATTTTATGTATAACCGAGCATTGGTTAAACAGTTCCAACTTCCTGTTAAATATAAAAGGTTATAATGTGTCCAGTGCGTTCTTGAGGAAGACCGTCATTCGTGGGGGATCTTTAATACTAGCTCACTGTAAATTAAATTGTAAAGAACGGAATGATATTGTCGGTCTTTCTGTGGAACGTACCATTGAGCTGTCTTGTGTAAAGTTGGAGCGCTATATTATAGTTTCTGTGTACCGCCCACCCTCCAGTGATTATATGCTATTTGAGAGTGTTATGGAGGAAGTTTTAAAGAAGACATGTAAATCTTCAAAAAAAGTTTTAATCTGTGGAGACTTTAATGTTGACATACTAGTGGATACCAGTACTCGTTGTAGGTTGCTTAATTTATTTCAATGTTTTGATATGATTAATGTATTTAACGAACCTACTAGGATAACTGCAGACTCGGCTACCGGTATTGATAATATTTTTACTAATTACAGCTGTAATATCTTAGAAAAATCTATAATAAGTCGCTTAAGGTCTGATCATAGTGGACAAATTATATCTGTTCCCAACATTATAAATAACAAAAAGCAATTTATTAAATTCAGGCCTATCACGTCTCATAAAATAAAGCGATTTCAAGTAAAAATATTATCAAAATTACCACATATTGACAAAAGTTGCGGTAGTTCAGATGATCTTTTTAATGCTCTCTTTGGAATTATTGGTAGTGAATTCCATAAGACTTTTAATATTATAGAAAAAGAAGTCTCCAAACATCTCAGGTTTAGCGATTGGGCTACTAATGGCATTTATAAGAGTAGAAACAAGTTATTTGATCTGTATGCAGAAAAGCAATATAATCAGTCCCCCACATTCTTAGAATATGTAAAAAAATATTCGAAAATGTTTAGAAATGTTTGCGCACAGGCCAAATCACTTCACATTAAATGTAAAATAATGAACTCAAAACACAACTAAACAAAACAAACAAAACTAGTTTATTTTGCTTACTTCCATAGCATTATGTCTTATGGAATAATGTTATGGGGTAAATGCGCTGATATTGAGAAAATTTTTGTATTGCAAAAAAGAGCCATACGTGGCATTTATAATTTGAATTCGCGTGAGTCCCTGCGAGAGAAGTTTAAGGAAACAGGTATTCTTACGTTAGCTTCACAGTATATTTTTAGCAATTTGATTTTTGTGCATAAAAATATACATAATTATAAAAAGATTGGCGATGTATATAATAGACAAAGTAGGAACCGACATAAGCTTGCGGCTCCTGCTTTGCGCCTTGTAAGAGTACGTAAGTCGTTTGTGGGTTTGGGTATAAGATTCTATAACAAAATTCCACAATCAATTTTAACTTTGCCATTACAGCAATTTAAAAATACTGTTAAAAAGAGGCTGATACAGAAAGCCTATTATACCGTGGAGGCTTACATTGATGATAAGAATGCGTGGATATAGCTGCTCTTTGACCTTGTGCAGGATAGCTATGACAAAATGTAATTAGTATTAAGAATCTTCTTTTTTAAAAGAGCTCCACCGAGTTTCTTGCTGGCTCTCCTCGGCAGGAACAGCTTTCCGAACCAGCAGTAAAGTTGACGATTCAAAAGCACTTGTTTACAAGTTTACTTGAATAAAGAATATTTGAATTTGAATTGGAATTCATTCTGTAAAGCATTTCTTTTCCTTTTTTAAAAAGACGAAAACCGCTTATTACAACTGGTATAGTTTATATTTTGAATTGATTTTGTCTAAATATTAATAAATTTCTGATTGTGATTCCTTTGATTTCTGTGATATTTCTATAATAATTGATTTTTTACTTAATCAGTAACAATATCATATATACTCGTAGGTACATAATTTTTTGATTGCATATTCGATATGAATTAAAGTAAAAATATATATGAGAGCGTCAAAGTAATGATAGTGAAAGTACTGAAATATTTCTAAAATTAATGAAATAATTTGCAATAAATCCGTTATCGAATCATATATGCTCTCAAATAATATTTTATGGATTAATATAAAAGTAAAGTAAAGTACCAGCCTGTTACAATCCCACTGCTGGGAATAGGCCTCTTCTATCCGTTTCTGGAGAGAAGGGTTGGAGCTAAGACCTACCACGCTGCTCCAATGCGGATTGGTAGGTTACACATATCTCCAGAGTTCTCTAGAGATATGCAGGTTTCCTCACGATGTTTTCCTTCACCGAAAAGCGTGTGATAAATTGCAATTATCAATTAGACACATGAGTTTTTAATAGAAAAACTCATTGGTGCCTGCTCGGGTTTGAACTCGTGTTCCCCTCGAAAGAGTCGCACGGTCTCACCGCTGGGCTATCACAGCTTGGATTAGTATATTAGACAATAAAAAGACTACTTCAGTTAAATTTATGGAATCAATACAAGTAAAGGAAATTGCGAAAGCTACGGTATAAGCTACCTTCAAACAGTTAGTTGTGCAATAACTGTTATTCGATAATGCGTCCTTCGCATATTTCAGTATTGTGCCGTGTTATAATTAGAAGCCGCCCGTGTCTCACGGGAGTGACTAAGGCGGATATTTTCGCCACTTTACCACGTTCTATTATTATATTTCAATATTGTGGCATTCTGAGCGCGAACGAGCATCATTTGGCCCAGTTTCAAAAGCGAGACCGACAAGTTGAGATTTCAGAGGATGCTTTTGCTACGCGTCTAAATATAACGCGACTGCGCTCGGCGCGCGGTCGGAGGGAGTCGGACATCAGATGCGTTCGTGCGTGCATGCGTGCGGCGTGCGGCCCATGCATGCTGGGGGGCATGCAACATGCGTGCGCTCCGCACTTACATGCAACGATGCATAGATGCAACTAGCAAAAATAGATCGTTCGGATCATCCCGACCAAACCTGACCTCAGGCTCAACACGATTAACGATGTCAGTCGATTAACATATTCGTTATAAAACTAGTCAACGTTTAAAAAGATCGTTAAACAAGCATACTAAACGGCAATTAATTATTTAATTAATTTAAAAATATCAACATGTACTGATGAAGATGTATTTAAAGAACATAGACTATAATATAAATATTTATTAATTTATATTTATAATAAATGAAATATCATTAAAAATAATATAATTATGTATTAAATATGTTAGAACGACACTAGTTCTCGGACACTAAAATTACTGCTTAATATTTATTAGGAATAATTTACAAAATACAATTTAAATTTGTTATGAATGTTTAAATTATACTTATTTATTATTGCGGTAGCGAGTTACGATTTGTTTTAAATTATTATTAGTTTAAATTACAAAACGAACACGGTCACTGGTGGGAAACCTTAAAGGCTTTTCCTTTAGGTGCAGGTGTTAAGGGCGAAGGGAAAATGTAAACTAAGGAGGCGATATTAATAGTGAGCTCGGCGGCCGCCCGCACCGCGCGCCCTGTAAGGCGCGGACGCCGATATCGTATTTCGCACGATCGCTTACCCTCTGACGTAGCTCCCTTTCGGATTCCAGATCATCGTGGAGGAGACGGATCTTGTCCTGAAAAATACAACATATACTATCATCTGTCCGTATGCACTTCACAATCACTGCACTGATTCGCCCCATTCGCTACCTCCAGCCTGGAGAGAGCACTCAGGTCGGCGCTGTACTCGATGTTGACGTCGGTGGTGCCGCCGCCGCTGCTGCGGTAGATGTACTTGGAAGTCTTCGCTACGGCGGACATTGTCGCTGTTCGTCTCTCGGTCGGCAGTCGGCGCTACGTTACCGGTCGGGCACCGTTCGACTAGTGAGAGCGGGAGCGGGCGCCTCTGCCGCACGGCTGCTCCCGCGCACCACCTCCCCCCGTCCCCCTCCGCCCTCCTCCCCCCGGCCCTCGGCTCGACCCCCTCGCCCGTACCCCTTTCCCCCAGCCCCCTTCCGTCCCCCTCAGTCGGGTTCCTCTCGCGCGCTCCGAGCGCGCTCCAGGGCGGCTGGCCGGCTGGAGCTCGCGGATCGTGTTACCACCCCCGCGCACCCCCCTCTCGGCCTTTTATAGACACGCCCGCTTTACGACGCTCTTGTTCTCTTTTATTTGTTTTGCCAAAAAATTTGGCGAAGCCCTTGATGTGCTACCTATGGCGCTGGGACGCCGGGCATCGAGGCTGATCCCGAGCAACCCCTTCGCTCAGTCGCGCAAATGGCGTAGGCCGTAATTTACTGTAAAAATCCACTCTCCACTCTTAAAATTGCCCCCATCGCGCACTCAGCATCACTGCTGGGATGTTTACAAACATCAAATAAATCTAATTATAACCGAACAACTCGATAGTGACCTACGATTTCCGGACATGAGCGATTTAAATGTTTTACTCATCGTGCGCCCAATCTATACTAATATTATAAAGAGGAAAGATGTTTGTATGTTAGTTTGTAATGTTTTCACGCAAAAACTACTGGACCGATTTTAAAAATTATTTCTGTATTGGAAAGCTGCTTCTTCACTGAGAAATATAGGCTATATAACATTTTCAAAAACAAAGTAGGAATCCTTTCTTCTTCTTGCAAAATCTTCCATCGTGTGCGCTGCGGAAAGTATTGACAATAGAACAAAAAATGTTCTATAATACCACAGAAAGTATCTACAAAAAAATCAGCGATACCATGTGTCTACTATTATAGTTTTGCCAATATAACTACTTTTCGACATTATAAGATAAAAGTGCAATCCCTGTAAAATACTTATAATTAAAATCGTACATTCCGATCGAAAGATGTAACAATTTTAAAAATGACTTCTTAAAAATGTTCTCATGAACTTATTTTGCAGAGTCTGCAGAGAGCGCAGCCTTGATTTCGGAGCGTGTGCGAACGGGACGCTCACATAAGTCATGATAGGTCTTATGCAAGTGTAAAGTGTCACTTTGTTGCGAAGTGACTATTTACTCCTCTTGCATACAATCGGATAGAGTATGCAAGAGGAAAACTAAAAATCGGCAGATCTTATACTTCCAAACAAACCAAACGTTAGGGCCATTATAGGGCAATGTAGTACAGTGACATCTATTTGACTCCAGCGTAATATATGGAAGCTCGATGTTAATTAAATTTCTGACAATATTCAGGTCGAACCAGTGGATAATCGTGGACATTTGTTAGCGATCAGAGTATTTTTTTTAACTGGCAATAAAAGTTTTTTTACTATTAAGTAATTTTTTAAATTAATCCTGGCGAAGCAGGATGGGTATTGCAGTACGTAATTAAGTTTTGTACGAAACTGGAAGGATTTGGAGATCCAGAGATTTTTATTATTTTATTTTTTTTTCGGTTGTGGGTTAATCGTTCGACTTGAGTTATGATAAAGTCTTTTTAAAAGAAGATAATTTTATTAATATTAAATACAATAATTAAATGGAAAAAGAAAACAGCACTTTCTTAACTGACGACAGAGTTATGCGTATCTTTAATTTTAATAAAATTTATGTTGCATTCCGTAACCTGGATAGGATTCCGCGAAGCCCATTGTCGTGCAGCTTGCTTCCTCAGCGGATTCCGTGGATTACGGCATCTTAACTCTTGGCGTATAATTTTTGTATTCAGACATTTGTATTTATTCATTCATTCATAGATTGGGAAAAAAATAAAAGTAAATACTCAAGACCACAAAACAATTTGATAAGATGGTTGTTTTGACCTCTCATATATAGAAAGAAAAAATATTTATTCAGACACTGTATAAAACTTACAAACATAAATACACGTACACTTTTAATATAACACAAATACTTAGTCTAGATTTTATACAGTCTTAGAAAGGGCTCACAGCTAGGCATGAACAGAATGTCATTAGCAATGAAAACACAAAAATTGATGAATATCTATGATATACATCATTTATTTTTGGTACATATTAAGTTTACTCCTCGGCAGTCGATCACAGCCGAGCGTTGCTAATTAATTGAGTTCAAACTTACTTTATAGAAAAACAGCTCTTAATGTCTATCATAAATAGATGTTAATTGTGTGAAGTGAGACGATAGCGGTCAGAGGTGAACACACCCCGCTCCCCTCGGAGAAAGAAAACAATTGCATTTTTCATCCCTCTCACACTTGTCTGCATAACCACAGTAAACAATAACGTAATGAGTAATCGAGGCTTGCCACAGTCTACAAACATAAGTCTATTAAAATCAAATTCACCTGACTTGTCAAAAACAACGAAGAAAGGCAAACTTTCCTTAGGAAAAGGAAACGGTTCGTTGCGATGTTCTTTCGGAATTAAACCGTTTTCGAAAGGAAATGATTTCTTTATTTGATAGGCACCTCACGATGGTTCGAGACAAGATATCTATGATGAAAGATCAGGAAACACTACAAGTAAAGTTTAAAAAGAGCAAAATAATATCAAGGAGGATATTCTAGAGCTCAAAAAACATTACATATCACTAAATATAGAATACCTGCCCGCACTGAACTGGAAGCAAGAAACTCAAAATGGACCCCTCTAATTTAACAACGTCAGAACTTTTCAATTATTTATTCAAAAAAGAGCAACAGAGTCTCAGGTTTTATTGTTAGTAATATAAAAAAAACAATACACAAATACACAAAAACTTATTTTTTTGGTGTCCATACAAGACCTGTATCGTAATGAAACTTTTTAATTTTTAATTTTTGTTCTGTGCGTAATGTTTGTCATAAGAATTTTGTTTTCAGTTTTATAATCTTTGTATTATAGTATCAGAGTAGATAAAACTACTTATGTTATATAACTTTTCATACTAGCTTTTTGTATACTGTGGCAATAAAAAAGAAGAATATAAGTTGGTGTGTATATTTTTGTTTGCGTTTGCTACGTTAAATTGAACAAAAAGAGAGTTATATGTAAATATAATTTTTACTGTTCCAGATCATTTTAATGAAATGTTTTAATATAATTTAATTAATAAATTATATTAGTCATTACATCTGACCGGTGCTATAAATTCAAGGAATTGTTTTACAAACGCCATCTCTTTAATATGTTCGGAACTAAATAGAAAAAAATCTATTAAGGTTGCAACCGTAGCTTGTCACTTAATATGAGACAACGCCAAAGTAATACGACGCTTTGAAATTGACCAATGAGGAACGAGAGCCTAACTCACGATATCGAAGTTTTTTTTATTTAGAACTATAAGTAGTACTTCTGTTAACGCTATGTCGGGGGTCCGTGCCTACGTCGGAAGACAGTTCGGTGGAAGCTGTGCTGAATTCCATAACGTGCCTGGTTTCATCAGGCGTGACTAGGAAGTAGGACTATAGCGAAAGCTGAAATAAGTCACATAAGATATAGTATATGAATTTATCTCCCCACTACGAAACATCTCTGCAGTCGCACTATCCACTATCACACCAACACGACGTAGGCTACTTTGACCCCCTTTTGCCATTTTATTACTAGTAATAACCGCGACTTCGATCGCGTCAATTTTAGCGGTAAAGCACCCATACTTAAATATAAATACATTTTTTTCAGTCCCTGAAGTAAAAGCGAGATTTTATTCTAATCTTTATGTTAGCCAGGTATATAAGCAATCGTAATTTTTTTTATCAATTTTGCTCAAGCGGTTTACCCGTGAAACCGTCACAGACAGAGACTTTCGCATTCATAGTATTAGTAAGGATTAGTGTGGTATATTAGCCACTCTCTTATTATACTAGCTTATTATATAGTAGCTTCTTCCCGCGACTCCGTCCACGGTCCACGGACTGTAGTCCACCTTAGTCCTCGCATAAAAAGTCACTTCTGTCAACCTTGCAAATATCTACATTACCAAAATCATATCGATTCGATTTAATAAAAACATCACCATATATGACTCAGACATCGTTTAAAAACTAAAATGATAGATTAAGAACTTTAGAAGATATAAGTATAGTAAATAAATATATAAACGTAAACATAAAAACTATTTAATAATTATTAATATTATAAATAATATTGTCATTACTATTGTGTTATGGACCTCCACAGAGTAACGTCTTATACTGTACAGAGTTCAAATGCGTTTATACTTCTATAATCTATACTAATATTATAAAGAGGAAAGATTTGTATGTTTGTGTGGAACTACCGGACTAAACCGGACAAAAACTACTGGACCGATTTCAAAAATTCTTTCACCATTGGAAAGCTGCTTCTTCATTAAACAACATATGACATATTAGATTTTCAAACAAATAGGGATCCTTAATAAAAATGTAATAATGTGTCAAAAAATTAATCATAAAATTATTGTAAACGAAAAATGTTGTACGCTATTATAGAACGTATCAATATTTACAAAAAAGTCCGCGATACCATATCTCTAACTAATATAATGATGCCAATATTACTACTTTTTTACACGATGTAGGTTTAGTGATTAACTCTGGCAAAACCAAAGTAATGTATATAAGTACTAGCCAGAAGAACTTCCATACCTAAGTTGATTGTACACAAACATAGCTGCCTTCATTTAAAGAGGGACGATGGCACCATCCTCTGTAACGGTGACGTTATAAAACTAGTAGACAAACTTACCTTGGTGTAATCATTGATGGTCGATTAAATTGGAAAGAGCATATTGGACGTGTTTGTGTTCGTCTCAGAAGGATATTGGCTAAATTTTACTACTGTATAAATGTTTAGCTCAATCTATTATACAATATGGACTATCAAGCTATGGGAGAACCTTTAAATCACATTTAGATAAAATATTTTCACTTCAGTACGCATACTAAAAGAAATAGTACCTTACAAATTAAAATTACAATTTAAAGATGACCATAGAAAACTGTTTGCATTTTGTAAAATTACAAAACTGAACTTACATTACTTATTGAAAATTACATTGAAAAAACTTACAACATATTCGAAATGCTTACTCGGCTCGAAAAAGTGATAACATAAAATTAGATTACCGCGATATAACAACTTATATGGGATAAGTACACTAAAATATGTAGTACCCAACTTAATCAATCAGCTTCCTAAGTCTATGAAGGACGAAATTACACACAAAAATGTATATAATAAATAAATATAATCTAAAAACTTTTTATGAACAAAAAACAATACTAAATAAAATATTTGTCATTAACGTAAAGTATCCAAAAAATAATAATATAGTTCACTTAAATAAATAAATAAAATACTTCACTTCAAAATCATCCTATACAATTATTACCCATACCATGTACAATAAGTGGAAACAATAGGTTTCTTGCGCTTGCGTCTTACCTACCCGCATGTCTTCATTATGTTTACTGAAGAGACAAGTCGAAAAGTGTAACTACCTTATTGTTTTAATACTTTTTTTTGTAATAGCTCTTTGAGTATATATATTATACAAATGTATTATCATACAAAAAATAGCTGATTATAAATAGACTAGATCAAATCAAATCAAAATAATCTTTATTCAAATAAACAATTTCAGGCACTTTTGAATCGTCAAGCATCAATATGATTAATGAAGTTACACTGGTTTGGAATGTTGCTCTTACCGAGAAGAACCAGCAAGAAACTCGGCGGTCAATCTTTTAAATATTTTAAATTATACATTATTCAACCGCTGTCTTGTATGAAGCTGAAAAGATTTTCAAATCCAGGCTTTCTTATCATCCAAATAATCTTCAATTTTGTAATATGCTTTATGTATAAGCATATTTTTTACACTTGATTGGAATCTTTCTGTACACTGGTCTAGAATGGATTGAGGAATTTTATTATAGAAGCGAATAGCGAGACCAACAAATGAGTTGCTAACTCTGCTGAGTCGCGAACAGGTATCGCAAGCTGTTTGTGACCTCTCGTATGTCTATGATATACATCAAATTTTGTTTTATACGTACTTATATTTTTCCGTACAAATAGAATATTACTATATATATATATATATATATATATATATATATATATATATATATATATATATATATATATATAGTCCTTTTCTGCTACTTGTTTGATCACGCAAATTTCCTAAGTACTTGTTTGATCCACTTAAATTAGCTGTTTTAATGGCTCCTGAGTTGTATTCACAATTACAAAAAGGATATATTTGATTGGCATATCGTGTCACTCACTCATATTTTATGATGCACTAGTAGACTCTATATTTTTCGTTTCATATTTTTGGTCATTTTGTGGCTCCTGCTAACGGTTTTTTCTAAAGTCTCCGTTAAGCATTAGTTGATCTTAAAATCCAATACATTCTAGACACTTTTTGATCCATGTTAATATATAATGAGTGAGATGCCCCACACGTCAACGTCGGCCCCAGAGGTCATTGCTACTATATACTTCTGTGTCAATAGGCATAAGTTGATCTAAAATACATTTTTATTTTAACATCGTCCGGGGCATTCTGACATATATTTGAAATTCAAAACTACTTATTAGTAAGAACTATTTCTGGACTGCTTTTTTTGCATAAAATGAAACGAAATATGTTTCCAAACGGTGTTAAATTTTAAAATAATACTGTATTACATACTTAGTTTGAATAATGAGAGGCAACAGTTTTTTTTATTAATAATACTTAATCATTGTCGTACTCTAAGTGGGGTCAGCACAACATGTTTTAAGCATGTTGTACGATGATTTGGCTAGGTATTTTAGGACCTGCCTGACGTCTACTTACCTTAGTCGTCTTTTACGACACCTCGGTAAGAAATGACGGTCTATTCTACTCAGCCGGATACCACACTGTGTAATTAATAATACGTAATAATTCATAATAATATAGACTGTCAAAATAAGTTACAATCATTATCAACATCTTCTGAGCCATTTTAAGGCCGTCGAGCATTATGTTAAGGTCCTTCGGAAACTCTGCCATACTATATCGTAGGTAAATCTAAGGTGAGTGATATACTCGCCGTTGATGTTCATGCCATATCCGTTCCGATCCAAAGCTTAAAGACATCATCCAATGCAACGGTAAACAGTTTCGGGGAGATTATATCTCTTTGTCGCATACCTCACCGTCTTGGATACGGATAGACATTGTGGCGTTTTCATACAAACACTTCAGCACTTGGTCGCACCGATAGTTGATTCGGTATCTCTAGAGCCATCTTAATACAGCCCATGTTTCCACCAAATCAAAGGCCTTCTCATAGTCCACAAACGCCAAGCAAAGTGGCTGGTTATACTACTCGGTCCTCTGTATAACCTGCCACAGCGTGAATATGTGGTACTATGGTACTTTAACCTTTTCGGAATCCAGCTTGTTCGGAACTTATTGTTATTTTGACTCTCGAGAACAACTTATAAACATGATTCAGCTGCAAGATGAGTCTGTAATTCTTCAATAAGACGTCACTTTTCTTGAAGAAGAGAACCACCACGTTCCTGTATCATGCTTTTGGCATAATACCTTCATAAATAACGGAATTAAACAATCGCTGAAGGACTTGAGGTATCAGTTTTTCACCCACCTTCAGTAGTTCGGTTGTCATTTCGACATTATCTGGAGCCATGTTGTTCTAAGTTGTTTGAGAGTAATACTAATCTCGTAAGGCTGACGTCCGGCAAATCTTCGATATGGTGTCGAGTCAAATTGGGTCTTGGATCGTTTGCCAAATTGACAACAGTATGAGATGAATAACTGCCCATAGAACCTCTCAACCTCTCTTAAAATCTCAGATCGAGACGAAATGATAGCAATATCGGTCTTCAATCACGTCAACTGCCTCTGCCTAATAGAGAGATGTCTTGCGAAAACTTACTTCTAACTTACGCTCTTAGTACCTCGAATGAATTCGGTGTTGAACTGACGCTAGTCGCACTTTTGCACCTTAGAAATCTGTCTATTGATCAAACGGTAGCTCAGCACGTCTACTGAACACTGCAATCTCATTTCATTCCTCTCATCCATGAGCTTGAAATTCTGTGTCAAGAATTTATAGGTTCTCTTACGGCTTCTCTTATAAAGTTTGGACCGTATGGACGGTTTCCACCAGTCTGCTGTTTAAATCGTCCACAGAAACGCTGTCAGTTTGGCAATCAAGACGGTTCATCAGCTCGAGTTGGAACTTCATGGGGTTTTGGATGTGAGCTCGAATGGGTCGGAGCGTAGACTTCACCAGACTGGATCTTTCCAGTTGTACGGATATATTCAATGTGCCTCTAACCATACGGTGATCGCTCCCCGTCTGTACGGTATCGATCGCAGATACATCATTAAATACATAATGACATGATGGTCGATACTTATCCAGGTCCATTTTCAATGCAGCTGTTTCTTGAAAAAAGAATTCATCACGTAGAGCTCCTCTCACTTCAAGAAATCGGCCAACATCTGGCCCATGTGGTTCCGTAGCTCGTATCCAAATTGCCCTACTCTCACCTCTGTGCCGCTTCACTTGCCAAGCTTTGTGTTTAATTCCCCCATAGAAACAGTGTAGAAGGTTTTGGAGGCATGCATAGTATGCATCATCGTCTGGATGCGCTGATGTCGGCGCGTAATCCTGTATGACATTCAGATAATACCGTTTGGTATTTCTGAGTATAAGGAACGCGACTTCAGATAATCCTATCACCACCGTAACTTGTTTACTGTTTTTTTCCAGCTCAAGTATCTTTTCCATCTTCTATTATCTCAAAATACGTGCGTCTGTTGCTAGGTCTGGTTTTCGGGATTGGCAGCGGTTTTTTTTCCGGAAATTCTTGACACCCGCTACTACGCCGTTATTTTAACCGCTGCCAGAGCTGGGAACTAGGGGCTGTGGTTTATACTGTAATAAAATCATGTGAAGGGTTTGCGAGTAATCAGCATGCGGGTTGGCGATTGTAGTGCTGACAATGTCGCACCGACAGTGTTGCTCTCCACTGTCGGTCTGGTATTTGGGTCAGGTGGACAGAAATGGTGATATGACCATTAATCCACCACGAGCGTGTGTGGTTGACACTTGAAGAGACTGAATGGGACGACACTTTCCCCTTACACCCCCATCTGGAGCCCCTTAAAACAAGTACTAATGAAATAAGAAACTTAAAAATTAAAAACTAGAAGTAGGCGCTACTTTGTGGAATTCCATAATACAAAAATAATAATATAAATTATTTTGGTATTATAGCAAAATAATTTCTATTGTTGTAATTTTGTTACAACCCAAACGTTGTAATTTCAATCCATCAGATCATTCAACTACATTTCTTTGAAATCTGCATGCTTAAGAATTTACTGCAAACCCAACTTTGAAAGAGCCTTGAATAACGGGGTCAAAGTACGGAGTACGTTTGATGACGATCTGCTCTGCGATTGGCTCGTTTGAATCGGATCAAATAACTACGGAGTGGATTTGTATAATTATTGAGTACTTACGGAGAAACAGTATTCATCATTTGTTGATCCGAAGCGGAGCCAACAAATGTGATGTAAAATTGTATTGGATCAACAAATCGGGCCTGGATCAACAAATCCGAACGGATCAACTTAGAACTGATTATACGTACCGCTTGATCAAACAACTCCTAGAAGGGATAACTATATATATATATATATATATATATATATATATTGTGATGCAGTCAGTATTCCAATTTCTTTGAACTTTTTGCGAAGGGACTCACGTTGCTCCATATTATAGGTAGCCCGTATGGCTCTTTTTTGGGCAACAAAAATCTTTTCTGCACAATAATTTTTAATTTATTAAAATCGGACATTCCAATCAAAACATGAAAGGAATTTAAAAATGTCAATAAAAAAATAATACCATAACAATTTTTTTGTAGCGACCATTATAACAGGGCTTGCAACTGGTGAGTTAGCTCTTATTCCAAGGCTAGCAGAAATGCTATCCGCTTTTAAAGTATTCAGCCGTTACTGGACTAAATGATTGCTAATACAAACAAATGTCACCCTTATAACCTATAGGCGTGCATACGATATGAGGCTTACATTTCCTTGTAACACAGTAAGCAGTAGCGCTCTTATATATTAGGATAACGTTTGTTTGTATTAATATATTATTTTTATCTACTCTGATACTATAATACAAAGATTATAAAACTGAAAACAAAATTCTTATGAAAAACATTAAGTACAGAACAAAAATTAAAAATTAAAAAGTTTCATTACGATACAGGTCTTGTATGGACACCTGTATCATAATGTAACTTTTTAATCATAACGATACACCTTAAAAAGAAGGTTTCAATGAATGCGTCAGCGGCGACGCAACACGCATGCGCAATCGATGTTTGCGCCTTGGCGCCAATATATGACATTTAAAAAATCTTTTCAATATTTAAACGAAGTTTAGTTTTGTTTGTAAAAAAAATAGTTTTTGTGTAAAAACATGTCTGAGAGCGGGGATAGTGGTAATTGTACATCACCAGATATTCTGAAAGCTGCGTCAAACATGACCGTGAACCTGTTGCCGACGAAATCTAGGAGCAACTATATTAAATGTTACCACGAGTTCATGGGATGGAAACGTACGTTTTACTTATAACACTCGTGTGACACTATAAAGAAACTCGCCTGCGGCTCGTTTTTTTAAACCACACTCGTGTTATAAGAACCCTTATTATGCAACAGTATCATAAACTACTATACTTTTTCATTGAATATCCATAATTTTGTATATTTTTGTTATCAAAATTTCGTAGGCACTACAATAAAATTGTAATAATTTTGTCAGTAGCGATTATTATAAAAGCCAATAGCAGATGGTCCTATATATTTTTTTCGAACTGAATGTATGCTGCTAGCCTCAACGGCTTTTACAGCGTCACCGGGCGGGACGGGCGAGCGCAGAAGCATCGTCAAGGTTGCGAAATGCAGAGAGTAGAGTGCAGAAGCTCTACTACCTTCGGGGAACGCCGTCCTATGGGCCTCCTTTGAGGCCGGACCACAGCTTAGGGCGACGCGTTGTGGAGGGCTGATGGTATGACTTAGATTAGTCACTGCGATGTCGGAAGTGTGGTGAGAATCCACGACCGACCAACGTCAGAAAACTGGGACCTCTTCTTCGCCGGCGAAGACACTGTGTGTGTGTATTACGTGTTTCTGTGTTTGCGATCGTTATTTGATGGGTTCGAGTGTACCTCAGATTTCTCGAAGTAAGATTTCAAAAAACGTTATAAGAGGTGAGTAACGGTAGGGAGATCGAGGTCTCTATGGAGGTCAACGTTCCGCACGAACCACGGACAACCAGTCTTTGGTGTTATATGATGAGTGTTTCATATCATGATCATTAAGTGATCGGTGATTCTGTTCATGTCTAGTACAGACCCCACAGCATTATTTCATTAGACATAATGCTATGAAAATGGGAAAAATGTTGCTGTTCCAACAAAAGCTGACTGTCTAATTTTCCTAGCATAGGTAGTGGAACTGAAGTGAATATTTAGTTGTGGTTAATTAAATAAGATAAAGCCATTAATGTTAAATTAATAAGTATAAGAAATATGCTTATACGTAGAGCTTTTTAAAAAATTGAAGATTATTTGGATGATACAAATGCTTTGCACTGAAGATCCTTTCAGCTTTACATAAAGCTGCGGCTAAATCATGTAAAATTGAAATCGTTTAAAAGGTTGACCCGACGAGTTTCTTAACATAAGTAACATTGCGCACCAGTTGTAGCTTCATCTTATCTTATCTTATCTTATCTTACTTCTTATCTTATCTTACATCTTATCTTATCTTATCTTATTATCTTATCTTACAAATATTATAAATGCGAATGTTTGTGAGTATGGATGGATGTTTGTTACTCTTTCACAGCGAATCCGCTGAACCAATATCGATAAAATTTGGCTCAATTATTCCTTATATACTGGATTAACATATAGGCAACAGAAATCCTGTTAATTCTACAGGATTCTTACAGGAGGACATTTAAAAACGTCATCTATTATCAACCTATTAAAGTTTTTTAATTCACTATGTATCAAAGACGTGTCAAATCTGTAATAAAAAGTTCTTTATCACGTTGTTTAGCTTACGTCGAAGGAGGTATTTTTAGAAGAAATTTTTATATATTTTGATTTCTGCATAAATTTAACTGAGCTATTATAATGTATAATACTGAAGCTACTGTTTATTCCAGGACTAAGGTCCACGCGGACGAAGTCGCGGGTAAAAGCTTTTTAATCATAATGGTCCGTGCGCGGTACAACAGTGCTTGAAAGAGCTTATTAGAATAAATATTATTTTGATTTGATTTAAGTTGATCGGTCTAGCAGATTAGCCGATAATGCATTACAAACAGACATACTTTCATATTTATAATATTCATATGTATTAGTACAAGTATGATCGAGAATAATCCGATTACTAACGTACTGAACGGTACGAGCTATCAACGGCCGCCATTTGCGTAGGTCGTATTAATCATGTACTGCGGTATACTCATGCGAGGAGTTTAATAATAAAACTATTATTGTTTTTTATAAAAACAACTGCCTTGGGTGATATATTTTTTATTTATTTATTTTTTTTATTCCAGATAATACATCCATTTTGTTAGTATAAATAACTTACAGACTATGTTAGTATAAATTTATTTATTTATTATTATAATTGTAAAACCAAATTATTTTATACCTTCCATTCATGAAATACTGGGACTGCATATGCAGGCGAATCCAGTGCTTCATGAACGGAATATCAAATTTTTCACTTAGTATTTTTAGAATGCCGTTGGAGCTTCCCCGTATTTTATTCATCACTGATGCTGCTCTTGTTCTCATAATACCATAAAAAACATAGACATAGGCACTCTCTCGGGTTTTTTAGTAATCAAATATAAAGAACAAAATATAAATAAAAATATAAAGTGCAAAAGTACATAAGTCGGTTATAGATATTCAGAAGCTGGTTTCATCAGCTCATGTTAGTGAAAAGTTAGAGAAAAGAAAAGATCACATTTTATTGAGACAACGTATACGTATAACGTATACTAGCTGACCGGGTAAACGTTGTTTTGCTATAAGCAATATAACAGAACTAACTACTTTGCTATAATCCGCACGGGTTAAGTGAATGCATGTAAAGCCAATGTGTATGAAGCAGGCAAAATCCACGCACCTTATACATGCAGGATCAGCCACCACATGCACCCCAAGGCGCAATTCACCAGCAACAACGCACACAAAATCAGCACACACACCCACCACCACAATCTCGACGATCGTTTCGCCCCGAAACCGAAGCATCATCAGGAGGATAACAGAATAGAGATTGTGGTGGTGGGTGTGTGTGCTGCTTTTGTGTGCGTCGTTGCTGGTGAATTGCGCCTTGGGGTGCATGTGGTGGCTTGTCCTGCATGTATAAGGTGCGTAGATTTTGCCTGCTTCATACACATTGGCTTTGCATGCATTCGCTTAACCCGTGCGGATTATAGCAAAGTAGTTAGTTCTGTTATATTGCTTGTAATATGGAATTCCGCAAAGTAACGCCTGCTTCTATAAATCATTGTTTTGCTATATAAATTATTTTTTGAAAATTTTTAGTATACATTTCTAATTTAACAATAAAATTAAAAAATAGTGTCCAAAAAATAAAAAGAATGTTAGGGGTGGATTAGTCGCTTATCAGACTAACTGTATATTAGTATAAAATTTCGTAAAAATCGGTCAAGCTACTTCGGAGGAGTATGGTTACATTGTGACATGGGAATTTTATATATGATAACTATAAAAATATTAAAAAAATATTAATACATTGGACATGATAATTATATTTTTTATTGAAAAAAATTGTGGTTTTCTTTGTTATGTTTTATTTTCATTTTGTTGTTGACAATTTGAAATAAGAAATGCAAATATTTTCTAAAAAACGGGACATTTTTAAAACTCGTTGGCACGCGGAATACTCCATCAAAAATCGGGACTGTCCTCCCTGTGCTCTCCCGCTGTGCTGCAATAGTCGCACAACTAAAAAACACGTGTTTTGGACTAGAAATAGGTGTAAATGTTAAAATACACATTCTTTTCCGCAGGCTTCATAATATACTATAAGGCCGTTTAAGTAAACTTTTTTTTATGCATTTTCCTTAGAAATGGAAACTTTAAGGCCGTTTATCTCAATACGCTGTTAGGAAAATAAGGTGATGTTGAAACAGCAAAACTTATTTATTTTTCCTATTTTCATAGCATTATATCATATGGAATCATGCTATGGGGTGCAGCGGCTGATATTCACAGGGTCTTCGTTTTACAAAAAGGAGCTATTCGTGGTGTTTATAATATGAAACCTCGTGATTCTTTAAGGGAAAAATTTAAAGAAATAGGCGTCATGACTGTAGCTTCACAATAATCAGCTACGCACTGAGCTGCAACGATTAATTTGTAAACATCAATCAAATTGTAAAAAAAAATATTGAAAAAAATGGCTGCCGAGTTTCTCGTTCTTCTCGGTAGGAGCAAACTTCCAAATCAGTGGTAGCTTCCTGAAAATATTTGACGATACAAAAGTAGTGTAAACAGTCAACTTGATTAAAGATTACTATGAGTTTGAGTTTGAATATTATATATAATAATTTGAGTTATGCCACTATTGCGGCCGATGAGCTATTTGTGCGCGTGTATAATTACGTGCGTGATTAACCTCGGTCCAATTTCCTCCCACAGGTGGGGAAAATATTTAGTTATATCTGTATCCGCGTGAAGTGGGCCAAACGCTTTCCGCGTGGACTCCTCCCCCCCCGGCCCCCCTCTAGTCTGAGTCAGCCGACGCTGAAATACTATCCAATATACTGGTTATCTACAGAGTAGATATCGCATTATTTCTTTAACGAGTTGTGATTCACGCTTCGAAAACTTCGTACGTAATCAAATCAAATGAATCTTTATTCAAGTTAGCTTGTTATAAATACTTTTGAATCGTGAAGGAGCAATTAGATTTAATGAAGCTAATACTAGTTTGGAATGATCTTATACATATAAAATTCTCGTGTTACAATATTAGTTACCATAACGAAGCGGCTTGACCGATTTTTATCAAATTTTATATGCTTTTTCTGTAGGTCTGAGAATAAAAAAAGCGATATTAGTAATAGGCAAACTAGGAACCGAAATAAATTAATGATACCAAGGCTAAGGCTCAGAAGTACGTAGATCGTTTGTGAGCTTCGGTATACTTCTTTATAATAAAATTCCTCAATCTATTTCGGAATTGCCGTCACACAAGTTCAAAAAAGCAATTAAAAAGACACTTATTCATAAAGCTTATCATACAATATTGAATTATTTTTGAAAAGAGTGATTGCCGAGTTCCTTGCAGTTTCTTCTCGGTTAGAGCACTTTCCAAACCAGTCGTAGCTTCATTTTAATTTGACAATTCAAAAGCGCTTGGTAAGGCCAATTTGAGTAAAGAAATTTAAATTTGAATCGGTTACTATCTATTTTTAATACCCCTAAGTGATAAGGGTTGTCAATTAGATACATAAATTTTAACAAAAAAAAACTACGGGGTTCGGACCCCTGACCGCCTCGTAAGAGTCGCACGGTCTCACGGTTACGCTAACGCAGTTATTTTTTTTCAATTTTCGTATAGCGAAGAAAAAATTGGACACATGGGTGAATTAAAATTACTCTGCAATATATTTAAAGTATATATGTATATATCTAGCTGTGATTGCGACTTCGTCCGCGTCAAAATCTAATTTTGAACATAAAAGTAATTATTGTGAGTTAACCGTAAGAGATATAAACATACTGTCGCAGGCTTTTTAATATTATTTGTATAAATCTGCAATTCTCTAGTACATTACTTTAGCGTAACTCTGCTGGTTAACGCAGCGCACGCGACATAAGATCCCAGCAAGCAATTTAACAACTGCTCGATCTCTTCAACTCAATTTATATAATACCCATATATACTATTTACCTAAACAATCCGTAAGCATTTCACTATATTTTGGTGAAAACTGTACAAAAACCGTTTAGTAGATTTTGACAAAATCGATTTCTTACAGACAGACAGCTTTTTGGGACTTTGTTTTATTATAAATATAGATTATTAACCAATGTTTTTGCTTTGCGAGGCTATTTTCCTTTTGACAGCGTCTAACGGAAAAATTTGAAATTCAAATTTTCTTAATCATTGAGATATTTAATAGGATGAAGTAAATAAGAACTGTTGGCAGCAGTACAGCACTTAATGACTGTTACGGGTGTAAAGGTTAAAAATAAACTTTATCGGCTGCGAAGGCGGTGAGAGCCGTCGTGCTGTGATCTGGAAGGTATTTTGATACTCGAACCGAGTGCTACCACAGACGTATAGTATGTTTATAACGACTCATATACTAATATTATACTATAACTAATGTTATTAATATGAAAGTCTGTCTGTCTGTTAACCTTTCACGGCTTGTTAAATACTAATATATATATATATATATATATATATATATATATATATAGTTATCCCTTCTAGGAGTTGTTTGATCAAGCGGTACGTATAATCAGTTCTAAGTTGATCCGTTCGGATTTGTTGATCCAGGCCCGATTTGTTGATCCAATACAATTTTACATCACATTTGTTGGCTCCGCTTCGGATCAACAAATGATGAATACTGTTTCTCCGTAAGTACTCAATAATTATACAAATCCACTCCGTAGTTATTTGATCCGATTCAAACGAGCCAATCGCAGAGCAGATCGTCATCGAACGTACTCCGTACTTTGACCCCGTTATTCAAGGCTCTTTCAAAGTTGGGTTTGCAGTAAATTCTTAAGCATGCAGATTTCAAAGAAATGTAGTTGAAGGATCTGATGGATTGAAATTACAACATTTGGGAATAAGTGACCTTGAATTAGAAGATGAATTATTATTAAAAAATATCCCTTAAAATCCCTCCTTTCTGCCTAAAAGAAAATCTTATAACAAGTACATGTAAAAAAAAATTATAGAAATTATTTTGCTATAATACCAAAATAATTTATATTATTATTTTTGTATTATGGAATTCCGCAAAGTAGCGCCTACTTCTAGTTTTTAATTTTTAAGTTTCTTATTACATTAGTACTTGTTTTAAGGGGCTCCAGATGGGGGTGTAAGGGGAAAGTGTCGTCCCATTCAGTCTCTTCAAGTGTCAACCACACACGCTTGTGGTGGATTAATGGTCATATCACCATTTCTGTCCACCTGACCCAAATACCAGACCGACAGTGGAGAGCAACACTGTCGGTGCGACATTGTCAGCACTACAATCGCCAACCCGCATGCTGATTACTCGCAAACCCTTCACATGATGTTATTACAGTATAAACCACAGCCCCTAGTTCCCAGCTCTGGCAGCGGTTAAAATAACGGCGTAGCAGCGGGTGTCAAGAATTTCCAGAAAAAAATCCGCTGCCAATCCCGAAAACCAGACCTAGCAACAGACGCATGTATTTTGAGATAATAGAACATGGAAAAGATACTTGAGCTGGAAAAAAAACAGTAAACAAGTTACGGTGGTGATAGGATTATCTGAAGTCGCATTCCTTATACTCAGAAATACCAAACGGTATTATCTGAATGTCATACAGGATTACGCGCCGACATCAGCGCATCCATACGATGATGCATACTATGCATGCCTCCAAAACCTTCTACACTGTTCCTATGGGGGAATTAAACACAAAGCTTGGCAAGTGAAGCGGCACAGAGGTGAGAGTAGGGCAATTTGGATACGAGCTACGGAACCACATGGGCCAGATGTTGGCCGATTTCTTGAAGTGAGAGGAGCTCTACGTGATGAATTCTTTTTTCAAGAAACAGCTGCATTGAAAATGGACCTGGATAAGTATCGACCATCATGTCATTATGTATTTAATGATGTATCTGCGATCGATACCGTACAGACGGGGAGCGATCACCGTATGGTTAGAGGCACATTGAATATATGCGTACAACTGGAAAGATCCAGTCTGGTGAAGTCTACGCTCCGACCCATTCGAGCTCACATCCAAAACCCCATGAAGTTCCAACTCGAGCTGATGAACCGTCTTGATTGCCAAACTGACAGCGTTTCTGTGGACGATTTAAACAGCAGACTGGTGGAAACCGTCCATACGGTCCAAACTTTATAAGAGAAGCCGTAAGAGAACCTATAAATTCTTGACACAGAATTTCAAGCTCATGGATGAGAGGAATGAAATGAGATTACAGTGTTCAGTAGACATGCTGAGCTACCGTTTGATCAATAGACAGATTTCTAAGGCGCAAAAGTGCGACTAGCGTCAGTTCAACACCGAATACATTCGAGGTACTAAGAGCGTAAGTTAGAAGTAAGTTTTCGCAAGACATCTCTCTATTAGGCAGTGGCAGTTGACGTGATTAAAGACCGATATTGCTATCATTTCGTCTCGATCTGAGATTTTAAGAGAGGTTGAGAGGTTCTATGGGCAGTTATTCATCTCATACTGTTGTCAATTTGGCAAACGATCCAAGACCCAATTTGACTCGACACTATACCGAAGATTTGCAGGACGTCAGCCTTACGAGATTAGTATTACTCTCAAACAACTTAGAACAACATGGCTCCAGATAATGTCAAAATGACAACCGAACTACTGAAGGTGGGTGAAAAACTGATACCTCAAGTCCTTCAGCGATTGTTTAATTCCGTTATTTATAAAGGTATTATGCCAAAAGCATGATACAAGAACGTGGTGGTTCTCTTCTTCAAGAAAAGTGACGTCTTATTGAAGAATTACAGACTCATCTTGCAGCTGAATCATGTTTATAAGTTCTTCTCGAGAGTCAAAACAACAATAAGTTCCGAACAAGCTGGATTCCGAAAAGGCTAAAGTGCCATAGTACCACATATTCACGCTGTGGCAGATTATATAGAGGACCGAGTAGTATAACCAGCCACTTTGCTTGGCGTTTGTGGACTATGAGAAGGCCTTTGATTTGGTGGAAACATGGGCTGTATTAAGATGGCTCTAGAGATGCCGAATCGACTATCGGTGCGACCAAGTGCTGAAGTGTTTGTATGAAAACGCCACAATGTCTATCCGTATCCAAGACGGTGAGGTATGCGACAAAGAGATATAATCTCCCCGAAACTGTTTACCGTTGCATTGGATGATGTTTTTAAGCTTTGGATCGGAACGGATATTTCATGAACATCAACGGCGAGTATATCACTCACCTTAGATTTACCTACGATATAGTCGTTATGGCAGAGTTTCCGAAGGACCTTAACATAATTCTCGACGGCCTTAAAATGGCTCAGAAGATGTTGATGATGATTGTAACTTATTTTGACAGTCTATATTATTATGAATTATTAAGTATTATTAATTACACAGTGTGGTATCCGGCTGAGTAGAATAGACCGTCATTTCTTACCGAGGTGTCGTAAAAGGCGACTAAGGTAAGTTGACGTCAGGCAGGTCTTAAAATACCTAGCCAAATCATCTTACAACATGCTTAAAACATGTTGTGCTGACCCCACTTAGAGTGCGACAATGATTAAGTATTATTAATAAAAAAAACTGTTGCCTCTCATTATTCAAACTAAGTATGTAATACAGTATTATTTTAAAATTTAACACCGTTTGGAAACATATTTCGTTTCATTTCATGCAAAAAAAAAGCAGTCCAGAAATAGTTCTTACTTATAAGTAGTTTTGAATTTCAAATATATGTCAGAATGCCCCGGACGATGTTAAAATAAAAATGTATTTTAGATCAACTTATGCCTATTGACACAGAAGTATATAGTAGCAATGACCTCTGGGGCCGACGTTGACGTGTGGGGCATCTCACTCATTATATATTAACATGGATCAAAAAGTGTCTAGAATGTATTGGATTTTAAGATCAAGTAATGCTTAACGGAGACTTTAGAAAAAACCGTTAGCAGGAGCCACAAAATGACCAAAAATATGAAACGAAAAATATAGAGTCTACTAGTGCATCATAAAATATGAGTGAGTGACACGATATGCCAATCAAATATATCCTTTTTGTAATTGTGAATACAACTCAGGAGCCATTAAAACAGCTAATTTAAGTGGATCAAACAAGTACTTAGGAAATTTGCGTGATCAAACAAGTAGCAGAAAAGGACTATATATATATATATATATATATATATATATATATATATATATTTTTAACCTATTTCGTTTAAATATTGTAATTTTCGTTTTGTATATTAGTGGATAGATAGCCCAGCGGTGAGATCGTGCGATTCTTAAGAGGGGAACACGAGTTCAAAACGGGCAGGCACCAATGAATTTTTCTTTTACAACTCATGTGTCTAATTGATAATTGCAATTAATCACACGCTTTTCGGTGAAGGAAAACATCGTGAGGAAACCTGCATATCTCTAGAGAATTCTGGATATATGTGTAACCTACCAATCCGCATTGGAACAGCGTGGTAGGTCTTAGTTCTAACCCTTCTCTTCAGAAACGCAGAGAGAACGCTCGTTTCCCAGCAGTGGGATTGTAACAGGCTGCTACTTTATTTTTTTTATATTAGTAGCACAACTCAAATAATCATATTTTGAAATAAATGGGTTTAAAGTTTTTATGACTAGGGAAAATGCAAAAAAGAACTTTATTTTGCTTAAACAGAACCGTCTTGAATTAAATTATGAGTTCCGGCGGTATTGCTACTGAAAAGAATGTATAATTTAACGTTTACACCTATTCATAAACACGTGTTTTTTGAGTTATGTATAAAACAAATATATGGGACACTTATACACACAGTCGTCCGTTCCCAAAGTAAAATGATACTTGTGTTATGGTTGACAGACAACTGATACATATATAATTTTCATATTTAAATACATTATAGATCTAGTCTCGAAGAACCAACAAAGTGTATTTAGAACATGTTAGCCCTCAAATCGAACCTGTAGGTCTACCATGAACGTTTAGAAAGCGATTCAATTCAAAGTCAGTTGATACCTAAACCCAACCGCTTTCTTTGCGTACCGCGAAGTGTTTGAAAAGGACAACGTTATATGAACTATAGATAACTCTGTCTCTTTTACTCAAATGTTTTTAGGACGCGTTCCGAACGTTCATTCGGCAACGACATAAAGTGTGCGTCTTTAAGATGTCATGGCATGAAAAGCAAAGCAATCTAGTTTACGTCTTCAATTGAGTCGCAATAAGAGTTTATGTTAGGCCCGCTGAAAGCTTTCTATTGCTAGTCTGAACTTTGAAATAATTACTTATAAGGTGTAATTTAAACTACGTGTCGTAGATCTAATACATTATCTGAATTCTTATACTACACACGTTCACTATCACAAACTCAACAATCGTTTCGGTTGCGGACCGAAGCATCATTAGGAGATAGACTCCAGGACAAAATCGCAAAGCTGGTTTTGGGTTTTGCGGGGCGTTTTGGGTTTTGAGCTTGTGATAGTGAACGTGTGTATTGTGGTGGCGGTGGTAGAGCTCTGTGCATGTGTTTTTACGAATCCTGCATGTATCGGGTATGAAAAAACGGATAGTCCGCTATACATTTAGCATTATATATATTTTCTATATACTTTATCGCGGATTATAGCAAAATAGTTTTATAATTATTTTTCTGTTATGCTTTACTTTTGTATAATATTATGGTTGACGAGTGAGGTGAGGCGTTTCAAAGATGCGAATATATCACAGGTGCGTATCGAGCACCGAGCGACAGTATTTGGCAGCCGCTTCTGTTCCTTACAGCCTCCATGACAGATCTGCCCGAGTGTTCATTATTACTACACGGCGCAGATAAGCGGGTCACACCAGAAATGTAATTCAATAGAACAGACAGTCACACTATGATGAATCGTCAAATCGTCATATGTCTCATACTTCGATTTACCGAAAAATGGCGTAAAGCACCCCACGCTTTTTTCAAAATAATATTATATATAACGACAGTATTATTACAGAGTGTGCATTAATGAGGTGCAGTCATCCGGAACGGCCTTAGTTATGGGTGTGCCTCAAGGAGCAATCCTTGGTCCCTTTCTGTTTTTAGTTTATGTAAATGATTGACCATATTTCATTCATAATATTTGCGATATTGTACTGTTTGCGGATGATACATCTTTAATTTTTAAAGTAAATAGAAATGAACATAATATTGACGAAGTAAGCAGTGGTTTATCGCAAGTAGCCCATTGGTTGAGGGTAAATAATTTGGTACTAAACTCAAAGAAAACAAATTGTATTGAATTTGCATTACCTAATGCTGCAAAAACGGCAAATAAATATATCTCCTAGCTAAAATACGGTATTGTATACCGTATATTTTGATGATTCAAGACAATTTCAAAGGATTCAATTCAATTTCAATTTACGCTGAATCATTTACAATTCTTGCTGCAAGTCTATGGACCTCGGTGGCATACAGCAATATCTATGACTAGCTGTGTCAAACACGGCCTCGTTTTTCGAAATTTTGAACATAAAAGTAGTTATTGTGAGTTAACCGTGAGAGATAGAGACAAGTTTTCCCGGACTTTTTGTAGTATTTTTATAGATCTACAATTTTGTACTACATTACTTTAGCGTATCTCTGCTGATTTGGGCAGCGCACGCGCTAAAGCTAGCAAGTTTTTTAACAACTGCTCGATCTCTTCATCACAATTTACATAATATCGATATGTGCTATATACCTAAACCATCCGGAAGTTCTTTTATTGAAAAGATTTAATTGAAAAAGATCTTTTAGTGAAAACCGTACAAAAATATGTTCAGCAGATTTTGAAAAAAACAATTAACAAAATTCAACATACAGAAAGACAGCTTTTTGGGATTTTGTTTTATAATAAGTATAGATAGCCTTAACGTTTCCTACAGCGCTTTTAAACATAGATTAAAGAAACACTATATAACTTTACTCTCATAATGTTGGTATTTATGTAGCAATTGTATTATTTGATCACATCATATGCCGCGTGGTATCCGACTGAGTAGACTAGCTTACCCTCATTTCTTACTGAGGTGTCGTAAAAGGCGACTAAGGTGAATTGACCCACCGTGTGGTATAAGGTTGAGTTGATTAGACCACCTCTTTTCTTACCGAGAGATAGGAATAGTCAAATTATTTTGCTATAATCCGCGATAACGTAAATAGGAAATATATATATAATGCAGCGTTCTTTTAAACACATGCACAAACCTAAGGTGGTGGTACAGGTTTGTGCATGTGTTTTAACGAGTGCTGCATGTTTCAGGTATGAAAACGAACAGTCCACTCTACATTTATACATAGTTGTCACAAAAAAATTCCAAATTGAAATTTTGAACATTAAAGTATTTATTGTGCGTTAACTGTAAGGGTTAAAAACATGTTATCGCGGACTTTTTTGTAGAATTTCTATAGATCTTCAATTCTCTAGTACATTATTTTAGCGTATCTCTGTTGGTTTACGCAGCGCACGCTACTAAAGATCCCAGCAAGCAAGTTAACAACTGCTCAATCTCTTCAACACAATTTACATAATACTGACATGTAACTATATACCTAAATTATCCGGAAGTATTGCGCTACCGATCGTGTAAACAGTACGAAAATCTGTTCAGTAGATTTTGAGAAAATTGATTACATACAGACAGACAGCTTTTTGGGACTTTGTTTTTAATAAGCATAGATTGTTGTCTACATTTCAGTGACCGTACTATACTATAAATAACTAAACTATGTTCCGGTAATTTTTTATTTTTTTAATTCTATATTTGTTTTTATTTTATATACCGTCTTGTATATTGTGTTTTTATGTATGGTTTTTAATCCTGATTAGTGTTAGTGGTTCGCCGTTATTAATTTAATTTAAATTAACAAAATAAATGAATAAAGTTCAAAGGAGTTGGTTAATTAATCATTATAACGAAATGCCTTTCGTAAGGCACAGGTACAGGATAAGTAAATATGAGTGATAGATATTTTCTAAGAGAAGACGCGTCAGGACGGCGTCGGGTGGCGCCCAGCGTCTGAGTGGGGCGGGCGGGCGTTTCACATATTTCCACATTCACCGGTAAAGGTGGCTCGCCCACGAATTGCTATTTCTGCACAGGAATGCTTATACCTCCTGTCTGACGCCGATCTGTATTAACTAGAAATCACCTAGTGATTATAAAATGACCAAAAATTATCTAAGCGAAAGATAACCTACCTACCTACTACGACACATTCGATTCAAACAAAAAAAGAAATATTTACTTTAATAAGCAACAGTCACCATAGATATGAAATTTATAGAATATTGCATAGGTATAGTCAAAGTAGCTTTAAGAAGAAATAGGAATTAAAATGGTTTTACACACACACATATAACGTATATTAGGTAGAAACAAAGGAGAGAGTACAATTAAACTTCAAAATATTCTTTATTCAAGTACATTTGTGGACAAGTGCTTTTGAATCGTTAACATCTACTGCTGGTTCAGAAAGCTTTGACACATGGTGAATATAAACACCTTGATATATTGATAATAAACGGATTTTTTTATGTTGTGCTATTCTTGTTGAATTTACAGGATTTCTATAGCATATATGTTACTCCATATAAACAATAATTGTGCCAAAATTCATCGATATTGGTTCATCGGATTCGCCGTAAAAACGTAACAGACGGACATACTTTCGCATTTATAATATTAGTAATGACTAGCCGAATGTAGTGTGGTATCCGGCTGAGTAGAATAGACCGCCCTCATTTTTTACCGAGGTGTCGTAAAAGGCAACTAAGGTAAGTCGACACGCCGTGTGGTATCCAGCTAAGTAGAATAGACCACCCTTATTTCTGACCGAGGGTAAGTTGACGTCAAATACGTAGCCAAATCATGTAACAACTATCCACCCCACACATTGTGCCGACCCCACTCAGAGTGGGATAAGGACAAATGAATGATGAGTAAGGACTAGCTGATCCGGCGAATTTCGTACCGCCTAGCAGTCGACTGTTGTATTTTTTAAATACTTATTCTGTTATTCGGGGCACCGGGCCAGTTACCAAGATAAAAAACGAAAGAAAGTTGATAAGTCAACAATTACATTATGTAAAATTATAAAATACTTAAAATTCTTTTTAATAGTCACAAAAAATTACAACGAAAATAACAATTTCAGATTTAACATTTATACGATACTACAGTACTTCGATTGTTGTGCCTTACCTCAACTAACACTTTAACTTTATAGTATTGTATTAAAGTTCAAACTGACTTAATACTTCTGTACGGGATTATAGAAACGTGTTGTTTTTAGACTCTTTCAGGCAATGTTTTTAATATTTCTCTCCGTAAGAACTCCTCGTACCTCAAGAAGATATTCTAAGAAAACAGTTTGCGAAGTCGGTTCAGCTGCTCTCAAGATTTGCGCTTAGCAACACATTCAGCTATTCATTTTTATATTATAGACATACAGACCCTGGCCACGCGTTATGGCCGCTCATTCTCTTTTTGTCCCTTTCCAGCAGGCCTACCGTGAACTCTTATTGCGACTCAATTGAGGACGTAAACTAAATTGTTTTGCTTTTTCATACCATGACGTCTTAAAGACGCACACTTTAAATCGTTGCCGAATGAGCGTTCGGAATTGGTCCTAAGAACATGTAAGTAAAAGAGACAGAGTTATCTACAGTACATCTACATATCTAGAGAATTTTAAGGGTATGTGTTAGCTACCAATCCGCATTGGAGTAGCCGCGGTAGGTCTTAGCTCCAATCTTTTTCTCCAAAAACGGAGACAGTATGCCTGTGCCCAGCAGTGGGATACTACATACTTAACTATGAATTTTAATATGCATGTGCATAAGTGAGTGATGTGTGTATGAGTGCGATTGCATTCTGTTTCTATTTCGACGTTTATAATTTTTTTTTCTCTTTTTTTCTTCTTTTTTTAATCTTGTTTTTTCCTTTTCCAAAAAACCATCTTCATTTCTCAAAAGACAATCATATTTCCTTATCAATTTCTTGTTTTACCTAACCGATAATATTGATAAATACCAAATTCCCAATGCAAATTCAAATTCAAATTCTGCAGATATCATTCGAAGTTTATGGTATACTGAGCAATACGCATAACTGGAAACGGTTTACGGTAACATTTGATGCGGAAATCGTTCCGTTAATGTGCAGTATTATCGAAAATTGAACGGAATTCAGTAGTAAACAATAGAATAAAATAAAAGTGATGTTATTATCATTTTTCTAAAGTTTTAGCCGCAGATTATATATAATTTACTGGATACACGTGCGGCTTCGGCCGCGTGGCACTCAGTGTTCACATGTAATATTCGCTTGAGTCTTGGCAAGAATGTTTTTATTTCGCACAATAACTAATGTTGTTAGCCTCGAAGACTTTGACAGCGTTATCGGGAGGACAGGCGAGCGCAGAAGCATCGTCGGGTGTTGAAAAGATGGAGAGTGAGTCTGGGAGCGTCGCCCTAAGGGTGCCTCCTGTGAGGCCACACCTCGGCTTAAAGCGACGCACATGGAGGACTGTATCGGACTTTTAATGGCTCTCTGATACCTTACACCGCTTTTATACCTATTCCCCCTTTAAACTACAATTGACACAGATTTGCCCCCACTAAAAATTGTTGTAAAACGATCTCTTGAATTCTATTTCCATAAAAGCGTTATGTACTATTTACATTATGTACTATGTACTATTTCGGAGTAATTTTAGTAAAAACCGTATAAAAGTCTGTTCAATAGATTTAGAGAAATCTATCACAGACAGACAGCTTTGGGGACTTTTTATAATAAGTATAGATATACTACCTGAAGTCACGTATTCGCTCGCATAAGATGTGTTACAAAGTTCTTTCCGCGTTATATTTCAGTCCATTTATATAAAACCTCTACATTTGTATTAATACTTCAAAGTAAAAAGACCAAAGAGTAGCTATATCCACGCATTCTTATCATCTATATATATCTTCAGCAGTATAGTTCTGAATCATCCTTCTTTCAATTGCTTTATTCTTCAACTGCTATAATGGCGAAGCTAAAATTTATTGTGGAATTTTATTATAGAGTAACGTAGATTATGGTTTTGGATATTGAATATATACACATTATAAAGCATAGTACCTGAAAGCATATGATCGAGTTTCACAAAATCTATTCTCGAATTTTTGTACGGTTTTCCTAAAAGTTAGCGCAATTCTTCCAAAAGGTCTTGTTTATTAAAACATAACCCTTCTATGGCAAATTGTGTTGTACAGGTTGTGCGGTTGTAAGCAACTCGCCTGCTGGGAGTTTTACTAAGGAGGCACCCATAGGACGACGTTCCCCGATGCTAGTAGAGCTTCAGTGCTCTACTTTGCGCATTTCGCAACCTCGACGAGGTTCTGCGCTCGCTCGTCCCGCCCGGTGACGATGTAAAAGCGGTTAGGCTATTGGCTAACAGCAAAGTCAGTTCAAAAACTTGTGGAAAATACAGTCGGTAGAATCTTTTAGATTATTTTTATCACCTTTGGCGCTCTCCTGGCTACTGACAGGTAAGTGTCGGCGTTATGGCGAAGCTCGAACCGGCATAAACACGAGTATTTATAACCCGATTCGAGAACTTTGAGTACTTTATGCAAAAAGAACCTTATGTTGCAGGCAATAGATTTAAGATAAGAGTAACACTGGCGTAACTTCGGACGGTTTGACGTGTTTATAATTTGCTAATGTTAAAATTATCTGTATGCGTAATAATCTTTTACATTGGTGATATATTGAAGAGGTATTTTAAAAGTGATCGTCGAATGCCATACTGTTTCAGATACCTACAGAATTTCTTCTATGGGTATCTTGTATATTTCTCTTTAGTAACCTGTTTTTGTATGTGATGTACAGTACAGGCTCCGATCCGGAACAATATTTTGAGTCCACAGTACAAACCCAGAGAACTTATTTGTAAAACAAAAAAGTTCACTCGTATACTCGCTAATGTAAAATGACGAGCAAGTTGCAGATCACACTTAAAAAATAAACCTCTATTTATATTATGAAAACAGAGCCTTTCGTAAGAAAATACTGCCAAAATATTATAAAGAAATTATACGATGAAATGAATACGATTATAATCACAAACATTGGTCCCTAAATATTATTTTAAAATTGTTAGAAATGGTTTTAGATTGGTAAATTGGAAAGATTTAAACGATTTTAAAACTTTCAAAAGACCATTAAAAGAATGGTGGTGTTAAAAAATATTTTTTATTATTTGTTGGAATTCTTAAGCAAACAAAAAAATGGAAATTGACAGAAATGGACCATATTTTAGATCAATTGAAATGTATAATAAATTGCCGAGTGTTATCAAAGATGTAAGTAAATCCTTTGAAGAGAAAATGAAAAGTATGGTGGTGACACAAAAAGTTTTTATTTGATGTCGGAATTTTTAAACAATTAAATATAATTAATAATTTGACATTAATTTGATTACTTTTTTTTAATAATTTAATAGTATTAAAGATATTGAAATCATTAATTATATGACCGCTTAAATGTTTTCATAAAAATTGTAATCGTTTACATATATATAAGGTGTGATAGCCCAGCGGTGACGCCGTGTGGCTCTCTAGAGACCAACACGGGTTCGAACCCTTACCCTAAAACTTACTTGTCTAAATAAATAAATAAATATATGGGACACTTACACAAACGGTCGTCCTTCCCCAAAGTAAGTAACTCAATACTTGTGTTATGGGTGACGGACAACTGCTAAATATACTACATATATAATTTTAAATACATACTTAAATACAAATATACACCCAGGCTCGAACAACCAACAAATTGTTTATAGAAAATGTGGAGGAAACCTGCATAATATCTCTAGAGAATTTTGGGGCTATGTGCAACCGCATTGGAGCAGCGTAGGTCTTAGCTCCAATCCTTCTCTCCAAAAAGACGAGGCCTATGCCCAGAAGTGGGATAGTAATAGGCCTTTACTTACTTTACTTATATAATGCAAGACAAGTCTATAATATTTGCAACGCCCTAACCGTGCAAATACGTAATATATTTAAGATGCAAATAGATAGATTAAAAACGGAACGGTTTGTCATAAAGGTTTACCGACCCCTGGACTAGAAAGTTAATCTCTAGTGATTCAACAGGTGAGTGCGAGTCGATTGCTGGCACTCAGCTGTTCCTGGAAGCGTCACGTTGATCTAATCACATCACATCTATGAAAGTATTTTTAACGTATTTGTAATACATGCATATTGACATACTGACATATTCACCTACGGATCTGAAACGTGGTCGCTGGCTATGGGCCTCATAAGAAAGACACACTCAGAGTCACTTAAATCTTTCTAATATTATCTCTGTATATAATATTATTAGTATTATTATATTAGTATAGAAGTATAGATTAGTATAAATAATTTTATATTACTTTTGTATTATGGATCTCCGCACAGAAACGCCTAATTCTAAAATCTACCAGTAGATTCAGTAGAACTGATCATATAAAAAGTACTATAGATACTAATATATCTATACTAATATTATAAAAAGGAAAGATTTGTATGTTTGTATGTATGTTTGTAATGTTTTCGCCAAAAATTCAATTTCACCATTGGAAAGCTGCTTCTTCACTGAGCAACATAGGCTATATATCATTTTTTTTTAAATAGGGATCCCTAATAAAATTGTAATAAGTGAAAAATTTAGTCGTAAACATCTTTCATCGCGTGCGCTGCGGAAACTATTGAGGATGGAACAAAAAAATGTTCTACAGTATTATAGAACATATCAATTTTCCACAAATAAAGTCCGCGATTACATACGTATGTCTAACTATTATAGTTATACCGATATAACTACTATTTTACACTGTAAAAGTTGATAAAATTGCCGACAATAATCAAATCATTTTATTCATATCTCTTATTAATCCTTATCTTATTAAATGATCTTTTATTCAAAACTATTTCAATACCCGTAAAATACTTTTAAATTATTAAAGTCCGACATCCCAATCAAAAGATATTACGAATTTAAGAATGTAAATCGAAAGAAAATAATGCCATAACAAATTCATTGTAGCAACCGTTATAGCAGGGCCTGCATTTGGTGAGTTAGCTCTTATTCCAAGAATACTAATGATTTTTATAATTAAATAATCTACAAATAAGTCCATAGTCCGACTTCGTAGACTTTCCACTGCCACGAGATCGGTATGGACGCGGGTGAAACCGCGGGTCATTGCTAGATTATAATATTATAATAGATAATCGCTAACAAACCATAAGATTGAGCCTCAAGGCAAACTCAGTAACGTACTTATATGTTTATTACATTTGGCTTGACTTGCCAGTTGGCGGATTGGGTACTGACCCTGTCTTCAGCTCCGCGGGTCGCGGGTTCGATTCCCGCCGAGAGCCAACGTTTTCTATAAACAATGTATTGGTTCTTCAAGCCTGGGTGTTTATTTGCATTTAAGTATGTATTTAAACTTATATTCTTCAGTTGTCCGTCACCCATAACACAGGTATTAAGTTACTTTGGGAACGGAGGACGTACTCGATACCACAAAGTATCGATACTTTTTAGAGTACCTACGCGCTTTCGCGCGTGTATCTGACTTCTGGAAAATTGAAGCGTCAGTCTAGTTTTGTGAAGCGTTGTTTTTATTTTACAAATTTCATTTTCCACAACGGCTTACATGAGGAAAATAATAACGAGAACTACGTGCGCTATATAATACTCGTTGTACTCTGTTTTTTTATTGATAATGTTTTTCTTACGTATTTTGTTCTTTATGGTACATAAACAAATAAATAATTTTTTTTTTCAATCATTTATTCTATTAAACATTTCCGTCGTGTGAGTAGAATCCGACTGAGTAGAATAGCACCACTCTCATTTCTTACCGAGGTGTCGTAAAAGGCGACTATCTATGTAAATACGTGATGCGGTTCTAATCTATTCCGTAATTTACGTATTAAAAAAATATTTCGGGTAAGCTGGTTGGAGAGCGAATGATCTTCACCAGGAATTCATGCTTTTTCGTTATTCTAAGTATTATTTTCAAATCGGCAATATAGTTGGCGATTCAAAAGCTAATCGCTTAAAAACGTGAATATAAAATATTTTAATAATTTTGAAATGAAAACTTCTTTAGTGGGGTTATTCACTTTTTGTGAGGGGAACATAATGTTAAAGTCGCGTCAGAACATGTGACCTGATCGAAAATTCGTAAGACGGAGGGAGAATAGAACGATGGCGCGGTGTATGAGAGGAATCCCCTCTCTTTCTACGTCGCGGCGAATATGTATGGCAGCGCAGGGCGCTTGGGCGAATGTGTTATATTTGTACAATAACGCAATAAATGATGACTGTATTTTACCACATAGTCCTTTTATAGTGATAATTATTGAAATTCGTGCAAAATGATTCCCTGAGTATTCTAAAATATCCAAAATCCATAAAGTTAATATTCAAGTTTTCACTTCGGCACTCCAGGAATGCAACTCGTTGATGTTTTTTAATTGTTAATGTTTCTCATGGTTTAAGTAAAAATAAATAAATAAAATATATATTTTGAATTTTAAATTGGTCTTTCCCCCAAAGAATTTTATAAGAAGAAGCCATAATTAGTAAGCTGAAGGGAAGAAGGAAGAATAAGTTCGCAAATTTATAATATAATATATTATTTATACGAATTTACACATTTTTATGTTGTGTATGTTTTTGGAAGCGTTATATCATCGTGGTAGTATAAGGCGTTAGAAGTTTTTATTACTCTACTCTACATTATCAGAATTCATTGCTATCTATTTTTTATTTATTGACATTAATATTATTGTTTTAAAAGGTTATATACTTCCTGCATATTATGTAGTGTTAAAGGATTTTTTATCCTTATAGAAAAATCACTATATACGCTTTAAAACGTTATTGCTAAAAAACATTTGCAGGTGTTATTTAAATTCATTAGTATCAAAAAACTAAAAATGGATAGTCTTAAGACCTGTGGTATTGTATGTATTAGAATGTTTGGCAATAACAAAGACGGATAAAAGAAGAGTGAATGCAAATGACATGAGAATGTTAAGTTTGATGTATGGTGTGACAAAATTGGATAAAACACGAAACGAGTATGTAAGGGGAAGTTTAAAAGCTGTGCTGTTATAGAAAAGGGACATGTAATGAGGAGGGATGATAACATGTGAACAATCGAGTGTTAAATATGAATATGAATACAAAAATTTGTCTTACAGGCAAGACCCAGCAAGAAACTCAGCGCTTGCTAATCGCAACTCGGTTCGGTTTAGACCGTAGATGAGAAGACAGTCTTGTGCGTAGGAGGAACTATTTTCCGTTTGGGGACCTCGGAATAATTCTCAGGACCCTGTGTGCTTCAGAGGAAGAGCAGAAAGAGTAATTACTGTGGAAAAGTGAGGTTGTGTGTGAGACTTGCATGCCAGCGTGATGTTGTAGAGGTGTTCATCGGAGCGTCAAGAGTAACCTGCGTATATTGTCTCGTGGTGTTAATAGATGTCACTAGCCTTGAATACAAAATCATAGCATAGTAGATTTTTTGTATCAGCCTCTTTTTAACAGTGCTTTTAAACTGCTGTATTGGCAAAGCTAAAGTCGTTTGCATATTTTAATTATAGAATCTTATATCGAAACCCACAACAAACGCCATATGTATCTTTGCTAAGCGCAAAGCAGGAGCCGCAGGCTTACGTCGGTTCCTACTTTGCCTATTATATAGCTAGAAGAATAGTTTTATAATGATTTATACACAAAAAGTAAATTGCTAAAATAAACTATTGAGCTAATGTAACAATACATTTAGAATTATTTAAAAACATATATGAGCGCCATCTTAGGACTAGTAGTCAAAACTATTTTAGCTGTCGTTTTTAGATCTAGTCGTTTCGCTAGATGGCAATAAAGTTCGAATCAGTTAACATTTAATAACGCATTTTTCTCGATTCCCAAAGAAAAAAAGTTTTTTTTTATCCAATTCTTTAGTCCAATATATCAGTATCAATTGTATCAAATTTAATCAACTTCAGTGAATTAGCTGTGAGAGGGTAACAGACGAATTTTCGCATTAATAATATTAGTATAGATTTTTGGTCTCTGTCTTCTTCACCTGCTAGGTAGAGAAATAGAATGCATAGGTAGGTGCTTATCACCCGTTGAGCAATTCCTACCTTGTCTAAATACAATATGTTATATGATCTTAATCTATAGATATTAAATCTAGCATACCCAGCCTATTTCGGCAGGCTTAATTTTAAAATATCAGTAGTAAAAGAATTTTTTTATTTAAAAATTTAATGATTATTATTATTATGCTGTTTGTTTCTAAAATATTAAATGAATAAATAAATATTAAAACATGTGTAGCTCCACATGGTCAAAGACAGGAACAGATGGAAGGAAGTCCTACGTCAAAGTCTGCTTCCTAAACGTAGGGATCACGACCCTCAGTAATGAGAAATACGACGCGAGGAGGGAGGTAGCTTGATAAATAATATTTAATCATTTTTTGAACCGATTGGAATAAAACATATCCTACTTATATGTTAAGCGAAACTTTGTACTTCATATTTGTGAAAACAGCGTCCAAATCAGCGGTTTCTGAGATTAGCGGACACAAACGCACAAACACAAAATTAAAAAAAACTTGTTTCATGTTCAGAGTTTTTTGAGTCGACAACATAATTTTTTTCCTTAAAAAAAGTTAAATGTACAAATCTGACATTTCAACGACTTTATTATACGTATAAATAAATAAAGTCCCCCAAAAGCCGTCTATCTGTATTCGGTCGATTTTTTCAATACGGATTTTTGTGCGTAGTTTTATATATTACTATAATAATTTTTTGGAAGGTTTGTGTTAATAGCAAGCACATTCGACTAAACTGATTTTGATAGGACTTCCAATGTTAGATAGAGCACTTTTGTGACACACTAATTTGCACACGGACGAAGCCACAGGCGCATCTAGTAAACTATAGAGATAATTTAATACTTTGTAAAGGTCGTATAGTGCCACTTTCCTTTCAAGATGTTATGACCGTATCTACTAACAATGTACGAACTTCCAAAGGCTTTTCTTTATATCTACTACAATGGTACACAGCTAATGGATTCTTCAGATCAGATTACAGTCCGTGTCATAACTCGACACCGCATCGAGATCCGCTACGTTACTAACATCAAAATACTTAGAAAGGTTCCCAACAATATATCAAAACAATGCTTAAAAATGCCTCGTAGTATCCGGCTGAGTAGAATATACCACCCTCATTTCTTACCGAGGGATCGTAAGAGGCGATTAAGGTAAGTCGACCCGCCGTGAGGTATCCGGCTGAGTAGTATAGACCACCCTCATTTCTTACCGAGGGGTCGTAAAATGCGACTAAGGCAAGCTGACGTCAGGCAGGCGGCCGGTCGTAAAATAAAAAACGTAGCCAAATCATGTGGCAACATGTTGCGCCAACAATATTATTATCTTATTAAACTAACATTAAAACTGCTAACACTACACATTATATTGTAACTAACTGAGTCGGCTAACGTTGTTTTGCCATATAAATTATTGCGAAGGAGTTTCTCGTGTACATTATTTTATGTTATTTTGATAGGAAAATTTACTGCGACATTAAATATATACAAAACTATAGAAAATAAAGTAAGCCAATTACAAGTATTCACAAATAAATTTTGTCTAAAACTAAAAAAAACTCGCTTAGGAATAAAACTTATAAATATCAATTCTATTTCTGGTGAGTATAAAAAAGGCAGTACTTAATATAGAATTCTATATACAGATGCAACAGTGGTACAAAAAAGATCTATGTTATGCTCGGTGGAAATATTGTTGAATGCAACGGATGGTCGTAGCAGGAAGCTGTTTGGTCTGTAGTTAGTATGCGAGATTGGAGTCTGCGAGGTGGAGCGGTAACGAGAGTTCCTGAGAGGAACTTTAATATGTAACTTTTGAAGAACCTGTGGGCAATCTACAGCATTGGTTGCAATACTATTAAATTACAAACGTCAGTTATATTCCTTCGCGTATTAAGAGGTAGTAGGTGCAACAACGCACAACAGCGTAAATTTGAACTTTAGGAAGCGAACAATTTTCCTTTAAATATTCTCAATGCGTCTTAAGTTTCATTTTTAGGATACCAAATTTGAGATGCATACTCGAGGTTGCTTCTGACAAAAGCACGGTACATGACTTTAAGCGTATTAACACTTGCGAAATGTTTCGATGAGCGAATTAAAAAACCAAATAGTTCTTAGGCCTTTTTTGCAATTGCATCTATATGTTTATCAAATATTAGTTTTGTATCGATTATGACACCGAGATCACGAATTTCAGATACCCGGTGAAGTTGGATACCATTTATAGGATAAAAAAATTATCGATTCATCACAATATTTGGTTTTCAAAAATCGATCAGTTAAACATTATATGCACCGGAAACCGGAAACTTCTTCCCCATTTTCTTTTATAAATATTGTTTTAGATATATACATAGACAGCCAGACATTCACATTATTTTTTAATCAACTCGAAAAATCAACAAATTGTTCATAGAAAATGTTGCTGTCGGCGGGAATCGAACCCGCGACCCGCGGAACGGGCCAGTCGACAAAAGACAAACAGAGTCATACGAAAGGTTTGAAGCTATAATTTGTTAGGGATTTCTATAAGTTAATTCAAATACTTAGATACTCGTTGGAAACGTTGGAAAAGTGAAGCCACTTTGGAGCTTTCATCAGAAGCGCTGTAACAAAGTGATGGATGATTGAATCAGTCCACTTTTGAAGTTCTACGACAAATTCCCCAGAGGCATACTTCTATCTTCTAATGATAGCTTTCAATACCTATTTTAACTTTAAAAAAAAATGTTTACGTACAATGTCTAAACGACACTATTAATAGCAAGCTCTGATAGCTCAGCGGTGAGAGTGTGCGACTCTTTTGAGGGGTTCGATGCACAAATGAGTTTATGTCTTAAAACCTTATGTACCTAATTAATAATTGCAATTTATCACACGCTTTTCCGTGAAGATAAGCATCATGAGGAAACCTGCATATCTCTAGAGAATTCTGGGGTATCTGGAACCTACCAATTTTAGCAGCGTGGTTTTCTATGCTTACTATGCTCTGCACTAGAATAGTAACAGGCCGTTTCTTTAAAAAGTAGTAGTAAAGTAGCGGCCTGTTACAATCCCACTGCTGGGAATAGGCCTCCTCCCTCCGTTTCTGGAGAGAAGGGTCGGAGCTAAAACCTACCACGCTGCGCCAATGCAGATTGGTAGGTTACACAAATCTCCAGAATTCTCTAGACATATGCAGGTTTCCTCACGATGTTCTCCTTCACCGAAAAGCGTGTGATTAATTGCAATTACCAATTAAACACATGAGTTTTAATAGAAGAACTCATCGGTACCTGCCCGGGTTCGAACTCGTGTTCCCCTCGAAAGAGTCGCACGGTCTCACCGCTAGGCTATCAGCTTATTTATTACCCTTAAACTGCCCTGATGTATTTAAATTAATTACTGTAAGTGTATTTTAGAATTATTTTCGTTTAAACTAAATAAATTGGAATGTACGAATGTATTTTAATTTCAGACATGCAATATTTGAGGCTTTATGTTATTTTTTCATTCAATTTTTGTTTTATTATTCTTCAATATACCGAGGTGTCCTAAAAGGCGACTAAGGTAAGTCGACGCCAGGCAGGCGGCCGGACGGAGCTGTGATAGCCCAGCGGTGAGACCGTGCGACTCTTTCGAGGGGGAACACGAGTTCAAACCCGGGCAGGCACCAATGAGTATTTCTATTAAAAAACTCATGTGTCTAATTGATAATTGCAATTTATCACACGCTTTTCGGTGAAGGAAAACATCGTGAGGAAACCTGCATATTTCTAGAGAATTCTGGAGATATGTGAAACCTACCAATCCGCATTGGAGCAGCGTGGTAGGTCTTAGCTCCAACCCTTCTCTACAGAAACGGAGAGAGGAGGCCTATGCCCAGCAGTGGGATTGTAACAGGCTGCTACTACTACTACTATGTATTATTGGAGATCCTATTAAATAAATAAATAAGACGCGTATGGGTTTAAAATATACAAAAATGCAGCACCACGTGTGGCTAAAGAATTCAGCCCTTAGATCTATTGTGTGCATCTAAAAGGAGCAAGCTATGAATGAATGCCTCCTCTCATCCCGGGCAAGTGCACCGCATCCCCCCCTCGGACCGTGTCCCCCGCGCCCCCCTCCGCGCCCGAAGGCTTACCTGCGCGAGCGTCGCTCCGCGGTATAGCCTCAGCAAAACCGCTACAGTTTGTCACGGATTAATAAAACAGACGCGGCACTTTATCGGTGTCCATCCATCGAAATAATATCTTATCTACATTTCCTCGTCAACAAGATGCAAGATAACGGTTTCAATTTAATGAGTATAAATTATCAGAAATCAATTTTGAACAAAATTTAAGATTTTTTTTATTACAATATTATTTTCATTAAATAAGTATTCACTAAGCGAATGCGTCGATAACGTTCAAGAAATTATTTAATATATCATTTTTGATGTAATAACAGTAGTGCTCTTTGATTTGCATAGACAACAAACCATCGGTGTCAAGTGTGAATAAATGGTGTATTATAAATAAATAATGTTCATATATGTATTTTTAGTTACTCTAAATTGCTAGTAGGTAAATATGAGCCACATTGAATACTGAGGTTTGGAAGCGTTACAGATGTTACGATATTAGTATGGATAGGCGGGTAGGCCAGTTAATTATAAAAGTTAAAAGATGTTTATATTAACTAAGTTCACTGATCATGTGAAAAGCGTTGGACCTCGGAGAGAAAATAAACTTCGTGTCGTGAAAATGTATTAAGACATTAAAATGTCTGCCTAGGATGTTATGACGGCCGATAGTTAATAAATATAGTTTCAGAGTTTTATTTATATTTATAACAGACAAATTTATACTATTTTTATCTTGAAAATGGATAAACATTTACCATGTTTTATCTGGACTGAAATGTTATGGCTAACGAAGCATTTTGTATTTCCATATTACTAAATAAAATAATCTGCAAACTCAGAAAGGAGTTTATTTTACTTTTTTTCTGTGTAAAGGGTATAATTATCCATTTTAATTAGTGCGCGTACTGGCCACAGACATGATTAAATTGGTTTTAAAAATAAAGAAATTTCTGCAAAAAAATTGATTAGTACAAACGAAAACCCCGGTCCATAAAATCAAAGAGCGAAATGTACGGGCGTCAAAGAGAAAATGAAAATATATGTTTTTGAAATACGATTTCTCAAATTTCACATGTAGCCAAGTCACGGAAAAGGAAACATATTACGAAAGCGCAAATTAATTTGTTGGGATTAGGTTTATTTGGTTTTACCGTAAATGAACCCGTCCAGCAGACGTTTGAGATAGCTAACTACGGCTTACGAGAAATTCTAAAGTAACGGTCTTTCAAACATCGTTTTACGGAAAGGGAGGAAATGAAATAATTTCAAAAGTCAACGTAATACAGAAAGAAGATATTAGTACTATTAATTTTCAAATGCGTATAGAACTCTTATTCGGTATTTTAAATCGTCGATGTATTTGATTTTCATCATTTTTCATCATCATTCCATTCTCGACAGATTGATTGCATTAATAATTATAAAAGTAAGCTTTACTTTAAGGAATTCCATAGTGACAACAAATAGAGAAGAACATCGATTATTAACGGAAAAATATCATCCGCGACGCAACAGTTGTTATTTACTTCGTCGCTGCTTTTGTCTTGAATTTTTAACACAGCAAAAGATTGTGAAGCGTAGAAATCCATGGGACCTATTTCCATCTGTGTATATATCATCTCAGTTTAGAAATATATGTGCAATTTTTATAATGTAATTTTAATCTTCATATGTGACCGAATCAAAATCAAAATCATCTTTATTCAAATAAGTTTATTCAAGCACTTTGAATTGTCAAGGATCAATTAGATTTAATGAAGCTACAAGTGGTTTGAAATGTTGCTTCTACCGACAAGAACTTGTCTGAATGTGATCAATTTTTAAAAAAACCACTGAACGGATTTTTCTACGGTTTTGACTAAAAGATTTTGCAATTCTTAGGAAGGTTTGCGTCAATAGTAAAGTTAGGTGTTATGTAAATTATGTTGAAGAGACCGGGCGGTTTCAATAAAACTCGCCCGTTGGGAGTTTTGCTGCGTGCGCCTCGTAAACTAGACGAGATACACTAAAATAATGTATTAGAGAACTGTAGATCTGCAAAAATACTGCGAAAAAGTTTCCAACGGCATGTCTCTATCTCTTACTTTTTACTCACAATAACTACTTTTATGTTACAAATGACAAATACACTGATTTCCCTACGAGTGAAGGAGCAGGCATTGCTCGAGTTCTTATAAAAATATATGTCAGTTTAAAGGATCCATCTTTCGTTTAATGTCTATTAACCAGTGATTCATTGCGGCTAGTACCGCGGGGCGTAGCTAGTACTAATATAAAGGTAATTCGAAGTAAAATCCGAAATATGTATCAAATATTAGGTCCTTACATATGAAATTGGCGTTTTGTCGTACTGGCCACTTTAATCTCAAATATTACCTTTATGGTTAGGAATTCCAAATTCAAATTCATACAGCTATTTACTCATGCATTTGTGTTTCAAACCCCCTAATTCATTTGTTTTTTCTTCTTTTGTTTTTTTCTTTGTGTCACTCTGTTTACAAAATGGAAAACATGAAATATCGCGTTATTTACGAGTATGAGTTCCACCGTGGCACCAGTGCTGCAGAAACGGCTCGAAGGATTAATGATGTGTATGGTGACGGTGTCGCAAAAGAAAACACAGTGCGTTTTTGGTTCCAACGTTTTCGTTCTGGAAATTTCGACCTGCAGAACGAGCCTCGTGGACGGCCGGAGACCAAAGTTGATAATGAAGAATTGAAGGCTATTGTGGAAGCGGATCCATCGTAAACCACGTCCGAGTTAGCTGCAGGCTCCGGTGTTAGTGATAAAACTATTCTAATCCACTTGAAGCAAATTGGGAAGGTGAAAAAGCTTGATAGGTGGGTACCTCATGAATTGAGTGAAGCAAACCGACAAACGAGCGTCGACTGCTGCGTTACGTTACTCAACCGGCACAATAATGAAGGAATTTTAAATCGAATCATTACCTGTGATGAAAAGTGGATCCTCTACGATAATCGGAAGCGCTCATCGCAATGGCTGAAGCCTGGCGAACCAGCCAAATCCTGCCCTAAGCGAAAATTGACTAAAAAAAAGTCGCTTGTAAGTGTTTGGTGGACTAGTGCCGGTGTCGTTCACTACAGCTTTCTTAAATCTGGCCAGACGATTACGGCAGATATCTATTGTCAGCAACTGCAAACCATGATGGAAAAGCTAGCTGCTAAACAACCGAGGCTGGTCAATCGCTCTAGGCCACTGCTGCTTCAGGACAACGCTAGATCACACACTGCACAACAGACGGCTACCAAATCAGAGGAGCTTCAATTAGAATGTCTTAGACATCCACCGTACTCTCCGGACCTTGCTCCAACAGGTTACCATTTTTTTCGCAATTTGGATAACTATTTGCAAGGAAAAAAATTCAACTCCGATGGGGCAGTCCAAACCGCCTTCAAAGATTTTATTGATTCCCGCCCGAATGGTTTTTTTAGTAAGGGGATCAATGAACTACCTATGAGATGGCAAAAGTGCATACATAGCAATGGTACATACTTTGATTAATTAAATATATTTAATTAAAAAACGACTTTATGTTCCTCCCATAGAAAACGCCAATTTCATATGTAAGGACCTAATATTACCTCTGTTATGGGAAATACTCAACAATTTCCCTCCTCTCCAACAAGAATTATTACATTACTTACAAATTTCCCGACACCTGTAGATTCCAACATATTTTCTTCTGAATGCGAGATTATCAATAAAATATATAAATGAAACTAGAAACTGTTACAAGGAAAATGTTTGCAAATCTCGGCTTTAAATTTCTAAATTATTTTCTATCATTGTTAATAAATTATGTTATTTATGACTATTAAATACTCTGTAAAACTGTATAGATGTAATTATATTACCTATTGCTAATTATCCGTTTAAGTCAGATAAAATTAAAATTTAATGTGTTTTAGAAATTTCAATTCCAAAAATATACCATATTGAACGCGATAACCATATCTCTCTAGCATCAAAGGATGTCGTTCATTAACCATTGATAATTCCAGGATTTGTAAAACATTATAGAAATTCTCAAGTCAATGTGTGTGTTAATAGAAAGCTACATAATAAGTTATATAGATTCAACAACGCAGGTCAGAAGCAGTGAGTGCTAGAGTTATGTGCACTAGGGATGCGGCGGCAGTGCAAGGCGCGCAGTCGACGCGGTTAGACTATTCCAAACCTAGGTAACTAGCGTTAGGGCATCTAGAAATTTGTTCCGTAACTTCGTATAAGCTCAAATAATACAAGTGTTATAACAAATTTTTATCTTTATATTAAAATTCAGTAATCACACAAATCTATATAAATATTTTTTCGCAATTAATTACTTTTTACAGCACTATAAGTCGTCAATTTAATCATATCAAATTTCGCTTATGCGATGATTTATTCACTACATGATAAGAATAACAAATGGTCGTAATTTTATATCGATTACTTATTTTTTATTGTACAATTGAATTAAATATAATTAATTATTTATTAACTTATTGCTTATGCGATAATATTTCATTAAATTAATCTTTGTTGCAAATCGAATTTTCAACTATTTGTAACACAATGAATTCATATGAAAATAAAATAAATTTTTAGTTTCAGAAATAAATTCATTTTGTTTTCAGACAAAAATATTAATGTTGTTAAATATAATATGTTTTATCATAAAACTCTGTAAAACGTTTGTAATTTTGTAAAACGCAACATTCCACGTAAGAATTGAGTAATTGTGAAATTAATTCGAATATATTTAGTGCTTTGCAATATATATAATATTTTTTGAAAAAAACCATAATTATACACTTAGTCCGTGAATTTGATTCTGAATAGACATTTGATTAATTTTTTGCGTGTTTTTTATAATAATTAGTGGCAAAGCATTGCGATAGATTGATATAAAGTAGGAGGCTTCCACTGCGATTAAAATTATTCCATATTTATTCCATTTTTTGTGATTTCACGCGAATATTTAATGTATCAAAGTTACTATCAACTAGCAAATGTAAGAGCTGTGTTTATTGTACTGAATTAAAATTTCCAAATATCCTCCAAGTGATAGGGTTCTGTTTTAGATCGTTCGTATTATAATTGTAAATTGGATCGTGACTGAGTTTTTTTAAATGTTTTATTACCAAATGTATACTCTAATCGAGAAAAATAAAAGATAAATGAAAAAGAGCATAAAATATTTACTTGATTTGATATAAAGAAAGTTTTTTATAGTTTTATTATTATTTGTTTCAATATAAAGTAAATTAAAACTAAGATCGTTTTACAAATAAATTTTAAAACAGTATTCTCAACACCCAATATAACACGGCGCTTGTTAATTAGTTTTTTAGTTAAAAGTTGTAGACATCAGAAGTTTTTAAACGTCGTTACGATATGTTGGCCTGGAGTGAACACATATGAAAGAAATTGAAATAAAAGAAACAAAATCAAAAAAAAATTCTTCTTTAAAATCTAATTCTATGCTAAAATTCTTTATTCCAGTATATTATCCGTTGCATTTGCTATAAATGACTACCAACAATGACGGTTATTTGATTGAGTGTTAAATTAGAATATATAAACTATATCCGCCAAATTACTATTTATCCTTTATAGAAATTTTTGTGACAAATTTTATCAATTTAGCGTAATCTATACGTCTCAAAATTCTTTTGCTATAATTCCGTTCACCAAAGGCTGTCTGTAAGAGATCGCTTAGGGCAACGAGACAGCCTTCGTGCGGTGTTAATTTACATTTTATTTATATGCTATATCGTACAAAACGCATAAAATTCACGTCAGGCCAACGTAGAGTTGTACATTTCTTAGCTATTTAGTCCTAGTCGCCTCTGCGATATAATCTTTGGCCGTACGAAGCGTTGCGTACGCGCCATCGAACTATATTCTCTTTGTATGAGTTACGCTTGCGACTGGCTGACGTGCTGCGCGCGCGGCCCGGCTCGACCGGTGTGTTTAGAAACCGTCGTATCTATTATGTGCCGTTAAAGTTACAGTGTACACAAACATGTTAAAAGTGGCCCTGCTTCTGTTGGTGGCGACGGCGTGTGCGGCCGAGATACAAGAAAGAGGTAAGCCTTTATTACATTGTCAACAGCCCTGTTGGCTGAGGCGTTAGTGTTTGAAGCTTTCGATCAGCGGAGTGTGAGGTTGCAGTTGACGCTCGATTTTGAAAGTGTGACGTCGCATCCGGGTGACTAGCCTAGACGGCGGTTACTGGAAAAGCTAGAGGCTTTTAGCCAGTTTTTATGTGAAACACCTGTCGATTCGCCTGCAGCTCTACACGGCATTTGCGATTTGATTATTACTCATTATTATTGTAAATTAATAAATGTATAAAAATAAAATGATAGAGGAACGACGTTCGAACTCTATCGAACTATCGTCTTTGATTTAAAAAATCAAAATTTATAAACATTTAGTAGTGTTAAAATTTTGTGCCACAAATGCGCTGAACAGTTTTTCAATTCAAACTGTAGTTTTATGGTGCTGGAGGACTGGTGATGGCGAGAACTAAGAAAAGCATTCTATAACATAACTGAATTTACCTTATAAGATCATGAGAAAGTATAAAGTACTTGCCGGTACCGCTCGCACGAGACAGCTATTATATCAATGTCGATCTAGATTATTAAAGGAGGTTTTTTTTTAATTTTCAAATATACCGTTTACCTTTTTTCATAAGAACCTTTTGATGACAATAATTATAGCAAAATAAATAAAGAAGTAGCGAAACTCACACTCGAACTCGTGATGTGATGACCGAAGCATATAAAGATTCATTTTTTATAAATTTATAAAATTTATAAGTAGTCTTTAAAAATCAGCCTATAGATTTTAGAGATGACTCTATTGCTGGTCTTAATTGCAGATCTATTTTGGAAATATTTAAATGGCAAAAATATTTATATAACGAAATAATGCAAATTATATATACAACAATTTGTCAAAAATTGAATGGCGCAGGCGGCAAATACCCTGCCCTCATTTCGGCCGGTCGCAGGTTCGTTTTGCGCTGAGGGCCAAGATATTCTTGGAAATATTTTTTTGAAGTCTGGTTGTACTTAAGTATTGATTCTAAGTTATATATGTAGATATTTACCCGTCGTATGTCACCCAAAACATAAGTATTAAACTACTTTGGCGACGGACAACAGTGTGTAATCGTCCCATATATTTATTGATTTAAATAGTTAGTTAGTTATTCTTATGGATTTTGCGATCTTAGAATGCTGAAATTATCGCCTTGTCTTAGAATATCTTTATACTATTCCACTGCTAGGCGTAGGTCTCCTGTGTCAGTTTTTCAAGGGAAGGATTGGAGCTAAGACCTACCACACTATTCCAATGCGGATTGGTAGGTTACACATATTACTGCGTTATCTCGCGATGCTTTCCTTTACGCGTGTCATATATTGCAATTATCAATTAGACGTGTTTTAACTAAAAAAAACATTGGTGTCTGCCCTTTTATTGAACCCGTGATCTTAAAAAGATTCGCACGGTCTCACCGCTAGGATATCACAGAATTAAAATATAAGAAATAGGTAGAGTCGAAGGAAACTGACCGATTTAAGTTCCCGTCGGGATTTTATTCCTTGTAAGGAACTTATGTCTATGGACATTCAGGACGATAGGAAAAGAAAGACGTAACATTGACTGTCAAATTAAATCAAAATATGCTATATTCAAATAACACTACACAATCGTCAAGGATCGATATGATTAATGAAGCTACAACTGGTTAGGAATAATGCTCTTACCGAGAAGAATCAGCTCGAAGTTCGGCGGTCAATCTTTTGAACATCTTCAATTTTACATTATTATACCATATTCTTGTAAGCTAAAAGCCAAAAGGATTTTCAAAATCCAGACATTTCAATCATCCAAATAATCTTTAATTGCGTAATATGCTTTACGTATAAGCATATTTCTTACATTTAATTTAAACCATTCTGTAGACTGGTCCAGTATGGATTGCGGAATTTTATTGTAGAAGCGAATACCGAGAGTTGCTATAAATAATTTATACTATTAGGCGTTACTTTTTGGAGATCCATAATACAAAAGTAATGATAAAATTATTTTGTTATAATCCGCGATACAGTAAATAGAAAATATATATAATGCTAAATGTACCGCGGACTATCCGTTTTTTCATACCCGTTACATGCAGGATTCGTAAAAACACATGCACAACCCCTTCACCACTGCCACCACAATACACAAGCACTACACACGTTCACTAACACAAACTCAACAATCGTTTCGCCCCGCAACTGGAGCATCATCAGGAGATAGACTCAACGACAAAATCGCAAAGCGATATCGGGTATGATAAAACGGATTGTCCACTATACATTTAGCATCACATATATTTTCTATTTACTTTATTGCGGATTATAGCAAAATAACTTTATCATTACTTTTGATTTGATATTAAAATCTTAATTTAATTAAAATCAGTTTAAGATATAAAGAGATAAACCTAGATGTACTACAGTACCCTCAATTCAATTGAAAATATTATTTGTTGTTTTCTCTTATTGAAGCAAGAACGGATCTTTTTATACCGTTTATACACCGGTATACAAGCTTTAATTATATTTAATTTCATTGGTATTGATTTATATGATTGATAGAACTGCTTCTATTTTTTCGCTTCGTCACTTTGCGGAATTCCATGTTACAGAAACTATAACAGAACTACTTTGCCATAATCCGCGCGGGTTAAGCGAATTCATGCAATGCTAATGCTCCACGACACTGTTCATCGGTATTGATTCAGCGGTTAAGCCGTGAAAGTTTGACAGACATTCGCATTTATTATATGTATATATAGATATGGAATTATCATGAACTGGATTATGGATGGATGGACATGGACTGGCCCGTAGTAGGTATATCTACCAGTTGTCCGTCACCCACAACACAAGTGTGTAAGTGTCCCATATATTTGTATATTTATATTTATACTCACAAAATTTGAAAAGCTGTATAATTAAGACGTAATTTTTATACAACGCTACAGTTCAAAAGAAAGAAAACGGGGAAATATAAAGCAACGAGAAAGTGAGCGTGGTCGGATTTAAGTGAAAAAAAAACTTGAAATTCAACGACAAGGTGCACTAGAATAAAGCGAATAATGTAAATTTGAAATAAATAATAAAAAATAAGAAATAAGATGGAATAAATCGAAACTATCGATTCCACTGCTATTGGGCAAGGTTCCTAAAATACTGGCAGCGTTACCTCTTTGTAATGTCAAGGTAGCTGCGAAGTCCCCGAGAGTTACCCGCCGGTACGCTCTGCAAGCCTTCTAGATAGAAAGAATAGAAGCGTCCGGCCCCCATGGACATTGGGGGGAAATCTTCTAAAAGATACCGAAGCTCTAAAAGGTGAGATCTGGTTATGTGGGATTCCAACCCACTAAAACCCCCTCAATGGTCAGCCTCCGCACATGTAGACCGCGGAATCTCTGAAGAACTGCACTAGTTCCTCTTTAGTGCTGTGCACATCGCGCTTTTCCAAATATAGTAAGAAGTTAGTATCCGTAGGAATAAGGATTAAGGTTATGAAACCAAAGCTCGATTAGTTAGGGTATTGATATTCCCGCTATCTAAGGCGAGAGTTTCTCCCTCTCAAGAGAATAGATGCATTCGGAATGTGCTGCTGGAGGTGAATGCTTCGAATACCCTGCACTCAACTCAACCCAACGCAACTAGACACAAAAACCCGATTGACCACTACCTGTCTTCAACGCACGCTCTCATATTTCGGCCTCATAATGTGAATAGGGGATGGCATCCTTGAAAAGTATGACATTGTTGGCAACACGCGAGGCCGGTTGCCAACACATTGATCTGACCAAGTAAAAGACGCTACCCCCGACGATGAGGGCTTCTTTGGATCGGAATAGGAAGGAAGAGTTCAGATGAACACGATCCTCTGTAACTAACTATGCACCGATTGAAGAAAATTTTACGTAAGATTTCTCGTACTTGATACAAGACCCATAAAATCTAACCTTTTCTTCCTTGATTTCAAAGAAATCAAGTTTGAAATTCAAAGTATTCTTTATTCAAGTCAACTTGTAAACAAGTGCTTTTGAATCGTCTACTGCTTGCTCGTTTGGAAAGTTGTTCCTACCGAGACGAGCTAGCAAGAATCTCAGCCGTTGCTCTTTTCAAAGATGAATTCTTTAATTAGTTACATATAGTTGTGAATGTCTTGTACAGGGTCGAGGAGTAGTTATATCCAGACATTGCTATCGTCTAAGTAATCCTCAATAGTATAATAGGCTTTCTGTTTTTGCCTTTTTTATATTATATTATTTTTAAACTGCTGTAATGATAAAGTTAAAGTAGATTGCGGAATTTTATTATAGAATCGTTTACCCATACCTATAAATGACTTATGTACTTTCGTAAGGCGCAAAGCAGGAACCGCAAGCTTATGTCGGTTCCTACTTTGACTATTATATACATCGCCAATCTTTTTATAATTATGTATATTCTATTGTCAAGTAACAATATTCTCGTGTAGTCAAACTTCTTGATTGCGACATGATTAATTCAATAGTAGGTCTCCAAACTTAAATTCCTATGTTACTAAGGTGTGGTGGAACATTAATTGGATGCAAAAATTTAAAATATGTTGTCGATCTGCAATACCTAACTGTTACGAACCCGTCCTCTAAATAAATCTCAACATACAATAAGAAATAGCCTCTAATTTTCAATAAACAATATAAGTTTTGATTAAGAAAATTTATGATCTATCCTTCTCAGAAGCTTAACAGATTACAATTTCGAATTAAAATTCAAAATATTCTTTATTCAAGTAAACTTTTAAACAAGTTCTTTTGAATCATCAACTCTAGTGCCACCGAGAAGAGCCAGCAAGAAACTCGGCAGTAGTTCCTTTCAGAATAATAGTTCTTATATCTCGTCATTTTTATATTTAGTCATTCTTAGCTTGTACAGGGCGAACAGTAGTTATATCCAAGCATTCTTATTATCTAAACAAGCCTCAACTCTATTTACATATTTAACGCTCGTTGTGATTTTTTCTTTAATACCATGCTATTGAAATGAATATCTTAGAAATAATCGCAAAATCAACTAAAGCGTACCAAAATATATAGGAAAAGGGAAATTGAAAATAGAAAAAGTCACAGCAACGCGTGGCCGGGTCTGTTAGTTTGGAGTTAATATAAAAACGTCAATCGCATTCTAAAGACGTTGCATTCTAGGACTAGCAATTTCCTAAAGGATGTCGTTTTTGACGTAAACATATTAAGTTTTCCAAAATCTATTCCACGATATACCGCCATCGAAGCGTGTTGAGTAGAATAACATTTCAATCTACATTTATTCTGACTAGCCTGCTATCCTAGCTTCGCATGTGTTTTGAGTATAACAATTACATTATAATTAATATAAAATTACTAATATATTTATTTATTAATATAAATATATCCCGTGTCGCGATGTACGTTTATGATAATCTTCAAAACTCCTGAACCGATTCCAATAAAATTTTCTAGATAGCTATATTTTGGTCCAACCTAAATTCAAATTCAAACAATTCTTTATTCAAGTTGGCTTTTACAAACACATTTGAATTGTCAAATTACATTGAAGCTACAACTGATTCGGAAAGGTTCTCTAACCGAGAAGAACCAGCAAGAAACTCGGCAGTCACTCTTTCCGATAATTATTTCAATAATATATAGTTGTTCAACAAATTAAAAATCACCATATAATGTAGTGCTTAGCTGATTAATGCCGTGTGGTATCCGTCAGAGTAGACAACTCTCATTTCTGCCCGAGGTGTCATAAAAGGCGACTAAGGTAATCTGCTATCCGATTGAGTAGAGTAAACCACCCTCTTTGTTACTGAGGGGTCGTAAAATACGACTATGGTAATTTGACGTCAGGCAGGCGGCCGGTCGTAAAATACGAAGTCAAATCATGTCACATGTTTAAAAAATGTTGTGCCGACCCTACTTAGAGTGGGATAAGGGCGGGAGGATGATGATGTAGGGCGTAGCTGGTTGCAACTTAAAAGGGAGTTTATCTCGATCAATCTAAAAAAAATTCTGAATACAAATCCTTTATCTGCAATAAATCCTAACAAGCAGTGCTTATAATAAATACTACCCTCGATGCAAGATATAGGTAGCCATAAGTACTCTATTCAACTGAGGCATATATTTCACCCCCTGCAGGTATAAATTGATATTCAATCAAATAGGATTGCACAGATTGGATTGCGATATCTATTTCCAACATAAATTGATTACTGATATAACATGTTTGATTTATCTATTGTATTATTATTCGTACAAGATTCTTTAATAAAACTTCTCAATCAATTTTAGCTTTCCCATTACGGCAGTTAAAACAATATATGCAGTATTGTAACTAGACAAGCAACACATACATTTACTACGACAATCTCAAAGATCGTCTCGCAGTACTGATTCATCGTCAGGAGAAAAGCTCTACAGTAAAATCACTAATCAAAAATTTATTTGAAAGCATGAGAATGCAAAAAGGTATGAGAACGGATTGTGCTTCCAACACGTACACACATGTAGAACTTAGGATTTATCATATGAATTCTTCGCTGCCAGGATTCTTGGGACCATTCGACGTAGGCATGATTTGTTTAGTACTAGCATGTAAGTAATTTATGATAGAGACATAATTTGTTCATTTCTATTTAAAAAAAAGTATGAATTTAGTTCTGGAAATTAAGGATGTAAATTGGAGTGAAAAACATTGATTATTAAATAATCGATTTTTCTTCCTTCATAATGAATCAATTTGTAAAAAATCGATGAACTCCGAACGAATAGTCTAAACGAATTTAAAATTAAGTTTGAATCAATTTAAATAATTTCGGACAGGTCTAGGCTTTTATGTTTCTCTACAAAGGAAGGAGAAACTAGCTAAGAATAGTTATAATGATTTCCGATAGGTGTAAGTTTCAATCTCTATGCAAGAAGAGATATCACCTAAAATAAATTTTAGTTATTTCTAGGTAGGTCTAAGCTCTTATCTCTCTACAAAAAGAGATAACAGTCAAAAATCAAAAATTATAAAACAAAGTCCCAAAAAGCTGTCTGTCTGTATGTAATCGATTTTCTCAAAATCTACTGAATGGATTTTTGTACGGTTTTCGCCAAAAGATAGTGCAATACTTCCAGATAGTTTAAGTAAATAGTACGTATCGGTATTATATAAATTGTGCTGAAGAGATCGCGCAGTTGTTAAAAAAGTTGCTTGCCGGAAGCTTTAGTCGCGTGCGCTGCGTAAACCAGTAGAGATACGCTAAAGAAATGTACTTAAGAATTGTAGATCTATAAAAATACTACAAAAAAGTCCGCGATAGCATGTCTCTATCTCTTATGGTTAACCCACAATATCAATTTTTATGTTTAAAATTTGAAATCTAGAAAAGAAATTGTGACACGGTGATTTCCACGCGGGCAAAGCCGCTGGCACAGCTAGTAGTTTTATATGTCTGGTAGGTGTGCCGTGTCGTATCCGTCTGAGCAGACTAGACCAGCCTCATTTCTAACCGAGGTGTCGTAAGACGCGACTAAGGCAAGTTGACCCTCCGTGTGGTATCCGCTTAATAGAATAAACCACCCTCACTTCTTACCGAGGTGTCGTAAAAGGTGACTAAGGTACGTTGCCGTCAGGCAAGCGGCCGGTCGTAAAATACGCAGTCAAATCATGTGATAACATACTTGTAACATGTTATGCAGACCCCACTTAGAGTGGGATAAGGGCAGCAGGATGATACGACTGATAAGTCTGATAAGTGATGACATGACTGATAAGTCTAGGCGCCTTTTAATTTTCTCACATGTGTAATCACAAAATACGTGTTCAATCTAGTGTGTAGTCATCCTAAGATTGTCTCTCGATGTGGGGCGGAAGTGAAATCGAGAAAAATCTCGTAACGACATGTTTTATGACATCTTTCCTATAGCATAATTTTACTTACGTGGAATGGCACTAAGCCTTGACTTATAGGGACGTAGCCATTAAACGGCTTCATTACCCAAATTGATTACAGAGTCAACTTCTTTTTCTTTAGGTGCCTCTCCAACTAGTGAAGGTTGGCAGTCAGCTCTGCATATGCCTTCCTATTTATAGCTAAATGGAAGAGTTCGGGAGCGCTCTTAATGCTCTTAGGTTCTCATCATTAATAGCCTTGATATCAACCCTAGCCTTCCGTCTTTTCTGTATGCTTTTGAGTGTGCACGATAGGTCACCGACAACGGGGTTGTGATCCGATCTTATATCTGCCCTAGGATAGGTTTTTACGCTCTTGATACAGTTTTTGAATCTACTGTTGATTGTGATGAAATCAATCTGGTTTCTCATTATATTTTCTGATTTATGTCCAGGTGATGTCCAGGTATAGTGCCTTCTGGGAGGAAGTTCGAAACATGTGTTCATGATAACCAGATCTTTTTCCTGACAAAATTGGACGAACCTATCACCTCTGTCATTCCGTTTCCCGAGACCGAATTTCCCAACGACGCCCTGAACTTCTCCTTCCCCTACTTTGGCATTCTAATCTCTCATGACAATATTGATTTCATGTCTTTTAGTACCTACCATGAGCTGTTCTACTTCTTTATAGAAATCTTCAACTTCTTGGTCTATGCCATCCTGAGTAGGTGCATAAACTTGGATGATGTTTATATTTCTCTGTTTAGCCTGAATTTGAAGCATCATGGCACGATTCGATTTCGGCACGAAGTTAATAAATGTGCCAATATTACGCGTGCAAATTACACCCACTCCGTATTTATTCGAGGACTCCTCTGATCCGGAATAATAAAGCAAGAGCAAGATCTTTATCTATTTCATACCTACCACATCCTCTCCATCTAACTTCACTTATTCCCAATATGTCGATGTTCAAACGCGTTTCCTTTTTCACATTGAATATTTTATCAGGACTTTTGAGACTTCTGACATTCCACGTTGCAAATCTAAGTTGTTTCCGCCCGGGGATTCTTCGCACCCCTGTCCCATTTAAGGGACACCGGGAACTCGGGGCCGTGGTTTTATGAACTTTTTCCATGTAGAGCTGATTACTAGGGAAAGTTAGTGCAGTGGTTTCCCCTTGCCTTCTGCACCAAACCTTTTAGGGAATATTTTGTTCCCAAGGCCGTTGAAGCCTCTTCAGATGGTTGCCCAACTGGGTTAGGTTATACCGCCTATGCTCGGTTGTCATTGCCTCGTCTGTTGTCTAGCAGGGAGCACCGCGACGGTCTTTGAACCGCCGCCGCCAGTTATTCTGATAAGAACCACTAGCGCGAGCAGGTGAGGTTGACAATTGGGCCGGATAAGATGTTGTTTCTGTTATCCCCTTACTCCCTACTTACAGAGTCAACATTTATATGTAAAAAGCTGTTGAGTTAAAATACCCTAAATAATGTATTATGTTATTATTATGCCCGAAGGTATATCGGTAATTTTATTGACCTATACAATGATATGGTATAAAAGTTTTGCGGAGAGCCGACGCGGGCGGTTTGGACTTAAGGTGTTGGAATGGCGACCCCGCACTGGAAACTGTAGCGTCAGTAGACCCTTACGAGGTGGACAGATGACCTCAAAAAGGTCGCAGATCTAAGCGGCACCAGCATGTCTACCATGAACTCTTATTGCGACTCAATTGAAGAAGAAGTGAATTGCATTGGGGTCGTAATGTTTGAAAAGGATAACGTTATATGAACTATAGATAACTCTGTCTCTTTTACTCACATATGTGTAGGAGGCATTCCGAACGCTCATTCGGCAACGACTTAAAGTGTTCGTCTTTAAGACATCATGGTTGAAAAAGCAAAACAATTTATTTTACGTCTCCAATTGAGTCGCCATACAAGATCATGTTAGTCCTGCAGATATCGTGTTATGGAGATCTCGTGAAGAGACCTATGTCTAACAATGGGCTTCCATCGATTGACGAAGAAGAAGATTTAACTTTCATTCGTACCAAATGACACCAATACTGCTCGCATGATTTCAAATTCAAATTCAAATTCAAAATATTCTTTATTCAAGTAAACTTGTGCTTTTGAATCGACAACTCCACTGCGGGTTCGGAAAGCTCCTACCGAGAAGAGCCAGCAAGAAACTCGGCGGTTGCTCTTTCCAAAATGTATATATTTTTTTACTAGTTACATTTAGTCATTACTGTCTTACATAGGGTCGAAGAGTATCAAGCAGAAGATCCAAGTCGGTTAATTAGTCTATTATATAATATATATCGCCAATTTTTTTATATTTTTTTTAATACCCGTGAAAATATAACAGACAGACATGCTTCGCTAATTGAAAAGTAATAACGATATTATTTTGCTATAATCCGCAATTAAATAAATAGAAAATATATATATATATATATATAATGCTAAGTGTGGAGTGGATTCTCATACCTGATATGTGCAGGATTCGTTAAAATGTATGCAGAAACCTCGACCACCGCCACCGCAATATGCAAGCACTACACACGTTCACTATCACAACAATCGTTTCGCCCCACTACCGAAGCAGCAGATAGACTTTACGGCAAAATCGCAAAGCTAATTGGGTGAAACTAATTGGGTATTAAGTTACTTTACATGTATTTATCCATATGTCCTGATGCTGGGTTAGAATTACATGAGGTTGGTTTAACGAGCGAATCCGATTAGAACTATAATTACATCCCTAACATCATCACCTCTCCTCTTTAAGAAAAGCCTTAGTCGGGTACTAGTGACCCAACGATGTGAATTTATTTAATTGAATTAGGCGTTACTTTGTGATCATGCAAAAGTAATAATAAAGTTATTTTGATATAATCCGCTATAAATCACATACTAATATATAAAGCTGAAGAGTTTTTTGTTTGTTTGAACGCGCTAATCTCAGGAACTACTGAACCGATTCGAAAAATTCTTTAAGTGTAAGATAGCCCATTTATCGAGGAAGGCTATAGACTATAGAATATCACGCTAAGATGAATAGCAGAGGAGCAACAATAAAAAATATTACGAAAACGGAACTATAAAATTGGTCCCCTCTAAAAGATCTAAATAAAAGTCCGATACAGCATATGTCTAGCTTTTAAGCTTAACGCATTTTAACCATAATTAATCTAAGTATAACGGTTTACTCAAATAATAAAAATCCAGTCCACGCGAATTAAGTTGCTTTTAAAAGCTAGTAGAAAATACTCGTATATACAGTGAGTCTGACAATATCGGACACTTGAGGTATTTTCCAATAAAACATTCCGCACAGCGAATACCTATGGAAGGATCGGGCTGGTTTTTTGTTCTAGTAATAATAAGATATATTATATCTAAATCAATATCATCATCATCCACTATTAGTGGGGTCGGCACAACATGTTACAAACATGTTGTCACATGATTTGGTTATTTATTTTACGACCGGCCGCCTGCCTGACATCAATTTAGCTTAGTCGCCTCTTACGACCCCTCGGTAAGAAATGAGGGTGGTCTATTCTATGCAGCCGGATACGACACGGCGGGTCGACTTACCTTAGTTGACAGTAATTAACAGGATTTCTATAGGATATATGGTACCCTTGTGTATGAGGAATTATTGTGCCAAATTTCATCGATATTGGCTACGCGGATTCGTCCCGAAATAATAAAAAACATCCAACCATACTCACAAAGTTTCGCATTTACAATATAAGTAGGATTATTGATTGAAATACACAAGCACTACACACGTTCACTATCACTAACTCCGCGACAAATTCGAGTGATGCGGTTGCGGAGCGAAACGATTGTTGACTTTGTAATCGAATTGTATTATCATCGGCTATTGATAACTGTACAATTTTTAAATCAAATCTGTCCGTTCGAAGTGGCTTAAAGTGGATTTTAAAGGAGTCAGTTACATACAAACAAACAAACACAAAGGTAAAACTAATGTAAAGCGTTTATAAACTGTCCGAGCCCTTTAAATGTTGAAAAAAGTGCGTATCCGTCTTTACGAGCTGGGAATCGAATCTGCACAAAAACTTCCGAACACTTGTGCACGCCCGGGATGTGCTGAGGGTGTTTTAATTTTTTTCCACCCGCCCACTCGTCTCGGCTTCCGTTTTATTGACGTCCCGGAAGCGGGCGCATGGTTTTTTTCTAATTGCGACACTGACATGTGGCATAAAGCACAAGTAAACCTTAACTTCAGTCTTACCTACCTTAAAATCAGCCTATCATAGGGATATGAAAAAATTTCGATCATTTGATTATTATAATCCATTTTTAATAATCTATTATTTCAACATAATAAATAGATTTAAAAAATCGGTTGTGTTAAAGAACCTCTTTTCACATTTATTAAGATACGATATGCGTTGTTCAGTACAACCAAAGTATTGGCTACACATTTTAATCGAAATCACAAACAGCGAATCTATGCTATTTTTTATTCATACTATGTCCAATTTAATTACTCTTGGTGTTAATTATTTTTAATTATAAATGAGTAAACAAAAACAGTTTATTTTGAAGGTAAGGTAGATTACTTATATAATCATTATGTATATTTTTATATGTTTAGCGTTCACTACATCTGAACGCTAAATATACACCTGACATCAAATTGTAATTTTTTTTATTTGAAAAGATTATCCACCGTGGTTCTTCTCGGTAGGAGCAAAATTCCGAATCAGTCGTAGCTTCTTAAAAACATTTAACGATTCAAAGTATTGAAAACAGTCCACTTGAAGAAAAAATATGCATTTGAATATCGAAATAACTGTTTTCAAAAATAGCTTATTAAGAAGTTAAAAAACAGATTGTTAAAATAAGCCGATAAATGCAGTGGACCGAGTAATTTTTTTTTATAAGCGCTCTTTTAATACTTACATATTTTAAATATATATCGTCAAAAATCAAATTAATTGTAGAATTTTGTTAAATATAGTATTTGTACACATAAACAGCTTTAAACATTAAAGCTTTCATTAGAACAACACGTTATAGATAAAGTTGTAAAAAAAGGTAAATTACCGGCCTGTTACTTTCCTAATGGGCATAGGCCTCTTCTCTCCGTTTTTTTTTTGGAGAGAAGGGTTGGAGCTAAGACCTACCACGCGGCTCCAATGCGGATTGGTAGGTTACACATATCCCTAGAATTCTAGAGATACGCAGGTTTCCTCACGATGTTTTTTTTACCAAAGAGCGTGTGTCACATTGCAATTATCAATTAGACATAAGATTTCATAGAAAAATTCAACGGTGCCTGCGCGGGATTCGAACCCATGATCATCTCTAGAGAGTCACATTGTTTTACCGCTGGGCTAGCACAGCTTAGATAAGGAACAATCAAACGCATGCAAGTATTTGACAAGGAGCTACAAGCCACGAGTATTACGTGCCTAGTATTATAACGAGGTTGCGTCAACGTAATAAGTTTATTACGCTTATTTTATTGTTCCAGCATCTAGGAACTGTTAGAACTTTCTACAAATCAAATATTTAGATTTACAAATGCAGTTAATTAGTTTTGTTCATTTATCACAATGCTACTAATTACAAATGAGCAAGATATACAATTTTTATTAAATGCTAATTTTAATTTAAAATATTATTTATTCAAGTAAACTTGTAAATAAGTGCTCTTAAATGGTCAACTCTACTGCTGCTAAAGTTGCCCCTACCGAGAAAAGCTAACAAGAAACTCAGAGGAGCACGTTTCAAAAATAAAAAAAAAATGTGACAACATTAAAAAAAACATGTGACAACATGTATAACATGTTGTGCCGACCTCACATAGAATGGGATAAGGGCACGAGGATGATGATGTATTGAACTATGGATATAGATAGCATATAAAATAAAAAAATCGTCTCAAACAGATGCACTCATAAGTTTCTAAGAGTTTCTTTAAAAAAAAATCAATTTTTCAAAAGCTTGATGAAAAGCTATTTTCATACTTCACGAATGAAAACAAAACATATATTTTGAGATAGGAAAACTCAAAGATAGTAGTAGTCTAGGTAGTTTATGCATGGAGCAAGTTATTCAACAAACTAACAAACTGTTCGAGGGTTTCATTCAGTTTGTATATATTTGGTTTGTTTATTCGGACTTTTGCGAATAAAGTCGGCGTGGTAAATTATAAGTGGAGTTTAACTGAGCTCCTCTCATCCGACATGATTGGTACGGTTCGTGGATATTTAAGGAAGGCAGTTTATAAAAAGTCTTCCATACTTTTTACTATTGAGGATTATATAAAAAAAGTAAAAGCTCTTCTCGGTAAGACCAATTTTAAACAATAGAGTTGATGTATATAATTGACAAATCAGGAACCGATATAAGTTTCATGTTTGTGCTTTGCATCTTGCAAAAGTACGTTAGTCGTTGGTGGATTTAGGTATAAGATTCTATAATCAATTTTAGCTTTGCCGCTACAGCAGTCTAAATACACTGCAGAAACTTGATACTGTTGGAGATTATTTAGATGATAAGAATGCGTGGACAGTTGTATACTCTTCGACCTTAGGATAAGACAGTAATAACTAAATGTAACTAGTAAAAAAATATATATTTTGGAAAGAGCAAAGTTTGAGTTGAGTTTCTTGCTGGTTTGTCTCAGTAGGAACGCCTTTTCGAACCAGCAGAAGAGTTGACGATTCAAAAGCGCTTGGTTAGAAGTTTACTTCAATAAAAATATTCTTAATTTTTAAATTTTAAATAATATTCAAATACAAATTCAAAATATTCTTTATTCAAGTAAACTTGTAAACAAGTGCTTTTGAATTGTCAACTTTACTGCTGGTTCGGAAAGCTGTTCCTACCGAGAAGAACCAGCAAGAAACTCGGCGGTTGCTCTTTTTAAAATATAAATTTTAAAACTACTTACATTTAGTTATTCATATATCCACACATCCTTATCATCTAAGTAATCTTCAACAATATAGTAGGCAAGAAACTCGGCGGTTGCTCTTTTTAAAATATAAATCTTAGAACTAGTAACATTTATTTATTACTGTCTTTTATGTGGTAGAAGTGCACCTATGTATATCCACACATCCTTATCATCTAAGTAATCTTCAACAGTATAGTAGGCTTTCTGTATCAGCCTGTTTTTAACCGTGGTTTTAAACTGCTGTAATGGAATGGCTAAAATTGATTTCGGAATTTTATTATAGAATCTTATACCCAAACCCACAAACGATTTACGTACTTTTGCTAGGCGCAAAGCAGGAGTCGCAAGCTTATGTCGGTTCCTACTTTGTCTATTATATACATCACCTATCGTTTTATAATTCTTTATATTTTTATGTTCAAAAATTAAAATTTAAAATATAATATGTTTAATATTAGTATGGAACTGTGAATGTTATAAATTTTTTTTGACTTTATTTTCTATTTATAACGACAGAGAGTAGTAATATACAAATATATTGTATTTTTAATTTTTATATGTGGGACGCAAAATGCGTTGATACGTTAGCCTCGTCCCATATCAGAGAAACGGCGTCAAGACCTGGAGCTGCAGCGGAAACGGCAGAATCAGAGAGACATGTTTGTGCCGTTTGCAATTGAGACCCCGAGGGTCATGGAGTTAAAATGCAATTTTTTTATCCGGTTTAACACCTCGGTGGATCGCCTCTTCAGGTGATAAGAGGGCTGGCTCCTTTTTCGCACAAAGAATCAGCTTAGCGACTCAACGCGCAAACGCTGCCAGCATTAATGGTCCATTCCACGTCGGCATGATTTGTATAGTACTAATTTTATGATAGACATTTTTATTTTTAATTGAATTACAGAGGAGGGCAATATTTTAAAATATCATTCGGAAGACCATTCCGTGTGTTCAAAATGTAAGCCGGTTAAAGTTCTTCCGATGTATCGGCAGCCTGTCACCAATCAATTTACGGCTCCAAAAAACAGTACCAGCCATAACAATCATTGTGATGTTTTTTTAAGCTATTAATCAAATTATATTCCAGCCAGTTCATTTTAAGGAGTGCTTTTAAGGATTTTCATTGTAATATCAATTTGCTCTTTATTGGGAAACCGAACAGCATTCAATCGAGATAAAGTAATTCGAATATATTCACTATAACCGTTGTTGTTTGTTATTCCATAAGAGATTAAAAAGAACACAAGAACGAAGTGTCTCCTATAGTAAGAAAGACTAAGTCATCAACTAAGTCATTGGACCTGTTCTTAGATATAAGTTAATATATAGTTTAGGTTAAAATTAAGTTGCTTATTAGCCTTAAGGCTAGATTGTGACGTAAATAAAGTACTTCCATTGAGATGTACTTTATAATAGGAAAAAAAAGAGATTTCTGTCTCTCTCTCGTCAAGCGATAAACGTTCAGTGTTGGACTTCCACGCTACCCGACCTTGTGCTGCCTGGATCCAGTGGCCCCCCAGGACCGTCGTCTGTCCACCGAGGAGGGGAGGTGGTGGTCCGCCTACACTCCTTTTGCGGTGCTAGAGCACCACTCTAAGCCTTCAGTCGGTTCACAATCGGTTTTTCGAAATATGTGCCCGGCCTATTGCCACATTACCTTCACGATTCGTTTAGCTATACCTAATACATTATGTTGACGGGAATTCATAACAATCTGTTAATATAATCCTTATTTTTAGAATCGTTTCAAAAATCGTTCACATAAAAACAGACAGCTTTTAAGGACTTTGTTATATTGATAAGTATAGATAGTATAGATAAGGCTTTTCACGAACTAAACTTCAGGCAATTAATTTAAAGAGCAATCTGTACAGCAAAATAATTAACAAAGAAAACAATGTAAATGCAACTCTCTCATTTTCTTTGATTCCTACAAGCGTTGCTCGTTGAGCTCGTTTGACTTAAACACTTCATTTATAAAACAAAGTACATTTTGAGCTTAACTTAATTGTTTTTCGGCTGCTGGGTTTGAATCATTTTAAGCTCCGCGTTACCAGCTCTTAAGCGAATTGAGTGAACTCGTACCTGCGCGTCCCGACTGATTTTTTTCGTATTGGCTTTAGGGATGTGAAAAATAATCGTTTCTTACATAAACCGTTTATTTTAATCGAATTTCTAAACATGACGAATCGATAATATTATTACTCTATTTTTCACCTTCAGAGATCAACGTCGCATATTTTATACGTTGTGAAATGACACCAATGTAGCTAAACTACAAATTTTGATCGAGTTTCGCAAACAGCGCAACAAAAACCGCAATTTTAATTCGTACTAGTCCACTTTAATGTCTTTATTCTAATTAATTATTAATAGTAAAAAAGTAACTTTTTTACTACTATCTTTTTTACATATCGATTCACTTTTTGAGAAATAAAAATCGGATATTGTATAATCGATTTTTTCACATCCCTGATTGGCCTACAATAACATTGAGGTAAATGGAAAATGATGATTTTGACGTCCAGTCCAATCTAAATTGAGTCCAATTCTTACAGGCATAAGGTCAAATTTTTGTGATTCTCCGTACCAATATAAGGCTTTTTGTTAGCGAGATAATCTCGTGATGATTTCACTGCTCAACGGTTATATGGTGTTTGTAGTTTGTACCACGAGTCACACTTATCGGCCAGTGTTACTGGAGTGTCTCTGACCGTAAGACGAATATAGCTGATGATTTATAATGGCCTCAGGCATAGTGGTTAACTGCGACCCACTGTTGAGCGGTTCGATTTCCGCCATTTAATTCATGATCTTCATAGTCGCAAGCATGGAGCTGTGGAACGCGGATTTACTTATTTTAAAATTTTTTTTGTCCAGTCCAGCCCAGTGGTAAGACTGTGCGACTCTTTCGAGAGCGACAAGGGTTCAGACCCCGGGCAAGACACCAATGACTTTTTTCTTTTACAACTTATGTATCTAATTGATAATTGCAATTTATCACCCACTTTTCGATGAAGGAAAACATCACGAGGAAACCTGCATATCTCTAGAAAATTCTAGGGATATGTGTAACCTAATCCATTTCGGAGCAGCGTATTATGTCAAGCCCTTCTCTCCAGAAACGGAGAGAGGAGGCCTACGCCCAGCCGTGCGATAGTAACAGGTTGCAACTTTATCCGTGTTTTCTGAACTGTTAAAATATCAATAGACTGCAAAAGTGAATTTCGCTGCCACCTAAAAAGTTATAATAGCCTTATTTCCCAAATCGGGCGGTCTTGAAACGGAAGATATCATGCCAGATTCCAGATGCCTCCAGTCCGTCTTTTTTCGAGTTTCCTCTTTTCTGAAAATATTTTAGTAGCCCTTTTTAAACGTATCACAAAAATAATAACGATCGCAAAAATCGCTTTGAGATTTTGTCGTGGAGTCTATCTCCTGATGATGCTTCGGTTGCGGGGCGAAACGATTGTTGAGTTTGTGATAGTGAACGAGTGTAGTGCTTGTGTATTGTGGTGGCAGTCGTGGAGGTGAGGTGGTGTGTTTAAGAATCCTGTATGTATCGGGTATGAAAAAACGGATAGTCCACTGTATAGTGGACTATCCGTTTTAATAAATGTATATTTAGCATTATATATTTTTTCTATTTACTTTATCGCGGATTATAAAGTAAAGTAATGCCTAATTCTATAAAGTATCCAAGCATATCTATTTTTTTTTTTTAAAGAGCGACATTCCAGGTATTAATTAAAATCAGCGATTTTTTGTCCACGTTTTTGCAGTAACCTTGAGTATTCCGCGCAGCTGATAAGGCAATATTTTCATCGCGCCATTTATGAGAGTATCTAGAATAGTGTTACACTTGTGTTTACTTTTGTTTTATACCACATCGGCGTTATTTGAGCAGTAAAAGTGAGAACACGATAAACTATACAAATATTATAAATATGAAAATATATCTGTTAACTGAAAGACAATGGATGAAATATGATACAATTCTACTTGAAATTCAAGGTGTTCTTTATTCGAGTAAACTTGATAACACGTGCTTTTGAATCGTCAGCTCTACTGCTGGTTCCGTAAACTTATTCTACGAGAACATCTAGCTCTAATTAAATTATTCAGTTTTTGCAACAAACTTGAGCAACCTAAAAAGGGTTTAAGTATAAATAAATAAATAAATATACTGTATATAAAGACGACTGTGTGTGTAAGTGTCCCACACTTACACACACAGTCGTCCGTCCCCAAAGTAAGTAACTTAATACTTGTGTTGTGGGTGACGGACAACTGGTAGATATATAAATTTAAATACATACTTAAATGCAAATATACACCCAGGCTCGAAGAACCAAGATATTGTTTATAGAAAATGCTGGCTCTCGGCGGGAATCGAACCCGCGACCCGTGGATCTGAAGGTGGACAATTTTGTAATTTAAACATATGAATTACGAAAAACCAAACTTAAATATATATAATATAACTTATATACCTTAAATACGCCAATCTAAAGATTATCTTAAAATTACATTAAAATCGGTCCAGCCGTTTCAGCTATGAGGGGCATAAAGACAAACATTAAATTTTCAGGTCGAATGAAGTCGCAGCTACACCTAGTAATTCGAGCTTACTAAAGTCGGTGACTTTAGTAAATTGAGTACACTTTGCACGAATTTTATTGCAAGCTTTTTTTGCGAATAAGTGTGTGACGTTACCTAATAGACTGTGATTGTGTTGTGTGCATTGATAATTGATTTGATAAACGAGACGATGTATGACTAATAGTGGAGTGTAGTAAACTGTAAAAACATATTGGTTCCTGGTCCCTGTGATTCTTAGTCCGCGATATGTTTGTGAAAGCGACCTCTTGCGTTGGACTAAGTATCGACGGTCAGATTTGCTGATTAAAGGGGACTCAATAGAGGCAACTAAATAGAGGCGACTCAATAGAGGCGACTAAATAGAGGCAACTCAATAGAGGCCACTCAATATTAGCGACTCATTAGAGGTGACTCAATAAAGGCTCGATAGAGGCGGCTGGAGGCGACAATATCGTCAAAACAGAAAATAAACAACGATAAAATTTAATCTATTATCTTTTATATAGTCTGAATAATTATTGTTAAAATTTTTATGAAAGACTGTGAAATTTTAGTATAGAATGGTACTATACTGAATCCAGCAAACTATCTAAGTACCTTTGTACCGCACAAAGCAAGAGCTGCAAGCTTACGTCGGTTTCTACTTTGTCTATATGTACAGTGCTAATTCTTCATAAATATATTTTGCACAAAAATCATATTGCTAAAAATATACTGTGAAGCTAATGTTTCTTACATTAGCTTCTATTGCCTTAAACATCTTATAACAAATAGACGATACCTGTTATATTAAAAACTGTGCATGTTTTCAATCTTGATTCAGCAGTAGTCTTCTGTATATATAAAAATGAATGTTTGTTTGTATGTCCTTTATAGAATCAGAAACAGCTAGACTGATTTTAACGAAATTTTTAGACAATCTCTAGAATGACCCAAGGGATGATCTTATAAAGTTAAGTGGCGATCGGAACATTTTTGAGTTCTGTTTCGAAGGGTATTCGAAACCAGACTGAGCCTTAGCAACGCGTGGCCGAACACCTAGTTGTTGATAAAATAAATCGGAGTGCCATTATTTGAAGTCGTTCTTTTCGTCGATAATGTCAGTTAATAAGGGAAAAAGGTATTCGAAAATGAAAATACAATGAACTATTAAACGTTTTTGTAGGCACCAAAATGTACTGTTTGTACTTTTTTATTTTAAATTAATATGTAAATTTTTTAATTATTGTTACAAATGTGATGTGGAAAGAAAAGTTACCTAACTTAAATTAGGATTAATTGAATTATATATACATTGTAAATCTTACTTCAATGCCATCTATGAAATCACGCTAAATGATAAAATAAAAACTGTGTTTTCTTTTTTATCCAAGTTATGGGTTTTGTTGGCTTTTTGAATCAGGTCACTTTAATACTGACCGTGCGATATATTTTACGCGTGTATGTTTTCTTCTACCTTTAGTGTTTATTTTTACGATTATACATTTACGTTACTATAAGAATTAAAATGTTATGTAGTGTCTTAGATTTGAATTGATTTTTATTATTGTTTAGGCAAACTTTTTCCTTTTTATTCATTAAAATCCTTTGTCACTGCCGCTCGTGAGCTCCTGCCAAGGTGATCGCTACAAATCAGCGTTGTAGCATTTGATATCTGATATATCTTGCACCATCGCGTGCCGCCCTTACGAGGACCTTACATTCCGCGCGGGGTTTATCGGACGCCCACCTGATAAGATCTACTAGCGGAAGGAGGGGGGCCACTTTTGGTGAGGTCCAGACCAGAGGTGACGCACTCTGCGGCTCAGAGTTGCTGATGGCGGAAGTGGGGGCATGTGTAAAACGGTACCCTGAACCCGCCACTAGTAGCGTGGTAGAGCAAACAGGTCGTTCTAATCGCTGCTAGTCCCAACATAACCGTCGCTCGTCCTCGTTGCTCGGCGGTACTCATAAGGGGTTTGTTCCTGTAAAAAAGGATCAGATATCTTGTGCCCCCAAAAAGGCTTAGCGACTTTTTTGAGATGGCAACGCTATGCAAGGAATTATCGTTGTTGTAGAAAACATAAACATAAACATAAACAACACGTTTATATATTAAATAATACAGGAATGCTTAACCGAGAACTATTAATTGTTTCTCAATTCTTATATGTAATATGCTATGTAAATTACTTCTAGTTAGCCAATAAAGTTTCTTTCATATTAACAAACACACATGGCCGTAATCAATATTTGCACGTTTTTGCTAAACGCTTTTGTGTGATAACATGAAACAAAGTTACCTACAGAGACTTCAATCGTAGGCAAAAACTATAATACATTATTTAACATACACGCCCTAATAACACCAATTAAATATTTTATTCTGTAACAAACACGTTTTTGTTCTTGTAATTAGATAGCCTAATTATATCTTACACACGTTTATAAATTAAATTCGCTTTGCGAAATACGATATGTGCGCTAGCGCGGATTTTTTGATCATTCTGTTATAACAGGTTGGAACGCATAAGGTCTGATGTTATTTTTGATGAGTTTTCACGGGAGTGAGAAAAAACAAACTGATGATTAGTTTGTTTATGCTATTACTGATGTTTATTCATAAAATTCTAAATAAAATATTGTTAATTGTAGCAAATGCTTATACCTTTCGTTTCATTATACTTTTAATTTAAAATTAACCTTATTATTATTTTTAAAAAAGATCTTACGCTCGTATTGTTTCATTTAACTGGTCCGATAAACCAAAGTTTAACTTTTTTGTTCTCATAAGTAATTATTTTCAATCACTTAATACACACATTTTAGATGCACATAGTCGATGTAAATATTCAAATTATTGGATTATTAGAGTATATGTGAACTTACTTGGAGACGCTTAAGGTCTTATCTAAAACGTTTATTTCATTAAAAATAGTATTAGAAGCGAACGGGACTGGTTAACGTAGAGGCTACATATCGTAAGATAAAACATTTTCATGAAGCATAAAATCTGGAGACGCTATTCCGCTCTCTAGTAGTGAGTGAATTAATGGCATAGATATTAATTTTGTTATGTAATTTTATTCTTTGAAGAAAATGCCAAATTCGCCATACTGTATCCTAGACTGATAGAAACAGCTCGACGAGCTTAGAGTGGCTATGTGAAAAAGGGAACCGTATGCGTCTCACGTCGTTATATAGTTTATAATATATACGACATAAACTTAACAATATAAAAGAAACCATAAAGCGGGTAGATCTGCAAAGCTAAAATTTTAATGTAAATCGAAAATATTTAATATTAAATTTCAAAATTTAAAATATTCTTTACTCAAGTAAATTTTAAACAAGCGCTCTTAAATCTTCAAACTCTACCGCTGATTCGAAAAGTTGTTCCTACAGCGAGAAACTCGGCGGGTGCACTTTTCAGGAAATAATTATACAATTTGATTGCACAAATAGTATATTATCAATCCGCATTCGCGCAGCGTAGTCATAGCTCCAACTCTTCTCTCTAAAACATTAGAGGGGAGGCCGATATGCCCAGCTGTGGGATAGCGTTATTTACAAAGCGTTACTGCGTATGATTTTTTGTCTAAAGAGAGACCTAATTCTATAAATTTAAACAGGTGTTTGTGTTAAAATAACATTTGTTAGTTGGTAATGCTGTGCGATTTGTTGTATGAATTCGAGTGCAAATTTAATGCGAATTCTAGTTAGTTTGCTTAAGCCTTCATAAAGTTAATAGTGCTCGCGCGCTCTGCGATTTAGAAAATAGCGAAGTTAGTCTTTCAATTTCAAATGCATCAGAATTTCGCATCTGAATTGTAGATATTACTACGAAATGTGTAACGGAAAATATTTGTTGAAAAATACAGTTGTATTATACTAGTTATTGTAATGACTTCCTTTGCGTCAAGTAAGGTTAGAAATACCCTCTTTTTTATTATATAATATTATATATTGCTTATTCTGTTCACGACGTAAAAACGGGACTTTATATATGCTTTATATTATCCATTATATTGTCTATCATGATTGGTATGATGTATTTTAATCATATTTGCAATTTTTGTGTCTTGATGATCTTATAAGTTGTTACTAAAATAAGTCATGAACGGTTCCGCATTAAATAGTTTAACTGATTTAGTGCGCAAAATTGAAGATAATACAGCAATTTTTTTTTCTGTTACAGGTAAACATTTATTTGTAAACACCGAGCGTGAGTGGGATCGTTTCGTTAACAGACCTCGTAAGCCGCTAAACCTTATTGGTATTTATCTTAGACAGTGTATCTTTACCTTTGCAACTGCGCCCGCGGAACTACACGCTACGAATAGGTACTTAATAATGATTGTGAGTATTGATTAAAGATGTATTTACGGGTTTATCATCGTCCTGACCTTATCTCACTCTAAGTAGGGTCGGCACAAAATGTCATAAACATATTGTCACATGATTCAGCAAAGTATTTTGATGACCGGCCACCTGCATGACGTCAAATTACCTTAGTCGTATTTTACGACATCTCGGTAAGAAATGAGGGTGGTTTATTTTACTCAGCCGGATACCAGACGGCACTAAAGATGGGCACGGCACTATATGTGGGCTATAGCCCAGACACAACATGTTTCAAACATGTTGTAATATGATTTGACTTTTGATGATTAGCTATTTTACGAGTGGCTCTCTGTCTGACGTCAACTTTCCTTAGTCGTCGTTTACGAAACCTCGGTGAGAAATCAGGGTGTTCTCTTCGACTCAGCCAAATACAACGTGGCTTTCACGCGTGATGCAACGGCCAAGGGAAATAGAGATCATTTTTATATCTATAGCCTAACTGACCCGAAAGAGGTTGTCCTTTCTTAAATATTCAAGTAGGATAGTTTTCTTAAATTATCGCTAAAATTACAATTTTTTTTCTTTCTTAAGAACCTTCTATATATATCGCGTATCGTGATATAGAACCTACTTCTTTAACCTACAGAATTGACTTGAATTTAGCACACACCTTTATACCTACTTATACTAACATCTTACGAATTACATTATTAATTGATATAAAAACTATCATATCCTTTAAGTTGGACCGAAATATAACTACAGTAAATAATCAAATACATATATATACGCCTAGGACTCGCAATTTCAACAAATTGGATTTAGAAATCCCTGGCTCTAGGCGGAAACCCGCGACCCTCGGAGAGATAGGAAAAAAAGGTTTAAACACTATTGTAAAGTAGCGGCCTGTTACAATCCCACTGCTGGGAATAGGCCTCCTCTCTCCGTATCTGGAGAGAAGGGTTGGAGCTAAGACCTACCACGCTGCTCTAATGCGGATTGGTAGGTTACACATATCTCCAGGATTCTCTAGAGAATCGAAAAGGCGTGTGATAAATTGCAATTATCAATTAGACACATGAGTTTTAATAGTAAAACTCATCGGTGCCTGCCCGGGTTTGAACTCGTATTCCCCTCGAAAGAGTCGCACGGTCTCACCGCTGGGCTATCACAGCTCTTAAAACACTATTGAATACTTCAAATTATCGTTATGGGGATGCAAATAAATCCAGTAGAATTACTTTTGAAATATACTTTTGCAATTTTATCATTATCATATTGCACTTACAAAATCGCACTGATAACGCGGAAAAATATAAATTCCACCAAGTGCTGATACGGTAGATACTGTCATTTGTTTGATAATGGCTATTTTAGGAATTCACAGTTTTACTTCGCGCAAAATTACGCGTGATGTACCCGAAATAGTGCATTATTTTTTTCCCCTGTTTCCAAAACAGGAACTTTTTTGCATACCCTGGTTTGGCTTTAATTGTATCAAATTGCATCAATGTTAGTCCAGCGGAATAATTAAATCAAATCAAAATAATCTTTATTCAAATAAACCATTTCAGGCACTTTTGAATCGTCGTAGCATCAATATGATTAATGAAGCTACAACTGGTTCGGAATGTTGCTCTTACCGAGAAGAACCAGCAAGAAACTCGGCGGTCAATCTTTTAAATATTTTCAATTATACATTATTAAACCGCTGTCTTGTATAAAGCTGAAAGAATTTTCAAATCCAGGCATTCGTATTTGTCTAGCGAGTCTGCGTTTAACACGACTTTTACCTCAATATGGCGACCAGTGGTTAATATGAGTTATTAATATAAAAATATATAAAATAAATAAATAATATAAAAATCTATATAAGATTGTATTTCTGAAATAAACATGAATTCAGATTTTCCGCAATAAACTTATTTCCGTTGAGGTTTGACGAAGACAAGAATTGAATTACGCACACGTAACAAGTTTTGCATGCACATTTAATAGAATACGAATTGGATTACTGGCAAATAGAATGCATCGCTTTCTCGAATTAGAATAAAATTGCTCGCAACATATTTCGTACCAGTGTTTACCAGAATCAGTATTGCAGGGAACATTTTATAAGGTCGTAGGAAATTGTATGGTGCAATATAATATGTAATAAGAACTGGTAATTGCGGTACTCACTTTTGGAACGTATCGTGTATTTGTTAAAGTTTACTACTGCTGTCATGTATTAGTTAAATTAAAAATATTGTTTATTTAATTCAAATTTAAAATATTCTTTATTCAAGTAAACTGTAAACAAGTGTTTTTGAATAGTCAACTCTACAGCTGATTCGGAAAGATGTCCCTACCGAGAAGAGCCAGAAAGAATCTAGGCGGGTCTTTAAAAATATCATTCATATAACTAGTTATATTTAGTCACTACTGTCTTGTACAGGGTAGAAGTGCAGCTATATGTACACATCCTTATCATCTAAGTAATCCTCAACAGTATAGAAAGCTTTCTGTATCAGCCTCTTTTTAATAGTGTTTTTAAACTGCTGTAATGGCAAGGCAAACATGGATTGCGGAATTTTATTATAGAATCTTATACCCAAACCCATAAACGACTTACGTACTTTTGCTAGGCGCAAAGCAGGAGTCGCAAGCTTATGTCGGTTCCTACTTTGTCTATTATATACATCAGCTATTGTTTTATAATTCTTTATATTTTTATGTACAAAAATAAAATAGGACACATTCTTTATTATTATGCATCTATAGTTACTAAAATTTCCAAATCTTTATGATCAATCTTATCTAGTTAGACCGAACCACTTAACTGGCTATTTAAAAACGATTATACTAATGGGCAATGATAAAGGTGGTTTATAGTCAAATATCCATATTGCTGAGTCACATATTTTATATGTTTACACAATTTTATGGTAAATTTCACGACATTTACATCTATCTAAGATAAATATCAAAAGCAGATTACTCTACTATACCGTTGAGGATTTTTACTTATAAAACAAAGTCCCCAAAACTGTCTCTGTATGAGATCGATTTTTTCTAAATCTACTGAACTTATTCTTGGTATGTTTTTTTTTAAGATGCAATTCTTGAGGAAACTTTAAGTTAATAGTACATTACGATTTTATGTAAATTGATTTTCACCTGTGCGAAGCCACTGGCATAATAAAAATGGCTGGATTTAGCTACTCTTTGACCTTGGACGAGATGGCTATAAGTAAAAGAAACGGCCTATTACTAATCCCACTGCTGGGCATAGGCCCCCACACTTAGTTTTTGGAGAGAGTGATTGGAGCTAAGACATGCCACGCTGCTCCATTGCGGATTGGTAGGTTACACATATCCCTAGAATTCTCTAGAAACATGCTGGTTTTTTCACGATGTTTTCCTTCACCGAAAATCGTGTGATAAGTTGCAATTAGCAATTAGACACATAAGTTTTAATAGTAAAACTCATTGTTGCCTGCCCGGGGTTTGAACCCATGATGGCCTCTAAATAGTGGTATGGTGGCAGCTTATAAGATTTAAGAAGATGGTTATGACGAAATGAAATGAATTATAAGAATTATACTTTATTTTATGTTTACATATGTACCTAAGATCTGACATAGCGAACTTCATACTTCCTAATGATTCTTTAAATTTTTTAAATACTTATTCTGCTATTCGGGACTCTGGGTTAGCTAGTAAGATAAAATAAGAAAAAAGAAAGTTAATAAGTGAACAATTACATTATGTCGTTAAATAGAAATTAAAACACACTTAAAATTCTTTTAAATAGTCAATAGAAATCAATATTACAATTTATCAATATTACAGATTTATTATTTATACGATAACGTCACTCAATAGTTTTGCCTTCCTGGAACCCCTCCACTGATATGGTATGTACCATTCATAAACTACAAATTGACTTTTGAGTATTATTTAAGACTTTTTCATGCAATTTAAAAAAAACTAATACTTCAAGGAATATTATAAGAAAACAATTGTCGAAATCGGTTCAGCTGCCCTAGAGATTTGCGCTTAGCAACACATTCATCGATTCATTATTACATTATAAGTTGGTAAGTCTGTTCACATTTTGTAAAATGTATAAATGACAAGCGACCCGTCTCGACTCAGCCGGGATAAGAGGGCATAATATCCTGTGAGCGAAGCCCGAGCAAAATCTAATTTTCGCGAGCGTTTTTATTTTGCGATATCTTCAGACCTACTCATTTTAATTATATTTTATAAAGGATCATGGTTAAGCTAGAATATAAAGCGCATAAGGGCTAGTACTTTATCTGTTTAAGCCGCTTTCCAATTAACCCATTTTATGGAAGTGACCATTTAAAAAAAGTAAGTATGAGTTAAGTAAGCGTCTGCCAACACCAACATACATCTGATGAGGAGATAATATTCACATGAAATTGCAATACTTATGATGATGCTTCGCTTACGGAACGAAACGATCGTAGAGATCGTCATAGTGAATGTGTTTTGTGATACGAGTGGTTACTAATCCTGCAGGTATAAGGTATTTGAACGGCTTCTGCTTCCTGCACTTAGCATTACATAGATTTTCTTAGCAAATGAGGATTATAGCAAAACAATTCTATCATAATTCTTCTATTATGAAATTCTGTGAAGTAACGCCTATTTCTACAAATCATCTCATTATTTAAAATCTATACCCTCCGACAAACCTATATTTGCCTGTCTACCCGATACATGCAGGATTCGTATAAACAAATGCACAAACCTCCACCACCACCACCACAATACACAAGCACTACACACGTTCACTATCACAAACTCAACAATCGTTTGACCCCGCAACCGAAGCATCATCAGTAGGTAGACTCCACGACAAAATCGCAAAGCAATCGCTTTGCGATTTGTGCAAGGTTTGTGCATGTGTTTTTACGAATCCTGCATGTAACGGGTATGAAAAAACAGATAGTCCACTATACATTTACCACTATATATTTTTTCTATTTACTGTATTGCGGATTATAGCAAAATAATTTTTATTATTACTTTTGTATTATGGATCACCGCAAAGTAACGCCTAATTCTATAAATCACTATAACTACTTTTATGTTCAATCAATTTTCAATTTTTAATTAATATATATAAATCGATTTCAACGCACGTGAACCGCAAGAACAGTTAGTACTATAAAAGATACAGTTTCAATTTAATACTATTTAAAAATATCTGTTGTGAATTATAAATAGACGTCTTAAGTCGGGGATTAAATCATGAACCTATCTTAATAAAGCACACTTTTTATTACTGTGAGCTCTTATACAACGGGCGAGGTTTTCTCATAACGATACGATCGCAATAATTGTATATTAAGTCTTATGTTACCAACTACTCAAGGATATATTGCATCTCAGACAAGCAGCAATTTAATTTTCCTAAGGGAACAGGGAGTAATTTTCCTACGAACTGTTGAGGATTACACTAATGATCAAAATGTGAGTTATTATCTGCTTTGAGACCTGGAACAAAGCAATATCGAAATAACCAGTTAACAAATTATAATTAAATAATATTATATCACTAGTGAATTCTGGGTATATCTGTACACTACCACACAGAAGCGGCGTGGTAGGTGTTAACTCCACAATTCATCCTTTTTGAAGGGAACTCTAGCAGGCAATTGTTTATTATACACGAAAAAAGGAACGTATTTATAGATATAGATATGTTCTGTAACAAACAAATTATAAATTATATATCTGTCCCTGACTTCGTACATTAAAAAATCAATGCATAAGTACAGGAAAATCATGTCTCATAAAATAAAGTGTTTCTAAGTGAAAATATCACCAAAATTATATCTGATTGATAAAAGTTTCTGTAGCTCGGAAACTCTCTCTTGCCCTCTTTAGTATTGTAGGTTGTAGTATATTAGGTTGTGAGTTCAATAAGACTTTCGAGGCATGGCAGGTTTTAGCTCCATTGATTTCCTCAGCTTCTCTCAAATGGGGTGTTAAGACTGGTCTTAGCGTTAATTTAATAAACTCCACGTTTATAGAGTTTAAAAAAAGAAATAGAAAATTTTATATTGCACGTGAAAGGCGGGTATGCGAAAGAGGCTGTCAAACATGACAGTTGTCATAGATTAGGTATAGGATAGATTAGTTACCTATGTCTCTAACAAGGGGTCGCGCTGGGCCACCCGCCAGAGATACCTTCCGAAACATTCATGTCTCCGAAGCATCCGTGTCAGGCGGAAGGTGGCGAGAATGAGCTGGATGGCTAAATCATCCAGATTCCATTCCGATTCCAGTCGCCTTCATTGGTGGAGGAAATCCTCCTAAGCTGATCTCCGTAAATTCATCTCTACCGTCACTGAGTCTCCCCCAGATGAATGGGCTTTGACTCTACGTCTGCAAGCCTGAGCTAGCACCTTGGCTTCTAGGTCCCTAGGCACAGGCTCTCTCCATTACCTCAGTTTAACCTGTTCAAGTCAAAATCGCTCTGGAAGGTGTTTTTATAAGAAGCAGTGCAATCAAAATTCTTTCGTCAGAGTCCACTATGATACTGAGCGCATGTGTTCAAAACCTAGCAGCCACCGACGCCTAGTGTCGACCACAAGTAGATATCTACTTCAGCTACCGCTATAGTCGCTTCTAGTGACGGCGTTTGTGCTTTTTCGCGTGTGGCCCATGTCTGGCTACCCCGAGTAGATTCCAAGACTTCCCAACCATAAATTGACCGCCCACGACTGGTTAAATGTTAACTATAATATAATATACAGTATATAGCTGGTGCAATTAAAAGGACAATTGTAGTCTACATATTTAATTAAGAGTTCAATTGTTGTCTAGGAAACGTCTATTACAATTTGGGTGGTTTTTGGGATTAGCATATTAATTTATATGTACTTTCCCGCTCGTACACGTGTAAGTCAATACAAATGTTATATATGCGATTGTCTATCTGTCTCACTTAACACGCTAGAACAATATTAATGAATTTAAGCTTATACACCAGGGGAGTATAAACCGCTGTGTGTTATTCGGCTAAATAGAATAGACCACCCTCAGGTGCCAGGTAAAAGGCGACTAAGGTAAGTCGACATCAGGCAGGCGGTCGTACAATACCTAGCCAAATCATTTATACGCTAACGGCTTAACTCAGTCCTCACCTGCGAGGTACAAGGGCGAGGAGATACGATGATAACGGGGACGTGAGGGCGGCAAGCGCTCGTAACGTGATATACTGTACCGTCGACTGTTGAGTTTGTGAACGTGTGTAGTGTTTGTATATTGTGGTGGCGTTTTTGGGAACCCTGCATGTGTAAGTTATGAAAACCGATAGTCCACTCTACATTTAGCGTTATATATATTTTCTATTTACTTCATCGCGGATTATAGCAAAAACAATATTACTATTATAAACATAAATCTTTTAATAACAAAGTACCGCATTGTACGTCTCTCGGGACTCACTACTTCAATAACTACCTCTCATTAAAAGTAAGACTATCGCGGCCTTATTGCACTCTAAACGGATAATGGTAGCTGATAACATCTTTTCACAGATAATAACAATTGCGATTGTATTAAAAAATATTACTTGAACGACCTTAGTTCAAAACGTAGTACAAAACGATAGAGATCTTCCATTCTAAAAGTGCACGCCCCTCCACCAAATTACATTATTTTGATGTGTGAGAGAAAATATTGACTGTACTATTTTATATGTGTGCGCGCAGCAATTTCAAAGTTGACTCGACTCATTCGCGCACTAAAAGGTCAACTAATTGCTCAACTGGTATAAGTCAAGCAATTATATGGCGGAGAATTCACGCTTTGTATGAGACAACACGTCTATTCTGTCACGCGTTCCTATCATTTGTGCACTGGCTGACCAACCAGTCCGGTTACACGGATTACGAGTACCGTTTGCGTGAAAATAAAATTAATTTCATATTTATAACCAAATTTATGCTGAAAATTCTTCAGATTAAAAAATAAGTTTTGAACGTTTCCTGGAGTAATAGCGCGGTGGATTGTAAACGGCGTTGGATTGTAAAAAAAGTTCCGCATTCAAATTCAGAAAAAACATATTTCTAAAATTTATCCCTGGTCTTGACTAGATAGATACTTCCGACGTACCCTTCTAACAAAGACGTACCACCAAGTGGTTTAGCATTCAGGTACGATGTCGTGTAAAAATCCTGAATGGTTACACGTTTAATCTCCAACCCTTTCAAGAAACCTTTTTAACTTAAACTACATCGGCATCCATCAGGTGAATTCGCAATCAAGAGCTAGCTTGTCAACTTAATTTAATAAAGATCATATCATATATTCATTATGCAACTATTAGAATGTAAATTAAACGTAATGTACAGTCTGTTCATTTGTTTTATTAGTAAAAAAAGAAAAAAATAAATTCAATATCATTCACATTTCGTTCCTTATTTAAAGCAATGCCTTTAATCATGAAATAATGATAGATGTTAAGTTTTGCCCGTTTTATTTCGCCACATAGTTTTTTAAAATTCTTCATATTTTTCTATTAAAGAAAAAATATTTATCGGACTCCGGAGTTGTTTTTTTGTGACATCCTGACTGTACTTTTGGCAATAATCGACGCGTGCTCCTACTTTCGTGTCTGTCTGGCAACTGAGTAACCAATTAGAATTACAAGTTTGCGTGTATTTCGTCTGTACATGTGAGTAAAGACATTGGAGGGGCGTGCACTTTTAGAATAAAAGATCTCTACTAATCAATTTGTTTATACGTATTTACTTATTACTAGCTAATTTATATAATTAGGCGTTACTTTGCGGAGGCCCGTAATAAAAAGTAATAATATTATTATTTTGCTGTGATCTGCGATAAAACAAATAGAAAATATATATAATGCTAAATTCGTTCGATACATGTCGTAAAAACACATGATTCACAAACCTCTACCACCGCCAAAACAATATACAAGCACTACACACGTTCACTTTCACAAACTCAATAAACGTTTCGCCCCGCAACCTAAGGAGATAGACAAAATCGCAAATCCAATTTTTGCCGCGTTTTGATCTGAGTTTGTGATATTGAGCGTGTGTAGTGCTTGTATATTGTGGTTGCGGTGGTCGAGGTTTGTGCGTGTGTTTTTCCGAAACCTGCATGTATCAGTTATATAAAAGTCCACTCTAGATTTAGCATTATATTTCTATTCACTTTATCGCGGATAATAGAAAAAATCTTTTCATCATTACTTTTTTATACTAACTCTTAACTGGGATAGCCCAGCGGTAAGACTTACTGTTACAAGACGGTCGCGGGTTCGAACAACGGGGATGACTTAAAAGTCTGTAATTTAATCTGCCTTAAGATGTTACGCCTTATCGCGTAAACGTTGCAACCTAGACACAACAAACGTGGGTTTTAATCAAAACATTCTACTTATGTCTCAATTTCGCTTTATAAAATGTCTACATCGTTAATCAAGGCGAAATACAAATAAAAGATTTTCTTACCAAGGTGTCGTAAATGGCGACTAAGGTAAGTATCAACTTACACCACCATATACCACACGGTATATCAATACCGTGTGGTATCCGGTTAAGTAGAAATACCACCTTCTTTCTTATCGAGGGGTCGTAAAATACGACTAAGGTAAGTTGACGTAAGTAAGGCAGGCGGTCGTAAAATATTCAAATTCAAATTCAAATTCAAAATATTCTTTATTCAAGTCGGAATTTTATTATAGAATCTTATACCCAAACCCACCAAAGCAGGAGTCGCAAGCTTGTGTCGGTTCCTACTTTGTCTATTATATACATAGAAAGAAAGAAGAAAGAAAGATAATATTTATTAGAAATATTGTATCACTTATAGGCTAATAATACACTTAATAACTATAATAACAATGGCTTAACTAATTACTAACTAACTATTCAACTAATTATAAATAAATACTACTAACTAGTTATGGTTTATACGAGCCCCTTATGCCCCACTCTTGTTAAGTACCTGTCAGTGGTGCAATACATCATCAATATATATCACCTATCGTTTTATAATTCTTTATATTTTTATGTACAAAAATTACATTGTTTAAAATATACTGTGAAGGAAATGTAAGAATACCAAATACGTAGTCAAATTATGTGACAACACGTTTGTAACATGTTTCGCCGACACCACTTAGAGTGGGGGATAAGGGCAGGAGCATGATGGTGATAAATAAAAGATTTATCTCTCACAAACTTTAGACTGATTTTATCTTGTTCAGAAACAGCGACGCGTAGCCTGACCTGAAAAAATCGGTATATTATTGTTTTTCAAAATATATAAAAAGCACAATTTGCAATTTGGAAATTAAGAAAAACTAATGTATTTGGCACAAAAAAGAATTGATTATAATAATCGGTTAAAGAATATAAAATATTCTTTAACAGTTCTCAATCTTTTATTGATGAATAGTTTAAATTAATTGAAGTTAAATTTGATTCTTGTATAGATATACATTAATTGTTTGTTTCATCACCGTATTTATGCTTATCTATACTAAAAAACATATCATAGGCAAAAAAAGTCAGCTATCTGACATATAAGAAGTTCATAACCTTACTTTTACTAAATCTTTTATATCTCTGGTCTAATAAAAAAACTATCAATGGTTTATATATAAATGGGACTTCCTTTTTTGACAAAATTGTATGAAACATTATTAGTTTTCCCAAGACTCGTCTTATGCATAAAAATATATAAAGAATCATGAAAATCAATCAAGTCATAATGTAAACAAATAACCTCTTAGTCTGATCTCGTTATGAAACGTGTCTTTGTTTATGTAAATTATAAAAGGCAATTTACATTTTACGTGTTTCTAAATATGTTGAATGCAATTTTCATGATCGTATAATACTTTTCTTAAATTTCGTGATAGTTTATTTTTTTTTAAATCGAAATCGCTTCTAAACTAGTGGGGCTTAGCGCAGTCATTTATTAGATGCCATATTAATGGATAAGCCGGGTTCCATTTCCGGTACTAGTGCAGTTTATATTTTGCAAATGATCCTCTTTAGATATTCTGCTAAGGTAGTGGCTAGCCATTCGTTTTAAAAGCCATAATTTCCAAATATCTGTTGTTACTACAATGCGATATAGATAGCAAATACGAATGAGTTTTTCTTTAATTTATAAATTTAGAACTTAACACACGCCTTAAAGTAAAGAGAAATATATTAAAGACACCTAAATATCTAAGAATTCGTGGAACGTACGAAAACTATTTATCGACAATCGATATAATATACTCTATGTTTTTAGTACACCTGTAGTGACGTTAAATTACGCACGCGGAAAGAGATTATTTCTCTTTATCCTACTAATATTATAAATGCGAAAGTTTGTGAGTATGGATGGATGTTTGTTACTCTTTCACGAAAAAACTATTGGACGGATTTGGATGAAACTTTACAGTTATGTAGGTAATACATCGGAATAATATATAGGCTACAATTTGTAATGATTTTATGTAATATAAAGATACATTTCAATAAAGTCGGATAAAATCTGGCCTCTGAGAGCTATCTCGGCATACGCTGCCTAAACGATTGGAGTTACACAAAGATGATGTACCGTAGTATTGTTTGTCTTGAATAGTTCTAAATAAAAGTCCGCGACGGCATAGACCTACCTTTTATGTGCAAACCACTTTGACCAAAATTGTGAATCATAAATTTAATTTCATTAGTTATTGTGGCAAATTAAATGGCAATTCAAGTATGTATTTGCATTAAGGTATGTATTTATAATAATATATGTTAACCAGTTGTCCGTCACCCATAACACAAGTATTAAGTTACTTACTTTAGGGATGGACGACCGTGTGTTTAAGTGTACCATATATTTAGTGTACTATGCCCTTTAGCGGTGGCGCGTCGTCGCACGCAGATGGTCGGCCATTGGCGCCGGTATATTTAATATGATGCATGTCTCTTCGCTTTGTTTTGAACGCACCACTTACATTTATGACGTATCGATTCTTTGTTAAAAGTTACGTTTTTTTTTCATATTCATACTAATATTATAATTTTAAGGTTTCTTTTTTGGTAAATTTTTCACTGCTAAGACCTGCCACGCTGCTCCAGTACGGGTTGATAGGTTACACGTACCCCAAGAATTCACTGGTATAACATGTTTTCCTTCACCGCAAAGCATGTGATAAATTGCTATTATCAATTAAGCACATAAATTGTAACAGAACAATTGGTGCCAGGGGGTTCGAACCCGGAACCCCTAGAAAGAATCGCACGGATCACTGCTCGGCTATCACAACTCGAAGTAGCAATATTTTATTTGCTTATATATATTTACAACAATTTAACAATCAAAGTTAAACAAGACACTATTATTTAAACACATCAATCGATTTTAAAAACGACGGCCCTAAGTAGGAATCGAACCCGCTACCCGCCGAGCTTGGCAGTGAAGCCTCAAGCTCCAACATTTTCTATAAAGTTGTTGGTTCTGGTTGTATATTTGCATTAGTAATTTAAAATAATATCTGTAAATATTTACCAGTTGTCCATCTCCCGTAACACAAGTATTAAGTTACTTAATTTGGGGTCAGACTGTAATGTGTGTAATTGTCCCATCTTCTTAGTCGAGGTCTTCATTGCTGAAGGTCGTGTCTAGATGAAATTTTTACTGCGGATCACGTCATGCACTAAGGTTTTCCATGTTTGTCTGTCCTCGGCGGTCTTTAAAGCTTCGGTGATAGGCAGGCCTGTAAGTTTCTTTACTTGGTCTGACCAACGGGTGGGTGAGCGACCACGTGGTCTTTTCCCGTCGACCTGCCCAACAACCGTCAGCTTCTCGAGGCTTCCAGAGTTTCTGCGAGCAACGTGTCCGAAATATTTAAGGATACGCTGGAAGCAGACAGCGACAGCAGATATGGGACAATCGTCCCATATATTTATTTATTTCATATCAAATCGCGAGATCGCAAAATCGGCTTAGGGTCCGGCGAGCGTGTCTTTTCGCCGTTAAGACAGCCGACGGGATGGATTATGGTGTTTATTTGATGGAGTCACGCAGCATTTGAGGCTCACGGGTAGGACACGTCACAGTCGGCTGGCAAGAGGCGTCACGGGCCGGCGAGCTCCCCGGCGGCCCTAACTTCGGGAACGCTCGGTTAATCTTCGAGCCGCTTCGCTCCGTTCCTTAGGTGCGCGTTGACTCAACTAGTTTATTAAGATCCATTGGCGTAATGATATCACTTTACAGCACAGGCCTAATTGATGTTTGACTTGTGATTGTTCATCTCTATCAGCTGTTCTTTGCTGTTTGTATATAAAAATATATAGTTTCAAGAAAATTAAAATTTACGCTTTTATGGTAACTTAACGACCTGTTATTATTCCACTACTGAGCGCAGGCCTCCTCTCTACGTTTATGGTGAGAAAGGTTGGGATTTAGACCTACGCTGCTCGAATAACCATAAGTAATATAAGTATAACGGTTTACTCAAATAATAAGACTACAGTCCAAGCGAAAGAAGTTGCGTTTAAAAGCTAGTAATACATAAAAGTAATGAACGAAAGTCAAAGAACTAGCAAATTGTTTATAGAAAATGTTGGTTTTTGGCGGGGTGGTCCCCGACCCACGGAGCGGAAACGAGGTTAACTGCTAACTGCGCCAACGGACCTGACAAAGTTTTCAAAATATTTGCTCTAAACCTGCTTTTTTTAGTTTTTATAACTATATTCATTTGCCACTTTTCAGTGCAATTGACTGTTTAAAATAAAACCAAAAAAGGGCAGCGAATTTATCAAATTATTGTATCGACGATTCTAATGAACCTACTTGATGAGTTTGAAGTAACCTTTACTTCAACTTTCGGAACGAGATTTGTGAAAAGAGGGCTGGATTGGTGCACAGGGGTGTTTAATTTATAGCGGCGGTGGTCACCATAAATTTTCCTGCACTTTCTGCTCGGTAAAGGCACTTTTCTAAAACAGGTGGTTCATTCTTCATTACAAACAATTCGTTAAAGCTTCATTACGACTTGGCTAACTGAAATTTAAGCAATTCAATAATGCCTATTTTAATAAAGTACGTTTTAAAAAGAATAGAGAAAATGTGTCAATAATTTTAAAATAAAAAAAATAGAAGAGAACTTAGGATGGGATGCAGAGTGATCTAATAGAGAACGTTTTGAGTTTCGACGTTGTTAGCTGGTAGCACGCGGCGAGATTTAAATTGTGTGACATCATTATTTTCTGTTTGAACAATCAAGGAGCAAAATTAATTTATAAAGTGCGCAATATGTGTTTAGCAGACAATGTGTTTAACGATATAAGCGTACTACAGGAATATTTTAAATGCGGTTATATGCGAGCACATGATGTCGGGTTCTGTAGTTTTGGGAAAAACACTTATATAAGATATTCGATAGCCCCGCGATGGGACCGTGCGTATATTTCGAAAGAATCACGGGTTTAAACCCAGGACAGGCACCAATGAGTTTGTCTGTTTAAACTTATGTGTCTAATTTATAATTGCAATTTATCACACGGTGAAGGAAAATATCGTGAAAAAACCTGCATGTCTCTAGAGAATTCTGGGGATATGTGTAACCTACCAATACGCTTTGGAGCAGCGTGGTCGGTCTTAGCTTCATTTCTCTTCTTTAATAACGGAGAGTAGAGACCTATGCCCAGTTGTAGGATATTAACAGGCCGTTACTTTATTTTTAAGATTTATGATAGGATATGACCAAAAAGCAACATTTGATTAAATGGCGCAAATATCCATGGACGTTAGTACGTTCGAAGCACGGACTCGACGACATTGTTAGATTCTGTAGGTCATTAAAATTTTAGATATGTTTCTTGCCAACGTAGAAAGATATAATAATTGTACATAAAAATATAAAGAATTATTATAAAATAATAATGTACATATATAATAGACAAAGTTTGAACCGACATGAGCTTGCGGCTCCTGCTTTGAGATAGTCAGACTAAATGAAAGTAGTTATAAGTATGAGTTTGAAAAGAGCAACCGCTGAGTTTCATCCTGGACTTATTTACCTTGAATGAAGTATATTTTGAATTTAATTTCGTGGGATGCTTAGCAGACCAAGTCTATGTTTTTAGAGTTTAGGTTAGGTTAGATTATTTTATCGATTAACAGAGTCAATCACTATGCCACTACTGGCATAGTAGAAGACCGTTACTTTTTTCTATATATATTGGACTTAAATAAAAATTATTTAACATATAATTCGTTGCAAAGGCAGTCTGTTCGTTGATCGCGTGTTAACGCAATTGAGGTTAATGATAAAGAACAAAAAATGTGACCGTGACGCGACGCGAACAATGTTCCCATACCGTAAAAAGAATAGTGAAGTTGGGAGATAAGACCTAGACGATACAGCAGCTCAAGGCTCAACCGAGTCTGATTTGTGTACCTTTAACTTTACCATTACAGCACTTTAAAAATACTATTGACCTTCAAAACTGCTGAACCGATTTCAATGTAACTTTCTGGGCATTAATATTTTGATCCAACTTAAAGGATATCTTTATCTTGATAAAATGTTTTTTTTTATATTGAAATACTAAGTTCTAGGTTTTCGATAAATGTCAGTAAAAGTATTAAGGTTTTTTATTCACGATGTGTCAACATCAATTCAAGTCTGTGAGTTAAGGAAGAAGGTTCTGTATCACGATACGCTGATAGAAGGTGCTTGTCAAAGAAAAAATATTGAAGTTTAATGGAAATTAAAGAAAACTCCTTAACTCAAATAGTTAAGCCAGCGCAACGTCTGTCGGGTCCGCTGGTTATTTATTAACTTATAAGAATTTAATATGAATACTTGTTCAGTCTGTTGGTTGAAACAATTAAACGAACTTAATACTCATAACTAACTCAAAAGTTAGCTATTATTGTGTATTGCTCAACTCTTATCAGAGCAGTGACATAATATAACTGGTTTGTGGTTAACATTATTTATATAAAGTTAACTTATTAGAATCGTTTCAATGCAATGTAGTAATTTAATATTATTACAAATATTTGCGATAGTATGATCTATTCGAGATGAGGAATACTATTCAAATTATTCTAATCTCCAGTTAACATTCATTAACTGGAAAAAAATTGATATTATACATTCTAACTGGGGTTGGCACAACGTGGTTTAAACATGTTGTTGTATGATTTGGCTAGATATTTTACGACCTATCGCCTGCATGACGTCAACTTACCTTAGTCGCCTTTCACGACACCTTGTTAAGAAATGAGGTTGGTTTATTTTACTCTGGCGGATACCACACGACGACATTATATATATAACTCAATATATATAATTAATTTACATAATCATGTTTATCACGCTACGAGCGATCGCCGTTCCCAACTACCTCAGTTCCCGTTTTCGTCTTACATTGGCGTCTTTGTACCGCGCAGGCGAAGACCCAGTTAAACGGTTAGCCTGTACACAAATTTTCTATTAGATTTATTGCGGATTATAGCAAAATATATTTTCATTTATTTTTCTAAAACCTAACTCTGTACATTCTTACATATTTCTTATTATAAAAAAAAAAACAAAAAAATTAAAAAATAACATTTACGATAGGAACAATTATTATTGCTGAGCCAACCCTCCTCATGGTTATCTCATAAGAAAGGACAAAATATTTAAGTCAATTTTTCTTTTTCCATAGCAAAATTACTATTACTACTTTGTATTATGAATTTTGCTTAACTATATAAATAATTTCAGCGCTTGTTACACTAGCTATATCAATGACGTTATACCTTATAGCACATGTAGAAACATGTGTTATCAACATGTGGGTCTATCCCCTAGAGCGTGTGAACGCCATAATGTTTTCGCGAATTTGCGACCACCCAGGGACTCGATTGAGACGTGATGGATGAAACAGCACGTGATTGTTAACCGAGGTTTCGAAGGTTCAAACCAATTTCATATATTACTTGATCTCTGACCACGTGTTGCTGTGGCTGAATCTGTTTACTAATTCCCATCGACACAGTACCTTAGTTCTGTTTCTGGTTCATCTAAAATGTATAATGTTATTTCATAAAAGTATTATAGGCATATGATATCTTTATCTTTCCCGACAAAAGCATCATGTGAAACCACATTTGTATACGATGCTATGAAAATAGAAAACCGGACAGGCTTTGCCGTTTCAACTTCAACAACATAAAGCGGAACTGAATTCACTCCAATTATCTGATATGTGAGATCCTCATTGTTGTTTTGCCTCTAAGTTGCAAAGAAGCAATTGAAGTACATCTTGTAAACGAGTGCTTTTGGATCATTCATGTATCACTTTGATGATTCACATCACTTCTACTGGTGGTTCAGAAAATTATTCCTACCGAGAAGACCCAGCACGACACTCGGCGGTTGTTCTTTACAAAAAAGTATTCGTTAATTTCAACTAATTATATTTCGATATCTAATTATATACCGCACTGGTAGTAGAATCGACTTGGCTTAATGATTCCAAATTATTATTAAATTAACCTGTCAATACTTGTTTAGCGTGTCCAATATGTTATAGTTGTACGGTTATCTGTTGGTGACGTATTATTTGGTAACATTTTCTATGAGAGAACGTTAGAATTATGAGTCGAATCCCGGCCGTAGCTAACACTTTCTTGTGGAAGCTCGGATTATGTCTAAATCCTTTTTGTCATTTACATAAACCAAATACCTTAATTATTCACTATTATCTATATTGCATCCTCATCATTCTCCTGCCCTTATCCCACTCTAAATGGGGTCGGCACAACATGTATTAACCATGTTGTTACATGATTTGGCTACGTTTTTTACGACCAGCCGCCTGCCTGAGGTCAACTTACCTTAGTCGCCTTTTACGACACCTCAGTAACAAATGAGGATGGTCTATTCTGCTCAGACGGATACCACACGGCGGGTCAACTTACCTTATTCGCCTTTTACGACACCTCGGTAAGAAATGAGGGAGGTCTATTCTACTCAGCCGGTTATTATCGATTACGGCGATATTATCTATATTGCATCATTTTTCAATATTTATTTATCTGTATAGTGTTACGTTATTTATCTTCGCCTTCTTTTCTTTTTTCATTATCCATATTTCACTTCTTGTACTTTTCCTTCTGTCACGCACTTGACTGGCAGAGATCTCTTTTAGGGATAAGTCCGTCTTTGTAGATGTGCCATTTTTTTCTTTTTTTCTTTTTTATATCATAATATTTGTACAATAAAGAAATAAATAAATAAACCTCGACAGCATAATAAGATTCTTTTATAAGTTATTCGATTGCAGGGACAAGCATATATGTATATATAAAATGGTGTATCAAGTAAAAGAACCTTCATTGGGAAAAACAATACGCAATAACAAATATGACGCAGGAGAAGTGCCAAAAAGGCCATCACTCTGTTACCAGCGCAATAGGAAATTAATGTATTCTTAAAAATATTCAAACCGATGAGGCCATCTGAGGCGGCATGTGCGTGCAACCGTGACCGGACGGAGCGCACGATACTACCAGATTACTACTTGCAAATTGTTCATATCAACTGTATTTATACATTCATTATATCGCTGTTATAGTGCGAAATTATAGCTCCGTCATCCAGCTCTGGAACAGAGTATACGTTCAGTATACCCTTACTGTAGTCGACTCTACTCTAATCAATATAGTCATATTGATTTGCAAAAGTGTTACAAAAGTATTTCGGGATGTCCGCAAGCAAAAGTGTTATTTACTCTAATCAAACCCAATTCCTGCAGCGTTACTGCTAAGACAAGCACTGACAGACTAACTCCTTACATCTACCCGCTCCTTTTCTTATATTGAGAATAGCCCGCCAAAACTTAGTCGTTATTACACTACTATACAACCTTATTTATTTTATGCATTATGTTATCTGTAGTTTATTATAATATTTGTATTTTATCATCCTTTATATATTATTATTATATAACAATCATTTTATAAAGATCCATGTGCGCCACCGGAAGTAGTGGTATTCAACACTCGGCCATCCTGCGAAGGCCGTGTCTCACGGCGTTCTTCTCCCTGACCATTGACGGATAAGCTGTAACTCAAACCTCCCTATGGATATATTAGATCGCACAGTTAATTATCCTTAAAGCTACATATTACAGATCACACAGGGGTAACCTAAGCAAATATGCGCGGTGATATCGAAAATGATCACACAGCTTCCTTGTTACATCCCACTAATATTTATATCACATAGATATTGAATTTTATCACATAACCTTCCTTATGATAATATGCCCCACATCACACATTGGACTTGATCACATAGCCGTCCTAATGATATACATGTACAGCATCACATACATTGGACTTGATCACAAAGCCGTCCAAATGTTATATGTACTGCATCACACAGATATTGGACTTGATCACACAGCCGTCCTATGTTATATGTACTGCATCACTCAGATATTGGACTTGATCACACAGCCGTCCTATGATATATGTACTGCATCACTCAGATATTGGACTTGATCACACAGCCGTCCAAATGTTATATGTACTGCATCACACAGATATTGGACTTGATCACACAGCCGTCCTATGTTATATGTACTGCATCACTCAGATATTGGACTTGATCACACAGCCGTCCTATGATATATGTACTGCATCACTCAGATATTGGACTTGATCACACAGCCGTCCAAATGTTATATGTACTGCATCACACAGATATTGGACTTGATCACACAGCCGTCCTATGTTATATGTACTGCATCACTCAGATATTGGACTTGATCACACAGCCGTCCTATGATATATGTACTGCATCACTCAGATATTGGACTTGATCACACAGCCGTCCTATGATATATGTACTGCATCACACAGATATTGGACTTGATCACACAGCCGTCCTATGTTATATGTACTGCATCACTCAGATATTGGACTTGATCACACAGCCGTCCTATGATATATGTACTGCATCACTCAGATATTGGACTTGATCACACAGCCGTCCAAATGTTATATGTACTGCATCACACAGATATTGGACTTGATCACACAGCCGTCCTATGTTATATGTACTGCATCACTCAGATATTGGACTTGATCACACAGCCGTCCTATGATATATGTACTGCATCACTCAGATATTGGACTTGATCACACAGCCGTCCTATGATATATGTACTGCATCACACAGATATTGGACTTGATCACACAGCCGTCCTATGATATATGTACTGCATCACTCAGATATTGGACTTGATCACACAGCCGTCCTATGTTATATGTACTGCATCACTCACATATTGGACTTGATCACACAGCCGTCCTAATGATATTTATGTACAGCATCACATACAATTGGACTTGATCACAAAGCCGTCCTATGATATATGTCTGCAGACACAATGCTGCTGCCTCTTCTCAATAATGTTCGCACTCTTGTTCTTCGTAAAGGTCATACCAATCCCAAGCGGAACCTGCAATTTCTCAGCTGCAAAACAAATTGCATTGTTCCACCCATAAACATCACGAAGTTGATTGACCTTGACACTGCTGCTGGTGTTCTCATATTGAAATTAGGGTATAACTTCTGCATTGACGGGAGATACATGATGTTTTTTTGATCCAACAGAGGTACGATAGTCAGGGGAAAAAAAATCACAGTTTATCTTCATCTTCCGAAGCTGACGAACACACATTGTCAGAATTTGTGAGCTGTGGGCGACTTCGCTTTCTTTTGCCCAAGCCATTGAAATATGGTCTAGAAATATTCCAGCAGCATCCCACTTCTGAAATGTTACAAAAGTATTTCGGGATGTCCGCAAGCAAAAGTATTATTTACTCTAATCAAACCCAATTCCTGCAGCGTTACTGCTAAGACAAGCACTGACAGACTAACTCCTTACATCTACCCGCTCCTTTACTTATATTGAGAATAGCCCGCCAAAACTTAGTCGTCATTACACTAATATACAACCTTATTTATTTTATGCATTATGTTATCTGTAATTTATTATAATATTTGTATTTTATCATCGGCCTTTATATATTATTATTATATAACAATCATTTTATAAAGATCCATGTGCGCCACCGGAAGTAGGTAGAGTATGACACATTACGCGTGTTAGTGGTATTCAACATAAGTTTGCAGAGACAAATCCGTAAGAAATTCGGCTATCACTCTTTAATTATATAACCTTTACAAGTGTAATTCTTTTAAAGGAAAGCTCCAATGATCGTCATAAAATTTAGCATTAAGAGGGTTTCGGGAGCGATAAATTGATTAAGCCACGTTTCATGTTTACAAAACGCCGTATTATTCGTGTTTTCAGGCAATGAAAAACTGTCATAATCATCATTTTCCTGCCCTTATCCCAATATAAGTGGGATCGGTATAACACGTTTTAAACATGTTGTTAAATAACGAACTTTATGACCGGCCGCCTGCTTGACGTCAATTTACCTTAGTCGCCTTTAACGACATCTCGGTAAATAATATACTTATTATTATATTATTATACTCAGCTGAATACCACACAGCGGGTCAACTTACCTTAGTTGCCTTTTACGACTACTTGATAAGAAATGAGGATGGTCTATTCTACTCAGCTGAATACCGTACGGTGGTCAAAACTGCTACAATATCATTAGAATACTTAGGTACATTTCGTGACTCTCTATGTATGATTGAGCGGTCCCGAAGTGGAGCGGAAGACTCCAGTTCGAGTCCAGATGCATGCAAAAGTATTTTTTGTCTTTTTTTTCAAGCCTAAGTCGCATATCTCATTCGTTTAAAACTATATCTTTAACAAAAATAAGTGAGCCTTTTTTTATAATTTATAGAATTAGGCGTTAATTTTTGCGGAGATCCATAATACAAAAGTAATAATAAAATTATTTTGCTATAATCCGCGATACAGTTAATAGAAAATATATATAGTGGTAAATGTATAGTGAACTATTCGTTTTTTCATACCCGATACATGCAGGATTCGTAAAAACATATGCACAAACCTCCACCACTTCCACCACAATACACAAGCGCTACACGCGTTCACTATCACAAACTCAACAATCGTTTCGCCCCGCAACCGAGGCATCATCAGGAGATAGACTCCACGACAAAATCGCAAAGCCTTTTTTTGATGACAACAACAAATGCACGTATATTAACCTAGTATGTAGATGGTTGGAAGTCAAATCCAGGCTTCCATTATCATTGACATAATCTTCAATAGCATCCATATTTATCAGTTACACTTCCACTGCATATGTACTGGACTCCTTATATGGAGCATATATCCAACGTACCGTTACGTTACTAATCAAGAGATACATCTAAATCTAAATATTACCACAATTAGGAAAGAGGTGCGAGGACTGTCAGTTAAATACAAAAACCGTCTTCTCAATCATCCCAATAACTTGGCCAACCAGTGCCTGGAACAGAAATTTTCCCAGGAGACTTAAAAATACTCTATACTCGATCTAGACAAACGAATCTAGGCGGCAACAGATACTGTCGAGTCCTAATGAAGATCGTCCGATACAAAACAAATACATACAAATTTGCTCATAGTCCTACGACTGATAGCAGATGACGTTATAAAAAAAATACTGGACTAATATTAATAGAATTTGGTACGAACGAATCATACTTATACCGAGTTAAAATATGGGGTATAAAAATTCCTGTTCTCCGTTCAAAAACAAAAAGTAGAAACAAAGTAAATACTTGAGGGATTTTAACACGACTTGACTTGAGTTTGACTTTGCACTTGTTGCAGCTTGTTTTATATAAACGGTGGAACGGTTGTTACAATGTATTTTACAGCTTTACCTCCCTCGTGATGATATAAACATTTTATTTGGTCTCTATGGTCTTTCGTCAAAGCTTCCGTTACTGCAAGCGACATCATTTATTTTCTGTTGGGAATAGAAATGCATATATGCTTCGCTAACTCTTGAATACGGTTTACGTAACACTATGTAAATGTAACAAATAAATAAATATGTATAAGCCTAAGCTAAAATAATTATGTTTAAGCAAAGCTTTGCGATTTTGTCGTGGAGTCTATCTCCTGATGATGCTTCAGTTGCGGGGCGAAACGATTGTTGAGTTTGTGATAGTGAACCTGTGTAGTGCTTGTGTATTGTGATGGAAGTGGTGGAGGTTTGTGCATGTGTTTTTACGAATCCTGCACGTATCGGATATGAAAATACGGATAGTCCACTATACATTTAACACTATAGATATTTTCTATTTACTGTATCGCGGATTATAGCAAAATAATTTTATTATTACTATTGTATTATGGATCTCCGCAAAGTAACGCCTAATTCTATTAATTATGTATAAGCCTCCTTCGCAAGAAAATTTTTATTTCAATATTAATAAAAATAAAATACTAGATTATCGAAAATCCTCACAATATACTAGACTTGCTAACAAAGAGGTTTAAATTAAGCTTAAGAAATATGCTTATACATAAAGCATATTACACAGTTGAAGAATATTTGGACGATAAAATGCTTTGATTTGAAAATCCTACCAGCTTCATACAACGCAGTTTAATAAAGCAAATCGAAAATGTTTAAAAGATTGACCGCCGAGTTTGCTTTCTGGTTCTTCTCGGTGAGAGCAACATTCCGAAAAAGAGCTTGAAGAAGAAGCTTATAATATTTTTTTTTATTTGATTTTAACTTACTCAATTAGAAAAGTAATACAACGCATTAATGTTGTAACTATTTCTATAAACATCAACATCAAAAGACAAATCTCTTATATTCTTACATTAGTGTTATAGAAGCAATAAATATATATTATGTGGCAATTACACACACGTCACCCGTCCCTAAAGTGAGTAACTTAATACTTGTGACAGACAAGTGGTAAATATATATATATAGTTTGAAATCATTTCATAAATACACCCAGACTTGAAGAACCAACGATTTTTAAAGAAAATGTTGGCTGTCGGCGGGAATCGAACTCGGCAGGGTAACACCTGAGCCAACGGGCGATAAAATTATATAAAAAAAAGTAATAATAACATTATTTTACTATAATCCGCGATAAATTATTATTTTGCTAAAATCGCTATAACAAACTGGATAACTCAGCGGTAATACCTTGCGACTCTCTTGAGATTCGCGAATTCAAACTCCGGACAGGCACCATTCAATTTTTCTATTAAAACTTATGTGTCTGATTGGAATTTATCTCACACTTTTCGGCGAATGAAATCATAGTGAGGAAACCTGCATATCTCTAAAGAATTCTAGGGATATGTGTAACCTACCAATCCGCAATGGAGCAGCGTGGTAGCTTAGCTCCAGTCCTCCAAAGACGGAGAGAGGAGGCCTATGCCCAACATTGGAATAGTATCAGGCCGTTACTTTAAATGATGTTTGTATAGTTTATATATTAAACATACAATTTCCTTAAACTGTGGAAATTAGTTCAACTCAGGCAACATTCAACCGAGCCGGCCTTGACTCGCAGAACTGTTTCAAAATCCATAGGGCGTTAAACTTTAAAATATTTGCGTGTGATTTCGCTTAGGCAATCGCGTTTGCGAGACGATATGCGAATGACTGTCCTATGATGTTGCATAATGCATTGCATTTAAAGACAGGAAATGTTCGCTCTTTAATCACAGCGTATTTAGATATGGTAGTTGTTTGATTGGTCAACACATAGAGATGTGAGTTAGTCGTTTAATATCACATCCTGGACATTAATTGCAAGCGGCAGTACTGCATTTACATTTCAATTTGCATTTAAAAGTAACGGCCTGTTACTATCCCACTGCTGGGCATAGGCCTCCTCTCTTGTTTAAACTTGTAACAAGATAAAAGTTAAAAGTGTAACAAATAAGCTTATACGTAAAGCATATTACAAAATTGAAGATTATTTGGAAAATAGAAATGCCTGGATTTGAAAATCATATCAGCTTCATATTAGACAGCAGTTTAATAATGTGTAATTGAAAATATTGAAAAGACTGACCGACGAATTTCATGCTGGTTCTTCTCGGTACGATCAACATTCCAAACCAGTCGTAGCTTCATTAATCATATTGACGGTTGACGATTCAAAAGTGCCTGAAATGACTTATTTGAATAAACATTATTTTGATTTGATTTGATCTCTCCGTTTTTGAAGAAAAGGATTGGCGCTAAGTCCCCCGTTCTAGTATCAATAACTCTATGACTGAAATACAAGTGCACGCAATTTGCTGACGTTGCCACTCTTAGAAATTATTACGAAACAGTCATGGTCGGCTGTCACCACCAATTGGGAGTGGTGACTCAACGTACTGTTATTGCTGCTTGACAATCATGGCCACATCTGTTTATATTATTTATCGCAATTATGCAGAGACCGTCTCTAGAATGTGCTGATTATATTTTGTCGGCCTATCGATAAACTAACTGTGAATCGTGAATTCATCCGCGATTTGTGCATGAAGTATAAAGTTATAGCATGTTAAGCATGAAGTATGAAGTATAAAGTATGAAGTTGCAAAAGAATAAATTCCAAAAGAAATTTGACTGGCTCCTTTGCGCAGTTGGCCTTAAGCTCAGCGGGTTGCTCATTCGATTCCCGCCGAGGGAGGGAACATTTTATATAAACAAATTGTTGGTTCTTCGAGTCTGGGTATATTTATAAAGTATATATTTAAACTTATATATAAATCTAAAATATTCTTTACATTTAAACAAGTTCTTTTGAATCGCCAACTTCATTCGGAAAGCTGTTCCTACCGTGAAAACCCAGGAAGAAACTCGGCGGTTGCTCTTTTCAAAATTACATTTAGTCATTACTGTCTTGTATAGGGTCGAAGAGTATTATAGCAAAGTATAAGATTATAGCAAAATAATTTTATTATTACTTTTGTATTATCTCGCAAAGTAATACCTAATTCTATAAATTATTTAGACACTCGGCCGGGTCTGCAAGTTTCAAAGAAAAATGTTAAACTAACGAAATGAACATAAAATAACTTTCAAGGATGGAACCCCACGATCCCTGCGATAAGAATCCGTTCACATTAACCGCTGAGGCATGAAATAACGTTTAAACGTTTAGAATTTTTTGGAAACAAGATATTATCACTAGAGACTTCGTTATTTTGAATGCACGTTCCTGCTTTATAAATTTCTTCACGATGCGTTATAAGAAGATTATTTACAGATTATTATATTACATCTTGATGCGATTATACGAGTGTCCCTGCTTCGTTTACTCTCATCACAGGTGAACAGGTTAGATTCCCGGTCAAATGAATGTATTTTATATTTTCATGTGCGACTTATTTTGTTTAAATCTTTATTTTAGCAGGTTTTTTCGAACGGAATATGTCCCTCCCGTGACTTAATTTTTGTTGATGCGTTTTTTGATTTTTATACGTAGCATTCCACTATTATAACGAAGCCTTCTTATATTGAGTCTTATAATGTTGAAGTTTTTAAACACAAAAGTGATCATAAAAGTTATTTTAGTATAATTCGCGATTAAGGAAATAGCTACCCCTCTACCCTGTACAAGATAGTTATAACCAAACGTAACTAGTTATAAGGATTTTATTTGAAAAGTGCAACCACCGAGTTTTTAGCTGGCTCTTCTCGGTAGGAACAGCTTTCCGAAACAGCGGTAGATTTTGACGATTCAAAAGCACTCGTTTACAAGTTTACTTGAAAAAAGAATAGTTAAAATTTCAAATTACTTTTATATCATTCCATAGATATTGGTGGGTGACGCGTTATTTAAATGGTAGATACGTTTTTATTTTTAGTATCCAAGTTATTACAATGCAGCCATACCTACCGGCCGTGATATAAGAACGAATCACGTCGTGCTATAGAAAATAGTCTGCAGGTAATTTATTTTTTACCCTGTGGATATTTTTGTGGAGGTAAATAAATAATGGTAGAGTAATCAACTGGCAGCTCGTAGCTAATGTTGAGTTTTATCATTTTTTACTGCCACGTTTTCGGTTTTATAATAGAGTTATTATTTTGTTTTTCATTACATCAAAAAAGAAGAAAGACCCGTGTACGTGTAAAAGTAACGGACTGTTTCTATCCCACAGCTGGCCGTAGGTCTCCCCTCTCCATTTCAGGGTTTTATCTATACTAATATTATAAAGAAGAAAGATTTGTATGTATGTATGTTTGTAACGTTTTCACGCAAAAACTACTGGGCTGATTTCAAAAATTCTTTTACCACTGGAAAGCTTCTTCTTCACTGAGCAACATAGGCTATATTATATTTTCAAAAAAAATAGGGATCCGTAACAAAATTGTAATAATGTGAAAAATTAAGTCGTAAAAATCTTTCATCGCGTGCTAAAACTATTGATGATAGAACAAAAAAATGTTCTACAGTATTAAAGAACGTATCAATATCCACAAAAAAGTCCGTAATACCATACGTCTAACTATTATAGCTATGCCAATATAACTACTTTTTTATATTGTAAAAGTTGATTAAATTGCCGACAATAATCAAACCATTTATTCAAATCTCTGTATTAATCCTTATCCCATTAAATTATATTTTATAAAAAACTGTTTCAATACCTGTAAAATAAGTTATTAAAATCCGACATCCATATAATTTAAGAATGTAAATGAAAAGCAAATAATGCCATAACAAATTCATTGTAGCGACCGTTATAGCAGGGTCTGCATTTGTTGAGTTAGGTCTTATTCCAAGAATACTAATGATACCCATTTTTATAATGAAATATTCTATAAAATAAATCTATAGACCGACTTCGTAGACTTTCCACTACCACAAGATCGGTACGGACGCGGGTGAAACTAGTAAAAGATATATTTCGTACAGTGTATAAAAATGCAAACAAAAAGCATCATCAAAAGATATTTCCTGATGGTGTTTCGGTTGGCTTATGTATTGGGTATGAAAACGAAAAATACACTATACATTTAGCATTGCATATAATTAATATTTGCTTTATATCAGATTGTAACAAGACAATATCATAGATAGATAAATAGATAAAAAGTAAAGTATAGTAACGGCCTGTTACTCATTATATGGTATCTTGTACAGGGTAGAGGAGTAGGTAAATCCACGTATTTTTGTCATCTATATAATATTTGTAACACGTATAGCAGGAGCCACGAGCTAATTTAGGTATTTACTTATTTACGACAAAAAACGTAACAAATAAATTATTACTAAAAAAAAGTGTTAAAACATGTATAGAACGTACATTGACTTTACTAATTAATTACTGACGATACAAAAGAGTTTGCAAGAGCTTATTTGAAATTTTCCAAATTATACAGGTTCTCTCACGATGTTTTCCTTCATCGAAAAGCGTGTGATATATTGCAATAACGCACACAGTTTTAAACAGAAAAACACATAGGTTTGAAACCATAAACCTTTGTAACACATTTTGGCCATCACAACTTCGGTAAAATTATAAATTTAAACATTTTCCCTTAAAAAATGTTTTTCAAACCAAAATGTAAGGGAAATTTGTTCGCTAAGCTTTGGTCATACCCCATTAACTGCATTCATTCATTTATTACATAATAAAAACTGTAATGAATAAAAAATATTTACATAGTAGACTTGTTAAAATATTTTTATGTTGAAAATATTAAACTGAATAGGCGTAAAAGTGTTTCACTCCTATTTCCAGTTCCTATTGACCTGAATAGTTGCGAATTTAATTTATGTTTTTAACCGCGGCTTTCGTTCCCGCTAACTTAGTTGAGTAGAAATACGTAGAAATATATAGGACAATTACATAATGTTTTGAAAAAAATATTGTCTGCAGGAATCGAACCCGCGACGTGCGTACCTGAAGTTTGAGTTAGGTTTAGGTCACTAACACCATCGTCACGGGCCCGTTACTGGACTAGCATATTTTGTGTACCAGCACCAACACACTACCCTACTAGCACTGTACGCATTCACTACCACAATCTCACCCCTCAACATTAATTTGCACCATTACTTTAAAACTACGTTTGTTTGGCTGATGCATCGCTATGCGATTTTGTGTTCAGCGAAAAGCGTGTACAAAGAAAAATTGCAATTATCAATTAGACACATAAGTTTTACTGAGGAACTCATTTGAGCCTGCCCGGGGTTTGAACTAGTGATCTCCTCGAAAGATTTTCACGGAAGGCTGAGCTAACACCTCTTGGTAGGTATTTAATTATTCAACAGTGAATCTTTAGTAAGTTAATTTATTTAGTGAAACTAAAACAGTATTTTAGGTTCCCGTTAGTGTTTAAGGTAATATAGGAAGGAAAATCAATATATAGTATATTATATACTGCTCTGAAATCATAAATAGTTTTTCATTCTATATGTTACCTCGGTTTTAAGTTTTAATTGTACCAATTCCCATAAATATTCGTACAGCGGAATAGCTGTGAAACGGAACAGACAGATAGACTTTCGTATTATAATATTACTATTTGTGCCTGCGGTTTGATTCATCTATATCTATACTAATATATAAAGCTGAGGAGTTTGTTTGTTTGTTTGATTGATTGTTTGAACGCGCTAATCTCAGGAACTACTTTACCGACCGATTTGAAAAATTCTTTGAGTGTTAGATTGTCCAATTATCCACGAAGGCTATAAGCTATATACCATCACGCTAAGATGAATAAGAGAGGAACAGCAATAAAAAATATTTTGAAAACTGCAAAATTTAAAGCTTTCCTTGCGTGCACTAAGTTAACGGTGAAAGTTATTAAAAAATCACGTAGTACTACAAAATTGTTTCCCTCTAAAAGTTCTTAATAAAATTCCGCGACAGCGTATGTCTAGCTTTTAAGATATACCTACTTTAACCATAAATAATATGTGTTATGATTTACTCAAATAATAAGACAAGTCCACGTTAAGGAAATTGCGCTTGAAACGCTAAAGTAAAAGTAAAGTAGCGGCCTGTTACAATCCCACTGCTGGGAATAGGTCTCCTCTCTCCGTTTCTGGAGAGAAGGGTTGGAGCTAAGACCTACCACGCTGCTCCAATGCGGATTGGTAGGTTACACATATCTGCAGAGTTCTCTAGAGATATGCAGGCTTCCTCACGGTGTTTTCCTTCACCGAAAAGCGTGTGATAAATTGCAATTATCAATTAGACACATGAGTTTTAATAGAAAAACTCATTGGTGCCTGCCCGGGGTTGAACTCGTGTTCCCCTGGAAAGAGTCGCACGGCCTCACCGCTGGGTTATCACAGCTCTCCAAGTGGTTAGGACCCTACGTTGTGAAAAGCTAGTATTGCATAAAATATATAAATACTAAAATAATAATAAAATAAATGAGGTTACCACATTGTGGGACGTGACTTCCACTGAAACCATTCCGATCGTTATATCTGCGAACGGATTAATCTCAGTCTCGCTTATCATCTGAGGCAGCTGGGTTTCCGTGGCAGTTCGCTGGCAGCAAAAATGCAGGAGGCAGTACTCCTCGACTCGGCTAAAATAGTTGATCATCCCACCTGGACCACACGGACCTGTCCCACTGAACCACTGGACCACATGGCCCTGTCCCACTGAACCCTATCTCTTTGTGTTTACGTATAAATATATTTATGATCTGTATTTTATTTTTTAAATCATATCTATAATATTTTAAAACATATTTAACTCGGGCATGAGTGATTTTGTGAAAATAAATGAATAATAGAATTCGGTTAGAGAGGTCTAAAATTTGATGATAGATCTGTAAAGATAATATCTTTATTTTCAATCATATTTATGTAAGAATGTTTTTGGTATGATAAAGGTATTATTATTGTTGTGTAAACGACAATTTTGACGTATATTAAATGGCGAATCTAACTAACTCATTTATATAAATCAGTATTGATTATGAACAAAAGAAAACAGTCAAAAATAGTTTTCATTGAAATTTTGAACATAAAAGTAGTTATTGTGAGTTTACTACAGGAGATAGAGACATGCTGTCACGGATTTTTCTGTAGTTTTTTAAAGATCTACAATTCTTTAGTATATTAATTTTGTGTATCTCTGTTTATTAAGAACCGCACGCGAGGAAAACTCCAAGTTTCTAAAACTGTTATTAACCTAAACATTCTGGAATAATTGCACTATCTTTTAGTAAAAACCGTACAACAATTTGCTTAGTATATTTTGAAAAAATTGAGCACATACAGACACACAGTTTAACTTTTGAGTACTTTCTTTTATAATAACTAATAGATGATGTTAGCTTTAATTCTGGCTATGTCCACATTGGTCGGGCGGATTATCCGTAACAGACAGACAGACAGACTTTTGTATTTATAACATTAGTCTTTATTTGTAACAAAAATGTACAAGTTATGTCTATCTTAAATTACTTACACGCTAGTACTATACGATTAATCATGTCCACGTGGAATGGTCCCAAGAACCCTGACAGCGTTAATATCTATACTTATTATAAAATAAAGTCCCAGAAAGCTGTCTGTCTGTATGTAATCGATTTTCTCAAAATCTACTAAACGGATTTTTGTACGGTTTTCACCACGCATGGTGCAATACTTCCGGATGGTATAGGTAAATAGTACATATCGGTATTATGTAAATTGTGTTGAAAGAGATCGAACAGTTTTAAAAAATTGCTTGCTGGAATTTAATCGCGTGCGCTGCGTAAACCAGCAGAGATACGCTAAAGTAATGTAGTAGCGAATTGTAGATCTATAAAAATAAAATAAAAAAGTCCGCGACAGCATGTTTCTATCTCTTACGATTAACACACAACAACTATTTTGATGTTCAAAATTTCATGACACCCTGGTTTCGATGCGGGTGAAACCGCTGGCACAGCTAGTTAGTATGTATAAAGGACGCTGAAATATTGACGTGTCAATACAAATTCTTATTTGTATAAGTTAGGTGCATTGCTAGCAGTTTGCCTGGGCAGCAGCTGCGCGGGGTCAATTGGTGTTGACCCTAACATTAAAACCCAGCCAATGTTAAATACATTGAAATCGTGGCAAGCTCACATACGGACCGACCTCCTCAAACCGGCAAAGCTATACGTGTTTCGTCCTAACACTTCTGAGTGGCCCATTCTAGGAGCGGTATGGCGACCAAATTTTAATTGTCCTCAGATTCTCCATACATACAAACAGACGTGCACGTTCTCGAGTTCCATCGCCGTAAGACAGTAATGACTAAATGTAACAAGTCAAATCAAATCAAATCAAAATAATCTTTATTCAAATAAACCATTTCAGGCACTTTTGAATCGTCAAGCATCAATATGATTAATGAAGCTACAACTGGTTCGGAATGTTGCTCTTACCGAGAAGAACCAGCAAGAAACTCGGCGGTCAATCTTTTAAATATTTTCAATTATACATTATTAAACCGCTGTCTTGTATGAAGCTGAAAGGATTTTCAAATCCAGGCTTTCTTATCAACCAAATAATCTTCAATTTTGTAATATGCAAGTAGTAAAGAATTACATTTTGAAAAGAGCAAATATTTTGAATTTGAATTGCAATACTAAGAAAACATTTAGTTCATTTCAGATTAGCTGTCTTCTGAAAGCTTTATCGACAAGCGCACTAATGAAAAAAAAGTATCGGCCTGTTTATCCCACTACTGGGCAAAGACCTCCTCTCTCCGTTTCTGGAGGTAAGGCCTCGCTGCTTCCTTTTTTGAATTTAAAAAATTTGAATATAGGTAAAAGTATTATATACTATAGATTTCCACACAGTAATGGCCTACTCCTATGAATAACTTTCTTCATGAATTCTATAATCATACGTTGGAGTAATATAAAGCTGTGATAATTTTTTTAGCTTAAAAGGTTCAAATTAGAAGTTAAAATGTTACATTGCAACGTAGCGTTGAACGGCCTCTTAAGAGGCGTCCCGTGACGTCACGGCTCTTCTGGATGTGATCGTTAAGGCTACCACAGATGTGCGATATTAAGTAAGATGCATATGCGGGTAACCACGTGTTAGAGTTTTTCTAACGTTCCCCTGTGAAAAAGATTTTTTCTATGCGCGCTTTTTGAAAAAAAAAACCATTAAACCTATAAGTATTTTTGATATGCTTCAAATAGGATGTTAAATTTGTTTATTTAAATAAATCCCTAAAGTAAGTAACTTAATACTCGTGTTATGTGTGACGGACAACTGGTAGATATACTACGTTAAATATAATTAAATACAAATATAGACCCAGGCTGCTAAGGCAGGGTTACATCAAATGTCAAATATTGTAAAATTATTTTATTAGAATTTTTCAGTAATGATGAAATATCGCAGCCAATGTCAGGTGACATTTATATAAGCGCGAGATAGATATTGGGGTATTCTGACCCGATTCCGTTATATCAACATCCGTCTTAAAGAACGGACGTGGAATGCTAGGTTTCGTAAATTAATATTAAATGTACCTAACAGTTCATTATCATCTATTAATTCTTAATGATTAGGTTCTTACTATTAAAGTTACCGAAATCAAAATTAGTCTAAATCGAGTAATCCTTATTTGAATGCCATCCATGACATCATGCTACGAGCAATTTAAAAAAAACTAGTGTTTTCTTTTTCTTCATAGTTATGGGTTTCTTTAACACTATATAAAATAACTTTTTTGCATGAGGCCACTTTAACACTTAGCGTGCGATAACTCGAGTACGTCCGGCTTTTTTCACAATTATACTAATATTTTTGGTTCATTATTTTTTATTCTGCCTGTTAATAATTATTTTTCACTTTTTAGCTTTTTTATTCTATGAAAGCATGCTATTTAGCTTTTTTAAACTAGTTATATATTTATTTTTTTCTCTTAAATGTGATCGATTGTCAAATTTTTTACAAAACAAATACAAATAAATCAAAATATTGTATCGTTGACGATTCTTGATAAACTACAAAATTTGAATTAAATCTGCCCGGTGAAAGTATCAAAATCAAAAGGTGATACCATTTTAACATTTTATTTTACATATATTTTTATTTTACATTATTTTATTTATATTTTACCATTTTTAACCGTGACGCAATCCATCCTGGCTACAGCTGAAAAACAGTGTTGTGTGACAAAATTTTGTCACTCAATTCATACTGAGCTGTTTGCTATTTTCCTCTTTCTATGCTATCCAGTATATGTATTTATGTATGTATATATATATATACATATATTAGGTTTAGGTATTTTATTTAGGTATTATTATAGTTGTATGGGTAGCGCGGCGCAGTACGATTTTTGTCGTGGAGCCTATCCTCATGATGCTTCGGTTTCGGGGCGAAACGATCGTCGAGATTGTGGTGGTGGGTGTGTGTGCTGCTTTTGTGTGCGTTGTTGCTGGTGAATTGCGCCTTGGGGTGCATGTGGTGACTGGTCCTGCATGTATAAGGTGCGTAAATTTTGCCTGCTTCATACACATTGGCTTTGCATGCATTCACTTAACCCGTGCGGATTATAGCAAAGTAGTTAGTTCTGTTGTATTGCTTGTAATATGGAATTCCGCAAAGTAACGCCTGCTTCTATAAATTATAGTTATAAGGTATTATATATATATTATGTTTGTATAAGTTACTGTGTAAGTGTGCAGTGTAGCACAGGAAGTTGAAATAAATGTTTTTTCTTTCTTTTATTTTGAAGTTTTTTATTTATTCAGAACGGGACGAAAATATTCTTTTTTTTCATACGAACATAAGGTCAAAGCCATCGTTTGTCTATAGTTTGTATATTTTTGTGCCTTTAATAAAATAAATTAACACCACATGTCCACGGTATAGTTGAAGAACGTTATTTAATATTTACAATTCGTTATTCCTAGAATAGCTAACTTTATATAAATTTTGATAAAGAAAGAATGTAAACACTCCGGCGAGGTTGCCATGTGCGCCCGGTTCCCAGTCCGCATGCGTGGGAACCGGGCGCGCCACGACGCGACGCGACCATTTTCAACGACGCGTTCGCTTTTTGCCGAGTAAAAGTTTATTAATATTGACTACCGCGAGCCCATTAACACCATGGTACTCTTCTTCAAAAGACCATGGTATTTGTTGAACCGATTGTAGTAATACGTAATCGGTTCAGGCATTCAGTTAAATAGTAGTAGGGCATCGAGTAAATATTTTCTTTATTTCGCCGCACGACCGTGTTCGATTTCAGTTTATCGAAATATTTTCAATGACATTATTTAACTTATTTATTTATTTGTAACAAATCCACAGCTATTATTAAAACTACATTAATCTAAATATAGAAATCTTAACATAACTATTTAGGGTTACATTATTTAAATTAAACATAATGGACTTAGTCAATCTATAGGATAGGAGGACAGAAGCTGTGATAGCCCAGTGGTGAGACCGTGCGACTCTCTACAGACGAACATAGGTTCAAACCCCAGGCAGGCACCAATGAGTTTTTCTATTAAAAACTCATGTGTCTAATTGATAATTGCAATTTATCACACGCTTTTCGGTGAAGGAAAACATCGTGAGGAAACCTGCATATCTCTAGAGAATTCTGGGGATATGTGTAACCTACCAATCCGCATTGGGGCAACATGGTAGGTCTTAGCTCTTATCCTTCTCTCCAAAAAAATGGAGAGAGGAGGCCTATTCCCAGCAGTGGGATTTTAACAGGCTGTTACTTTTTAATCTATAGGATTAATAAAAAAACAGAAAATCAACAAAATTTTAAGGTGAACGAGTATGAAAGATACATTCTTATTTTTAAATTAATTCAAGTTAACATAGTAAGTAAAATTTTGTATGATTTTGTATGTACTGTCGTTTTGTATGATAATGTTACCTAAAGCTGAAAAGTTTGTTTGATTGATTGACTGATTGTTTTAACGCGCTAATCTCAGGAACTACTGGACCGATTTGAGTCTTTGAGTGCAAGATAGTACATTTACCGAGGAAGGCTATCTATAAAACATCACGCCAAGTTAAATAGGAAAGTAGTAGCAATAAAAAATATTTCGAAAATTTATAGCTTTCCTTGTGTGCGCTGAGTGAACGGTGAAGCTTATTTAAAAATCATGGAGTACAAAATTTTTCTTCTCTAAGAGTTCTAAATAAAAGTCCGCTACAACATATGTCTAGCTTTTACCGTTTACCTGCTTTAACCATAATTAATATAAATATTATGGCTCACTCAAATAATAAGAGACACGCAAAAGTCCACGCGAACGAAGTGGCGTTTCAAAGCTAGTGTTATTATATGTGTGGTGTATTTGCTATAATTTTGTTTTTATGTGTATTGACATGAAAGAGGCTTTATGTGAAAATTGGTGAAGAAGATGAAGAATGTTATGAGATTTGTGACTCAATGTTGTTATTCGAGTTTAAATTTGTTCTAGTCCTAATTTAAGCTTATTAAAAAAAAATTGGCGAGACTGGCATTTCAATAGAATAAACCGTTTAATACTACCATCCCTTTTAAAGGAGATCAATATTATTAACTAGCTGACCCGGCGAACTTCGTACCGCCTACCAGTCAAAGAATGGTGTGCTACCTTTGAGCTAAACTAATTTAGGCTTTGATGAACGTAACACAATGACACAAAATAAATTTCTGAACGCTTGCGTAAATGTTAATCATTTGTCATTATTTCTGTACGCACACATAAAACCTTCCACACAGAACCTTCTATGTATCTGCTTAATGCACTTTTCAACCTTTTTAATTTTTAATAAAAAAAAATACAGACAATAATTCATTAACCCTTTTTTAAAAGTTTACACAAAGTACATTTCTGAACGCATGCATAAATGTCAATCATTACTCACAGTATTCGACAGGATGACAACAAATATTCGACAGATATAACGAATGAACATTTATTTATTTTCATAATTATGTATTCGTCGATTTTTCATTGTTTTTAAGATGTATTTGTTATTCGTGGCGGAGACAAATCCAACGAATCAAAAACCATGAAAATTGGTCCAGCAGATCTCGAGTTATAAGTGTCGTAAGAAACCCCATTGTTTTATATATATAAGATGAAGACTAGGGATATAGTAAAAGTGCATAGTCAATAGACAACGAATAAATCGGATTGTAGACGAAAATCGAGTTTTTTTTTAATTTTGTAATGACCAAACTTAATTTTTAACAAAATTAAATTTTCATAAGAACCTTTTGAAAATAATTTACATGACGAATTTAAGTTGCTATAAAAATTAAAATTTAAAATACTCTTCATTCAAGTAAATTTGTAAACAAGTGCTTTTGAATCGTCAACTTTACTGCTGGTTCGGAAAGCTGTTCCTTCCGGGAAGAGCCAGCAAGAAACTCGGTGGTTGCTCTTTTTTAAATATACTCATAACTAGTTACATTCAGTCATTACTGTCTTGTACAGGCTAGAAGTGCAACTATATCCACACATTTTAATTATCTAATTAATCCTCAACAGTATAGTAGGCTTTCTGCATCAGCCTCCTTTTAATAGTGTTTTTAAACTGCTGTAACGGCATGGCTAAAATTGATTACGGAATTTTATTATAGAATCTTATACCCAAACCCACAAATGACTTACGTTCTTTTGCCGAAACGGCTTGACCGATATCTATGAAATTTATATATATCCAGTTGGTCTGAACATCGGCTACTACCTACTTTTCATACCCCTTGTTTGCTAACCCCCACCCACTTCACACCAATTTTTTTTTTGGACAATTTTTTTTATAATATACACTAGAAATAATTTATATGGCAAAACAACGTTTGTTCTGTCAGCTAGTATATATACAGATTAATAGGTTAATTTAATTGCCTTATAACTATAATAAAGCACATTCACTATGGTGATTTAGTTCAAAAGAGATGCGCTAAAAAAATTGTAGAATAATTTTTAGAATTAGTCGTTACTTTGCGGAGATCTATATTAAATAATTAATACTAAAACTATTCAGCTGTAAGCTTTAATTATTACTTTTGTCGAAGCTTTCGACCCTCCGAAGTATCGAACGAACGCGGCCGACGGCTAACGCGTTGCGTTGAATATCTTAGTAGATATATATTCTAAGATATACCGCTACATAACCAGTTCACGGGTGTTATTTGGGAGCCAGTGTCCAAGTAATTAAGTCCCCGTTCCACCGCATACTTTACATTTTATTGCGTACCTATAACACACCTGCCGGTTAATCTCATTTATAGCAGCGTGTAACAAAGTCGTTAAACTAAATTTTATCTGTAACAAAGTTGATTTAACAATATATAATACCCGCTACTTCATCTGCGTCAGCCTAAGCGTTTATGTACTCATAATAATGCAATATCCTTCCATTTTTTCTGAAATTTGAATAGGATTTTTTTGTCCCGTATCACCGCCAACACGGTGTATAAGCTTTCATTGTTTCGTTAAAAGCGTAACAGACTGACAGAGTTACTAATATGATCTTTGGGCGTATAGATGCATTTGGCCAAAAGCTGGACTCATAAAGTTTCCAATGTGGAAGTACTGCGACGTATTAACCAAAAATGTGAACTTTTGAACACCGTCAATGTCCTAAAAGTGTTATATCTGGGGCATGTGTTTAGGCACGAGAGGTATGACCTTTTCCAGCTGATCATGATGGGAAAAGTAGCAGGAAAAAGTGGTGTTAACTCAACTCAGGATACCAATGTTCAGAATATTGCCATTAATAGAACCTTCTCTGGAAATGACATTAAACGAACATATATAGTAATAAGATATAAAACCATTGTGCTTGCGCCGGTTAAGTGATTACTAGAATTGTTTACCAATAGGGTTGACACATTTAGATGCCAAAGAAACTTATTAATAAGGTCCCCCGCAGCATCTGTACGTTCCCTGGCATTCATTTATTTACTAATATTATATATAAAATTCTCGCGTCACCATGATAGTGTTACCATACTCAGAAGCGGTTTGACCGATTTTTACGAATATGCATATTTAGTAGGTTTAAGAATCCGTTAATATCTATTTTTCATACTCCTAAGTGATAAGAGTTGTTTACCAACATTTATTTTTATTTTGTAGTATTTTTTTTTTCGTAGTAATTTTTTTTTTGCAACTTTTTTAAAATTTAAAGCCACTATGAAACATCAGATTATTATAAAGAGGAAAGATTTGTATGTTTGTATGCATGAGTGTGTGTATGTTTATAATGTTTTCACGCAAAAACTACTGGACCGACTTCAAAAATACGGATCCCTCATAAAATTATAATAAGGTGTGAAATAATCAAACCATAATATTTGCATCTCCTTATCATACTAAATAATATTTTATTAAAAACTGTTTCAATACCTGTAAAATACTTTTTAAATTATTAAAATCGGACAATTCCAATTAAAAGATTTTAAAATGTCAATACAAAGAGAATAACAACGTCATAACAATTGTAGCGTTTTGTATTTGTGTACCTATGAATACCCTCCGTTAAAACTTTCCTTGGCCTTATCTCAATAGTTATTGATCAGTTATTGATCAAACTGAAAGTTTGGTTCTCGGACATTTACAGAAATAAGGACGGATATTTACAAAAATAAGTCTATAGTGTGACTTAGTAAACTTTCCACTATCACTAGATCGGTATGGACGCGAGCGAAACCGCGGGCCATTGCTAGTAGTATATATAAGGCTGCATATTACTATTTACAAAGATGAATAAAACTATTAAAGTTGAATTAAACATATTTAAAACATGTTATGCCGAACCCACTTAGAATGGGATATGGGCAGGAGCATGATGATGTTTTTTAGATAAAACATAACTCTTTTTTTACATACATATACAAAAACTTTCCTTTAAATTTAAACTATTGTGAATATTCACAGTTAATGTGTAAACACCGGGTATACTCAGGTCTAATTTCACCGGGTTAGCCCGACTAATTTCACGCCAGTTCCCGCTGCGATAATGTCGTATATAGAGCTCATGAATAAGTGGAGAGATGATAGTACGGGCTCGAAACTAGTCGGGCTAACCCGATAAAGCCGGTGTCTACACATTAACTACTTACGCTTCCAGTTAATGTCTTTATAAATATCTCGTAAGCTATTTCAGCTTCGTAAGCTGTGAGCTGCAGCGGTGAGACCGTGAGACTCTCTAGTGACGATCATTCAAACCCCGGGCAGGCGCCAATGAGTTTTTCTATTAAAACTCATGTGTCTAATTGATAATTACAATTTATGACACGCTTTTCGCTGAAGGAAAACATCGTGAGGAATCCTGCATGTCTCTAAAGAATTCCAGGGATATGTGTAACTTACCAATCCGCGTTGGAGCAGCGTGGTAGCGCTTAGCTCCAACAAACGAAGAGAGGAGGTTTACATCCAGCAGTGGGATATTAACAGGCCGTTACTCAAGCTACTTCAGTGGACATCGGTGATTAATAAGTTAAGTTCACTAAAGATATTTCATACTTATTTGGCACGGCCCTACGCCCAGACGATAAGATTCGTGCGCAGACGCAGTCTCGCAAGATTAAAGTGCGTTAGTTCTATTGAACGGCTGCACTCAACATGAATGAAAGTCCGCCTCGCACGATACGGCGTGGGTGAAAGAACGACAGTTCGGACATCGCGCCATTGTGGACAGGATATCCGTAATGGACTAGATGGAGTTGTTTACATCGTTACACTGACGTCTTCATTAAAGTTATATTACACCTGCGTAACTCAAGACAAACATCTAAGTACAGAGTCCTGAGGAATGTCTCCGAGAATACGTGGGCGAACCCGGTTTTACATAAAAAAATCATGACGTGAAAATTCCAAATACTTTGTTTTTTTTTGTGAGGAAGCACCAATACCAGGGAGAGCAATATTTTGCCACCTTCTGTACCCTATCAATATGCGAGTCAAAGGGGTGCTAAACATTTCATTTTTCGACCTTTTAAAGAACGTTCGCAAGCTGTCGCTTATCCTTTCCGACCAAACATGCGTTAATTCGCGATTAGTTAATTCAATATTATAATACGCACCCTTTTGCAACAGGTGGAATTTTGCTCAAAAACCAGATTTGTAGTATTACAATTATTTTATCTGTCCTTAAAAATTCTTATTTTCCATCATTCAGGAGTCTTCTTCGTAAGAATCGATATTCCAATGTATGACGGCAAAATCTATATGCAGAACTTTAAGTAATACTTACTTGACTTGTTCGACAGTTTCTTCACTCTGTTGTTGCAAACTTGATACTACTTTGTATAACAAGAACGGAAACATTTTTGAATAAGCTTCTTATTCATAGAATTTTCTATATCTAATATTATAGATAATATCATTTTTTATTGTGTTTTTAGTGTCTATTAAAAATACTTAACCCTTTCCGGTCGTGAGCCACTCTCAGCCACCTCAGCAAGGAACCATATGAATCCCACTGCCCATGCTTAATAACCTAATCATTACTAACATCATAAACGCGAAAGTCTGTTTGTAAGCTTTCGCAGCTAACCGGCTGAAGATAATTTAAGGTTATTTAGCATTAAAAGGTAGAACCCCAACAGTCAGGACTAACCACCGACACCAACTGATTTTTGTATTAATTCTACCCGGTTAGTTTTCTCGTAAACATGTAGTAATCTGGCTTCTTGCATTTAAAAGCAACAGAACGTTTTGTCAATAACTCTTTATACTTGAGTGAAGAGAAAACATATAAAAAAGATAGTGGATGAAACAATGGCTATAAGGGCGAATGACTTTGAACCACCCTCATATTTTAATATTTTAAAGATTCGTGATTCTGAAGACCTTAAAAGAAGTAAAGACCTCTCGCTCACGGCATTTTGCAAATCCATTGCAACACTCGACAACGTGCGTCCGCTTCGATTGGTGAAGAGCGCACGGTGAAGAGTTCTCGTTGGCAGACAGCGTTCCAGACCGGTGGGATGATTACAAACGCAGCCGGTCGGGAGAGATGCACTCCTCAATAAGGCCCGTTGGCATCAACCAAAAAATTTCGGATGGATCAAGCGAAACTTTTAAACTGTCCATTTTTACACCAACCCGACCAAGGACCTGATGGTCGGACGGTTTAGAAGGCTTTTAGTTACGGGTACAGTTTGTTATAAGTGTGTTCTGTCACTTGAAAGGTAACGGTCTTGTGAGGCACTATTCGTGTATCGGAGATTCGCAGATACGCATTTGAAAGTTCGTCAGCGGGCGAGCGGAAACTAAGACCGGCTTTCCAGGAAGCTATTAACCCACGATTATCATACACGGTTGTGTTAAAAACATTATATTGAGGCAATGAAACTGTTCTTGAACGCTCATTAGATACAGGTTAATATCGAGTTTGGGTTAAAACTCGCGATGGTGGCAAAGTGGGAATTAATTTGATATGATGGTAGAAATTTTTCATTTAAAACATTTTTGATGTTCATTAAGACTATATCACCCTTTTGGCTATATCGTAACGTCAATAAAGTACTTCCTTGTTGTTCTTTATATAAACCAAAAAACAAATTAATACTATATGTACAAACAAAAGTATGGTAAATTTACTTTTTGCTTTTTTAATTTACGCTAAATCGAAACCGTCGAGTCCATTGAAGTGGGTAAGTTAAGGTTCCCAAAATACTGGCAACGTTACCCCTTTAAATGGCCAAACTTATGCGTTGACCAAGGTAGCAGCCAGCTCTCGGGTCCCCGGTACGCTCTACGAGCCTTCTCGACAGCCCATTGAAGAAGGAGCATCCGGGCCCCAAAGTCTCTACACCAAAAGGCACCAAAATGAAGCTTCTGTCTGTCTTCATATTTGCGCCTTTTGGCACGTTCTGCACTGCTAGCTGCTGCTCCCGCCATAGTAGGAGGTCCCTCGAATATGGGATGCTGCTGACGTGTAGCATCCCAAACAAGGGACCTCCCTAATTTCTAAGGTATGAGAGTCGAAGGTGACACATGTCATCATCATCCTCCTGCCCTAATCCCACTCTAAGTGGAAACCACAACACAAACATGTTGTCACATGTTTTGGCTGGTTATTTTACGACCGGCCGCCTGCCTGACATCAACTTACCTTAGTCGCCTTATACGACACATCGGAAAGAAATGAAGGTGATGTATTCCATTCAGCCAGATACCACACGGCATCGTAAATCTGGTATATATATTTTATGATAATATTTAGCGCGCTCCAAATTTAATCAACAATTTAACGAGATTTAGATTGCAAGATAATAAAAATTACTTACAAATAACATATAATGTTGAATATAAAACCTACATTGGACATAACATTTATCATTTTCTGTGCTATAAATAGTCTATTACAGGAATCTTATTTCTTACTATTTTTCAAATTTAAATGTTAAATTAAAAATATTTTTTATCCAAGTAAACTTGTAAACAAGTGCAAGAATCGTCAACTCTATTGCTGGTTCGGAAAGTTGTTTCTACCGAGAAGAGCCAGCAAGAAACTCGGCGGTCGTTTTAAAATATAATTATTGCTAGTTACTTTACTGATTACTTTATTTTATTCCTTTTCCTTTAAAGTGTTTATAACATACTAGCTGTTCCGCTACGCTCAGTCTGGTTGAAACCAGACTGAGCCACACAAACGCGTGTCCTCTCAAAACAGAAATCAATTGTAAAATAAAATACTCCGATAACCAGTAAACTTTACAGGAACATCCAGTGGATTATTTTAAAGATTGCCTAAAAATTTCATTAAGATCGGTCCAGCCGTTTCGGAGTTAACAAAGGACATACAGACAAACATTGATTTTTATATATTAAGATTGCGCACAAATTTTATTTTTCTGTACTTATTCTAAATTTGAATTTGAATTATACCAAATCCTGCACGTAATTTGCTCGGTAACGTGGTATAAAGTTTCGTCTTCACGTATTAATATATATAGATTTGGAAAGGCAAAAAACTCATGTCTTAAATAATTAAAACCTGTACTTGTAAACATTTTATTGGCGTCAATGTTCGGTAATTCTGTTAATTGTGATTACGAGAAAATCGTAAAAATGTTTACTTCTCAAAAGCGAGCGGGCATGTGGCCGGCTAAAACGGTGGAATATTGCCGCGATCGCCAATTAATTGCGAAACGAGTTTGCGCTTGTTCCGTACTTATTTGCTGTGATGGCTTGTTGTTCAGAACGCACTAGAACTCTTTCAAAAATCATTTTTTTAATGTCCGGACTCAGTTCGTGTCAACTTAAGTATTAAATAACTCTATACTACAATAGTTTGACTCACAGACTCGAATCAACAACATATTGTTTCATACAATATGTCACATTTCTAATAGTATGGATTTATTCTCTCTGATAACATATATTTATACTCGATATACATAGTTCGCCTGGACATGTTATATTCAAATTCATATTCGTATTTTGATGAGACGCGTCCCGAGTGAATCAAGATTTGATGATTGTCGCATCCGATACCCAGCACTGAAAACTATGCGATCGGCATGTCTATCGGAATATTGTGTCTAGTTCTCTCTATATTCTATTGATTAATCTGAAACACAATATATTGTATACTTGTGGTGCACGCGACTTCGTTCGCAGTGATTTCAGTGTTAAATTAGTTTAATCATGTTCAATTTAGTTTCTCCTCTTTTTAGTATAGCTCCTAATACATATATGTTGAACATTCTCCTAGTCTTTCAGGAATAGAGGTAAAAGCAAGTATAGTTGAAAATATTTTAAAACTATAAAACGTAAAGTGACAGTGTGTTACTATCGCATTGCTGATAGGACTCCTCTCTCCGTTTTTGGAGGGAAGGATTGGAGATAAGACCTACCGCGCTGCTCCAATGCGGATTGGTGGGTTACACATATACCCAGAATTCTCTAGAGATATGCAGGTTTCCTCAAGATATTTTCCTTCACCGAAAAGCGTGTGATAAATTGCAATTATCAATTAGACACATTTGAACCCATAATCATCTTTAGAGAGTCGCAGGGTCTAACTGGACTGGAGGAGGAGCTGGACAACTTCTTTATGTTTTATATAAAGAATATATTTAATACTATATTTCAGTGTTTGTTCAACGTCACTCGACCCACGAGAGTGCAATTTAAATTTTAAGGAGGTGCAATTCGAAAATGGACTCAACACGAGTTTAACCTTTTCGCTTCGGACTATTTAAATGCAATTCTAGATTTCGGTGCCAAATAAAAAAAAATAGCAAATTCTTTTCCTAAATCTTATAATTTGAGTTTCTTAAGTGAACAATTTAAAATCATGATCAAACGAGTGTTGAGTATGAATGTGGATGGATGTGACTATAGGGAGGCCTAAAAGAGATGGTTGTGGTGTGAACATGACATGCATGGCATATAAAAGGAGTAGCGCCAGAGTTGCATGAGAATGAATGAGAAAAACATGTTGTAACGACCCCACTTAGAATGGTATAGGGACAAGAGAGTGATAGTGATGGACTGAAGAATTCAATACGGTCTCGCCCGCGTAGAAATCAGTGAACTGAAAGTTTGAATACAGAAGTCGTTATTGTGAATTAACCGTAAGAGATAGAGACATACTATTGGTTTACGCGACTAAAGCACGCAGTAGCCGAGTTTTTATTTAAACTGCGCGACCTTTTAGCATAAAACCGTAATGTACTATTAACCTAAACTTTTCGGAAGAATTGCATTACCTTTTAGTGAAAACCGTACAAAAATCGTTTTAGTAGATTATGAGACCGTTTTTGGGGACCTTTTTTAAAATGACTATAGATAAATGATTATTTCCCTATTTATAACATATAGAGTATATTATTTATAGAAGCAAACGTTACTTTGCGGAATTCCATGTTACAACAAACACATAATCAAAATCATGATAATTTTTGTAACAAAATTACGATTTTGTCGTGGAGCCTTTCCTCCTGAAGATGCTTCGGTTTCAGGGCGAAATGATTGTAGAGATTTTGATAGTGGTTGTGTGCATTGCTTGTGTGCATTGTTGATGGTGGAGGCGTTTTGAGACACGTGTGGTGACTTGTCCTGCATGTGTAAGGTACGTGAATTTTGCCTCCTTCATACACTTAGCATTACATAGATTCGCTTAATACACGCGGATTACAGCAAAGTAGTTCTGTTATAGTTTCTGTGATATATATAGAGGGGTATAAGACACTGGGTATAGTTGATGCAAACTGTTACTGTTAGCTTGTAATCTATTCAGATTATTTACAGTGTGTCAGACGAGCTGTTTGCTAAGTTTATGTCAAACCGGTTTAGTATCTCACTTAAACGTAGCACAAGCAATATCTACATACCGACATTTGCATATTTATGCTAAGTAATAGCAGAGTGTGCAAGACGTGAAAACATGTTCAAGCTCTCGGATTTAGAAATAGGTAAAGGAGGGATTATAAAATTACAAGTCAAAAATTGAAGAAAGCGTGCAATACTTTGTACCATCTTTTTCGTGTATATTCAAATTCAAAATATTCAAACTCTACTGCTGGTTCGCAAAGCTGTGCCTACTGAGAAAAGCCAGCTACAAACTCACCGGTTGCTCACTTCTATTTTGATAAGATTTTCGAAATAAGTAGATGAAATAAAAATATTGTAATAATTAAGGGATTCTAAAATAGATTGTGACGCACTGTGTTTTATGAATACCTCCCATTTGCATTCATATCAGTCCAAACGCTTGACAACATTTCAGCTAAAAGCATTTTCAATTTGCGATGTGATAGCACTACCCTTTATAGTGGACACGACAGTTTAAACGGTCCTCGTATTTTGAAATAATAGATTTACGGTGGGCTCTCTCTGCAAATTACAGGATTTAATAAACCAGAGGCAGCTTAAAACATCTCATCTGTTTTACATTTTGGAATTGATGTGAATTTGGCAGGTTTAATGACGTCGACGATTTTGAAGCCATTAAATTTATAGCAAAATTCAATTTGCTTAAACACTGTGTTGACATAATACTCGTATGTACATAAATTTAATCTGTCATTCACGCTTCTGACTGTGTGTCGCTATTAACTAAAAAACCACTGACCGTTTCATAAAGTTTTCACTTACATGTTACATTAAATGACGGGAAATAAGTTTGTTTATAATTCATCAAGTACATATATAAATATTTTATTAGTATAATAATATTATCTAATAAAGAAGCTGTGACAGCCCAGCAGTGAGACCGTGCGACTCTTTCGAGGCGATCACGGGTTCAAACCCCAGGTAGGCCAATGAGTTTTTCTGTTAAAACTTATGTGTCTAATTGATAATTGCAATTTATCCCAAGGATCTTCGTGAAGAAAAACATCTTGAGGAAAGTTGTATATCGCTATATAAATCTAGGAATATGTGTAACCTACCAGTGTAGTGTGGTATCCGGCTGCGTAGAATAGTCCGGCTGCCCTTATTTCTTACCGAGAAATCGTAAAGGCGACTAAGGTAAGTTGACGTCAGCCAGGCGGCCGGTCGGAAAATATCTAGCCAAATCACAGCACAACCACATTGCAGTATGCCATGCTTTTGATTCGTCTACTACATCATATATTTTTAGTTGAACCGAAATATATATTAACTTAAAGATAAAGTGAAAAATTTATGTTAAGCCAATCCTTAGTTAAGTTACGTTGTGCAAAATTTCGTCTATATATTATATCTATTTTTTAAAATAAAATATAGACAGATCGACAAGCAGGCTTTATATAATATTAGTACGGGTTGCTATTAACAATCTAAAATATTACATTCTTTCCAGAACTACACTGATCGATCTAAATGCAAACCATACCTGGGTTCGGATCGTTGTGCGCTCGATACATGGCGGCGCGCGCGTGCGTCGAATAATTCACCAGATTCACAGAAAAGCTTCAAATAACACGCATTTACATAAACGCCTATGGCTCCTCTTATTGCAAAGCTATAAATCCGTCCTAACATTATCATAAATGCGAAAGTCTGTCTTTCTGTTACGTTTTCACGGCCAATCCGCTGAACCAATATCGATGAAATTTGTTTTTTGAAATTTATACAAGTGACCTGATGACCTCTCACATTAAAACATATAGTATTTACAACTTATGTTTTTTTACATTTTTTCCAGAATAAATGATGTATACCGAATTTAATATTAGTAAATTATTAATAAATTTAATAGTTATTACAATTTAACTTCGCGGATCGATTTGATTTTGTGATGGAGATATTTGCAGGGTCAGTGAGTGACATAAGCAATTGTTTATACCAAGACTCAGCGGTCCACGTGAACGAAATCGCGGGTAAAAGCTAGTTACCTACCTAAGTCTTTAGTCTGTCCGTATGTTTGTCTGAATTTTGTGATTTAATGGCGTCTGTACACTCTCTACTACTACTCTACTACTCTGACTATAGTTTATGACCATACTTTCTTATGGGTCTCATAAGAAAGTTCAGAGTCACTCAACAGGCAACGGGGTAAGCTGTGCTCGGAGTATCTCTACGTGATCAAATCAGAAATGAGGAGATCTATAAAAGAACCAAAGTCACTGACACAGTTCAGATTGTTACAAAGTTGAAGTGGCGATGGGCGGGACACATAGTGCACAAAACCGATGTTCTTTGGGGTCTTAAGGTGTTGGAATGGCGACCCCGCACCTGCAATACACAGTGGACTGACCTCTCTCTCTCCGTGTCGGTACTTGTGCACGAGTCAAAGGGTCTCGCGTCTCGGTCTAGGCGTCTTGGTCACATGGCGAGTGCTTTCGGGCGAGAGTGTACAGCCACCATACCGATTTCTCGGGTAGCACAATATTGATGGAATCTGATAAAATCGAAGCTCATATACCGGGATACCAACTCATATGTCTATACATTTTTTATTTATATAGGACGTTTATACATTAACGCGATAACAGAATTCATAAACGTTTGCTAAATGTGCGAATTCAATTTAATATTATAATTCAAATTCAAATATTCTGTGGCGTAGGTACTATTTGGTTGTAGTTACTTCTTTTGATGTGAAGCGAAATTAAAGAAGGCAGGTGAAGATAGATTTATTATGGATACGTCTAACAAGTTTGCTTATTGATTAGCGACTGCTTAATGCTTATACGTTGAATCTATTTCGGATATATGAGATCCGCTGATTTCGCGCTACATCATTTCCCCCTTTTTTTGAAAAAAATGCAATATAAAAAATAATATGAAATTGTTATATAAAGAAATATTAAACTATGTAAAAGGGGTGTAAAAATTACTGTTTAAAAATATTATACATAACTATAAAAATATAAAAACTAACTATAATAATTATTAGAATATAACACTAAAAAATCACTTAAATATATTCACAATGTTCATAATGTTTATACTATCACTTGTTAACGCACGTTAAGAGTTTCGAATTACGATTGTTTAGTTGTTATGCACAAGTAAACCGAACCACAGGCTTGATGATGCGTCGTGATCGTGTTACGATGCCGGGCTCTTCACTATTTTGGTGTTGTTTTGATATGTTATTATTATTCGACTCATCCTTCGTACTTAATAAGAATGCGGGTTTAAGGCGATCTATACTAATAACTTTTTCTGTATCTCCCTGTAGAATTTTAAAATACTTTTCATTCCTCTCTATCACCTTATAAGGTCCAATATACGGCGGTGTGAGGGATCTAATCATTGTATCACATCTAACGAAGACGTGTGAAGTATGCTGGAGCTCAGGATGAACGAATATTTTTCCTTGCGTTAATTCTTTTTTAGGAATTGATGACAAAGTGGTAAATTTAGTTCGAAGTTCTTTTAAGAAGGTATCTTCATCAGAATTTTCGCACCTTGACGGTTCAAAGAAATCTCCTGGAAGTCTGATAGTTTCTCCATACAGCATCTCTGCTGCACTGGTTTTCGTATCATCGCGTAAACTTGTTCTTAATCCGAGTAATACTGTTGGTAACTCGCTAACCCAGTGTGTTGTATTTCCTCTACAGATGAGAGCGGTTTTTAAACAACGATGCCATCTTTCTATGGCTCCGTTTGCTTGAGGATGATATGCGCATGTTCTAATCTTTTCTATACCCATTCTTTTTGACAAATTGCGGAAAAGGCATGACTCAAATTGTCTTCCCTGGTCAGTGGTTATTCTTAAAGGGCAACCGAAACGAGAAATCCAGCCAGTGTAAACAATTTCAGTTATATTTTCTGCGGTTATCTCTTTAGCGGGGTATGCTTCGGGCCAGCCTGTTTTCCTGTCTAACATTGTTACGATATAACGATATCCTTTGCAGTATGTCAAGGGTCCAACAATATCGATGTGCATATGTTCGAAGCGGTCACTCTTTGTGAAAGTGCCATAAGGTGAAATGGTGTGACGTTGAATCTTCGATTTCTGACAACTTATGCATGATTTAGCCCAGGATACGATATCTTTCTTCATTGATGTCCAGAAATATTTATTGCATAACATTCGCTTAGTCGTACGAATACTCGGATGGCTAACATCGTGTGTGGCTTTGTAAGCCGACACGCGAAATTCCTTCGGCAAATATGGTCGTGCTGTGGCGCCAGATATCTCACAATATATCGCTATGTTATTATCTAAAGTGTTAATCTTTTTTATTTTCAAGTTATTTTTTTTAAATAATATTTTTAGCTCTTCGTCATTATCTTGTGCTTTAGCTAGCTCTTTATAGTCTATAGGAGAAGGAGTATCAATGGCGGCTACTCTTGACAAGCTATCTGCCACGACATTTTCCGATCCTTTTATGTGTTCGATAGAGCTGCAAAACTGTAATATGAAATCTAGATGACGTAACCTTCTTGGTGTATCATTTGGACTTATGGTGTTCTTTTTAAAGGCTTGAACCAAGGGCTTGTGGTCTGTGTATACCGTTAGGGGTTTTCCTTCAATATGGTAGCGAAAATACTTGATTGCCATATAAATTGCGAGTAATTCCCGATCGAAAGTACTGTAGCATTGTTGTGCGTTACTTAATTTATTGGAAAAAAATCCTAATGGTCTCCATGTATTATCAGTAGGGTCTCTCTGTTGCAGCACTGCCCCTGCGCATGTGTTTGAGCAGTCTGTCATTAATGCTAAAGGAGCATCCGGAATTGGAAAAGCTAATGTAACTGAGTCTTGTAGACTACGTTTACATTGTTCAAAAGCTTTTTCGGTTTCATCGGACCATGGAATTGGGGACTTATCTTTTTTCTTCGCGTTTTGTAAAAATACATTTAATTTGCTATGAATCTGCGCTGCCTTGGGTAAGTGTCTTCGGTAAAAGTTTAACATTCCCATAAATCTTCTTAATTCTTCTACGGTTATTGGTTTGGGATATTGCGTAATAGCTTTCATGTTTTCTTGTAGCGGTCGTATGCCTTGTTGTGTAACGTGATGCCCTAAGTAATTTAATTCGGTTTTTCCAAATTCGCATTTCGCTAGATTTATTGTAATTCCGAATTTATGTAGTCTTTCGAAAACGAGCGTCAGATGATTTCGATGTTCTGACGTAGAGGATGATGCAATTATGACGTCATCGATGTAACTGAATAAAAAGTCTAGATCGCGAAGTACAACATTGTTCAAAAATCTTTGGAATGTTTGTGCTGCATTTTTGAGTCCGAAGGTCATCTTTGTAAATTCATACAAGCCGAATGGGGTAGTTATGGCTGTCTTTTCTATGTCCTGTTCAGCAATGCTAATATTATGATATGCTCGTTGCAAATCCAAGCGTGAGAATATTTTTTTTCCAGAAAGTAAATAGACACAATCCTGTATTCTTGGTATGGGATATCTATCGGGCTTGGTAATAGCATTTAAGCGGCGATAGTCTCCACATGGCCTTATTTCTCCGTTCTTTTTTGTAACCACGTGTAGTGGGCTCGCCCATGCGCTTTTGGAGGGTCTGCATATTCCCATGTCTATCATTCGTTGAAATTCTTTCTTGACTATGTTATATTTATTTGGAGGTAAGGGACGGGGGCGAGCAAAGACAGGTGAACCATTCGTTTCAATGTGGTGGACGATATTATGGCATGAATTCTCTTTAAAACACATGGGTTTGGTAATCTCAGGAAATAGGTCCAAAAGATCGCTGTATTCATTATCGGAATCTATCGTTCTTATTGATGGCTGATCATGTAAAGTTATAGAGGCGACCGTAGATAAATTTGTTACTTCGTCGATTAGTTTTTTGTTGCGCACATCTACTAAAAGTTTGTGATGGCTTAAAAAGTCTGCGCCCAGTATTGGCTGTTTTACATCCGCTAAGACAAAAGTCCATCGAAAAGGTCTTCTTAGCTTGAAGTTCAGGTCTAGAGTTTTCACACCGTATGTATTAATTTGGGAGCCGTTTGCTGCGTATAATATGTAATCATTATTGCTTTTGCTGTAAAATGGCTTTTTGGCAACTGGTAAGACTGAAATATTTGCGCCAGTGTCGACAAGAAATCGTGTTCCCGAATTTATATCTGTGATGCAGAGGCGGTGATGAGTAGTAATAGTGCAAATCTCCGCCTGCGATTGCACTTGTCTTAGTTTTCCGAATTTTGATTCTGCGATTTATTCCACGAGCACGGTTCTATACATTTATTAGCTCTGTGGCGAAAGCGTTGATGATAATAACAATACTCGTTACCCGATGCGGAGCAGGTCGAATTTCTTTCGCGCGATGATGATCTAGAAAAGCGGCCCCTGTAGTTCCGTGGATGGTATCTTGATGTTCTATTTTCTAGGTGTTGTATTCGAAGGCTTAATTTTGCAATTTCCGATAATATTAAATTATGATCTCGAGAACTAGAAGAAGGTCGTATCTCAGCTACGTGCATGGGTTGAGTAGTCTCCATCACTTTGTCTGCAATAGCTCCCAAGTTTTCCAGGTCTTTTACTTCACAGACTGCTAAAACTGCTCGAACTGCTGAAGGTAAATGTCCTTGCCACATCAAGCAGAGAGTCTTATCCGTCATTTTACCTCGCGCCAAATCTCGCATGCGGCGTAAAAGTTGGGAAGGCTTTTGATCACCTAGTTCCATTTCGCTAAGTAATTTTTGAAATTGCCGGTTTTCTGATTCTTCGTACACCGTTAATAAACGTTTTTTCAAAGTTTCGTATTTTAGGCCCTCCGGCGGATTTACCAAAATGTCCGATACTTGCTGAATACATTCCTTGCCCAATTTGGCCACGACCAAGTTAAACTTCGTTTCATCACCCAATTTTTGCGGTGCTAAAATAGCTTCACACTGCACAAACCATAAACGTGGTTGATCGCTCCAGAAGTCAGGTATTCTTGAAGAAACAGTTACGCTTGCCAGGTCAGCTGTTTCCACAATATTCGCCGATTTGCTGACTTGAGTCGCTGGAGAAGTCATTTTCTATTTTTGTGTTCTTCAGTGGGGTCACCAGTGTGGCGTAGGTACTATTTGGTTGTAGTTACTTCTTTTGATGTGAAGCGAAATTAAAGAAGGCAGGTGAAGATAGATTTATTATGGATACGTCTAACAAGTTTGCTTATTGATTAGCGACTGCTTAATGCTTATACGTTGAATCTATTTCGGATATATGAGATCCGCTGATTTCGCGCTACAATTCTTTATTCAAGTTAACTTGTAAACAAGTGCTTTTGAATCGTCAAAATCTACTACTGGTTGCTCCTGTGAAAGCTGTTTCTACAGAGCAGAGCCAGCAAGAAACTTGGTGGTTGCTCTTTCGAAATATAGTTCTTATAGCTAGTTACATTTGTTTATTACTATCTTGTACAGGATAGCGGAAGCTATATCCACGCATTTTTATCATCTATATAATCCTCAAGAGTATAGTAGCCTTTCTGTATCAGGCCCCCTTAAATCGAATGTGGGATTTTATTATAGAATCGTATACCCAAACCCACAAACGAATTACGTACTTTTGCAAGGCGCAAAGCAGGAACCGCAAGCTTATAACGGTTCCTACTTTGTCTATGATATACATCGCCAATCTTTTTATAATCATGTATATTCTTATGCACATTTAATTACTATAAATATACTGTGAAGCCTTAAATTAAATTGTATTTTCCATACATGATGCCCAGAAGTCTAATCTGCTGAGGCATTACAAGCTTTTGTATTGCATTGTATTATTGGGTTCGGAAAACAGCACATGGTTATGTAAATTAAGACAAAGTATCTTAGCATACTATTCAAATAGACCCCGTGACGCCGTGCATTGCTTTGGAAGTCAGCAACTACATATTAATATCCGAAGAACTATAAGTATTTCCACTGAGAGACGGTTGGTGAAAATGCTGTGTGTTCTATACAACCAAACCAACATCTTATGAATTGCCATTTTGTCGTTTCTTCTGTGTTGTTGTCTCCTGATGCTTTAATTACGGAGTAAAACTATCGTTGTGATTGTGGTTGTGAAGTACTTATATAATTCTAAAAACATACTTAAATATATACACCCACATTCGAATAACCAACGATTTGTTGTTAGAAAATGTTGGCCCTTAGCGGGAATCGAACCGGCGACACGCGGAGCTGAAGGCAGATCCCCTGCCAACTACGTCAATGGGCCAGTAATACCATATGTGATTTTGATACCAGATTTCTGGATTACAGCAGCATACCTCTATTATTATTTATTTACTATGGAAAACTTAAAATTGTAACTTTTTTACCTTAAAAAAAATTTAAACAAAAATAAACATCACAGCGACGTTCAATTTTTAATTAACTTCCTACTTTGCTTTTAAAACACAAATAACTGAAAATAAATGTTAATAAAATAATTTAAATGGGACATAGAATATGGTTTTTATTTCTTGCACATTTAAATCCTCGCACAAATTATCAAAATCATTGCCGCTAAATATAATAGTAGTTTATGATACTGTTGCATAATAAGGGTTCTTATAACACGAGTGTGGTTTAAAAAAACGAGCCGCAGGCGAGTTTTTTTATAGTGTCACAGGAGTGTTATAAGACCAAGTTATGTACGGTATCATACGCTACTTTATCTACTCTCATACTATAATACGTAAAACGTACGTTTCCATTCCATGAACTCGTGGTAACATTTAATATAGTTGCTCCTAGATTTCGTCGGCAACAGGTTCACGGTCATGTTTGACGCAGCTTTCAGAATATCTGGTGGTGTACAATTACCACTATCCCCGCTCTCAGACATGATTTTACACAAAAACTTATTTTTTTGCAAACAAAACTAAACTTCGTTTAAATATTGAAAAGATTTTTTTAATGTCATATATTGGCGCCAAGGCGCAAACATCGATTGCGCATGCGTGTTGCGTCGCCGCTGACCCATTCATTGAAACCTTTTTTTTTAAGGTAGAGATTCAACCTCCTTGGTTCAGCTGGAAATTCTATACCGTACACCTATGGTCTATCGTTATGATTAAAAAGTTACATTATGATACAGGTGTCCCTACAAGACCTGTATCGTAATGAAACTTTTTAATTTTTAATTTTTGTTCTGTACGTAATGTTTGTCATAAGAATTTTGTTTTCAGTTTTATAATTTTTGTATAGTATCAGAGTAGATATATAATGTAACGTAATCACAATAATACATCAGACTACAGTTTTATGGCAATCGTTCTTGTCTGGCAACGATGGCCTAATAACTGACTATATTAATCTGTCGCCAGTCTATTAAGATTAATTTGACATCTATTAAGCAATCGAAACGCCGTTTGTTGTATAATATGATCTTGCAGCGAATTATTGCACAGTATCCTACTTTCGAGCTCGAATGAATGACGGACCCTCGAAAGACCATATCCCCATATAGCATTCATGATTAAAATATATCTAAGAGTATGATAACGGAAATTATGTTATGTCGGCTCTCAGGCTATAGACGCTCAGTATGTTGCCGAGTCACGGCTTGTATATACACAAAGAAATAAGGTTCTTACACATATCAACATAGACCTCAAAATCTTGTGCGCGCGCCTACCGGATTACACGACCGAGGAATCATAATTTAACTATATAAATAAGATATACGTTAAATGAAACCGATTAAAGAATTATACGAGTATATTAACGCGATCAAATCAGGCGATCATTCAAAATACTCAAGTAAGCTTGTAAACATTTGTAACAAATCTTCAACTCTACTGATGGTTTTGAAAGCTGTTCTTACCGAGAAGATTCAGCAAGGAACTCGACAATTGCTCGAAATATAATTCTCATTACAAGTTACGTTTAGTTATTATTGTCTTGTACAGGATCGAACAGTAGCTATATGCACGCATTCTTACCATCTAAGTATCCCTCAACAGTATAAGTAGGCTGTGGCAAAGCTAAGTGGAATTTTATTAAAGAATCTTAGACCTAAATCCACAAACGACTTAAGCACTTCAAGGCGTAAAGTAGGAACCGCAAGCTTATCTCGGTTCCTACTTTATCTATTATATGTATAAATCACCAATCTTTTTATAATTATGTATATTCTTATGCACAAAGTTAAATTGCTTAAAATATGCTGTGCACTAAATGTAAGAATACCTTTTTCTTTAAACTTCTCTCGGAATCACTCGGACTTTAATTGTAAATATCACGTAAGGCTCTGTTTACCATTGCCGTACCATACCATTTACCATTTTAATATTCCATAAGACATGATTCTATGGAAGTAAGCGAATTGGCGATTATAGTAAAATTATCCTATCCTAACTCATAACTTCTAATGCACGGAGCTGACAAATGGAACAAAATCCACATTTTCGTTATATCACTAACTAGCTGTGCCAACAACGGTTTCGCCCGCGTGGAATTCACTGATTTACGAAACATTCCCGAATTTTCGTAATTTTGAACATAAAAGTAGTCATTGTGAGTTAACCGTGAGAGATAGAGACATGTTATATCGGACTTTTTTATAGTATTTTTATAGATCCACAGTTTTCTAGTACATTGCTTTGGCGTATCTGTACTGGTTTACCCAGCGCACGCGACTAACATTCTCAGCAAGCAAGTTTTTTAACAACTGGGCGATCTCTTCAACACAATTTATATACTATTTGCCTTAACCATTCGGAAGTAGTTCACTATCTTTTAGTGAAAACCGTACAAAAATCCGAGAAGAAGATTTTGCGAAAATCGATTACATACAGACAGACAGCTTTTTGGGACTTTGTTTTATATAAAGTATAGATATTACTCAAGGATTAGCTGTGAGAGTGAACTAGACAGACTTTTATATTTATATATTAGTAAGTATATAGCAGGTAAATTCTCACACCTACGGTTTCCGCTAAGCCACAATAAAAAAAATCGGTATAGTGTAATACTAAGATCATTTGCGTTTGAAATTTTGATCAGTCCACGGATTCATAGCGATAATTTGGTAATTTACATTTTAACTGCTTATTATAAGACTTTATTAGCATTAAAAAGTAATACATTATTGAATGATCCAACTTAGTGAAAGCATTTTAATTATGTACAATTAATATTCCGTTTTTTTTATTGCCATAAACTTTATGTCAACATGGACTTTTTGAAGGAAACTATGCAAAATGAGGAGAATGAAGAAAATTTTTACGATTACGTTAAGATTACGATTACCATTACGATTACGATGTCGTGGAGCCTATCCTCCTGATGATGCTTCCGTTTCGGTACGAAACGATCGTCGAGATTTTAATGGTGGTTCTATGTATTGCTTGTGCGCATTGTTGCTGGTGGAGGCGTCTTGATATGCATGTGTAAGGTACGTGAATTTTGCCCGCTTCATATACATTAGCTTTGCATGTATTCGCTTACTCCGCGCGGAATATAGCAAAGTAGTTCTGTTGTAGTTTCTGCAATTAGGAATTCCGCAAAGTAATGCCTGCTTCTTTCTATAAATCACGCACTTTTACCTTTATATTTTTTCCTTTCAATAATTAATATAAGACAACCCTATGAAAAGGTCCCGTGTCTACCGTCACATCTTTTCACAGTGTGCTATGTCGGGAATCGAACGTGGGAGCGGCCGTTTACCGTAAGTAACCAAGCACAGTGATAGTGAGAGCCTGGGAACTAAGGCTCGATAACGGCGAAACGAAGTATTGATGCGTTAAGTAAGATATTTTTGAAAAGCGTCCTATACGAACGGCGGCGAAGACGAGGTCTCAGTTTTCTGACGTCGGTCGGTCGTGGCTTCTCTCATCACATCAGCCCTCCACTCCGCGTCGCCCTAAGCCGTGGTCCGGCCTCACAGGAGGCACCCTTAGGACGACGTTCCCCGACGCTAGTAGAGCTTCTGCGCTCTACTCTCTACATTTCGCAATCTCGACGATGCTTCTGCGCTCGCCCGTTCCGCCCGGTGACGCTGTGAGAGCCGTTAGGGCTAACAGCATACAGCGATTGTAAAGAAATTTTGTGTAATGCTAAGTGTAAGAAAACCTTTCACGTACCTTATACATGCAGGATTAGTTACCGCACGTATCACAAAACACTGCCACCAACAACACACTACACAACAGTTTGTAGAATTAATATTAAATCTTAATCACAGATCGAGATAAACCAAAAACACAGTTGTAATACACGGTATTCCGTCCAAATTAAAAATCGTTGCGTTTATTATACTAAATAGGGCTTGCCCGGAATTTGAACCAGTGGTACTCTGGTGACAGTGGCACCGTTTCACCTTTCGGCAATCAAGTCTAACATTACATAGATCCCAGCAAAATAATTGCCTGCTTTGCGCCTTGACAACGGCAATCAAACCTAACATTAAGAAAGATATATATAAAAATAAATAAATAAAATAAATTACATAGATTAAAGCTAAATAATTATCTAAAGCCATTAGTACTGTCCATACCACTTCAATTAATTATTGTATGCTGGGAATATTATTGTCTGTATGTACAAAGTAGGAACCGACATAAGCTTGCGGTTCCTGCTTTGCGCCTTGCAAAAGTTCGTAATTCGTTTGTGGGTTTGGGTATAACATTCTATAATAAAATTCCACAATTTACTTTAATTTTACCATTACATCAGTTTAAAAATACTATTAAAAAAGGCCAATTCAGAAAGCCTATTAAATTATATATTATTAAATTATATATTATCATATATTATTAAAGATTACTTAGACGATAAAAATGCGTGGATATAGCTTCTCTTCGACCCTGTACAAGAAATTAATAACTATATGTATAACTAGTGATAAGAATTATTCTTTGAAAAGAGCAACCGCCGAGTTGTAGCTGGTTCTTCTAGGTAGGAAGAGCTTTCCGAACCAGCAGTAGACATCGACGATTCAAAAGCACTTGTTTACAAGTTTACTTAAATAAAGAATAATTTGAATTTGAATTTGAATATAAGCTGTACAAACGTCTCATCATCATTATCTCTGTTAGATAATAGTCTATCTACGTGATCAGATAATTATCCTATAATAAAGACTCATTCATAACCCTGACATCGCACGCGTAGTAGAACACACTGTAATCCCCTGTAACGCGGTAGATTGGTTTCGCGTTATAGGAAAACGCGTTGTAAGAGCATTCTCGTATACCGCTCTCCTATGACGCTCGTTAAAGGGGGTTAATAGAATATTAAGACAGAAAAATGTTTTAATGAACGGAATATCTACGTTTTATCAAAAACATGGCTGAGAGATACACATATATTTTACAAGCTGTACATGCGTGAGCTGTGATAGCCCAGCGGTGAGGCCGTGTGACTCTTTCAAGGGGGTCACGAGTTCAAACCCGGGTAGGCACCAATGAGTTTTTCTATTAAGACTAATGTGTCTAATTATCATACGCTTTTCGGTAAAGGAAAACATCGTGAGGAAACCTGCATATCTCTAGAGAATTCTGGAGATATGTGTAACCTACCAATCCGCATTGGAGCAGCGTGGTAGGTCTTAGCTCCAACCCTTCTCTCCAGAAACGGAGAGAAGAGGCCTATTCCCAGCAGTGGGATTGTAATAAGCCGCTACTACTGCGTGGAAATCAGTGGATATTTAATTGAAATTCTGAACGTAAATGTAGTTATTCTAAGTTAACCATAAGAGATAGAGACATACTGTCACCGATTTTTGTAGTATTTTTGTAGATCTACAATTCTCTAGTACATCACTTTTGTAGATCCCAGCATATTTGCTGTCGAAACAGGAGCATTTGGGTATAGCAGGCCTACCATGAACTCTTATTGCGACTCAATTGAAGTCGTAAACGACGAACGCGAACCGCTTTCTTTTCGTACCACGAAGTGTGAATTGCATTGGGGTCGTAATGTTTGAAAAAGACAACGTTATATGGACTGTAGATAACTCTGTCTCTTTTACTCACATGTTCTTAGGACGAATTTCGAACGCTCATTCGGCAACGACTTAAAATGTGCTTCTTTAAGACGTCATGGTACGAAAAAGCAAAACAATTTAGTTTACGTCTTCAATTGAGTCGCAATAAGAGTCCATGGTAGGCCTGGTGATGCGAATTAATATTAAGTTGGCTGGTGAGTACATATTAGTAGTACGGCACGGAATCTTTTTTTATAGTATACAAGTTAGGCCGTCTACCAACTGGTCTAGATTTCACGGAACATCGCCTCGTCTCCATCAAAGGTTCCATTACCTTAGTGGGCGTGCGGTTCTTGCGCGTCTAACTGTACAGAGGCCTAACCGTTGGTAATTGCAATATATTGAGACGACATATACAGACAGCAAAAACGGACTTATTTATATTTAATATAGGATGTCTGCCGCCCGTAACGGGCCACCCCGCACGTCGTATTCACATCACTGGGTCGACTAAATATAACAGGGATTTCGCAATCAGAGATTTTGTCAGACGAGTTTCTTTCATAAATTAGGTAGGATTTAGGTGCTACTTTGCGGAGTGTAATTCAATTGATTGATGGGGAGCCTATCTCCTGAACAAAATTTAACCTTCATTTTAAGATCGTCTTGACTATATAACAATTATACCATATTTGTTTACCATTTTCTTTGTTTAAAATTCCCCAATGAATACAATAAATAATTTAATAATGATAACTTACGTTTATTGTTGGTGACGAAAATATTTTGATTTTTCAAAATTGAATTTGTACGCATGGTGCTCACTAGACGTTTGAGGGGCTAAGTTACACGGCGAAAAGATCGTTGATATTGTCGTGCTGAATGCATGTAGTGATTGTGTTGTTATGATGTTGGTGATGGTGGTTTGTGATAGGTGCTGTAACTAATCCTGCATGTCTAAGGTATGAGAACAGTTTTAGCTTTCTACACTTAGCATTAGATAGATTTTCTTAACAAAACGCCGTGTGGTATCCGGCAGAATAGAATAGACCACCCTCCTTTCTTACCGAGGTGTCGTAAGAGGCGACTAAGGTATGCGCCATGTGGTATCCGGCTGCATAGAATAGACCACCCTCACTTCTTACCGAGGTGTCGTAAGAGGCGAATAAGGTATGTGCCATGTGGTATCCGGCTGCATAGAAAAGACTACCCTCATTTCTTACCGAGGTGTCGTAAGAGGCGACTAAGGTATGTGCCGTGTGGTATCCGGCTGCATAGAATAGACCACCCTCATTTTTTACCGAGGTGTCGTAAGAGGCGACTAAGGTGTGCGCCGTGTGGTATCCGGCTGCATAGAATAGACCACCCTCATTTTTTACCGAGGTGTCGTAAGAGGCGACTAAGGTGTGCGCCGTGTGGTATCCGGCTGCATAGAATAGACCACCCTCATTTTTTACCGAGGTGTCGTAAGAGGCGACTAAGGTGTGTGCCATGTGGTATCCGGCTGCATAGAATAGACAACCCTCATTTCTTACCGAGGTGTCGTAAAAAGCGACTAAGGTAAGTTGTCGTCAGGCAGGCGGCCGGTCGTAAAATACGTAGCCAAATCATGTGACAACATGTTTGTAACATGTTGTGCCGACCCCACTTAGAGTGGGATAAGGAGAATGATGAGATTTTCTTAACAAACGCAGATTTTTGTAATAAAGTTCTATTATTACTTTTGTAGAGACGTCGTTGAATAAAACGATAAAGTAAGCCATTAACTACGTATGTTTTAACTTGCAATTAGTATTCACGCGGTTAAGAATGAAAATTGTGCGCTGGTAACCGATAAGAGATAACAAGCTGGTTTGACTGCGATATTGGCAGGTAAGCGCGTCAATTTCCTATAAACACGGATAAACGCGGATTATAAAAAAATAATTGTATCATAACTCAAAAGTAATAATAAAATTATTTTGCTTTAATCCGCGATACAGTAAATAGAAAATATATATAGTGCTGAATGTATAGTGGACTATCCGTTTTTCATACCCGTTACATGCAGGATTCGTAAAATCACATGCACAAACCTCCACCACCGCCACCACAATACACAAGCACTACACACGTTCACTATCACAAACTCAACAATCGTTTCGCCCCGCAACCGAAGCATCATCAGGAGATAGACTCCACGACAAAATCGCAAAGAATGTATCGTAACTTTTGTAGTATGGAATTCCGCAAAGTGACGCCGGCGTATATAATTTTTTTTAAACTCTTGTATTGTATTGTGTCGTAGATATTATATAATTTATAAAAGGCATATGATTTATTATAGGCACGGGCAGGCAATGGGATAGAAATGGCAAATATTGAATATAACTATGAATCGTTTTGTTTATCAATACTCTCTTCAGTTTTTATTAATATAGTTAATATGCGACTGTTCGGTTCTATTAATATCTGTAAAGCAAATTAAGCATTAGCAAGTATCAAAAGATATAGCCTCTACATCGGACTACAAAATGAACACAATTGTTTATGGGAACAAAAAACAATACGTGCATAAAGTCGTAATTCAATAATTTCATGAAAAAATAGTATTTTTTTAATATAGTGAGGTAAGTTAATTGAATTGAATTTATATAGAATCGAAACGTATAAGAATCTGCTAACATGTTAGCAAAATATCATTTAAAATTGTATAAATAAAAGACAGTAATAGCTTGATCAGTTTGCCAATTTTATTTTTGCTCTACTGAAAACTTATCAAAACAGACACCAGACCTTATGCGTCTCACGTTGAGATATATCTATAGACCGTATAAACGGTAAGGCATGTTGTTTATTAAAAACTAGCTATGCCAGCGGTTTCACCTGCGTGGAAATCAATGGTTCAAAAATTTTGCCGAATTAAATTTTGTGCATAAAAGTAATTATTGTGAGTTAACCATAAGAGATAGAGACATGCTCTTTCGGACTTTTAGGTAGGATTTTGGTAGATCTACAGTTCTCTCATACATAACTTTAGTGTATCTCTATTGGTTTACGCGTTAATAGGCGAGTTATTTAAGAACCGCGTGACCTCTTCAAAAAAATTTACATAAAACTGTCATGTAATATTTATCTAAACATTCCGAAAGAATTGCACTACCTTTTAGTAAAGACCGTACAAATATTCATTGAATAGCTTTTGAGAAAAACGATCAAAAATAGACAGACAGCTTTTGAGGACTTTGGTTTATTATAACTATAGACATATTAAAGTAGCGGCCTGTTACAATCCCACTGCTGGGAATAGGCCTCCTCTCTCCTTTTCTGAAGAGAATGGTTGGAGCTAGGACCTACCACGCTGCTCCAATGCGGATTGGTAGGTTACACATATCTCCAGAATTCTCTAGAGATGTGCAGGTTTCCTCACGATGTTTTCCTTCACCGTAAAGCGTGTGATAAATTGCAATTACCAATTAGACACATGAGTTTTAATAGAAAAACTCATTGGTGCCTCCCTCCCGGGTTTGAACTCGTGTTCTACTCAAAAGAGTCGCACGGTCTCACTGCTAGGCTATCACTTCTCATAGACATATTATGTCACTTAAAATGTAGGTCGGTGTGGTTTATAAAAATTTCGACGCACCGCGAAAGAACTTGTCTAAATTACAAATCAGTTTTGTAACCATTCAAATGTCAAACGAGTAAACACGCGGCGTCCAACCACCGTCGGACATTGGGTTTTCATAACATTCATTGTTACATGTTCGGCACTGATATACTGTCAACATCAAGGCGCTAAAAATGTATATACTGAACTGAATGTTTATATTCGAAATATCTATATTGTACCAAAATACGGTACTTCTATCTTAAATTCTTATGCGTAAAAATAAACAGGATTTATTTTAAAAAAATGTGATGTATATAATAAGCTTACGTGACCCTCTTTGCGACTTGCAAAAGTACGTAAGTCGTTTGTGGGTGTGGGTATAAGATTCTATAATAAAATTCGGCAAACAATTGAAGCTTTGCCCTTAAAGAAGTTAAAAAATTAAAAACAGGTTGTTATAGAATATATTACATAAATGATAAGATTGCGTGGATATAGCTACTGTTCGACACTGTGCCAGATAGTAATGACTAAATGTAGCTTATTATACGAATTATTTTTTAAATAGCAACCGCCGAGTTTCGTCTCGTCTCGGTAGGAGCAGCTTTCTAAACCAGCAGTAGAGTTGACGACTCAAAAGTACTTTTTACAAGTTTATTTGAATAATTTTTGAATTTGAACTATGGTGAGTGTTATTCATAATTAATGTTTAGAGACCGGCTATACTCACGTCTTATTTTATCCGCAACCGTCCCACGCAGTTTCCGCCGCGATAACGCCGCGTAAAGAGCTCATGAAGAGCCGCGTATGGGCTTGAAACCAGTCGTTCTTATCCGATAAAATAAGACGTGACGTATAGCCGGTGTCTAAACATTAATTTTCTTGGATAAAAAATATTTACAACTTGAATAAGTTTTGATTGGGCAGTTTTTGATAACTTGATCGTTTATTAAAGGTTGCATTTGGTTTTCGAACCGTTTTATTAATATATTGATAGTATTGACACATTTATACAAGCTATGGTAGCCCAGCAGTGGGACTGTGCGACTCTTTCGAGGGGGTCACGAGTTAAGACCCTTACTTTACGGTACTTGCCTATTTCCTTTAAAAAAGAAATAAATAGAAAATACATACAACCGTGTAATACTGCATATATTATGATGTAATATAGACGACATTAGCACTAAGGACAAACCTCTGTGGCTTTTATAGTGTAAAGTAACGTTTGTTAATAAATTATTTAAATTACCAAATAAATTTTAAAAAATGTGTATATGCAATTTATCTCACGCTTTTCCGTGAAAGAAAACATCCTGAGGAAACCTACATATCTTTAGAGAAATCTGGAGATGTGTGTAAACTAGTTACGTTAACAGTTATAGGGTATGCGTAAAATAGACCACCCTCATTTCTTACCGAGGTGTCGTAAAAGGCGACTAAGGTGAGTTGATCCACCGTGTGGTATCCGGCTAAGTAGAATAGACCACCCTCATTTCTTACCGAGGTGTCGTAAAAGGCGACTAAGGTGAGTTGATCCACCGTGTGGTATCCGGCTAAGTAGAATAGACCACCCTCATTTCTTACCGAGGTGTCGTAAAAGGCGACTAAGGTGAGTTGATCCACCGTGTGGTATCCGGCTAAGTAGAATAGACCACCCTCATTTCTTACCGAGGTGTCGTAAAAGGCGACTAAGGTGAGTTGATCCACCGTGTGGTATCCAGCTAAGTAGAATAGACCACCCTCATTTCTTACCGAGGTGTCCTAAAAGGCGACTAAGGTAAGTCGACGCGCCGTGTGGTATCCGGCTGAGTAGAATGGACCAGCCTTTTTCTTACCGAGGTGTCGTAAAATACGATTAAGGTAAGATGGCGTCAGGCAGGCGGCCGATCGTAAAATACGTAGCCAAATCATTTGACAACATGTTTGTAACATGTTGTGCCGCATAGAGTGGGATAAATGCAGAAGGATGATGAGGATGATGATGTGTGTAACCTGCCAATCCGCATTGGAGCAGCGTGGTAGATCTTAGCTCCAAACCTTCTCTCCTAAAACGGAGAGAGGAGGCCTACCCTTAGTTGTGGGATAGTAACCGGCCGTTACTTTTATTGATACATTGTTGTACCACGATGCTATCCTGAGATGGAACGGTCAATCATCTATAAAGGGAAACAGACGCTCAGTTTTTAGTCGCATTCTTGTTTAGCAACGGAGGATCGCAGAAGGCGTTGTAATCAAAATGACAGGTTTTTGTACCAGTTTCGAGTTTTATGAGGTCGCTGTGATGGTTCGAATGGAATTAAAGTTATATTAATACTGGTTGAACCCGCGGCTTTGTCTTTACTGTTAAAATCATCTTTAATCATCATATTTCAGAGTTTCAATGTTTTAGCCTTAATGTTGTATTTTTTATGTTTCCATTATTCTCTTGTGTTTAATTTTATGTTTAAAATTGTTATTAATTGTAATTACTTGTAATTGTAACACTGTAACTAATAATGCTGTGATCTCCTATAATTGGTGCCGACCCCACTTAGAGTGGGATAAGGGCAGGAGAATGATGATGGTTCTTCGATTCTTGATGTATTATAGATTAGATTAAAGTAGTAAAGATTTTGCTCCAACATTACCAAGAAATCTGAATAGACTGAATCTATTTCCGGAACGTATATGTACATAGAATTAGTACCCTGACATTGTCTTCGGTATTTGACGTAAATACACATAGCATACAAGATATGAAAGGCCTTCTGAGAAATATCGACAGAAGCAATCAGTATACGACCAAGTGTCAATAGCTTATTGTTCGCATAAATTATTGTTTACAATCCTATTCCTCGAACAAAACGAAAAAATATAACGTAAGTCTGTTTATCTACTTATAAGAATAATTTTGAAATAAGCTACCTCCGAGTTTCTTGCTGGTTCTTCTAAGTAGGAACAGCTTTCCGAATCAGCAGTAGATGTTGACGATTCAAAAGCACTTGTTCACTTGAATAAACAATACTATTGATTTGAATTTAAATTTATCTTGCAAAGAATTTTATTGCCTTTATTATAGGTAACATAAAAATTTAATTGTGCTAAATGGAAACTGCAATACAATTTGCGAAAGTGGAGCAATCGAGCTTTTAAACGGATAAAATGTAGCCATCTGCATTGATATTAAATTACGGATTCTTTTTTATAACACACGGCTGTCCGTAACCAGTAACTCATTACTTGTGTTATGGGTGACGGACAACTGGTTAATTTTCTTTTTTAATTTATTCTCCAATACAGTTTCTTTGATATATAATAACATTAACATACCTTTCGAAAACTACCCAAGGTTTATATGAAGATGCGGAATTCGCACTATTTCTGTTAAATAATGTCTTAATAATATAAGTTTTTTGAGTTTAATTTTACAATGCTTTTTTTATATCTGTTAAGTTAGACATACAAGTTTAATAGGGATCTAAATTTAAATAGCAGTTTACAGTATGTTAAAATTAAATTAATACAATCAAACAATACAACAATATCATTAGTTTTAAGCAAATATGTTTCAACCTCCTCAATGAATATATGTTTGTTAAGGATATACCGTGTAATGTAAATAGACATTTATTTAAGATTTTAGCAACAATATATTTGTAATTCCATTAACTATGAACATTATTCAATTTAAGCATGGGCATCATTTGTATAGTATTCGCGTGTAAGTAATTTAAGATAGACATAACTTGTGCATTCTTGATGTAAATCAATAAGAAAGCACTATATATTTATTTTTATGTGACAATTATATATACATATACATATTTAAATACGTATATACACTCAGATTTGAGGAACCAATAATTTTTTTTGTAGAAAATTTTGGCCCTCGGCGGGAAACGTACCCGCGACCGCGGAGCGGCAGGTTCATTGCCACCTGCACCAAAGCAAAAACAGGTTCCCTTGAAGGGACCTGTAGGCCTATCATGAACCTTTAGATAACGATTCAATTCAAAATCAGTACCTAAACCGAACCGCTTTCTTTTCGTGAAGTGTGGATTGCATTGGGGTCGTAATGTTTGAAAAGGACAACATTATATGAAGTATAGATAACTCTCTCTTTTACTCACATGTTTTTAGGACGCATTCCGAACGCTTTAAGTGTGCGTCGTTAAGACGTTATGGTATAAAAAAGCAAAACAATTTCGTTTACATCTTCAATTGAGTCGCAATAAGAGTTCATGGTAGGCCTAATGTACCTTTTGTACCTTTTTGTACCTTTTGTAGCTTTTAGTAAAAAGCTTTGATGCTTGACTTCAGGTTTGAATCCTGGTCAAGCAGAACTCCAACGCCCATTAGTCCTTGAACACATTTACTTCACTAATAACTATTTATGGAAAGTAAAAGTCTTCTGAGTCAAATCATATTATAGTTAAAACATTCCTTTGTAAAAAATTCGTACTTTATCGAATTTAATAAGTCTTGTGTTACTTATCGATTGCAAATGTGGATGACGCCGTTGTTTTTAATTCCTCAAAGTGAACCCAACACCGCATACCTCTACGCGATCTTGTTATCCAATTAAACAATAAATACTGTAAACATCTGGTAATATTATCCGTCACTACCGGTACTGCGTTTCTAACGTGCTTTAAATGTTTCGAAACCGGAAGACGTATATTACACACAGATAAACTAAACTAAAACGCTTTCATACAATTTTGGGACCAAGATGTAAAGAGATCTAAATGGGGCTAATCAATAGCTTTTTTATTAAATAACTATTAATCAAAATTTGGCGGATTTTGTCAATCTACAAGTAACTATAATGGATTTAGTGAGGTTATGAACTTCTTATATAAAATAGCTGATTTAAAAGCATCACATAATTTTTTGCAAAGATAACCTTAAATACAACAGTAATGAAACAAAGAATTATAACTACTATATTTCTTAACAAGAATCAACTTTTACTTCAATTTCTTTATTATTTAAAATATTGAACAATATAGGTACATATATACATTTAAACATTTGACTGGCCCCTTTGTGTAATGGGTAGTGACCCTGCCTTCAGCTCCGCGGTTCGCGGGTTCGATTCCCGCCGAGGGCCAACATTTTCTTTAAAAATTTATTGGTTTTTCGAGCCTGGGTGTATATCTGTATTTAAGTATGTATTTAAAATTATGTATGTAGTATATCTACCAGTCGTCTGTCACCCATAACACAAGTATTAAGTTACTTATTTTGAGGACAGACTACCGTGTGTGTAAGTGTCCCATATATTTATTTATTAATTTATTGTTAGGAATCGACATTGACAACACTATAATCACGTGGCCGATAGCAAGGAAGGGACTAGCTTTTGGAGCGAAGATCATGAATAAAATATGGAGCCCGCCATATTGAAGGCAGTCTTGTTGTAATAGTCGACTCTTACGGTTATTACGCGGCTTATCTATCTAGCTTACGCGGCTAGATCGTGTCATCCCTTGGAATTTCGTTGTAAACGAGACTTGTACGATTAATAAACGCTCCCGCGTTTAGATCGTGTTACAACCTGTCTTGGTCAAACAAGCAAGTGTAATTAATGTGACTGTGTCCTTCTAATATTGTTCGGGTAGACCCGCGTATACCTATCTACATTGAGTGTTCTTTGTTGGAATTTAACCGCGACTGTTAGAATCTCACCTCGAACAGTTAATATTCGTGATAAGAGTAATCACTGAGTTTCTTGCCAGTTCTTCTCAGTGGATGATAGCGTTCCGAACTGCTGGTAGAATCGTCCTGGCTTAATGATTCCAAATTATATTAACCCAACCTGTTAATACTTGTTTGGCCTGTTCCATTGTAGTTGTACGTCTATCTTTGTTGACTATGTGAGAAGGCTGAGATATTTAAGTGAAATGCCTGCCACTTCTAAGAATATTTTAAAAGAAATATTGAGAAAAACTAAAGAAAATATTTGATTTTGGCGGGAATCGAATGCGAGGCCCCTGAGCGCACAAGGTCGGTACAATGAAGGTCAAGGTCGTGAAAAATGGAACGCTTTTATCGTAAGTGTGAAAAGTGCTGCCCACGCGCGCGCAGCTCGCGAGTCGCGACACCCACGAGTCGGGCGCGTGGTCAGGTGTAAGGTGCACTCCGTATATGGAAAGAGAATCTATATTTGCATATAATAAGTCTCAAAATTTAGTGACGAAGTATTAACCAATGACGATAGGTAAAAAGAAAATAACGTCATGGCTCCACACACTATCTTATGAGGATACTGAGGACCTGTTAAAAACAGCTTATGATGAACTCTTATTACGACTCAATTGAGGACCTTATCTGAATTGTTTTGCTTTTTATACCATGACTTGTTAGAGGCGCACAGTTTAAGTAGTTGTCGAATTAAATCCTAAACTGAATCTTGCGATCAGTTTAGGATTCGTATTTCATTCACTCTTATTTATATGGTATGTGAGCGATCCAAATAGAACTCAGTGAAAAACACTTAGGTTAGGTACCGACTTTGAATTTCATTGCAATTGAATCATTTTCTAAAAGTTGATGGTAGACCTACAATCCTTTAAAAGAGTACTAGAACTTTCAGAAACTATAACAGAACTACTCTGCTATGATCCGCGCGTGTTAAGCGAATGTATGTAATGCTAAGAGTATGAAACAGGGAAAATTCACGTACCTTACACATGCATCCCAAGACACCGCCAGCAACAATGCATACTATAAGTCATTTATTAGTACCTTCTTTAGTATTAATGCATCTTAGTTTCATATTTATATCTATGTTTATTTTATTGATTTTATTTTGTAAGCTGCCCAGCGGTGTCTAATTGATAATTACAATTTATCACACGTTTTTCGGTGAAGGAAAACATAGTGAAGAAACCTACATATCTCTAGAGAATTCTAGAGATATGTGTAACCTACCAATCCGCATTGAAGCAGCGCGGTAGGTCTTAAGTCCAACCCTTCTCTCTAAAAACAAAGAGATGAGGCCAATGCCTATGTCATAGTAACAGGCCGTTACTTTTTATATTTTATTTATTATTTTATCTATGTTATGTTAGTTTGTTACTAATTTATTTTATTTTATAATAAATTCAAAATCAAATTCCCAATATTCTTTATTCAAATAAAGTTGTAAACAAGTGCTTTTGAATCGTCAAAAGCAACCGCTGGTTAAAAATATTTTAAGTTTGAGTTTAGTTTAAGTTACAAAGGCGAGATAATATGAAAAAATTTAATAGAAATTGTATAAGCAAGAATTTTAATATCTCAAACAGGCTCTTTGTTTCTGTAAAACGTGCTGCGCTTGGAAATTAAATATTAAGCAAAGAAGATAGCTTAAGTATGGAATATTAAAATACACGTATCTTGCTCATTCAATTGCCTTTACTCAAGTTTAAAAATTATTTTAAAACGATTCTGCTATATAAATAATACTTGCACACGCGGTAGTCAGTCCCCAAAAGGAAGTAAATATATGCTATACTTATGCTATGGATGACAGACAACTGGTAAATATATATACAAATAATTTTAAATACTACTCTTTTTTACTTACTTTAATACAGACTCGATGCAAAAAATTGTATATAGAAAATGTTGGCCCTCGGCGGACATCGTACCCGCGACCCGCGGAGCTGAAGGCAGGGTCAATGCCAACTGCGCCAATGGGCCAGTCTTCCTATATTATTAAAGATTATTTGAGTGATAGTAATATATTTTAAATGCAGACAGCTAAGCACCGTGATGCAATGATTAACATATGATCCATCAAATTGTAACCAAATTCAAAATATTCTTTATTCAAGTAAACTTGTAAACATGTGCTCTTGAATCGTCAACATTTACTGCTGGTTCGGGAAGCTGCTCCTCCCGAGAAGAGCCAGCAAGAAACTCGGCGGTTGCTCTTTTCAAACAATAATTCTTATTACTAGTTACATATAGTTATTAATGTCGTAGCTATTTCCACGCATTCTTATCGTCTAAATAATCCCCAAGAGTATAGTAGGCTTTATGTATTAGCCTTTTTTGAATAGTGTTTTTAAACTGTTGTAATGGTAAAGTTGAAGTAGATTGCGGAATTTTATTATTGAATCTTATACCCAAGCCCACAAACGTACTCATGTACTTTAGCAAGGCGCAAAGCAGGAACCGCAAGCTTCTGTCGGTTCCTACTTTGTCTATTATATACAATCAAAACAATAGAGTCTATCAATTATCTTGGAAAAATATCCAATGTCCAATTAAATATAATTTCCAGCGGAACAGAATGATAAGTCTTTATTCCATTAGTGTCCAAAACGAGACAGAAGTGGGAATTCATCTGCTGAGTTACTATTTTTGTATAATAATTATTATTTTTAATTCCACATCATAAATGCGTTATCATAAACCAACCGGGAAACCTCCAAATGAAAGCATTTATTTATATAATTTCTTTATATACGTAACTTCATCATCATGCTCCTTAACCCACTCTAAGCGGGGTCGGTACAACGTTATAAAACATGTTGTCACATGATTCGGCTACGTATTTTACGACACCTCGATAAGGAAGATGGTGGTCTATTCTACTTAGCTGGATACCACACGACATTATTTTTATAACTTATTTTATCTTTAAAATAAAAACCACAATACCAACATATAAAAATATATTCAAAAGAAAAAGAATATTAAAGATGTAAAAAGAAAACAATATCAAAGATTTTGTTAAATACATTTATGTCGTGTAAAGTCAGTTAACTGTGCAATTAATTGTAATCGATGTAATTTTTTTTTCTATTTAGGAGTGCGGTTAAGCCATAATTATATTACAATACTATTTTTTTAAATACAATGAAATAAATAAAATATTTGAAAGCAATACAACAGAACTATCTACTTTGCTATAATCCGCACGGGTTAAGTGAATGCATGCAAAGCCAATGTGTATGAAGCAGGCAAAATCTACGCACCTTATACATGCAGGACCAGTCACCACATGCACCCCAAGGCGCAATTCACCAGCAACAACGCACACAAAAGCAGCACACACACCCACCACCACAATCTCGACGATCGTTTCGCCCCGAAACCGAAGCATCATCAGGAGGATAGGCTCCACGACAAAAATCGTACTGCGCCGCGCTACCCATGCAAGCAGTCTTAAATAGTTAACCCCCACCAATACCCTCCCCTCCGAACACATGTAGCAAAACGGAATTAGATACATTTACTTGCTCGTTAATTAAGTAACGTTTCAATTCCGTTTTGCTACATGTGTTCGGAGGGGAGGGTATTGGTGGGGGTTAACTATTTAAGACTGCTTGCATGGGTAGCGCGGCGCAGTACGATTTTTGTCGTGGAGCCTATCCTCCTGATGATGCTTCGGTTTCGGGGCGAAACGATCGTCGAGATTGTGGTGGTGGGTGTGTGTGCTGCTTTTGTGTGCGTTGTTGCTGGTGAATTGCGCCTTGGGGTGCATGTGGTGACTGGTCCTGCATGTATAAGGTGCGTAGATTTTGCCTGCTTCATACACATTGGCTTTGCATGCATTCACTTAACCCGTGCGGATTATAGCAAAGTAGATAGTTCTGTTGTATTGCTTGTAATATGGAATTCCGCAAAGTAACGCCTGCTTCTATAAATAAAATATTTGAAATATATATACATCGAAATAATCTATACTTATTATAAAACAAAGTCCCAAAGAGCTGTCTGTATGTAATCAATTTTCTCAAAATCTACTGAACGGGATCTTTGTACGGTTTTCACCAAAAGATTGTGCAATACTTCCGGATGGTTTAGGTAAATAGTAATATCGGTACCAAAAATGCGAACTTTTGAACACCGTCAAGGTCAGAAGTGTCATATCTGGGGCATGTGTTTAGGCACGAGAGGTATGGACTTATACAACTGATAATGATGGGAAAAGTAGCAGGAAGAAGAGGTGTTGGTCGCAGGAAGAAGTCCAGGCTACGCAACATCCGAGAGTGGACAGGAATCGCGAGTGCTGCCGAGCTTTTTCACCTCATGAAAAATAAACGGGATTATACGCTGCTGTCTGCCAACCTTCGTTGATCGGAGAGGCACCCCAAGAAGAAGAAGAATATCGGTATTATGTAAATTGTGTTGAAAAGATCGACCAGTTGTGTTAAAAGACTTGCTTGCTGGGAGCTTCTGTCGCGTGCTTTGCGTAAACCAGCACAGTAACGCTAAAGTAATGTACTAGAGAATCGTAGATCTATAAAACTACTACAAAAAAGTCTGCAATAGCATGTCTCTATCTCCTATGGTTAACTCACAATGATTACTATTATGTTTAAAATTTGAATTCTAGAAAAAAATTGTGACACGTTGATTTCCACGCGGGCGAGGCCGCTGGCGCAGCCAGTATGTCGGCGCTTTAATATCCGCTGGCCAAAGATTTGCTCTTTTCTTTATGTAGAGAAGGGTGAGAGATTAAACCAAAAAAGCTGGCTGCGTTTTAAATTAATGTGTTGGACATATCCCAAGATTTGCAACCCAGAAGGACCTTTGAAATTGTTACCCGCGTACTTCCGTTTCGCGTCACGATGAGTTAAATCTTTTTTAATTCATCCACTATGGCACATATAAATATTACCTAACATATTCTATATAATTGAAATGAAATAGGCCGAGCTATTGAATGTCCAAGTACATATATGAATTAAAATTTTCGATTGCGTACAACGATTTAAACACCTTTTCATTTCAGTGAAGCGAACGCTTTTCAACGTGTCTCTTCTATTGAGATTAAAACGTGTCAATTATTCAAACCAATCAATGGGAAAATAAATTGTTAAAACAATCATGGAAATCCAGATCCGATGGCCCAGTGGTGAGATTCTGCGGCTCTTTCAAGGTGTGAGTTTAAATGTGACAACAAATAAAAAAATGCTACCAAATTAAGTATCAATACCTTGAACTTTTTTGAGTTGCGATGTAACAAAACAATATCCCTCTCTTATCTAAATAAAAAAATGCCATGTGGTAACCACTGAGTAGATTAGACCGATCTCATTGCTTACTTAGATGTCGTAAAAGGTGACTAAGGAAATTCGACCCATCGTGTGGTATCCGTTTGAGTAGAATAGACCACCCTCATTTTTACCGAGATGTCGTAAAATACAACTAAGGTTAGACGTCAGGTAGGCAGCCGGTCGTAAAATATGTAGCCGAATCATGTGACAACATGTTTATAACATTTTGTGCTGACGTCATTTAGAGTGTTATAAGGGCAGGAGGTGGACAAACCGGACAGACTGTAGGCAATCCAGAGACGTAATGCCGTTGCTGAATCCTCTTTTAACCAACAGTCTTCTTCGCATGAACAGACCCAACCTGCGAATGATAAGCATTATCAAAGGACACTCACATCATGCTATATAGCATGGAGGTGGCGAAACATCGGGCGATTCTTGGCTCACCGAGGACATTGAAAAAAGCCTTCGGGGCTCTGTCTGGGGTCCTTGGCTTCTGGAAGGAGCTTGGCTGGTTGGAGTAACCTGCCCACTTTCACCCTCACGCACAATGATCGCCAAAGTGCGGAAAAACGCTCTCCAACAAAGAAGAAAAAGAAGAAGGGCAGGAGGATGATGATGACAGGAACACAAAAAAAAATTGTATATGCATATACTATCTATTTTTAAAATACAAATACTCTAAGTAGGGCTAAAATAAAAATAAAAAGAGTTTTGTTTTTTGAAATACTGAAAATAATAACACCTTTTTTGTATTTATCACACATTGAATGATATTATTTATATAAGTTTAACTTAAAATGAAACCGAGCACATTGAAAGGAAACCTTGAAATGTTATTTACTCGACCGCAAAACCAAGTGTCGTAACTAGACATAAGCCGTGTAAATATTCACATAAATGTTTTGTTAAAACTTTTTACTACCTACCAGAGTAAAAACGGCCTTATATTATCACACTGTAAAGGTCTCCTCTCCCCGTCTTTGAAGAGAACGGTTGGGATAAAACCGCACTGCAATGCAATAGGTTACACATATGACCAGATTTCCCAGCCCAGCCAGGCAAAACGTATATCCTCCATGCCATCATGAGCAGAATTCAACGTCGCTACACCTCGGTTGATCGTCTCTTCGGGTGACAAGAGGGCTGGCTCCTTTTTTGCACAAAGAATCAGCTTAGCGATTCCTCAATAGCGTAGCAGGCTTTCTGTATTATCCTTTTTTCAACAGTGTTTTTAAACTGCTGTAATGGTAAAGTTCTATCATAATACGATTGCATGAAATTTTACAATATTACTGCTGGGGGAAAACAACTAATAGGTACTACACTGCGCCTTTCAGTTCTGTAAGGAAGTTATCATTTAACTAAAGGCAACTTTTGTAACTTGATACACTGCACACTGAGCCACGCGAGTTATCGGACACGCTCACACGTAAGAGCAACCTGTTGTAAAAAAGCGAGCCAAGGGTGTGCGAATTGCGAGATGGAACTTAAGAAATGTAGCTGGCTTGGACAATTCTGATACTTGATAATTCCACAATGATTATTATACCTAGTATAAAACAACCCTCAACAGCTGTCGGGCTATGTGTGATTGTTTTTTCAAATTTTATTAAGCGGATTTTTGTACGGTTATTGTAGTAAAAGAAAATGTAATTATTGAGGAACGCCTCAATTGTAGTTGTAGCTTCAATTTAATTTTAATTTGACGATTCAGAAGTGCTTGTAATAGGCCAATTTGAATAAAGACTTATTTGAATTTGCCTTAACCGATTTTGAAGAGACTTTCACTAGAAAATAGAGCAGGATGCGGAGAAAAATGCTACTTTTTTACTTTGTGAAACACTGATTTCCACGAGGGCAAAACCGCAAGCACAGCTTGACTAGATATATATTTATATATAAATAAATGATAGTCTGTATATCCTTTATAGATTGCGAAACGGCTAGACCGATTTTAATGAAATTTATAGACAATCTATAGATTAGATGATTCTGTAAAATTTGGTGGCGATCGAGCATTTTTTTTAATATTGAGTTCAATCTCGTTGGGAATTCTACATCAAAATGATCTATAGCAACTCGTACATGGGCAGCTAGTGTTTGTGAGTGAGTTACTTTGGGGACGGACGACTGTGTGTGTAAATGTCCCATATACAAAAGTAATAATAAAATTATTTTGCTATAATCCACTATACAGTAAATAGGAAATATATATACTATAGCGGATTATAGCAAAATAATTTTATTATTACTTTTATATTATGGATCTCCGCAAAGTAACGCCTAATTCTATAAATTATTTAAATTAATTAATCCAATATATTTATTTTATTTTATTTTATTTATGTAACTGATAACTCGAGACAGTGTCTTGTTCTGTATATCCCTATTATCACAATACCAACCGTCAAAAAGTTTTGGATTCGCATTGGATTTATTTTATTATAATAAGCATATTTTAATGCTACTTTGTAATCATAATACATTAGTTTATCATTATGTAACCATTCACAAGAGATAAAATACAATTGTCATATACAGGCACGTAGCGAGGTACAGGCAAGGGGGGGCAGCTGCTCCCTAACACTGAAATCTGTAACACTGGTAATCTGATAATTCGCAATATAGGATACTTTATAAGGCTTGCATACGATCTATAATGAACGTCACCTCCATTAGTAACGTGAGCTACTCATATTTTAAGTACCAATAAAAAAATATAGTCTAGATTTCATTCTACGCCCGGCGGTCTTGTGCCCGGTCCGCCCAGTTCTCTTTTCAGTCAGTTATCTTAGCAATCACTACCAAGACGTCTCTAACCTTGGTCTTAGCTTATTTAAGTGACCCATATATTAATTTATTTATTTATTTGATCAAGATAAAACAATATATTATATAAAGTCTACTAATACAATATAGTCATAAGTAAATCCTTACTTACCCCACCCCTTGTATAGAATTCTGGTAACAACCTTGGTTATATATCTACAAATGTGTTGTATGTAAAGGATCGCCAGTCAATAACCAAAGCCAAGACGACAGTTAAACGCCATGAGAGCCAAGCTAAAGCCAAATACCATACAGTCACAATATTGCTTTCGTACCGCCCAAATGTAACTGATTTTAAGTGACCTGTACCGCCATATTCTCTCCTTTATGCTAAACTACCTGTATTCGCCCGCGTGGGATTCAGTGATTTGCTAAACTTTTCCCGAATTTTCTAAATTTTGAACATAAAAGTAGTTATTGAGAGTTAACCGTGACAGATAGAGACGTGCTATTGCGGACTTTTTTATAGTATTTTTATAGGTCTACAATTCTCTACTGCATTACTTTAGCGTATGTCTACTGGTTTACGGCTAGTTTTTTCACAACTGCGCGATTTCTTAAACACAATTTACATCTATCTATCTAATTTTGGGGACGCCTGCCGGTACAAGACGGGTGGTCAGCTCCAATACTGGACTATTCCACCCACATTGCAATTTACATAATAACAATATGTCTTTTGGTGAAAACCGTACGAAAATCTCAGTTCAGTTCAGTTCAGTAGATTTTGAGCAAATCGATTACATACAGACAGACAGCTTTTTGGGACATTGTTTTATAATAAGTATAGATGAGGGGATCATTTAATAGTTAATAGCTATTTTTCTGTGCCTTGTAAATGACTGTGTCACGTATAATACTTTGTAATTCTGATATTGTTATAACTTATTATTTAAAATGAATTTATTCTAATATATGTTTATTGTTTCAGGTAACAACCAATTACATCGCTGCTCTTAACGTAAGATTCACTTATAGCTAAATTAACTTATTACTACTAATTAAGCTGTAACATTCGGTAACTGAACGTTTATTATTGTAAATCAAAACAAAAAGAGATGTAATGTTTTACAAAGTTATCCTAATTAGTAACATAATTGAGTTTTAACGAGGGCAATGACTTCTTGTTAATTTATTTAAATAACTACTTTTAATTACAGGACGTAGACAAATATTAAAAAACGGACAAAAATAAATTTTAAAATATTGATGTTTACCATTTTTAAAAGAAGCAATTACCAAAAAAAAACTAGAAGAATTAACACAAAAATATTCCAAATATACATAAATTTCAAACAAAATTATACATAAATAAACTAGATATTTTATGGTAATGGCTTTGTCACAATAATGAATTCTATTACCAAATTTAAGAAACGCGACGTCAATGGTGGCCTGTAAGAGTTTGCTTACAAAAAGACCGCCTTTGTGCTTAATTTAACTTATCTTTGTTACATAGTTTTTCTATTATGTGTGATTACAATGAGTAAATAAAATATCTTATATACTTGGTTATGAGTGCAGTCATGAATATTATCATGAAATTCACGCATCCGGTGACCTACAGTTCAGATGTCTAGTCGAGATGACTTCACTTATCCATTTGATCTGATCATTATCAGATAACATTATTATTCATGATAAAAGCAGTCAATGAAACGCTCGTGTAACAGACGGATGTCAACGAAACAAAAGCTACAAGGATTTTGCTTTGTACATTGCGGATGTATTCTTGTAGACAGTTATCGATATTATGGATAGATCATTACTGCCGATGTCTCGCTGCTTATCTATGGTTCTTAAAATAATATGAAATTGTAACATACTCGTAACTTGCGTATATATATAATTATAAAATAAATAAATAAAAATAACTTTATTGAGCAACATACATTTCGACAAAATCAACAAAGATTAATTTTAAATATTTTTGTAGGTATGAAAATATTGTGTGTAAAAGGTCGTAGACTAAGCTGAGAAGTTGTTTTTCAGTCCACGTTAATTAGAATTCTGAAAATAAACACCTACTTTATAAACCTAAATTTCTAGTCATCGCAGAGGTGCTCAAGTTGATTATAATTAAAGCATGTATAGAAATAGGCGTTTTCGGTATTTAATAGCATAAAAGTTATGACATAATTATTTTCTTATAATACGTTTACTAAGTAAATCTACGTAACGCTAAGTGCAGAAAGTGATACTGTTCTCATACCTTAACATAAAAGATAAGTTTATATATATATATATATAGAGAGAGAGAGAGAGAGAGAGAGAGATTGTAGTTAATGCAGTGTGTATAGTGTGCTGTTGGCAGTGGTATCTTTGGATACATGCACTAAAAAATTCTGCATGTATAAAGTATGAGAATGGTTTCACTTCATACACTTTGCTTTTATTAGATTTTCAGCACAAAACCGGATTTTTCAAAAGAATTCTATCATGACTTTCGTATAATTAAAGCTTATGTTTGCTTTTGTTTACTTCAAAACAGATTCATGCTATATCTCCACTTTTTATTTAAAAGTTTACCATAACGATGATTTACTATTATAGAATATCGCTATAATGGTTAACTATCAATCGGTAAAGACATTCTCATAAGCTGCATTTTAATTATAAATAAACATTAGCAGATATATATATATATATATATATATATTCGAGATCTGATATGTAAAACGGATGGATCAGTAAACACTAAGAAATGCGTTAAATTCTTTTTGGTGTAAAACTTCACCAGTCACTTTCACTATTCGTGTTCTTGTAATATTTTACTGTAATACCTCAAATATTTCATGCAAGTATGGTTATTTACGAGTCATATCTAGCATTAAATTGTTAAGAGTAATAGATAATTATTTCATTAAGAAACTTCATGTTTAATATGCTGCATGGAAAAGGAAAAAGGTTTTGTTCATTACAATTTAAATGATACAAAAATTAAATTATCTAATTTTCCGATCTACTTTATTTTATTAGCTTTATATAGCTTTTAAGAATCCAAAGGAAAGTTTTATATGTTATATCAACTTCAAAACAAAGTTGCAATATACGCAAATATTCTAGTTTGACAAAAATTAAATAATCGTCGCAAAACGACACATTTTCTTTTTCAGATAAAGTTATCACGAAGTTGAAGAAACATCATTTGAATAAGTGATATATTTGAAAGAATTACTTTTTTTATTTTTTGAATTTATACGCAATATTTAAATTTAACGCTACTCATGTGAAGATGTAATGAAATATTTCTTAATTAATTAAATCTAATCTTAAAAAAGAACAGAAACTTACTCAAAGTAACGAAAAGATTTAACGTGCAATTAAAAATATACAAAATAACTTGTATACAAGAGATATTTGTATAAGTCGAATACTTTATATACGTTAAATCATCGTCCTGCTCTCATCCCGCTCTGAGTGGGGTCGGAACAACATGTTATAAACATGTCGTCACATGATTCGGCTACATATTTTACGATCGGCCACCTACCTGACGTCAACTTTTCTTAGTCGCCTTTTACGACACCTCGGTAAGAGATGAGGGTGATCTATTCACTCAGCCGGATACCACACGGCTTCCTTTATATACGTTAAGTTACAGTTGAGTTGAAAGAATAAACGAGAAGTTTATTTTCTTAGCCCCTTTTAATTGTGAAGGAACTGTATTTTTGAACTCGATTTAATATATAACGTAGAGTATAACCAAAACTTTCTACTACATATTAGTGAAAATTACATTCACATCGGATCAACAGTTTCTAAATTAGCACGCGCAAACGCAAAAACAAGCAGGCAAAAATTTTCTCAAAACCGTTTCTAGAGATGGAACAACTGAACTTTTATAAAATAATATAATATAAAATAATAGGTATCATACCTATTATTTAAATATCGCGGATTATAAAACATATATTTTTTAAACAATTTTAGTTATTAAAACACCCTCAATTAGAAGTTCCCGTTCTCGAAATAAGAACGAGGTTTTTTTTCATCTTATATGTTAAGAAGATATGATATTTTATTGTATGCGTAACCGCCGAGTTTCTTGCTGGTTCTTTTCGGTAAGAGCAACATTCCAAACCAGTTGTAGCAGTCATTAATCATATTGATGTTTGACGATTCAAAAGTGTTTGAAAAAGCTTACTTGAACAAAGATTATTTTAATTTGATTTGAGCTAAATTTCATCAATATTTCTCTACCGAATTAGCTGTAAAAACGTAAAAAAAAGACAGACACGCATTTATAATATTAGTATACTTTGCCACATAAAGGAAATAAGTAACAGAATGAGACGTTTCTTTGGCGAAATCCAATATGGAATACTTCAGTACTACGCATATGTTACGGAAGTTATTTCCTTTATGTGGCAAGGTTCAAGACGTCGGGGACGCAGTAGTCGGGACCACCTCGAAAAAACATGGGTCACCCAATATCCTGAACAGATGCTGAGCTCCATCGATGAAATTAATAATAAGACTACTCTTTTGAAAAATTTCGCTCACACATGTCGTGCAGGACGTAAATGAGATCCTCTTTAACGCTTGACCACTTTTTAAACTCAAATGATCATACTAAGTAATAGATGATGATTATTTTGCTATATATTTTAACTAGCTGAGCCTGTATGGAAATCAGTGTTTCACAAAGTTTTTCCTTTACAGAAAAACTTCGTAGAGGAAATTTTTTTTGTTGCGTATAATTTTTATATCGTATAATCTCTCATATCTTCTAAAGTAATTTATAGAATTAGGCTTTAGTTTGATACATAGTACAAAAGTAATAATAAAACTATTTTTCTACAGTCCGCGATACAGTAAATAGAAAATATAATCACCGAAAATGTAAAGCAGAGTCTATTCCTGATGATGCTTCAGTTGCAGGGTTGAGTTTGTGATAGTGAACGTGTGTAGTGTTTGTGATTGTGGTGGCGTTGGTGGAGGTATGTGCAAGTCTTTTTACTAATCCTGTATGTATCGGATATGAAAACGGGCAGTCCACTCTACATTTACCATTATACCTATATATTTTCTATTTACTTTATCGCGGACTATAACAAAATAATTTTATTATTACTTTTGTATCTACTGAAGTATTTATTTGATTCATATGGTGTAAAGGACAGTTTTGATCTATATTAACTGGCGAAGGATGAAAGAAAGGTTGGAAATAGATGAAAGAAAGGTGCATGCAAATGAGATGAGAATGTTAAGGTGGATGTAAGGTGTGAAAACATTTAGATAGATTACGAAATTCGTATATTCGGAATAATTCGTAATCGGAAGTCAGAAAGTTGCGCCCATTACAGAAAAGATGAGAAGTGCATGATTGGGATGGTATGGACATGTAATGAGGAGGGGTGACAAAACGATTGTTAAATATGAATGTGGATGGATATGTGAGTAGAGAAAGGCCTAAAAGGAGATGGTTGGATTGTGTGAAGTATGACATGCATATAAAAGGAGTAGCGCCAGAATTGACGAATGATAGAAGAGAATGGAAGGGAAAAATCGTGTCCAGTAGGCCTACCATGAACTTTTAGAAAATGATTCAATTTAAAGTCAGTATAAACCCAACCGCTTTTTTTTCGTACCATGAAGTGTGTTTGAAAAGGACAACGTTATATGAACTATAGATAACTCTGTCTCTTTTACTCACATGTTCTTAGGACGCATTCCGAACGCTCATTCGGCAACGACTTAAAGTGTGCGTCTTTAAGACGTCATTGTATGAGAAAGCTAAACAATTTAGTTTACGTCTTCAATTGAGTCGCAATAAGAGTTCATGGTAGACCTGCTAGCCACACTTAAAGTGGGATAAATGGCCGGGAGAAAGAAGATGCCTTATCTGTACATATGCGGCCTATCTACTTTGCACGCAGAATTCTTTCGTTAAATTACTGTCCTCTTATAAAACAGGTTAACAAATAAAACAAGCGAAGACTATGTTCGCTCGGTTTTGGTTTCGTTTTGTAATTTTTTATTACGGCAACCAATAATAATAATATTACAGGATATATGGGGACAAAATTATATACCGTGTGGTAACCGGCTGAATAGGAAATACCACCCTCATTTCTTACCGAGGTGTTGTAAACGGCGACTAAAATAACTCGACCCGATGTGTGGTATTTGGTTGAGTAGAATAGACCACCCTCTTTCTTACGGAGGAGTTGTAAAATACGATTAAGGTAAGTTGACGTCAGGCAGACGGCCGGTCGTAAAATACGTAGCCAAATAATGTGACAACATGTTTGTGACATGTTGTGCAACTTAAGTGAGTGGGATAAGGGCAGGAGGATGATGATATAGGGACAACATTTCCTTTCTTTTGATAATTCGATATATCTAATTCTGGTTCGCATCGAAAGCCAGAGGAAGACGTTTCGAACTCTTGGCAAGTACCTATGGGTCTTACGGTTACTGTCTGTATGATTCAAATTCAAATTATTCTTTATTCATGTAAAGATAAAGCTAATGAGGGTGTATCTATCTGTCTCTCTTTTTTATGTGTGATTAAACAAGGATAAGTATAAGAGATTAATCTTCTCTCGCGTTATTGTCTCACTCTCACTTACTTACAAAACATCCTATGCCCCCCCCCTACTCTAGTTTTTATAACTCTGATTAATATTCCATACTGATATCATAAACTAGCTGTCCAGCCACGTGCTGCTGAGGCTCAGTCTATTTTCTCATATCCCTCGCAACAAACTCAGGAGTTAACAAAATGCTCCGATCGCCATCAAACTGTTATGTGGTAAAATACAATATTCATTTATTGCGTTATCGTACACAAACTTGTCAATTTCAATTACATTTAAATTTAACACTATAGCACTATTACAATTACTGCACATTCACGCAAGCAACTTTCCGCCGCCTGAACGAAACAGCAGTCGCAGACATACTTTTTCTCCGTGCATTAGAAAAAGAGGATACTTCCTCTCCTATGCGAAGATAGCGGTCTACTCTCCCTCCGTCTTACGATTATTCGATCAGCAGGCCTGCCATGAACTGTTATTGCAACTCGATTAAAGACGTAAACGACGACCGCGAACCGCTTTCTTTTCGTACCATGAAGTCTGAATTGCATTAGGGTAGAAATGTTTGGAAACGATAACGTTATATAGATAACTCTGTCTCTTTTACTCACATGTTCTTAGGACGAATTTCGAACGCTCATTCGGCAACGACTTAAAGTGTGCGTCTTTAAGACGTCATGGTATGAAAAAACAAAACAATTTAGTTTACGTCTGCAATTGAGTCGCAATAAGAGTTCATGGCCTGCTAGTCACGTGCCCTAACGCGAGCTAAACAATTTTTACCCATCACAAAAAGTACACGACGCCGTTAAAGAAGTTTTCACTTCAAAAATCCACATTTTCCTTTGCGAAAGAGAAAATAATACATGGTATTGGCTATATATACTGGCTCGCCAGTTTTCTACAAGACAGGCTCGTATTATTCCAGTCGCTTGGTCGTATTAGTAGGCCTTATTTTGCTCATTTTGCACGCAGCGCCAACCGTGTTCATTCATGTGAACACACGTGAAGCTCGAACCGGCTTTGCGGGGCAACGCCGCGCCCGCCAGGGTTGTCCACAGCCACCGGCAACCCACCATGACAAGACATGTGTCGCGGAAGATAATTGACTTTTTTAAATCAGGAAAAACCGGCGAAAACAAACCAAGTGCTCCACCACCACCACCAGCTGCAACTCTGAACCTCAGAGTGCGCCGCCTCTGGGTCGGGGCCTCTCTAAAGTTAATTGACTTCTTTTGGATTATATTAACTCGTCCCGACTTCCCAAAGTAAAAAGTAACGGTTTGTAACTTTCCCACTACTAGGCATAGGTGTCCTGTCTTTTTTGAAGAGTAGTTAGAGATTTTTGTGTGTGCAATTGTCCCATATATTTATATCTCTTTCCTTCTTTCAGTAGACTACTGGACATAAGTCTCTTCACGGGATCTTCACATCGGACCCAGTGGGGACCTTTCATAAGTCATCAGTCCACCTCGTAGGCGGTTTACCGATACTGTGCTTTCAAATCCAGGGTCGCCATTCTAACAACTTAACACTCCAACGCCCATCTCTTCTCCGCACTATATCTTCTGCCCATCGACACTTCAGCGTCGCTACAGCGTCGGTGACTTTAGTTCTACTACGGATCCTCTCAGTTCTGATTTGATCACGTAGAGATACTCCGAGCATAGTTCGCTCCGTCTCCCGCTGAATGACTCTGAGCTTTCTTATGAAGCCCATAGTCAGCGACCACGTTCCGGATCCATATGCCATCACTTCTGTCCTCAGGTTGTAAGGTATTTTGTACTTAGGTGTGTTTAGGTATATAATTATATCTATATTCATATTATAAAGAGGAAAGATTTGTATGTTTGTTTGTATGTGTGTATGTTTGTAATGTTTTCACGCAAAACTGGACCGATTTTAAAAATTCTTTCACCGTTGGAAAGCTGCTTCTTCACCGAGCAACATAAGCTATATGTCATTTTCAATAAAAATAGGGATCTCTATAGAAATTGTAATAAGTTGTGAAAAAATTCAGTCGTAAACATCTTATATAACTACATTTATACATTGTAAAAGTTGATAAAATTGCTGACAATAATCAAACCATTTTATTCATATCTCTGTATTAATCCTTATCCCATTAAATGATTTTTTATTAAAAACTAATTTAAATACCCGTAAAATACTTTTTAAATTATTAAAATCCGACACCCCAATCAGAAGATATTACGAATTTAAGACAGTAAATCGAAAGAAAATAATGCCATAACAAATTCATTGTAGTGACCGTTATAGCAGGGCCTGTATTTGATAAGTTAGCTCTTATTCCAAGAATAATACTAATGATACCCATTTTTTATAATCTCTTAATAAATCTATAGGTCGACTTCGTAGACTTTCCACTATAACGAGATCGGTATGGACGCGGGTGTAACCGCGAGGCATTGCTAGTTATATATATATAATTACAATCCCTTTTTTCGGCATTCTAATATCTCCTGATATATTGTTTTATTTAATTAGTGTTAGTTGTCAACCCTAAACAATTAAGCATTATAACATTTTTAGTGCGGCCCAGTAAAGGAGATTTGGATTAAATCTCATAAGCACGGGCGAAATTTTTAATTGAAATAAAATTAACTGAACGCAAACCAATATAAAAGGTTAATATACGATTGGAATTTTTGTTACAACCATGATGTTATCGTTAACGCGCTAATTAAACGTTATAATTCGTGTACGAAATACCAAAGTTGTCTTTATAAAACTTTATAACGAACTGTTTTTTAACTATAGAGTTAAGAAGCTAGAGTAAGTAATTTTACGTAAATTGTGCCTCATTACAATAAAGAGAAACGAGCGTATATCAATCTGTCTCTCTTTTTCATGTACGATACGCTCTAAATTAAGTTTGGCTATGGCTCCACTTCTCTAGTTACTTACTAGTTACTTCTTAATAACTCTAGGGTTTAAACCGCACTCACTTCATACTGAACACTGACTATCTGGCCTGTATGCGCAGATGCTCAAATCATGTGACAACATGTTGAGCCGACTCCACTTACAGTGGAATAAGGGCAGGAGAATGATGATGGTTCTTCGATTCTTGATGTATTTTAGTATTTGTTTAATATTATATATATATTTACCAATTGTCTGTCACCCATAACACAATTATTACTTGTTTTGCGGACGGAGGAACGTGTGTTTAATTGTCCCATATATTTATTTATATATTTATTATTTATAACAAAAAATCGCGATGTATAATAGACAAAATACGAACCGACATAACGCCCTACCTGAAGAACAAAGTCACATCTCCCATATAAGCATAGGAAATGTGACTTTTGTAAATGTAAATTTTACTTTTTTAAAGTTTTTGCCTTGAAGGCTTTAATTTACTTCCAAGTTCTATAAGTTTTCGAAAGATGTCGGTATAAGTTATAAGGATTTTTTATTCACGATGTGTCAAAGTAAAGTAAAATCTGTAAGAAGAAGTAGGTTATATCACGATATAGAAGGTTCTTATGGAAGAAAATAACGGTGTAAAATTACTGAAATCAAAGAAACTACTACTTAAATTAAGACGGGACAACGTTTTTCAAGTCAGATAATAGTCTATACTTATAATAAAACAATGTCCCAAAAAGCTGTCTGTCCCTATGTAATCGATTTTCACAAAATCTACTGAACGGATTTTATTTCGGTTTAGACCAAAAGATAGTGCAATACTTCAGGATTTTGGATGGTTCAGGTAAATACTATATATCGGTATTATATAAATTGTGTTGAAGAGATCGCGCAGTTGTTAAAAAACTTGCTTGCTGGTAGCTTTAGTCGCGTGCGCTGCGTAAACCAGTAGAGATACGCTAAAGTAATGTACTAGAGAATTGTAGATCTATAAAAATACTACAAAAAAGTCCGCAATAGCATGTCCCTATCTCTTATTGTTAACTCACAATACTTACTTTTATCTTTAAAATTTGAATTCCATAAAAAAAAATGTGATGTGCCACTCTGATTTCCGAAACTGCGAAACCGCTGGCCCAGCTAGTTAATAAATATTTGTAAGCACAAAATGTATATTGCTAAAAATATACAAAGAAGCTTAATGTATTGATAATATACGAAAGAAGTATTTTTACTGTGTTTATTGTATATATCGAATCCCAAGCCCGGAGATGATATCAAAAACACTAAATGCATTCTTCAATTATCTCGCACAGGGTGGGGCTGCAGAGGGGTGGCGGGGAGAGGGCCGCTGTAATTAAATGAAGCACTCGACATACGGGTCCCAATCAGCGGCGTGACCACCAGTCACTCGATAGCACGGCCATTCAAACCATTCAAACCAATGTAGCTCTATACTATGTTAGAGTGACCGCTTTAAGATTGTATTCCCGGATTCCACTGATTTTTAAAAAAGTATCGCCCAGTTACTATCCCACTGCTAGGAATAGGCTTCCTCTCTCCGTTTTTTGGATAGAAGAGTTGGAGCTAGTATCTGCCACGCTGCTCCAATGCGGATTGGTAGGTCACACGTATTCTTTTCACAGGAACTCATTGATGCCTGCCCAGGGTTTGAACCCATGATCGTCTCTAGACAGTTACACGGTCTCACCGCTGGGCTATCAAAGCTCGATTTGTAAAATATTCCCCAGAAAATATCTGCATTTGTTATATTACTTATAACTGCAATGTTCGAATATCCTTAATTATGTACTAAGTATGAGATTTTTCTTGTTTTATTTATTTAATACAGGTAATTAAATTTAATTGTACCAAACTGAATCAATATTCTTCTAATGCAGGGCTTCTTAAACTTTTGTCATTCACGACTCCATTTATGATTGCGAGTTTCTTGACGACCCCATTCAAATATAAAAGAAAAATAAATTAATATTTTTTGTTGATTTATTTATTAGATATATGTACATATGAAAATATACAGTTTAAAAATTCGTTTTGAAACATAGAAAAATCTTTTATGTTTGTTATTATGTATGTATATTTTTTAACTGTATTCCGCCAACTCTAGTGATGTTATATAATGGTTAATACATATAAACATTTGACATTAAAATCTCTCGACCCCAGAATTTTGGGGTCGCGACCCATAGTTTAAGAAGCCCTGCTCTAATGGGTTAGCTAACGTTTGTCTATGGTTAGTGATCGAAAAAATGTAAAAAGACTAGTATCTGACATCTATTTTACTTTGTTATGTCACTAATTCCTTATAACTTCGCGGTTTTAACCCCATTGCGACAAGATATGTGTCGTTGATTGTTCATTTTCTCCAGTTATGTCCATAATACGTCTCTTGGCTTTGACCCGTGTATTATATTGTATTAAAATTGTTAACGAAACTTCAATTAAAGCTTTATAGGGTGCCTACAGCGCTAGTGATGTGAAAGCGATTCGTGAAATTAATTATCGACTTCCATAGACTCGTCTATCGTTTACATCAATAGAGTTATTACATTATAGGTCACAATAAGATTGTGATTCCTGTGTCGCGACTTAGCAGAGCTAGTAACTCATTCGCTCTCGGTTTTCGCTTCTACAATAAAATTCCGCAATCCATACTAAACCAATCTACAGAGTGGTTTAAATTAAGTGTAAGACGTGTATTACGTGTAAGCATCTTACACGTAAAGCATATTACACAATTGAAGATTATTTGAATGATAAAAATGCCTGAATTTGAAAATCCTTTCAGCTTCATATAAGGCTACGGTTTAGTAATGTAAAATTAAAAAAGTGTTTAAAAGATTGACCGCCGAGTTTCTTGCTGATTTTTCTCGGTAGGAGCATTCCGAACCAGTTGTAGTTTCATTAATCATATTGAACCTTGACGATTCAAAAATGCTCGAAAGAGCTTACTTAAATAAAAATTATTTTGATTCGATTTGATACTTCGAGTAAGAGAGTCATATGATTAGACTAAGATTATGTATGAGAGTGTAATCTCCTTCTCATTGTCTATGGTGTCATCGTCACTTACAGGTACTTTATATTGGCACAATATCGCTGATTAATCTGCAATGCAAATTGTCTGGTTACAAATAATCCGTAAAAAAAATGCGAACATCCTCATGATATTTAGCTTCTTAATTTATGATATTGATTAAGTTGTTAGCCCGTAAGTTTTTAAATATTTTATAGAATTATTTAAAAACTTATATTAGTAATACTTTTCCGATTTTGTCGTGAAGTCTATCTCATGATGATGCTTCAATTGCCGGGCGAAACGATTGTTGAGTTTGTGATAGTGCACGTGTGTAGTGCTTGTGTGTTGTGGTGGCGGTGGTGGAGGATTGTGGATGTGTTTGTACGAATCCAGCATGTATCAGGTAATTATGAACGGATAGTCCACTCTAAATTTAGCATTATATATATTTTTAATTAACTTTATCGCGGATTATACTAAGTTCTAATCCACGTATTTGAAAACAATAAAAATATTTTTATTATTATTTTCAATAAAGACTACCTTAGCTTCCGATGGTTTGGATTGCAGACTATCTATCTATATATACTATATTTGATATATACATATTTTTAGACTATGTATAATAAATTATAATATAAAGAACATCTCTATACGTGCCGTTCTGAGACACTTGGGGCATTATTGTTTGCAATGCTGCCTTCTGTATAAAACCCTTGATCTAACAATTAAACGAAAGCCTCTTAAGATATTCTTCGAAGCTCTTAGTCCATAGAACAGTAACTGAAACAACAATAGGAACATCATTTGAGTACAATATTCAACATGGCGTCTATTTCAGGAACAACTTATAATAATAATTATTATTTAAGTATACTGATGTGAATAATTATAGTCTTCAAATTTGTATTCAAAATATTTTCTATTCACATAAACTTTTAATAAGTGCTTTTGAATGTTCAACTCTACTTGATTACAAGAAACTCTACGGCTGCTCATTTTGAAATACAATTTGTAATTACCTAGTTACATTTCGTCATTCAAATATTGTGTAAGTTTGAAGAGTAGCTATATCAACGCATTCTTATCATCTATGTAATCTTCAAAAGTAGGCTCGCTGTATCTGCGTCCTTAGTGATTTTAAACAATGGAAAAGCGGATATTATTTTTGAATTTGATTATAGAATCGTAAATCCTCAAACAATTAACGTACTTTTTGTTATAAAAAAGCAGACCTTTATTTTTAATTATGATAAAGAAGCTGTGATAGATGATACCATGGCCTCTCTTAACATGAATTCAAATCCAAAACAAGCTACAATGCGTGTTTCTGCTTAAAATTATTTGACTAATTGATATTTGCAATTGTCATATCTCTGAAGAATATGGGATATGTGAAACCTACCAATAGCATTGGAGCATCGTGGTGGGTCTAAGCTCTAACCCTTCTCTCCCAATAAGGCGAAGAGAGGCCTATGCTCAGCTGTAAGAAGTCATTACTTTTATATTCAAATTAAAAATCAAAATATTCTTTATTCTAGTAAACTTGTAAACAAGTGCTTTTGAATCGTCAACTTTACTGCTGGTTCGGAAAGCTTTTCCTACCGAGAAGAACCAGCAAGAAACTCGGCGGTTGCTCTTTTTAAAATATAAATCTTAAAACTAGTTACATTTATTACCGTCTTGTACAGGGTAGAAGTGCACTTATATCCACACATCTTTCTGTATCAGCCTCTTTTTAACAGTGTTTTTAAATTGCTGTAATGGCATGGCCAAAATACTACTACTACTTACTTTACTATCGTTTTATAATTCTTTATATTTTTATGTACAAAAATGAACAAATATATATATATATAAAAAAAATAATAAATAAAACTTTTCATCACTTTGTATTTTGGATCTCAGAAAAGTGTCACGCTATTCTATTAAATTAAATCGATATCGATTTATAAAGGATGTCTCCGTCCCTATTAATATTAAAGGCACCCGTAGAGGCGCAGGCGCATCTCGAGCACGTTGTTCGCACGACGCGGTTCAACGGCCCGCGCCCGCCACGCCATTTCATGCATCACTTGTCAGATATCAGTATTGGTGGCACGGGCTCCACCTTAGTAACTTAGAACCATGTAACTGAAAGAAAACGTAAGGTGTATGACACATGGATCTTATAGGAAAGCCTAAGCCTCTGTAGAGACCAAAAAGAATCGCCTAACCCATCGGGTCGGAAAGCGGAAATGGCGGTAGGTGGGTTTTTTGTTGTGGGACGGATTTTGAAGTCTTGAGTTTGGGACTTTGATCTTAACAATATCGTAGGGATATACGTCTAAGACTTGCCGACTTTTCTTCTTGTTATGCTAGCTCCCGCCTGCAATCTAATGGGAAGTTAAGTAATCACTATTCTAGCCTTATCCAACTATAAGTGGGGTCGGCTCAACATGTTTTTCTCTTCCATTCTCTCCTACCATCCGCTCAACGGCTAACAGCAGGGACATGAAATTTTTTTAATAACCTTTTTTAACTTAACTTTTTCCTTAACTTAACTTATCTTTTTACTCATGAATCTATTTAAGATTTGGCAAAATATTGTATTGGGAATTGTTTCGGCCTACTATATCCGGTAGGTCAGCGGTGGTCGTAGAGGTCACAGTGTCTAATTTACCGCAGTCGCTTTTACGACAACTCGATAAGAAATGAGGGTGGTCTATTCTACTCAGCCGGGTACAAAAGGGCGCCTTATGGAAAATACTCAGAAAAACACACAGTTAAGCCAGTTTTTAAACTCCTAGGTACCCGCGAATGGGTTCGCGCTAAGTATCCTCGATAGTTCGATATTTTTCTCCTGGTTCCCGAAAGAAAACCAGATTTGCATCTGCATGAGCTTTAATTGTGTCCTAACCATCAATTTCACCGTGATAGCATATTAGAGGGTACAGCAGATAAATATCGAATTTCAAGCCAGTTACGTGATAGCCGTACGTTCAAACTTTCAAATTACAAATATTAGTATTACAAAAACAATTATAATCAGAATACCAGAAAAAGATGATCGAGTATTCGAAACTTAACAGTGAAGCATTCTTTCAGCTTAGGATTTGCCAGAAAAAAGTCCACTGTCACGCAACACTAAGCCGGCCCCCATCATAGACAATTGAGATATAGGTATTATATACCAAATAAATATTAATTAATCAATCAGATTGTAAGTCCGTTTTGAAATTGTAATAAAAAAAAAAGTAAAGTAACAGCCTGTTAATATCCCACTGCTGGGAATAGGCCTCCTCTCTCCGTTTCTGGAGAGAAGGGTTGGAGCTAAGACCTACCACGCTGCTCCAATGCGGATTGGTAGGTTACACATATCTCCAGAATTCTCTAGTGATATGCAGGTTTCCTCACGATGTTTTCCTTCACCGAAAAGCGTGTGATAAATTGCAATTATGAATTAGACACATGAGTTTTAATAGAAAAACTCATTGGTGCCTGCCCGGGTTTGAACCTATGTTCGTCTCTAGAGAGTCGCACGGTCTCACCACTGGGCTATCACAGCTTGAAATTGTAATATATAAACTAATTTAAAGGAAATAAAAAATGATTATCCTTTAAATTCCCTTTAGAGAAATTAAAAAAGGTTGATTTATAAATGAACTAGCTGACCCGGCGAACTTCATACCGCCTAACAATCAATGAATGGTGTGTTACTAACTTTTAGCTGAACTAATTCAGGCTTTGATGAACGTAATACAATGACACGAAATAAATTTCCGAACGTTCGCGTAAATTTTAATCATTTGTCATTATTTCTGTATGCACGCATAAATATTTGAGAAACTTCTATGTATCTGCTTAATGCACTTTTCAACATTTTTAATTGATGAAAAAAAATAGACAATAGTTTATTTAGTTTAGTTTAAAAAGTTTACACAAAATACATTTCTGAACGCATGCATAACTGTCAATCATTACTCACAGTATTCGACAGGATGACAACAAATGTTTGACAGGTACGAAACGAATGAATATTTATTAATTTTCATTATTATGTATTCGTCGATTTTTCATTGTTTTTAAGATGTATTCTGCTATTCGTGACGGAGACAAATCCGACGAATCAAAAACCATGAAAATTGGTCCAGCAGATCTCAAGTTATAAGTGTTGTAACAAACCCGTCTTTGTTTTATATATATAGATTTCACTTTCACAATAAGTGTCATCACATTTTATTAACTGAATCGATTAATATAATTTTGTGATTTCTTACCACTACATCACTATTTTACTATAATTTTCATCATTTCGATTCCAATTTTATTTTAATTTAAAACGCCGATTAAACCACATCACTTATTATTACGTTTGTAAAGGAATCTCGTTATTATTTATTTATGTAATAAACTTTTACCATTAAGTCATAACACCTGGTTATCTTAGAAATTCACGTGAAATTGTTTTTGCGAGAAATTATACTTATCATTTCCTATTCTATTGTTCCAATTGTTCGGCATAAAATTTATATAAAGCGAATTGTTACTACGTAATTATTATATGTATATCTCGTACGTGCCTGTGCCATGCAAAGCCTATCTCTATAATTTGTCGACGTATAAAATTGTTTTTATATTACACTGCTCGAAGTAGTTTACTTTAAGTATAAACGAATGCTTATTATGTACGAAGAAAAAAATGCGCGCGAACAAAATTATCTTGATCATCTAAAAACAAGTTTCAAGTTGGTGGCGCCATCTCGGTTAAAGTCATTAAACGTCGTTGCTTGCGCCGCCATCTAGCATATTAATTAGCAACTTTGCTATTATAGTGCCGTCTGCTTCCACTAGATGGCAGTTGTAGTAGGGGGTCATCTCGCTACCCCTAGGGGTGGCGGGGTACGGGCCTCGAGGCGCACCTCCTTGCCCGGGCTGGTCCTCGCAGGCTTGTGGCCTGGACGGTGTTCGGGCCTGTAGGCCCAGGTCACCTAGGTGACCTGAGGGATGTCTAGTTCGGTGGGGGGACTGGGAGTGGTAGCTCCCAGTCCGCGGTGTCTACATCGATGGTGTCTTGTCCGTGGGTGTTGTCTTGATCGGGTGGTGTCGTCTTGTCCGGTGGTGTCGCCCTCTCTCCCGTCGCGTCATCCTCGTCGTCGGCAACTAGATGGCAGTTGTTAATATATAATATTGTTTCTAAATTAGTGACTAGATGGCAGCAATGAACAATAGCAATAAAGTTTAAAACTTTGACGAAATCAAAAGTTTTTTTATTAATTTAGAAACACTAAACTAAAATCTATTAAAATTCCTTTATAGAAAATAATTATTTGTATTTAATTATTTACACTAAAACTATTAACAATTCATGAAACTTAAAACAAAATTAAAACTAACTAAATGAAACTAAAAACAAAAAAAAAAAAACAAAACAAATATTATATATACATATTTACATCTATTTACACTAAATCAAAACCCTCGATTCCAGTGCAGTGGGGTAAAGTTCCCAAAATACTGGCAGCGTTTGTCATTTTCTATATATCAATAAAAAAAATAAAAAAAATGTTTGAAATAATTGTGCTGCAGTGGAGGCGAAAATTTAGCGACTGGAGAAAATAGAAATTTGTTAATGTAACGGTATGAATTGTTCACATTACATTTGATAGTCGCTAAATATATTGGTATATATATGGTATAATGAAATGAAAGGCACCGACCGATCACGTCATCGGCCCGCTGATGTCCTCATAAGGCGCGAAGCGATTTGCTTGTTTGTTTACCTGCAATGTTGTTTTCAATAATATTAATCTCTTAGCGGCCTTGTGCTACAGCTCCACGAGAAAAACAACTTAATAGGAAATAAATTTTCTGATAGCAGCTAATAATATAAATATTTAAAAAAATTATTTACCTATAATAGTTTTATTTGAAGTACTCTGACTCGAATACGATACATAGCAGACCAGGCCACGAATTCCATTACCTCTTCGCGAATTCTCCTTTCCTAATATTTTGGGGTGCGTTAGTTTTAATTAAGCGATAACTCCTAAAGTAAAGTAACGGCCACTGGGCATAGTCCTCCTCTCTCCGTTTTTTGGAGAGAAGGGTAGGAGCTAAAACCTACCACGCTGCTCCAATGCGGATTGGTAGGTTACACATATCCCTAGAATTCTCTAGAAATATGCAGGTTTCCACAACTTTTTTTCCTTCACCGAGAAGCATGTGATAATTGCAATTATCAATCAGACACATAAGTGTTAATAGAAAAACTCATTGGTGCCTGCCCAAGGTTTGAACCCATGATCGTCTCTAGAGAGTCACACGGTCTCACCGCTGGGCTATCACAGCTAGATAAATCCTAATATTAGTTTAAATTATATGATGTCAGGAATTAAAATGTGAAGCATTTATTTCTTATGTTAACTAACGTATTTAAGGTGTTCTGTTCGAACATCGTATTATTTAAAAGATAAAATGGATAGAGTAAGTTATTTTTGCTAAAGTTGACTTTCTGTTGACTTATGATAGAGGACTAACTTTATTTTACGTTAATCGATGTCTATAGAAGCTTCCAGGCGGCTTGACTTGTTCCCAAATGTTTACTAAGAAAATTATGATAAAATGTCATATAATTTACTTAAATCCTTGATGTATTGTACATTTAAATCATCTTAGTGAATCACTCTATCTATTGATGAAAACCGCATGAAAATCCGTCCTGTAGTTTTTGCGTTAATCGCTAACAGACGATGATGGACTTTGTTTTTTAACAATAGATTACGTAACGCGAGAGATAAAAGCTTCAATTCGGCCATAGCGTATTTTAATTGAGTCAAATTCAAATTAACCTGATAGATCTCAGGAATGCATAAAAATTAGCACATCGTATCCAATCCGTTTTCTAATCCCCGAGAGGGCGTTCACACGTATCGAGTGAAACAAGGAAGGCTAAACCGCACATAGCTCGCGTAGAGCAACGCGCAGCCTCCGAGTAGTGGTGGCAACTTTGGAATGCTGTAACTCTAAAGTGCTTAACGGTACGAGAGCGAGAGGGGGCGGCCAGAGTGGGGGGAGCCGATATGGTTGAACGACCGATCAAATAAGTTTTGTACAGGGCTATCGTATTGAACGTACTTTTATTTCTTCTAAGCGTCTTGCGGGCTCGCGCGCTGCACGGCTTTACAAGATGGCGCGCCGCGCGTGCGAGGACATTATTGGCAGAAAGCCCTAAGGCTGGATTTGACGTTTTAAAATCATAGAGCTATTATCATATCATTTTAAGTTATTAAGTATTGCTTTGTTTCAAATATCTCACTGGTTTACTACAAATAACCTACTTTTAAACGCAAAAAAGACAAAATACGTAGAGTTTTCACTACTTAATGAAACCAGAGAGGCAAAAAATGTTGTATTAAATAACGAAACATTAAAAAAGAGGATACAACTGTGTTTTTAGGAATGACCTTGGATACAAAGATCCAATGGGGCCCCCATATATCAAACCTTTGTGGAAAACTTAGTTCCGCTGCCTACGCTGTTAGGAAAATAAGACAATTAGCTGATGTTGAAACAGCAAAACTTGTTTACTTTTCCTATTTTCATAGCATTATGTCATATGGAATCATGCTATGGGGTACAGCGGCTGATATTCACAGGGTCTTTGTTTTACAAAAAAGAGCTATTCGTGGTATTTATAATATGAAACCTCGTGATTCTTTAAGGGAGAAATTCAAAGAAATAGGCGTCATGACTGTAGCTTCTCAATATATCTATAGTAATATACTATTTGTAAGAAAAAATATTCACCTTTATAGTAAGAATAGTGATAGATACGACAGACAGACTAGAAACCGAAATAAACTAATGACGCCAAGGTTGCGCCTCCAAAAGGTGCGAAAATCATTTGTCGGTCTCGGTACACGTATTTATAATAAAATTCCTCAACATTATCTAGACTTGCCTTTACACAAGTTTAGAAATTATCTTAAGACGATGCTGCTACATAAAGCTTACTATACAATTGAAGATTATTTGAGTGATAGTAGCATATCTTGACTGCAGTCAGCTACGCACCAAGCTGCAACTATTAATTTGTAACCATCCATCAAATTGTAAAAAAATATATACATATTTAAAAAAAAGAATGGCCGCCGCGTTTCTTGCTGGTTCTTCTCGGTAGGAGCAAACTTCCGAATCAGTGGTAGATTCTTCTTGAAAACATTTGACGATTCAAAAGTACTGTAAACAGTCTACTTGAATAAAGAATATTTTGAGTTTGAGTTGAGTTTGAGTTATAGACATAGTCGCAAAGTACTATTACTAACACTATGGGCTAAGATGTCTGTTTTGAATTATTAAAAATAAGTAATTAATAGACTAGCCCTTTGACCGACTAGAAGCGGGGGTTGTACGAATTGTTGACCTTCATTTTTAGATCATGTTGAATATATAATAAGTATACCATATTTGTGTACCATTTTAAAATTCCCCAGTGAATACAATAATTCATTTTATAATAATAACTTAGATTTTACAAAAGTTATAACAAAATTATTTTGCTATAATAAACAATTTTATTATTACTTTTGTATTATCCGCAAAGTAACGCCTGATTCTATAAATTATATAACTTACATTTATTGTTGGTGACGAAAACATTCTTATTTTTCAAAATTGAATTTGTGCACATGATGCTTACTAGACGTTAGGGATATAACTCGGTAGTAGAAGATAAAAGATTAATAAATAATCGATTTGTCTTCCTTCAAAATAAATCGCTTTGTAAAAAATCGATTATTATAAAAAAAATTATATGACTATTTGAAAACTTACCTTTTTTATTATTAACATTTTATTATCGAGGCTTAAAGAGAGAAAATCGGATAGATTCTGCTTCATAGAGCATTGTCTCTGACGAACCCGAGCGTAACGTTACATACTAACTGAGTGACAGAGACAGCGCTCTACGAAACCGAACTGGCCGGCTGTTCCTTTCTAAACATCGATGTGCAATATTTAATGTTGGCTACTATAGATTGGCTCCATTGGATTCATCCAACAACACATATCTTATCTTAAAAAACAGGAAAAGATGCGAGTAAAAAAAGAACAAAAACAGTAGTTCTTCAGTTACATTTTTAAAATCGATTAACAATGTTTAGATCATTGATTATTAAAAATCGATTATAATAACAAAATAACCGATTAATATATAAATCGATTATTTTTTACGTCCCTATAATATACTAGAGAAGCCAGCCTAAAGTATGCCTTATTAAAAAGAGAAAGCGAATGAGGGTAATCAAATTGAAAATATTCTTTATCCAAGTACACTTGTAAATGAGTTCTTTTAAATCGCCAACATCTTCTGCTGGTTCGGAAAGCTGTTCTTACCGAGAAGAACCAGTAAGAAACTCGGCGGTTGCTCTTTTCAAACAATAATTCTTATTACTAGTTACATATAGTTATTGATGTCTTGTACAGGGTCGAAGAGTAGCTATATCCACGCATTCTTAAGGTAAGTTGACCCACCGTGTGGTATCCAGCTGAGATGAATAGACCTAAGGTAAGTTGACGTCAGGCAGGCAGATGCTCGTAAAATACGTAGCCAACATTTTTAATTTATCGGTTCTTCGATTCTTGATAGACCACCCTCATTTCTTACCGAGGTGTCGTAAGAGGCGACTAAGGTATGTGCCGTGTAGTATCCGGCTGCATAGAATAGACCAACCTCATTTCTTACCGAGGTGTCGTAAAAGGCGACTAAGGTAAGTTGACGTCAGGCAGGCGGCCGGTCGTATAATACGTAGTAGCCAAATCATGTGAAAACATGTTTGTAACATGTTGTGCCGACTCCGCTTAGAGTAGGATAGGGGCAGGAGGATGATGATGAAATAATGAATTCAAGTAGACTTTTTTCAGTCCTCTTAAAGTAACTCACGAGTAATCTTAAAAAAAAAACAAAATTGATTACATTTTAATCGTTTACACGTGAATCTCCACGATCGTTTCGCTCTGTAACCGAAATCATCATCATGAGGTAGTCTGCTACGTCACTGACGATAACCGGCTATTTACTGGTTACTTATTTTTCCCACGGAGGAGCGGTAAATGACCTGATGTCCACCATCAAAAGTGATACAGCAAATGAATCATAAAATCGCGGCAAAAAAATTATGAATGGCGATAATTTATTCACAATTATAAATATTTTGCACACACGTCAACTTTTATAGATAGTCTATCTTTAAAAGTTGACGTGTGAAATTTTGCAGACAACTAATTCCGACATCAGTAATCATTCAGTGCGGTAATATTGAAAAAATAATCCTTTTTTGGTTTGTAACTTTAAATTAAACTATTTATAAAATTAGCGTTACATTGCCGAGGTCCATAACACGAAAGTAATGAAAATATGACAATATACCTAAGAAAATATACCTAATCATAAATGAATAGTGATCTATCTGTTCACATACGTGATACATGGAGAATTCATTAAAATTCACACACTAACCGCCGCCAACAACACGACAATACACAAGCAATGCACAGATTCACTACCACAACCTCAACAATAGTTTCGCCCCGTAACGAACCATCGTCAGATACACTCCACTACATTTGACGCTTTGCGATTTTCATGTCTGCTATGTCGTATATTAAAAAATGGATATATGACGCGGCAGACTTTTTTATTAAAATAGGAACCATCCACTAATTTATTTTATCACAAAAGAATCAGTCTAGTAATAAAATCGCAAAAGGGGTCAAAGTAGCCTACGTCGTGTTGGGGTGGTAGCTTCTGCGTAAATGTATGAAATGTTTATATTCTGAATCTTATTTATTTCAGCTTTCGCTATAGTCCTACATCCTAGTCTCGCCTGATGAGACCAGGCACGTTATGGAATTTAGCACAGCTTCCACCGAACTGTCTTCCGACGTAGGCACGGACCCCCGACATAGCGTTAACAGAAGTACTACTTATAGTTCTAAATAAAAAAAACTTCGATATCGTGAGCTAGGCTCTCGTTCCTCATTGGTCAACTTCAAAGCGACGTATTACTTTGGCGTTGTCTCATATTAAGTGACAAGCTACGGTTGCAACCTTAATAGATTTTTTCTCTATTTAGTTCCGAACATATTAAACAGATGGCTTTTGTAAAACAATTCCTTCAATTTTAAACACCATTCAGATGCTAATGACTAATATAATTTATTAATTATCTTTAATTAAAACATTTCATTAAAACGATCCGGGTTTAATTTACAGTAAAAATGATATTTACATATAACTCGCTTTGTTGGACAATAATCTAACGTAGGAAACGCAAATAAAAATCTACCCACATCCTTTTATCTACAATTTTTAAGAATACAAAATCGTTCTCACAATATACCAAGAGCTAGTCTAAAAAGTTATTTTAATTAAGTAAGTAATTTTATATCATTTAAATTGTTTTTAAATATCTTACATAATTTCGCATTGTCTACTTATTTAGGTAGTTTATTTTATATCAAACGTAAAAGCATTGATCTTATTTTTGCATTTGAATTTTTGCATGAATAAAAAAAAATTATGACCATTTTATGAGTTCGTATTGACATTGTTTTTGACATTGACACTGAAATTATATACCAGTACAAGTATTATTATTATAATGATATCAAAATAACATAATGAAATAAACATATTTATTCTTGGTTGTCCATAAAATAAATGAAAAAATAGTGCGTAACCGTATATCCTTTAATGGGAATATTTGCCCTGGACGATATATATTACCAAGACGAAAATTTTTGATATAATTGTGACTTTTAGGGACTACACCCAGAAAAGTTCTTGAGCTGCTGTCATGTCCCTAGCATGACACGCCAAATTATCAGTGCAATTTCCTCAAACCTATACTAAATATATTTTTTATCTTGTCAGCTCTTTCTTGTAATTCGATATGCAGGTTTACAGGAAAAGCGTGTAATAAATTGCAATCATCAATTAGACACATAGGTTTTAATAAAGTCATGTCATTTGAACTCATGCTCGTCTCTAGAGTCGCACGGTCTCACCACTGGACTATCACAGCTTACGAAGTTGCGGGTACTGCTTGTCTATATCTATACTAATATTATAAAGAGGAAAGATTTGTATGTTTGTTTGTATGTCTGTATGTTTGTAATGTTTTCACGCAAAAACTACTGGGCCGATTTCAAAAATTCTTTCACGTTTGGAAATCTGCTTCTTTACCGAGCAACATAGGCTATATGTCATTTTAAAAAAAATAGGGATCCCTATAGAAATTGTAATAAGTTGTGAAAAATTCAGTCGTAAGCATCTTTCATCGCATGCGCTGCGGAAACTATTTTATATAAACTTGCCAAGTGTATTATTGGCAACTGAATGATTCGTTATATGTTGTTAGCCTTCAGAAATTGGGTTATCGCTTCCAACCGCCTGAAATCAACTTATCTTGTGTTAATATTTATTTTAAATTGACATTTGAAGCAAAATATATCCTTTTTAGATCACAAGCGATTAAACTGACGAAGTGTTATTGTATGATTTTGACTAAGTGATTTTCTCAACATGGACAAGCAATTTCAAAAGCTGAAAGCTGATTTTTCCAAAATACAATTGTTTAATATACTGTTGTTTGATGAATTGTTCAATATAATGTTGAATATGAAATATATATCATAAAGAAAAATTTGTGAAAGATTTTTAACACTTACATCTTTTAAATACGTATATGCCGTGTGGTATCCGGCTGAGTAGGATAGAACACCCTCATTTCTTACCGAGGTCTCGTAAGGTAAGTCGACCCGCCGTGTGGTTTCCGGCTGACTAGAATAGACCACCCTCGTTTCTTACCGAGGTGTCGTAAAATACGATTAAGGTAAGTTGACGTCAGGCAGGCGGCCGGTCGTAAAATACGTAGCCAAATCATGTGACAACATGTTTGTAACGTGTTGTGCCGATCCCACTCAGAGTGGGATATGGGCTCCTGCCCATATCCTCCTGGATATAACACTAAGTCTAAATGCCAAACTAATTAAAGGCAAACCTCAGATTCAAATGAATAGTTAGTTACATTTGCATGTGATGTTGCAAAACTAAATGAAACTAAATGTAACTTACAATTGAGTGAAGTAACAATCTAACATAAGGCTAATCTAAGTAAGTAACTACTATACTCGTAAGAATATACTAGATTATCTTCAACAGAATATTCAAATTCAAATTCAAAATATTCTTTATTTAAGTTAACTTGTACACAAGTGCTTTTGAATACTCAACTCTACTGCTGGTTCGGAAAGCTGTTCTTACCGAGAAGATTCAGCAAGAAACTCGGCGGTTGCACTTTTCAAAATACAATCCTTATAACTAAGTACATTTATTCATTACTGTCTTGTAGAGGGTCGAAGAGTAGCTATGTCCAGGCATTCTCATGCTCTAAGAATGCTGGATTTCTTTATTACACTTTTTTTAACAGTGTTTTAAAACTGCTTTAATGGCAAAACTAAAACTGGTTGCGGAATGTTATTATAGAATATACCCAAACCCACAAACGACTTACTTTTGCAAGGCGCAAAGCAGGAACCGCAAGCTTATGTTTGTTTCTACTTTGTCTATTATATACATCGCCAATCTTTTAAAATTAATTGTGGAATTTTACTACAGAATCTTATAAACACTAATTTTGGCTGTATGTAACTCAAAATTTTACTATGCTATACGATGCTGCTCTAAGCTTTAAATTATAACCTTGAATACAAGTCATTATATACATTTCGTGAACCAAAGTTTATCAGACGATGTTCGTTTCAAATTATAAAAAACAAACAACACATCTACACAATATCGTGTCAAAGTTAAAGTCAAAAGGGATCGATCAAATTTTCCAAGCGTGTATACGAGGTTTAAATCGGGTTATGGTGTCTCGCCGACCTTGGCGCGGCTTCGAGGTCGGGACCACTAAATCGAGTAAAAAAAGTTGGTCCAAGCCGTGTTAGGCCCTTAACAATTTGTACCGCGGCGTTCGTATCAACATCAAAAGATGTTAAATAAAAGTTTAACGTTATTTAAGTGTTGGTAGCGGCCGGATTGCCGTTTATTGTAAACGCACGATAACGATTTGTTATTTTGCCGCTGATAAAACAAAAGCGAATAATAAAGCTGTTTCGCACTCAAATGATGATAAAAGCAGGATCGAGTTCTGCAGAAGACTCAAAAGAAACGCATAGTTAGCGCTCGGTTTAACTATATCAAATCAAATCAAATCAAAATAATCTTATTCAAGTAGACTTTTTACAAGCACTTTTGCATCGTCAAACATCAATTAGATTTAATAAGCTACGCTGGTTCGGAATATTGCTCTTACCAAGAAGAACTAGCAAGAAACTCGGCGGTCAATCTTTTAAACATTTAAATTTACATTATTTATTTGCAGTCTTGTTTGAAATGAATTTCAAATCCAAGCATTTTTATCATTCAAATAATCTTCAATTGTGTAATATGCCTTACGTATATGCATAGTTTTTACACTTAATTTAAACTTTTCTGTAGATAATTCTAATACAGATTGCAGAATTTTATTGTAAAAGCGAGGAACGAGACCAACGCATGAGTTGCTAACTCTGCTGAGTCGCGACGCAGGGATTACAAGCTTTTTGTGACCTCTGGTATATCTATGATACACATCGAATTTAGTTTGAAACATATGAATAATTTTTCGTCCGAAAATAATATTACTATATGTATATTATGACGCTACTGTAAGATGCCTATTTCCTTGAACTTTTCGCGAAGAGACTCACATTGCCTCATATTATAGATAGCACGTATGGCTCTCTTTTGGGCAGCAAAAATCTTTTTAATATCTTATATTATTATTATTATATTTGTGTTGGCCATCTTTATTTTGATACAAATGAATTTATCTCCTCGTTTAAATAATTTAGGCGTTGCTTTGCGGAGGTCCATAATACAAAATTAATAAGAATATTATTCTGCTACAATCCGCAATAAAAGGAAATATATGTAATGCTAAATATAGAGTGTACTATCCGCTCTCATGCATGATATATTTAGAATTCCTCAACTAAAACATTCCTAAACTCATGCACTACCCGCCATCAATAACACAACATTACACAAGCGTGGCACACATTCACTACCACAATCTCAACAATAGTTTCAAGGCGTAGCCAAAGCATCGTCAGGAAAATCACAAAGCGTCCTCGTTAAGTTGACTAGAGACTACTAAATAAATTCAGCCTGCCAACATGTAGGTAGTATAATCTATAAAGTTGTGTGTTTTAACAATTAGTGTATTGACACGATGCTGATTTCGTCGGCTTACTTTAGCGTGTCAATCTGTCCGTTTATCTGTATAATGGAACTTGATTCTGTTAAATAAAACGTTTCTTATGAAATAGAGATTCTGATGCAAAATTCCTATAATATAATAAATAATTTTATGTCTCAATTATTGAAACGTCCAAACGTTTACTTGTTTACGATTGTGAACGGCTTAGTTTGATGTGACAATATGTGCATTTTTTTGTATAAGTACGAAGAAACGGCTTCGTATTTGACAGATAAAGGATTTATCTCTCAAATACAAAGCCTGTCTCTGCCAAAGAAAGATTATCTATTGCCGTTCAGAATCAAAGATTAATTATGTTATATATTTCCGATCAGAATTAAAAATAAAGTCTTCATTAGAATCGCCCTTTCCTGATATAGGTATTGTTGAATTTGACAATAGATTTTAGATAGGTGGTTAACGAAGCTGTTTTCAAATATAATTCTTATAATTAGTTAAATTTAGTCATTACTGTCTTGTACAGGGTAGAGGAGTAGCTATATCTACGCATTCTTATCATTTATATAATCCTCAATAATATAGGCTTTCTGTATCAGCCTTATACAGTGTTTTTAAACTGATTCAATGGTAAAGATAAATTTGATTGTGAGTTTTACTTATACTTATAATTTTTACGGATAATCCGACGAAGAAATATTGATTAAACTCGGAACAGATAAATATCTATACTTATTATAAAACAGTTCCAAAAACCTATCTGTATGTAATCGATTTTCTCAAAATCTACCGAACGGATTTTTGTACGGTTCTCATCAAAAGATAGTGGAATAGTTCCGAATGGTTTAGGTAAATAGTACATATCGGTATTATGTAAATCGAGCTTAACTCGCGTGCGCTGCATAAACCAGCAGAGATACGCTAAAGTGATGTACTAGAGAACTGTAGGTCTATAAAGATACTAGAAAAAAGTCCGCGATAGCATATCTCTATCTCTTATGGTTAACTTACAATAATTATTATGTTTAAAATTTGAAAAAAAAATTGTGACACGCTGATTTCCACGCGGGCGAAGCCGCTAGCACATCTAGTATAGAATAAAATGTCTTATTTTTCCATCGCTACTTAAAAACATCGCTTTGGAATTGTGGATGTTATTGTTGATTATCAAAGTCGCAAGTAAAGCTGGTTTCGTATGGGAGCTATGAAGTGGCGGAGTGGCGGCGAATGTCGTGGCGCCATGGCCGCGGTTTCCCCTCAGTCAACCAGTTCTGCAATTGCGGTTTTATACAATTTCGCATTGTACATATAAGGCGGGTTACAGAAATGTTGCAGTATTGGACATTGCTTCGGCGTTTCAAGGTTTGCGGATCTGATTGCGTTCTGCAACAATATCGGTAGTTACGAAACATTTTTTCACTTTTAATATTAAATTTATTTATTTAATGGACCAGGTAACGGCGATTTATAATACGAAATTCATCTGTACAAAAATGGATCTCCATTTTCACTTGTCATTGCATCGTGATAAGATGGTTCCATTTCGCGAATCCTTTACTTTCGTATAAAGGAAAGAAGTCTAATGGAACACTAGAATAAAATCAACGGGTTTCACTCCGGGAGTGCCAGACAAAGTCAAAACTGGAATATGAACGTTGTACATTTTCGATATTTTGGAATGGTTAGGAAATAATTTTGCACGAGTTGCTTTAATTATAATTATAAAAGTACTATCATTTATTTGGTAAACTACTATATTCAAGCTGTGATAGCCAAGCGGTGAGACCGTGCGACTCTTTTGAGGGGAACACGGGTTCAAACCCAGGCAGGCACCAATGAGTTTTTCTACATTTTAAACATCGTGAGGAAATCTGCGTATCTCTAGAGAATTCTGGAGCTATGTGTAACCTACCAATCCGCATTAGATTAGCGTGGTAGGTCTAAGCTCCAACCCTTGTCTTCAGAAACGGAGAGAGGAGGCCTATTCCCAGCAGTGGGATTGTAACAGGCCGCTACTTTACTTTTTTATACTATATTCATCTCTCGGACTATCGTGCACAAACATGACACTCTATATTACATTTAAAATTTAATGAAACAGTGCCGGCGGTCTACTCTCCCTCTTTCTTAAGATTTTCGATTAGTTCACGTATCCTGACGCGACTTTAGCACTAAGCAGCAAGGAAAGTTTCACTACAAAATACAATTTTCGTCTATAATTTATCTTACTCTTAATGCTTAATAAAATAAGTATCCATCGCGGTTAGTACCGTCGGGGAAGCCATCTTTTTATATTCTTTTAAATAGACTTGGAAAGTTCATTTACTTGTTAATTTACTATAATTTGATTACATTTTTAATTATCGCAAGCAACTTTGCGCCTCTCAAAAGCGCGTGACTCATTTATAAAATTATATTAAAATTTTTAACTATGTCATTATAGTAACTTGAAATGATTATTAAAAGCTGTCATACATGCAGCCTACAATACTATTTATAATTATATAAAAATGTAACAACATCCGACCTTACACAAGTTAACAATGACGAAATGTAACTTATGCTTAAAATAATACTGTAATACTTTGAATAATGAAACTATATTTTGTTCCCGGTTTTGTAGGAGAAATTTTGAGTTGCATTCGATGTATAATGTTTGGGTATAATAATAAGCATAATTATAAAAAGATTGGCGATGTCTATAATGGACAAAGTAGGAGACGATATACGAGTAAGCTTGCGGTTCCTACTCGGCGCCTGGCAAAAGTAAATAAGTCATTTGTGGATTTGGGTATAAATTCTATAATAAAATCCCGCAATCGATTTTATCTTTGCCATAACAGCAGTTTAAAAACGCCGTTAAAGGGAGGCTGATATAAAAAGCCTACTTACTATACTATTGGGGATTATATAGATGATAAAGATGCGCGGATATAGCTACTCCTCTACCCAGTACAAGTAATAACCAAATGTAACTAGTTATAAGAATTTTATTTGAAAAGAGCAACCACCGAGTTTCTTGCTGGCTTTTCTCGATAGAAACAGGTTTCCGAACTAGCAGTAGATTTTGACACAGCACTTGTTTACAAGTTTTCTGGAATAAAGAATATTTTGATTTCAAATCGGCGATCCAAAAGCACCTGTTAACAAGTTGATTTGTAAAAGGAATTTTCGATAAAGTTAATCGATCTTTTATTAATTTCAAGTAGATTCATAATTCAAATTCAAAATATTCCGTATTCAAATCAACTTTTATAAACACTTTCGAATCAACAAATTATAATTTAACAACGATTGTTGCGGAAGGGTTCTCTTGAGAAATAATAGCAAGAGACTTAGCGTCTATTTTTCCATACATATCACATGTTAAATAAGCTTACAATGAGATGAAGGTTGTCAATATTGAATGCGATAGTCGTTGCGGCTGCGTTACGTAATTGATATGTGTTCGAGAAAAATCTGGGACGCATTTTAGTATGCGAGTTCTAATTGAAACTAGCTAATAAGGCAGTCTCGCCTTGCCCGGACTGTGGCCGTCTAGAGCCTCTATTACTTTACTTATCAAATAAATAATGTAGATTTTTGTTAAATAAATAAAAAACCGCTCCTCCATACTAACCCAGTTTTGAAATATATTCGCTGAGATTCAGAAATTATTATCATTGTTTTTTACACGCTATTAATTTTACCTGTATGTATGTAACAGAACTCTTTGATTTCAATTTTGACTTACTTTAAGCGGACAGATTTAGTTCGAACTTTGTACACTTATCAACAAATGACAATATAATAATTTGACACATTTCTCTCATACATAAGGTTGGTAATCAAGTAATCGCTTTGTGATTTTGTCGTGGGGTCTATTTCATGATGCTTCAGATGCGGAGCGGAACGATTGTTGAGTAGTAGTGAATGTTTGTAATGCTTGTGTATTATGGTGGCTTGGTGATTTTGCATGTGTTTATACGAATCCTGCATGTATCAGGTATGATAACGGATAGTCCACTCTACATTTAGCATTACATATATCTTCTATAAACGGATTAATAATTTTCTTATTACTTTGGTATTATTTTGGTATTACTTATATAGTAACGCCTAATTGAAGCTGGTATATATTTTTTAATTCTTTCTTCAGTCAATCACACTAAAAAGTGGGAATACTAATATTTTTCGTGTATGTATCGAGCGATCGCAAGTTTTTTGCGATAAAAACTTTTTAATAGGAAACCGTGATTTTTTTGTTTTAAACTCTAAAAAGAAAGAGGTGAGTCCGTTTCTACGGGGGATTCCGTTACTACGCAGTAAAGCAGTGTGTGCGGGAAACTGGTTTTTAATCACCATATTTGCGCAGTTTAGTTTGTTCACTAGAATTCATGCATTAGAGAAGCTGCCCTCTAGACTAAATGTGTTCTCGGCTCTGGGAACAGTTCTCAAGCTATACATATATGTTTAAACTTTATTTAATGAAATTTCCCTACATGTATATTAAATTTTAGCGTCAGATAAATACTTCGCGTCTGTCTACCGGACCGTTTCGAGCTGAAGAATGCGAAGGCTTTTGACGACACGGCCGCCGAACTAACAAGGGGTTAAAAATGAAAAATAACACCGACCGACACGCAGTACGTTATGCGGGAACAACAAAACAACACTGAACCAGCGGGGTGTTACTGTGACCATGGTGTCTGGAATAGAATCTTATATATAAAACTAGGAACGCCCCACGGTTTCATATGTATCGATCTCGTGGTAGTGGAAAGTTTACTAAGTCGGACTGTATGTTGACGGATAGGTTGGTTCTGGGCCTTTATTAATGGTTAAGGCAAAGAAAGTTTTAACTAGGAACTGAATTCTTTTAAAAGGCATAGCTATATGCGTGGGTATCACTGGTATCCTTGGAATAAGAGCTAACTCACCAGTTGCAGGCCCTGTTATAATGGTCGCTATAATGAATTTGTAATGAAATTGTAAATACCAATATCTTCCGAAGCGGCTTGATTTTTAATGAAATTTTATATATGGACCTGGAAAAATCCTGCGATTTACTAAAACCTAGCTACCACCCTACGGTCCTCGCCCGCAGATAACAGATACGGCGGTCGTGAGCTTGGAGCGCGTCGTGCGGAGCGTATCGCAGCATCTCGCTCTCCGCGGCGCCCTCTGACGTTAATGAAATGGACTGAGATGAAATTTAATTTTCTGTAACAACACACGGACCATCCGGGACTCAACTAGCCTTTGGACCTTATAGTAAAGTAGATTAAAAGGATACTAGGTGCACGTTCTGAAGGCAGGGAGTGGATTGACGTATTTTTTTTTTCTATCAAGAAAAGCCCTTTGGTTTGTTGCTATTGCGTTATGCCCAGCAGTGGGCTGCTAGGCATAACCCTCCTCTATTCTTTTTGGAGAGTAGGCTTGAAGCTTTGACCTACCACAAGCTGTTTCAGTGCAGATTGGCACGTTACACGTAACCGCAGAATTCCCTATTTTCTCATTATTTTTGTTGCATTCTATACTCATACTTATAAAACTAAGTTCCCAAAAGCTGTCTGTGTATGTGATCGACTTTCTCAGAATCTACTGAACGGTTTTTGTATGGTTTTTTTTCGAACTGACTGTATGTTGTTAGCCCTAACGACTTTTACTGCGTCATCAGGCGGGGCGGGAGAACGAAGAAGCATCGTCGAGGTTGCGAAATGCAGAGGGAACGAGGTTTTTACTTAAAAAAGAGGTTTAGCGCGCCTACTGTGAATTTTAGCCGCGTGCGACGCGTAAACTGACAGAGCTACACTAAAGTAATGTACTAGGGAATTGAAGATCTACAAAAACACTTCTATAAAAGCCGTGACAACATGACCCTGTTTCTTATGGTTACATCACAACAACTACTTTTACGTTCAAAATTTCAATTAAATAATCTAATTTCAGCACAGCTAGTGTAATAAATGCCAAATTTTTAAACTGTTATTGAATATCAAAAGGTAACGCTTAATTCTATAAATTACAATATGGATATGTAAAACGCTTGCGTGCACCAAACCGCCAATTTGCAGACACGAGCTGAGTCCGTGCCAAATCATTCAGACATTAAAAAATACCTCTCGGAAACTTTTTGAATTTGATTTCTCTGTAGTATGAAATGCGATTGATGATATATTGATCTGATATTTAGTCTCTAACTGTGAGTCGCAAAATAACTTATTATTATTATTAGAAGATTATTAAACAGATGATGGAAGGAACTTTTTGTCACTGCGTGATAAAATCAGGTATATATTTTATAGAAGAATTAAAAGAGACTGACAATGATATCGATTGATTGATATGGACCGTTAGCGCTGGTGGCAGTGACCTTGTCTTCAGCTTTGCAGGTCGCAGGTTCTATTCCCGCTGAGGGCCAACAATACAACAGCGTTATAAACAAGGTTATGTGTAGTTAATAGTACTTTACGGTTTTATGTAAATTGTGTTTAAAAAAATTTAAAAATCTTCTGCTTAGAGCTTTAGTCGTATGCGCCGCGTTAACCAGCAGAGATGCACCAAAGTTATGCAAAGTTATGTATTAGCATTGTAGAATATCTCTGTCTCACATTTAACACAATACTTGTGGTTGTCGCCGTGTGGTATCCGGCTGCATAGAATAGATCACCCTCATTTCTTACCGAGGTGTCGTAAAAGGCGACTAAGGTAAGTTGACGTCAGGCAGGCGGCCGGTCGTAAAATACGTAGCCAAATCATGTGACAACATTTTTGTGTTTTGTTGAGCCGACCCCACTTAGAGTGGGATAATGGCAGGAGAATGATGACAATGATGACTTGTGGTTAACACAACCTGCCGGTTCGGAAAACTGTTCCTAATGAAAAGAGCCAGCAAAATACCATTATAAGTACCATTACTGTAACTAATTTATAGAATTGAGCTTTACTTCGTGAAGACCCATAATACAAAATCATAAAATAACGCAGTTACTCTACTTAAGTAATGTTAATTAATAACATAAATACTTTTGCACTTATAAGCCGTTGTCGTTATTTTGGTCATAGCCTTTACAGAAGTTCAAAAAAGCTTATAAAGGGAAACTTATTTATAAAGCTTATTATACTATTGCAGACTATTTAAATTAGAAAGCTTGGAGTTATGTTGCAATCACGTACGCACTCGATTATATTGTAATATTTGATTTGTCATGCAACTCAATTAAAATATTTTTTTTTGTTAATAGTAACCGCCTAGTTTCGAGCTGGTTCTTCAAAAAGATCATTATTCTCCTGCCCTTATCCCACTCTAAGTGGGGTCGGTACAACATGTTACAAACATGTTGTCACATGATTTGGCTACGTATTTTACGACCGGCCGCCTGCTTGACGTCAACTTACCTTAGTCGCCTTTTACGACACCTCGGTAAGAAATGAGGGTGGCCCATTCTATGCAGCCGGATACCACACGGTACATACCTTAGTCGCCTCTTACGACACCTCGGTAAGAACGGAGGGTGGTCTATTCTATTCTGCCGTATAACACACGGCGTTTAAAAAAGATATAAGTAAACAAATCGATGTTTAGTTAATGAATAATTGTATGTATGTAAATCTGTGTGCCAGTTAGCGTGAGCTTCTGTTTAATAAAATTCTTAATATCATTGCCAAACTGGCCCGTTGACGCAGTAGGTAGGGACCATGCCTTTAGCTCCTCGGGTCGCGGATTTGACTCTCACCGAGGGCCAACATTTGTTGGTTCTTGGAGCCTGGGTGTATATTTGTATTTAAGTATGAATTTAAAATTATATATTTAGTATATTTACCACTTCTCCGTCACCCATAACGCAAATATTAAGTTACTTAATTTGGAGACGGAACAACCCTGTGTGTAAGTGTCCCATATATATTTTTTTTATTTTTAAACTCAGTCGCCAATGACGGCATTATCTTTTGCAGATATTAGTAGTCTAATATCTGCTAGTGAAAAAAGCGCGTGCTTTTTGCTAGTCTAATATCTGCAAAAGGGCATCATCCGTAAATGCTATTCACATTGTAACAACTTTACACCTCCCAGTTGATTCCGCGAAGTAATGTTACTGAGAGTGCATTTAAAGAGTGGTTTATAATGGGAAGGTAAAGGAATGTAGCCAAACCAGATATATATACAAGCAGCTCTGGCCCGCTTTGCTAGCGAATGCTATAACGCATAAAATTTGAATGCCCCTAAAAAACATTGTGGGATTAACGATCTGTACAATCTTTACTAGATTCTGTCCATGTCTTCGCCTGCGTAGAAGCTGTGCATAAAGTGACTCCACTTTCAAAGTTATTAATAAAATTATTGCTATAATCCGCAATACAGTAAATAAAAAAAATATATAGTGTATATTCGTAAAAACACATGCACAAACCTCCACTTATAAGCTATGATAGCCTAGTGAGACCGTGCAACTCTCTTGAGACGACATAGGTTCAAACCCCGGGCAGGCACCAATGAGTTTTTCTATTAAAATGTATGTGTCTAATTGATAATTGCAATTTATCACACGCTTTTCGGTGAAAGAAAACATCGTGAGGAAACCTGCATATCTCTAGAGGATCTAGGGATATGTGTAACCTACCAATCCGCATTGTAGCAGAGTGGTAGGTCTTAGCTCCAATCCTCCTCTCCAAAAACGGAAAGAAGCCTTAGCTCAGCAGTGGTCATAGTAACAGGCTGTTACTTTAAACCTCCACCACAATACACAAGCACTACACACGTTCACTATCACAAACTCATCCCGCAACCTAAGCATCATCAGGATAGACTCCATGACAAAATCGACAAAAGCGCTCTGCGATTTTATTTTTCACGATTCACTGTTAGGTGTTACAAGATTATCCATGCATAACAAACACCTACTATATACATTTGTAATTTGAAGTAAATACTTATATACGTATATACCAGACTCGAAGTACTAACATTGTGGTTTTAAAAATTTTTGTCCGTTAGTGGGAATCAAACCCTGGACCTCCAAAACTGAAGGCACACTTACCATCGCTATTTGCCACTCCCAACTTACTGGACAGTTACAATACAGTTAAAATTCAATTCCCGAGGAAAACTCGAAATTTTACAATTTATATGATATATATATAAGCTTTAATTGTATCAGATATTATCAATATCAATTCAGTTTTTGTGTTTTTTTTGACAGGCTTTCACATATATGATATCGGTATGAAAATAATTACGATGCTTTGTTAGGGCTTACGTTTTGCAGACACAGTCCACTCTACGTCATCACAGTCATACGAGTACAAGCAGCTCTCTAGTACATGTCGCCATAAGTTCTGGTCAAGAAGCACCTTTGGGGACGATTTTCCCCAACACGAGTACATCGTTTGCACCTCGACGATGCTATAACGGTCGCCTGTCCGAACCGATGACGCACCAAAAGCTATTAAGCCTAATAAGATATAGTATGTTTGAAACAGAATAAGCTTTCGTAAATACGCACCCACCATTAAGTTAGGCAGTCGTCAAGCGAAGACCTGCAGGCCTACCATGAACTCTTATTGTGACTCAATTGAAGACGTAAACGACGACCACGAACCGCTTTCTTTTCGTACCATGAAGTGTGAATTGCATTGGGGTCGTAATATTTGAAAAGGACAACGTTATATGAACTGTAGATAACTCTGTCTCTTTTAATCACACGTTCTTACGAAGAATTCTGAACGCTCATTCGGCAACGACTTAAAGTATGCGTCTTTAAGACGTCATGGTATGAAAAAGCAAAACAATTTCGTTTACGTCTTCAATTGAGTCGCAATAAGAGTTCATGGTAGGCCTGCTGTTATCAATAAATCTCTAAATTCAGATTTCGTTATCACACGCGTGTTGGTGTCGGTTGATATTTTGTGTGCGATGGTTCCGGGGGACGTTTGTCCATCGATAAAGGATTCGATTATCTAATATATATCTATTTCCACTATCTGCTGGTTTGTTATCTGAAGACACACACGAAATGGGGCTGGCATTGGGATAAATATCACTATACGACTTGATAATAACTTGAGCGAGCTAAAGGTTGAAGTACATTTGAGGATAGGATTTTTATTAGTATAGCTTAGATTTCCAATTAATCATCTCATCCGAACTTGTTCCGTCCAATTTTTTTCGTTTCGTTATTTCCTGCACGAAATATTTAAATTTAGTTATTTTGATTTATTAATAAGAATACTGTTAAGTTATTGATTAACGATTTTTGGATTGCTAGAGTCCGCTTTAATGAACTTTCAGTGATTGCGTTCAGCTTAAAAAGTTTTATTCAATAAAAAAATTCACACAGAAAATTAAATTAATTTAACTTAAAAATAATAATGTACCGATAATTATAACAAGTGATTTTACTTTAATGTAGCGGGTACAAGAGTATGCCTATACTACTTTAAATTGCTTTAAAAATATATCAGTCTAATAAATAATATATATTGAAAAGAGCAACTGCCGAGTTTCTTGCTGACTCTTCTCGGTAGGAACAGCTTTCCGAACCAACGGTAGAGTTGACGATTCAAAAGCACTTTACAAGTTTACTGGTATAAAGATTTTTTTGAATTTGAATTTGAAATTTGAATATCCCGTTTTTCCATCGGTAATAGGAAATATACAGTACAAAACATAACTGAGTGTATACAAGAAATTGCGTTTACTACTAGCATTTTCCAGTGATGCAACTTATGAGAGATTGTTATAAATTAATGTTATATCTTTGTGTGTACCGGATCGTTATGCGTTCTGAGTATTTGATATTTGCATAGGCTAAGTATTACCTGAGTATTTGTATTGTGATAAATGTATCGGCTACGCGGAAAACATGGTATTATAGCCACTTGATTTACATAAACGAGTTCGACGTTAATAAATCGGGTATCACGATGAAAACATTCTAATGTCGTAGTCATTTTGGAATGTGGCTTCTTTACTGTTTGGTTACGGATAATTTGAGTATTGTACAAATAAAGTGACCAGAATTTCGCACGATAAACGCGAACGCGCTTTATAATAATATCGTCGAGCTGAGGTGTATTTGTGGGGGCAACGGCAACCCTCAAACATTTTTAACTAGCTGCGCTTGTCTGGTGAGACCGTGCGACTCTTACAAGGCGAACACGAGTTCAAACCCAGGCAGGCACCAATGAGTTTTTCTATTAAAACTCATGTGTCTAATTGATAATTGCCATTTATCACACGCTTTTCGGTGAAGGAAAATATCGTGAGGAAACCTGCATATCTCTAGAGAATTCTGGGGATATGTGTAACCTGCCAATCCGCATTGGAGCAGCGTGGTAGGTCTTAGCTCCAACCCTTCTCTCCACAAACGGAGAGAGGAGGCCTATTCCCAGCAGTGGGATTGTAACAGGTCGCTACTTTGTGCTCGTCTTCGCCTCTTTGAAATCGATGTGTCACGAAGTTTTCCCTGCATAAATCCCTACCCTGCGGGAATTTTATGTAATTTACTACTAACCAAAACCTTCTTCAAGAATAACATTATCTTTTAGTGAGAACCGTATAAAAATCCGTTCAGAAGATTTTGAGAATATTCGTCACATTCAGACAAATTTTGGGAATTTTGTTTTATAATAATATTTTTAATTTTTAATATGAGTGTATGTGTAACACCGCTAGGTGGGTAGACTACTTGTCCCTGCAAAGGTTCTTTCTGTCTTTGAAGTATTTGCGTAGATTTTTAAAAAAGCGCTTAAGTATACCTTTAAAACTTATAGTGAGTTATTTACAAAGCGTGATTGTAAAGCTCATTTTAATAAACTACGTGAATATATTTTATTTCTTTAATAATATGGAGGGTGAGACGGGGAAACGATTTTTCGATATATTAAAGACAAAATTAAAAAAATATGCAAAAAGTTTCTGTTGAACATAACTTTATTTTTTTCTAGAATTTAATAATTAACATCAATGATGGCATCTATTTGACTTAGCAACACCATGACCACACCATTGCCACAGACTATCAAGGCATCTATTAGTGGCTCTAGTCGCTGCAGGGGAGTCTCTGACATCCTACACCTCTCTTTAAATCTATTAAAGCCACTCCAGTTTGTTTCTACATCTTGTACCCTCATTACCCTCATTAAAAAAAAATGTACCTTAAGTAATCATTCCATGGCAGACAGGTTTCACTGAATGTATGTCTCTCATAGCTTTGAGTTCCTAAATAGTAAACAGCCTGATTAATAACTTCAGGGATACTATAGATAGTGAAATGTCTTATCATAAACATTATTATGGACATCATAGTGATGTGACTCGTTGGCGCCACATGGTTGCGAATAATAAAGCAATTTGAAAATAGGTATTTATTTAAAACTAGTGGTCGAAATTCGACCACAATTCATAATCGACGAAACAAAGAATATAAAGAAATAAAAATACCTGGAAAGTATTTTTATATTATTTTAAAATAATATAAAAAGTTTTCAATTTGACCTCAGACTTTAAATTTAAAAACAGAGTGAATAACGAAGGTCCGTACGTATATACGGATGGTATAAACCGAGGTTTAGCACCCAGACGAATGATAATCTAAAAGCCCTTTATCAGGTCAGAAAATTATAACATAACTCGATAAATATAAATAAATATATGGGACATTTACACACGCGGTCGTCCATCCCCAAAATAAGTAACTTAATACTTGTGTTATGGGTGACGGACAACTCGTAGAAACACTACATATATAATTTTAAATACATACTTAAATACAAATACACACCCAGGCTCGAAGAACCAACAAATTGTTTATAGAAAATGTTGGCCCTCGGCGGGAATCGAACTGAACCCACGGAGCTGAAGGCTGGGTCACTACCCACTGCGCCAACGGGCCAGTCGTTGGTGCAGTGGGTAGTTGCGATGCTTAGACTTTAAGCTGTCACACAGAAATGGCAGCCGCTGGTCCATCATACAATAAGATAAGCACATCCAACCTTAGGTTACATCATCTCTATTTATCAATGACATCATTTTTGTCCAGCGCAAATCTTAACATTGATAAGAGAGAAATGCATGTATAGAATAGCTATCTATAGATATTATATGTAGATAGATTATAGTTAGTATAGATTTTAGTAATAAGAACTATGTATGAGAATATACTGTAATATATGAGCTCACGAGTTTAAATAAATAAATATACGGGACAATCACACACACTTGTCTGTCCCCAAAGTAACTTAACCGTTTACCATTTACTTAGCGCATGCAAGGAAAGCTTTTAATTTTGTCGTTATTTTTTATTGCTACTCCTCTCCTATTCATCCAAGCGTGATAGTAGCCTATATATAGCCTTCCTCGATAGATGGACTATCTTACAGTCAAAGAATTTTTCAAATCAGTCCAGTAGTTCCTGAGATTAGCGCGTTCAAAAAATCAATAATTCAAACAAACAAATAACCTTCAGCTTTATATATTAGTATAGATTTAATACTTTCTGGAAAGGGTTTAAAGTGCATGTGCGTTTGGGTCCTTAAAGTTTAAGTTACAATACATTAAATGTAATAATAATTATATTTATTAGTTTTAAAAAAATGAATATTATTCATAGCAATCGTGCCATAATAATATGGCGCAGATACAATCGTTATTTCATAATACGTACTGGGCAAACCGTACTGACTGTAGGCAATCCAGGGAAGTAATGCCTTCCATAAATCCTCGCTGGACCAACAGTCTCTTTCGCTTGAATAGACCCAACTTGCGAAGAATGACAAGTATCATTACCGGATACTGTCTGCTCAATAAACACCTATTACTTATAGGTGTGTCTGACAGCCAAATATGCAGAGGTTGCATGAGGGAACATCTCACGTCATGTTGTATTGAACGGAGGTGGCCGAGCATCGAGCCATCATTCTTGGCTCGCCGGGGACGTTACAAGAAGCCTTGAGGAACTCTGGCAGGGTTCTCGGCTTCTGAAAGAGCCAATCTTACAGTGACTAAGTGCGGACATTATCGCCGGATATTGGCTGCGATGGGCTTTCATCGTTTATGAAAAAATATCATAAAATTTTACAAAAGTTGCTATAACCCGCTATACAGTAAATAGAAAATATATATAGTTTTAAATGTATAGTAGAAAAAGCTTGAAATTAAATATTTTGGAACAATTAGAAATCATTAAGCATAACAATGGCACCCTCATTAACGAGCAGATAAATGTTTCTAGTTCAAGCTTGTTGCACATGTTCAGCGGTAAAGTAAAGGGAGGGGATGAACCAAGTACTATATAACCATGCTTATTTGGTTAACGCTTCGCTTTGCGATTTTGTCGTGTAGTCTATCTCCTGATGATGCTTCGTTTGCGGGGCGAAACGATTGTTGAGTTTGTGATATTGAACGTATGTAGTGCTTGTGTATTGTGGTGGCAGTGGTGGAGGTGTATGCATGTGTTTTTACGAATCCTGCATGTAACGGGTATGATAAAACTGATGGTCCACTATACATTTAGCACTATATATATATTTTCTATTTACTGTATCGCGGATTATAGCAAAATAATTTTATTATTATTTTTGTATTATGGATCTCCGCAAAGTAACGCCTAATTCTATAAATTATCTAAAATTTTAAATTCAGAGTTATTCTAGTTGAGCCTTAATGTTGTTGTTTTCTCTTTTTTTTATGTTTCATTATTCTCTAGTGTTTATTTTTAGGCTTATAATTGTGATTTTGTAACTAAGAATAACGTGTTCTTCTATAATTGGTACTACATATTTAATTTAAAACTATATGGGATATACATACATACTATGTTAGATGATTTATCGTATAATGCTGCAGTATCAAGAAGAAGAGGAAGACTCCTCTTCCTCCTGCCCTTATCCCAGTCTAAGTGTTACAAACATGCTGTCACATGATTTGGCTACGTATCTTACGACCGGCCGCCTGCCTGACGTCAACTTATCTTAGTCGTACTTTACGACACCTCGGTAAGAAATGAGGGTGGTCTGTTCTACTCACTCGGATATCACACGGCGGGTCCACTTACCTTAGTCGCCTTAAACGACACCTCGGTAAGAAATGAGGGTGGTCTATTCTACTCAGCCGGATACCACACGGCATAAAAAGAAGACAATCGATATTTTTAAATGTTCTGAAAAATCGACGGGAATAATCTGCCTTCGAACGGAGTTGAAATTAGCGCGGATTAGAGTAGGCATATCGCGATATGAATATAAATTTCCCATTGGTTTCGCAGTAATTAAAAGAGACGTAGATCGTGTCGTTACCGATACGGCCGTTATCGTTCGTTGCCTGCTACAATCGTATGTGGCAACACTGAACTGTTTGCCGATATTGTGTTACCACTCGTAACGATTATTGAGGTTGGCAGATAACACAATTTTGATTGCTTTCAATAATATTTATTCTGAAGTTTATTGTATGAAAAATATTTTACAGCGTTGTTATGTAAAGAAGTTACGCTTTAGTTTTCTTTATTTTTTTATGTTTCTTAGTATTTTTTCGCACTTTTAGATTCAAATTTATATCCAATACTTTTATCCAATCCCATTTCTGCGAATTTTGTATATGCTTGAAACGTGTTTATGATTTTATATCGATTTTCGTTTATATATACATAAAGTAGCAAATAATTTATAGATATATGCATTACTATACATTTTCTGTAAACAATTTGTTGGTTCTTCGAGTTTGGGATATATATATATATATATATATATATATATATATATATACTTAAGTATGTACTTAAAATTATATACGTATATATTTTAGTGCCTATAAAAATCACTACGCTGTTGTAGGCGACACGGGCTGCTCAAAAATATCGTTGTTTGTGGCTACACAATGATTAAACAGAGAGTAGTAGAAGTGCCCTCTGAAAGAGCGAGCGAGATAAAATATTGTAGATTACGGTCGCGTTCCTAGTGTATGTACATCAGTGTTATTCAAACACTGTTATTTTTATAATAACAGTTTTTTCCAAATGCAATCTGACGCCGAGGATCTTATCTGCGTTGTATAAAGTACCTTGGCATGCTGTATGGATGTTTGTGCAATATGAAGGGACGAAATGCACTGTAAAAGGGCCTAACCTAAAAGTACCATATTTTAAGACAATTTTTTACGACACGATTTTTTATTTTATAAGATTTTGTCGTGGTGTCTATATCCTGATGATGCTTCGGTTGCGGGGCGAAACGATTGTTGAGTTTGTGATAGTGAACTTATGTAGTGCTTATGTATTGTGGTGGCAGTGGTGGAGGTCTGTTCATGTTTTTTTACGAATCCTGCATGTATGTATGAAAACGGATAGCCCACTCTGCATCTAGCACTATATATCTCTATCTATTTTCCTAATCGCGGATAATGTCATAATAATATAATTATTACTTTTGTATTGTTGATATCACCGAATTAACGTCTAATTCTATACATTAATTATATTATTATAAATGAAATCAAATCAAGCTAAAATAATCTTTCCTCAAATAAGCTTTTTCAAGTATTTGAATTATCCAGGATCAATATGATTAATGATGCTACAACTGATGGTTCCGAATGTTGCTCTTACTGAGAAGAACAAGCAAGAAATTTGACGTTCAATCTTTTAAACATATTAAATTTCACATTATTAAACCGCAGACTTCCATGAAGCTGCAAGGATTTTCAAATCCAGGGGTATTATCATTCAAAGAATTATTAAAGTATTTAGACCTAGAAATTAACATTAATAAAACATACACTGTATAAGAATACACACATCTTGAAAAACCAAAAAATAATAATAACGGAAATATTTAAATTTTGCATTAGATCACTTCTAGTCGGTTGTGAATATCAAGATAATTGCGCGTTGTACTATTATGCTAGATAAAATAACTATTTCTTAGAAGAGAAGACGCAAGTTAATAACTTCGTAATTATATTTAGAAGCCGGATTGGAATTGGAATGCGAGTATAATGAATTCCAGAAGACTCGGTATACAATAATATACGTTACAACTTAAGGGGTGTGGTCTAGAAGACTAGTTTTTATAGAAGTATAAATATATGTTACCTCTAAGTCACAGATTATGACAAACCATTTTTAGGGGTGTGCTGAAGTGGCGAGCTTCCCTTAGAAAGTGATAAATAAGCTTGCCCTTTATAGTAGTTTTAAATGCTATTAAAAGCAGGCTGTTACAGAAAGCGTACTATGCTATTGTGGATTGAATAGATGGTAAGAATACGTGGATATAACTACTCTTCGACCTCGCACTTAGTTACAATCTATACTTATTATAAAACAAAGTCCCAAAAAGCTGTCTGTCTGCATGTAATTGATTTTTTTCAAAATCTACTGAACGGATTTTTGTACGGTTTTCACCAAAAGATATTGCAATACTTTCGGATAGTTTAGGTGAATAGTACATACGGGTATTATGTGAATTGTGTTGAAGAGATCGCGCAGTTGTTAAAAAACTTGCTTGCTGGGAGCTTTAGTCGCGTGCGCTGCGTAAACCAGCAAAGATACGCTAAAGTGACGTACTAAAGAATTGTAGACCTATAAAAATACTACAAAAAAGTCCGCAATAGCATGTACCTATCTCTTATGGTTAACTCACACTAACTGCTTTTTATGTTCAGAATTTGAATTCAAGAAAAAAGTTGTGACACGCTGATTTCCACGCGGGCGAAGCCGCTGGCACAGCTTGTATAATATATATTAGTTACAATATAATAATAATATAATAGTAATAAGTATTATATTTTTAAACCGCTGAGTTTCTTGATGGCGCCTCTTGATGGATGAAGTTTTCCGGACCAGAAGTAGATTTGACGATTCCAGAGCACCTGTTACCAGCTTACGTGAATAAATAATATATTGAGTTTTTTTTACAAGTTTGCTTTTAATTTACAACAGAAATGTACAAGTTATGTCTATCTTAAATTACTTGCACGCTAATACTATACAAATCATGCCCACGTGGAATGGTCTCAAGAATGCTGGCAGCGTTTCCGCGTTGAATCGCTAAGCTGATTCTTTGTGCGAAAAAGGAGCCAGTCCTCTTGTCACCCGAAGAGGCAATTAACCAAGGTGTTAAAAGAATTTGCACTTTAACTTCATGGATCTCAACTGCAAACGGCACAAATATATAACTCTCGATGAGAGATGCATACCTTCTCCGCTTGCCGGATTCGGCCATTTCGGAGCTCCAATTCTTGACGTTTATTCCCTGATATGGGACGACGCTATTTTGAGTTAAAAAAAACAATTCTACATTGTAACCTATGCATAAACCATCTGTAAGCAAATCGTTTGTTTCGTAATGTAACCTACGCATGAACAATCTATTTTTAATGACTCCAATTAAGTATGTTAATTGTAGATGAATCAGAAGCTAAAATCTCCGGCACCATTTTAACGTACGCGGTACGCCGGATCCTTAGCGATAAGTTTTAAGCCTAAACATAAGCTGGTTGTCTCCGAAATAATTATTTCATAATTTTGTAAAGCCACTTATCTAAGAGATAGCAGGCCCAGGTGGGTGACGTCAACACTTCCCACACTGCAACCAACGTGCATGTACACCGAAAATAAACAATAACCCTTAATGCAATACACACTTAGAAACTATTATGGTAAAGTTCAAATTCGTTCCGTCAGAACAGTTTTGTGTTGACTCCGAGGCACGCGTCGATTGCGACATTTTTAGGTCAGGAGAGCGTTACAGAAAATCTAAACCTTCCGTACAGGAAAAACCTTGTTGTTGAAGGTACCTTTCTCACTCACCATTGACTAATATTGTCTTATTGTTTTACCAGTGAAACTATATATAACTATATGTATCTTTTCAGAAACATTTTTTCGTAGTCGTTTTAAAAACAACTATAATGAGCTATCCGTCCGAGTAAGCTTGGAAAATCTTACATATTAAATAATTTCATTCTCCTGTCCTTATACTCTCTAAGTGGTGTTGCTATATTATGGTTTTTGCTTCCTTTCTCGCCTATCGTTCGTCAACTCTGTGGCTTCTCTTTATATATTCCTGTCATACGCATACAATCCAACCATCATCATTTTAAGCCTGCCGCTAGTCACATATCCATCCACATTCATATTTTACACACATTTAGTCACATGATTTGGCCACGTATTTTACGACTGGCCGCCTGCCTGACTTCAAATTACCTTAGCCGCATTTTACGACACCTCGGTAAGAAAAGAGGTTGATCTATTCTATGCAGCCGGATACCACACGGCACATACCCTAGTCGCCTGTTACGACACCTCCGTAAGAAAGGAGAGTGGTCTATTCTATTCAGCCGGATACCACACGGCGTTATAACACTAGTCAATGTTAGCAAAATTTTCGTAAAAAATTTAAGGAAAATTATTTAGTGCTAATTGATGTCCATTCTGTTTATTTATAATATTGTCTTAGATGGGAAAATATTAAAAAACTTTGATATTAAATTACCACTTTTTAGATAATATAATTTTATTTATTTTTAGATTTCCTACGTCATAAAATCCTGTAATTCTATATACTAGAAATGTCATTACATAAGGTTTAATTCCCAGTTCAAAAGAATCACTTTACGGTTGACTCTTAATCTATACGATTACTAAGGTTGTAATTCTGTTTTTGAAACGGTGTAACTGAATTCATTGTCCAAAATTATACCTTATCGAATCAACATTAAGCTCAAATTTAATTGACCGTTACAATGATTATTAAATACGAGGATAACCCGGCAACGAACGCAGCACAGCCTACGTTATATTAGGCAATTATATAATAAACCTTTCGAGTGATGGAGTACTCTAAACGGGTTAGTAATGTATGTATTCTTTGACAACTTCCCTCGGCCGGTTTATATGACATTGCGAACGCAATGTAGGTGGATTTGTTTAATATTAAAAGGCTTTTCGGACGCGCGGGGGCCATCTTCATAATGCAACCGTGTCAAAGGCTTCGCTTGACGCTCACCGAGGTTCTAATCTTTAACTTTATGTACGCAACATATCAATACAACAGGTGGTTTAGGCCATTTCAATATTTTTATTTCATCTTTTGTACATATAATCAAAAGATAAGTTTTTTTTAACAAATGAGGATGCAAAGTAAACGTTGGAGCTAAGAGGCTCCTAGGCGAATTGATAGGTTCTTTTTCTTCTGGGAGTAGCGGCTATGAAGGTACCTATGGGGCCAGTTTCACGTTGTCCATTGCTGATCTATTGTGACCGCCACTGCTTACAGCTCGCTACCAATGAAGGTATCCATAATTAAGGTTGAGAGACTGGCTATACTCACGTCTTATTTCATCGGATGTTGTTTGATGAAATGTTAGCGAATTCCCGCCACGATAACGCCGCGTTAAGAGCTCATGAATAAGAGCCCCGTGTGGGCCTGAAACTAGTCGGGCTCATCCGATAAAATAACACGTGAGTATAGCCGGTCTCATTCGGTCATCGGTCATTAATTATGAATACCACCCACGGTAGTTTAAATTCAAAAATTAAGGTATCCTTCGAGGAGTTAAGGATCTTCTTGGCAGCGAGATATTTCTGTGGGCGTACATAGTGCGACCCCAGGAAAGAGTTTCGATTATGAATCAGCACATGACACTCGCATAGGATATGCATCGAAGTTTCCACTGACTCTAGGCACAGTCTGCACGATCCTGTATCTGACTGCTCCAGGTTTTTCAATTAAGTCCACAGTGTCCTACAAGCGTGCTCGCTTATTAGGTATTGATAGGTTAGACATATCCCCAGAATTCTCAAGAGTTCAAAAGCGTGTGATAAATTGCATATTAGACGGATAAGTTTTAACAGACATATTGGCGCCTGCCTGGGGTTTGTACCTGTGACCCCTTCGAAAGAGTCGCACGTTCTCACCACTGGGGATCATGGCTCCACAGTCGGGCAGTGACCTGTAATGGGTTTTCTTGATGTCAAAACAGGTATTTCACAGGTTGCTAATGGCTGATTTAGCAGAACATGTGGGTTAATAGATTTGAAAAGAAAGCGGCTCGTGGGCAGTGCGGCGCGTGCTGCGACACCCGCCATTCATTTCTGAGCCAAACGAACCGTAGCCTAAAACCAAACAATGGACAAACACACAGTCATTGTTGGTAACTCACGGGCCGCTATCGAGACAACTCAACAATAGGCGCGGTATAATTGCAGAGAAATTATAAACTACGGCCGGCCACACTCAACTCAGGCTAGTTTTGAAAACTGGTATTGACAGCTAAAATAAGTTAAGTTAAAAAATCTTCCTACTGTAAACCGTTAAGGACTCGTCTGGAGTCAATCTTAGCAACAGCATCAGGTCATGCTTATCATAAAAATTCTTGAATCAATGATTCTTTCCACCCTGATTGAATGAATGATTCTTTCAACCCTCCTCTCCAGAAACCTGGGAATAGGCCGTCTCTCCGGCTACACTAAAAGAAGTATACCACTATATTCCGGTATTAAAGAAATCTATGTAATGCTTAGTGTAGGAAGCAGAAACCGTTCACATACCTTACACATGCAGAACGAGTCACCGCACGAACCGCGCCACGACAGTCCCCACGATCGCTTCTCACCACTTCCGAAGCAACACTAGGAGACAGCATCACTAGGAGACAGGCTCTACGACAAAATCGCAATGCTTTGCGATTTCTTTACAAATTTATTTATTGGATAGCGGAATAATTCTATCTAACTTCTGTATTATTTTTAAATTACGCCAAAATTAATAAAACACCAGGGAGTCGGACAAAGCATGGTGTCAGTAGTACGTGGACAGAGCATTGAGTGCCGACCTTCAAATGCCCCTCGTCCCATATTTACGTTGTTCGCATGTTTACCGATCTAGTGCGTATTTCTGATCGGGAAACATTGCAAGGACGTCGTACACAAGGGCACCTTTGTACGTGACTTTGAACAAAGCACAAATTTATAAATATAAACTCTAGAATAAATTTCGATTTAAAAATTGTATACGAGTACACCCATACCTCGCAAAAAGCGGTGAAATCAAGCGACTATTTCGAGGGGCTCACAGGTTCAAACCCTGGGCAGGCACCAATGAGTTTTTCTGTTAAAACATATGTTTCTAATTGATAATTGAAATTTATAACACGGTTTTCGGTGAAGAAAACCATGTGAGGAAACCTGCATGTCTCTACAGAATTCCGGGGATATGTGTTACCTACTAATCCGCATTGAAGCAGCGTGATCAAAAAAAAATCAAAACAAAATAATCTTTATTCAAATAAACCATTTCAGGCACCTATGAACCGTCAAGCATCAATATGATTAATGAAGCTACAACTGGTTCGGAATGTTGCTCTTACCGAGAAGAACCAGCTAGAAACTCGGCGGTCAATCTTTTAAATATTTTCAATTATACATTATTAAACCGCTTGTGTGAAGATGAAAGGATTTTCAAATCCAGGCGTTGTTATCATCCAAATAATCTTCAATTTTGTAATTTAAAATGCTTTATGTATAAGTATATTTGTTACACTAAGTTTAAACAATAGAGGAGGCCTATGCTCAGCAGTGGGATAGTAACAGGCCGTTACTTTTAAATGCAAATTGAAATGTATATTTTTATATAAGCATATTTTTTACACTTAGTTTGAATAAGGTAGTGTGGTAGTGTGTGGGTAAAGTGGTAGGTCTTAGCTTCAACTCTTCTCTCCAAAAACCTAGAGTGGAGGCCTATGCATATCAGTAAGATAATAATACAATAGCAATAATCGATTAGACATAAAAGTTTTAATAGAAAAATTCATTATTAAATTAAAATTTCATTATATTAAAAATTCATTGTGTGTGTTGAACTCGTGACCCCCTCGAACCGCTTCACGGCCTCACCGCTGGGCTATCACAGATCTACAGAGGGAGTATATACGGAATTTGAATAGAACATATACCTTGAGAGATCCATTATTGAATTTCATCTTTATTTTCGCATTGGTAACTATTTTGCGATAACTTCGAAGATATTCATTCACAGTGTTATCATTGTAGCTCATTTACAGTGTAAAATTTACATCATATGATGAATATTTTACACTGTAAATGATCATTGCGGTAAGCACTAAGGTCACTGACTGACTTTGAGTTGATAAGGATTTATCTAGTAAGTTTAAACGGCTTTCTAATTGCCGCATTGTATTTGTCCATTTTCTTTTAAAGTTAGAATATTTATACTAAGCTGTTCTTAAAAGATGTATGTATGCCTTTACAGACTTTTTGTTAGAGCTATTAAAGAGGAATACATTATTTTGTCATATCGCAAAGAAACTAAGCCGTTATTTCGAAAATCTCCATTAAATAGTAAAAAGTAAGTCTCAGTTAGATGGTAAAATATTATTAATTATGTATTTATGGTTTCTCCTGACTCCTATAATCCGTGTTTTGACAGGTAGCAGTGAATCTGCCTTAAGAGATCGCGGGTTCAATTTAAGTCCAGAGCTACTATTTGTACTATATGTTGGTTCTTCAAATCTGGTTGTATATATGTATTTAAGTATTTTTTAAAGCTATTTATGTATAATACCATTTGTGTGTTGTCTGTCCCTACGGCAGTTACCTTAAGCAGCTCAAAATGATGTTTAACGCCATATAAAATAAATAAAAATATTAGCGCGCCAAAATCGTTCATAGCCAGACCAAGTTGTTTTGAAGCTTAGGAAACCCTCAAAATATCATCGACATACAAACAGTATATTCAAAAATTGTTCTAAACCACGTTAGGTAACACAGATTTATTTACGGAAAATAACCAGAAAAAAATCGGTCGCTTTATGCAGCGAACGACGTGCATAATTTCTTTTATTCATAATATCAAACCGAATAGCAAATCGTACATACTATTATTGTAACTGCAAAAAGTTGTCTGTATGTAGGCCGATAAATTACGTTCTCATTTAGGGGGAAGGGGTCTTGCTCAGTGTGACGATATGTGACCAGGGGGGGGTCAAGGGGTTGCCGGCAACGTAACGGTCGCAGTTCATTAAAATAGTGGAATTAATATTTAAGAATATGCACAAAAATGTAGTCTATACCACACGTGTAGTAACATACACACAAACACCCACATACACACACACACACAAACACACACATATATATAGTCTATATCACACCTTACCACTTAAAAAAATTTTTTTTTAACTCACTGTATGCTGTTAGTGTTCATGGCTTTTACAGCGTCACCAGGTGGGACAGGCGAGCGCAGAAGCATCGTCGAGGTTGCGAAATGCAGGGGGTAGAGCGCAGAAGCTCTAGTCGTATTTTACGACCCCTCGTTAAGTAAGGAGGTGGTCTATTCTACTCAGCCGGATACCACACTGTGGGTCAACTTACCTAAGTCACCTTTTAGAACACCTCGGTAAGAAATGAGGTTGGTCTATTCTACTCAGCCGGATACCACACGCAAAGAATTAAAACACCTTAATAACAATATTTTCGATATTATTTATGTATTTTTATAAATCTATCTGTAATTATTATAAAACACAAGTCATCAAAATTTGTCTTTTTAAGGTTATTTATAAGACTTAAAGATTTTCTCCAAATCCACTAAACGGATTGTTGTATGATTTTTACTAAAAGGAAATATAATTCTTGAGGAAGATGTAGGTTAATAGTACATCACGGTTTTATGTAAATTGTGTTGAAGAGACCGCGCGGTTATAAAAAGCTCGCCGGAAGTGAATTACTCGCGTGCGCCGCGTAAACCAGCAGAGATAATATAGGTCCTTACATATGAAATTGGCGTTGACTTTATGTTCCTCCCATAGAAAACGCCAATTTCATATGTAAGGACCTAAATTATATATTAGAGAATTGCAGATCTACAAAAATACTACAAAAAATTCTGCTACAGAATGTCTCTATCTCTTATAAATACTTCGGAACTACTTTTAGGTTCAAAATTTAAATTAAAAATATAAGTTATTTTCGAGATTATACTCTGTTCAATATCAATCCTTATTTAAATAAATGCGTTCATTAGCTTCGCCATTTAATATAGATCAAAATTGTCCTTTACGCCATACGATTCAAATAAATACTTGAAAAGATATTGTAGATATTAAAATTATAAGCCACCAAAAGAATATTAGCTCAGTTTTACGAGTAACTATTGCTGTTTTTCATATTTTTGTTTCTTTAATTCCAGTTTAGGTTCATTTATATTTTTAACTCAGATTAAAATGAAGGGATTTACGCAGGCAAAGACGTAGGCATAGCTAGTATTATATAATTTTTATATATTTGTCAATGCTGACAATCTAACTAATATTATAATATTCCTTACACACCGGGGTAACATAAAGACTATGAAAATCCTGTTGATTCTACAGGAATAGGATGACATTCAAAAGCGCCATCTATTATCAACCTATCAAAGTTTTTTTATTCACAATGCGTCAAAAATCAAGTCAATTCTGTAGTATTTTACATGGCAAAACAAAGTTTGCCGGGTCAACTAGTATTATCATAATCGTGACTGTTTTAATATATCGATCTCTGGTGATATTTATTTAGCTGTAGTGTAAGTTAAGGCGAACAAAGTCACGGGCATAGTCAATATATAAAAGTCAATTGTGGCACGTTACAAATGACCTGTGGTCCTTCAGAATTTATTAAACAGTCTCCGTGTTATACCTAATGTGTGGTATTGAATTGAATTTGAACTGTAGCTGGTCGATCTCATAAATATTAATTTGGGTATTGAAATGTTAAAAGCAGGCCATATTTATGCGCATATGATAACATTACGTACAGGAAACAAGTACTGCGACTAAGTTTGCGCCAACTTAAACGTTTCTCTCCTCAACCATACCATGGACATAGGTCTCTTCACAGGATTTCCACATCGCCACTTGCCGCTTGGATTCCCCGAGAACTTTTTGAGGTCATCAGTCTACCTCGTAGGTTGGTCTACCGAAGCTGCGTTTTCCGGTGCGGGGTCGCCATTCCTTAAGACCCCAACGCCCATCTGTTCTCCTCACTATGTGCCCACCGATCGCCACTTTGCCTTCACGACACGTTGAGCTATGTCGGTGACTTTGGTTCTTCTACGAATTTCTTCATTTCTGATTTGATCACGTATAGATACTCAACTCCAGATGCCGCCTACGCTCAAGGGGCTCATCTAGAAGAGCATTATCCAACTAGTATTTTGTATGGCAGTGAAACATGGCCAGCCTTAGCTCGGCATGTGCAGGAGCTCTGGGTCACGAATATGAAAATGCTACGGTGGATGTGCAGTGTCACAAAAAGTGAACGACTACTTGATGACTACATTCGCAGTAGGCTCAGTGTCCGTGACATCGGAGAAAAATGCAGGAAGCTCGCCATCGTTGGTATGGTCATGTAGCACGTAAGCCGAAAAGGTACGTCGGACAGAGGTCTCTCAGTTTAGTAGTCTTTGGATCTAGACCCCGCGGCCGTCCAAAAAAGCGTTGGCTTAAAATTTTGGATGCCGACATGAGAGCCAGCAATATACACATTTTGGACGTTCAAGATCGGGCAAAGTGGAGGTAACGTAGTAGGCAAGCGGACCCTGGGCCTTACCCGGGATGGCGCTAAGATGAAGAAGAAGAAAAGATACTCCAAGCATAGCATAACTTTCTTACAAAACCCATAGTCATCGACTAAAGATTTTTTAAAGTTTTTTTAAATTGACTTATTTATTTTTACAAGAGGATGAAATATTTTATGCAAAATTGATATATTATGAATGAAAACGAATTAAAACATAGAACATTATTAAAGTAAAAAACGAAGCGTACTGATTGATTGTAAGGACATGTTTTTTTTTCTATACAATGTTTGTCCAATGTTGCATCAGGGTCGTTTGGTTGTGGGATAAGGTCGATATTATTCTTTTTAACGTCGTGGGTTGCACCCACGCATCGATTTCGTTGTAGACTTGGGCGTGTTGTGAATATCGTAAACAGCGACGCCAAAACGACTGGCTGATGGATCTAGCATAATATATCCAAACCGTATTTGCGTTATTGCTACCTATGGGATACCATGCCGAGCTGGAGTGGTTCCATGTCCAGTCATGGTTCACCATATATAAAAAATATAGAAAAGATATTAAACGATATAAACGATATTATAGAAAAGACGAGAAGAGCAAGATTGATGGTATGGATATGTAATGAGGAGGGATGAAAATCATGTTATCAAACGAGTGTTAAACATGATTGTGGATAGATATGTGACTAAGGAGGAGTTTGGATTGTGTGAAGTATGACATGCATATAAAAGGAGTAGTGCCAGAGTTGACGAACGAAGTGGCAGGTACTACCGGGTAAGCCACTCGAATTTTATAGTTTAAATTTTAAACTCAATTTTAACTTTATATTGATTATTTCGTGTCGTATACGGCTGAGTACAATAGACCACCCTCATTTCTTACCGAAGTGTTGTAAAAGCCGACTAAGGTAAGTTGACCCGCCGTGTGTTATTCGGCTGAGTAGAACAAACCACACTCTTTCTTACCGATGTATCGTAAAATACGACTAAGGTAAGTTGACGTCAGGAGGGCGGCTCGTCGTAAATTACGTACCCAAATCATGTGTTTTATAGCATGTTGTGCCGACCCTGCTTAGAGTGGGATAAGGGCAGGAGGATGGTGATTAATTAGAACATCGATTCCTGCATCCTTTGTATCGGTTTGTTAACAAGACGATAAATTATCAAATTAAAACATACCCAACAAGTTTCACTTCCATTCGGCTTTTTTCGGGTGGCCGAGGCGAACTTCGCCGTGGCCGAGTCTGCGGGCGGTTCACAGGCGCCGATAGTGTAAAACATGGTGTAAAGCCCGCCTATCTGCAACGAATTACGGAGAATGTGACCACCAGTCAGACAAGTTTCTTAAGTTTCGTGTGCCCATAGCCTTAAGGCATTTGGGTATTGAGCTCGTTCTATACATCGTTCGTTTTCAAATTTCGGATAATAAACATCTTTTAAGTGATTTATAGAAGCAGGCGTTACTTTGCGGAAATCCATATTACAGAAACTATACCAGAACTACTTTGCTATAATCAGCGTGTAAGCATGCAATGCTAAGTGTATGAAGCAGGCAAAATTCACGCATCTTACACATGCAGGACAAGTCACCACACCTCTATGATCGTTTTCCCCTAAAACGGAAGCATCATCAGGAGGATAGGCTCCACAACAAAATCGTAATGCATTATGATTTTGTCGTTTCGATACGATCGATCTTCATTATTCATATTGAGGTTGACAATTCAAAAGTGCCTGAAACGGCTTATTTGCATAAAAATTATTTTGATTTGATTTGTTTTAATATTACAAATTGTATAAAATCCGCTGTGTGGTATCCAGCTGAGAAGAATAGACCACTATTTTTCTTACTGAGGGGTTGTAAAATACGACTAAGGTAAGTTGACGTCAGGCAGGCGGCCGGTTGTAAAATACGTAGCTACATAAGGTTTAAATAATTTATTCTCAAAAAAAACCAATGGTCACTTATATGAGAATATAAACTAATTACAAAAACTCAGGTGGCCACCAAAAGACCTGCTCGTTCATCAGTAGTAAATAACTTTAATTAGCGCAATTTTCAAAAATGTGTTTCGCGAGAAGTTTTTTAAAACTGTTGAACGAGCTTACATGTTTAATATCCGATGCTAACTTATTAAATATCACGCATGCAGGAGCATGCGTGATATTTTTTTTGACGTAGTTTGTACGACTTTTATGGACAACAAGTAGACTTGGCCGACGAAGGCTACGTTTAGATATTTGACATTACCGCCTATTACGACATCTCGGTAAGAAATGAGGGTGGTCTATTCTACTCAACCGGATACCACACGGTGGGTCAACTTACCTTAACCGCCTATTACGACACATCGGTAAGAAATGAGGGTGGTCTATTCTACTCAACCGGATACCACACGGCGGGTTAACTCTGTGTCGTTAATAATTCTATCTTTTGTTGCAATTCGTTTGTTTTGTTCTATTTCGCAATTCCATTGAATAGTTTTTGAGTTTCGCCAAAATGCAGACGCGACGGGAAAGTTTTTTACTTAATATGTTTTGATCAACCAATTATCAATACGAAAGATAGTCGTCTCCGATAATGCAAATGAAGTCAATGGAAGTGAATGGAAGCCGATCTCTACGATCAATCAAAGTTTGTTACCTTAGCAAAAAGTTTATTGGAAACAGGAAAAGATTTAGGAATTTATTTATAAATGTACGCCGGGCCAGTTTATACAATATTACATCTATATTATTAATGATTCAGATTTGAGAATAATTAATAGGCATCATTAAACAGAAATAATGACTCACGATATTAGACGTTGATATTTGAATATTAATAATGGTACAGTTGGTGCATTTGACTGTTTGAATAGCTTGTAAAAAATCGCATTAAGTCGGTAGATCCGTACTACAGATTTCATGACGTAGAAATTAGACGTAGATCCTTGAAAACGGTCTACGTTAACGGTGTAAGTCCATCCGTTAATAAAGAGGAAGAACAAAATCATCTTCTATATCCAGCTTCTCTCTAATCTTACCTCTTACTTCTTACTTCTTACTTAATATTATAAATGCGAAAGTTTGTAAGTATGGATGGATGTTTGTAACTCTTTCACGAAAAAACTATTAGACGGATTTGGATGAAACTATACAGTTATATAGGTAATAGGTACATCAGATTAACATATAGGCTATAATTTGTAATTATTTTATGTAATATAACGATACATGTCAATAAAGTCGGAAAAAATCTGGCCTCTGAGAGCTATCTCGGCGTACGTTGCCTAAACCATTGGAGTTGCACAAAAATGATGTACCGTAGTGTTGTTTGTCTTGAATATTTCTAAATAAAAGTCCGCGACAGCACAGATCTACCTTTTATGTGCAAGCCACTAGGACAAAATTTGTGAATAATAAATTTATTTAAATTAGTTACGGTGGCAAACCAAATTCCATGCGAGCGAAGCCACGTGCAAAAACTAATCTAATCTAAAGAGTTCCATGAGGAAAATAACGTAAGCATGCTATCCCAGTAATCAAGTGCAGTTAGCAATTTATTAATCCGTAAAGATCGTAGTATATCATTTTAGTGATAATGAAAAGGATTTTAGGATACAGTATTCCTTATCTATTTTATTCCATAAGTATGGTAAGTTAACCTTTGTTGAGAACGTATATTAAGACCAAAGAAACGGTCTTAATGATTTTGCTTTATAGTAAAGTTAGTCTTTGTAGGTTACAAAGAATTTAATATCGGAACTGTTCTACCTATTAGACATTCTAAACAGCAAAATGAGTTCTTCTTATTATGTAAGATGTAATGTAAGATAAATATTTATATTAATGTAAGATGAAGAGTATGTATAACAGAATTCATCATAAAAAAAATAAAACGTCAAAATCACACAGAAAGTTAATTATTTAAAGTATAAAGTTTTCATATCTCCTAATCTCGTGTTACCAGAACATATTTTAATATTACGACTCAGGTTTTCTCTGGACTGTTGTGAGAAACATTTAATAGGCATCATATTGGACATAAATTAAATGTTAATATGTTTTTTAGTCTCGCTTTAGGTCCGTTGGGATAGTGTGTGAATTAATATAAATAACAGATATGTTACCTGCGGTATGTAAATGGAGAGAGATTGAATTGTTGATTTTAAGGACAGATATCCGAATTGAGTTGTAGATCAAGTCATGTCTGCCTCATCTACATTATCTGCGACTCATTTGTCTGCTGATATATTCATTTCAGATTTTATTATGTTATAATTCGACATTAGAGCTCTTCTTTTTAATATTTAACCTTTGCATATACGCATTTATAACACACTCTTCCATTGCTATACGATCTTTATACGACAATTCGTTATAACTGCTCTGATTAATAAAGTCTCGTTTCTGAGTTACGGCCTAAAATATTTTGGCTACCATTTGCAGGTACACATCATCTACACCATTAAAAAATATATTTTTACATACATGTTTCAAGTAAAATTCATTAGTTTTATTTTCTTTTAGTTTATTAGTGTTATAGGTTATAATTGGTTTTTGGAGTCTGTTACTATTTTATGTAAAAAATGTATTTACTTGTTATATATATATTTTTGTTATAGCCCAGCGGTGAGACCGTTCGACTCTTTCGAGGGGAACACGAGTTCAAACCCGGTAAAAAAGTAACGTAGCGGCCTGTTACAATCCCACTGCTGGGAATAGGCCTTCTCTCTCCATTTCTGGAGAGAAGGGTTGGACCTACTTGGTTGAACCTACCACGCTGCTCCAATGCGGATTGGTAGGTTACACATATCTCCAGAATTCTCTAGAGATATGCAGGTTTCCTCACGATGTTTTCCTTCACCGAAAAGTGTGTGATTAATTGGAATTATCAATTAGACACATGAGTTTTAATAGAAAAACTCATTGGTGCCTGCCCGGGTTTGAACTCGTGTTCCCCTCGAAAGAGTCGCACGGTCTCTCCGCTGGGCTATCACAGCTCCTTATATATATTATTCGGCCAAATTTCGTGGAACTTATCTGGGCGATAAAGCGAGGTATGGATGTATTAGTAATGATACGAGTATCATAACTATTGTGGATAGAGACAATAAAGTGCATAAATGAATTCAGTTAAAATGTTCTAATGTCTGGTTCCCGATTTTTCTTCTGCTTCAAACAAGACAGTCATGTCCAAGCATTTAGATAAACGTTAAGAGGTCCAACGTATCGCTGGTGTGACCAACTGGACTTGGTCCTGGAATATTTAGGGTACCTTGTATTACGCTTAAATAAAAAAATAAAATAAAATACGTTTATTTCGACCATAGTTCTAGTCATATTTTGTTAGTAATATACACATGAATGGCCCGTTGGCGCAGTGGGTAGTGACCCGCCTTCGGCTCCACGGGTCGCGGGTTCCATCCCCACCGAGGGAAAACATTTTCTATAAACAATTTGTTGGTTCTTCGAGCCTGGCTGTATATTTGTATTTAAATATGTATTTAAAATGATATATGTACTACATATATCATTTATATACAGTATATTTACCAGTAGTCTACAACCCATAACACAAGTATTAAGTTACTTACTTTGGGGTCGGACGACCGTTTATTTAAGTGTTCTTTATATTTATATTTATACATTTACACTGGTTATAAAGTTTGTATTTTAAAAAGAGCAACCGCCGAGTTTCTTGCTGGCTCTTCTCGGTAGGAACAGCTTTCCAAACCAGCAGTAGAGTTGACGATTCAAAAGCACTTGTTAACAAGTTAACTTGAATAAAGAATATTAATTAAATAAAGTGATAACTGGGAAATAATGTTTATCTAATGAGTGGTGTATATGTATCTATTTAAATATGTGTCAGATGGAGTGAACAGACAGACTTAGGCAAATCTTAAACTAACTGCACCAGCGGCTTCGCCCGCGTAGAAATCAGTTTATCGCAAGTTTTTCCCGCGTGAATCCCTTTATTTCATTAAAGTAGAGTATTATGATGTGCCTAGTCTCGAAAATAACGTAATATTTTTAATAAAAATTTTGAACATAAAAGTAGTTTTTGTGAGTAAAAGATAAGAGATAAATATATACTGTCCCGGACTTTTTTGTAGTATTTTTGTAGATCTACAATTCTCTAGTGTGTTACTTGAGTGTGTCTCTGTTGGTTTACGCGGCGCACGCGAGTTAAGTTTTCAGAAGGCGAGTTTCTGCAGCTGTTGCTCGACCTCTTCAACATATTTTACGTAAACCTAAACCATCCGGAAGAATTTCACGTTATAGTAAAAACCGTACAAAAATCCGTTTGGTAGATTTTGAGAAAAATAACACATAAAGAAAGCTTTTTGGTACTTGGTTTTTATAATAAAACAAACGGATTTAAAACAGCCTTTGCTTATCTAATATTTAACGGTTTGTTCAGTGTAAATACATGTTAATTAGAAATTTAAAACACCGATCCTCGTTCGAGTGAAATTCATGCTCAATCTACTGGACAGTAAAAACTACCAAGTCCGTTGAGTTGATTTACCACATTCATTCGTACTGTTATTTCACGTTCGGCCCATACACGCCCCGACCACTAGCCAGCGACTACATTTGGTCACGCAGGGAGTGAATGAAGTATTTATTTATAGTACCTCATAATATTAATTAGCCGTGTGGTATCCGGCAGAATAGAATAGACCACCCCCTTTCTTACCGAGGTGTCGTAAGAGGCGACTAAGGTATGTGCCGTGTGGTATCCGGCAGAATAGAATAGACCACCCTCCTTTCTTACCGAGGTGTCGTAAGAGGCGACTAAGGTATTTGCCGTGTGGTATCCGGCAGCATAGAATAGACCACCCTCATTTCTTACCGAGGCGTCGTAAAAGGCGACTAAGGTAAGTTGACGTCAGGCAGGCGGCCGGTCGTAAATCACGTAGCCAAATCATATGACAACATGTTTGTAACATGTTGTGCCGACCCCACTTAGAGTGGGCAAAGGGCAAGAGAATGATGATTATGACCTAATAATAATAATATTTCTCTATAATCCGTGATAAGAGATAAAACTACATGCACCACTTTATTTACACTCTACATTTTTTTACATAGATGGTCTAAGCTCGTCGAGCCCTTTCTAACAGTCTAAGAAATTATGTTTCTATCCAGATTATTTACGAAGATACAAATTTAAATAAGGTCGTATGTGATGAATTTTATAATTTGCATCGAAGAATAAGAGTTACATGACAAAATTAATATTTATGCCATTAATTTACTCTCTATCCGGCTCAGTAGAATAGACCACCATCATTTCTTACCGAGGTGTCGTAAAAGGCGACTAAGATAAGTTGACGTCAGCAGGCGGCCGGTCGTAAAATAGGTGGCCAAATCATTTGACGACATGTTTGTAACATGTTGTGCCGACCCCACTTAGCGTGGGATAAGGCAGGAGGATAATGATAATTTACTCTCTATTAGAGGGCAAATACCGTCTTCAATTTTTATGCGTTAAAAGTTTTTTGTACCAACATAGGTGCTACATTCACATGGGACTCTAAGGTTCACATATTTGCATTGAAACAAACAAATATTCTCTCAATTTTTAGAATCTTTTAATGTAAGTTATTAAAGAAACAAAAAACCTCATACTTTGGATTATTGGACCAATTTAATGAACCGATACGACCATAAAGTCAAAGGTTAAAATTTTTTTTACATGGATGTATCTATACTTATTATAAATCAAAGTCCCAAAAATCTGTCTTCTTCTTCTTCTTCTTCAGCCGATGGACGTCCACTGCTGGACATAGGCCTCTTCATGGGATCGCCACACCACACGATCTTGCGCTGCCTGGATCCAGTGGCTCCCTGCGACCTTTTTGAGGTCGTCTGTCCACCTCGTAAGGGGTCTACCGACGCTGCGCTTTCCGGTGCGGGGTCGCCATTCCAGCACCTTAAGACCCCAGCGCCCATCGGTTCTACGCACTATGTGCCCCGCCCAGCGCCACTTCAGCTTCGCGACACGCTGAGCTATGTCGGTGACTCTAGTTCTTCTACGGATCTCCTCATTTCTGATTTGATCTCGTAGAGACACTCCGAGCATAGCTCGCTCCATCGCCCGCTGAGCGACTCTGAGCTTTCTTATAAGGCCCATAGTGAGCGACCACGTTTCAGATCCGAAAATCTGTCTGTCTGTAAGTAATCTATTTTGTCAAAATCTACGGATTTTTGTACAGTTTTCACCAAAAGATTGTGCAACACTTCCGGATGGTTTAGGTAAATAGTACATATCAGTATTGTGTAAATTGTGTTGAAGAGATCGCGCAGTTGTTAAAAACTTGCTTGCTGGGAGCTTTAGTCGCGTGCGCTGCGTAAACTAGTAGAGATACGCTAAAGTAATGTACTAGAGAATTGTAGATCTATAAAAATACTACAAAAACATCCGCGATAGTATGTCTTTATCTCTCACGGTTAACTCACAATAACTACTTTTATGTTTAAAGTTTGAATTCTAGAAAAAAATTGTGACACGCTAATTTCCACTAATAAAAAAATAGAAAGAAATTGTGACACGCTGATTTCCTCGCGAGCAAAGCCGCTGGCACAGCTAGACAATATAATAATGTAAATTTTTAATTGAAAGTGCAATATATGGAATCGAAAGGTATAAAACATTTTCTACAGCGTTAACAATTTTTATTAAAATCTTTTATTCAACTTGCAATTGAATATGAAGGTAAGGAAATTGTATATGAAGGTGGAATCTTGCAAGTACAATTTGACCCACTTCCCGGTGTCCGAATGAGATGAAATGTTATATATTGGTCCAGTCTCGATGACAATGCATGTTTATGATAAGAATTAGATGCTCGCAGGACTAGCTCCAAACGAGGCAGCTGCTAAACATTTAACAGTAATGACATGACAATTAGTTTAGCTTTTTAACTTGATTTCTTCATTTAGAATTATATAAATTAACAACACTACTAGCACGATAGGTTTATAAATTTTCTTATTATAATACTATTGTTAATCAAAACCTTTCGCAGGAAAAACGCACGCACCCTACTCTAGTGGCAACATTTATTGTTTAACTTTGCATTTAAAACTTAACCTTTTTAAATCTGAATATAAATGTTATTCGGCCGCGTGTCGACTAAAAATGGCGTCTGGTATAATAAATTTGCATTAAACAAAACATCACGTCCCACATTACGATACCACCATTTCTGTTGTGCATACCAATAACTGGTGACATCGAACTAAACACCCAGGGTGGTATGCGTGCCTCAACGATTAACACGAGGGAACTGCGTCTGTTTTTTTTTGGACACTAATATCTCCGGTTAGCCTTGGTGTTTACAGCAATTTTTAAAGCGTCACCGGTAATATGCTAGAGCGCAGAAGCATCGTCGGGGGTGATAAAGGCGCCTTAAGGCTGCCTATTGTGAGGCCGGATCTAGGCTTAAAACGTCGCGTTGTGGAAGACAAAATCAGAAGACGTTGTGTGTATGTGTTCTGGGGACAGTTTGTTTGACGATGTTATAGTATCTTTGGGGTCGTTTCGGACGTTCTTGGGGCGCCTGTGAAATTTGTTAGAGATCTTGAAAACCCCTATAGTTACATGGGCCACTATAGGGGATTTGGGTGGATGAACAATATCTCGAAGTAAGTCTTCGAGAATCGTCTGGAATCCAAAATCTGCTCCTACCCAAGCATTCATAGCATTTAAGCGTGTTATCCGGAAGATGCCGGTTCGATTTCCGTTGCGCCATGAAATGTAATTTTAATGTTTTTTATAATATGAATATTTAATCAACATCTAAAGATAGAATCTGACGGCGAATGTAGGAAAACAAGTTGTAGCGAGCAGTGACGCGCCCCGCGGAGAATGTTTCAAATGTGATTAACTTATTATTATCTTAAATAGATGAGAACTTAAAAAACAACATCAATAACATCTAATGATTGGTAAAATTCAGCTGCGAGTAACTTTATGAATGAAACAATATATATTTTGTTATAAAATAAAATTATATTTTTAAGCTGCTCTAACGGCTTTTACAGTACCACCGTTCGGATAGAGCGCAGCAGCATCGTTAGGAGTTGTATCACTCTTCACTTTTTACCTGTAGGTAGTTTTGAATTTAGTCAAAGTTACTTTAAAACCTAAATCTGTGATAGCCAGAAATTAGACTGTGCTCTACTCCTAGGGACGCTGTTTCGATCCCGGCCGAAGCCCAATATTATCTATAAACAATTTGTTGGTTCTTCGAGCCTGGGTGTGTATTTGTATTTAAGTATGTATTTAAACTTATATATGTAGTACGACCGTGTGTGTAACTGTCCCATATATTTGTTTATTTATTTATTATTTAAATAACTCTCTTAAACTTATAACTAACGTAAACATATTTGTGGCTGATCAGAAAAGTGTGCGTTTGGGACTTGTTAAGTTATTCACGCCTGGTAATGGCCTGTAGATTTCTGTTCTCAAATAAATAATTGACACATCGCGCTGTCGATTCCGGTGATAAATCAAAATTATCTATATTACCTTAAAAGCATCGGAGCATAATTTTAATGTACTGCTCGGCAGCTACATTGAGCGCCGTCACGAAGCGGCCGGCCTTACAAGATCGTTTACAACCTGTTTACAAAGTGGGATCCAATTTTTTTTCACTAAAAGCGTTATCTCCCTTTACCCTCTGACAAGCTTAAAAGCTACGTTCGAAAGGCTGTGACTCTTTTCTTTTTATATCATGCTTAAAAGTCGGGGAACCGAATATTTGTAATTTAGTACGTAAATTTATCACTAATTACGTTTGTAGGATACTGGCTTAGCGACGATGTGTTTAAATGTTTAAATATATACAATGTTTGTTAACAACGTCATTGTTTGTTTAGCTGTGATAGTCCAGCGGTGACAAGTTGCGATTTTTCGACTTTTGAGGGGTCAAAGCTCAAACCCTTCAAGGGACCAATGAGTTTTTCTGTTGTAAACTTATATGTCTAATTCCTAATTGCAATTTATTACACACTTTTCGGTTAAGGGAAACGTCGTAAGGAAACCTGCATAGCCTATAGACCTGCAGAGAATCCTAGCGATATGTGTAACCTACCATTCCTCATTGGAGCAGCGTAGTAGGTCTTAGCTCAAATCCTTCTCTCCAAAAACGGAGTCTCACTTCTGAAGATGCTTCAGTTACAGGGCGAAACGATTGTTGAGTTTGTGATAGTGAACGTGTGTAGTGCTTATGTATTGTGGTGGCTGTGCTGGAGGTTTGTGCATCCACTCTACATTTAACATTATATATATTTTTATATATAATGTTAATTGCCGTGTGGTATCCGGCTGAGTAGAATAGACCACCCTCATTTCTTACCGAGGTGTTGTAAAAGGCGACTAGGTAAGTTGACACACCGTGTGGTACGGATGTGCAACCGCCAATCCGTATTGGAACAATATCTTGGGTCTAACTCCTAAATCGTTCCTTCAATATACCTAGCAGTGCGGTAACCGTTCTTTTACTTTTCATTTTATTTGGACGCATACAAAGCTTAAATATTTTAATTCAGCGGGTAGTAAAAGTCAACATTCACCTTAACCATCGTTGGCTCACTGTGTAATTTGTACTTCTGTCAAGATAAGGTTATCTTGAAGATTTAATCCCGCTTTATTTGTTTCTTGATCCTTAAACACAGGACCTAAAATCTTGGAGTTTTATGAGTCCATTCCTGGGCAAAGTATTTTATATCATTTCTGGTTCAAGTCAAATCCAAGCAAAATAATCTTTATTCAAGTAAGTTCTTTGGAGCACTTTTGAATCGTCAAGGATCTAAAAAATAAAGTTACGGCCAGTTACTATCCCACTGCTGGGCATAGGCCCAGGTTATAGGTTATATGGCCATAGGTTTCCTCACGATGTTTTCCTTCACCGAAAAGCGTGTGATAAATTGCAATTATCAATTAGACACATAAGTTTTAGTAGAAAAACTCATTGGTGCCTGCCCGGGGTTTGAACCTATGATCGTCTCTACAGAGTCACACGGTCTCACCGCTAGGCTATCACAGCTTCGTCGGGGGTCCTCGGTCTCGAGGGAAGGCAGTTGTGCCAAGTTGGTCTAATTTAGCATCATTCAGTCATCTGAAGTGAGTCTCATGATTCGCAAGAGTTTTCCATTACCGAGTTCCAACACTCGCGTCCAGCGCAGTCACCACTATTGCAGTCCGATTTTTTTATATTTAGGTCAAGGATCAATTAGATTTAATGAAGCTACAACTGATTTAGAATGGTGCTCTTACTGAGAAGAACCAGCTAGAAACATCTCAATCTTTTAAACATTTTCAATTTACATTACTAAACCGCAGTCTTATTTGAAACTGGAAGGATTTTCAAATCTAAGCATTTTTATCATTCAAATAATCTTCAATTATGTAATATGCTTTACGTATAAGCATATCTCTTACACTTAATTTAAACGTAGAACCGAGTGGCGTTGGGGTCCTAAGGTGCTGGAATGGTCACCCCGCAGTGGTAAACACAGCGTTGGAAGACCCCTAACGAGGTGGGAGCCTTTGGATTCAAGTGGCGCAGAATCGTGTGCTGTGGAGATCCCTCAAGGAGACCTATGTCCTGCAGTGGACGTCCATCGCTTGAAGAAAAAGAAGAAACTTTTCTGCTTGATAAGTTTAATATAAATTTACAGAATTTTATTGTAGAAGCAGTACTGAGACCAAGGAATGAGTTGCTAACTCTGTTAAATCGTGACGCAGGAATCGCAAGCTTTTTGTGACCTCTGCTAACAAGTGATTTCCACACCACACGATCTTGTGCTTTAATCCAGCGGCTCCCCGTGATCAGGTCGTTCATCTTGACAGTCCAATGCTTAGTTTTCCGGTGCAGGATAGTCATTCAAGTATCTTAGGAGACCAATGTAAATCGGTTCTGCGTATTATATGCCCAGGAAATATCTAAAGTACCTTCTCGACGACTCTGCTTCATATTGTAAATGCTAAAGTCTATCTGTTTATCTATTACGTAAAGTGAAAACAATAATATCAATGAAATTTCGCACGTCCAATGCTTATACACCGGGGTATCATATAGGCTATAAAAATACTGTTAATTCAACAGGAATAGAATGACATTGTGTAACGCCATCTATTATCACTATATCAAGGCTTTTAAAGCCTTTAAAGCTGTAATTTAAAGTAGGTTCTATGTAACGTTATTTGCGGGTAAAAGCTAATAACATATTCCCGATAAACTATTCTAAAACTGATAGATAAATTCTAAACGGATGTATTCTACACAAGATGAATTAAACTTACTAACTGTGTACCGATATATAGTTAGTCAGTGTAATTTAACTAGTGTACTGTATTTGTTGTAGTAAAACATAACTCAAAAAGCTATCTGCATATAAACTAACATGTAAAAATTGCATCGCGTTTAAATATTAAACACATTTTTTTTCCATATTTATATATTGGCCGCATTATTAACATACAAAGGAAATCGTTTTTTTCTTACAGGAAATTACTTTGAACGCGATTGAATGTCATTCAACGATATTTACTCTAGTTGCGATTCCGATTCCGTTATTAACTGTTCCACCCGTAGCACTTATACATAAATCAAAATCTCGTATGTGTGTTCCGAATAAACTCAAAAACTACTGTACAGATTTTTATCTGGTTTCCACCAAGAGATAATGTGATTAATGACAAAAGTTTAAGTGTAAAATTTATTAAAGATTTACTTATATCAATTGACGATAATTATGGGAATTTAGGAGCCCTCATAGATAACACTTTCTAAAAAAGTATAACAAATAGATTTTCGAAGCGAAAACTTTTTATCGGCGTTGTGCACTTTATGTGATGGGTAAAAAATGCTAAACTCTCGTCAGGTCCTGTGTCCTGATCGAATATTCGTATCACGGAGGGAGAGTAGACCGCCGGCGTGGCGTACGAGAGGGAGTATTGCCCTGTCTTGCTACCGCGCGGCGAAAATTGTATGCTTGCGCTGCTATTACGTTTTTGGCGACGCAGGGCGATTGCGCGAATGTGTTATGTTTATGTACGATAACGCAGTAAATAAAACTTTTATATATGTACTTTGCTATATATTTGTGCGGATTATAGCAAAGTAGTTAGTTCTGTTATATTGATTGTAATATGGAATTCCGCAAAGTAACGCCTGCTACTATAAATCATCTTTTATTGATAGTTAAAACATTTCACGCAAAATTATTTTTTAGTTTTCACTTATGCCGGCACTCCCGGAGTGCAACCCGTTTGTAGATCGATCGACAGAATAAACTGCGAAACATATATCATACATAAGCAGACTTTCGGATTTAATATTCAAGTATTAAAAATACTATGCAAAGATGTCAGATGATGTTTTCGATTCGAATATCAAGCACGGTTATTAATTGACATTTCCCACTACTGCGGTCTCCCGTCGTTTAATTAGTAAACTTTGATGCTAACAAACTGCCTAACAAGCCGTAAAACATGTGTTATTTAAAAAGCAGGCGAACAGCGAAAAGGATAAAATAAAAATGGCGGACCATACCTGCGCCAGTCCACCTTTAAATTTTTTGTGCGCGGGACCCTATACAATCTCCAACACCAGAAAGACAAAACCTGCCTTTGTAATAGTTTATTTTTCATTTTATTCGTTCGCTTGTCATATTTGTCTGGCCCGTTGGCGAATTGAGTAGTGACCGTGTTTTCAGCTCCGCGGGTCGCGGGTTCGATTCCCGTCCAGGGCCGACATTTTTCATAAACGATTCGTTAGTTCTTCGAGCCTGGGTGTATATTTATATTTAAGTATGTATTTAAAATTATATGTGTAGTATATTTACCAGTTGTTGTGGAGGTTTGTGCATGTGTTTTTACGAATCCTGCATGTATCGAGTAGGTAAATGGATAGTCCACTATACATTTAGCATTATATATATTTTCTATTTACTGTGTCGCGGATTATAGCAGAATAATTTTATTATTACTTTTGTAGCAAGATTATAACTGCGCCAACGAGCTAATTAATAAATAAAAAATAAATTTAGCATTGTTCTAACTACATCCGGAAGGCGGTACAAAACATAAACAATTTCCTATCAATATAATTTTCCTCAAAGATCGAGTACATAAAAATTACAATAACAATCAAGTGGATCGTTTCGGACGCGCCATTCCCGATCATCGATAAGTATGTAACACTAACCCCTAGGCCATCGTGGTTTATCAAGTAAATCACTTGCGTCAATAAGCGGCATGGAAATAAACTCAGTCGCAAATAAAATACGATATTTCCTTCACAATGCAATCGGCATTTAGATTCCATCGGTATATTTGAATGCAAAAAACATCTTTTGTGACGGGCGTGTGAATACAGGCCCCGCTTTAATTCGCTGACTATGTCAAAAGTGCATCTCGTTATCGTTTCAGAGCTGAACACCTCTATCAGTTGCACTCCATTACTGACGCACGCTTCGATTTACTTTATTTAATCTTACAGAGTTTAGTAAAAAGTACAGTAACGGCCCGATGGGCATTAGCCTCCTCACAGTTTTTTGAGAGAAGAGTTGTAGTTAAAACCTGTGGACAGGTAGGACAGGAAACATTTTTGGGTTATTCATCTTATATATATAACTCGAGATCTGATCAATTTTTATGGTTTTTAATTCGTTGGTTTTGTCTCTGCCACGAATAACAGAATACATCTTAAAAACAATGAAAAATCGACGAATATATAATTATGAAAAAAAAAATGTTCATTCGTTTCGTATCTGTCAAACATTTGTTGTCATCCTGTCAAATAGTGTAAGTAATAATTGACAGTTATGCATGCTTCAGAAATGTATTTTGTGTAAACTTTTTAAAAAGGTTAATAAACTATTGTCTGGTTTTTTTAATCGATTAAAAAGATTGAAAAGTACATTAAGCAGATACATAGAAGTTCCTCAAATATTTATGTGTGCATACAGAAATAATGACAAATGATTAACATTTACCCGTGCGTTCAGAAATTTATTCGTGTCATTGTATTACGTTCATCAAAGCCTAAATTAGTTCAGCTAAAAGGTAACACACCATTCATTGACTGTTAAGCGGTACGAAGTTTGCTGGTTCAGCTAGTTAATAATAAATAGTCCTTGAAACATCGCATTGCGGTGCTATAAAATTTTACCATTGATAAGTAGTAACTCTATAACTTAAAATAATTTGTTTCCCTTGGAATTTAGCTTGTCGAGGTTCTACTGTGTTTAACTATCATTAATATATTCCGTTTAAGTTATACATATTTAATAAGTCATAATTTACTTTAAGGGTAGTAAATTAATAAAAAATATTACGATTTATCGCTCATCGATCGTCATTCGTTATAAATATCGATACCTACTATCGGAGTGTCCAAACTTTTTGTTTGTCAGGAAAACGCTGCTTGATTTTTTACCCTATTATAATTACAGAATCGTGACGCGGCGTCAGAGTGTGGGGTTATGAACAGCGTATAGTCGGTTTGGAAAAAAACGAGTCTGATGTTAGGGAATGTTATGTACGCAGACCAGACCAAAGTCTTCGAACAGTGCGTGTTGCCATTGATGACGTGCAGATCTGAAACGCGTCGCGGAGTTAATGTCGAATTTCCAGCTAGGTAGGTCAAATTTGAAGAAAGTGGTCAGTCGCCGAATTTAACTCATCTGGGCAGAGTGTGGAAAGCTACGCGAGAATTTTAAGTCCAGGATACCTCAGTGCCTGAAGACCAAAGTCTTCAAACAGTGCGTGTTACCAGTGATGACATACGGATCTGTAGGCCAACCATGAACTCTTATTGCGACTCAATTGAAGACGTAAACTAAATTGTTTTGCTTTTTCATACGATGACGTCTTAAAGACGCACACTCGTCGTTGCCGAATGAGCGTTCGGAATGCGTCCTAAAACATGTGAGTGAAAGAGGCAGAGTTATCTATAGTTCATATAATGTCCTTTTCAATCATACTTCATAGTATGCAAAGAAAGCGCTTGGGTTTAGGTACTGACTTTGAATTGAATCGTTTTCTAAAAGTTCATGGTAGGCCTACTGAAAAGCGGTCGCCATCTATAATGGCCCTCATAAGAAAGCTCAAAGTCACTCAACAATCGATGGAGCGAGCTATTCTTGGAGTATCTCTACGCTGTCAAATCAGGAACGAAGAGGTCCGTAGAAGAATCAATGTCACTGATATAAATCAGCGTGTCGCGAAACTTTACAGTACATACTAACGAATTGATCCTTGAATTCGCAATTAGATGAAATCAATAGAATCATAAAATTAAAGTTACTAGTTATTTATCCATTTAGATTCTTGATACACTGAGATCTCGTAAAAAGTAAATTAGCACTGGACACATTCACTACTTCAATCTTAAAAATCGTGTCGCTCCGTAACTGAAGCATCATCAGGTAGACCACACGATAAAAACGCAAATCTTTGCGATTACGTCGTTAAGTTGGTCGATCATACAGACAGACAGATATTTTGTTCGTATTTAAAATTAAATTATACAACTCAAGGCGATAACACATTTATGTTTAGATGTTTTTTTTCCTTTATTTTACGATCTTTAAAATGACGATGAGAAACGATTTAGTTTTTGTTGCAGCCGTTGGGATTCTATAAGTTGAGTTGCATATTAATATTGTAAAGTAGCTTGTAAAGGGTAATTTGAATAAATTATACGTGAAAATTGCAAAAGTGATAATTACATTATTCTGATATAATTTGCTATAGCCAAATAATTTTATTATTACTTTTATATTACGGATCTGTGCAAAATAAAGCCTAATTTTTATAAATTATCTATCTGTTCGCTCTAAAAAGTAACAGTAAGACCGCTGGATAAAAGCTGTAGTTAGTAGAAGTAATTTGCTTTTTTTGTATAAAGCATTACAAACTAGTTTGAAGTGCACTTAAAGACAGGTTACAGTATCAGTTTCAAAAGTGCACAGAGGCCGGCGAGCTGGTACCTGCTTCGAACAATGACAGGAATTAAATCGTCATTGTGGCGATACAAAAGAGTCAAGTGGTCCATTGTTAGTGTGAGCTGCTCCGAGCCAGCCTGCGGGCGACATGACGACGTGCGTTCCTCTGGGGCTGGTAATACATTAAGTCAAATACAAGTTAACTTGCAAACAGGTGCTTTTAAATCAGATCTGTTCGGAAAATTGCTACCGAGAAAAAACTAGCTATTCCTGTTCGCAAAATATTACAACTATCTATAACTATATCCTTCGCGTAAACTTTAATGTAATACTCTCTATTAAACACTATATACTCTTTCTCTGCTTCCAAAGGAAGGACGTAAATGTCCGTCCTTTCTTTGGAAACAGGGAAAGTTATGTTAATTAATTAAAAATTAAGTTTCAATAGTATCGCTTAAGAATTTTTTTTTATTTATTTTATTACAATTTACATTTATTTTTTTCAATTTACATTTAACTTACATCTGTGATGTGTGGTACGACAAGATTTGATAGATTTCGAAATGATTATATTAGGGATATCCCATTGGTGGGCCCGTGCGACTCTTTCGAGGGAGTCACGAGTTCAAACCCCGGACAGGCACCAATGAGTTTTTCTATTAAAACTATGTCTCTAATTGATATTTGCAATTTATCACACACTTTTCGGTGAAGGAAAACATCGTGAGGAAACCTGCATAACCTAGAGAATTCTGGGGATACGTGTAACCTACCAATCTGCATTGGAGCAGCGTGGTAGGCCTTAGCTCCAACCTTTCTCTCCAACAACGGAGAGAGGAGGCCGATGCCCACAGTGGAATAGTAGCAGATCGTTACGTACTTACTTATATTAGGGGAGGTCTGAAAGTTGCGCCCAATATAGAAAAGATGATAAGTGCGAGAAGTTGGTATGGTCATGTAACGAGGAGGGATGAAAATCATTGGACCAAAAGAGTTTCAAATATGAACGTGGATGGATAAATGACTAGAAGCCGGAAAAACATAACAGAATAAGGTATCACTATAGATAGTTCACTCACCTTTAAGCATTACATAGATACGCAGACGCAAAACGCAGTGTCGGCAGACTCCCTACGAGATGGTTTGATCTTAAAAGGGTCGCAGGGCCTAGATCCAAGCACCATTGTATTGATATAAAGAGACCTGTGACCAGTAATTGACGTCTATAGGATGAGAAGAAAGAGAAAATAGTCAAATAACCTGAAATCTTTAAAAAACTAAATAAATCCCTAAATGCCTAAGAAGTTTGTAGCGACGTAATCTACGAAGATTCAGCTCCGGAATGTGAGGCGACCCTGGTAAGGCTTTTACGGCAGACTAAACATAAATTTACGAACAGCTTAACACGTGACCGAAGCTATTGAAGCACGTGCTATGAGTTTTTATTACGGCGATTGGTCATACACCGTGATACAAAACGGGCAATGGTCGCGTAACAACTAGGTTTTCTCGTAGCTTTGTATTTTACTCTATCGTTTGTAACTCAACATACATAAAGAGTTCAACGCGCGTGCAATCCTCTATGCACACAAAATGTGTGTTTAAATAGTATGAAGCTATTTATGCTGTTACATTGAGCTTTGTTTATATAAACCATCCTGATATAATAAATGCGATGCGTATGTCTGTCTATTACGCCTTCATTGATCCGCTATTCAATATTGATGGAATTTGGCACAATTAAAGTTTATATACCGTGATAATATACATAAATTTCCGTTAAGCTTTCGGGGTAAGTGAGAAAAAATATACATTGGATTATTGAGGGTACTTAATTGCTAGGATTATTGGTAATAGAAATGTTTAAACGCGCTCTGCGCGGTTGCGAAGGTTTGATTTATTTCGCTCATCGTTATTTAAAATGAGAATTTGAATAATTATTAATTTTTAACTGTTAATTGATGTTTACAATTACATGAATTAGGCGTTGCTTCGCGGAGCGTTTCCTTAACACAAAAAATAAGGAATTATGTTGCTACAATCCGCTGTTATTGCTATATCTGTGATCCAATCACGATTGGAGCGCAGATTAAAGAAAAATTATTTATAATTTTTGTTATTTGCAAATCGCAAAGTATTTCTATGAATTATTAATAATATGAAAGTTAAAACAATTATTTTTCTTATTATTAAATACGTTTATTTTTATTTTACTTAATTATATATAAAAAAAAATTATTTTAATTTAACACTGGAAGGCATTCTGATCCCGGAAGAAGCCCGTCGTTGTACAGTTAATATGTTGTTTTTTTTTAATCATTTCTGTATTAATTTAAATCATCATCCCCCTGCCCTTATCCCACTCTTAGTGGGATCGGCACAATATGTTACAAACATGTTGTCACATGATTTGGCTACGTATTTTACGACCGGCCGCCTGCCTGAAGTCAACTTACCTTAGTCGTATTTGACGAGTTTTCGATAAGAAATAAGGGTGGTCTATTCTACTCAGCTGGATACCACACGCAAAGAATTAAAACACATTAATAACAATATTTTCGACATTATTTATGTATTTTTATATATATATCTGTAATTAGTATAAAACAAAGTTCCCAAAATCTGTCTTTTTCTCCAAGTAATGAGGTTGGCTTATTCTACTCAGCAGGCGTTACTTTGCGAAGTACCATATTACAGAAACTATAACAGAATGTACAGTGACTATAACAATGTGCACACACGCGGATTATAGCAAATTAATTCTGCTCTAGTGTCTGTATTCCTCTATAAACCGACTCCAAACAACTTTTAATTTGAACTGAACTGAAAATTGAACTGAAACTCAGTTAACTTAGAAAATACTAATAAATATTATCTCATAATATACCTCAAAACACTCTTTTTCTCTCATTATATTTAATTTACTCTATACCTCAAATATGTGTACTGTTTTTTGTTATTTAGTTTATATGAATACCGTCTCACACCTATTATTAACAAGTACCTGTGTTTTATGTTCGTTGGGCGTGTAACCTGTTGGCGTGGCAATAAATAAATAAAATTAATATTAACGGCCGTACATCGAATCCTCTAGGCCGTACAAAAACGAGCTCCAGTTTTATATTTATTATTCGAATCAGAGCCAGCACGGGCTACAATGCGTACTTATTAAAGTTTTGTGTGGCTTTTTCTGAGGCGAGCCAGCGACTGCGCGCATACCTGTGGCCTTCGCGTTTACCTGAGCTGTAGCAGGGCAAAACCACTCCGCGACGATCTACTGATGGATAGACAAGCCATTTCAATATTTACAAATCGAATTCAAGAAATAAAATCTTTACTTTACTTATTATAAAATAAAGTCCAAAAGTAATAATATAATTATTTTGCTATAATCCGCGATACAGTAAATAGAAAATATATATAGTGCTAAATGTATAGTGGACTATACATTTTTTCTTACCCGTTACATGCAGGATTCGTAAAAAACATATGCACAAACCTCCACCACTTCCACCACAATACACAAGCACTACACAGGTTCACTATCACCACGACAAAATCGCAAATCGCTTTGCGATTTTGTCGTGGAGTCTATCTCCTGATGATGCTTCGGTTGCGGGGCGAAACGATTGTTGAGAATGATGAGGGAATAGGCGTCCTCTCTCCATTTTTGGAGAGAAGGGTTGGAGCTTATACCTACCACGCTGCTCCAACGCGTATTGGTAGGTTACACATATCTCCAGAATTCTCTAGAGATACGCAGATTTCCTCACGATGTTTTCCTTCACCGAAAAGCGTGTGATAAATTGCAATTATCATTTAGACACATAAGTTTTTGTAAATAACTCATTGGTGCCTGTCTGGGGTTTGAACCTATGTCGTCTCTAGAGAGTCGCACGGTCTCACCGCTAGGCTATCACAGCTTCAATAAAGGAAAACAGTTTGAATAAAGGAGAATTTGAATTTTAATAATATAGTGTTTGTGAAACAAAATATACATCTTTTTAATAAAAAAAGCGATATTAGTAATAGGCAAACTAGGAACCGAAATAAATTAATAATACCAAGGCTAAGGCTTCAGAAAGTACGTAGATCGTTTGTGGGCTTCGGTATACTTTTTTATAATAAAATTCCTCAATCAATTTTGGACTTGCCTTTACACAAGTTCAAAAAAGCAATTAAAGAGACTCATTAATAAAGCTTACTATAATGTTGAAGACTATGTCAATGATAAGAAAGCTTGGAACTAAATTGCGACCAGCTATGTACTAGACGATATTATAATCTAAGTTTGTTAACAATAGTTAATACAAAACTGTAATATTTATTTTTTAAAAGAGTGACCGCCGAGTTTCTTGCTGGTTCTTCTCGGTTAGAGCAGAAGCGAACCAGTTGTAGCTTCAATTTAATTTTAATTTGATTCAGAAGTGTTTGTAATAGGCCAATTTGAATTTGAATTTGAATTTGTGTGAAAATTGTATTTTTTTTCCAATTTACCCGCGCATTCGTTAACAACACGGTCGGCTCTGACGGCACGTACGTCTGTGGGAGCGCCCGCGCACCGCGGCGGGACCGGGCCCGTCAGTACACGATGGAAGTCGGTGGCGGACGGTCGTGGCCGGTACCCCGCGAGTGATGTGGCAGCATGTCCGCTGCCCGTGCCTTGTTTTGGTGCCTGTGCCTGGTCGCGCTCGAGGCGGGGGCGGGAGCCGCGCGGGGGCACCGCCTTCACCACGTCGTGCCCGCCCGCCATAAACATTCCGAATTTGTCAAAGGAAAAAGTAAGCATTCGTTTTTCATACCACACAAACCACGAGGTCCTCAAATCGTTCGTTGCTGTACCGGAGATGCGAAAAAATAATCGTGAAAAAGAACTTTTCTAAGTTCATTTTAAGAAAACACAAACAAATCAAATCAAATCAAAATAAACCATTTCAGGCACTTTTGAATCATCAAGCATCAATATGATTAATGAAGCTACTAACTGGCTCTTACCGAGAAGAACCAGCAAGAAACTCGGCGGTCAATCTTTTAAATATTTTCAATTATACATTATTAAACCGCTTGTGTGAAGATGAAAGGATTTTCAAATCCAGGCTTTCTTATCAACCAAATAATCTTCAATTTTGTAATATGCTTTACGTATAAGCATATTTTTTACACTTGATTGGAATCTTTCTGTACACTGGTCTAGAATGGATTGAGGAATTTTATTATAGAAGCGAATAGCGAGACCAACAAATGAGTTGCTAACTCTGCTGAGTCGCGACGCAGGTATCGCAAGCTGTTTGTGACCTCTCGTATGTCTATGATATACATCAAATTTTGTTTTATACGTACTCATATTTTTCCGTACAAATAGAATATTACTATATATATATTGTGAAGCTACAGTCAGTATGCCTATTTCTTGGAACTACATCTACCTCATTGCTTTTAATGCGCACTTGAATCGTTATATCGAATTTTTATTGACATTTTGAAGAATCAAATTCCGGAAAACAGTAAAGTTTGATAGTAGGATAGGGCGTTTCAATGTGAAAAAGCATAATTTATTTTTAGATCAGCGGAAAATTTAACGTTTAAAAAGTTAAACCTTTAAAACCTAGTCCAACAAACAAAAACCTACCTTCATTCGGACTTAATATCAAATTTTTAATGATATTTCGAAGAAATAAATTAAAAGAAATTTGGTTCGTTAAAATATACTCAAACTATACTTATTTTGATAGTAGAAAAGGGCGTTTCAATGTGAAAAAAACACAATTTCCTTTTCTACATTACCCGGGATAAGTGGTTAACGATTCAAAAGTATAAAAGTAACCAAATAAGCTTCAGAACCGGTTGAAGCATAGTTCAACCACGTACAAATAGCCCATGTTTTTTAAGTTAATCTCAGAAATAGGTTTAAATCTCAATTACGAATGCGACAGTCCACACTACTAACCTGTTTTGATTCAAAATAACTTTCTTTTTGAAAAAAAAAGAGATTGTTTATGAAATCCAAAATTGAAATTATAAGCAGTAAACTGAATCAGAGATAAAAGTGCTTTATAAAGTTTACTCAAAAGAAAGGTAACTTTGGTACTACAATAAAAACTCCCGCCCACGCTTTGCCTGCCCTCAATCTGATGGTAATAACTGATGCTTGGAAACATTTAAAATGTTGTGTTTCTACAATACATTAAGAATAAACAAGTTAATAAAAAAAATATTTTAACAAAATTTCATGTCCCTACTGTTATCCTTTGAGTAGTTCCCTAGTCAGAAACTAATCCTTTCAGCAGCATCAGGTCATGTTTATCATAGTCATGCATTGTCATGGGGACAGTATGTAAAATTACAACTCAATCGGACATCGCGAAGGGAGTCAATTTAACTTGCGAGATTCCACCCTCACAAACTCATTGAAAGTTTTTTTTTTTTTAACTTTATTTATTTGGACATTAATACTAACAGTACATGTCAGTCCTATAGTACCCTTTTACTTACGTCTAAACATTTTTTTTATTTCTTAAAACACATGCAAGTTAAATAAAAATAACTAAATAACGGCCTGTTACTATCCTACTGCTGTGCATGGGTGCCCTCCTCTCAGCTTAGAACCACTACGCTACTGTTAATATTTATAAGTTACAGATCCCAATTATTATTGAGGGATAAATTGTGTAAAAATAATAAAAAAAATGTGTGTATGTATGTAACAGAACCCTTTAAATTTAATTTGGAATCACTTAACGAACAGTTTTAAATAATTTACAGAATTAGGCGTTAGGCGGAGATTCATAATACATGTATCGCGGAATATAGCAAAATAATTTATTATTATTTTTGAACAGTTTTAATTCAAACTTAGTACACTAGTCGAGTATCGATGATAATATAATAAGTTAATAAATTGATAAATTTTTCTTAAATTATTTATTCTGTTTGAAAAAAAAATTATTCACGCATCCCACACTTTTTCTGATTGATTTCTGATTTTGATGTTCTGTAAAAGCCTGTTTTTTGTTCTTGTATAAAGTACTACTACTACTAAACTAAATTTATATAAAAATACTTCATAAAAAATCGTCGATTCATAAACTTTCCTCTTCTGTTAAAAATCTTTATATTATATTCTCAAACACAACAGACCAATGTATATTTATCTTGTTATATAGTTACAGAAAGCGTCATATCGCATGTCATTTCACCTCAAGCATTTGCTTCTTGTAAGAACAACATTCCGAACCAGTTATAGCTTATAACGTTCATAAAGCCCTCTCGAGGCGTACCTTTGTTAATGCGCTTGTACTTGGAAGATAATGAAAGTATTTAGTGGCATTTTTTTAAAATACGAATACCTATCGAGCCTAATCTATAAGCTTTAAGCTGATCTTAAAACTTACGAATATTTTGCGCCTTACAATAATACCTAAGTCGTTTATGGATAATGGTATAAGATTCTATGATAAAATTCCACACTCAATTTTAGTACAGTATACCATTACAGTAGTGTAAAAAAACTATGAGTGTTTATACTTTGGAGAAGATAGCTTAAGTAAGTTTATAGTTCCTGTTATAGTAGTAGTTATAAGAATTCGTCTTCTTCCTGTGGCACTACAACCCCTTATGGACCTTGGCATCCTCAACAGTCATCAGGAGTCTTTTCCATTTCATCTCGTCTTTGTCCTCCCGCCTACAAGATGTTTCTTTTCCCATCCATAGCTTTTGATGGTATTCGCTAATTGATTGATTTTACCTACTTGGAACATACAAAAGTAATAATATGGATCTCCGCAAAGTAACGCCTAATTCTATAAATTACTTGGAACATTGTTCGAACATTCCAAGTTCCAATTTGTAGGGGAAATCGTTTATACTTTAATACTTGCCGAGGTTGTCAAGCAGATGTAAGCTGTGACAGCCTCTATTCATTTATTTAATTAAAAAAATGATGAATTAAACAATTAAATTTACTAATATCTCTATTGCATAATAATTATCTTTTTTTATGTTATCTCGATAGTAAATTTTTATCTAAGTTCTTCGTTTTTTTTTACTTTTTCTCTTTAGATACTTTATATTATTACGGTATTTCACTACTTGTCTTTTTCCTTATGTTACTTAGTTTCACTGGAAGATGTCTTTTAGGAATAAGTTCGACTTTGTACATGTGATATTTTTATTCAAATTCAAATTCAAAATATTCTTGTAAAGTTGTAAACAAGTGTTTTTGAATCGTCAATGCTACTGATGTTTCGAAAAAATGTTCCTACCGAGAAGAACCAGCAAAAAACTCGGCGGTTGCCTTTTCATAATAATTCTTATTACTAGTTACATATAGGTATTGATGTCGTGTACAGGGTAGAAGATATCTAAGTCATCCTCAATAGTATAATAGGCTTTTTGTATCAGCCTTTTTTTACTTCCCCTTTCTAAAAATATGTATATACAATAAAGAACTTAATAAATTAGGACAACTTCGTTAGGACGCAGGTGCAAATCTCCCGTAAAATTCTGATATGGGCAACCTACCAATCCACATTGGAACAGCTTGGTGGTCAACACAACCCTTCCCTACAGGCTTATGCGTAGTGGGATTTTAACAGACCGGTACATTGAAATGAAACATCACATAACAATAACACTCGATCGTACACAACATAACCCGCGCTAATCTCTAGAATAGAGTAAACATAGCTTATCTCGTGTTAACAAGCATAGTTATACTTACGAAAGCCAGTAGGCAATATTAGATATGGTAGCGACTGCGCGCGATTGGAATTGGTGAATAACTTTGGAAACATTGACAGTGCTGTTGCTATCAAGAGCTCGCTGTTTTTGATAGTATTTTTGTAGATCTACAAATCTCAGTGTATCTCTGTCGGTTAACGCGGCTCATGCGACTAAAGCTCCCAATAGGCGACTTCTTTTACAACCGCGTGCCCTCTTCAACACAATTTACATAAATCCATAACCCAGTATTAATTTAAACATTTCAAAAGAGTTGCACTATCTTTTAGTTAAAACCGTACAACGATCCATTTCTTTACAATTTTGAGAAAATTGATCATATATATATAATAATAATAATGTTTTTTATTTTGAAGCAACATAGGCTCATTATGTTAGTAACAGACTTATAACTATGTTAATAACAAATATACACAAAATAAACACAAATAAAACACAAATCCGATTATTCTACTGTCGCACTAATATCTGCATAAATCATGCATATTAGGGTGACTCCAGTATTTGTAAGTAGTATTTGAACCACAGATTAGCTGTGTAGAAGGATTGGCAGTACGCTTTAAAAACCGTAAGTTTAACTTCCACACTGCAGCGAGCGAATCTGTGAGCCAACATGTTGCTTCTAGCTGCCAATGCCCGTCTATCACGTTCGATGATATTGACAGACCGACTTTATTTTCTTAATAAGTATAGAAGTATATGCATTTTTCAAAATGAAACAAAGTTCATTCTGCTTGCGATTCCAAAGCATTCCATTCGATGATAGCATCGAAAACCTCTGAGTTCACAGCAATTTTAGACCTAAGATACCTACAGTTAAATAACTGTGGGTATCTTAGCCATAGTCAAAGCTTATACATCTGATTACACTGCTTAAAGTTGTTAATCTGCAATGAGAAGTAAATATTCGGAATCTTGAACAACATCTTGGACTCTTGACCTTTGACCTTTCTTATGAGGCCCATAGTCAGCGACCAGATTCAGCTTTCTCTTACTCTAACGGGGTAAGGGTTTTGATATTTTAAGAAAATCATAAAATTAAACTTCATCATCCTCCTGTCCTTATCCCACTCTAAGTGTGGTCGGCACAACATGTTACAAACATGTTGTCACATGATTTGGCTACATATTTTACGACCGGCCGCCTGCCTGACATCAACTTGCCTTAGTCCTATTCTACAACCCCTAGGTAAGAAAGAGGGTGGTCTATTCTACTCAACCGGATACCACACGGTAGATCGACTTACCTTAGTCCTTTTACGACACCTCGGTAAGAAATGATGGTGGTCCCCTGTGTGACCCCGTGAATAATAAATTTTGTGAAAACAAAAAGCAGTGTGCCAGTTATTCATAGAACTTAAATTGTTTACTTAACGATCCATTTTAATAACTTTAAGCTTGTTCATTTTAACAGTCAACCGATTTTAGTACCTTTGTTTTAACATACTTTAACATGCTTTATTGTTCGAACTCATTATTAATTTCAATTGGGGTCAGAGAAATCTCTGCCTTTCCTATAAATGCATGCAGCAATAATCATGACTGAACAGATTGTTATATACTGAGCCGATAGACTATTTAAGTTAATTCAAATTTAAATTCAAATTCAAAATATTCTTCATTCAAGTAAACTTGTAAATAATTGCTTTAGAATCGTCAACATCTACTGCTGGTTCGGAAAGCTGTTCCTCTCGAGAAGAGCCAGCAAGAAACTCGGCGGTAGCTCTTTTCAAAGAATAATTCTTATTACTAGATACATATAGTTATTAATGTCTTGTACAGGATCGAAAAGTAGCTATATCCACGCATTCTTATCGTCTAAGTAATCCTCAATAGTAGGCTTTATGTATTAGCCTTTTTTTAAATAGTGTTCTTAAATGGTAAATTTTAGACTTTCGCGATTCATACTTATTATTATATAAATAAACGGGTCACATCGCGGCAAAATCGAGTTACCTTTTTACAAGGTTCGACGTTTCGGCAGAGTTGCATCCGCCATGGTCACGAACTGACTGGAGTGCCGCGGCGTCTTCGTTCCCGAGTAATACAGTCATTACTTTGTTCATCTACCCTCACTTGAACCGCACAATCCACGTAATTTTAAACTAATGTCATGTAAGTTGAAGTAGATTGCAGAATTTTGTTATAGAATCTTATACCCAAACCCACAAACGACGTAAGTACGTTGTACAAGGCTCAAAGCATGAACCGCAATCTTATGTCGGTTTCTACTTTGTCTATTATATACATCGCCACGCATATTTAATATACTTATTATTTATTCATACGGATCTCAAATAGCATTACGTAATAAATAATCCAACAAATATCCTATTTATTTTAAAATTAATTATTTATTACTAAATATAGGAGATCACTCTATCCATAGTTACAGTGTTACAATTATAAATACAAGTCAAGTCATCTGGAAGACTTGACTTCTCCGAAAGTAAAAAATGTTAACATTACGCACGTTTAGTATGAAAGTGACCTAAGTCAGAAAAATTGTTTTGTGGCAAATTGCAATAAAGAGCATTGTAGCGCCTGGAAGACCCGTGAGTGGTAAAGTGAAAACACTAATTTTTTTAATAGCTTGTAGCGTATCATAGATGAAACTGAAATAAAGATTACAATGTATCTAACTCAATTAAGCCTAGTTTTTAATTCGGCCATTTTAATACTAAGTGTGAGATTTATTGTTCTAGCTATTAGAAGTTTATGATAAATTTTGTTTTTTCAATATAATTATTCGCCTGCGTGAAAGAAGTGTATTTAATTGAAAATTTGAACATAAAAGTAGTTATTGTGAGTTAACCATTTAGTTAACCAATTATTGTTGTATTTTTGTTGAACAACAATTGTCTAGTACATTACTTAATTCGTTGCTTGGTTTACGGGGCGCTCGCGACTAACATACTGCAGGCGAGGTTTTTCAAAATTGTGCGACCTATTCAGGAAAAAAACCTTACGCAACCTAACCTTAACCGTCCGGAAGAATTGAACTGTCTGTTAGTAAAAACCGTACAAAAATCTGATCAGTAGATTTTGCAAAAATCGATCTTATAATAGACAGACAGCTTTACGGACTTTTTTATATATACAAATTAATATTCAAGCCAAAGCAAGTCCCTTAATTGATGTTGTAATATCATTATAATCACGCCGGTGTCTAAAACTAGTTTGTAGTGTGGACATTGGTATGTGTCTGTCTGTCTACATGATCGATTAGTGTTTACGTGCGGGGAATGTCATTAAGAACAAGTAATTGTTAATTACCATATCAATTACTTTGAAAATCATCAAAAACGCCCATGTTTGTCATTTAGAGCAGTGTTTTAATTTTTCACTCTATATCTATACCATAATATTATACTATTATACTATAATATTATAAACAACGTGTAGTATCCGGCAGAATAGAATAATCTATTGACCACCCTCCTTGCTTACCGAGGTGTCGTAAGAGGCAACTAAGGTATGTGCCGTGTAGTATCCGGCGCAATAGAAAAGACCACCCTCATTTCTTACCGAGGTGTCGTAAGAGGCGACTAAGGTATGTGCCGTGTAGTATCCGGCGCAATAGAAAAGACCACCCTCATTTCTTACCGAGGTGTCGTAAGAGGCGACTAAGGTATGTGCCGTGTAGTATCCGGCGCAATAGAAAAATTCATCTACAAGGTCACATTCAAGACCTCTAAACAATCTCTACAGAGCAATCTTATTTGATATATAGCAACATATAGTTCCAAGAAATCTTGATGACTATAAATTATATTTTATTGACTATATAAGGAAAACTGGAAGTCCTAATAAAGTCTATGAAGGCGTTAAGGTACAATCTATACTTATTATAAAACAAAGTCCTAAAAAGCTGTCTGTCTGTATGTAATCGATTGTCTCTGAATCTACTGAACGGATTTTTGTACGGCTTTTACCAAAAGATAGTGCAATACTTCCAGATGGTTTAGGGTATAGCACATGTCAGTATTGTGTAAATTGTGTTACATTGTGTTTGTGTAAATTGTGCTGTAAATCGTACAGTTGTTAAAAAACTTGCTTGCTGGAGCTTTAGTCGCGTGCGATTCGTAAACGAGCAGAGATATGCTAAAGTAATGTAATAGAGAATTGTAGATCTAAAAAAATACTACAAAAATGTCCTGATAGCATGTCTCTATCTGTTATGGCTAACTCTCAATACTATTTTTATGTTTAAAATTTGAATTCTACGAAAAAAATGTGCCACGCTGTAACATGTAACAATGCAACACGGCAATTACAGACTTATATCAATACGTAGGTTAGTTTTAGTTTCTCATTTTCCCCATTTAAATCTATCATTTAGATTATAGAATGCGAGATTCTATAATCTAAACATACGAAATAAAGCTGTATTAAATCGTTTAAATTATTTATTTGAAATATAAATTGTTGAAATTTAAAATTTAATAGTTTTGCAACTGTGCCAATCTTAAAAATTTAAAATTTTAAGTTAGTAATTTTTGCAAATCTATTTGTTGGTACAATAATTGTAACACCTTTTTGTAAGTTTATATGCAAATATTTGACATTTTCATTTTAATTCAATGTTCATTAATCCATAATAATATGAATATGACTATAATTACGAAAGTCTTGTCTTTCTGCCTAACATAAGCTTCCGGCTCCTGCTCTGTGTCTTGCGAAAGTCGTTTGTGGTTTCGTGAGGTTGTTTCCACGATCAAAATTAACTTTGCCATTACAGCAGTTTAAAAAATATATGAAAATAAGGCTGATACAGAAAGTCTATTCTATTGAGGATAATATAAACAATAAGAATGCGTGGACATAGATACTCTTCAACCTTGTACGGGATAGAACAATTTAACTTTAAATTTAAGAATTGTATTTTTAAAAGAGCAACCGCCGAGTTTCTTGCTGGATCTTCTCGTTAGGAACAACTTTCCGAACCAGCAGTAGATGTTGACGATTCAAAAGCACCTGTTTACAAGTTTACTTGAATGAAGAATATTTTGAATTTGTATTTGAATATGAATATAACTTTTGTTCAAATCAAATGTAACCATTATTAGCTGTGAAAATTTAATAGACAGATAGACACACAGCTACTTACTTTTAGCATATATTAACATAGATGGATAATGGCTTTGCGATTTTGTCGTAGAGTCTCCTGATGATGCTTCGGTTGCGGGGCGAAACGATTGTTGAGTTTGTGATAATGAACGTGTGTAGTGCTTGTGTATTGTGGTGGCAGTGGTGGATGTTTGTGCATGTGTTTTTACGAATCCTGCATGTAACGGTTATGAAAAAAGGGATAGTTCACTCACTATATATTTAGCACTATATGTATTTTCTATTTACTGTATCGCGGATTATAGCAAAATAATTTTTAATATTACTTTTGTATTATGGATCTCCGCAAAGTAACGCCTAATTCTATAAATTAATATAGATGGTCGAAAATATAGAGAATTCAATGCTCAAAATTATAATTTAAAAAAACAAAACGAAATGTCGATTTTACTACTGAATTTACATTATGCACTTTAATATATTGACGGGTTACCAGATTAGCATATACTTACCATTCAATCACATATAATGATATGCAAGTTTGTGTAAGTCACTGAGTTTTTTGACCCGAATAGTGCGTCGAGTATGAAATTTCGAAATACTGGAACCGGTAAAGCACCTGGGCCTTCGCGTATCTATGCATCCAACCGGATTGACCTGTCACCTTATTATATTGACCTTATTATCTACTACAGGCCAAAAATCTTTATCAACAAGATATATCTCCGGCGTCAGGTATCCGGCCGAATAGGATAGACCACCCTCATTTTTTACCGAGATGTTGTAAAAGATGGCTAAGGTAAGCTGACGTCAGTTAGGCGGCCGGTCGCAACATACCTAGCCTTCTGAGGTCTAGTACAACATGATTAAAACATGTTGTACAGACCTCACTAAGGGCAGGAGAATGATGAATGATGATATATTATTTCTTCTAGTCACGGAATTCTTTTGCTAATCTAATAGATAAAGTAGGAACCGATATTACTTGCGGCTCCCGCTTTATGCCTTACAAATTTACCAAGTCGTTTACGAGTCTCTGTATAAAATCTATACTTTACTATAATATATAAAGGTGAAGAAATTGTTTGTTTGTTTGAACGCGCTAATCTCAGAAACTTCGGGACCGATTAGAAAAATTCTTTGATTGTGAAATAATCCATTTATTGAGGAAGCTATAGGCTATATAATATCACGCTAAGATGAATGTGAGAAGAGCAGCATTCTTTAATTATTTATTTAATTTTTTGTGAAAAGTATGTCATATTGAAATTATTCTTGTATAACGTGAAGGAGTGAATTACTAATAATTAATATTACTAAGCTGTTGACTTTATGACAGATTAGTTAAGTATACTGAATTGCTAAAAAATTCCGACAAATTATGAAAACTTTGTTCTACCAACCATTCTTTTAGTTTTCTTCTATTCATAAAAAAAAAGGATTTATTTATACATTCATTAAATAAAAGGATTTAACGATTTAAGAAGTAACAATTTTTAGAGGCAGAGGCGTTTTATTCAAATATTCGTATATTATTACGACGAAATAAAATCTCGATTGGAAATGCTAATAAGATCTAATGTCATCAATGAAATTTGTGGAAGACATATTAGCATATCTAGTTCTGCTCATTAATGTGTTGGTGATTCGCATTTTTAAGTTAACACCTTATAGATTAATTTTTTTATGCTAATCACTACTAGATATTGGTTAAAGAATTTTCTTGTTCCGTGATTATCAAATTAAAATTCAAAATATTCTTTATTCAAGTAAACTTGTAACCAAGTGCTTTTGAATCGTCAACTTTACTGCTGGTTCGGAAAGCTGTTCCTGCCGAAGAGAACCGGAAAGAAACTCGGCGGTTGCTCTTTTTAAAATATAAATCTTAAAACTAGTTACATTTAGTTATTACTGTCTTGTACAGAGTAGAAGTGCGGCTATATCCACACATCCTTATCATTTCTTTTTCTTCATTTCTGTATCAGCCTCTTTTTAATTTATTATCTTTAGCCAAATACATCGCACGATTAGTATTAAAGGGACACGTCAATGTTAAAGAGAGATAACTTGGAAGAGCAAGAAAAAGTTTTTTTTAATAGTTGGTAGCGTGATAGCATAGATAGGCAGTAGAATAAGTACTACAATGTATCTAACTCAATTCAGCCTAATTTTTATTTCGGCCCTTTTAATACTAATCGTGACGGATATTGATGGGACTTACAGCAGAATATCAACACTAGTATCTCTATTAACACTATCTTTATTGGGTTACTAGATGTGCCCTGCGGTTCTACCCGAGACGAATAGGTTAGTTAGTCAGTTAATAGGCATCAAGACTAATAAGGATACGTAAATATTAAAAAAAATTTGGGTTGTTTTTTCTAAAATTTCGATAAACTTACAGAATGTTTTCTTTTATAAGGATCAGCTGACAATAATAAAAAAAAAACAAAATTATTCCTTTCCATCCGTTGACGCGTGATGCCATGACCAATTGAAACTGTAATTATTATTTTTATATATATGGGCTAGCTGATACGACAGAAGTTGTCCTGTGTTAACTATGTAAGAGAGTCTTCTTAAATCTTGATATTGTGAATAAAAAGAATTAATACTTATACCGATATCTATCGAGAACTTATGACACTTAGAAGTAAATGAAAGCTTTTCTAAGTATCAAAGATTACCTTTAAATTATGAAAAGTAAGATTATTATTGTTATAGCGGGGAATAGTTAGAAAATCGATGAAAATTTCGGTATAGTGTGAAAAAATAACGCAATAAATCTATCTACTTGCCTAACTGGTCAGACGAGATCAATAAGATCCTGCATCCTGCATGTAAAGTTCCATTGTCATGGACGGATTGTTTCCTACATTTAGCGTTACATTAATTACATTAACAAACGCGGATTACAGCAAAATAATTATATCATTACTCTATGGAATTCCGCAAAGTAACACCTACTTCTTTATTTATAAATCACCTTGTGTTTATTTTCCTGCTAACGAAGGTAAAATATGTTTATATCCAATATTAACTAACTTATATAAAAAATTCTAGTGTCACAATGGTACCATACTCTTTCGAAACGGCTTGACCGATTTTTATGACATTTTATATATTCAAATTCAAATTCAAAATGTTCTTCATTCAAGTAAACTTGTAAACAAGTGCTTTTGAATCGTCAAAATCTACCGCTGGTTCTAAAAACTGTTCAAACCGATAAGAGCCAGCAAAAAAACTCAGTGATTGCTCTTTTCAAATAAAATGCTTATAAGTAGTTACATTTTGTTATTACTATCTTGTACAGGGTAGAAGGGTAGCTATATCCACGCATTTTTATCAGCCTCCCTTTAACAGCGTTTTTAAACTGCTGCTGCAAAGATAAAATCGATTGCAATGATTCTATTTTTCATACATCTAAGAGATAAGGGTTGTTGACCCCTAAAATTTATTGGACAAGTTTTTTAAATTAAAAATTCCCTAGAATTAATTTATATGGCAAAACAACTTTTGCCGGGTCAACTAGTATAATTATGCCCATTATATACCTTAGTACGAAATTTAATTTGCGGATTTTCATTAAAATTACATAAATATAAATCAAGTAATCCTCCATTGTATTTAACTAGTTACACTGAATTACATCCCAGGACGTCAGTTAGCGAGGCAACGGATTTTAGTGAAAGGCCGTGTATCGCGCACGAGATATTATTGGTTCAAAACAGGTTTCATTGCTTCAGAATGTAAGTGACTGCATACAACGTCGCTTCAAGAATAAACAGTCGACATCGACTACAGCGAGAATCGTAACTATGTAGTATGTACTATACTTCATAGGTTTTTACGTACTTAACTAAATGTAAACATGTCAAAGGAAGGTTCTTTAAGCAGATTACAACACATTACATTACCGTTAAATATTACCTTTTTTTTCAAAGCATTTAAAATTGTTGATGTTTTGTTGCATTTAAGATTGTTACGCGATTGCTATCAATAGTATTAAATATAAATATTATCTAATGTATTGTAAAAAAAGTAAAGTAAAGTAACAGCCTGTTAATATCCCACTGCTGGGAATAGGCCTCCTCTCTCCGTTTCTGGAGAGAAGGGTTGGAGCTAAGACCTACCACGCTGCTCCAATGCGGATTGGTAGGTTACACAAATCTCCAGAATTCTCTAGAGATATGCAGGTTTCCTCACGATGTTTTCCTTCACCGAAAAGCGTGTGATAAATTGCAATTATGAATTAGACACATGAGTTTTAATAGAAAAACTCATTGGTGCCTGCCCGGGTTTGAACCTATGTTCGTCTCTAGAGAGTCGCACGGTCTCACCACTGGGCTATCACAGCTCTAATGTATTGTAATCTGCTTTAAAATAATTATTCAAAAACAACTTACTTTAAACACTTTCCTAGACAACGATGGAAAATATTAAATATACCATATTACGCTGTAGGTCACAATAGGTAATCTATTATAATGACTATTCCCAAAATTACATATGGTTCTAATCTAACCCATGGTTCTAATCTGTGTCCGATAAATCTATTTTATATAATTAAATGTGTATACTTTTGAAATACTAAAGACATAAATATTTAATTTTATGAAATAAATATCTATTTCATGAAATTGTTGTGTCAATTTCTTATCATATTATTGCAATGAAATATTTGGGTCTCCTCAGTCAAATGGATTTGTTTGTAACTAAATCTGTAGAATTTAGTGATGTTACGGTTTAACAGAGTCGGGGGCTCACTACGACAATCACAACGATGTTTTCGCCCCGTAACCGAAGCATCAGGAGAAAGGTGTGGAGCCTATTGTCGTAGTGAATGTGCGTATTGCTTGTGGACTGTTGTAGGTGGCGGTGTTTTGTGATACGTGCGTTAATTAATTAATCCTGCATGTATGAAGTATGTGAACAGTTTCCGATTCTTACACTTAGCATTAGATTTTCTTAACTACAGAAAAATAAACTTTTGAAGACAATGAGAGTAATTAATATTCGTTTTTTTAAAATCGATCTATAATGTATAGAAAATCGATTATAATATCATCATTCTCTTGCTCTTTTCCCACTCTAAGTGGGGTCGGCCAACATATTAAATATGTTGTTACATGATTTTTCTAGTTATTTTACGATCGGCCTTCTGCCTGACGTCAACTTACCTTAGTCGTAATTTACGACACCTCGGTAAGAAATGAGGGTGGTCTATTATATTTAGCCGGATGCCCTATTACCCTAGTCACCTTTTGAGACAGCTCGCTAAGAAATGATAGTGGTCTATTTTACTCAGCTGGATGCTACACAACGATTAAAATCGATTCTAATAATAAAATTATAACCATAAAGATCGATTATTTCTTCACGTCCATAGCGGCGAGTTCGTATCGGCCGTCGTGGTACGTATTTTATCTAGATCGTAAATGGTATGTACCACAACTTGTTATTATGGCAAACGCGCTAATTTGTGTTGCCTACTTTCCCAAGGTCTATGCCCCACTATTTGAGATGACTTAGGTTTGTTTAGCGTGCGTTATGTCCTTACTGTGTGGTGTTAAAAAGTTTTTATCATAAACTACCTTTACTAGCGGTTTTGACCGTCGAAATCAGTGTCACAAAAGAATTCCCGAATTGAAAAAATTAAAAGTAGCTTTATTTAATAGTTTTGAGTTAAGCATCTTTTAGTAAAGACCGTACAAAAATCCGTTCTGTAGATTTTGAGAAAGCCGAAACTTATTTTGCTACGGTTTCGCCCGCGTAGAAACCAAAGTATTTAATTGAAATTTATAATAAACTATCAAAAATAATTATTATTAGTTAACATTAAGAGCTACACACATGCTGTCACTGACTTTTTGCGCTATTTATGTAGATCTACAAGTCTCCAGTACATTACTTTTGTATATTTCTGATGGTTTATGCGTCACACGCGACTAAAGTACCCTAACGTTCTTTTACAAGAGCGATCTCTTCAACACAATATATACAAGACCATAATGACCTAAACCTTCCGGAAGAATAGCACTGCTTTTAGTAAAAACTGTACAAAAATCCGTTTAGTAGAGTTCAGTTTTGAGAAAGTCTAGGACATACAGACAGACAGCTTTTAGGGGACTTTATTTTATAATAACTATAGAAGGAGGATATGTGGATTATAGACGATTTGTTTTAATATTCTAATGTTTCGCTAAAAATACGATTGAATAAATATTTTGTTGAAATACAACTATACTATGAGTGATATTTGAAGGTATACTAAAAATTAGCTGTGATAGCCTAGAGTTGAGACCGTGCGACGCTTTCGAGGGAAACAGTTCATACCCGAGTTCAAACCCGGGCAGGCACCAATGAGTTTTTCTATTAAAACTCTTATCATACGCATATCTTTATCATACGCAATAGGGTGAAGAAAAACATCATGAGGAAACATGCATATCTCTAAAGAATTCTAGAGATATGTGTAACCTACCAATCCGCATTGGAGCAGCGTGGTAGGTCTTAGATCCAGAAATGGAGAGAGGAGGCTTATTCCTAGCAGTGGGATTGTAACAGGCCGCTATTTTACTTTTTACTTTACTAAAAATGTTCTAAATATTTATATTAAAAGCTTTCTCTTAACTTGCCTTGTAATCGTATGTATGTGAAGGTGGAATCTCGGAAGTTAAATTTGACCCACTTCTCGCTGTCCGATTGAGCTGAAACTTTACATACTGATGCTGCTGCTGCCAGAATTGGCTTCAGATGAGGGAACTCCTCAATGGTTAACAGTAGGTACCTGAAATTATGTTAGAAAGTTTTTTTGGCTTACTACTTACTTTACTATATCCTATCCCCGTAATTAAGCAACAACTTCACCAAATATCATCAACATTGGTCAAGCGGATTAGCCGTAAAATGCGTAACAGATAGACTGATTAACGTTTGCATTTATAAACTTACTAGAGTATAATAGAATGGAAAGTTATACTATAGCCTGTAAATGAGAGTGACATATTAAATAAGAAGAGGGAAGATGAATCTTGTATATTTATCTCTGTCTAATCACACACCAAGACAGGCAAATAGATCACCCTCATTACACTTTCTCTTTATTGTAATAGCGCACATTTTAAGCGTTTCCTACTCTATTTGTCTTCTATTTGTCTACAGTTTTACTGAATGTCGAAAAATAATAAGTATGATGATGAATAAAATTAAATAAATATAAATGTAAATATATGGGACACTTATACACACGGTCGTCCGTCCCCAAAGTAAGTAACTTAATACTTGTGTTATGGGTGATGGACAACTGGTAGATATACTACATATATAAGTTTAAATACATACTTAAATATAAATATACACCCTGGCTCGAAGAACCAACGAATTGTTTAGAGACAATTTTGGCCCTTGGCGGGAATCGAACCCGCGACCCGTGGAACTGAAGGCAGGGTCACTACCCACTGCGCCAACGGGCCAGTCAATTAGTTTCTTATTTATATTATTATTATACTTATTATAAAATAAAGTCCCCAAAGCTGTCTGTCTGTATGTAATCGATTTTCTCAAAATCTACTGAACGGATTTTAGTACGGTTTTTACTAAAAGGTAATGCAATTCCTCCGAAGGTTTAGGTTAATAGCACATAACCGTTTCATGTAAATTGAGTGGAAGGGGTCGTTTTACAACAATTTTTAGTGGGGGTAGTAACAAACCGGTGTCGATTGTAGTTTAGAGGGGGGAATAGGTTTAAAAAGCGGTGTAGGGTAACAGAGAGCCAGTCTCATGCCGAGACTCAAGCGACTATAACATGTAAATACTGAACTTCACGCGGGCCAAGCCGCACGTATTTGTAGTTATTGATTATTGATAAATTACTTTAAAGGCGTTACTTAGCGGAGATCCATAATACAAAATTCGCAACGTTTAATCGTGGATTATGGCAAAATAATTTCATAATTACTTTTGATGAATTATGATCGAATTTCGACCACTGTGCGACCACTAGTTAGAGTTATATTATGTTGAAATTCACATTTCCGCCGCGGGCGAACCTCGATCCGTAACCGTTTAATGCGTTCCGTGGTACATTTACTCCTTCATTATGCGACCATGGTGCCCTCCCACGCTCCAACACAGCCGATTTCAAATGTCACCGAATAGTCTGATACACACACGGAATATATGTATGTCGGTTTTTGGCCGATTGTGTGGGCAGCAGAGATCCGGTATCCGTTCGACCCAGATGCTGCGATGGCCGGTAGATTTGATATCATCGGACGCGCTCGCTGCTTTTGTTTGCGCGACAGGTGTTGTGGACAAAATTAATTTGTATATCATTAGTTCGCATCTTTCATCGAGAGTTATATAGTTGTGCCGTTTGCAGTTGAGACCCTAGTAGGCCATGTAGTCAAAGTGCAAAATTTTTTTTATCCGTTTTAACACCTCAGTTGATCCCCTCTTCGGATAACAAGAGGGCTGGCTCTTTTTTCGCATAGAAGAATCAGCTTAGCGATTCAACGCGGAAACGCTGCCAGCATTCTTGACCATTCCACATGGGCATGATTTGTATAGTACTAGCGTATAAGTAATTTAAGATAGACATTACTTGTACATTTTTATATTGTATATTTCTAGTTTTTATATATATCTGTAGGTTTCTTACGCTTACATCCACTGAGACATTGTTGATGTAATTTGGTACAGCTATTGATTAATAGAAGCTGTGATAGCCTAGCGGTGAGACCGTGCGACTCTCTAAAGACGACATAGGTTCAAACCCGGGCAGGCACCAATGGGTTTTTCTATTAAAACTTATGTGTCTAATTGTTAATTGCAATTTATCACACGCTTTTCGGTGAAGGGAAACATCGTGAGGAAACCTGCATATCTCTAGAGATTCCTAGGGATATGTGTAACCTACCAATCCGCATTGGAGCAGCGTGGTAGGTCTTAGCTCCAATCCTTCTCTCCAATAACGGAGAGAGGAGGCCTTAGCCCAGCAGTGGGCATAGTAACAGGCTGTTACTTTACTTTTTTTTTATTGATTAATAACTGAGATGTCATGTGGTATCCGAGTAGAATAGACCATCCCCATTTCTTACTGAGGTGTCGTAAAAGGCGACTTAGGTAAGTTGACCCACCGGTAGCTGGTTGAGTAGAATAGACCATCCTCTTTCTTACCGAGGTGTGGTAAAAGGCGACTTAGGTAAGTTGACGTCAGGCAGGTGGTCGTAAAATATATAGGCAAATCATTTTATAACATGCTAACTAATGGTTAGTTAGCATGTTGTAAAATGATTTGCCTGTTGCATAATGTTGATGATATTTGGTACAGTTGTTGCTTATTTACCGGGATAAGGTATTAATTGTATTAATACTACTTTTGACCGTGTATAGTACGCGGAAATAAATAATGCAGCTCGATTCTTAGAGAAGAAAATCGGCTAGATTCTGCTTCATAAAGCATTGTCTCTGTCGCACAGACTGACGAACCAGCGTGAAACGTCATATACTAACTGAGTGACAGTGACAGCGCTCTACGAAATCGAACTGGCCGGCTGTTTCGTTCTAAACGTCGATATGCATTATTTAATTTCGGGTTAGTACATTGTTATGGTGTGCAATAAAGTTATTTATCTCATCAACCTCCTGCCTTATACCACTCTAAGTGGGGTCGGCACAACATGTTATGAACATGATGTCACATGATTCGGCTACGTATTTTACGACCGGCCGCCTGCCTGACGTCAACTTACCTTAGTCGAATTTTACGACCCCTCGGTAAGAAAGAGGGTGGTCTATTCTACTCAACCAGATAGCACACTGTGGGTCAACATACCTTAGTCACCTTTCACGACACCTCGGTAAGAAATGAATTTGGTCTATTCTATTCAGTCGGATACCACACGGCATTAATAAAGTTATTTATGTTTCTATAAAAATTCCCGACACTCGTTCCGGCCCCACGACAATGTTCCTCCAACATGAGGTAAAGACCTTATATTGTAACCCCGACGTTGTTTCTACGACCATCCCGTTACAGCCATTGAACTAAGGAAATTGAAGAAATGGTGATTACATACTTCTTGATCTGTCATAAAATGTAGATGAAAAATATTTCTATTTAAATTATTATTTAGTTCGAATGCAACAGTTCAAACACTCGGTGGTTTAAAGCAAATATAAGTTGAACGATTTTACCTGCGAGTTAAATCAGAAACACATCAAACGGCGTCTTACGAATACAACAATGGTATAAAAAAATCCTTTGTTACAGGACTCAGGTAAAATTTTACCGGCACGATGGTGGCAGTCCGGGAATCCTTTTTAAGTGGAATTATTAGAATAATATTTGTTTCAATACTCGAAATTCTACTTCACTAATCATCGTTTCCACGGAAACTTTCGATACATTCAAGTCTCTTTTAATTGTTTAAATTGAGTAAGTAAGAAAAATGATTGTCTGTATGTCCCTTATAGACTCCAAAACGGCTGGACTGATGTTAATGAAATTATTTAGATAATTTTTAGATTGAGGCTGATCCTGTAAAAAGCGACTTTGAGTATTTTTTATAACTGTAAATCATATATCTTCGAATTAAGCCCTGCGATACGGGCTGGACACACTAATTTATTAGAAATGTGAAAATCAAAACATCTCACCTATTAATTAAATATAACGGAATATTAAAATATATTTAACGCAAAGTAATTTAGTTCTAGATTAAATTTATATCATAAACGATTGATTTTTACTATATAACAGTTCCGTAAGTATTTAATACTATAAAAACCTTTAAATTTGAAAATATATCTATATATATCACGAAGAAATGTTGAGCGATTAATATAAAAAAAGTTAGTTGAATATATAAGTGAGTACAAATTTGTATGACAAGGAAGAATTTATTAGAATAATCTACACTTGTCTTGAAATTGAACCCGAAAAATCTTAACTTAACTTTAAAAAAAACAGCTATTTTACCTTTCTCCTATTAAGTTTATAAAAAACGTGATGAATCTTGAAAATTTAGGTATTTTTAAGTTTATTGACTTTTAAGTAACGTTTTAGTAACTGTAAGGTATTTTATTTAATTTTTTTGTACATGTGCAATTTGTTTTTTAATTTATGCAATAAATTTATTCACCTTCAATAATATAATTAAAATAAAATCGCAAACCTAAATGAGTAATGTAATATAATGTCAAAGCAAGTGTTACTTTTCAGAATTCCATGATACAAAGATATAGTACTATTTAGGTTGGTAATAATAATTTGACATACGTTTGTTTTGTGTAAAGTGTGGTATATACTGATTATACTGATATGATATATACTTAATGTTTAGGGACAGAAATTTTTGCCTAAAGTTAACCATATACGGCTAATATATTTCATGCCTAAAAAGAGTATTCCACAGTCGAAATAAGAGTTCATGGTAAACCTGCAGGTTCACTCTCGCTGGCGGCTCCGGCGTCACTGACACAGTACGCTTGAAAAAGTATAATTTTACCTTTATACACTAATATTAATGTGTTTTATGTATATGTTTATGTGTCCTGTACAATATATAAGGTAAGAATCACACATCTCAAGCCATATACACAACAATATCATCGCCCTATTTCCCTCGTATCATCAAAACCAATCGATATTTGCCCAATAATATAAAAAACAGTATCCACTTGTGGCCTACAATAATAAGTTTATTTATTAAGGTAAAAAAAATGAGCGCATAATGTCGCACTTTAAACACTTTTGTATGCTAATTTAGCCAGTGCATAATGTCACACTTTACGCATTTCTTTATAACTAATTTACAGACTTGCGTAAATTAGTTATACATTTGGCTTAATTAAAACTATATTATCATTGGCAAACGTCCACTCATATCTATCTATGTTTTCGTCATACGTTTGACAAAGAGAAAATATAAAGCTCTTAAGTTGACGTTTGAGTTCATTTCACTCATATTTTTCCATATCAGAGGATGGGACCGGTAACAAACAATTTTTAGGGAAAAAACTAAAATATTCTGTGGTAAAAGTATTTGAAACTCGATAAGTGGGGCTGTGACTCTTTCGAGGGTGTTGCTGCTTCAAACCAACGAGTTTTTATGTTTCATGGAAATTTTCAATTCAACAAAACCTAATTTAACAGCGTTTACGAAGCAATGAAACCGATTTTCGACGTGCAACATTTTCACTATTAACGTTGAGAGTTAACTATTGAACAATTAAACCTACAGCTATAGTTCATAGTGTTCATAAGGACAAATAAATCTATAAAAGTGTCTGAGTGTGTTGGAACAGTGCATAATCCTACGATCACTCGGTAAGAATGTGAATTATGTCTTAAACCATCAAATCTCATCCAATGAAATCCATAGTTGTAAAATTATTAACAGAATTTCATGCTACTTCGCGGCATGATAAAACAAAAGTCATATTATTTTCTTTCTTAAATATCAAATCTATGTAATAGAAATGTCAGATGTACTATCCATTTTCGCCACCACCACATGTAGTACTGCACACATTCATTTCGACAAACTCAAATATTGTTTCAATCCGTTATCGCAATCGCTAGCGAATCTTAGTCTATTTCCCGATGATGCTTAAGGTACGGTCTGAAACTATTGTGGTAGAGAAAGCGTGCAGTGTTAGTTTAGTGTGGTATCCTGCTTCATTCTGCATTATGTATTACATATATTTCCCTCTAATTGCGGGTTAAAGTAAAATAATATTGTCATAACTTTACTAATAAAATTATGTTTTAAAGTGGTTGAGAGTTGATGGTTATTCGTATCAGATTATTTTTCTTGATGTTTTATTTTACAATCCATTGCTAATGTAGTACATATTATTTCACGTGCTATTTTATAAATGTGTTAGTAAGATTAGTTTTGGAATTTTGTTTGCCGTTTATTACCGCCTTTTTTTTAGTTATTTTAACATTTTATCGAGATCTTCGTGGCTTTAAACTTTGTCCCGTCCAAAGCCAGATTAGTTTTCCAGAAACTACATTGATGTGGAGAAATAGTTATGACGTTGAGCAATATTAATTCAGGTTTTTAAAATATTAATGTTAGATTTATATTATCATTCATATTAAAACATAAACCTATCAATTTAATCTCAGAGCATCTCCATATAAGCGTCATATATCAATCAATAATTTAGATACTACTAAATAAAAATTAAAAATATTATTCATTAAAATTAACATTTACAAGCAATTTCTACTGTTGCTTAAAAAGGCTTTTATTAAGAAGAAAATATATAATAAAAATAAGCTTTCTTATATAGTGGGTAACGAAATATAGGAAACTAAAAATTAATTTAAAACTAAGAAAACTTTGATAAAAAGACCTTAGCCGTGTGGTATCCGGCAGAATAGAATATACCACCCTCATTTCTTACCAAGGTGTCGTAAAAGAGGACTAAGGTAAGTTGAGGTCAGGCAGGCGGCCGGTCGTAAAATACGTAGCCAAATCATATGACAACATGTAATACATAATAACAATATGTTATACATATTGTGCTGACCCCACTTAGAGTGGGATAAGGGCAAAAGAATAATGATGATTTAAAAGTAGAAATCTATGACGTGTCGAAATATGTTCAATGCACCTCGATTCTTAGTAATGTACAATCAAACAAACATCAGACGTCAGTACCCTAATTCTGATACATATACGCGCATGTTTCGAATTTTAACGCTTTATAATACAACAAAGACGCCGTTGTAGGCTATTTCCATTTGATACCAAATAGCGGTGTTACGTGTACATCGTAGTAGCGAGAACTGGCTCTGCAGGCCAGCCCGCCCACACTACGCCCTCGCAGCACCGTGCTCTCTCCATTTCTAAAGCACGAATTGAGTATGTGCCGAAACAAACATAATTACATTACTAAAGTAAATATAAACAACTTCAAATAATAATTCAATAAAAAACACCAGGAGAGTATCGCTGTTAACAAATCTGAGTCAGTGGTTTGCAAGTAGCCAGTTTCCTTTACCAGCCGCCTCTAAATTTTGCCAACCTTTGTTAAGCAAACTTCTTTAAATCTTAAAGAAGTAGAAAATATATTTAATATGTACGGGCCACATAATAAAAGCTCGAATTACCTCAGGGAATGATAGAGATCCGTATATTAATAAAGTTTATGTGACAATTAGTGCGACAACTATCAGCCCATGGTAGTTGGAGTCGTAAGATGTCGATGTCGACTCCGTCCGCAAAATGCAGCGTTGGTAGACCCTTAACGAGGTGGACCTAAGTAAGGTCGCCAGTAGTTGTTCAATCCTGTTATGTCGGAATCCATCGGTTTAAAATAGAAACATAAGAATAGAATATTTAAACGGATTTGTGAGATTTATATCGGTCAGAGCGCTTATTGTTACGGCATCTACGATTTCGATTAAAATTGGTGTATTCTATTCAATACTTTCATATGCAACCAACAAATTAGGAATACTAATTATTAATATATAATTAACGCATAATAATGTTTTTATGTGAAATATTGTTAATACATTAATTTCAACGGCTGCTCGATATATGCATCGACAAATTAATTTCTAAATCCAAGTTAGAATACGTCCTAATTCCAACGACAAAGTGCATAAAGTAATATTTCGTTTATACCTGTAGCATTTGATCCTTTTTTGGCTTCTTTTTATTTTTGTAGAAGACAATTGATGTTGAAAATAATTCATGTTGCGATGTTTTTATTAACGCGTTTCGTTTTTTGATTTCAGTTTGCATCGGCACGAATGGGCGGATGTCGGTGCCATCGAATCGCGAGACCCACTACAGGAATCTTCGCGATCGGTTCACAAACTGCACTTATGTGGATGGAAACCTCGAGCTGACGTGGCTTAAGAACGAGTCTATGGACTTGTCATTCCTGGAACACATACGTGAGGTGACGGGCTACGTTCTTATCGCGTACGTCCAAGTAGAGAATATAAGATTACCTCAGCTTCAAATTATTCGCGGCAGGACTTTGTTCAAACTCAAAGTGAGAGAGGAGGAATTCGCGCTTCTGGTGACTTTGTCTTCAGCTTTCACCCTGGAACTGCCGGCCTTGCGTGACGTGCTGCGCGGTAGCGTCGGGATTTACAACAATTACAATCTGTGTCACGTGAAAACGATAAATTGGAACGAAATAATTACTGGAGTCAACGCCACTTACGTTTTTGCTTATTCATTTAATGCTACGGAACGGGAGTGTCCCGCGTGCCATCCTAGCTGCGAAGCTGGTTGTTGGGGCGACGGAGCGCATAACTGCCAAAAGTTTTCTAAAACCAACTGTAGTCCTCAGTGTGCTCAGGGACGCTGCTTCGGACCGAACCCACGTGATTGTTGTAACACTTTCTGCGCCGGTGGCTGCACGGGACCGCTACCGAGCCAATGTCTCGCATGTCGAAACTTCTACGACGAGGGTACATGTTCACAGGAATGTCCTCCTATGCAAAAATATAATCCGACGACTTACTCTTGGGAACCGAATCCAAACGGAAAGTATGCTTATGGTGCTACGTGTGTCAGGAATTGTCCGGAGCATTTATTAAAGGATAACGGAGCCTGTGTCAGGAGTTGTCCCCCTAATAAAACGGATGTCAACGGGGAATGTATCCCTTGCAATGTAACATGTCCGAAGAAATGCCGTGTCGAAAAACCGATACATTCTGGCAATATAGATAGCTTCAAGGATTGCACTATAATTGACGGATCAATAGAAATTTTGGAAATGACATTCACGGGTTTCCAACATATAAATTCGGATTACTCGTTTGGGGAGCGTTATCCGAAAATGGAACCCGACGCTCTGGAAGTGTTCAACACCGTAACCGAAGTAACCGGCTATCTCAATGTCCAAGCTCACCATCCCAACTTCACAAGCTTGTCCTACTTTAGAAATCTAGAGGTGATCGGCGGACGTCAAGTGGTCGAGAATTTGTTTGCTTCACTTTACATCGTCAAAACATCTCTAAAATCGCTAGGATTAAAATCTTTGAAAAGAGTAAAATCTGGTGCTATAGCAATTATGGAAAATCGACAACTCTGTTTCGCTGACAAAATTGCGTGGAATAAGCTCGTGAAATCAAAAGATCACAAGCAAATAATCCAAAAGAATGGTGATCAGAGAACTTGTGGTGAGTTTGTGCCATGCGTTTCTATGTAATGGGGATCCTCATCTTAATTTAGTATTTAAATTATGGCGATTGCGATGTTTTTTTTTCATTTAAAAGTTGCTAATAAAGATGGATATTTTTGCAAGCGAATTTAATTGTTAAACAAATGGCTACAGCAAATATGCCAAGCGATTGATTTTTTATAATAATAAAACTCTAACTCTTATCACATTGTTCTTTACTTTATTTTTTTAACAGAAAAATTGAATCTGGTATGTGATCCCCAATGCTCGTCGGATGGATGCTGGGGCCCTGGACCCGACCAATGCCTCATGTGCGAAAACTTCTTATTGGACGAGACATGTATACAGAACTGCACAGTGTTGCCCGGGTTAGTATTAATTTAGAATTATGTCTAAGTTAATTAGAACTAGTGTTCGATTCTTTTCGTAATAAATGATTTTTTTTTTAAATAAAAGTGGAAATAAAATATTTTTTACTTAGGGAGTAGTAGCTAGTCAATATAATCAGCAGTCCAAAATCTTTTTGCGATAGTCACTTTTTTTTTTGTATATTCAACCATATACGTAAGATTTTTCGTTGTACATCAAGATTGTTACTTAAAATGATTATTACGATATTGTTATAATATATTTATGATTCTATGTACCTTAAAGTTCAGCACTGCATTTTTGGCTCGTAAATCGACGCAATTTGATTGTTTATTGATAGAGATATATCTAATATTATTAATTCCTTGAGTGTAAGGATATTGAATTTACCGTCATACAATTATAAATTATAACGTCAACGTCACAACTACATTTTAAAAAGATAGTATTATTATTAATTCCACATTTATTTTTAAAAATCTTACACTTTAATTTCAGATTGTACAAATCAGGCCCAAAAATTTGTAAGCGATGTCATCATGAGTGTGCAGGCGGCTGTACCGGACCTAGTAGGGGTAACTGCACGCGATGTAAACATGTACGCGATGGGCCATATTGCATGGGTGCATGTCCAAATTCCAGATATGCAGTTAACGGTACATGCCACAAATGCCACAAGAACTGCTTTAATGGATGCACCGGACCGGCTAATACCGTGGGGGAGGGTGGTTGTAATTCTTGTAAAAGAGCCATACTAACAGTTGATGCCACCGTTGATAGTTGCCTCGAAGAAACGGAACCATGTCCTGATGGATATTATAACGAATGGGTTGGCAATGTAAAACCTCTGGAAGGAAAAGTTAAAGTTATATGTCGAAAGTGTCATCCTTTATGTATGAAATGCACTGGGTTCGGTATACATGAACAAGTTTGTCAAGTATGTAACGGATTCAAAAAAAGTGATCAATGTCAGGATGAATGTCCTGGTGATCATTTCACAGACGAGGTCAACCGTCTCTGTACTCCATGTCATCACGAATGTCGAGGATGCACGGGACCAACATCAAAAGACTGCATCAAATGCCAGAACCTCAAAATTCTTCTGTCTGAAAACACCTTTAACTGCACTGCAAATTGTCCCAATGATTTACCTCACAAAATTTACTTTGAAGAAAATCTAGATAATACTATAGATGGGCCTTACTGCAGTGCATCGTCGAGTGGTCTTCCTAACATGACCTCTGCTAAAGTTCCCATAGTATTAGTAGTCGTACTGGTGTTAGCTTTCATACTTCTAATAATCCTTGCTATTATTGGGTATACTTGTAGACAGAAAGCTAAAGCAAAAAAGGAAGCTGTGAAAATGACGAAAGTTCTTACTGGTTGCGAAGATAATGAGCCACTAAGACCCACTAATGTTAAACCGAATCTAGCAAAATTAAGAATTATAAAAGAAGGCGAACTCCGCAGAGGCGGAATGCTAGGCTTCGGTGCATTTGGAAAAGTATATAAAGGTGTTTGGGTCCCAGAGGGCGAAAACGTGAAAATTCCTGTTGCGATCAAAGTCTTAAAAGACGGTGCCGGGGGAAATACCAGCAAGGAATTTTTAGAGGAAGCATATATAATGGCAAGTGTCGAACATCCAAATTTACTTCAACTACTTGCAGTTTGCATGACAAATCAAATGATGCTTATAACGCAACTCATGCCTCTTGGATGTTTACTAGACTATGTTAGAACTCATAAAGAAAAAATAGGTTCAAAGGCATTCCTAAACTGGTGCACTCAAATAGCACGTGGCATGGCGTACTTAGAGGAGAAGAGATTAGTTCACAGGGATCTGGCTGCTCGAAATGTACTTGTGCAAACTCCGAATTGTGTTAAAATAACTGATTTTGGTCTAGCCAAATTACTAGACATTAATGAAGATGAATACAGGGCAGCCGGAGGCAAAATGCCTATAAAATGGCTAGCACTGGAATGTGTACAGCATAGAATATTTACACATAAAAGTGATGTTTGGTCGTTCGGTGTGACCATTTGGGAAATATTAAGCTATGGTGCAAGACCTTACCCTAACTTAGCAGCTAAGGATGTACCTGGTCTAATAGAGAACGGACTGAAGTTGACACAACCAAGTATTTGCACATTGGATATTTATTGCGTCATGGTTTCCTGTTGGATGCTGGACGCAGACAGTCGGCCAACTTTTAAGTATCTTGCAGATAAATTTGCTGATATGGCCCGCGATCCTGGGCGATATTTAGTTATTCCCGGTGACAAGTTTATGCGACTACCGTCTTATTCAACACAGGTAATTTTTTTTGTGTTAACCACATGCAGACTGTACATAAGTCTTTTATAGTTATTAATAACAATCATTCGCTGATTTCTTATCTAAACTGTTATGGTTTCATTTTTATCACAAATTTTTTTTTATTATTTTTTACTAAATAACACGGCTCTGATTTTGTGACTAAAAAAATTTCAAAAAAGTGATGAAATAAATCAGCACAAAATAAACGAATTGGCCTACATCTAACAGTCCTACCTAGAATTCAAGTATTCATAGACAGCATTACCTCCAATAAAAAAATTAATCAGTCCCACTGAATTATTTCACAAATTCAATATTTAATTCACTTTAGGCACGTTTAGATATTTACTCACTGTCAATTTTCTGAGAATACTTTTTCAATTTTCACCAATATTGACAATCTACAATTCTCCCAACCTAATACCTAATATTATACTGCACTCTACATACAAATAAACACACAAACAGACAAACGCTCTCACTATCATGACACTATAGAATGTCTAAGTTTTTTTTTTTTTACATTTTGATAAATTGTAACTAACTCCAAGAATTTCGGAATTTTAATTCCTTTTTAGTCATATTTAGTCATTATATGTTATTATTATGCTTTATTATTTATTATATTATTTATTTTATTTACCTGAGTAAGAATAGACGCATAACGAAATTGTATACTAACGTAATTGTATAATAAATCAATGCACTTACTAACACCATTAACGCTTAATATATCACTAAAGCTTAATATGAACCAAATGGTCACAGAAAATATTATTGCTAACTGCAATAACGATAAAGTGCAGAATTTTATTAAAATCACTAATCTATTGACTGTTATTTAAGTTTTCCGAAGCAAATCTACCGATGGTAAATATTTGTACTTAAATACATATGTAAACATTCTATGCTGTAAGTATTTTATTACTAACCAATTTATAGGCACTACATACCATCTCTGATGTTAATTCCATAGAATTATTATGCTAGAGTAGTGAAGCCAACTAAAATGTTTCATATATATGAAGAGAAAACATGTATACGAATTTCATGTTCCCTGTCACTCACCTACTCTAGTATTGATAACTCTATGTTTATAGTTTGGGAATCGCAATCTTTTGATCTGCTATATCACTCTTCGCTTTATTTGTTATGACTCCTCTTAATAATCGGCGATTAGAAATGATTAAACTGCTCGCTCTATGATCGCTTAAATCCCGGGAATTGTAAGTTTTTCGGTCACGCATAAAAAGGAATCGCTGAGTGATACATATGATCGTCTGTTAATACGGTGCTGATTATAGACGATCACACGATCAACAACCATCGCCGATAGTGAGAGCAAGCATGCATGTTTTTATGCTATAGGAGTAAACCCGTTTGCATTAAACAATTTATAGAATTAGGCGTTACTTTTCGGAGATTCATATGAAACAGTAATAATAAAATTATTTTGCTATAATCCGCGATAAAGTAAATAGCGAATATATGTAATGCTAAATGTATTGTAAAACACGCCTTTGCGGAAAAAACGGATAGTCCACTATAGATTTAGCATTATATATATTTCCTATTTACTTTACCGCGTATATATGATATATATATAGCAAAATACTTATATTATTACTTTTGCCTTTTTTGTTTAAAAATTAAAATTAAAAAAATTAATTAAATACCCTTTATTTCCAACATAATCTACCAAGGATCCATGAAACTTTTATTGTACATTTGAATCTATTTTGCATCGATCTTTTAAAAGATTTGGTAGTTTTACAAGTCCTGAATCTATAATTGAAGTCAAGCTTCAACTCTAAACCAAAGTGTTTCCTCCCGATTATGCATTAATTAAAACTGTTCGCGTAAAATATTTTCGATAAGGTTAGTTGATTCATTTATCTATCTCATTATCATTTAAACATCCATCCCATAATCTTTCCCGTCAAAACTATTCGAGATTTTAATAACAAACTTTCCAAGGTAAATTGCTCATCCGCATCTGAGTATTCCATAACGCATGCTTATGTTACCTCAAAAATAATTGAACCTATTCCTTTATATTTTCAATCCGTACATGAAGAGGATGATTCCATGAAAATTTAATGAAAATATGCAGTTTTAATGTATTTTTATGAATACCCGCTAGTACACTGAACTTTTTTTTAAATACTTCAAATTAAAATTAACAACTTCATTCAATGGCGTAGCTATCGGACTTGACAGTGCCGCAAGCTCAGGGCCCTAGGAGTCTGACAAACTGTAAATTTTTCCCATATCCAGAATATCAATAAACCAAATTCCAGATTAATTTTTGCCCCGAGGCCTTTGGATACCTAGTTAAGCCACTGCGCTCATCTAAAAGAGAGGTGGCAGTTATTAAAGCTGTTAACAATACGCTTATGAGTAAACCTTTAATATATATCTGATATAAAGTAGCCTTATAGTAATTTTATCTAAAGTAATTAATAACACCTCTTTTATTAAAATTATTTATGCACGCCTAAATATATGCATGAAATTTGTTAAATATAAAAATATTAAATATATTATTAGAGTAACAATAGTTACACTGTAAATAAATGTGTATATAGCATCCGTTATTAAATACTATATTTAAATTTATTTCTATTTAGAAAAAAGCGTACAATACAAAGTTAGTACATACTATTTAGACTCCAAATATTTCAATGTTTAGTTGCTTGGGGATGTCGTAAAGTTCCGACCCATAGAAGTAGCAATTTATTACAATTGAAATTTACGTTTTCCAGGATGAAAAAGAAATGATCAGGAATCTATCGTCGACTGTCGATAGCCCCGAACTGGTTGAAGCTGAGGAATATCTTCAGCCGAAGTTCAGACCTCGTGGATCTAACGCACTTAACGCCATCATGAACGCACAAGAGCTACAAATCACTATTGACAAACCCGTCGGCTGTTCCTCCTGGGTAAACAACGTGAACGGGCAGGAGGGCATTATAATAGATAAGTCTGCGAGACCAGACATGTGGGACCAGGACATGAGATACAACTCATCGACCAGCCCCGATAGTGTCGAACTGCGTCACTACTACAACCATGGTGTGTGCGCTACGGACAGCGCTGCGTCCAGATACTGCACCGACCCCATGCAAACCGACACGCCGGAGCACAAGTACGATTGCATGTCTAAGGTGAAAGAGGCACAAGTAGGGACGCTAAAACTGAACCTACCGTTGGACGAAGACGATTATCTGATGCCATCCCCGCAGCACAATCAGAACGCGTCTGCCTACATGGATTTAATCGGTGAGGGCGGAGAGGGGCAGGAGATAAAGGACTTACGCTACAGCGGGTATACTACACCGAAACGATGCGTCGACAACCCGGAGTATTTGATGTCTGATCAAAATGTACCACCGCAAACTCTCGGGATCCCAACAGAGCCGGTACCTGTTATCGGATCGAACGCTGGCGAGGGCAAGGTCGATGAGATGTCGCCCCAGCCCGGTCCTAGCAAGTACCAGCCGCAGAAGTCAGTGGAGGAGGAGTCCATGTCCGATCACGAGTACTACAACGACTTGCAGCGCGAGCTCCAGCCGCTGCGCCGCAACGAGACGACGGTGTAAGTGGCAGGCCAAATTCGTCTGCCCGGCGGTGCTAGTGGCAGGCCATCGACGTCTGTCGTTCGCAGTTCGTGGCATACGCTGATCTCTCGCTTTTTATATCTGTTTTACTTAAGAGTAGTGTCCGACTGAAGCTTCCGCCAACACCAGTTGCGGCAGCTAGGGTCATTCCCAACCGCATAAGCGATCGTCCTGATTATTTTTTTTAAGCGTGTATCCATCTCTACGATCTAAGGTCTAGATTATCGACTTTAGAGAGTCGGCCATAGGTTTGGCTTCAACAAATCCACCTTCCGTCGGACACCACTTACAAAACGCGCGCGCGCGCACCCTAGTGCCATTTAAACGATGGCTAGTGTTAGCTTGTTGTGAAACTTTAACAAAAAAATTTATTGTAGTTATATAAACCATTTTGTTATTTCTTCTACTTAATTATTGTAAAAATCCCTGTTATAAAGCTATAATTTGTAAAAAAAAATATTCCTTTCGATGGGCTTATACTGAGAAGCACTTCGAGAATTTAAGTTATTTATTAATTTAGTTTAAGAAAGGCTATGTTTACGTTTCCCGAATGTATGTTATTAAGTGAATATTATTTTTATTTTAAAACTGTGATAATTAGATTAATTACAATACAATGGAATTAATGCTATTTGGTTCAAGGCAGCGTGTATCTAACGACACAGTGATTTCAAGAATTTATAAATGATGTTTTACAAACAATTGGAAATGGAGATAAAAATTGTCTCATTTCATAACGATACTGGTACATTGTATTTGTTGAGGTGATACCATAATCAGAATATTAAATTAATTGAGAAGAACTGTCTCTTAACATACTATTAATGATAAATTTCAAATCCGTTTTTAAACTGTTTAGAAACTATATCGATAGTGCATTTAATCAATTGTACGATCTTGCCAATTTATTGCCGAAATTGATTTAGATCTTTACCATCTATTATTTGAAATACCAGTAGCATTTCATATTTGTATTATATATTCAGGACATGGGAAAGTTACACGTTACTTTATATCGAAGACAAAACAAAAGACATTAAATATAGGATTGTAAATATAATCAGAAACTGCATTACTTTAAGCACAATCAAAGCTCAAAATCAATTTAAAACACAATTTATTACATAGTTATATAGTTTTTATTTAATATTTGACCAAACAGTCGTTTGCCATGTAACCTGTAAATAATATTATGTTACATTAGATTTAGTTCAACTATGTTATGGTTCTAGGCGGACACGATGTTTTTAGCATCGGCAATGGTAATTCTAAGGGTTCTGGATGAGTTTATTATTTGATCTCCGATTTGAAATCGACGCTTGCAGCGACATTTAATACAAATATAATAATAATAGAGTTTATATATTACACCCAAGCATTTGAAAAACGATTACATTCTCCATACTACAAGTATCGTGTTAGCTTAGACCTTATATCCTTAGATATCAGTTTATTCAGATGGCGTAACGTTTTATAAAGACTTTACACAATTTAATTATGGTTAATAATTGTAGCCATTATTTTGGCGTATATTAAAACAGTATTTCGCATAAAGCTAAAAACTATAAAGCTTTCAATACATCGTATACGTATGAAATAATAAAGTGTTAAAAGTTAGCTCACGCTGAATGTACGTCTGGGATCCAATTTCTTAATATATCTAATGAGAAATACCATAAACAAAAATATTATAACCTGGAGAATTGTTTTCACATGTTTTTTAATCCATTTTAACATTAATTCTCTTTTTATTTATAGATATGACATTTGTATAAGTTTTTTTCGGAAGCGCCGTCTTGAATTCTGAAAATGTATTTTAAAAGACAGAGCAATGCGGTAGGTGTGTAGGTATCCCATCAGTATATTTAAATCTGTAAATAACAAAATACTTTACACAAAAATATATATATTTATATATATCAGAGCTGTAAAGCTGTATACTGTGCCATTCATGTATTAAATTGTTTTATTTTCAATGTTTTATATCTCGAAAACTTTAATTCCTAAATAACATTCGATTGTTATAACTGACGTCTAAAAAAGTGCTGGAAATACGATCTATGGTGGAACAAAAAATATTTAACGAGCACAATTATAACGTGCGTAATTAACATTTATGCATTGGGGTCTATGGTGCGCACTTACGCAATAAAAATACATAGGTTTCTCAAAAACTTTGTGGATATCGGTAAATTGCTTTTAATCAAAAAGCCTTCGAATAGCACGTATTTCATTGGGTTTTATTTGCGATTTCACTATGTGCTCTATCTTAATAGGTGTTAGTTCACATATCTCAGTGTCGTATTTGAAACTCTCGGTGTCTATTTATTATAAGTACTCTATGGGCTTTATTTCCAAAAACGTTCGAGGGCGGCGAAAAACAGCAAAGTACTCTATTGAATATTCTGCAATAAGTATTAAGTCTTATTTCTAGTTGAATTTCGTCAATGTCATTTCTTTAGATGCAGTCTAACTTGACGGTGACCAATGCATTTTTTATTAAAAGATGCGTTACAAAAGGCTTCGATAATAGCGACGCTGCGTTAAATGTAATAAAGCCATTTAGTATTACCTAAGTGTTTTTAGTATATCTAATATCGTAGTAATTCCAATTAGGTCAAGGTGTTATGCAATATGTCTGATATATTCTTAAATTTAATCCACATATACGTAAAGATTGTCGCTCATTGTCTCTAAAATCCTTACCCAATGATGCAATAGATGGAATTAGGTCTACGCCTTTTCAAATTTCTTAGAAAATCGATTCTTACAATGTTAATTAACACGTTGAGCGTCAAGCTGCGTCATTTAGAAGCGCTGTTTCTGTAATGCCATGTTTCTTATCGTAGAAGATCATTTACATTTAAAACGTGACTCAACAAGTTATGCGGAGTCTGTTTTATTATCTTAAAAAATTACCATTTCATCTTATAACATCTTGCTTGTGACTAAGAAGACATTCCACCGAGCAGAATTGCAAGATAATCCAAAAAAGCACACAAACTTTTTAAAAACTCGAGAAAAGTCTCTGAAGTTTGAAAGTACTGTAAATTGTTTGATAAAAATGTAACAAAAGATGATAGAGAAGGCAAAGATAAGACCTAGCGTATTTTATCATTTTATAATACTTATGAGAGAAACATTTTTACGTTTGCCATGTTTTGACGCGCTCAACGTTAATATAAAATCTAGATGTTTTAAGACTTAGGTCTTTCACGTATTTGTTCCCATCAACAGCTAAATATTATAGGGGTAGTATAGACAGTCGTGAAATCGAATGTACCGCAATATATCAATATTATAATTGCTTTATGTGTCAGATGTACTTCAATACAAATTAGTATTGTTCAATATCTAACATAATTATACTGAATGTGTAGTCATGTAGATACAGTGAAACAAATGGTACATGTAGACTTACATTAATAAATAAAAGAATACATTATCTGTTGAAATATCGATGTTTCTTTTACCCCATTCCATATCTATCCATTGGCCTTTCTCCTCTACCACTCTGCTCTAAAGCGGATTGGTAGGTTACAAATATCCCAAGAATTATCTTAAGGTGTCCAAGGTTTCTTCGTAATGTTTTCTTTCATCGTAAAGCATGTAAATGTAAATATCAATAAGAAATCACGGGGCTTGAACCCACAACCTGTTGCTGTTGAACCTTGTCTCTCTGTTATTCTATCGCTGAGAAATATTTTTTTTCCTATACGGTAAGAAGTTGTTGAAGTAAGAAAAAATAAATAAAAAACAAATTTATGAACATAATTTATTTAATGTAATACAATACCTCACTTTACGACCTAGATACGTTCCACGACAGTTGGCTGCAAGCGAAAAGCCGTATAAGGAATCAATTATTCTGATACAAAATTTATTGGGAACGGTTCCATACTTGGTTTCTCAATGTCATGTCATTTAAATCAAAAAATACCTGTGTAAGTTTTTTAAAATACAACAAAATGCAAAAAAAATTGCAGCAAAATTAACCTTTACATTCAATTTATATACTAGTTTTTCAATCCCTGAAAACAGGGCTAAAGCGACATTTTTTTTAATAAGATCTAGCTAGCGCTATATACTAACACACACTTATATATATATATATATATAGGTCTTGAGCGAAACAATGTCCTCCTCATAATCTAAAAGTGCCGTTGCGTGTATATGTGATCCGTGGTGCTGTACGATGCTACCATGCCTTTCCGCAATACGGTCTTGGTCGAGAGGCTGATAGTAGTAGAATCAATGATAACTTCAGTACTTTTTAAGTTGATCGCGAACAGAGAGTCATACACACAGACGTGGCGGGACAAATGTTCAGACAGACTCAGTATACTTTCGATTTTACTATATATTCACGGACAACAATATCCGATGATATAACTATATGATAAATATATAAATTCTAGTAATACTCTCGACTTCGTTCGCGCCAACCTGAGCGATCATTTACCCTCGATCATATAATATAATTTACGGTTTTTATGCCATTTTTTTCATATCATTTTTATTTTATCCGCAGTGTATAATTCTATTTTGCAAAATTTAATCAATAAAGGCCAGCACATTAGTCGTGAAGTTGTAACAGTCGGACCAACGAACAGATAATCTTATTTATAATTTTAATATGGATATATAAAATATATTTAATTATAGTAAAATAGCATCAATCAAAGTATTTAAATTTAATTTATTTGCCACATGCATGTTTCAATTTTTCTTACGCTGAAGTGTGTGTATAAACTTGTATTTTACATCTAGTTTTCGTCTTCTAATTCAAGAATTACTTAAAATAATAAGAAAAACCAAATCGGACGAGCTGGCAACGCCGCAATTCGCGGACGCGAAATACGCGGTTTCTTAGTCAAAACATGTCAGTGGTATACGGAAGTAAATATACAGTTCACCCGGAACTATTAATTATACAATTTCAACCACTAAGCCAACTTTTTGGCTTCAACCGTTCTATAGTTTAGTGATACGTATAGGATGCTAATACACACGTTGAAAAAAGTGGCGTCCGATATTCGGACGTCAAAAGTGCGGGGACGCCAGATTAAATGCAATTACGTGTTAATAAGACGCCAAATTTCTTATAGGATCTATAAACAAATATGAACAACTTCATGTTACATAAAATATGTGTACGTTTGCATACATACCTAAGTAACGGTAACTTGCAGATCACTGATATCATTTTGCGCAATGGAAATAATAAATGCACATCGAGCTTGTGCTTGCGCCAGATTGGCATGTGGATAAATCGACATCGAAAAAAGGTGTTTTGCCGTTAAAGCAAAATATTTTAGGCCGTAAACTCGAAAACAAGCCTTAATCGCACTGGCCGTTATAGCGAAATGCCGTATAAAGCGAGGCCGTATAGCGAGGTATGCGTGTAACTTAACTTACATTTGGTAGAACAATATATGCAAAAAATAAATACTTAGAAATTAAACTTTTAAAGAAATAATCAGTGCTAAGAACTAGATCTAATAAATGCCATATAAAAACGAAACGGAAGTCTCCTTACTTAGAGCCATTCTAGGGATTGCAACCCCTAGATTAAAAACTATAAATTGAAAAGTTCACACATTAGTAATCCGTCACCGACGGAACGAACTAACTAACACTGTTAGCTTTGAAAATCGCATTGCTAAAAGCGACATGACCTTGGAATTGCAACCCTCAGATTGAAAACTTATTATTAAATAAATAATCAGCAAATAAAAAACTTAACCTCTTAAATCTCTTAGAAACTAATTATCTCAGTTTGGTTTTAGATTTCCACAGCTTAGTGCGAATCGAGCTAGAGATTACGACTCTCATATAAATGAACACTATTTAAAAAGCAGTTCAGTCACACATTAATAAATTAAACACGCCAATTTCGCAGTTTGTTTGATTCCCGTTGCTCAGTTTCCAATTTCAATTCCAGATCAAAATCAAATAATGAAATATAACTAATCGGGGATCATAATTCTCAAATTGAGAACAAGTAAATAGAATTTTATCATATTAAATTTAACAAAGATTTTAACCAAATAACTATTTATAATTTGTGCAGCAAATAAAACCAATAAATGAACAAATAAACAAATCCCTCAACAGCGATTGCAATATTTCTCAAATCTGGGGCCATGACCCCCAACTTGAGAACAAGTATATAGAATTTTATCATAAATTTAACAAAGATTTTAACTACATAATCTTTTATAGTTTGTGCAGCAAATAAAACCAATAAATGAACAAATAAACAAATCCCTCAACAGCAATTGCAATATTTCTCAAATCTGGGGCCATGACCCCCAACTTGAGAACAAGTATATACAATTTTATCATATTAAATTTAACAAAGATTTTAACTAAATAATCATTTATAGTTTGTGCAGCAAATAAAACCGATAAATGAACAAATAAATAAATCCCTCGACTGCAATTGCGATTTTTCTCAAATCTGGGGTCATGACCCCCAACTTGAGAACAAGTATACAAAATTTTATCATATTAAATTTTACAAAGATTTTAACTTTTAACAGAATAATATAAAAGTATGATATGGAGGTATTTTTCTAAATTTACATGGTTATCGGAGTGCTACTGTCGGAATTGTCCTTCTTGTTCTGTCTGTTCCTGCGGTGTTTGCGCGCCGACAGGATCTCGTAAGCGCGCTGGATCTCCATGAACTTCTCCTGCGCCTCTCGACGGTTCTCGGGCTTCGCTTTGTCCGGGTGGTTCTCCTTCGACAACTGTCGCCAGCGGGATGTCATCTCTTTCTGGCTCGCATCCGGACCTAAGCCGAGGACCTGCGACGTGCGAAATTTAAAATTGTCCAATAGAAATAATAGAATTAGTAATGCTCACAATAATATCATCCACCATGACGTTGACATGTTTTAAAAAAAAGTAAAGTAAAGTAACAGCCTGTTACTTTACTTTACTTTAAAAGCAGTGGGATACCACTGCTGGGTATAGGCCTCCACTCTCCATGCGACGTTTTCCTTCACCGAAAAGCGTGTGATAAATTGCAATTATCAATTAGACACATAAGTTTTTAATAGAAAAACTCATTGGTGCCTGCCCGGGGTTTGAACCTATGTCGTCTCTAGAGAGTCGCACAGTCTCACCACTAGGCTATCACAGCTACATGTTTTACGTTACTTTAAATCATCTTCTTTTCCAACTCTTGGACGTCCACTGGACATAAGTTTCTTCGTATCAAATCAAATCAAAATAATCTTTATTTAAATAAACCATTTCAGGCACTTTTGAATCGTCAAGCATCAATATGATTAATGAAGCTACAACTGGTTCGGAATGTTGCTCTTACCGAGAAGAACCAGCTAGAAACTCGGCGATCGATCTTTTAAATATTTTCAATTATTAAACCGCTGTCTTGTATGAAGCTGAAAGGATTTTCAAATCCAGGCATTCTTATCATCCAAATAATCTTCAATTTTGTAATATGCTTTACGTATAAGCATATTTTTTACACTTAGTTTGAATGTTTCCGTACACTGATCTAGAATGAATTGAGTTACTTGGCTGAGTCGCGACACAACCTGTTTGTGACCTCTCGTATGTCTATGATATACATCAAATTTTGTTTTATACGTACTTATATTTTTCCGTACAAATATAATATTACTATATATATATTGTGATAATCTTGTGCCCCCTGAATCTCGCTCCCTGCGACCTTTTTGAGGTCGTCAGTTCATCGCATAGGGGGTGTACCAACATCGCGTTTTCGGGTGCGGGGTCGCCATTCCAACACCTCGAGACCCCAACGCCCATCGGTTCTCCGCACTATGTGTATAAAAAGGTATCAAAGACGTGTCTGACATGCTTCGTAAACTCAAAGCATGTCAGACGTACTACATATCAGCGTAGAAACAATTGTCTATTTGTTTTTGAAGAAAATATAAAAAGATTCATACCATTTTATAAAGTACTTTATATGAATTAATATGTTGGTATTCCGTAAAGTACTTTATACGAATTAATATGTTGGTATTCCGTAAAGTACCTTAGTTGAATTAATTTGTGACACAGTATTACCTCACAGTATTACTTTTGCAGAGTGACTAATACGTACGTTGTAAGCATTTTGCTCGTCCGGAGGGTGCACGAGCTCTACAAGTTGCTTCCAAACCTCGTACCAGCCGTTATGTTGAGCGAAATAGTAGGTGTCTATGACGCACTGTTTAACATCCAGCCACCTAAAAAGTACAACGATTTTATGATAATAAAAACCCAACATCATCACTAAGAGTGACCCCCCTGCTTGGATTCGGTTACTCTCAAAATAGCTTCATTTAAATCGATGAAGCCGTAGTAAGTTTAAAGTAAATCGACAAAATACATACAGACAGCTTTTGGCGACTTTGTTTTATAATAAAAAAAAGTAAAATAACGGCCCTTTGCTGGGCATAGGGTCTCCTCTCTTCGTTTCTGAAGAGAAGGGTTGGAGCTAAGACCTACCACGCTGCTGCGCTGCGGATTGGTACTTTACATATATCCCTAGAATTCTCTAGAGATATACAGGTTTCTTCACGATGTTTTCCTTCACCGAAGAACAAGTGATAAACTGAAATTATCAATTAGACACATAAGTTTTAATAGAAAAACTGTTTTTATAGGGGGTTCGAACCCGTGACCGCCTGGAAAGAGTCGCACGGTCTCACCGCTGGGCTATCACAGCTCTGTTTTATATGTATAGATATTTACCAGTTATCAGTCATCCATAAGTGTTGAGGTACTTTGTGGACAGAAGACCGTGTGTGTAATCGTCCAGTATATTATTTACTAGCTTTTACCGGCGACATGGACCGTAGTCCTGGAATAAACAGTACCTTTTGTCACACTCCAACCCAGTAAATATCTCCATCACAAAAACCAGAACAATCATTTGCACCGAACAAAATATAACAAAACTATAAAACCCCTCTTAGTGAGCAGCAGCATCTTTCTGTATATCTTTTAATGTGAGAACGTCCATTGCGCTTCATGCTTTAATAAAAAACATGACCATTAAAAATTCTACATTATGTAGATATTTGTTGTGTTGTGGTAAAAATACAAAATCCTCACCAGGGGGTTGTGAACAAATAATTGACAGCTTGGTAGACGGGTATTTCTTCGCCGTCGCTGCCGGTGACTACGCCGTTGAAGTACAGGTAGCTGGCCCACAGTGAGAGATACAGGGTCCCGCACAATGCCAGCACCCCGACCCGTCTGGAGAACAGACAAACAGACAACGACCGTGGTTAGGTAAAGATATATTCGGGACTTACGTCCCATTGTGATCGTGAACTGATCACAGAGTTATTATCCAAAAGTAACTCAACCTAAAATGTGTTCTTCAAAAGAGATTGCATATGAGGCTAGCTATCTGTCCTCGTTTTTTTATGAGTCATAAATACATTCCAGCTTTTTCCAACCTCATACAACTGGATGGGCTACGCGTTAAACATACATACATCCCTCCTGCCCTTATCCAACTCCAAGTGGGGTCGGCACAACATGTATCTCATGTATACATACATGTATCATGTATGTATGTATCTTCTTTTTCTTCTAGTTGCGGGCTATTTTCCGCATTTAGTCACTGTAAGCGACCACTGTGGATGAGGGTCAAGGGGCCGGTTATTCCAACCAGCCAAGCTCCTTCCAGAAGCTGAGAACCCTGCCAGGGTTCCTCGAGGCTTCTTGTAACGTTCCCGGCGAGCCAAGGATCGATGCTTGGCCGCCTCCGTACAATACAAAGATTCCGCGAAAAATCGCAAAGCGCAAAGACGGACTGACGACTTCAAACAGATCGGTTAGAGCCGTTAGAGCCGTTAGAGCCGCTAGAGCAAGCGGCACAGAATCGTATGGTCAGCAGACCTCTTAGAGTTGTTCAAGCAAGGTACCTCTAGCGATTGAAGAACAATAAAGAGGTATATCAATTGTTTTTTACAATTTACGTCCTAAAACTATACATACTTTGCGACGTGGCGACGCTTGAGCGGCTTCCGACGCCACCTCTTGGAGAAGGTGTCGAACGCGAGCGCCGAGGCGAGCAGCACGGCCATCATCCAGACGCCCTCGTCGTAGTAGACGTACCGGATGGGGTAGGCCAAGTATGCGGCGAGCAGCGGCCACTTCAGCTTGCCCTGCTCCCGGCCGATATTCCCGACGGCCCACACGCCTGATATGTAAATACAACTAAGTAGACCACAGATCTAGTGACCGGAATGTTGTTTGCTCGAGCGACACCTTCGCTTCTAGCATACACACGCTCTCAGAGACGCACACGATTAAAATCAAAATAATCTTTATTCAAGTAAACTTTTTACAGGCACTTAGTATGTCACCGAGCTTGTGATTCCTGCGTCGCAACTCAGCAGAGTTAGCGATTCATTCGTCGGTCTCGGTACTCACTTCTACAAGAATCATTCTCAATCCCGCAATCGATACTAAACTAGTCAACGTAAAAGTTTAAATGAACCGTAAGATGTATTTTTACGTAATTATTAAATGACAATGAATTTGTTGGTTTTTCGAGTCGGGGTATTAAAGTATTTATTTATATATATATACTAGCTGTGCCAATAACGGCTTCGGCCGCGTGGAATTAGTGATTTACGAAACTTTTTCCGAATTTTCGAAATTTTCAACATAAATGTAGTTATTGTGAGTTACCCGTGAGAGATACAGACACACTATCGCGGACTTTTTTGTAGTATTTCTATAGATCTACAATTCTCTACTACATTACTTTAGCACATCTCTGCTGGCTTACGCAGCGCACGCAACTGAAGCAAGCAAGTTTTTTACCATCCGGGAGTATTGCACTATCTAAAATGTAAAATCTAAAAAATAATCAGATTAGAAGCGTGTTACATATACAGTATATATTTAACTTACCGAGAGCAGCAATAAGGGGCATAAGACAATTTAGATATCTGAAATTGATCCCCCAGAGCTCTTTACTTGGCAGTGCGAAAATAAACATGCTGGACCATGTGTAGGCAACCATCAGCATTCCACCAAAACGGTTACAACTAAATGGTGGCTGGAAAAAATTTATAAACTTTCAATTAAAATTTATCAATTTAACAAACCCACTCATTTTTTGACATAACAGAATAACACGGTAATAAATTGATACAAATATGCAGGCAACATTAAAAGCAAGTTATCTTAAAAACTAGGAGCTGAGATAAACAACTCGTCAATCATTCAAACTATGGATTTGAAATCAAATTCAAATTAAAAATATTATTTATTAAAGTAAACTCGTAAACTTGAAATGAGTGCTTTTGAATCATCAACTCTACTGCTTGTTCGAAGAGCTCAATTCAAATTCAATAACAGGAAAAATTAATTTCAATAACAGTACTTTTGAAACTTTAATAAAACAAAATAATAAATAAAAAAGAATTGTACATCTTATGATACCATCATCTACATGATGACCAGTTTTCTACACCACAGATCCTGTATAAAGAGAATAATTTTAATAAGTACTAGTTTTACTTTAATAATGAAATTTTATATAAAGTAATTTAAATATTAATTTTATAATTAATTGAATGTTCAAATCTCATAAAAATAAAGGTGCCACAGGCAAAGGATGCAGATATAAGGGGACCCTGGTTAACTACCAGGCATTAACAACTTATGAGGTAATGAGACAAGTTGCAAATAAAAAACAAATAATACAAAACAATGCTGCTGAATGCACCAAACACATAGTAAGCTGATGTGGTACATTTGTTCATAAGCATGTTATATTGGTTGCACATTAATAATACAATGAGAATGAATGTAAACCACATGCAATAGAATAAAAACATACTTTAGTTTATTTACCTCAACCTATAAGATCCATCTCCCAGTAGCATGTCTTAAATAAAACAAAAATAAGGGCTTAATTAATGTGTATATACCAATTTCAACTGAAGATGTATTAGTTAACTCAAAAAACTACATTTAGGTTATCATTTAGTTTAGTTAAGTTAATATACAAAAAAAGACACCATAATTAAAGGATTTGACAAATATATTTTATTAATAATAACTTAATTGCCATAAAAATATACAAATCTAAAAATTTGTTCAGTGTTTAAACTAATTACCAAAAATATTAATAGATATGATACTATTATACAGTTAAGAGATGATTAGATTTTCTTTTAAAATGCAAATAACCTTCAAAAGATTCATTTACTAAAGTAAATGAAATTGTAACCTGAACTTCTAACAAATTGTAATCTTCTATAGCCAAGTAAGTTTATATTATTTATTTATTTATAATATTTTTATCTGTGCTGAAAAAATCATGAAACAGAACAAAACACTAACTTACATTATACTCAAAAAACACCCAATTAAGTGAGATTTGGTCCTCAACGCTGTTTCCTATTGACTATATACAATTAAAAAAAGAGCAAGCCTATGTACTTTTCGATTAATTTTTTTCACTCACATCACTTGCAATGAATACCTACTTTTTTATTTTGAAGCATCTTCTTTACCACCTCCTTCAAATGCTCTGGGTCTTCATTAGCGTCTCTCACGTACCGTGGAATATTTACCACGTCACCCAGCCACCCTACTCCAAATCCCCCTAAAGTAGACCACCATACGAAGGCATGTATATCTCTTCCCAAGTAGAAATGATGCGATCCGAATATGCCACCAAATAACCACAAAACATAGGCGGAAAATACAGATTTTTTGCTGGGCATGTTAGCGTCTTTAACAGACATGTTGAAGTTTTTATAGAATAAATAATTTGGGTTTTTGAATTGTCCAACCGTATCTGAAATAGAATAAGTCGTAATATTTATTTTGTGTTCAACAAACACACAGTTTGGATATATCTAAACTAGTAACAAATTTGTAGAAATTACACAAAACAAATTGTCCCCAATTTATAACATTCATGTCAATTTTTCCTTCCATTCGCACGTGTTTAAACGAGCAGGCTAAGGTCGTTGACGATACCGCCTTGTCAATTGTCCATAATAATGAAACAATCATAAACTATCCAATCGCATGACTGTCACGTTAGTCCACGTTTTTTTTAAGCCATGTCCACAGATTTTAGAAATATTAAGCTATACAAAGTATTTATTTTATATATACATTATATTGTACATGAAGCGTTACACACAAAAATAAAGTGTTCACAGACAAAAATAAAATCGTTAATTTTCTTTGTATAAATTAAGGCATCTTTAAAAAAGAAATTTGAGTCGTAGTATAACAATGAAATTTAAACTAGGAGATCCCACAAAAACACTGAATTGTTTTACTACTAAATAGATGAATTTCATTTAACAAAGGTCAAATAAGTTTTAGTGAGCTACACCACTGAACACTTCATTAGATTCTTCCATCTGTAGTATTTTTTTATTTTATAAAAATATAAATTTTATTTGATTAATGTAACCTTTCATGTTACAATAGGTAACATATGCATTGTATATCGTTAATAGTTAACACGTCCAGTTAAAAGCTGTGATAGCCTAGCGGTAACACCGTACGACTCTCTAGAGGCGATCATGGGTTCAAACCTCGGGCAGGCAAAAATGAGTTTTCAATTAATACGTATGTGTCTAATTGATAATTGCAATTTATCACAAGCTTTTCGGTGAATGAAAACATCATGAGGAAACCTTCATATCTCTAGAAAATTCTAGGGATATGTGTAACCTACCAATCTGCATAGGAGCAGCGTGGTAGGTTTTAGCTCCATCCTTTCTCTCCAAAAACGGAGAGAGGAGGCCTTAGCTCAGCAGTGGGCATAGTAACAGGCTGTTACTTTAACAAGTACAAAAATTTATAATTAGGTAGGTACTCTTTCAACCAAGTTATATTTTCTCCTGAAATATATTTTATTTAGGCGAATTGTGACACTTGCTAAATCAGAATAATTTTATCTTGAACGTTCTATGAAAACAGCCTTACCTTGATTAAAAAATCTACTAGCTCCCAATACTTTTACAAAACTTTTACAATTTACTATTAATCGCGTAATACATGAATTTATGGTAATATTTTATTAAACATTATTTTATTTATTCATTCAAACTTAAATTCAAAAACATATGTTATGCAAATAGATTTCAACATTTAAGATCTTAAAACCTTAAATAATAGTAATAAAGTAACCGTTTTACTTGAAACGTTTATAAAACTATAAATTATTAATCTTCAAGGATTATTTTTAATCAGCGTGTCAAAATCAAATTAAGATCATCATTGAAACCAGAGTTTTTTTTGTGTTGCTGTTAATGATAGTATCGATAAATTATTATTACAAACTTAGGTATCAGTGGAAATAGTTTTATCTATTTTTATTATTAAATAAAAAAATTTGATGAAACAAAATTTTACAACTTACATTTCAGAGACTCCATATTATGTATATTTAGTGTTTGAGAATGTATTAAAGTCAGTAAATTTTCATTTTTATCTTTGATGTTAATAGACATGGTTAAGATCATGTTAAGATTACCTCTACGCGTAAGTATTGCCATATGAATAACTTACTATTTATACTGCAGAAAGATTAAAAAACAAACAAAAAAATTGTCGTATGCATTGGGTTTGTCTATGTGCGGAAATTGTTTCAAGTCCAACGTCAATCGTTAATCGAACTTTTTTTCATGTAGTACAGCTGAGTGCAGCAATAATACGTCGATCAAATGGTGTGCTTGTAGACTATTCTTTTCTAATTTCTATCTTTCTCTATATATTTATATATCCGCCTACGCGAAACTCTAAATATCAAAAGTAATGCTCGTTATAAGGATTTATTAAAAACAACAATCGATCGCGTCATCGTGCAATATTGTACACAAAAGCACTAATCATGTTTTCGCGTAAAATTCATTAGCCGCTCTAGAAATAGTCGCTGTATACTCCTGCACTTCCAACCATGGATTTTGACGATTCAAACAGTGGCTATGTCACAGCAGAGACCATATACGGCACTCACGAAGACAATCATGTAGTGATGTCCGAAAAGGTGCAGTCGTTAGCGGGCAGCATCTACCAGGAGTTCGAGAAGATGATAGCTCGATATGACGAAGATGTGGTCAAAACTTTAATGCCTCTGCTGGTGAACGTGCTAGAATGCTTGGACTCGGCGTACCAAACGAACCAGGAGCACGAGGTCGAGTTGGAGCTTCTCAGGGAAGACAACGAGCAACTGGTCACGCAATACGAACGCGAGAAGTCAGCGAGGAAACATGCCGAGCAAAAGGCGAGTTGCTAAATAATTACTTTTTGCATGCATGTAGACCTTGATTGTGTTTCCTTTGTTTTGCATCACAAGGCTATGCCAGTTTGAGCAGTATTCAATCATCTATAAATTGTTGCATACATGTTTCTTGTTGACTTGTAAAATATTTATTGTGAATGGAAAGTATAATGTGCTATAAGTAGAGTTACATACAATGTGTCATCCTCTCTGTTATCTAAAACTCAAGGTAAACAATGTACCACTTTATTAGCTATTAGGCAATTACAAAACATTATATGTTTAATATTGAGATAGAATTCAATTTTATCTTAACACTATTTTGTAATGATCTTGAAAGTATTTGTGCCTTTTGATATAATATTTATTCTTTTATTGATTTCATAATTGCAATTGATATAATGACCTTATCAATTATTGAATATAGCACACAACTATTATAGTAATAAAAGGATGTTTATTGATAACACTGTAATAAGATTTGGGTGGGGGTAAATAAATTGGTTTATGTAGTTAATATTTAACAAAGCATATTGTTTTCATTATAAATTGCTTTGTTAAGACATTTTACAGTACTACTTTTAATACTTTGTAATGATTTTTTTAAAAAAAATTTAAGCATTTTTTATACAAGTATTGCATATAGCAGACAAAAATTATAATAAATAAAGGATGTTTACTAATAGAGCTGCAATCATTATTGAATGCCAATCGATAAAGTACTCTATATCATCATTATTTCACAAATTGAATCATTTTCTTGTATATTTTAACTTAAACCTTTAATTTACTTGTAGTACCATTATACAACCCTCATATTATGTTTTAGTTTATGAAAATACTAACCGACATAGTAAAGTGTTGACACAATCAGTTTTTGATTTCCCCCTTCCTAATATTTTGGCAAAAATTAGTTTTGTGATATCTTTTAATATAAGATTTATGATGTCAAGGATAATAAATGCATTAAATGCTTAAGGTAACTATCAGGTAATATAAAAGGTTTTAATTTATGACATCATTTAAAAACAAAGTTAGTATAGTATATATTTAATGTATATATATAAAAATGAATGTCTGTATGTGCCTTATAGATTTCAAAATGGGTGGACCAATTTTAATGCAATTTTCAGATTAACTTTAGATTGACCTAGCTGATCTTGTAAAGTTTGTTGGTTTGGAGCATTTTTTTTATAACTGTTATTGATTTTTCCTCGAATTAAGCCTGGGCACACTAGTTAATATATAATATTATAATAAACATAATATAAAGTAATAAATTTGATGATATTTTAAGTAGTGAAATAATTAAAAATATTGTTCTGGTAACATAAATGCATAAGAAGTAATTAAAGAAATTTGGAAGATTATTTATGGGTTTATTCTCAAAAAATATGTGAAATGAAAACATAACAGCAGTTTTTTCACTTGATTACTAATGGAAATTAATGATTATATTATCAATATTATTACTGTAAAGCGACAACAGACAAAAAATTATTAATAAACATTAATTCAACATCACATTCCAAATTTTGAATAATTATTCAAGTCCAGCAATTTTATATTGAGGCCAATGAGGTGTGGGAAATATATCAAAAAGTATTTACTCCTAATCAGAATTTAACTAATTTGGTACAAATTACTAAAAAAAAACCTAATAATCTTATCTGTGACGGCCCAGTTATGAGATGAGATGTTTCAGTTAAAACTTGTCTCCATTTGATATTTGCTATGCTATATATTCACTATTGATGAAAACGAGAAATAAAAAAAAACATAGTTCATTTCTTAACAATAATGGGCAACAATATTTGTAATCTACCACCACATTGGAGTAGTGGTAGATTACAAATATCCCCATTAGTAGTGTGGTGTGAAAAGGCCCAGCTGTGGGACTTACCATTTTATTTTCATTTTACATAGTACTCTGCATTACTCATATTGTGAGTGCCCTAAATCCCTTTTATATACATCAGATACAAATAAACCTTATAAGGAGTTTTTCTGTTATATATTTCTGTAAAAAAATTGAGGATCATTAACAAAGTTGTGACTACAGATTATATTTTATAGATGTTAGAATTATAATTCGAATTCTAAATTATGGTGTGACTAATAAGGTATCCTGTTAGTTCTGTTAGTTCAAATTTTTATTATACTTAGTGGGGCTCGCAAGGGAGGCTTTTGTAAAAGCAACAGGTAAGTTAGAGCCGGTGACACTGTCGGGACAACAGTAAAACTTTTGTCCCAACATGGGGAAATGGGTGGAATAGTCCAGAATTAGGAGCTGACCACCTGGGGTTCCCGAAATTAAATAGATAGAAAGGAGGCTTGTTTCAGTTTGTCTTTTACACAGAGTTGAATTTTGATATATGGATTAGGTAGTTCGGTCATAGAATAAAATTGAAGGGCAGACTCAGACTGGCTTCGTCTCCACACCCCATAAACCCATATAACAGTAACAACATTTGGCATATTGGATTAATATGTATTTTCTAGTTAAGACTTTACTTTAGTCACCTAAGCCTCTTTTAGGCTCATTAGAATAGCAGCTAGTATTAGTTAAAAGTATATTTTGGTATATTTCTAACCTGTTTAAATAATTAAATAATACATTGGATTGTGTAATAGACTTTCCTAATATGATATTTAATACGGTTATCTTCGTTCTCACATTCAGATGTTTTTCAACTCTATTACTTGTCCCTGCTGCGCTTCATGCTTTCAATGTTTCTCCATTGTACTCGGAGGAGTAATTACTATTCTTGGTGATTATAGGTATATCATTTAGTAGTGTACCTAGTAACAATTTGTATATTGGGATTTTATCTAAGTCTACCATTGATACTACTTGCCTCGTCCCCTGATTTGCAGCTTGTTGAACTGTTTTGGTTCCTATTGTTTAAAGAAGATGTCTAAAAAAGTTTTAGGTTTAGCGGAAATTTAAGGAAAACTCGATGACTTAATTAGTTAATTCAGAACAAGGTTAGTCGGGTCAGTAGATACAATAATTAGATAAATGTCTCAACCTTTCTTTTTTTTACATTTCGAAATCCAAGTTATAACATTAAAAAATTTTTTTTCGATACTTTCTACTGTTACCTTTGAAGTTTAATTGCGGGTTGAACGAGCGCAGAAGCACCGATGAGGTTGGGAATTCACGCCGTTAGAAGATTGGTCAAACTGTATAAGAGAAACAAAGACCGACCGACTTCCACAATTACGTTTTGCATTAACAGGCGAATACGTTGTGTCTCTATTGTGTTTGCTTTAGGAAAACAGACCCATACACGGTCTTTTTTCTTTTAATACAAGAACAATCATGATGAAAATGATAGGTGAAATTTTCGTGGACGCCTATTTTTGTCACGCCGACGTAGACTCCCTTGAGTCTCCCGTGAACCACTGGGGTTCTACCCTATACCACTTTGACTATTGAGGTTATGATAAATCAAAACGAATCACACTTCTGAATCATTTAAGGAAATTTTATTAAAATTAATAAAATATATTATATACGTATATTGTCGACAAGTTTAAGGAAATTCGATTCTTACATTTGATCCGCAGTATATTTTTAGGACTTTAATTTTCGTGTATAAAATAAGTTTGTAGCTCCTGCTTCGCGCCTTGCAAAAAGTACGTAAGTCGACTATCCGTATTTTCATACCCGATACGTGCAGGATTCGTAAAAACACATGCAAAACAAATTTTATTTTACTTTTGTATTATGGATCTCCGCAAAGTAACGCCTAATTCTATAAATTAGTACGTAAGTCGTTTGTGGGTTTTGGTATAAGATTCTATAATAAAATTCCGCATTCTACTTTAACTTTACCATTACAGAAGGTTTAAAAACACTTCTAGTCTAATACTTCAAGTCTAATACAGAAAGCCTTATTATGATTTATGTTTTATTATGTTACGGGCGAAAAATGTATTATTATTATATAGCTATGTAAATATTACTCCGGTCCCAACTAAGTGTTTATTCAAATTTTAAATATTCTCTATTCAAGTAAACTTGTGAACAAGTGCTTTTGAATCGCCAAACTATACTGCTGGTTCGGAAAGCTGTTTCTACCGAGAAGAGGCAGGCAACAATAACCTCAGCGGGTGATCTTTCAAAATAATTCTAATAACTAGTCACATTTAGTGATTACTATCTTATATAGGGTCGAAAAGTTATATCCACGCATTCTTATCGTCTAAGTTATCCTCAATACTTTTTTTTTCGAACTGACTGTATGCTGTTAGTCCTAATGGCTTTTACAGCGTCACCGGGCGGGACGGGCGAGCGCAGAATCGCTTCGCCGGCGAAGACGCTGTGTGTGTGTATTACGTCTTTCTGTGTTTGTGATCGTTATTTGATCGTCAGGGTCATATAGGACGCTTTAGACGGGCACAACTCACACTATACACAACTCACACTATTGCATTGTCATACGCATAATAGTGTTGAAATTTAGTTGACACTGGACTAAGGTCAGTTTCGTCCGCAGCTTCTGGAGTCTGAGGACCACTACGAGGGTGATAAGAAGGATCTGACAGGCCGGTTGGAATCTCTCGACAGTATCGTGAGGATGTTGGAACTCAAGCACAAGAACTCCCTGGATCACGCCAGCCGCCTCGAGGAACGGGAAAACGAGCTTAAAAAGGTGATTATATAGGATTAGGCTACATTATGCTAAGCTAGGATTAGGATTATGAAGGTACTTCGATATCCAAAATTGGTGGCGTTATTCTTCACACTATCCTACTACATAGACCTAAATACGATTGATTAACCCGTTGGCGAATGTTGCAGTGATCCTGCCTTCAGGTCCGCGGGTCGCGGGTTCTATTTCTAAGAAAAATAACTTTTTGAATCTGAGTGTATATAATTATGTATTTTAGTATTTATTTACAGCTGTGATAGCCTAGAGGTGACACCGTGCGACTCTCTAGAGACTACATAGGTTCAAACCCCGGGCATGCACCAATGGGTTTTTCTATTGAAACTTATGTGTCTAATTGATAATTGCAATTTCTCACACGTTTTCGGTGAAGGAAAACATCGTGAGGAAATCTGTATATCTCTAGAGAGTGATATGTGTAGACTACCAATCCGCATTGGGGCAGCGTGGTAGGTCTTAGCTCCAATCCTTCTCTCCAAAAACGGAGAGAAGAGGCCTTAGCCCAGCAGTGGGCATAGTAATAGGCTGTTACTTTTTTAAAGTATTTATGTAAAACCATATATGTATATATTAACTAGTTATTTTAATAGTTTATTACTAGTATTTATTTTGGGAATGGACGACTGTGTCTAATCCCATATATATTTAAATTAAAAAAAAATCTATTATTAAATTTCACAGCTTTTGGGAACTATAGTTAATGTAATAAATATAGAAATCGCGAATTGTAACATAATAATGATGTCACTAGTTTTCCCTCTATAATTGTTTTGATGTTTAAGAACTAATTAGTTGTAATTTATTTGGAAGGTTATTGAAGCAATAGAAGTATTCGTCAATATTTAGTTGTAAATTTCACCTCCACCTAATGTGTCCAGACGGCTTATTTTCCCAGGTTTCTAATACTAGTTTCAACACTTTGAAAACGATACAAACTAATAGTCACAAACGACATCGATCACACAAATAGTTGATCAATAGATAATTCTAATTCATAATGAATAGAAATAAATAAAACGTTATATATATGAAAGTATAGCCCAGCAGTGAGACCACGCGATTCTTCTAAAGGGATCACGGGTTCAATGAGTTTTTCCTCTTAAAACTAATGCGTCTGAGATAGGAGGTCTACGTTCATAAGTGGAGTGGGATAGTAACAGGTCGTTAGCTAACTTTAACGTTAAGCTAAGCTATCATTAGCTTGATATACGCAAAGCAACTCATGGTTTTCCCTTCATCATTGACTCAGTGTTGCAATTGCGTGTAAAATTACGCGCTCCTTTCGCCAATCGTTAGGCAACAGCCGTTCTCATTTACCACGCGGCTTAGCGTTCATGATTTCGCATATATCTTAATAGCATCGTGGTATTCGAATGTAAACGTGTGGCTTTAACTAAAAAAGTCCTAGGTTCAAACCCCGTGCTATCGACAATGAGATTTTCTGGTAAAACTCTACTAATAGACATTTTCAATATATCAAGTGTTTAAAAGTGAAGAAAAATGTGACGGAACATACATATTTTTAAATAATTCTTTCTATATATATTATCGCTTTATTGGAGTTGCTTTGGTGGGTTACACATATCCCCAGAATTCTCTAAAGATATGCAGGTTTCGTCACGATGTTTTCCTTCACCGAAACGTATGATAAATTGCAATTATCAATAATACACATAAGTTTTAACAGAAAAACTCAATGGTACCCGCTCAGGTTTGAACCTGTGACCCTATTGAGAGAATCTCTTAGTCTCATCGCTGGGCTATCGCAGATCTTAAAATTCTAATTAAGAATAAGCAACGGGATTTTTAGTGTGAAAAAGAATTTATAAGTGTTATTGAAATAAAAATGTATAAAATCACTTCGACGTGGGTTTCTAGAAAAGAACCCTTTTCGATATAAGCAGACCATTGAAAAAAAATTCTAAGTCATGTTTTTTTGAAGGTACTATCATTAATAGTAGAGTAGATCAACAGCAGACTCTGCCTATCACATACAGAAAAAAAATACATAAAATATATAGTATAATTATTTATATGTATTTATGTAACTATGTAGTATAGTGTATGTATATATATCTAGGGTGGCACTGAAAATCAGGGCTGACATACTGCGTCAGCAGATATCAGTACTGACCTGAGTGTCATACCTATTTGGGATATTGCACCACTGACAGGTACTTAACAAGAGTGGGGCATAAGGGGCTCGTATAAACCATAACTAGTTAGTAGTATTTGTTTATAATTAGTTGAATAGTTAGTTATTAGTTAAGCCATTGTAATTATACCGGCGTGTGGTATCCGGCTGAGTAGAATAGACCACCCTCATTTCTTACCGAGGTGTCGTAAAAGGCGACTAAGGTAAGTCGACCCGCCGTGTGGTATCCGGCAGAGTAGAATAGACCACCCTCATTTTTACTGAGGTGTCGTAAAATACGACTAAGGTAAGTTGACGTTAGGTAGGCGATCGGTCGTAAAATACGTAGCCGAATCATGTGACAACATGTTATGCCGACCCCACTTAGAGTGGGATAAGGGCAGGAGGATTGAGTGTGTTAGCCTGTAAGTGATACAATATTTCTAATAAATATCTTTCTTCTACTTCTAATAAATAAAAAAATGTTCTATTAGGAATATGCAAAACTCCACGAAAGGTATACCGAGCTGTTCAAAACTCACATGGATTATATGGAAAGGACAAAACTGCTGCTGAGTACAGCCAGCGACCGCGGTGAGGTCAGAGGCAGGCTCGGCTTGAACCCGGTCGGCCGGTCAAGTGGTAAGTTGTTTACACCTGTTTTTGCAGTGAAAACTTCTTTGGCGGCGTTGTGCACTTTTTGTAGTAGAAAATGTTAAACTCGCGATAGGATTTGTTGTGGTCGAAATATTTGTAAGACGGAGGCAGAGTAGACCGCTGGTGCGGTGTAAGAGAGGAAGTTATTAAGAATATTTTAAACAATGTAATTTTTGTACATAAAAATATAAAGAATTATAAAACGATAGGTGATGTATATAATAGACAAAGTAGGAACCGACATAAGCTTGCGACTCCTGCTTTGCGCCTAGCAAAAGTACGTAAATCGTTTGTGGGTTTGGGTATAAGATTCTATAATAAAATTCCGAAATCAATTTTGGCCTTGCCATTACAGCAGTTTAAAAACACGGTTAAAACGAGGCTGATACAGAAAGCCTACTATACAGTTGAAGATTACTTAGATGATAAGGATGTGTGGATATAGGTGCACTTCTACCCTTTACAAGACAGTAATAACTAAACGTAACTAGTTTTAATATTTATATTTAAAAAAAAGCAACCGCCGAGTTTCTTGATGGTTCTTCTCGATAGAAACAGCTTTCCAAACCAGCAGTAAAGTTGACGATTCAAAAGCGCTTGTTTAAAAGTTTACTTGAATAAAGAATATTTTGATGTGATGAATATGTTGACCCAAAAGCTGTGAATCCTATACCCAAACCCGCAAACGACTTACTTGAACGTACTTTTGCAAAGCCACAAGCTCATGTCGGTTTCTCCTTTGTCTATTATTTACGTCGCCAAATAATCCTTACTAATATTATAAATGCGAAAGTCTCTGTCTGTCTGTCTGTGTCGTTTTCACGGCCAATCCGCTGAACGAATGTCGATGAATTGGCAGAATTGTTCCTTATACACCGGGGTAACATGTAGGCTATAGAAATTCTGTTAATTCAACAGGAATAAAATGACGTTAAAACACGCCATCTATAATAAACATAATAAGTTATTTTTATTTACAATTTGTCATAGTTACTAATATATTAACGGCCTGGAATCGAGCCCTTTAAGTCCAATCTGTAGAGGTGAGTTTTTATATTATTTGATTTCTGTGTACTGGGTAAATGTAATTATTTATAAATTTGACAGCCATTACAACGTATAATAAATATAAGTACTTCACTGTAAGTCACTGTCTTCCCGAAATGTGACAGCCGATTGTTAGTATCATACAGTAATGCAAACCCGGAAAATATTCTCTTAATATGAATAGCGTTTTACTGCTCGCTTTCATTATTTGGAGTCTAGATCTTTCAAAAGTTTAATTAAGTATGTATCCGAAGATTACAGCAGATTGTGATCTACACACTCGAATGAGAAGTTTGGAGATATTCACTTAATATGAAGAGCAATCAAATGCATATCACCGTTGTCATTCAAAGATAAAAGAAAATATTTTCAGGGTAGCGATAGAAGTTACTGAGTAATAGAGGACTACAGTCCACGCGGACGAAGTCGCGGGTAAAAGGTAGTACTGTATATTTTGACGCACCGAAAATCAAATTGTTAAAAATATACTGTGAAGCAAATATGAGAATATCTATTTCTTTAAAATTCTCTCGCAGCGAATCACGCGGACATCAATTGTAAATGCCACGTGCTCTTTTGTGTAATACAACATTTGTCTAATATCCGCGCATTTACCCTATAACAATATTCTATAAGACGTAATGCTATGGTAGTAATCAAAAGTAACAATTTTTTTTATTTTTTTTTGCTATTATATTCATCACCTATTGTTTTATAATTCTTTTTATTTTTAATTACAAAAATTAAATTGCTAAAAATATATTTATATTTGGTATTGCCCTTCAGGTCCTATATCGTTTGGTTTCGCATCGCTTGAGGGTTCTATGAATGCTGTGGAGCAGACGGAGAGTATTCCTGGCAGTCCTGTCAGCCTGTCATCATCGCCGCCATCACCGCCCATCGGTAAAGTTAACTCTAATTCAAATTCAAAATATTCTCCATTCAAGTAGCCTTATAAAATTGTAGGTGCACTCGGAATTTAATAGCTCATTATAATAAGTAAGCGACAAGTGTGACGGCACTGAATAAAATACGAAACGAGTATTATATAATTGTTGTAAAGAGACTGGCTATACCCACGTGTTATTTTATCGGATGAGCCCGACTAGTTTCGAGGCCATACGGGGCTCTTATTCAAGAGCTCTTTACTCCTCAACATTAATTATGAATACCATTCACGATTGTTTAAATTCAAAAGTATAGTGTATTTCGCACGCTGAGTATTAAAGTGACCTAATTCAAAATTAGTCTTAATTGAGTTAGATACATTGTAATCCTTAATTCTGTGCCATCTATGACATCACAGTCATCATCATCATTCTCCTGCCCTTATCCCACTCTAAGTGGGGTCGGCACAACATGTTACAAACATGTTGTTACATGATTTGGCTACGTATTTTACGACCGGCCGCCTGCCTGACGTCACCATACCTCAGTCGCCTCTTACGACACCTCGGTAAGAAATGAGGGTGGTTTATTCTATGCAGCCGGATACCACACGGCGTATCTATGACATCACGGGACGAACAATTAAAAAAAAAACATATCAAAACCTTTTATTAATAACGTCACAGTAAAAATAATAATAAAAGAATATACAGAAATGTGACGTTACGAAAAACGCTTTCTTTATTACGCACGATTTTTGAAGGCTACGCTAGGCTTTATTATAATTTGCTATAAAACATTTTTTTTAATTAGGTCACTATAAAAAGTAACAGCCTGTTACTATGCCCACTGCTGGGCTAAGGCCTCCTCTCTTCGTTTTTGGAGAGAAGGATTGGAGCTAAGACCTACCACGCTGCTCTAATGCGGATTGGTAGGTTACACATATCCCTAGAATTCTCTAGAGATATGCAGGTTTCCTCACGAAGTTTTCCTTCACCGAAAAGCGTGTGATAAATTGCAATTATCAATTAGACATATAAGTTTTTAATAGAAAAACTCATTGGTGCCTGCCCGGGGTTTGAACCTGTGTCGTCTCTAGAGAGTCGCACGGTGTCACCGCTAGGCTATCACAGCTTACTCACTATACTATACAATAATACTAAGTGATACATAAATTTTGTATAAGGTTGTAATTGTGCTTTTAGGATCTGAACTGGCAGCAGTGAGGACCGTGGAACGTGCCCACCAGACCGACCCCATCACGCAGCAAAGTCAGGTAAGACCTGTTGGAATTTCCTCCTCGTTCAACCATAAATTATACCATAATGGGTAGTAGTATATGACAGACAAAGTATGAGTTTTGGTAAACGGTTCAACAAGTCGACCCTGTCCAAGACAGGAATGACTAAATGTAACTAGTTAAAAGAATCATTTAGAAAAGAGAAACCGCCAAGTTACTTGCTGGCTCTTTTCGGCAGAAGCAACTTTCCGAACCAGCGGTAGAGTTGATTTGGAAGCACTTGTTTGCAAGTTTACTTAAATAAATTAACTTAAACTTGAAATTTCATTTATATAATAAAATTCCACGACTAATTTGATATTTACCTGTAACGCTTATTCTATAATTTATTTAAGTTATTTAACTGTTGAAACATATTAACAGTAGATTATTTTAGCTTGGCGTAACATCAGCTTATTAGAACTATTAAAAACAGGCTGATACAGCAATCCTGTATATAAAAAAGTAAAGTAGCAGCCTGTTACTATCCCACTGCTAGGAATAGACCACCTCTCTCCGTTTCTGGAGAGAAGGGTTGGAGCTAAGACCTACCACGCTGCTCCAATGAGGATTGGTAGGTTATATCTCCAGAATTCTCTAGAGATATGCAGGTTTCCTCACGAAGTTTTCTTTCACCGAAAGGCGTGTGATAAATTGCAATTAGCAATTAGACACATGAGTTTTAATAGAAAAACTCATTGGTGCCTGCCCGAGTTTGAACTCATGTTCCCCTCGTAAAAGTCGCACAATCTCGCCGCTGAGCTATCACAGCTTCCTATATATATTACATGGATAATAAGAAATCGTCAATTTAACTACCCTTAACTTTTAAAGATTTCAAAGGCGAAAAAAGGAGAATTTCTTGGTGTCTCTTTTCAGTAGAAGCGATTTTCCGAACCAGCAATAAGGTTGACTATTTAAAAGCACTGGTTTACTTGATTAAAAAGACAAAAGTAATAATAATATTATTATGAAATAATTCGCGTTTATCGCGGATTTATAGCACAAAAATATAATTTTTACTATTACGGATTTCCAAAAAGTAACGCCTAATATTAATAATATTTATATCCAAATATACAAAAAAAAAATGAGCTGTGATAGCCCAGCGGTGAGACCGTGCGACTCTTTCGAAGGGAACACGAGTTCAAACCCGGGCAGGCACCAATGAGTTTTTCTATTAAAACTCATGTGTCTAATTGCTAATTGCAATTTATCATACGCCTTTCGGTGAAAGAAAACTTCGTGAGGAAACCTGCATATCTCTAGAGAATTCTGGAGTTATGTGTAACCTACCAACCCGCATTGGAGCAGCATGGTAGGTCTTAGCTCCAACCCTTCTCTCCAGAAACGGAGAGAGGAGGCCTATTCCCAGCAGTGGGATTGTAACAGGCCGCTACTTTACTGTACTTTATTTTATATAAAAAATATTTTAAATTTGAATCCATCATTAAAAAGTGTAAAAAATACAAAGACTGCCTCGGTGACGTCAATATCGTTATTTATGTTGTAAAATGGAAAACAAAAAATTTAGGCCTTAAATTATTCTACTTTTTGTGCAAAGCCGGCTGATTGACTAGTGTCCTAAGATATGTTATCATACTTGACGTAACTCTTTCAATAATAATCACTTAACGCGTTCTATTAACATTACTGTGACATCGTGAAAAGATTAAAAAATCATTTATACATTTTCTAAAAGATTTTTTTTATCAATACCGATAGGAACGTTCTAGAAATTAATTGAACATATTGAATTGCCTAAACGTAAAACAACACGTATTTAAGGTTTGAGAATTTCCCGAAAACTGTCTAAACCGAATTTGATTTGGCATTTATCTTTTTAAATATTGTTTCAATCAAATCGCAATAGAAATCTAATATCACAAGGGACTATACAAGTGAAAATGTGCCCTTTATGTTTTATACTTGGCGCCCTGTGACTGTTCTGCTAATAATAAATGAATTGTGGAATAATACATTTTTGCCCAAATTTACTATTTTTACACAACTAGTAACATATTAGATAAGCAACCATAAAAACATGTCCATCGTTTATAGACTACAGTAAAGCCTTTGATACTCTTCAGCATAAAACTTATTAAACAAAATTACGGACACTGTCATAAGAGAACTTCTGCTGATTTTGTTTGAGAACCAAAAGGCGTATATACAAATAAAATAGATGGAAAAATTAGTGATTAATTACTGATAGAAGACGACGTGACTCAAGGGTCTGTTCTAGGACCACTACACTATTCAGTGTATGTAAATGACTTGCGTAGTGTGAAAATGAAAAAACCTTAAGATTTGATAATGCTCATATCAATGAAAAAGGAAGATTTAGTGCAGGGAATAGATTAATTTTTCTGATTATAGGAGTATCATGGTTCTAAGCTTTTTACAATAGCTTCAAGCAATGGCGGTTTCAAAGACTCGATTTTACGTTACAATTAAATCTTTTATCGTATTTAAAGTAGACCACTTTCATTTTTTACTGAGGTCTTGTGAAAGACGACTAAGATAAGTTGTCGTCAGGCAGACAGCCGGTCGTATAATAACTAGCCTTATCATCTAACAACATGTTTAAACACCTAGGGAGAATGATGAATTACAAGATAAGAGATTGTACCCTTTTATTTGATCATACAAGAAAAAAAGTTAAAATTACTTTTGTTACCGATATTTTCAAACATCGACGAGTGAAAGCCTATTTTGATTTAGCGAATTCCAGTATATTTTTTCATTCATACTCAATATTATAAATCTGTCTGTCTGTCCGTCAGTTTGTCTGTTACGTTTTCACGGCTAAACGCTAAAGCAATATTGATGGGACTTGGTACAAACTAGAGCCGAGATACTCACCAACGTACAGGTTAAAAAAATCCTGTTATTCATTCGGGAAAAGAAAAAAATACAGTACATAATATTATTTTAACATTTAAATTGACGTGAACCGAGTATACTCGTAGATATCGCAAGCTAAATATTAAAATTATCTAATTAAAAAAAGTTATTTTGTGGCATTACAGCGTAGCGTAAAAGCGCCTACAAAACTCGTGAATGCTAGAGACCTATAACTTGGAAGAGCGAGAAAACAATAATTAATTTAATAGTACGTAGCATGATGTCATAGATGGCATTGCAATAAGGGTTACAGTATATCTAACTCAATTAAGAATAATTTTAAATTAGGTCACTCTAATGCTCAGCGTGCGTTATATACCATATATTTTAGAAATTATCAAATTTTTGTTGCATGATTTGACTGATATAGCAATATTTTACTGTTCAACTTCGTCCATATTTAGAAGCAATATATGAAGTGTGCCATGCGACTAAAATACCGTTTAAACCCAATAGTATTTCACCCGTCGATTGTAGCACTAACACTAGACAGAACAAAGTTCATTTTATGATATACCATGATAAAACCACAGTAAAAACATGCGAGGTATCCCCAGAGGTTCCTTTATTGCATCCATCAGAGTCGCATTCACAGCACGACGAGTAATGGAGACTGCTGAATTTTGAAAATGCGCACTTCAAAGGCTTAGAATATACATAAGCGCACTCTCTTATAATTGTTATATCACGATCTTCTGTAAAGAACTGCTCCTGGGACAGTAGGCGACATACGGGCGCCGGATGTCCACTGTCATTCCTACATTCTCTCAGAAACTTGCCGTGCAGATTGTACGATAGACAATCTCGGTCCGTCATAGTAGAGCACTGGTAGCATTTTAAACTGTACGTTAATCTCGCGACGAATATCACAGTGGCTAGCGTAATGCTTAAAAAACTGCATCTCATTTTACACATCCAATTCTATTGACACTGTCATAATACGTCAGTTTGAGTTTTTTTTTAAATTTTTTAAAGAGGTTTTATTTTAATTTAATAAATTTCGATACATCCGTAATATTTGCTCTTTAGGGCTTATTTTACGAATGCGATGAGTCAATGACACAAAGCAAAGTGCTGGGCAAAATAGGGTAAAAATTGCCAAAAAGAGGATCATGTGGCGACAACTGGAAGAGGTCTATTCCCGAAATGGGCCCACAACTAATAATAATACCTATAATAGGAACAATAAATGACAGTACTAACAAAAATCTAAGAAAAAAAACCCGTTCATAACTTGTGGAATAAATAAAGGCTTTGTCATTATTATTAAGGTTCATTTTGGAAACAATTATTTTAAAAGATATGATTAAAATTACATATTATATTCAATTCAAATTCAAATTCTTTATTCAAAGTTAAGTTAATCTTTATTCAAATAAACTTGTAAACAAGTGCACTTTCGACTTTGGTATTATTTTATAACAATGATATTTTCCCTTTAAATTTATGCAATAAATAAGAAATGATCTCAAAAGTCCTCCACTCCAAACTGCTCCACACCTCTCCACATCTCTCCTCACCTCTCCTCTCCGCTTCTCACCACACATCGACATAGCTATTCTCACGTCTCTTACAACTTCTGCTCTACTCTTTTTCCTTTCGTTACAATTTAGAACATCGGGACAGAGGAGTAGCCTCGGGGGGTTGGCGTACCGATCGTAATTAATCAATCAGAAATACCAATTTATTCAGTGCTTATGCACTGAACAAATCGATCCAGATTTTTATACAAGTAACTACAGGTATGGATATAAAATAGTATGTCGTTATGTTAAGGCTACATCGCCCGTATCGCCGCCGAACAGCGCGCCCAATCTCAAGACGAGCAAGTCGCAGACGAAGTGCGAGATGCGCGTTGGGAACACGCTATACCAGGAGTTGGCCTTCCACGACACGGAGACCGGCATCGCGGACGGTGACGACGGCGCCGACATCACCGGTACGCATCACCTATAACAGATGATGGATCTATACGTCCACTGTTGGACTCACGGCTTATTTCACTCCATAGAAGGATAATTTATAAAAGCTTTACTTTGCGGAGGTTGAGGAGTTTTGCGGAGGAAATGAAAATTATTTTGCTATTGTCGATAACAGAAAATATATGTAATGCTAATTGTAGAGTGTACTATCCGTTTTCATACCTGATACATCTGGTATACCTCGTAAAAACTCATGCACTTCCAGCACTGCACACATTCACTAACACAATCTCAACAATCGTTTCGTCCCGTAACCGAAGCGTCATAAGGAGATATCATGAATTTGTAAATATTCCATCGTAAATCATGCTTACCATTTATTATTTTCAGGAAGCTGGGTCCATCCTGGGGAATATGCATCATCGGGTAAGCACTCGTCATTTATCTTTTACGCTCACTTCTTGTTATCATTGTTGTATTATTTGCATTTTTTTTATTGTGTCTAAGCTATCATTTACATCATTATGATGATATACAGACAAAAGAGCGATGTATGTTATACATCCTAGTTGCGACAGCGTATAACGTGTACTGTTTAAGCAAGGGTGACCCATGTCGGGAAATGGATGGGTATAAATTTGAAATTTATATTTAATTATTATTTGACCAGTCTTTCGTAGAGTTAGCAATAACGTATATAAAAAAACATTTTGGTCTAAAATTACCAAAAGGAATAAGTCTCAAAAAGGAAATTCCTTATCTTACCCTTATGTTATATATTATACTGTTGCTCAAACAATACTTTGTAATTCGTATATCAAGTAATATAAATTACAAATATCCTTTGTACTGTATAGTTTTCTATTCCAGTAACATTTTCTGACTAACAGTATATACCTAAATTTAAACTTGTTTGTATATAACCCTTTGCTTACTAGAAATATTAACATAGAAATGGGTCTCATGTCCAATTTTTGCATTTATTACATAAAATATTATGCCAAAATGTCTACACAGAATACGTTTTACGAATAACCCCCCGTGTGGCTAAAGGGGACATATTTTACCCACAGCATCGATATAATTTTTAAAAACACCAAATGTGAGCAAAAAATCTTCTCTTAAAGATTAGATTTTCGGCTCAAATTTTAAGAGAATGTTTCTTTGTGTAACTATGTTTTATAGTTTAGTGGGATGTAAACAAAAAGGAACTTTTAAAAGTATTTTTTGAATAAAACTTATATACACTTTGTATAATGTTTTACAGTGTTAAGTTATTCGTATATCATTTACATAGTAAATGCAGGATCATACTTCTTTAGAAATTTTATGATTAGATAATGTGGTATAGTAAATGTTCAAAAAAATAAGCCAAAAAATAACCGTGGCCAAAAGTGACAAGCATCAAAATTTAAATTTTAGGATATATCAATAATTTCATTTTCTTATATGACAGGCCAAACTCAGCTATGCTTCGATTTAAAAAAATAAATAAACATAAACAAACCAGCCCAGTCTGATATTATATTGTTAACGTTAGGCCTCTCCAAGGAATTTTCATGAACAATCCACTAATAAATTTTAAGTTTTTAATGCACGAATTGAACATTTTGGAAAAATGATTGTTATAACTGAGATATGAAAGCTTTTATATAATTCATAACCCAATTCTATGTACAAATATACTATGGGGTCTCTGTGACCCGCTATCGGCAAGCAAAGAGTTATATTCTTAATATAATCTATTGACCACGCCCATTGCCACTAATGTCTCGTTTATTCTCTTTCCATGCGTTCTAACATTGAATCAACACATTGCAGTTAACGATAATTACTTCGGTGAGTAATGTTTTTTTTTTATTATGCTAGACCTAAATAAAAACTCTTATTTTATACCGCTTTCTCTTATCCTAGAACCATTTACTATTCATTTATAGTAAACGTTTTCAGAATTCGATGATGGTTAGGTAATATTGCCTATATTGCGAAATACGAATTTAATTCAAGCTCAAGCTCTTTTCCTTATAAAAGAAAATATATATGACGATGTATAAGATATATCGCACGTAGGTTAAAGTGACAGAATTCAAAAAAATTGTTTGTGGTAAATTAAAGCAGTAGCGCTTACAAAACCTGTGAATGTTAGAGACCCATGACGTGGAAGACCAAGAAAACACTAGCTTTTTTTAATAGCTTGTAGTGTGATGTCATAGAGGACATTGAAATAAGCATAATGTATGTAACTCTATTAAGGCCAATTTTGTATTATGTCACTTTAATAATAAACGTGCGATATTACGAAATTTTACCGGCATTGTTAAATAACTGTTGTAACACTACTGTATTTTTATAAAAAACAATCTCAAGAACTTATGAATAAATGTAGAAGGAAAGAATAATAACACCTACCTTTATCGTAATTTTAATCTATCTACAAAGAGGTATTCCAAGTATACAATTTTAAATGTTTAAGAAGTATTTCAATAAAAATCTATTTTAAACTTAATTTTTCTGCGCCTTTTATCAAGTTTTCTTACGACAACTTCTTATACAATGTTGCAAGGCTGTCGCAACAAAACGCTTTTTCATTTTATGTTAATTCATTATATTACTTTGTGCAATGTTTGGACATCAATTATATGCCATTTATAACGATTCACTTAATATAAATTGATTTAAAGGTTTTAAATTGCATTTCGCTTTCATGAGGTTTTTTTATAGGAAATATTGTTCATTATTCTCCTGCCGTTATCCCATGCAAAGTGGGGTCGGCACAACTTGTGTCTCGCTGCCATCTTCTCCTATTATTTGTCAACTCTGGCGCTACTCCTTTTATATGTCCATCCAACCATCTTGTTTTCGGCCTCCCTCTAATCATATTATTCTTAGAAAACTCAAAAATTTTCAAAATTAAATTGTTATAAAAATCTCTATAATAATTAAAAATTGGTGTTGTGTTCTTTCATTTTTTTCATAGCATTCATTGTTTGTACATTATAGCTATTTTACTTAGCTTTGTTTCGTTTCTTGTGCTTTTGTTTGAATTAAGATCATGATATTTCATAAATCCCACTTAATTCTGGTTGTGGTTCTATTTAATAAATCTTATATATAAAATTCTCTTGTGCCAATGTTACTTACATACTATTCCCAAACGGCTTGACTGATTTTTATGAAATTTTACACACATATTCAGTAGGTTTGAGAATCGGCTACTATAGATTTTTCATACCCATAAGTGATATGAGTTGTCCACCTATAGCTTTTTATTTTTTGAACAATCATTTAACTGTTTTTATTACATATATTACAAATACTTTAGAAATAATTTATATGTCCAAACAAATTTTGCTGGGTTAGTCTGTACTAAGATAAAAGTAATTAATGACGCGTTACTTTGTGAAATTGATTATATTTTCTTTCTATCTCTATAACTAAACGATTAAGCGGTTTTATAAGAACTTTTTAGTGTTTTTTATTGAGATGCCTTCAGATCGTGTTGTCTTGCAGGTATGGGCAAGGAGGTTGAAAATCTCATCTTGGAAAACAATGAACTATTGGCCACCAAGTAAGTACTACAAGTATATGCTATTCACATGCGAATGCTCGGTTAGCTATAATTCTGTGAGAATATAACTATTATTTTCCCCTTGGTTTACTAAGTTAAAATTATTGGCAGTTCATAGTTGTACCATAGGGTAGAATTCATCCAATATTTTGTATTCAAAGGCACTCAAACTTCACTTCATGTTCACATACAGTTCCTAAAATTGTAACATTAATACAGGATATAAATCATATTGTACATAAGATGCGCCTGCTACGCGCTAATTTAAGCATTTAGATGTCCTTGTCCGTGTTTCTGAAAAATAGACTGAAATCTTTTGTCCCATATTTTTTAAATGTATTTAATCATTTACAAAATGTTAGGTACAAATAACACTTTCTCATGCTACTTATATAGTATCTACTTATATACTTATAAATAATCTAAGAGTAATTCGGAAAAGGGTCGACACTTGTGCTAGGGAATACCTGTATACAAGTGCTGACACCTTCACAAACGTCACAAGTTATATTTCTGATAAGGAGTTAATAAAGGAGATAATGAATTTAGTCAAAAATAAAAAATACTTAACAAAACAAGCAGAAAAACATTATCGCGATTACCTGCATGTATATGTGTGTTTGTAAGTAAATATGTTAGTGAGATAATGTGTGTGAGTGTGTGTTTGAGTTAGTGCTATCGTTTACTTTTTATTATTTATAAGTCTTCACTAGCGGTGTAGCCAAGCGTTATCGAGTATTTCCTGTGAGACTTTTTTGACTGTTCCCGAATCTGACAGTAGATGCTAATATTACTCCTATAGAATATCACTCCTTAAAGACAAAAGTCTTTTGGCAAAAGTTGCATTGAATCTTCCCACTGATAGATATGTTACCTGTAGTGGTGATGTAATACGGTGATATATCCATCCTCATTCATATTTATTCGTATATATAGATATTCGTCCCTACTCATTATATGTATATGTCATTGATTTTGCACTTCTCATCTTTGCTATAATATTCGCAACTTTCAGACTTTTCCTCGTCTACTTTGCATCCAAATACAATTGCTAAATAGTTTCCTTTTCAAATCGCTAGTAATGCAGCGATGCAGCCGTCGTGCAAGGTTTATCTCGAGGTTGTGTGTGCGTTGCAGGAACGCGTTGAACGTCGTGAAAGACGATCTGATAGTGAAGGTCGACGAGCTCACCGGAGAACAGGAGATCCTGCGCGAGGAGGTCGCTGCTCTGAGCGCGGCCCGGGAGAAGCTGCGCGAGCGCGTCTCCCAGCTCGAGGAGGAGCTGCGCCAGCTGAAGGACACCTTGAGCTCTAACGCTGGTACAGCAGCTGATGAGGACGAGGCCGATGTGCCGATGGCTCAACGGCGCAAGTTCACGCGCGTCGAGATGGCACGAGTGCTCATGGAGCGCAATCAGTACAAGGTCATTGAACTGTTGAACTATTGGTCACCTATCACTTTTGGATAAAAACTAATGCTTTAAGACAAGACTGGAGTAAAACATAATGTTTAGAAACCAGTTATACTGTACCGCTGTTATCTGCAAACCTATACCGGGCCCACATTCATGAGCTCTTTGTGCGGCCAGTAGACCTACTGCATGAACTTGTAGAAAACGATTCAATTCAATGTCAGTAAAGTCAGTACCTAAACTCAACCGCTTTCTTTTCATACCGTGAAGTGAAAAGGACAACGTTACATGAACTATAGATGACTCTGTCTCTTTCACTCAAATTTTTTACCACGCATTCCGAAACTAATGTTTTCTTCATATTCGTCTTGAAATACTGTAAGTTAAATCTGTTTCGCAATGAATATAAGCAAAATGCACAACAATACACTCTGTTTTGTATTGTTTATTATCGATCCACGTAAAACAATTTCATTTATTTATGTTAGAATGAAATTTTATAAAAAAATTAAATTAATAAGTTAATTTATTTTAATAGGCAATGGTACGAAAAAAGAGTGAATGAAATACGTTTGCGCTCCAGATTATGTTGTCATTTGGGAACGACTTAGAGTGTGCGTCTTTAAGACGTCATGGCAAAACAATGTAGTTTACGTCTTCAATTGAGTCGCAATAAGAGTTCACGGTAGGCCTGCTGATGTTAAAGCCAACCAGCCTTCTCCCCAAAAATAGTAGTTTTCCTTCAAGATCGTGTATTCTCGTTGCAGGAGCGGTTCATGGAGCTACAGGATGCTGTGCGCTTCACGGAGATGGTCCGCGCGAGCCGCGTCGACTCCACCATAGACAAGAAGAGCAAACAGAGCATTTGGAAATTTTTTAGCAACCTTTTCAGGTATATAATATATCTTTCTTTGAGTTGATAAACTTCCAAGCTCAAAGGTTGCCTTAAAGAGATCGCTGATCGATGATAGCCCAGCGGTGAGACTGTGCGAATGAACCAATGAGTTTTTCTGCTAAAACTTATGAGTCTAATTGATATCTGCAATTTATCTCACTAAGATTGATTGATATCTGCTATATATCTCTAAGGAAAACATAGTTAGGAAACCTGTAAATCTCTAGAGAATTCAAGAGATATGTGTGATCCACCAATCCGCATTGGAGAAACGTGGTGGGTCTTAGCTGTAACTCTTCAGTTCTAAATCGGAAGGCGGAGGCCTATGCCCAGCTATTTGTCTAAATAGGGACGTTTGCCCCCAATAGTAAGGTTGAGTTGAAATAAGCATATATATTTATGTTTCAGTGCAAAAAAAAATTAGCGCAATTTGCTATCTGGAAATCTTTAAAAATGTGTTTGACTCAATATAATAATTTGTCGATTAAAGTAAAAGAATAGTTAAAAATAAAACAAAGATGGCGCTGATTATTATTAACAAAGAAATTTTCTAAAGTTTACTTATGCGTCGTTTGTGGTCGTTAGTCTGGAATATCTGTATTCTTTTGAATATTTGGTTTAAAACAGTACATAGAAACCGTCTTATATATAAATATTATGTTATGTAGAAATTACAAATCAATTCATATACTTTTCAAGTTTTGCGACCTCAAACATACATCTTTTTATTATTATGTATGACATCATACGTATTGTGAAGGTAGAGCGGATTGCAATAGTGCCTGTAGATTTCGCAACTGGTAGATATATAAATGTATTTTATCTTGCGAACTTTTTTGCATTGCGAATATTAATTATTAAAGAAAAATTAGATGCTTTTTCATGCTAAGTTGCGAAATTTCTAAAATCTTAAATGTTCAACATTTTTATGTTTCGTTTTGTTTGCTTTGTTTTTAAATGCAGTCAGTGTTTCCCAACGTTGTGCCCACGCTGCACAGGGAACTAATTTTTTTGTCAAGGGATGGGAGCAATCCGAAATCGGACTTGTAACATGTTTACCTCTTACGGGCCTTTTAAATGCTATGAAATTCGGTGTTAAATTTAATAAAAAAGCAAATTCTTTTTAAAACCTACCATTTAAGAAACTTAAATTTAACAATTCAATTTATTAATATTAAGGGCATTGCATACAAAAAGTTGGGAGACATTGGTCTAAGTAGAACAAACATTTTTTTATTTTTAGTTATTAATTTATAATAATTGAATTTCTATAGTGTATCAGCAGCTTTTGTGTGTGAAATTTTATGGTTTATTTTTTTAATCTCAGCACACATGAAAGTTATATAATAACTTACGAACTACAAACTTTCTCATAAAATAATCGCCTCGAGAAATATCGAGTGAATTATATTAAAGAAATACAAAAAAATGGTAACGTTCATGGGAATATTGGAAAAAACATTCTATAATAACTTATAGTATGTCTTTATTATAGATTGATAATATAAATTTATCACACGCTCTTCGTTTAAGGAAAACATCGTGGGGAAACATGCATATCTTTAGTTAATTTTGGGGATATTTGTGATGTGGTGGGAGTTAGCTCTAACCCTTCTCTCAGAAAACGTAGAAAGGAAGCCTATACCCAGCAGTGTGATAGTAACAGGCTGTTAGCTTTTTATAGTGCATTTAATTATGACTGAATAAAATCTTAATATAATCTTAATAATATAATCAAAATATAAGTAAATTAAAAATATGTTTTCCCTTTGCGAATAATTTTGATTTTATTATTTGCGAAGCGAAGTATGCTTATCGCTGTAATGTCTCGTTATAAAACAAAGTTGTGCTCTAAAAATTGAAAAGAGCTTCCGCCGAGTTTCTTTCTAATCCATTTGATTCAAAACGCTTTTCATATAACCCTATTCGAATCCATACTAATATTTTAAATTCGAAAGTATGCTTGATAGTCTGTTACGCTTTCACAGCTAACCCGCTGGCCCAATATTTATGAAATTTGACAAAAAGAAAGCTCATACACCAGGATAATATAAACGATAAATAAATCCAGTTTTTCTTTGAGATCAGTGAAAAATATATTGCATTATTGAAGGTAATTAAACGTTTAAATTGGCCTGAACGAAGTCGTTTCTCCCTCTAGTGTATTATAATAATACCATGTCCTAATTCGTTAACGAAGATATCTCATGGGGTCAGTAATACTATCTGATGAGACTGTATCATAAACGATATAACACCTATTAGCCTTACAAGTCTACGTCTACGATAAGACTAATATCAATATGGTACCGCCACTTGCATTACTACAATTGACAACTTTAGATACATTGTTGAACAACAAATTTTTTTGCAACTATTAAGAGCGAAATTGTTTGCGATTTGAATTATATTAAGAATCCAGAGTTTGTGATTGCAAAGCGAGTGCGAGAAAATTGCGAAAATTTATATAAACCTTAATCTTGCGCTGGCGAATAGTTTATGAATTAATAAATTAATAATATATGACACATATAAACGATCTTGGAATTTTCTGAAAGCGTAGCCTTGGTATTATGAAAATTCTACATAGAACGTTAATTCATGATTTTTTGGTTTTACTAGCCCGTAGGCGCAGTTGGCAGTGAGTGACCTTGCCTTTATCCTCCTGAGGTCTCGGGTTCAATTCTCGCCAAAATTGTCAAAAAAATTTTTTTGGCGAATATCAGGAATTCAACTGAGGCTCGCAGATTTCGTCACGATGTTTTCCTTCACCAAAAATAGTGAGATAAATTGCTTTGAAGGGTAACTAAATGATGTAATGAGCTAGTACCATTTGTTAAGACTTTGAACATTTACACACTTGAATATACATAATTTACTTAGCTTGCTACTATGTAATGAACTAACTTCCGAGTAGACTGACGGGGTCTATCGCATCTTTACCTAAACCATATCTGACGTCTAACGAGGTCTATCTGTCGGGCACGCCGCCTAGCTAAATGGGTTAATACTCCGGTTACAAACATTTGCCGTTAACCCTGTAGATAGGTAAAATAGGCGAACGCAAAAACATCCCTGGGAAGCCAATACTACTAGCCAATACTGATCGTACCGCGGCTTATTATATCTTCTCTTCACGGCGATATTGGCGATAGTCATTGTCACAGTCGATGACAATCGATGATCATCTATAATCAGAACGATCATCGTGCAAAGTGTGCACACGATCGACTGTATTATCATACTGTTACGAGCTTGCGATAAGAGTTCGTAATGCATATGTCATAAAGTTCAATTTGAACGAGACAGCTTACGAACATGCAAAAACGGTTCACAATCTAAATCACATAGAGTTCAAATTAGCTTAACGCCAATTCTCTGGAACATTCGACGTGTATCAAAACATGTTATTGGTAAACATGTTTACGATCGTTTCAAGGCTATCAAATGTTCTCGAAAGCGGTTCCTTCGATAATCAACCGCGAATAAACACGTGAAAATAAAAGCGAATTATTAGTGATCTCGACATTTTTATCGGGCAACGGTCTGTGTAGAGACCGTAAGAAGTAACTTTGTAATAAAAAGTTGGACAAAGTGTTTTAACGATTTACCAGGTATTTTAATCCAAATCCACGAACACCTGTACAATACGATACATACGTATCGTATGCGTGCCCTAAAAACCGACGAATCCCGGGTTGTAAATTATAAGCGTAGCCGTATATGATCTTAACACGGTCGTACTCGCAATTAATCGTTTGTAATCGTCGTGTGTGTAATTTACCTACATTATCTGTGATATGGAATATTGCTGTGGGGTAAATGCGCGGATAGTGAACAAATTTTCGTATTACAAAAAAGAGCCATACGTGGCATCTACAATTTAAGTCCGCGTGATTCCCTGCGAGAGAAGTTTAAGGAAATAGGTATTCTTACATTTGCTTCACAATATATTTTAAACAATGTAATTTTTGTACAGAAAAATATAAAGAATTATAAAACGATATATGTATATAATAGACAAAGTAGGAACCGACATAAGCTTGCGACTCCTGCTTTGCGTCTAGCAAAAGTACGTAAATCGTTTGTGGGTTTGGGTATAAGATTCTATAATAAAATTCCGAAATCAATTTTGGCCATGCCATTACAGCAAAAAGAGGCTGATAGAGAAGGCCTACTATACTGTTGAAGATTACTCACATGATAAGGATGTGTGGATATAGGTGCACTTCTACCCTGTACAAGACAGTAATAAATAAATGTAACTAGTTCTAAGATTTATATTTTAAAAAGAGCAACCGCCGAGTTTCTTGCTGGCTCTTCTCGGTAGGAACAGCTATCCGAACGAGTAAAGTTGATTCAAAAGCACTCGTTTACAAGTTTACTTGAATAAAGAATATTTTGAATTTGATAGTTCGGAGGAGCGCCCGCAGCGGCCGCTGTCGACGCCGCAGCTCCGCGCGGTGGCCGCGCCGCAGCCCGCGTTGCGACACTCCCGCACGCAGGCCGACTTCCTGGAGACCCAGCTCTCGGACCACCACCGGCGGCACGACCACACGCGCTCCGACCAGTTCCGACAGGTATAGCCAGAACATTATATTTGTAACAACGCCGCTGCACGCAAGCAAGCATGACGTCACATCTTGCCACAGCGGTTCGCGCCATTTTTAACGTGGGAGATCTGACAGCAGCTGTCATTTGGCGAGCTAGCCCGCGGACAGTAAAAAATGAGAGTCTGTATTTCTGTTGACATTGACGTTATCGATTCAAATTTAAATAATATAATACTTATTTTACTAATTTAATAGTCTCATTTTTATTAAGTAGTGTGAATTACATATTGTTAAATAATTTATAGAATTAGGCGTTACTTTGCGGAGATCCATAATACAAAAGTAATAATACAATTATTTTCATATAATCCGCGATACAGTAAATAGAATATATATATAGTACTAAATGTATAGTGGACTATCCGTTTTTTCATACCCGATACGTGCAGGATTCGTAAAAACACACGCACAAACCACTACTGCCACCACAATACACGAGCACTACACACGTTTACGATCACAAAATCGTTTCGCTCCGCAATCGCGGTTTATAGCAAAATAAATTTATTATTACTTTTTTTATAATATAGATACGAACTTGCAACTGAAATATGTAATGTTAAAGTCATAGAGTTGAAATTCGCTCGACGCTAATTCTCTAAAACGTTCGCGTTGTTTACGAACCGCGTTCCGTGTCCCCAACATTGTACTGAGGACTCACGAGCAATCGAGAAGTAGAACTTTCTCGATCCGTTAGTTGACTATATGTATGAGCGGTCGTATTGCGCGCCTTAAGGGGATTAAGTTTGCGAATAACGATCAAGGCCGCTTTCAGAAATTGGCAATCGTAAGAACAAAATTTACGTTTAGCTTACGTTTTAGAAAACATTATAGAATCAATTAACATCGTTACTAAATTCTGCACACCTGTAGAAAGTAACGGCCTGTTACTATGCCCACTGCTGGGCTAAGGTCTTCTCTCTCCGTTTCTGGAGAGAAGGATCGGAGCTAAGACCTACCACGCTGCTCCAATGCGGATTGGTAGATAACACGTATCGCTAGAATTGTCTAGAGATGTGCAGGTTTCCTCACGATGTTTTCCTTCACCGAAAAGCGTGTGATAAATTGCAATTATCAATTAGACACACACATTTTAATAGAAAAACTCATTAGTGCCTGCCCGGGGTTTGAACCTATGTCGTCTCAAGAGAGTTGCACGGTCTCACTAGGCTATCACAGCTTATAGGTGGAGGTTTGTGCATGTGTTTTTACGAATATACACTATATATATTTTCTATTTACTGTATTGCGGATTATAGCAGTAATTTTATTAATAACTTTGAAAGTAACATAGACATAGACATGAGTTTTAATAGATAAAATCATCGGTGCCTCGGGGTTTGAACTCGTGTTGCCCTCGAAAGAGTCGCACGGTCTAACCGCTAGGCTATCACAGCTTGACCTTTATACTCTATTTTTTTTATTGATAATGTATTTCTTGCGTTTTTTTATGGTACATAAAGAAATAAATGAGTTTCATACAATGTTATGTTTCCCGTTCGGCCAGGTGCGTGCGCACGTGCGCAAGGAGGACGGCCGCACGCAGGCGTACGGCTGGAGTCTGCCGTGCAAGAGCGGCCAAGGACACAAGGGCAACCAGTGCCTGTCGCTGTCTTCGGGGGGAGTTCCGGTGCCTGTCCCGGTATTCTGCAGGTACATTTTAATTTATAACAAAATTAACATATCGACTGTGAACTGGCAAATTGTCCTATCTTAATTTCGATAACTTTTCAGGAAGAAGAAAAAACGTGGTTATAAATACATTTACAATCATTTTTAAGAAATAAAAAAACCATTGACTTCAAATATGTTAATTTATTTACCAATTTTCTACTAGATAATACATGTTTATACGGAAATGGTGGGCAGTATTACCTAATGACGTTAAAAAGTGATTTAGCTTAAAATTGAGATAGGACATATTGCCGGTTCACAGTCGATATAGCACGCTTGACTCCAGCGTCTAATTAACCTTTTTTATTAACAAAAAACCAATTAATGGCACCCTTGGTATGTCGAAGTCGCGTCGATTAAACCAATTATTTATTTATTTAAATTTCACAATTACATTATAAATGAAATCAACAGATATCTATTGATGGTCGCACTAGGTGATAGTGAACCTTACCAAAATAGTACAAAAATTCAATAATTATTAAAATAAAAATAAATTGTTGCAATTGCGAATTAATTTTTATCATGCAATAATCTAATGTTAAGAAAATTTGTTGCTATAAGCCAGAAATAATATCTTATATCCGAATCCAGATAATAAAAATTTCATATATGTGTAAATCAAGACTACTTCTCCACGCTGCTGCTGGTGGGGATAAGGTACCGTTGGACACGATGCCCCCATCTCCACCATCAGCAACTCGGAATCCCAGAGTGCGCCACCTCTGGGTTGGAACGTCTCTAATATTAAATAAATCGCACGCTCAGTGAGCGAATTCAAAGTTAGGTTTGATTGAGTTAGATGTAATGTATTCCTTATTTTGACTGGCCCGTTGGAGCAGTGGGTAGTGACCCTGCCTTCAGCTCCGCGGATCGCGGGTTCGATTCCCGCCGTGGGCCAACATTTTCTTTAAACAAATTGTTGGTTCTTCGAGCCTGGGTGTGTATTTGTATTTAAGTATGTATATAGTATATATATATGTAGTATATATACCAGTTGTCCTTCACCCATAACACAAGTATTAAGTTACTTACTTTGGGGACGGACGACCGTGTGTGTAAATGTCCCATATATTTATTTATTTATATTTCAATACCATCTACGGCATCAAACTACGAACTGAATAGTTCGTAATCGCCGATCGGTAATCGATCGAATCGATCGGTAATCGTTTGTAATCGCCGATTATGAAGAGGACTCATACAGAATCCGAAAAAAAAAACCTAAAATATTTGTCACATTTTTCCCCGACTTCGACTTAGAAGTAATTGTACTATACATTTTTAATTTTTATTTCTCTACTACTATACGCGTCACGCGTTTCTGTGTTTTACTTAATGGTTGTAGTCCCAAGATAGTAACAGAGTTCCTTTCTTACTTTCATATATTTGAATCCAGGCCATTAGCTGAGTGCGAGCCGCAGATGACGTTGCTGTGCGCGGCGGGCGCGGACCGCGGCGGCGGGCGGACCCCGGACGGCGGGTGCATGGTGGGCGCTAGCGTCTTTTACGACGACCGGCAGAAGACTGAGGACGGCGTTTGCTTGGGTAACATTTCTGCATACTATGCGCTATCACGTCCCGGCTTTACACGAGTAGAACGTGTGCTCTAATTGAGACTAGCCATTTATGACTTTACTTACTTTTACTTTTATTTATGAACTTTCAGGCACGATATTATTATATTAATATTTATCTCTATCGACGCTCCCTTGCCCCAACTGTCTATCTATATACAGGATGGTGTCGAGTATTCGAAATTACCTTTAATTTTAGGTACCTACACATTTAAGTACCCTACATAAAAAATCCAATCCAATCGCTCTAACCTTCTCCAAAAGCGCAGTGACGTCGTCTATGCCCAGCAGCGGGATAGTAACAGGCCCTTAACTATATTTTACTAATGTTGGCACTCGTTGGATCCTTCTCTCCAACATTGGTAGGCGTTATTGGGGTTGGAATCAAATTCAAAATATTCTTTATTCAAGTAAACTTGTAAACAAATGCTTTTGAATCGTCAACATCTACTGCTGGTTCGGAAAGCTGTTCCTATCGAGAAGAACCAGCAAGAAACTCGGCGGTTGCTCTTTTCAAACAATAATTCTTATCACGAGTTATTAATGTCTTGTACAGATTCGAAGAGTAGCCATATCCACGCATGCTTATCTTCTAAGTAATCCTCAACAGTACAGTAGGCTTTCTGTATTAGTCTTTTTTTAATAGTATTTTTAAACTGCTGTAATTGTAAAGTTAAAGTAGATTGCGGAATTTTATTATTGAATACAACAATCAAACCAACAGCAAGCAAACGACTTACGTACTTTTGCTAGGCGCAAAGCAGGAACCGCAAGCTTATGTCGGTTCCTACTTTGTCTATTAAATACATTGCCAATCTTTTTATAATTATGTATTGATAAAGAATGTTCAGAAGTGAGTATTAATTAATCCTCAATCTATAATTCAACTCGTACTTCCTTATTCGCAATTAATACAATAATACAAAACACGCGTCACATCACACAAGATTGCTCCCGTTATTCTGTATCCATGGCAACCACTATTTGTTGTTAGCCGTTGCGTCGACAACGCCATCGGCTGTGTTCGTTATTCATCGGCTGCACTCGTAATACGCACGATAGCAGCGACCTCTTGTAATTACCCCTTACAGTATATTCTTATTGTTCCGCACAAACGTGCGGGCGGATGAAACAACCTCCGAGACCTGGGTCCGCCGTCTCGGTGTCTCAACCTACCTTATGCGGCCGTCAGCTGTATGCGGTCCGGCCTCATGAATCACTGCGTGTATATGTGTACGTGTGTGTGTGCGCTTGTAGGCACTTGGCCGATTCCCGAACCCGTTGGCTCGCCTCAGCAGTCTTCCACGGACACGTACTGTCTATTTCTCCCGGAGTATACACCTCACCAACGCGGTTAAATAACACAAATAACACGCGGTGTGCACACAACCTTCGTAAGGTCACACGTTATTGAATCGTCCCTATATCGGGGAATAGTAACCCGAACGCGCACTAAAACTGCGGACGGTCGCGTCTCCTCAAAACGCTTCACTAATTGAACGCGTCACTAAATCTAAAAACCACACCCAAAACGCATAATTACACGTGTGCGTTATACCATAAAGTCGTATACCGGCGTACGCGTTCTATCTTTATAGTATTCGAAACATAACTGGCGGACGTGACCGGCGGCGAACGAATGCATGAAGGTCGTTGATCCGGCCGTTCGCGCCGCGTCGCGCGCCTATTTATACAAAACACTTATGTACAATAATTAAAGTGCATACTGTGAAGCCAATGTAAGAAGATTGTATGAGGGGCTGTTATTCCAGCATACGAGATGAACGCAGCGGTAACCCAGACGGTCCACTCCCCAGATGTGGAGCTCGCGGCCCCGGACGAGCGTCCCACGAAGAACCTCTCGTCGCTAGTCTGGATCTGCTCGAGCACTCAGAGCAAAGGCGTTGTCATGGTAACTATAAGCAGATGATCTTCATCCTGCTGCCCATATCCTACATATCCTACTCTAAGTGGGGTCGGCACAACATGCTATTATACGTAGCCAAATCATATTGACATGATTTGGCTACGTATTTTACGACCGCTCGCCTGCCTGACGTCAACTTACCTTAGTCGCCTTTTACGACACCTCGGTAAGAAATGAGGGTGGTCTATTGTACTCAGCCGGATACCACACGGTCGATCGGCTTATCTTAGTCGCCTCTTACGATCCCTCGGTAAGAAATGAGGGTGGTCTATTGTACCCAGCCGGATACCACACGGTCGATCGTCTTATCTTAGTCGCCTCTTACGATCCCTCGGTAAGAAATGAGGGTGGTCTATTGTACTCAGCCGGATACCACACAGTGGATCGGCTTATCTTAGTCGCCTCTTACGACACCTCGGTAAGAAATGAGGGTGGTCTATTGTACCCAGCCGGATACCACACGGTCGATTGGCTTATCTTAGTCGCCTCTTACGACACCTCGGTAAGAAATGAGGGTGGTCTATTGTACTCAGCCGGATACCATACGGTTGGTCGGCTTACCTTAGTCGCCTCTTACGACACCTCGGTAAGAAATGAGGGTGGTCTATTCTATGCAGTCGGATACCACACGACATAACTATAATCAGATGATATTGGTGTTAAAAATCCTCTACTTCTTTCTCAACCGATACACGCCCACTGGAAATAAGTATCTTCATCCTATTCATTTATTTATTTCATAAGTAATAATAATATTATTTTACTATAGCCCGCGATAAAGTAAATAGAAAGTATACATAATGCCAAATGTATACCGTACTATCCGTTTTTTCATACCCGATAAATGCAGGATTCGTAAAAACCACCGCGACCACAATACCCAAGCACTACACACGTTCACTATCACAAACTCAACAACCGTTTCGCCCGCAACCGAAGCATCGAGAGATAGACTTCACGACAAAATCGAAAAGTCTCTTCCTATTCAATTCTATCCTGTTCTATAAATCACTATTCTATTCTATAAATTATTCATTTATTTATCGTCAAGTCGCCGATACCAATAATAAACTATAACCGCCCCAAATTTCATACTCCGTGCAATCTTCGTACTAAGAGATACAAAGTGTTCGCTTTATCTGTTATATAGTCATAGCTTCACTGTAATTTGACGAAGCAAAAGTGCTCGTAAAACCCACTTGAATATATAGATAAGTAATAATCACATTACTGGCCTATAAAACATAACACCCGCTTGGTAATCATAATTTTAGCTAGTAATCCCAACAATGCCGTATTAATCATACAACTGGATTTATATTAACGATACTGGATTACCGACCACAACACTAGACCAGTAATCGCAATTCTCCGTTACAAATTACATAACTAACCTAAATATCACTACACTGGGCACGAAACAGATCACCAACCTAGTAATCACATCACTGGGATGGTAAAATTTAAGATATTATTTACATTTCAATATATATATATCAGCTGTAATATATAAGCTGTGATAGCCTAGTGGTGAGACCGTGCGACTCTCTAGAGACGACATAGGTTCAAACCCCGGGCAGGCACCAATGAGTTTTTCTATTAAAACTTATGTGTTTAATTGATAATTGCAATTTATCACACGCTTTTCGGTGAAGGAAAACATCGTGAGGAAACCTGCATATCTCTAGAGAATTCTGTAGATATGTGTGACCTACCAATCCGCATTGGAGCAGCGTGGTAGGTCTTAGCTCCAATCCTTCTCTCCAAAAACGGAGAGAGGAGGCCTTAGCCCAGCAGTGGGCATAATAACAGGCTGTTACTTACTTTATATATATCATATTTCCAGATTATCGACGCGAACAATCCAGCGGAAGTGATAGAGTCGTTTCCGGTGAGCGACAAGCACATCCTGTGCATAGCGTCCGTGCCGGGCGCCGTCGAGGAGGACTATCGCGATGTACGGGAGCGGGCTGCCCTTCCGGACACTGAGAAGAGACATTCGGTAATACAACCACCCAGCCAAGCACACACATACACCCACACACACACACACACACACAAACACACGAAAATACGCACACACACAGGGAAAGAGAGATAGAGAGATATAGTTGTGGTCACGACGCAATTGTTGACCAATAGAAACCAGTAAAATAATTAATTACTCTATAAACAATCAAATAGTTGTTACCTCATATAATATGTAACACACGACATAGCGACATCTATTGACCAATAAAAACCATTACAGTGTCATTGTAACCAATTGAAACCATGTATCTATTAGTATACTGATTATTGAAGTGTCCTTATGAAATTTTAGGCACACAATCAATTTTTAACATGGGATATATAAATTACCATCATTGTGACAGGAAGTCATAAATAATGATGGCATTATATTGTTCTAGAAGGTTTATTCAAAGTATAAAAATTTATTTTTTAGTAACTTGTTAACCCTTTTAGTGCCGGAAGCCAATATATCGACTTTTGCTGCATTTCCGACAAGTGCTAGAGCCGATATATCGGCCCGCGCGTTATTTACGGCTTTACTGTTCGCATTGAGGGAGAACTTTATCCTAAAATAAATTTGTTATAAATGATCTAATTTCATACCGAGAGAATATAAAAAATGCAATCGAAATAAATATAATCAAAAATCCGCCCGGAGCTTATCGTGTGCCTTCAAGTTATCTTTTATTTTAGTTATGTAGGTAGTATTATTTATGTGGTCATAAAATACATTGGAAATGCAAAGTAGTAATAAGTAGTCTCCATAAAATTATATGAAATGTATACTTTTTGTATATGCAAATAAGTTTTGTAAGGGAGAACTCAAATTTTACATTTTTCTTATGAACATTCATACCTTTGTTATTGTTCGCGCCTACTGCGTGCCCTTCGATAGCAACAGATGATGAACGTAATTAGGATAGGCAGACAACCGGCAATTTCTTCACCCCTAATAATCAAAGGATCACCTTTCACTGGGAGGCTTCTACGTAGGGTATGGAGTTCACGCCGCTCCGGCAGAAATATAACAATGCCACTTGTCCGTCCTTCTATTAATTTACACAGCCACCGAATTATCCTTAATATTTCGTGTATATAAAAAAGTCCACGCAACACCCATATTAACAATAATTCACATTGCGTGCCGAGTTCACCGTGTTGCGTGGCCGACCGATCTCTCTTTGTTTTGACATTTTTTAACCACCCACCCACACCGCCTCAGGTGCAGCCCCGATTACGCTCGGCGGAAAAAATTGCCCTAACAGTTATATATAACTTTTAATAAGTATATATACACTAGTGTAGTAGGCTTTTTACAAGCACTTTTGAATCGTTAAGAGTCAATAATTAGATTTAATAAGCTACACTGGTTCGGAATGTTGCTCTTATCGAGAAGAACCAGCAAGAAACTCGGCGGTCAATCTTTTAAATATTTAAATTTACATTATTTATTTGCAGTCTTGTTTGAAATGAATTTCAAATCCAAGCATTTTTATCATTCAAATAATCTTCAATTGTGTAATATGCCTTACGTATAAGCATAGTTTTTACACTTATTTTAAACTTTTCTGTAGATAATTCTAATACAGATTGCGGAATTTTATTGTAAAAGCGAGTACCGAGACCAACGAATGAGTTGCTAACTCTGCTGAGTCGCGACGCAGGGATTACAAGCTTTTTGTGACCTCTGGTATATCTATGATACACATCGAATTTAGTTTGAAACATATGAATAATTTTTCGTCCGAAAATAATATTACTATATGTATATTATGACGCTACTGTAAGATGCCTATTTCCTTGAACTTTTCGCGAAGAGACTCACATTGCCTCATATTATAGATAGCACGTATGGCTCTCTTTTGGGCAACAAAAATCTTTCTAATATCTAATATCTTGTTCTTCTTCTCTATTTTATCCTTAGTCTACTTGCTTTTTGAATTATGTAAATTTCTCATTTAGTTTTTGTGAGCATTTTTTCAAACCTTAGTAAAACTAAGAAAATTCGCCCGGTTATTTTCTCCTGGGCACCTCTTTTTCGCCCGGCACTAAAAGGGTTAATAATAGGAATAATCAGTGGTAGAAATATATTACTAGGTTAGTAAACTGCATAAAATTTAAACCTTGCCTTTAGCTCTGAGGGGCGCGTGTTCGATTCCCGCCGAGGGCCAACATTTTCTATAAAATATTTTTTGGTTCTTCGAGCTTGGGTGTATATTTGTATTTAAAATTACATATGTTTATATTTACCAGTTGTCTATTACCAACAATACTAGTATTAAGTTACCTTACTTTAAAAACGGACAGCCGTGTGTTAATGTGTGTGTTATTTATTTTATTTTATTTCTGCATTTCTCTTTCTCCCCAGCAATCGCTATTTTGTGTTGGCAAGAGCGACTCAACTGAGAGCCAGACCAATGGTTTTGGAAACGGGAATGGGACTAGTGAAAATGGTGAAAAAGAGGTCATCGTAGGAAGCACCAAATTGGTAAGTTAGGGATGAGGAATAAGTTGGGATGTCGTGTAGATTATTTTAGCGATTCATTTTTTTAAGCTGTAATAATATTTCATACAGACAGTACGTATATCAGATTTTACGGCTTAATAAACGGTCCAGCGGCGAGACCGTGCGACTCTTTTGAGGAGAACACGAGTTCAAACCCAATGAGTTTTTCTATTAAAACTCATGTGTCTAATTGATGATTTCAATTTATCACATGCTCTTCGGTGAAGGAAAACATCGTGAGGAAACCTGCATATCTCTAGAGAATTCTGGAGCTATGTGTAACCTACCAATCCGCATTGGAGCAGCGTGGTAGGTCTTAGCTCCAACCCTTCTCTCCAGAAACGGAGAGAGGAGGCCTATTCCCAGCAGTGGGATTGTAATAGGCCGCTACTTTAAACAGCTTGAGCAAACATCCATACTATGAACATATGTATAATACGAAAATCTGTAACGCATACGGTAAATTAAATATTAAATAAATATCGGATTTACGGAAATCAATACAATTACAGCTTATATACTTGGCTGTACTTATAGAAATATAAAAATATCACTTATTCATATAATAAATAATCGTAATGATATATGTTCTATCTTGACCGACAGAATTTCGATCTCCCATAAATATATAATACTTTCAAACGTCATATCGTTCGCGTGGACTTTTGCGTGTCTTATTATTTGAGTAAAGTCTTATTATTTATATTAATTATGGTAAAAGCGGGTAAAACGTAAGCTAGATATATGCTGTCGCGGACTTTTTTAGACCTTGTATATGTAGAATGTTGCTTAGGTAGTTCGGCTTCTGCCTATATTAAGTGTCCTCATGTGATTACTATAGTGGTGTTTTATGGTGTTCTGGTAGTACCGCACCTACCCACATTGCTTTCCGTGTTATTAAAATCTAACCTTGGATAATTGTTATTCGTGAAAAGAGCAATCGCTGAGTTTCTTGCCAGTTCTTCTCAGTGGATGACAGCGTTCCGAACTGGTAGTAGAATCGATCTGGTAATAATTCTAAATTACAAACGTGTTAAGACACGCTCGTTCCTATGTTTCACGCCCACCCCCGTCCCTATTTTGGGAGGTTACATTGTAACCTATAAGTTGTGATCTCGAATCATGCTTCCGTATTATCTGGCTCTTGTTATATCCTCGGTCCCCTGTCCGACTGTTCCGAATTATATATGTTTACAACAAATTAAAATTAAACAAGACACCATCATTCTGCGAGGGTTACATTGCGATAGTATGCCATTCTCACAGAAAATTTTTTTGAAATTAAAATAGTAAATAATAATAGTAGAAAAATAAAGTGTACATGTGTGAGTGAGTGTGTGTGGTCATGTGCTATTTAGTAGAATGTGTGAGTGTGGTGTGTATACGGAAAACACTGTACTTGTATGTGCGTTTACTTACTCGGATGTGAGTTCATAAAACAGAAGTAAAAAATATCGACTGTGAACCGGCAATATGTCCTATCTCAATTTTAAGCCAAATCACTTACTAACGGCATTGGGTACTACTGCCCATCATTTACCATATCAACATGTATTATCTACTTGAAAATTTCTCAATAAATAGCCATATTTAAACTCAACTGTTTCTTTATTACATAAAAATTATTGCGAATGTATTAAATATAACTTTTTTCTTCTTCCTGAAAAGTTGTCGAAAATAAGATAGGACAATTTGCCAGTTCACAGTCGATATGCTATTTCGGAATTAAGTCTTCAGTTTTTTGATTTAGTTGGTATTTGGTCAGGCTGAAGATAAGTATTTTGTCCTGATGAAGGTACAAGCTATACTCCTAACTCCGCCCGGTACACCGGTCAAAGACGCGTCCCAAGATAACAGCGAAGCCGGAAAGGCCTCCGATCAAACTTCAGGAATCGGAAGCCAGGCTGAAGGCGAGGTGGAGACAACCGACAGCCCACCACTGTCATCGACACCAGTCAATGGTAAGAAGGAAACTGAATTCAGGGCAAAGGTACGCAATATCTTTGCGTCGAAAATACTTCAACAGTGCGTGTGTTGCCATCGGCGATATATGGATCCGAAAATTATTCGAAAAACTAATGGTCGTGTTACCGAAACCCAGAAAGTTTGCTTGGAATATTTCTAGTTTCTATTTCTTAATGATTATATTCGTAGAAGAATCAAAATGCGGTCAATTTACATTTTACATAAGTCAGCGGAAGTTGCAATCGGTATAGTATGAATGAATAATGAGCGTTGGGGTTAAATAAATAATGTAATGTAAAGTAACGGAAGATGCTACGTGATACGTGATACGTAAGAATGTCCTTAATGTAATCATAAAACGTACTATTACCTCTTGTTATTTTAACTTGCGATTCTATGTGACCATGTGAAGTTTTATAAAACTATCTAATGATGCCGCCATCTTGACATTGATTTTGGCACCGGTATTTGACACGATAGTGATTAATTTAACGGACATGTTAAATTAATTAGTAATATTATAGAAATTATCACCCCAATTATGGCCAAAATCTTTAACGAGTCCGTAGACACAGGGATATTTCCAAACTTAATGAAATATAGTAAATTGATCCCAGTCTTTAAATCTGGAAAGAGCGACCCATTACAGACCCATCTCGATCTTGCTAACTCTTAGCAAGGTTTTTGAGAACCTGCTCATTTTAAATCAGCTGCTCGGGCACTTTAATTTAAATAACTTACTTCATCCTGAGGAGTATGGGTTTACCAAGGGCCGGTCTACAACGGATGCGGGCGTGAGGTTATTGAAGCATATCTTCGATGCGTGGGAGAAATCACAAAATGCCATAGGAGTATTTTGTGATTTGTCCAAGCCATTTGATTTTTCTTACAAGTTTACTTGAATAAAGAATATTTTGAATTTGAATTTGAATAGCTGTGATAGCCCAGCGGTGAGGCCGTGCGGCTCTTTCGACTCTTTCAAACCCCGGGCAGGCACCAATGAGTTTTTCTATTAAAACTCATGTGTCTTATTGATAATTGCAATTTATCACACGCTTTTCGGTGAAGGTAAACATGGTGAGGAAAGTTGCTAATTTTTTAGGGACTTCTGGGGATAAGTGTATGATAAGTGTGTATATAAGCTGTGATAGCCTAGTGGTGAGACCGTGTGACTCTAGAGACGACATAGGTTCAAACCCCGGGCAGGCACCAATGAGTTTCTCCATTAAAACTTGAACGAGAACATCATAAGAAAACCTGCATATCTCCAAAGAATTCTTGAGATATGTGTAACCTACCAATCCGCATTGGAGCAGCGTGGTAGGTCTTAGCTCCAACCCTTCTCTCCAAAAACGGAGATAGGATGCCTTAGCCCAGCAGTGGGCATAATAACAGGCTGTTACTTTACTTTTAAGTGTGTATAATATGTGATAAGTGGTGGGTCTTAGCTACTTAGTAATAACTTTTCTCGTTGCGTGGTTCTGTCCACGCCAGTAGAAATATACTGCAATCAATATACGCTCTTTTCGTATTTTAGCAGCCGAAGCGAGGAATTCCCCTGAGCGGGCGGTGGACGCGTTTGAAGAACAAGGCACACCTGCGGATAGACCCATGTCCACCGTGATGGCGACCATGTGGCTTGGAACCAAGAGCGGGAACCTCTACGTGCATTCCGCCATACACAACTATGGCAAGTGCTTGGCAAGGTAACGAATAAATTGTCGCGTAATATTAATAAGCCTAAAAATATTACAGTTGCATACCTGGGTCACGTACTCAGGCATCGACGATACGAGTTATTGCAACTGATAATGATGAGGAGACCTGGCCGTAGAATGAAATCTTGGTTACGAAACATCCGGGAATGGACGGGCATTAAGAGCGCTCCCGAACTCTCACACTCTCATATAGGGACGATTCAATAACGTGTGACCTTACGAAGGTTGTGTGCACACCGCGTGTTATTTGTGTTACTTAACCGCGTTGGTGAAGTGTATACTCCGGGAGAAACAGACATTACGTGTCCGTGGAAGACTGTAGAGGCGAGCCAACGGTTTCGGGAATCGGCCAAGTACATACAAGCACACACACACACACGTACACATATACACGCAGTTATTCATGAGGCCGGACCGCATACAGCTGACGGCCGCATAAGGTAGGTTGAGACGCCGAGACGGCGTGCCCAGGTCTCGGAGGTTGTTTCATCCGCCCGCACGTTTGTGCGGAACATCTGAAATTATTTAACTAGTTGTTGTTGTCGCAGGGTGAAGCTAAACGACGCCATCTTGTCGATCGTATGGTGCGCGTCTCGCTGTGTGGTGGCCCTGGCTGATGGCACCATCGCCATATTCACGCGCCTCTCCGACGGCCAATGGGATTTCACGCAGTACTGGCTGATGACGTTGGGCGATCCCAAGTGCTCCGGTATGAAATAACTTTTTGTTATTTAATCATTATTGTTAAAAAGAAACAATCCTCGAAACAAGGTCTTTTGGTGACCCTAAGTTATGTAATAGTTTATATACCTATAACAATTAATAGTATTGATTATATTGATAGTAGCAGTCTTCTGAATTATTTTTGTTAAAAACTGTTTTATTGCCTTAAATTGCCGTGTATGTGTGAGAAGGTGGAATCTTGCAAGTTAAAATTGATCCACTTCCCGTTGTCCGATTGAGCTGAAATTTTACATACTGCTCTAGTCCCGATGACAAATCTCGAGCTGCTGTCAGGATTGGCTCCAGAAGAGGGAACTTCTCATGTGATTTATTCTTCGGACACAGCGACATGTCCGCCGTTGTCCGTGTCGCAGACAAAAGACCTAATTAATATCATTGAATAGTGCACAAAAGTCATTGTAGAATTATTTTACTATAATAGATCATTATTGTTATAATACAAATAAGAATAAAATCATTATATCTTTCTTTTTACATACTGACTGATACTCAGTCTTTATTTATAGTAAAATTACACTGGTAGACACAAAAAAGTGGAAAGTGCATTTGACCCAACCGACTTATGGGTATAGTACCCTACATTAAATAATGCACATTGAGGTTTAGAACGGAACAGCCGGCCAGTTCGATTTCGTAGAGTCACTCAGTTACTCAGTTAGTATGTGACGTCACACACGGGTTCGTCAGTCTGTACGACAGAGACAATGCTCTATGAAGCAGAACTAGCCGATTTTCTCTTTCTAAGCCTCGATGTGCATTATTTTTTGCCGGGTACTATACGTATTTCGATCCACTGAATCTGAATTCAGTTTGAACTATACTCTCAAAATTTTGGGAAAACTTAACAAATAAATAAAAGATACGAAAATCGGATAATATCATATTGAGGTAATAAACTGTTCTCAGAAGTTTTTATGGTTTTAGAGAGCTTACGGTTATAAGCAAAAAGATATAGTTCTTTTTCACTCTTGGAATACAAATTTTTCCATGTCATTACAGTAATGTATTCAGTTAATGTATTCAAATTCAAAATATTATTTATTCAAGTAAACTTGTAAACAAGTGCTTTTGAATCGTCAAATCTACTGCTGATTCGGAAAACTGTTCCTACCGAGAAGAGCCCGCAAGAAACTCGGCGGTTGCTCTTTTCAAATAAAATTCTTATAACTAGTTACATTTGGTTATTACTATCTCGTACAGGGTAGAGGAGTAGCTATATCCACGCATTTTTATCATCTATATAATCCCCCATAGTAAAGTAGGCTTTTTGTATCAGCCTCCGTTTAACAGCGCTTCTAATCTGTTGTAGTGGAAAAGACAAAATCGATTGCGGTATTTTATTATAGAATCTTATACCCAAAGCCACAAATGACTTATTAAGTTACAGATGAATTTCCTAGAACATCATGGTGGCGTAATAAAAAAATCCTATAAATATTTGCGGATTTACCCCATAACAATATTCCATAAGACATAATGCTATGGAAGTAAGCAAAATAAACAAGTTATGGTGTTTCGAACGTTCAGTTCGGTGCCTGAGCGCCGTCGGCAACACGGTGTGGTGCGGATACCGTAACCGAGTACTTGTGGTCGAGCCACGCTCGCGGCGGCTGCTGCACTCGCTGGAGGCGCACCCGCGGCACGAGAGCCAAGTGAGGCAAATGGCGGCCCATCGGGACGGTGTCTGGGTGAGTTTTGATCACACTATTTATAGGCACTATAACAAAACTATCTCGCTATAATCCGCGCGGGTTAAGCGAATGCATGCAAACCTAATGTGTATGAAGCAGGCAAAATCGACTGTTTTGAATAAAATGACGCGCGCGACGCGACGCGAACGCAAGCTAGGACTTTTTATGCATTCGTTCACTACGAGAGCGGCCTCCCGCAGTCACCCGGCAGACACGATAGAGAGAGGCCGCGCGCGGTTTGAACGCGGCTTTGACGCGGCATTCCTTTTCTTACGCACGTGTAGAATTTTGCGTTTCGGGTGTTGTTCTCAGATTTAGTGACGCGTTTAATCAGTGAAGCGTTTGAGAAGACGCGACCGTCCACGGTTTTAGTGGGCGTTGGGTTACTATTCTCCGATATAGGGACGATTCAATAACGTGTGACCTTACGAAGGTTGTGTGCACACAGGGTGTTATTCGTGTTATTTAACCGATATAGTGAAGTGTATACTCCGGGAGAAACAGACAGTACGGGTCCGTGGAAGAGTGCTGAGGCGAGCCAACGGTTTCGGGAATCGGCCAAGTACATACAAGCACACACACACACGTACACATATACACGTAGTGACTCATGAGGCCGGACTACATACAGCTGACGGCCGCATAAGGTAGGTTGAGACGCCGAGACGACGGGCCCAGGTCCCGGAGGTTGTTTCATCCGTCCGCACGTTTGCGCGGAACATCTACGAACCTTACACATGCAGGACAAGCCACCACACGAACCCCGAGGCTCCTCCACCAGCAACAACGCACACAAGCAGAACACACCCACCACCACAACAATCTCGACGATCGTTTCGCTCCGAAACCAAAGCATCATCAGGAGGATAGGCTCCACGACAAAATCGCAATGATTTTCGGTTTCGGAGTGAAACGATCGTCGAGATTGTTGTGGTGGTGGGTGTGTGTGCTGCTTGTGTGCTTTGTTGCTGGTGGAGGAGCTTTGGAGTTTGTGTGGTGGCTTGTCCTGCACGTATAAGGTTCGTAGATTTTGCCTGTTTCATACACATTAGGTTTGCATGCATTCGCTTAACCCGCGCGGATTATAGCGAAGTAGTTTTGTTATAGTGCCTGTAATATGGAAATCCGCAAAGTAACGCCTGCTTCTATAAATCACGATATTTATATCTGAAGTGAAAACTTCTATGGCGGCACTGTGCACTTTGTTGAGATGGGTCAAAAAATGGAGGGAGAGTAGACCGCCGTAGGACCTACGTACGGCGTAGGAGAGTTAGTAAAAAAGTTTTCTACCGCGCGGTCAATGTAAGCCTGCGTCTATTGTTTCGTTTTGCTGACGCAAATGTGTCATCTTTATTTACGATAGCGCAATAAATTAATATTGCATATCACCACATTAATTATAGTTCATTTATAAAGCAATTCGTGCAAAATTATTGCCTGACCATTCCAAAATATCAAAAGCGCACAACGTTACTATTCAAGTTTTCACTTCGGGTTTCTTTCTTCAACCCCAATTCTTTTTTCCAAAAATGAAGACGCAAGGAGGGAAACGGAAGTTATGTGTCTAATCGATAATAGCCATTTATTATACGGTTTTCGGCGAAATAAAAGATCGTGAGGAAATCTGCGTATCTGCGTTGGAGCAGCTTGATGGCGTTCTCACCAAAAACGAAGAGAGAAAGCCTGTGCCCAATAGTGGGATAATTACTTGCGTTACTTAAGTGTTACTTTTACCCAATTTTTCAGGTGTCTATAAAAATGGATTCCGCATTGAGATTGTACCATGCGCACACGTACAAGCACCTGCGCGATGTGGACATAGAGCCTTATGTCAGCAAGATGCTCGGCACTGGGAAGCTGGGCTTCTCGCTGGTACGGATCACCGCGCTGCTCATCAGCTCGGGCAGGCTCTGGATCGGCACCAGTAACGGCGTGGTCATCTCAGTGCCGCTGTCCGAAGCCTCCTCGGTTACCGCCTCCAACGTCTCAAGGGTTCCTTTGCCCGGTAAGATTTCTCTAGAACCACTACATCATCACGCCAAGTGGCAGTACATTATAAAACAAATAACTTTCTGTCAGCTTTTCTTTCAATAACCAATTACCAAGTAAGTAATTTGTTAAGGTTGTGTGTAAATTGGTTGAAACTAAATAACTTATATAATAAGGCGTTACTTTGCGGAGATCCATAATACAAAAGTAATACTAAAATTATTTTGCTATAATCCGCGATACAGTAAATAGAAAATATATATAGTGCTAAATGTATAGTGGACTATCCGTTTTTTCATACCCGTTACATGCAGGATTCGTAAAAACACATGCACAAACCTCCACCACTTCCACCACAATACACAAGCCTTAACACGTTCACTATCACTAACTCAACAATCATGCTTCAACAACAATGATGCTTCGGTTGCGGGGCGAAACGATTGTTGAGTTTGTGATAGTGAATGTGTGTATTGTGGTGGCAGTGGTGGAGGTTTGTGCATGTGCGTGTGGTATCCAACTGCATAGAATAGACCACTCTCATTTCTTACCGAGGTGTCATAAGAGGCGACTAAGTTAAATGCCGTGTGGTATCCGGCTGAGTACAATAGACCACCCTCATTTCTTACCGAGGTGTCGTAAGCGGCGACTAAGGTAAGTTGACGTCAGGCAGGCGGCCGGTCGTAAAATATCTAGCCAAATCATATGACAATATGATATAACATGTTGTGCCGACCCCGAATTTGTGTTTTGTTTCATATAAACCAAACTGGACGGTCTAACAGTACGAACGCCTACCTCTAGTTTCAATACAATACGCAATTTGTTTTGATAGGCGTGGCGCATGCGTCCGTGGTGCGTGCGGGCACGGGCGCGCCCACCGCTGGCCTCAGTCCCAGCGACTGCATCCCGTGGTGCTCGATGGCCCACGCCCAGCTCAGCTTCCACGGGCACCGCGACGCCGTCACGTTCTTCGTCGCGGTGCCCGGCGCCGGGTCGCAGGTGTCGCCGGAATCGCCGCCGTCGCACCCGTCGCAGCCGTCGCAGCCGCCGCCGCAACTCCCGCCGCCGACGCTCGTCGTCTCCGGCGGTGAGGGATACATCGACTTCAGAATAGGTGAGATTTAAACATTCCACACGTCAATTGTACTGTTCCCTCATCATATCATTGTCCTGCCCTTACCCACTATAAGTTTCTTTAATAATTTATCTTTTACTATTAATGTACCTATACTACGTTCTCACTACGGTCGCTGGGAGAGATCTCTTATAGAGATAAGTAATCCTTTGTACTTGTTTTCTTTACCTGTATTCTCTTATATATTTTAATTTTGGTACATAAATAAATAAATAAATAAGTGGGGTCGGCACGACATGTTTTACGCATGATGTAAGATGATCTGGCTAGATATTTTACGGGTCGCCCTTTACGACCCCTCGGTAAGAAATGAGAGTGGTCTATTCTACTCAACCGGATACCACACGGTGAATTTTTTTTTATTTTAGTGTTCCCTGCCACCACTAATGTTTATGTTGACTGAAGCACACAAAGGTCACTTGGTTGTACTCATTAATGAAATCACACTACAGAGTTTTAAGCCTATTAACACTATTGAACACCAACTGCATACTAAAAAGATCATTCGACAGACACAACAAGTTGGACCTTAAGCGATGAATGATAGCGTATGATACATTCACACTAATATTTATTAAAAATGGTTAGAAAACGTTATAACGTTAATGCCTAAATTGTATAGAATATCCGTCCCATACAAAGCAATTGTAACAAAAAACCATTATAAATTATACAAGAAAGTCCCAGGACTTTATAAAACGAAAATGTAAAATTGATAATGCATTCGAATATTTTGAAATATTTCTTTATAATTCCAGATAACTAAGACTATGTTATAGTACCTTTATCTCTCAAGTTGTCTCTTTAATTCTCTTGACTTTTGATTAGCAATGAATTTATTTTTATTTATTTATTCCTTGAGCAATTGTAGCAAGTGCATTTTACATCTATACTTGAGAAAAAAGCACCAGACTAACTTAGTCAGTTAGTTAGCTAGTCCTAGACCTGTGCTAGGACTAGCAAGAGTCAATAAGTTTTCTATTTTGCTTAATGCCAGGTATCGACTAATATGAACAAATATATAAAAAAAAGGATAGATAACGAAAAGAAAATGAAAATGATTGAAATGTTGAAAACATGTATAATGACAGAACTAATAATAATCACAGAAATATGATAACAATTATGTTTCCTGTTAGATTTCGCCTAAAGTGTAATAAAGGCGATTTGAATTTACCTCACACAGTATTAATGTAAAATTAATTATCACAAAATATCTCACTACTGGTGTACAAAACCTGCTTTTGGCTTTTCCGAGGCAAATTTATCTGATAGACTAATGTTACAGAGCAATACAAATTTCCACTTAGGAGCTTTATATTTCGCATATACCACCTCATAGTCATGTAATAGAATAAGGATTCTCGGAAGTTTTGAAGATATTTAAGTATGCACATTACATTCCTGTAATATTAAAGTAGATGAACATTATTTTGCTCCCCCATTAATAATTTGTCCGACGATTCTTATTTAATTGCATCATTGAAACGGGCAAAACGCACGCAATATAGTGCTTTGGCGCTTTTAAAATAAGATATTCGCTTTTAATTTTATCTTGGACTGGGTTTATTTGCATAGAATTATAAAAATTATTTTTCAAATAGAAAATTTATATGCAGTGGCTTATATACCAAAAAGATAGGCCAAGGTGCTTTTGAGAGTCTGGACAATATAAAGTTTGCATTAAGGAACATCCTTTAACATTTACTGCATTATAAGACTATGTTTTATTATTAATTTCATTCACCTACAAGATCTATATGTGGGAATATAATTATAGGAATAAATTATTTTGTTTTACATCTAATTCGATACTAAATAATTAAATATTGGGTTTAGTTGAAATATGTGGGATATATATCCTTTTGAATTTTGTTTGTATGCATATGATATCTTTTAGTAATAAATAAATAAAATGCCATACAGACCCATTCTATAACCTGCCATCTAAGGTTTTTTTTTAAATTGTATACATTGGTAACTTTACACGAACATATAAAAATAGTATTGTTATTTTATGTTGGAAAACATTGAATGTGGCATTGTTTTCTACATTGTTTATTTAAACAAAATATTATTTATTTGGAATGAGATTTAATTTTGGACTACAAGCAAAGACACACTAGAACTTTACTGCATGTATGTTTTTTTAGAATTTCAATTATTTCTGTTCTCTTTTTTAATTATTTTGGGGACAATTCTGACGAAATATACAAAAGACCATGTATCAGTGGTAGCATTTATATTTTTTTGCCATTAGAAGAGCATGCCGATGACGCTCGAGATACCGCCTCCCACCTCATTGTATGGCAGATTTGATTCCTGTACCTGATAGCATATAAGGCAATAAACTTATTGTGGTTCCGACCGGTACGTCCTTTAAATTTACGGCACCAAAAGCATGAAGCTTGGGGACTCTATATTACCAATCATACGCACCCAGCTGTATCTATGCTAATTTTCTACGCCAATTTGCTGCGAGCTTTTAGGACGTTGTCTATTTCATCATTTATTTTTTATATATTACAATATATGAAGTTATTTTATTTAAAAAAAAGCATCTACATACAGGGTGGTACCGACCGTACGATGTCAAATAAATCCATTGATCATTTGTACGTAATAAATAACTGTAGCATTATTTCGTAAAAAATAAATATAATTTAATTGAGATCTGGCTTTGTTAGTAATGGTTTACTGACCTGTACCATGAACTCTTATTGCGACTCAATTGAAGACTTAAACTAAATTGTTTTGCTTTTTCATACCATGACGTCTTAAAGACGCACACTATAAGTCGTTGCGGAATTAGCGTTCGGAATACGTCCTAAGAACATGTGAGTAAAAGAGACAGAGATATCTATAGTTCATATAACGTTGTCCTTTTCAAACACACTTCATGGTACGAAAAGAAAGCGGTTGAGTTTATACTGACTTTGATTTGAATCGTTTTTGGCACCAGCACTAGGCTAAGGCCTGTAGCTATCGAGGATTAATGTCATATCGTCAGTACCACTGTATACTGTCATTAGTTTATTTATGGATAACGTATACGTGCAAGATTACAATTATCAAATGTTTACACACTTTTTTTTCTATATCCCAAGTAATTATTTGCCAATTTATTTTATACATACCTGAAAGCTCGGAGCATGTGGGATCATTCAAAAGCGAATCTCTCTTGATGTATAATTATTAACACGCTTTATAACTCAGTCGTGTCTACGTCATCGGTTCTTTACCATCACTGTTATTAACAATAGTTTTTTCACTAACAATTGATTAACAGTAAAAATATTTTTAACTCCCAACTGTAACATTTCTAACATGTTTAAAATAAATTAAAGTTTTAAAGTTGGTGAGTATGTTTTGGGCTGTGATAGCCTAGCGGTGCGACCGTGCGACTCTCTAGAGGCGACATAGGTTGAAACCCCGGGTAGGCGCCAATGCGTTTTTCTATTAAAAACTTATCTGACTTATTGATAATTGCAATTTATCACACGCTTTTCGGTGAAGGAAAACATCGTGAGGAAACCTGCATATCTCTAGAGAATTCTAGGGATATGTGCAACCTACCGATCCGCATTGGAGCAGCGTGGTAGGTCTTAGCTACAATCCTTCTCTCCAAAACGGAGAGAGGAGGCCTTAGCCCAGCAATGGGCATAGTAACAGGTTGTTACTTTACTTTACTTTACTTTATGTTTTGGGCATGCGTTTCCAGATTTCAGGACTAAAGTTCAACGATAAATTATTTTATCAATTCGACCCTAGTTTGGGTACTTGAAAAGTAAATATTTTATGTTGCATTACTATTAGGCAATTCAATAAATTTGATAGAATATATTTTTTTTAATCTTTTGTTTATTTGATCTCCAACTGTATTTACAATAAACCTGATTTTAATTGATTTGATTTATCTTGGTAAAAATTTTGGCCAAACGGTTTCGGTACAGAACGGAATTCGTCACAACTTTATAAAATTATTAATTGTAAAACGATTATCTCATCCAGATTTTTACTTGATTTATTAGGTCTTTTCGTCTGAATATTACCTACATTTTGATTCACTTCGACGACTTAGAAATTATTATTAGAATAAAAGGCAATATTTTTGCAGAGAAAATGAAACATTTTTTTAAATTCCGTTTAAACGTTACTGTATAAGGTCTAGTTACGTCGCAAATAACCCCAAAAATCAAAATCCCAAAAAGCTGTCTGTCTGTAATAGATTTTCTCAAAATCTGCTGAACGGATTTTTGTACGGTTTTCACCAAAAGATAGTGAAATACTTCCGGGTGGTTTAGGTAAATAGTACATATCGGTATTATGTAAACTATATTGAAGAGATCGAGCAGTTGTTAAAAAACTTACTTGCTGAAGCTTTAGTCGCGTGCGCTGCGTAAACCAGCAGAGACACGTTAAAGTAATGTACTAGAGAATTGTAGATATATAAAAATACAAAAAAGTCCGGGATAGCATGTCTCTATCTGTTATTGCTAGCTCACAATAACTACTTTTATGTTTAAAATTTGAATACTAGAAAAAGTAAAGCCGCCGGCACAGCTAGTTATATATATTTTCTATTAAATTTATCGCGGATTATAACAAACTAATTTTATTTGTCTAATCACACATAAAGATATAGTTCGGTAGCCTCATTTGCTTCCTTTTTTCCGATGGACACATCGGAGAGCCATCTCAGGCTCTAGTATAATACGTCATACGTCACATCGACTGCGAACCGGCAATATATCCCATCGCAATTTTAAGCCAAAACACTTTTTAACGGCATCGGGTACTACTGCCCATCATTTACCGTATCAACATGTATCTACTAGAAAATATGGAAACAAATAAACGTATTTAAAGTCAACCATTTTTTTTTATTACATAAAAATCATTGCGAATGTATTAATAATCACGTTTTTTCTTCCTCCTGAAAAGTTGTCACAAATAAAATAGGACAATTTGCCAGTTCACAATCGATATCCTGTCCCTCCGTCCAGCATTCTCTGTATGTAGTATGTCGTTTGCGCGTCGCTCGCTATGTTTTGCGTGTTGAACGGGTGTCCGACGGGTGTTAACGGATCAGTGAGGTGTCGTGTGCTCCGCAGCGGACTCCGAGATGGAGGAGAGCGCGGCGGCGGCCGAGGACGGGTCCTCGAGCGGGCACAGCTCGCTGGCCGAGCGGGCGGCGCGCAGCCACCTCATCGTGTGGCAGGTGGCGGCCGCCTAGCGCCGCGCCGCGCCGCGCCCGCGCCCGCGACCGCCGTCCGACAGCGACTACGTGTACGTGTGCACGTCCGCCAAGCCCGCGGACATACACTAACACCGCACCACATCACACCAGATCACACCAGATCATACCACATCACACCAGCCCGACCGCCATTCGCGCCTACGAATGTATCCACTAAGTCTCGCAAACATGCTGCATGCTAAGTCGAAGGGTATCGAAGCGTCAATTTCGTCACAATAAAAGCAAAGTTGAACCACCTAGTCTGTTCATACGGATACGCGCGCGTTCGCTCCTCTATGCGTATCGTTCACACCTTTTCGTTCTTTGTCCTTATTATTGAATGAAACTCATATATTATAACAATAAGGCTTGTTTATTTGCTAAAACTTATAATATCATTGTTCCGCACAAACGTGCGGGCGGATGAATCAACCTCCGAGACCTGGGCCCGTTGTCTCGGCGTCTCAACCTACCTTATGCGGCCGTCAGCTATATGCGGTAAATCTGAGAACCACACCCAAAACGCAAAATTACACATGTGCGTTATACAATAAAGCCGTATACAGGCGCACGCGTCCTGTCTTTATCGTATTCGAAACGTCACTAACTGTCGGCCGCTCGCGTCGGCAATCGAATGCATAAAGGTCGTTGATCCGGCCGGTCGCGTCGCATCGCGCGCGTCGATTTATTCAAAACAATCATCATCCTCCTGCTATCATAACTTATAATGTAGCAATAAAATACTTTTGCACATTAAATAAACTATAGCACATAGCTACCTACCTAAAGTTAAAGTAAATAAAAAAAAACTGAAGTTATTTAATGATATATTATATTTTAAATAAAATCAATAGGCTTATATTCACGCCGATCGTTCTTTTATTTTCCATCGCAGGTATAGAAAAGGAAAATTTTGCAGGGAAAAACTTCGTCGATCGAAACTAGGTTGATGCTTCGATTCGCGTCAAATCGGTCAAGCTAATACGAATTCGCACTTAACGTGTGTGTCCGCGTGAACATGGACGCTTCCGTGCGGTTTTTTTTAAATACTAGTGGTTTGCGAACTAGATACCTTCAATTATATACTTTGACGCTTCGATCCTCTTCGACTCTTAAACTAGAACGCTCCGACCCAAAGATAGATACGTGTGTTATCTCATTTTTGCACATTCGAAATACCGTACAAAGCTTAATATCTATTATATAAAAGGTGTACCGTTATGTTTCTAACGATACACTATTCTCAACAGCACAAATTTAGTTTCAAACTCGTAGTTAGTAAACGGTGATTCTTTAAAAGAAAGTGTATTAAGTAGTCATAGCATCCGTTTTGTACGTTTTCGATTAATGAAATACATTCGAGGGCGCGCGGTAAGAAAGGATTCGATTTAAGTAACGTAGGATCATCACGGAGCATAAATCACGTCATTGGTTCCCATTTTATAAGTTGCCATATGTCGTTGGTCCTTTTGAATCCATTTTTACATCATCTCGACTTCAACTGAGCACTCGGCTATTGAGTTGAATCTGATATTATTTACTTTCAAATTTTCCAAAAGATCTTTCGATCCATAAGACTTTTCGAACATTTTAAATATCACTACGAGTGTATCGTGACTATATTATTGTCGAATTTACATGCTCCCCGTATTTACATGCTCTCCGAAGCCGCTGTGACTCGCGATGAACTCGTTGCAATCGCATCGATCGGGATATATATAAGAATAAGAATATAAACTACTTTATTAATAATTACAAAACAAAATTATGTATAAATCTTTAAACTAAAAAAAACTAATGATTTAATAACTAAAATTACCTTAAATTAAAGCCGAATGCACTATGAAATTAAATCGTTTTTCCTCATTAAAATTATCAACGTTTAAATGTTTGAAATCGCTCTCCTGTACAGCTGTGATTTGACAAATATCACGTTGTTCTTACGAGCTGTGATAGCCCAGCGGCGAGACCGTCCGACTCTTTCGAGGGGAACACGAGGTCAAACCCGGGCAGGCACCGATGAGTTTTTCTATTAAAACTCATGTCTCTGATTGATAATTGCAATTTATCACACGCTTTTCGGTGAAGGAAAACATCGTGAGGAAACCTGCATATCTCTAGAGAATTCTGTAGATATGTGTGACCTTCCGATCCGCATTGGAGCAGCGTGGTAGGTCTCAGCTCCAACCCTTCTCTCCAGAAACGGAGAGAGGAGGCCTATTCCCAGCAGTGGGATTGTAACAGGCCGCTACTTTACTTACGTTCTCCTAAGGAGGCGATATATATATAAAATTGACGAAATATCCATCGTTAGCTGAAATCACTCCAGAATATTGCAACGGACATGTTGCGATACACTCGTTGATAGTGGTGATACATTATCTCTTTGAAAACGATACACTAATGACCGAGTGCTCAAATGTAGTCCACACATCAAACAAGGCGCTCAGCAACAAGCGTGGTTCGGTACACGACAGTCGCCCGGTCTGGCGACAATGAATCTCGCGCGCGACAGCGCACGGCGCATAGACGTTATGAATCATATTACGTAGTGGTTTTTTTAGTGTTGCGTGCTTAAGTTTCGACTGAACACCCTTCGCTTCACCCCGGCTGCTTCTTTTGTATTATATCGCTCGCCGTCTCCTATCGTAACGTGTTAAGTGCTGCACCGAGAGCACGCGAACCTACAACTTCCCTTTCTTTATGCGAACGCCTTTTTGTCGATCGAAGAATGCATCGGTCCTTGAAACGAATTGTTACAGAAGTAGAATACGTAAAAGTTAAAATCTTACATACGCTATCCTCTCTCATAAAGCAAATGATGACAAACTGAAAACTTTCCATTTTTTTAAATTAAAAAACATCGTTAATTACGATCAAACAGCTGTTCGGCCGAGCAGCAAACGATTTCTATGGGTGTAAAACACCTCGATAGGTTCAAATTGGTGCACCACCTTGATTTAATTAACCACCTTGTGATTTAATCCTTCACTTTAAACTGTTAAACACGTCACACTAGGCTAGTATGATTTATTCGATTGTTCCGTAATCTGATCTGGACGAAAGATCTCCATATAACATCGTTGTTATGTTTAGGCAAGTCGAAAGCGAAATGATTTTAACCTCATAGCTAAAGTAAAGGAATTTGAATTTTTCAATTCACACTATCGTGGGTGGTATTTATGTATAAATACGGACTATACACCAAGTCTTATTGTATCGGGTTAGCCCGGCTAGTTTCAAGTTTCAAGTCCATCCGGTGTCATTGTTCCTAAATTCTTCATTCGGCGTTATCTCGGCGGGAATTCGAGTTGAATTTGAGTTTATCTTATACTGAAGTTTTATTATAAACGAGGGATCGTTGTAAGTTGCTCGCTCTCCGGTGCCATGTATCCACGCGGTCGGTGTATATATCGCGCGTTTAGTTTTAAAGTGATCGAATCCAAAAAAGTTGTATTGTAAATTAAAACGTGACGCCTGCGAAACTCGTGAGTCTCAAAGGGGCCCATAAATTAAAAGAGTAAGAAAACTAACTTGTCATAACTCGACGAAATCTAATTTTGAATTCCGTCACTTTAATGCTATGCGTTTTAAATAAATCTCATCTTAGACGTAATGTACAAGATATAACCACCAAATATTCTTTTTTAGAATCTTTATTAGTTAGTATCTAGCGTCCTAGGTTACATATATATAGTGAATTTGTATTTAAAAATTGTTAGAACATGTATCTCTCTTATTATAAATATATATTTTGTTTTCGACTGATAACAGTGCGGGCTGTGGTTTTCACTTACATCACAATGTTAGTTTGTAAGTGAATGTAGAAATATGTAAACTTAGTGCGTTGTCCGGTCAACCGCGGACGAACGGTACGCTCGAGTCGATTTTGTGTTATTTAACTAATAAATGTTTATATTGGGAAAGCTGGGTGGTATTATGTTCAACTTGCAATTATATGTCTAGTAATCGTACCACCACTCCGCATCGACTTCAGTATGATTATTGCAAACAAGTAAATTATTACGAAACAAAATCTTTAAAGATTGATTTTTTCCATATTCGACTACCTTAACGTAACGCCAATTTATAAAAGTGACATCTTGTGACCGCAGTTCGTAGTTGTAGCGTCCCCCGCATATTTAGTGACCAACGAATACTATATATATGATATAATATATCGCCCTATCCGAAGAACGGTCACATTTGATAGTAGCCCGGTGGATAACCTATATAATAGTTATCCACGAGTGAAATTCACCATTTCGTATTGAATAGATTAGTGTGTACGCACTATTCGCAACGTGACACACGTATTATGTACGTACGACAAGAGAAGAATGGAGTTACGCGCTGGCTGGACGCTAATGTCAAGGACACTTGAGTGCATTTAAAAAAACTCGCACTCAGCACACAGTTCACATCAATTTGAACCACTGATAGATTGAAATCCTTTGACGCTCCCTTAAAATACCAAAATCGTTTATACGGAATCCTATTAATACGTTATCACTCAGTGTTAAAGCTGTGATAGCCTAGCGGTGAGACCGTGCGACTCTCTAGAGACGACATAGGTTCGAACCCCGGGCAGGCACCGATGAGTTTTTCTATTAAAACTCATGTGTCTAATTGATAATTGCAGTTTATCACACGCTCTTCGGTGAAGGAAAACATCGTGAGGAAACCTGCATATCTCTAGAGAATTCTGTAGGTATGTGTGACCTACCAATCCGCATTGGAGCAGCGTGGTACGTCTTAGCTCCTTCTCTCCAAAAACGGAGAGAGGAGGCCTTAGCCCAGCAGTGGGCATAGTAACAGGCTGTTACTTTACTCAGTGTTATTGTTTTTAAATGTTAATCGATTAGATTTGAGCCGTACTATTCTTACATAAAATCTTTTCCCAATATGAATTTTGTGTATTCCTTGTTATCATTAGAAGATAATTAGCAATATTACTTATAGCAATACTTATAAAGACTTGTAGAGGTAGACTTAATTGAATGACCATCTTTTATGTACTTGATTCGTCCTAAAAATGATGTTTTAATGTTGTATTTGTTTCGATGTCGTGTATATAAATGTATAATATAAATGGAATTAAAATTGCAAGTTTTTCTATAATACCACGCTTTCTCGATGAGCTAATGGTGCAAATTTATTTTTATTATTAATAGTTTTAAAATATATTTATTAATGTGTGTTCTTTGATATTTCTTTTTAAGTATATAATTTGAACAGTAACGGTGTCAGATCCCATTTCTGTATTTATTGTGCAGTGATTAGAAATTAAAAATCCAAACAAACTTCCAATGAATTTTTTCCCGCCAACGCACTTTCGCAGTATCGTACCTAGTTCTAAGTCACAGATTCTTGTCTTTGTACCGTTTTCTAATAGTAAATGATATTTGTCTATGGGATTTGTATGCCGTTGCTGTTTTGTCATCATGATTGCATAATTTTTTTACCAATGTTTTTTCATCATGAATAATAAAATTATTAATTAGTGCTATTGTTAATATTTACCCTCGTAAGAACAATCAAAACTTTCTACAAATCCTGTATTTAGAGCATATGTCATACTTTAACATATTCAGATGATCAAAGACAAACGTGAGCGATTATTTTTTTTCGCTCGAATTTTATTTATGTTATAATGTTTTAAGTTTTTTTGAGATGTTTAGTTTTATTTATTATTCGTGTACATAATTTTTTTGCGTCAATTGATGTAGTTAGGGAAGTGAGTGTAACCGTTTCGTATATAGGACCGTAATTTAACAGATTTTCTGTTCGTAAATGATTTTTTTTTGTCTATGGTAAACTACTTAACAGCGTAACTTCTGCTGCATAGAAACTGCTTAATAAAGAAGTAGAAAATATTATACTGTAGTATAAGAAATCAAAAGGAAATCTGCATTATATCATATTCGTAGACGGGCCTATATATGAGGTGGATAACTTGATTTTATCAAAATGGGTACAAGGTGAAGGCGCGTGCGGTGGTATATAGTAGTTGAGAACGCGCCCGACCGCCCCTAGTCAAAGCAATCGAACTATAATAACTGCTGAACTTAGCTAATTGTTTTGCTAGTGTAGAGGGTTCATTCACGTTGGTAAACGTCAAACTGTATAATGGAAATTTAGAGGAATAAGAAGATTCCTCTTAAAGTCAAAGTGCACGCAAAACTTGATCAGGCGTTGCTGCGTCTAGGTACTGAAAAATTAACAACAGTCTGAAACTCCTATGTACTATAAAACGTCCTAGATTATGGTATACTCGTCTAACGTGGAGAAGAAGGTTTTTTTGTTTTATATATAAATTTTTTTCTTGACTTTATTGTCGAACATAAATAGTCAGATTTTTGTGTTTGAGAGGTAATATGAAGGAATAGTCACGATATCGCTTCCGATATACAATGAGGGTATTCTATTTAATGATTCTCATTTAAAATGTGACTATGGAGACAGAAATAGTAATTATAATATAATCGTTTCTTATAAATAAGAAACGATTATATTATAATTACAAAATTGCAAAGCGAAGCATTACCCAATCAAACATTGTTATAAAATAATCGGTTCAACCCCACCATTTATTTTATTTTACCTCTGAACACGTGCAACAAGCTTGAAATTGAAACGTTTATCTGATCGAGCGATTTTGTCGTGGAGTCTATCTCCTGATAATGCTTCGGTTGCGGGGCGAAACGATTGTTGAGTTTGTGATAGTGAACGTGTGTAGTGCTTTGTGTATTGTGGTGGCAGTGGTGGAGGTTTGTGCATGTGTTTTTACGAATCCTGCATTTAACGGGTATGAAAAAACGGATAGTCCACTATACATTTAGCACTATATATATTTTCTATTTACTGTATCGCGGATTATAGCAAAATAATTTTGTTATTACTATTGTATTATGGATCTCCACAAAGTAACGCCTAATTCTATAAATTATTTTCTGGGATGTTTTTTCTAGATTATAGATACGCCTTAGTAATTTGATGCTTCGATACGTTTAGACTGTGAACTAGCATTAACTCAGTGTTACAACGTGAACGGCCCTTTTAGTGATAAGACAGCCATTATTAAAGGGTGTGATGTCAATATTTGCCTTAAGAATGTACATCGCGCATTGTATGTGGGCATTAATATAATGTTAGCTTGATTATGGCGATTATATAAGTCCGTCGCGTTTACTCGTATTGTAACTACGTTCGAAGATAACGATATTCAATCAACTACATATTCGATATTTTAAAAAAGTGTAAGAAAATTTATATACTATATCTAATATCAAAAGTAAATGAAATAACATGTAATTGATTGTTATAATTATTTTTTGTGTGATTTAGAGTATTTTATTGTAAAGAGCGTTATTTAAATTCCGCGGCGTAATATTTAAAGTTTCATCATTTTGTATTTTGACAATTCAGTATTTTGATTTTTCATTCGGACATATTTATTTTATTGTATATGAATTTTTGCATAATATAATAACTAGTATCCATTTAAAAAAATCTTTGTTTGTATGATGCAATCAAATAAAAATGCTACAAATTTATTTTGTTTCATTTATGGCCAATTTTGATTATATAAGGTGGTCCAACCAATACGCACGAAGTTAATTGCAAATAAATCAAGATAAAAAAGCTTTAAAAAAATTTTCATGTCCCTACTGTTAAACGTTGAGGAGTTCCCTCGTCTGGAGCCGATCCAGGCAGCATCGGGTCATGCTCGTCATAAACATGAATTGCCATCCGGACTGGATCAGTATGTAAAATTTCAGCTCGATCGGTCACCGAGAAGTGGGTCAAATTTAACTTGCAAGATTCCACCTTCACATGCATACACGGAAAGTTAAATAAAAACTTATGTTGAAGTTGTTTCTTATAAGGATAGATGGTGTTTGTAGTCTTTTAAGTTGCGCTGTAGAGTTGCCCTTTCCGGATACGTAAGTATGCAGGATAGACGCAGTGAGGTTGAGGTTTGAATGTTGTGTAGATCGTATTGTTAAATAGTTTCGTAGGGTTCGATTCTAGGTCTTGGTTGTTAATACTTTATAGGAGCACTAAAGATCACTCGACAGTGGTGTCGAGACATTGAGTTTTACGTTAAACAACTTAAAAACAAAGTTTTCAGAGAATTATCTTAATAATATAGTTAATCTTATCGATTAACTCGTAACCGTCCACCATTAAATAATAAATTTCGTTCCGTTCGCATACTTCCAGACGGGCATAAATAAAAAACCGTATAAATAATTAGCCATTATATTGTAAAAAGGTCGATAGAGCGCGGCGGCGAGCGGCGCGCGCCGACCGACGTGTCGACATGCACCTATATTGTAAACGTCTCCCGAGAGAGTGTCGGGCGGCGCGCGCGTCGCGGCCGCGCTCTACTGTTGAATAAATAAATAATAATAGTTAACGGTAACCTATCGTACGGAGCGGAGTCGTGCTCCGCGTAGTGCGTACAGAACGCGTTTCGTAATATCACAGAGGGGACGCGGCGGGCGCGGGCCGCGAGGGCGCGGCGGCTCACTCGAAGAGCCGCTCGGCGTAGTGCCATATCCTGAAGAAGTACTCGTCCCGGCGCAGCAGCGAGCCGCGCGCGTACGACCGGATGTCCGCGTCCATGTGGTGCTCGCGCAGCCAGGAGGTGGTGGTCTGCGTGCTGAACGACGTCGGCTCCGTCGCCTCCGTGCGCTCCGTGGGCTCCTCCTCCCGCCGCGAGTCTGAGGCGGAACGGTACGATTCACTCGACGATTCCAAGTTATTAAGAAGAAATATTCGTTGAAAACCACTACAATAACGACGCTTTATCTTCCCCCTGTGGAAACAGCTGAAAGAGGCCTATACCCGAGAGGGATACACGATAAATAATAATATAACAATACTGACATAGAGTAAGGAACGATTATTAACACTACTGACGACAATCGACGAGAAAAACCAATTCATAAGACGGGAATAAATAAAGGCTTTCGCATTGTATGGATCGGAAAATTTTGAGATACGAAAGAGACGGATTAAAGAAGGGTAAAATGGGGATTTGTGGTTTGACAAGACTGGACAAAATACGAAACGAGTATACGAAGGGAAGTCTGAAGGTTCGCCAGTAATATAAAAGACGGGAAGTGCATGATAAAGATGGTATGGGCGTATAATAAAGAGGGATGAAAGGTATGTGATCGAACAACTGTTAGATCGAAATCAAAATATTCTTTATTCGAGTAGGCTTTTTACGAGCACTTTTTAATCGTCAAGGATCAATAATTAGATTTAATAAACTACACTGGTTCGGAATGCTTCTCTTACCGAGAAGAACCAGCGAGAAACTCGGCAAGAACCAGCAAAAAATTTAAACATTTAAATTTACATTATTTATTTGCAGTCTCGTTTAGAGCTGAAAGGATTTTTAAATCCAAGCATTTTTATTATTCAAATAATCTTCAATTGTGTAATATGCCTTACGTATGAGCATAGTTTTTACACCTAATTTGAACTTTTTTAAATATGAATGTCAATGGATATATGACTAGAGGGAGGCTTAAAAATATGGTTCGATCGTATGAAGTATGACATTCATAAAAAGGAGTAGCGACAGATTGAAGAATGATAGAGAATGGAAGAGAAAAATGGGTGGGATACGGACAGAAAAATGAATGGAATGAATAGTGCACCAGTACTCCATCTAAACTGCTTATATAATAGGTTTGAAAATTGTAAAGTTGTATTGACATATTTATTTGGTGTCATTTAATGTAGTAATTTCGGTTACATTACCTAAAAAATATAACAAACTGATAATTCTACCTGACAGAAACAAGGAAAGCAAAGACAAACACAAGGAAATACCAGAAGATTCGACACATACAGAAAAGTCAAATAAAAGATCTTTGCCTGAATCACCTGAACTTCATGACCCCACAAAAAGCAAAAGAAAAACTTTTTCTAAAAGACAACCTACTAAGAATAACTCAAGTATAAACAATTATATTATAAAAAATGCAGATACTATTCTAAAAATTATGTAATTCCCTCTACTTCAAGGGAAACATTATCTGCCAACGCAGACCTAAATAAAACCTGACATAAAGTAGTGACCTCTCCAATACGACTCCCAGTACGGCCGGTCCCCGTGGGAGTGACAGACCAGAACCCTCCATTACAAAAACTCTTCATCTGCACCTACAATGTCAGATCTCTTTTCACAAACGAAAGACTACTAGAACTGAAGGAATCTCTATCCAATATTACTTATGACATAATCGGCCTTTCAGAAATTAAGCGAACCGGTTATATCATCGAAGAAGACAAAGATCATATTTTTTGCTATGTTGGTGAAACAAAAGGCCTCCATGGAGTAGGCTTTCTGATAAAAAGGAAATGGAAAAGCAACATCGAAAGTTTTGTCCCATTGTCAGAAAGAGTTTGCATGCTAAATCTAAGATTCACCACCTCATCTCTTTCAATGTCCAGGCATATGCCCCCACTATTGATGCCACTGATGATGTCATAAATAACTTTTACTACCAAGTAGAAAAAGCTCAAAAACAATGCCATCGTAACTATATAATAATGGGTGATTTTAATGCGCGAATTGGACAAAGACGCCCTGGAGAAGAAAAAAATAATGGGCTCCTACTGCTACGGGAAAAGAGACGAAAGAGGCAAACGACTTTTACAATTTGCACTAGAAAATAATCTTGTAATAATAAATAGCATTTTTCAAAAAAAAATTAAGAATATGGCTATCACCAAAAAAAGCAAAGAGCCAAATAGATTATATTATGTCAAATAAAAAAGGAAAAATTAAGAATTTTGAAATCCTAAATCTTTTAAAAAAAATTTTTCTCTAGGGATCATAGATTGCTAAGGAGCACATTCATTCTGGCAAACTATAAAAAAAAGCAGAATCACTTATAAAACCAAAAACAACATTATTCCAGTAAAGAAAGAAAATATGTTCTTGGATACTTTACAAAAAAATACACATCATATATTTTTGGATTTAAATGAAAATGTAGAGTCATATTTCTCAAAAATTAAACAAGCTCTGATTTCTAGCTTAACTGGCACGACACAAATTAAAACAATTAAAAAACACATTATTTCATTGGAGACAAAAAAATTATTAAAAAAAAGAAAAGAATTACAACATAAAAAACCACTTACTTCAGAAGAAAGGCATGAACTTAGCTATTTATATAAACATTGTTCTAGATCTATTAGGAAAGAATATCAAGAACACAGATTACACATTATAGAGAGACATCTTAGTACTACTGGCAGTATGAAACAAAGCTATAAAGAAATAAATACTTCCAAAAATTGGATCCCCTGTATAAAAGATAACTCTACTTCTACTAAGACCTTTTCAAGATCTAAAATAATTGAAATAGCAACCAACTTCTACAAAAATCTAAACACAAGACCGACTGATGCTAAATATAGGATAACATCAACCTCTTCACGTCTGCTAGATAGATTTCAAGAAAAAGAAATCCTGAAAACAATAACAAAATTAAAAAACAACAAAAGCAATGGTCTAGATAATATACCCAATACAGCTTTAAAATTAGGAAAGTTTATTCTCACACCATTATTAACAACACTATTCAACAAAATCTTGGAGGAGAGAAAAATACCAAAGGAATCGGCTCAATCTGATATTATACTTTTATACAAAAAAGGAGACCAAATGAATATAAGTAATTACAGACCTATCAGTATACAACCAAATCTGTATAAACTATTTGCAAAATGCCTTGAATATCGACTTCCAACATATACTGAGAAACATCAGCCAGTGGAACAGGCAGGGTTTAGAAAAGGCTTTTCAACTATAGATCACATACATGTACTAGAACAAATAATAGAAAAATATGAAGAACAGAACTGCGCACTGTATCTGGCTTTTATTGATTATACAAAAGCATTTGATTCAATATCCCACAGTAGTATTTGGAAAGCACTTCATGCATGTAATGTACCAATTGAAATTATTGATGTTATAAAGAATATATATGGCAATAGTGTAAGCCGAGTAAAATTAGATAAAATTATAAATAAATAAATAAAGGATTATACATAAAAGGTAAATACCTAAGCAACTTGAGGTTTGCAGATGACATTGTTCTATTCTCAGAAACTGCATCACAACTAGAGTCTATGTTAAACGAACTCAACAACACTAGCAAAAAAATTGGTTTGGAATTAAATACAACTAAAACTAAGCTAATGACAAAAAGGTTTTCAAAAAACATCACTATTAACGGTAAATCCTTAAATTACGTTTCAGAATATATATATCTTGGTAAACAGATATCATTTAAGAAGTCCAGACACCGTGATGAAATAGATAGACGCGTTGCCCTTGCATGGAATAAATACTGGAGCTACAAAGAAATATTTAAATCTAATCTCCCTATAAGGTTGAAGAAACAAATTATTGACTCTTGTATCTTGCCATGCCTTTCATATTCCTCTCAAACCTGGATATTCAATGAATATCCAAAAAATAAAATACAAACTTGCCAAAGGGCTATGGAAAGAAGTTTATTAAATATTAAACGCATAGATCAAATAAGATGTACAGCTATAAGGAAGAAAACAAATGTAATAGATTCTTTAAAGTATATACTGAAATTAAAATGGTCATGGGCTGGCCACATTGCTCGAATGGATAAGAATAGATGGCCCAAAATAGTAACAAACTGGTCAGGTCCATATGGAAAGAGAAAAAGGGGCAGACCATTACAACGTTGGTCCGATGAAATTGTCAATGTCCGATGTATGTTGCAGATGATAGAGAGACTTGGAAAAAAATGGAGGAGGCCTATACTCAATGAAAGAGGTCCTTAAAAATTATAAATCATAAATAAAGAAATGACATAAAAGTTTTTGACATAAATTTTCAATTTGACAAAGTTTAATAAATGGACATGTATTATTAAAGTAAATTAAAAAAAAAACAACAAGGACAACTTAAAAGGCTTAAAAAAATGTAGTAATTTCGGTTACATTACCTATATAAGCCACTATATATACACAGTATATATCATTATTGGCCTTGCCATCACAGCAGTTTACAAACATGGTTAAAAGGCTGATACAGAAAGCCTACTGTACTGATGACTGTGTAGAAGTTTAAATTAATAAATAATAATATGAATTTGAATATGTGTAATGAATGAATCGTACCTTCCCCGGGGACCACCTCGAAGGGCTCCTCGGACTCGAGCGGCTCGCTGGAGCCGATCTCGTTTCTTGCGTAGATCCTCATCGCGTACGTGCGGTCCTCGGTGAGGTCGCGCACGTCGAACCGTAGCGTGTGCGCGTCCACCTTGCCCACCTCCATCCACATGGTCTTAGCAAGGTCACGGACGGCGATCGTGTAGCCCAGCAGTGGGGAGCCCCCGTCCCACTCGGGCACGCCCCACGCGGCCGTTGCCACCGTGCCGCCCACCGTGCGCACCTCCAGCGGGCCCGTGGGCGGCGAAGGCACGGCTGAAAACGAATGAGTTTCACCAAAAACGTCCACACAGGTAAAACGTATAATGGCGTATCCTCGAAGATACACTTAAAATATCCGCATACCGGTCGGCATCCATAATTTGCCCGCTATATAAAAGTCGAATTATCGAAGTATCTAAGATTTTTTCTTATTTACTTCCATGTGGTATCATCTAGTATGGTCGAACTGTGAGGCCCTGTTTCTTTTGCGTGAGTTACAGTATCAAATCCTAGCCCGAGAGCAATGAGTTTTCTATTAAAAATGTGCCTAATTGTTATTTCGAATTCATCACAAGCTTTTCCATAATGATACACAGTAAGGAAACTGCACGTTTTAGAAGATTTCCTGAGTTGTGTCACATACTAATTCGCATTGGAGCAGCGGTGTGAGACAGAGTTCCAAACCTTTTCTCCAACAAGTAAGCAGGCATAAGCCTGCTTGACATAAGCCAAGCAATGGGATAATAACGGTCTTTTTTCCTTGTTAATAATTTGTTTTTTCCTGCCCATTAACAATTAGTACTTAAATTTATAGGTCTGTAATCTAATGTAAAGTGATGTTATAGTTATAGTATATTTCAATTTCGACTGCAACCTTGATCTTGAATGGAATACATATACAATTAGTACATATGTACGTAATATGTACATACAAATGCAAATCTAACGTCTAGAGGTCTAATATACAGTGTGTCACTCACTTGCATGCCTCTCGAGGCGGACGGTGTCTGTGTAGGCGGGCGGGCCGGCACCAATCGCGTTCTCGGCCGACACCCTGAACTCCAAGTCGTCCCGGGCCTTTATGTTCTCAACGCGGTGCTCGAGCACGGCGCCCGAGACCGTCACCACCTTCGACCAGGACTTTTCCTTCGCCATTCGACACTCCAGTATGTAGTCTGGAGATACAAGAACACGACTGACTGGGAAAATCTTATTGGTAAATGCCGACCAAACTCCAAAACCCGTCAGATCTTATCCTGCACGACGACTCTATAAAAATGGTCGGGGCAAACCTATGAACGAACAATACATAAAATTTTGCGTTACTTGATCGTTACGTTTGTATCTTGAGAGAGTTGCCTACCAGTTAGGCTATGGGAAGGGCTATGACTCTGTGTATATATATATGGTGTGCGTGGTGATGAGCGGTGGTACTCACTGGTAATACGGCTGCCGCCGTCGAACTCCGGCACGGTCCAGTGCAGTGTCACGGAGCGCGAGGTCACTGCGCCCGCGCGCACCTCCCGCGGCGCCGACGGACACGCTGCAATTGGACAAATTTAGCTATTACTGTGAAAATCATCCGAGAAACCCATTTTCTCCTCTCACATCGCTCATTTCCAACCATCTAATTTCCATTTTTCATCTCACTCGTATTTGTCACTATTATTTAAGGATATAATAAGAATGGCAGTGTTATTAAGGATGATGATAAGATGATTAAGATGAGTTCAGTGAGATGAAATACACGGTACTACTTGATTTAAACGTTGGAGTTCCCGTTGCACGAATCCTTTAATAAAAAAACCACGTCCAATAGTAATAATCTGTCGATAGAGAAGGAGAAATACTCACTGAGCGTCTCCCCGATCGTGATGGCGTCATCGGAAATATAGGGTGCGCTGGTGCCGATCTCGTTCCTGGCACAAATTCTGAACCGATATATTGACTTCTTCATCAGGCCCTCGATCCTGGCCGACGTGCCGGTCGCTGTGGCAACCCACCGCCAGTCCCCGCCGTCTCGGCTCGTCTCCACCGAGTAGTCGATGATGGCCGTTCCCCCGTTCCTCTCCGAGGGATACCAGCTAATGGTGACCGAGGAGTTCGTACCACCCGAGTACCCGAGTGGACCGAGTGGTGGCGATGGTACGTCTGGATGAGAAAACTCAACTTATTAATACGTTATTCTTCTCACAAACATTATGCCATATATTAACTACTAAATCTCAGTAAGGCAACAAAAAATCTATTTCGAGAAAGCACTGTTTATTTTTGAATTAGAAACGAAGTCAAAACATGTTAAAGATAAAAATTAATTTAGTCTTCGGATTATCAGGAAACTGAAATATTTATTTTGCAATTTGGCGTCGACCTAGTGACCGCATTGTACTTCGATTTTAACAAAAACAAAGATAATAAGTAAGATTATTTCGATTCTGATTTTTATATGTAACCGCCTCTTTATTCTAATAAAAAAATAATAATAAATATTAAAAAATAATGTGTTTTTTCAGTTCGTGAAAGAATGGGATAATTTTATAACCGTGTATGAACCTAAATCCATTCCAAATTGCAATAATATTGCTCCAATAGATTAGCCGTAAGAACGTAGCAGACGCACAGATTTCGCATTCATAATATTAGCATGCATTCCTTTATAATACATCTACTTAGTCATGTAATGTACGAACCTAGAGCGTTCTTTATAACGATGGGCTCGCTCTCGAGCGCTTCGGACACGCCGACTGGGTTCTGCGCCAGGACCCTGAAGATATACTCCGAATTCTCGTTCAACTTCTGTATACAATATGACTCGATGTTCTTGTCCACGTCGGCCACCTTGACCCACTCGTCGGTTTCCGGCTCGTGTCTCTCGATGGCGTACTTGATGATGTCTAAGCCGCCGTCGTCGAGTGGCGGCTTCCACTCGATGGTGACGGACTCGCGGCTTATCTCGCGCATCACCACCGGACCCTCGGGCCTACTCGGCTTGTCTGATCGAATTAAAAAATTGGCGATTTACAAATAGACAAAGTAAATTTGCCGCTCTCGCCTTACGCCTTAAAGCAGTTTAATACAACTATTAAAAGGATACCCTTTAATTTTTACTAATATCAGATATTTGGCTCAGTATAGACAATTTTTCGAACCAACAGTATACTTGACGATGCCAAATACTTGTTTACAAGTTTACTCGCAAAAAGAATATTTTGGGTTTGAAAATAAGGGAAATAACAAGGGAAAACCATAAATTGGTAAATATTTTTTGGAATGGGTATAGTTACTTCATTACACCGCCATATCTCTACATGTCCTGCCACATTAAAAAGAGTTAACTCTTAACAGAGACGAAAACGAGTGAAAAAAAGTTATTACCATTATATAATATATATAAAAAATTGTTTGTTCGAGGACAAAAGTTGTAAGAGTGACCGTAGTTGCTGTACTACTGTCTGCTCTGTCTGTACTGTCGATACTGTCCCATCGTTATGCTAACGATCGGACAGCATCGACATAATCATCGGGTGAGCATAACAGTTTCTTATAATAACTTCTAATATTTCTCTATCAAATCGTACCACAAGCACAGCGAGGTTCGCTAAATGTTACTTTTTTAACAGAAAGTTGTCGTCGCAACATTGTTTTGTCTTTGAACTAAACGCTGCGTCCATTTCAACCTAAGCTTAGCAGCTCATTATGCTTTTTTTATTAGGAAAAATCCATTGAGGGTCATTGGCGGCCGATGGGGTCGAGCGGCTGCAGAGACTTTCACCGGCCCAACCTGAGTGCTTCACCACGCTACTAGGTAGTTAGTTAGTTATAAATCCCGCGTCCTCAAGCGGCTCATTATGCTGTTTACTTGAAGTTACTACTAGTCTACACTCATAAAGTCTATTGTCTAGTAACAATCGATTTCAACATCTAATAGAGACAGACGACTTACCGTACACTCCAAGGGTCAACTCCACAGACATGGAACCGGCCGCATTGATAGCCTCCACTGAGTATCTGCCAGCATCGTTTCTCTGCAAATTCCTTATTCTGATAACAGTCTTGTTTTCTTCGATTACAATCTCTATGTCCTCTGTCTCTTCAACTTTAGTACCTTCCTTGTACCAGACCACGCCTGGTCGGGGAATTCCCTCTACTTCAGCGGTTACCATCCAAGTTTCCCCTACGGTGTACTTTTGGTTTATTTCGTTCTCAGATATCCTCACGACAGGTTTTTGTTGGACAACCAACGTGCATGATGTTTCGGCTTTGCCGAACTCGTTAGTTGCGAGGCATTTGTAAGTGCCCTCAGTAGTTTCCGACGCTGTCACTGCTAAAGTGGCCACCCTCTCGATGTAAGTCGCTTTAGCAGTCTTGAGTTGTTTCCCATTTCTCACCCACGCCACTTTAGGTACGGGAACGCCGCCGAAAATACATGTCAGCTCGAGATCATCACCAGGCGCCCCAATAATGTCTACTAATGGTTTTTCGACTGTCGGAGCTTTCGTTTCAGTTGTTTTCGTGATACTAATAAATTCAGTGATTTCAGATGACTCGCTAACGCCCACTTCATTGACAGCGAATACCCTAAATCTGTACGATGAACGGGTCTTGAGGTTTTCAGTGCGATACTGGGACTTCTTAATATTTTCGATCGAGATCCATCTATAACAAAAGCAACTTTTTGAATATGTGATGAAAATAATTTTATGGTTATACATAAAAGCGCGGATTATATTATACTACTGAGCAAATTTTTGGATTTCTCATTCGATTTTGTTTACTTCAGGAAAATACATTTAAAAGTCTATTTGAGCGAAGGTAACTTAAAGTTTGGTTTTAATGGTACTGTATTAACCAATTTTACTAAAAGAATCTTACTGAGTGGTATTAATTTCTTGATACTCGAAGATATAGCACTCGATGACTGAGTACCCCTTGTCTTCGGGCTCCAACCAGAAGAGGTTGACTGAAGTATCGTCCACTTCTAGGACAGTCGGTTTTCCAGGTGGAGACGGTATATCTGAATAAAAAGAGTATAGCTCTAAAAGTATAAACAACTTTACAAACAACTAAATTGCACTACCTTTGCCGAAGTTAGCACACGAACGAATGGATCCTACACTCATAAACCGCAGCCGACCCCAGTTAGAGGATGGAGGAATCAGTGGATGTCAGTCGGTTAAGAAAGAGACTTTCTATTGGTTAGTGGTAAAAAGATAAAGTGAACGCCATTATATTATGACAATATTTGAGCTGATCCGCGATTGATTGACAACGTGTGAGGTTTGATTTAAAAAAATGGAAAGAATATGTCAAGCATGTTGTTTTTATCATATTTATAATTTCTAGTTCCGCCAGATTTTTAAAAAGATAAGACGTAAAAGATTCTATTGAAATCGCGGATAATAAAAATATACAATAATATTAAGCATGAGTTTTATTTACTCATTGGATTCGAATGCTAGAATTACGTAAGTACAGTTTCGGCACGATAGAATCGGTTTTCGATTAGCAACCCGATTGTACGGTTATCACCGTACTGATATATCTATCAGCAGTGCAAATAACAAGGCCAAAAAATCTATAAAAGAGTATAGGTGTATTCAGTTGCAACTTGGCAACTATTGACTTAGTTGATTACGACTCTTAAAAAGTTAACAAACGAGAATGTTTAACGTATGAAAGTATTGTACGTAAAAATATTTCATCAATTATTAACTCACCCATCACCACAACGTCGATTTCTACTTCTACCTCGCCGTACATGTTATTCAGCCTCAGCCTGTAAGTGCCAGCGTCAGTGTGTTCGACCTTCTTGACGGTCAAGCTAGCTGACGTTGATTCTATGGTGGGCTTCTTACGCTTGGACTTCTTGATGATTTTAGCATCGACGAACCACTCGTCGTGAGGCTGAGGGCTGGCTTCGAAGCGAACGTGCAGGGTGACGTCATTGCCTCGCCTCACCTTATACACTTTGTCACAATCGATAATTCTAGGGGCGAAACCAGTGACTGAAACAATTACCACAACAAATTTATTTATTTAATTAATCACTACAAATTTTGTCTTATGAGAAACTTTGACATACTCCTTCAGCAAATTTCTTGTAATGAATATATTGTTGCGCTAAAATTAATAGGAGCATTACTCATATACTCGCAGTATGCGATACAAGATAGAATAGAGTATGAATTGTAGAAATTTGCGATATACTAAAATATATCCTCTAGAAACACATATTATAAATATCTTAAAAACGAAATTAATTTTATGAATAAATAAACAGAAAAATAAATTAACTATAGCATATAGTGCAAAATAAAAATACCAAACTAAAAATTGCTTATGCTTAAAAATCTAATAAAATTTAAAACCATACTTCTAGAGTATGGTTTTAAATTTTAATTTACTTTGATCGATTAATTCAAAAATTACCTTCAACTTTCAGCTTAGTAGTGCATCGGGTATCTTCCAATTGGCAGGAATATTCACACTGATCCTCTTCAGTGCACTTCCGGATTATAAGAATACGCTTCTTGCCATCTGATATAAGTGTGAATTTTTCTGAGTCTTCAGCTACCATCTTCCGCCTAAACCAAGTGACTGTTAGAGTCTCGTCAGGGATTTCGACCGTTAAATAAGCATCAGTATTCGCAGGCACCACTATCACTTCTGGAAGTCTTAACGTGAAGTCAATCAAAGGTTGTTCGACGATAAGTCTAGCTGTACATTTGGCATTAAAAACTTCGCAGGCGTAAACCCCCTCGTCATTTTTATCACAATCATATATCTTTAACTTCTGCTTCTTGCCGTCGATCGTAAGTTGAATGTGGTTGGAGAACTGAATTTCATTATCATCTTTGAACCACCGCACTAAAGCATCACCTTTCGTGAGTTCAATTTCAAAGGTTGCCTTATTACCTTTATTTACTTTCTGGTTCTTAAGTTTCTTTATAATTTCAGGCGGTAGTTCCACAACCGTGACTTCAGCTGTGCAGGCATCATCACGTAACTTACACGTGTATTCGCCTTCATCGTGGACTGAAGTATTTCGTATGAGTAGCTTACGAACATTTCCACGTTTCTCTAACTCGTATTTGTTCTTCTTTTGTTTGATAGTTTCACCATCCTTTTCCCATACAACGTCAGCAGTTTCCGAATTAACTTCGACTTCTAGGATGGCAATATCTCGTTCTTTGACTTCAAAGTCTTGCAACTTGCGAACAAATTCTGGGATAGTTTCGTGTACTATCAAAGCGGTAAAAGTTTCTTGATCTTTGACTACACACTTTATTGAACCCTTGTCGGATAATTTAGATCTCTTTATTCTCAATTTGTGAATTCGACTTTCCTGTATAATTTCCCTATGATCCATGCCGCTCAACTCTTTATCATCATGATACCATTTAGTGGACACCGTGTGTGAAGTCTCGCATTCAAGTACGACAGTCTTTCCTTCCTCAATTTCATAACGTTTCTTCAAGTTTCTGACGAATGTAACTCTATCGACATCAATTGTAACTCTTGCTCCATGAGATGCTTTACCAGCTGTGTTTGATGCTACACATTTATAATCACCAGAGTCAATTTCGGAATCGACATTTTTGATAATTAACTCGATATTTTCGCCATCAAAGTTCTGAGTGACCGTGTCGCTTGGTGTGATAATTTGGTTATTTCTATACCAAGTTATTGATGGTACAGGATTTCCAGTAACCTTAGCGTGCAGACGTATTGTGCCTTTTTCTTTAACAGTTAGTTCTTGGAATCTATTTATAAATAATGGAGGCTCAGCGTCTTCTTCAGTTGGTTCTAAAAAAGAAAATGGTTTTTACAATGTATAATAATTCGATAATTATTAGGGTTAGTAAACTGATAATACTTTTGTCCGCAATTTTGGCATCAATATTAAATCAATGGGTATTTTACCCATGGTAATTTTTCTCACCATTTACAATCTATCTCATAATTTGATATTTATTTTAAATTTATCAACTTTAAATACGATATCTTAAATCCAAAAAAAAATAATTATACGGCATATAAAATTCTTAATAAAATGAACAAGAGTGGGAAATGAATCACTATTGAATCCAAATGATATGAAATAAAACACAACTTTACCTTCTATTGTTATCACAGCGCTAGTCTCGGTAGATCCTTCAGAATTTGTAGCTTTCAGAGAATAAACTCCATCGTCTTTTCCTTTTTTCGGTTTAATTATAGTTATGGAATGTACGTTGCCGTCGGATTTCTGAGCCAACGACTTAATCGACTTATTGTTTTTATACCACACAACTTTGGGTTCAGGGCTTCCAACTACTTGAGCAGTGAGCACAACACTTTCACCTTCTCTAATAGTCATACTTTTGAGGGGTTCTATAACCTGGGGTTTCTCTTTTTCACCAGTTCTTATCTTGAGAACAATAGGCAAACTCGCTTCACCTTCTCTGTTTACGGCTAACACTGTATAGGTACCCTCTTGGAACTTTTTAACGTTTGATATTTTCAAAACACTGCAATACATATGCATATCGGATTCAGTAGCAACAGAAACGCTCTCATCGGGTATCACCTCTTCACCCTTGAAGAACCAGGCAATATCCGGTTCAGGAATGGCAACTAACCGGCACTCTAGGAAAATTTGTGACCCTTCGTCGACGTACTGTGCCTTAGGTCGCTTAGAGAATGTTGGAGGTATGCCCTCTAGAATGTCTGCCAGTGACGATTCCCGTGAGAGACTTTTTCTGGAAAGAATGGTCATTTCCGAACCGTGGTCCGAAAGAGGCGCTTCGACGATCAACTCTGTAGTGCTCGAGGCAAACCCTGCGGCATTTTTGGCCACACACGTGAATGTCCCAGCGTCCTCAGGGAACACTTCTCTTATAACTAGCGTTGCCACGTTATCATCGTCGTAGTACATTTGGAAGTCTTGTGACGGTTTAATGATAGCGGTCTGCCTGAACCAAGTTATTTGAGGGCGAGGGTGTCCTTCCACTTGGCATTCAAATTGTACCGTGGAACCGTCTGGGGTGTGTTTTGGTCTTAACTTTTCCACAAATATAGGGGCGATCGCTTGCTCATCCGAAGTGGGCTCTGGAATATCACAAATATTATTGTTTTTAATCTAAACTTGGAAGAAAATTTTGATGCTTGCTAGTTAAAAGACAAAGTAGACTGATAACGACTTTAAAGTGGTTGGGTTTTCCAGTTTCTGTGCCAAATACCTAGTCTATAATACCTAGACCCACCACGCTGTTTGCCTATTTGATATTTATAATTTGTCATGCGATTTTCGGGCAAAAACCTCAGAAAATATTCAAATATACGTCATTTTCCCCAATTCACCAGATATTTTCCATGACCAAAAAACGCGAGATAAATATCTATTAGATACATACATACATACATACATAGTTCTTTTTTTTCAGAAAACTCATTACTGCCTGGTCCTGTGTTGGACTTACGACCTCCCGGAAAAGGTAATAGGATTTTTCTTACACTAAAAGATCTTTTTATGTTTAAAAACATACTATACTCTTCAGTTAATATTATTAATTTAACTAAATATTTTTGAATTCATTTATTATTTAATTAATCTTTTCAAACAAAAATAAAGAATGATAGAGGAGAATGGAAGGCAAAGACATATTGTGCCGACCCCACTTAGAGTGGGATAAGGGTAAGCGAATGATGATGATGATGTGTACTCGATATTTACTGTGCACAAAAAAGGCAAATATGTCAAAGTCGTAAAATGGAAATAATGATAGATAAATACAGAACATAGAAAAAAAATCAAACATTTAGTCACTACAACGCAGCTAAAACAGTTTTCCATGCTCTTAACATCAATATTCGGCACAATATCATTAAAATTCCATACAAAAATAAAGGTATACCACGAATGAGAATTATATTTTACAAACTACTACCAGCTCATTTCGGTAGGAGCAGTTTTCCGAACCAACATTAGAGGTGACTAATCAAAATCCACAATTCTACTTCAATAAAGGACATTTTAACTTTAAATTTGAGTTATTTATTTGAATTAAAATTAAAACTCACTTTCGAAAACGGGCAGCTTGTCAATTTTCTCATTTAGTTTTTTCTGCAAGTAGAGTGTATAGTTGGTTTCGTCCATTAAGTACTGCGCCGGCACCCAGCCTTTCTCTTCGGTGAGATGCTTGCGAACAAACCACCAGTCCTGGTTCGTCGTATCTACAGTTGAAATTAAGAGTAAATTAATGAAAGTACTCCATTATTCTCTTGCGGATACGTGATAAATAAATGATAAATAAGCATACGGGATAAGACACAGTCTTCTCTAAGCTAACTTGTGGTATGGGTTTGGAAAACAGATATAGAGGTGTACAATTATTAAGGCACGATGTTTTGCTAACGAAGGCGGCTAGTCAGCTATTATGTAAAAGGAAAATTATACGAGTATATTTCTGTGAGTAGCATAATCGTTACAAATGTTTATTACTTACCCAGTATGTACAGGCGTTCGCCCTCAACGAGGCTGATAGCTTCGTCAGTTTCCGCTACGTAAGAGTAAACGGCAAAAACTGTGTCCCCGTTGCGGACGTCAACAGGACTTTCTGGAAACACACATTGCCGATTGAAACTCAAAAACAATGAAAAGAAGTTACTGCAATCTGATTCACCTTAACGATGCTATCTACATCAATTTCGAGATTCCAGCATTCTATCCTCCTGTTGATATTGATGTAACATTAATAAAAAATGAAGACCTAAATAACGTAAAAGTTATTCATGTGTTATCCGCTGCCTCTAAATTAACGGTCTTAAAAATTATAGATCTTTCGACGATCGTTCCGAAATAGGAACCTCACATCACACAGTTATTTGGTAATTCCACTGAGCCCCAGGAATATTTCGGAAAACTGTAGCCAATAGGAAATACCGAATTTGTGACGACATCCAACGATCGGTTCAAAAACACTGAACTGGGCTCCAACAATTTAATTTAAAAAAAGGTCTAAATTAAAAATAAAATGTTCGAATTACGTTAAGCAAGCTTCACATAATAGCTTTACTAGTACTAAAACTAATTCTCTAGAGCTTAGAGTAACTTTAGTTAAGTAGAAAAAGTAAAGGTATCATAACATTCCAAAACATACCTGGGAATTCTTGCTCTTTGGCTAAACTGATCGAGGCAGCTGCTTCTGTTAAAAAAATACAAATATCCAGTAAAAATCAATTGAAAGTCAAAAGAACAGAGCGTAGCGCAATGGTCATAACGATCAAGTTCGTAAGAAGCCCACAACTTTTCATATCCGAGCGATACGGCCTAACTTTAAAACTTTAATCAGTTTGATACCGGAAAGCTAAGGGGTTGCTAAATGTATAAAGAACCAATCTTCAAAGGTAAATGTATAGAGATTGCCAATAACGGCGGTATTTTTAATTCATAAAGAAAGGCGAATGAAAGCGTCTTATAAGTCTTTCAAACAGATCCGCTGCAAATACTCTATTTGAAATGCAAACCTTATAAGCGCTCTTGTTTAAATCGCCACAAGATGGAAGGCGCAGACCTTAAAAGAAGTCCTGTTAATGTCACCACAAAATGGAACTACGGGCTTTCGATTTGAGGAATCATTTAATCTCACTGTAGTTATGTCCTGATATACAATTAAGTCAATCTTGTCTATTCTACCTTTTACAACTAACATCTGGGACACGATCGTTTTGAAACTTTCCTGAGGTTAGTGATAATAAAGAGCTATGTGTGGGTCTTGTTTCACATCGTATACCTCCCAATTCAGAATACCCCATCATCTCATACTACAACATAACTTATCTTAAGTCTCAAAGTCCTGAGTCTATTATTTTAGTAAAGTGTTTCAATAAAGAAAAATGTTACTTCAAAATTTCATGAGCGAAAATATGACAATGAATATATGAATAATGAAATCACGAGTCATAATAGCTATAATATACATACCTTGAATTTGGGACGGCTTTTTAGGTTTGCGTTTGGTTGAAATAGTTATTTGTTCATCTTCAAACTTTTCAACATCAACTTTTTTAGGTTTTAATTCGATACTTAGTTCTTCTACTTCGCTAACTTCATAAGAGGGTTTTTTCGGTTTCCTTTTAATAAACATTTCTACTTTTTCTTCCGATTCATTATCACTAATAATGACTTCTTCTACTTGACTATCGTCGTCAACTTCCTTTTCTATCTTTATCGATGTTTCATCACCAGCTTCACCTATAGTAATCTTTTTCTTAGAAGCTAGTTTTATTTTACTGGATAGTGACAACTCTTCTGTTTTAAATTCATCCTTTTGTTTTTTGAATTCAAATGTTATTTCTTGATCATCAACTGGGTACTTATCTTTTTTTCCTAATTCAAAAGTTGCATCTTCAACAAATTCTGATTCTGTATGTACGGATTTTGGCTTAGACACTGTTACACTCGAAGCAATTTCCTCTATACTTTCAGAAGGTTTTCTTGGTTTTTTCAAAGGAACAATAATATTTGCACTGTCATCGTTATCCTCATCAATTTCAGTGATTTCGACAACATTTATTTCATCTCCTTGTTCTTCTTCATAAACTTTGATAGAAACTTCATTTGTTTCTTCATTGAACGTTGGTTGTCTTTGTGGTTTTAGTTTAACTCTGCTCGACATTGATATTTCTTCTTCCTCGTATGAATCTAAATGAATATTAAATTCTTGTTCAACGTCTTCTTTTGTTTTAATTATTTTTGGTCTGAAAGTAACTTCTTCAGGCTCAGTTATTTCTGGAAGCGTAACAGATGATTTGCGAACAGGCTTCAACTTCTTTTTAATAGTTATTTCATCGACAATTTCTTCTACCTTTTTCACACTCGGTCGTCGAGGTGTTACAGTAAAATGTTCGGGCTCATCTTCTTTAATATCTACTACAGTATCTGCTAACTCATCTGCTTTCTCATCTTTACTTTGTTTTCGAGGTTTGATAGTGAAATTTTCCGGGGCTTCATCTTTGTCCTTTTTCAAACTTGGACGTCGAGGTGTTACATTGAATGATTCTTGTTCTTCTTCCTTAACCTCCTTGGTAATTTTTTGTAATTCTTCTTTCTCCGTTTCTGGTATTTTTTTCTTGATTTCCATGAAATCTTCTTGAGTAAACATTGGTTTCTCCAGTTCAATTTTTTCAACCTCTGGTAAAACAGGCTGTTTTAAGGCAGTTTTCTTAATTTTTGAAGCCTCTTTTATGTTTCTTGACAGAATGCCATTTTGACGAACACCTTTTAAGAATGATATGTTAGGATTTATTAGTTCAGGCGGCCAATCATTTACATATTTTATATGGCTCTTAAGCTGAATTTTTGGTATTTTTACAACGGAACTTTCTTTTTTCGTTTTTACGACTGCTTTTTTTAGTTGTATTTTTTTAAATTGTGGCTCATTTGAACTTTCAGCAAATTGGGGTTTTTCTATTTCCATTTCTTCTATTGTCATAGGCTTCAATTTTGGTTTCTTTTTGACAATACGCTCAGGAGGAGCAACTACATCTCCTTCAACGGTATCTTTTATTGGCTTTTCAGGTTTTTCTTTATTTAGCGCTTCTTCCAAGGAAGAAGTACCGACATCATTCTCATCAGGGGACATTTTTTCTCTTTCTTTTATGTAGTCTAATTTCTCCGGTTTTTCTAAAAGGGTTTCTTCTAAATCAGCTATTTCCGGAGCCTTAACTTTCTTCTTTTTTAATTTCCCAGCTTCTTTAATATTCCTTGATAATTCTCCATTTTGTCTAACACTTTTCAGGAATGTAATAACAGGTTTGATGTCTTTCGATGGCCAATCCGTAATAAACTTTATTCTACTTTTCAATTGTATTTTGGGCATTACAGTCGATGGCTGCTCAGTCTTAGGTTTCACATCACGTTTTTTAAGCTTGACTTTAGAAAACTGTGGTTGCTCTATTTCTTTTGGGAATTGAGGCTCATTTAATTTTTGTGAAATATGCTCCATTTTTAGTGGTTTTAAAGGTTTCTTGACTTTTTCAGGACGTTTTTCTTTATCTTCATCTTTAATTGGTTTTGACTCTTCAATTAATGTTTCTGCATATTTTTCATCTGTTTTAGGGTAATCTGTAATCAAAAAATCATTTTTAACCGCTAATGTACATGGAATTGTTTACAAACATACATATCATACTTTCAAAGAAAAAAATGACACAGAAAGCTAGTAACCTGTAGACAAAAAACATAAATAATTGAATAAATGTATTAAGATCAAAACGAAACAAGTATATTATACAAGGCACACCATAAATGAGCGGTGCTCAATCATTTGTGCAAAATTAAAGGTTAGTCATACTTAAGTACTTATACTGACACGCAATCCCGGTTAGGGCGTTGCAAATATTCAGGACACGTCTTACATTATATATATTTACAGACAATTAATTATTATTATAAATATACAAGTCAAAATATTCAATTTTACAAAGTTTTTAGCGGTTTTTTAGGTATAATTAATAATTTCAATTTAATGTCGTTTTCTTATATATTAAGAATATTTAATTTAATTTATAATTATTTATAGTTATCACAAGTTGTGCGTGTAAAATCTATCCTACTGCTCTTAAAGAACCGACGAGTCGTTCGGGATTAAGGATGTTCAAAATAATCGATTGTTTTATTCTTATAATGGATTTTCTTAACATTATAATTATTTTTTAAATCATCATCAAATTACAGAATTACCCTTTATCTTCTTTTTTAAACTCTCATCATTCTTTTTTATAATAAGATACGCGTTGTTGGATGAAATCAACCAAGGTAACGTTTTAATCGAATTTTGCGAACAGCGCATTAAAATTAATAAAAAATAATTTATTAAAATTAATTATTAATATCGAATTTATAATTAATTGTTATATACAAAAAAGCAACTTTTCGCACTCTTTTACAAAAGAATCCATTATTTTTTTAGTTAATTGATTTTTTACAATCATAACCATAAATAATAAATTTTATAGAAGAGATTGCTTTGATTTTTAATATCAGCTTAGAAACAATTATCTATCATATTCTCTAAGAAAATATGAAAAAATAAAACACGTATTAATAACATTATATAAATAGATAAGTAAGGGACACTTACACGCACGGTCGTACGGTTACCCCAAAGTAAGTAACCTAATACTTGTGTTATGGGTGGACAGACAACTGGTAAATATAATACATATATCATTTTAAATACACCCAGGCTCGAAGAACCAAAAATTATTTATAGAAAACGTTGGCCCTCGGCGAGAATCGCACCCGCGACCTACGGAGCTGAAGGCACTATCCACTGCGACAACGGGCCAGTCGTAAATAAAGTTCCTAAAGCTAATAAAATATTAAAGAAAAAAGAGTGGTTTGAACACAAATTACGCTCTCCGTAAACCTCTGTTTTTGACGTCACATTTGACGTGACAATTTATGTACTTAGGGACCGTCCATGTATAAAGCGTAAATTCAAATTCAAAATAATTTTTATTCAATTAAACTTGTAAACAAGTACTTTTGAATCATCAACTCTAATGCTGGTTCGGAAAGCTGGTCCTACCGAGAAGAGCCAGCACGAAACTCAGCAGTTGCTCTTTTTTAAAATAATACTTATAACTATTTATATTTAGTCATTATTATCTCGTGCAGGTTCGAACAGTAACTATATCCACGCATTCTTATCATTTAACATTATCCTCAACAGTAAAGTAGGCTTTCTGTATCAGCCTCCCTCTAATAGTTTTTTAAACTGCTGTAATGGTAAGGCTAAAATTATTTGATTATTTTTTTTATAGAATATTACCCAATACCTATACCCAAACCCGCAATCGAATTACGTTCTTTTGCAAAACGCATAGTAGGAGCCGCAAACTTATGTCGGTTCCTACTGTGTCTATTGTCATCACCTATTGTTTTATAAAGTAGCGGCCTGTTACAGTCCCACTGCTGGGAATAGACCTCCTCTCTCCGTTTCTGAAGAGAAGGGTTGGAGCTTACACCTACCACGCTACTCTAATGCGGATTGGTAGGTTACACATAGCTCCAGAATTCTCTAGAGATACGCAGATTTCCTCACGATGTTTTCCTTCACCGAAAAGCGTGTGATAAATTGCAATTATCAATGAAACACATGAGTTTTAATAGAAAAATTCATTGGTGCCTGTCCGGGTTTGAACTCGTGTTCCCCTCGAAAGAGCCGCACGGTCTCGCCGCTGGGCTATCACAGCTCTTTTTTTTATTGTTTTATAATTCTTAATATTTTATGTACAAAAAATAAATTTCTAAAAACATTCTGTGAAGCTAATGTAAGAATGACTGAACTTAAATTGTAAATAACACGTACGGCTCTTTCTTCTAATACAAACATTTCATTCTTATCCGCGCATATACTTTTATGCTTTATGATTCAATAAATATTTCACTGTATTTAAACCTTGCGGCAAATAAATCATATGATCTTAATAAGAAATCAAGTATAATAAAAGTACACACAATGTTATTTGAAGCAAGTATAAATCTTTGCGTACACCGAATATATAAAGGGTTATTCTTAATATACAGTATAGTATAATGCCGAATAGGTTTACGAATAGTACACATAATCAGGAATAAAGTTTGCTCTATAACATTTCCGAAAACATTCATGAAAACTTATGCTGTGGCATCCCTGCGATCGGATTTGACCTTAAATAACTTAAAGGTCAGATGCGACAATTCAGAATGTTTTTCTGAATCATTTTGCCTATTACCTAATATAAGAACTAAGGCATCATTTTTAATTAATATTTTAACATACATTATTAGTACACTTTAAAAAAAAAAAGGAAAAACACTATTCTCAGCTTACCGAAAATTTGAATAGGTCCCATTTTTTTAACCCCGTTATAGCATATCAAAATTGACGTACAATGTTAAAAAGTTATTTAAAAGGACACATTTTAAATCCTTATTAACTTAATTATATATACTTTCAACAATTCATGCTCATCATCATGATCCTTCACAACATTTCAATTCATTTAAATAATGAATTGAGAATCTTGAGAGTTATCTCAAAATTAAAACTAGCTCTTACGAAAATAGGAGAGAGCAAGTTGAAAATGCAAAAGTTTTCGTCCGTGGCAATATTTGCTAGTTATCCGACTGAAAAAAATCGAGGATAAATTAATATTTTTCGTTTTCAATTTTCGCCACATTAATTTGAACTGACTAAACATTATATTTTTTAAAAGAAAATATTAATAAACGTTTTATGAAATAAAATTATAATATGTGAAACAAGCATCAGTAACTGTATAAGACCCTCCGGGGGATATCACCCTCTGTATGAATATCCTTACTTCCTTACTAATATTATAAATGCGAAAGTCTGTCTGTCTGTCTGTCTCTGTCGTTTTCACGGCCAATCCGCTGAACCAATATAGATGAAATTTGGCACAATTATTCCTTATATACCGGGGTAACATATAGGCTATAGAAATCCAGTTAAGTCAACAGGAATAAGATGACGTTAGAAAACGCCATCTATAATAAACATAATAAGTTATTTTTATTGACAATGTGTCATGGTTACCAATATATTAACGGTCTGGAGTCGAGCCCTAAGTCAAATCTGTAATTTGAAAGAGGTGAAAGGTATCATATTATTTGATTCCTATTTACTGGATAAATTAATTATTTATATATTTAATAGCTATAACAACGTATATTAAATATAAATAATACGCGCTATTGACTAAAATAAATAAACTATGCTTCGAAAACACGATAAATCTCTCTGTCTTCCCGAAATGTAACAGCCGATTGTGAGTATCATACAGAAATGCAAACCTCGAAAAAATTTTCTTAAAATGAATAGCGTTTCTTTGCAGAGCGCTGTTATTATTAAAAGTCTTGATCTTCCAAAAGATCAGCTCAGCTTGCATCCGGAGACTACAGCAGCTTGTGATCAACACACTCAACTGTGACCTTCGGAGACATTCACTTAATATAAAAAGCAATTAAATGCATATCACCGTTGTCATTTAAAGTTTAAAGCTTCAAAAACCGTAAAGCAAGACTCATAGCAGTCCGTGATCATCACACCGATATGCGGGCTTCGGAAACGTTCGCGCACTTAAGTGCGAATCGCATTCGCCATTCGCCTTTTGAAGGCAATTTAACTAACATGAAATTAGCACACGTGTTTTTTTTATTTAAAAGGGTCTCTACAAAGACAAGATTCAAGCTTGAAGATTGGACAAAAAGTACAAAGAATCAAGTAACATAATTGTACTCTCATAGGGAGTACAATTCCAAAAATGATTAACGACATATCGTATTATTTATGAAAGTAAAGTAATGATAATGCCATCGTTATATAATCAAACTTGTTTTAAATGTAAGTCTAAGAACGTGATATATATAACCTTCTTCAAATTACAGATGTGACTAAACTTTGATAGGTTGATAATAGATGGCGTTCACAGTATATTTTTAGCAATTTGATTTTTGTGCATAATTATAAAAAGATTGGCGATGTATATAATAGACAAAGTAGGACCCGACATAAGCTTGCGGCTCCTGCTTTGCGCCTTGTAAGAGTACGTAAGTCGTTTGTGGGTTTGGGTATAAGATTCTATAATAAAATTCCACAATCAATTTTAACTTTGCCATTACAGCAATTTAAAAATACTGTTAAAAAGAGGCTGATACAGAAAGCCTATTATACCGTGGAGGCTTACATTGATGATAAGAATGCATGGATATAGCTGCTCTTCGACCTTGTGCAGGATAGCTATGACAAAATGTAATTAGTATTAAGAATCTTCTTTTTTAAAAGAGCTCCACCGAGTTTCTTGCTGGCTCTTCTCGGTAGGACGGCTTTCCGAACCAGCAGTAAAGTTGACGATTCAAAAGCACTTGTTTACAAGTTTACTTGAATAAAGAATATTTTGAATTTGAATTTGAATTTGAATTTCCTAATGTCATGGTATTCCTGTTAAATTAACAGGATTTCTAGAACTTATATCATATAAGTTACCCTGATATATAAGCATTAATTGTGCCAAATTTCATCGATGTTGGTTCAAGAGAAGTATTTTATATAAAAATTAAAGATTATAAAAGTTATTAAACTAATGTTAAGAATTTTTGGAAAAAAAAATTATCATGCTTATAATTTAATCAGAAGACCGAATAGAGTCTCACTTTAAAAGATGAACTGAAGGATGCTACTGCGCACTAAGAGAGGTTTTACAATTTTTTTATCGATTAGTTCGAATCTTTCCAGTGCAAATTAATGGTATGAAGGAAATCAAATTTAATATGGACTTTCGAGTAGCGTAATAAATGCAATAAGAACTGCTATTTAACCCCCCGGATCGATCTGATTTTTGTGATGGAGATATTTGCAAGGTTGGATAGCGATAGAAGCTCCTGATTATTACAGAACTACGGTCCACGCGAACGAAATCGTTATTATATGTTAGTAGACTGTCACACTTGTCACCCGTTAACCTTACTGGTTAGCGAGTGATAAGTGTGCCAGTCTTTTGAGACTATATTAGTCATTAAACTATCTTATCTAGAATAACTAAAGCTGCTAATAATAGCTGCTAAGGTCCCTACGGAGGCCTGTATGGAGACACCTTATTTCTTCAGAGGCCTGGTAATCGAAAAACGGAGTATCACAAGATACCTACCATTCTATTCATTAATCAAGGCGGCACGCTCTCCTTGAAGGAGTTTAAGCAAATAAGTGTAAATTATTTAGGCGCATCGCAATATATTCTTAGTAATATTCCTCTGTGTAGAGAAAACCAAAAGTACTGTTACAATAAAAAAACAATAAGACACCAACATAAAATTTTCTTATTACTAAATTTTAAGACAAAGAACAATTTAGACTTTTCAATATCATCTTTTATAAATTACTATAAGATTGATCACAAGATGTCCCGATAATGTTGATGTTTTTTTTGAGTGATACTTACAGAGGATAAGAACTGCTTGTTGACTTGCGACATATCCGATTAACGATATAACTAAAAAATGATGTAGACGTGACATGATGAAAACATATATATCTATAAAATTATGAAACTTTCAAAACTTAAAACTTACCTTTTATAGACTTCACATTTTCAGCAGTAGTTTAACAATTTCGAATGGCTTAATATTGACAAATTCTGAAATTTTCACTTTGTATACTTGTGTCAAGTGTTCGCTGACAATTTTATTTTTCTTGTCATCTACTTCGCCAGTAGTGACATGTGTAATTTAAATTCTAATTTTTGTATTATTTTACACAAAGTGACTTTCTTAACGTAAGGCTTACCTTAAGAGTCTTCACTTCTTCAATTACAACCTCCGTCAAATTCACATCTTCAGGAATCTCTTTAAAACAACCTTTGCCTTGTTTTTGTGTTTGTTCGAAAGGTGAGACAGTTTCGTAAGTGTATTCTTGTGTAGTGTGTACTGTGACAGAGGGTTTTATGTCGTCTACTTGTTCGGTAATGATGTTTGTAGTTTCCCTTTTAGGGCCTAACTTTTTGATGATACGCTTGGTGACTTTCTTTACTTTTGACTTACCTTCTGGTGTCTCCACTTCTTCCACTGTCACCTCCTCCGGAAGTTCTAGGATGTCTACCGGCTTTGATTCATCTTCATCTGGCACCGTGTCCTCCCGGACGGTAACTGTCGTGACTGGCTCCTGTCCTTCCTTTTCTTCAGTGACAATCTCAGTGACTTCTTTCTGCTTCCCCTTGTCTTTCTTAAAAACTCGCTTGATAGTTTTCACTTTTTTGATGTCACCTGTTTCGGTTCTGACTTCGGTCACTTTGACGTCTTCAGGAGTCGTTTCGACAACCTTTCCCGTGTCAGGTATTTGTGTTTTTTCGAAAGGTGGGACAGTTTCGTCAGTGTATTCTTGTGTCGTGTGTACTGTGACAGTGGGTTCTTTGTCGTCTACTTGTTCGGTAATGATGTGTGTAATTTCCCTTTTAGGGCCTAAATTTTTTATGGTACGCTTGGTCACTTTCTTTACTTTTGACTTACCTTCCGGTGTCACCACTTCTTCCACTGTCACCTCCTCCGGAAGTTCTATGACGTCTACTGGCTTAGATTCATCTTCTTCTGCAACTGTGTTTTCGTGAACGGTGACAGTAGTGACTGGCTCCTCTCCTTCTTTTTCTTCAGTGACAATCTCAGTGCCTTCTTTCGTCTTTCCCTTGTCTTTCTTAAAAACTCGCTTGATAGTTTTCACTTTTTTGATGTCACCTGTTTCGGTTCTGACTTCGGTCACTTTGACTTCTTCAGGAGTCTCTTCGACAACCTTTGCCGTGTCAGGTATTTGTGTTTGTTCGAAAGGTGAGACAGTTTCGTCAGTGTATTCTTGTGTAGTGTGTACTGTGACAGTGGGTTCTTTGTCGTCTATTTGTTCAGTAATGATGTGTGTAGTTTCCCTTTTAGGGCCTAACTTTTTGATGGTACGCTTGGTCACTTTCTTTACTTTTGACTTACCTTCCGGTGTCACCACTTCTTCCACTGTCACTTCCTCCGGAAGTTCTATGATGTCTACTGGCTTAGATTCATCTTCTTCTGCAACTGTGTCTTTGCGAACGTAAACAGTCGTGACTGGCTCCTCTCCTTCCTTTTCTTCAGTGACAATCTCAGTGACTTCTTTCTTCTTTCCCTTGTCTTTCTTGATGACGCGCTTGATGGTTTTTACTTTTTTGATGTCACCAGTTTCCGTTTTAACCTCGGTGACTTTGACTTCTTCAGGAGTCTCTTCGACAACCTTTGCCGTGTCAGGTATTTGTGTTTGTTCGAAAGGTGAGACAGTTTCGTCAGTGTATTCTTGTGTAGTGTGTACTGTGACAGTGGGTTTTTTGTCGTCTATTTGTTCAGTAATGATGTGTGTAGTTTCCCTTTTAGGGCCTAACTTTTTGATGGTACGCTTGGTCACTTTCTTTACTTTTGACTTACCTTCCGGTGTCACCACTTCTTCCACTGTCACCTCCTCCGGAAGTTCTATGATGTCTACTGGCTTAGATTCATCTTCTTCTGCAACTGTGTCTTCGCGAACGTAAACAGTCGTGACTGGCTCCTCTCCTTCCTTTTCTTCAGTGACAATCTCAGTGACTTCTTTCTTCTTTCTCTTGTCTTTCTTGATGACGCGCTTGGTGGTTTTTACTTTTTTGATGTCACCAGTTTCCGTTTTAACCTCGGTGACTTTGACTTCTTCAGGAGTCTCTTCGACAACCTTTGCCGTGTCAGGTATTTGTGTTTGTTCGAAAGGTGAGACAGTTTCGTCAGTGTATTCTTGTGTAGTGTGTACTGTGACGGTGGGTTTTTTGTCGTCTATTTGTTCAGTAATGATGTGTGTAGTTTCCCTTTTAGGGCCTAACTTTTTGATGGTACGCTTGGTCACTTTCTTTACTTTTGACTTACCTTCCGGTGTCACCACTTCTTCCACTGTCACCTCCTCCGGAAGTTCTATGATGTCTACTGGCTTAGATTCATCTTCTTCTGCAACTGTGTCTTCGCGAACGTAAACAGTCGTGACTGGCTCCTCTCCTTCCTTTTCTTCAGTGACAATCTCAGTGACTTCTTTCTTCTTTCCCTTGTCTTTCTTGATGACGCGCTTGATGGTTTTTACTTTTTTGATGTCACCAGTTTCCGTTTTAACCTCGGTGACTTTGACTTCTTCAGGAGTCTCTTCGACAACCTTTGCCGTGTCAGGTATTTGTGTTTGTTCGAAAGGTGAGACAGTTTCGTCAGTGTATTCTTGTGTAGTGTGTACTGTGACAGTGGGTTTTTTGTCGTCTATTTGTTCAGTAATGATGTGTGTAGTTTCCCTTTTAGGGCCTAACTTTTTGATGGTACGCTTGGTCACTTTCTTTACTTTTGACTTACCTTCCGGTGTCACCACTTCTTCCACTGTCACCTCCTCCGGAAGTTCTATGATGTCTACTGGCTTAGATTCATCTTCTTCTGCAACTGTGTCTTCGCGAACGTAAACAGTCGTGACTGGCTCCTCTCCTTCCTTTTCTTCAGTGATAATCTCAGTGACTTCTTTCTTCTTTCCCTTGTCTTTCTTGATGACGCGCTTGGTGGTTTTTACTTTTTTGATGTCACCAGTTTCCGTTTTAACCTCGGTGACTTTGACTTCTTCAGGAGTCTCTTCGACAACCTTTGCCGTGTCAGGTATTTGTGTTTGTTCGAAAGGTGAGACAGTTTCGTCAGTGTATTCTTGTGTAGTGTGTACTGTGACAGTGGGTTTTTTGTCGTCTATTTGTTCAGTAATGATGTGTGTAGTTTCCCTTTTAGGGCCTAACTTTTTGATGGTACGCTTGGTCACTTTCTTTACTTTTGACTTACCTTCCGGTGTCACCACTTCTTCCACTGTCACCTCCTCCGGAAGTTCTATGATGTCTACTGGCTTAGATTCATCTTCTTCTGCAACTGTGTCTTCGCGAACGTAAACAGTCGTGACTGGCTCCTCTCCTTCCTTTTCTTCAGTGACAATCTCAGTGACTTCTTTCTTCTTTCCCTTGTCTTTCTTGATGACGCGCTTGATGGTTTTTACTTTTTTGATGTCACCAGTTTCCGTTTTAACCTCGGTGACTTTGACTTCTTCAGGAGTCTCTTCGACAACCTTTGCCGTGTCAGGTATTTGTGTTTGTTCGAAAGGTGAGACAGTTTCGTCAGTGTATTCTTGTGTAGTGTGTACTGTGACAGTGGGTTCTTTGTCGTCTATTTGTTCAGTAATGATGTGTGTAGTTTCCCTTTTAGGGCCTAACTTTTTGATGGTACGCTTGGTCACTTTCTTTACTTTTGACTTACCTTCCGGTGTCACCACTTCTTCCACTGTCACTTCCTCCGGAAGTTCTATGATGTCTACTGGCTTAGATTCATCTTCTTCTGCAACTGTGTCTTCGCGAACGTAAACAGTCGTGACTGGCTCCTCTCCTTCCTTTTCTTCAGTGACAATCTCAGTGACTTCTTTCTTCTTTCCCTTGTCTTTCTTGATGACGCGCTTGATGGTTTTTACTTTTTTGATGTCACCAGTTTCCGTTTTAACCTCGGTGACTTTGACTTCTTCAGGAGTCTCTTCGACAACCTTTGCCGTGTCAGGTATTTGTGTTTGTTCGAAAGGTGAGACAGTTTCGTCAGTGTATTCTTGTGTAGTGTGTACTGTGACAGTGGGTTTTTTGTCGTCTATTTGTTCAGTAATGATGTGTGTAGTTTCCCTTTTAGGGCCTAACTTTTTGATGGTACGCTTGGTCACTTTCTTTACTTTTGACTTACCTTCCGGTGTCACCACTTCTTCCACTGTCACCTCCTCCGGAAGTTCTATGATGTCTACTGGCTTAGATTCATCTTCTTCTGCAACTGTGTCTTCGCGAACGTAAACAGTCGTGACTGGCTCCTCTCCTTCTTTTTCTTCAGTGACAATCTCAGTAACTTCTTTCGTCTTTCCCTTGTCTTTCTTAAATACTCGCTTGGTAGTTTTCACTTTTTTGATGTCACCTGTTTCGGTTTTGACTTCGGTCACTTTGACTTCTTCAGGAGTCTCTTCGACAACCTTTGCCGTGTCAGGTATTTGTGTTTGTTCGAAAGGTGAGACAGTTTCGTCAGTGTATTCTTGTGTAGTGTGTACTGTGACAGTGGGTTCTTTGTCGTCTATTTGTTCAGTAATGATGTGTGTAGTTTCCCTTTTAGGGCCTAACTTTTTGATGGTACGCTTGGTGACTTTCTTTACTTTTGACTTACCTTCTGGTGTCTCCACTTCTTCCACTGTCACCTCCTCCGGAAGTTCTATGACGTCTACTAGCTTAGATTCATCTTCTTCTGTCACTGAGTCTTCGTGAACGGTGACAGTCGTGACTGGCTCCTCTCCTTCCTTTTCTTCAGTGACAATCTCAGTGACTTCTTTCTTCTTTCCCTTGTCTTTCTTGATGACGCGCTTGATGATTTTTACTTTTTTGATGTCACCAGTTTCCGTTTTATCCTCGGTGACTTTGACTTCTTCAGGAGTCTCTTCGACGACCTTTGCCGTGTCAGGTATTTGTGTTTGTTCGAAAGGTGAGACAGTTTCGTCAGTGTATTCTTGTGCAGTGTGAACTGTGACAGTGGGTTCTTTGTCGTCTACTTGTTCGGTAATGATGTGTGTAGTTTCCCTTTTAGGGCCTAACTTTTTGATGGTACGCTTGGTGACTTTCTTTACTTTTGACTTACCTTCTGGTGTCTCCACTTCTTCCACTGTCACCTCCTCCGGAAGTTCTATGACGTCTACTGGCTTAGATTCATCTTCTTCTGTCACTGAGTCTTCGTGAACAAAGACAGTCGTGACTGTCTCCTCTCCTTCCTTTTCTTCAGTGACAATCTCAGTGACTTCTTTCTTCTTTCCCTTGTCTTTCTTGATGACGCGCTTGATGATTTTTACTTTTTTGATGTCACCAGTTTCCGTTTTAACCTCGGTGACTTTGACTTCTTCAGGAGTCTCTTCGACGACCTTTGCCGTGTCAGGTATTTGTGTTTGTTCGAAAGGTGAGACAGTTTCGTCAGTGTATTCTTGTGTAGTGTGTACTGTGACAGTGGGTTCTTTGTCGTCTACTTGTTCGGTAATGATGTGTGTAGTTTCCCTTTTAGGGCCTAACTTTTTGATGGTACGCTTGGTGACTTTCTTTACTTTTGACTTACCTTCTGGTGTCTCCACTTCTTCCACTGTTACCACCTCCGGAAGTTCTATGACGTCTACTGGCTTAGATTCATCTTCTTCTGTCACTGAGTCTTCGTGAACGGTGACAGTCGTGACTGGCTCCTCTCCTTCCTTTTCTTCAGTGACAATCTCAGTGACTTCTTTCTGCTTCCCCTTGTCTTTCTTAAAAACTCGCTTGGTAGTTTTCACTTTTTTGATGTCACCTGTTTCGGTTTTGACTTCGGTCACTTTGACTTCTTCAGGAGTCTCTTCGACGACCTTTGCCGTATCAGGTATTTGTGTTTGTTCGAATGGTGAGACAGTTTCGTCAGTGTATCCTTGAGTAGTGTGTACTGTGACAGTGGGTGCTTTGTCGTCTACTTGTTCGGTAATGATGTGTGTAGTTTCCCTTTTAGGGCCTAGCTTTTTAATGGTACCCTTTGTGACTTTCTTTACTTTTGACTTACCTTCTGGTGTCTCCACTTCTTCCACTGTCACCTCCTCCGGAAGTTCTATGATGTCTACTGGCTTAGATTCATCTTCTTCTGTCACTGTATCTTCGTGAACGGTGACAGTCGTGACTGGCTCCTCTCCTTCCTTTTCTTCAGTGACAATCTCAGTGACTTCTTTCTGCTTCCCCTTGTCTTTCTTGATGACGCGCTTGATGGTTTTTACTTTTTTGATGTCACCAGTTTCCGTTTTAACCTCGGTGACTTTGACTTCTTCAGGAGTCACTTCGACAACCTTTGCCGTGTCAGGTATTTGTGTTTGTTCGAAAGGTGAGACAGTTTCGTCAGTGTATTCTTGTGTAGTGTGTACTGTGACAGTGGGTTCTTTGTCGTCTACTTGTTCAGAATTGATGTGTGTAGTTTCCCTTTTAGGGCCTAACTTTTTGATGGTACGCTTTGTGACTTTCTTTACTTTTGACTTACCTTCTGGTGTCTCTACTTCTTCCACTGTCACCTCCTCCGGAAGTTCTATGAACTCTATCGGCTGAGTTTCATCTTCTTCTGGCACCGTGTCCTCTCGGACGGTAACAGTCGTGACTGGCTCCTCTCCTTCCTTTTCTTCAGTAACAATCTCAGTGACTTCTTTCTTAGGGCCTAATTTTTTGATAATACGCTTGGTCACTTTCTTTACTTTTTGCTTACCTTCGGGTGTCTCCATTTCTTGGACTGTTACCACCTCTGGAAGTTCAACAATGTCTACCGGCTTATATTCATCTTCTTCTGTCACTGTGTCTTCGCGAACGGTAACAGTCGTGACTGGCTCCTCTCCTTCCTTTTCTTCAGTGACAATCTCAGTGACTTCTTTCTTCTTTCCCTTGTCTTTCTTGATGACGCGCTTGATGGTTTTTACTTTTTTGATGTCACCAGTTTCCGTTTTAACCTCGGTGACTTTGACTTCTTCAGGAGTCTCTTCGACGACCTTTGCCGTGTCAGGTATTTGTGTTTGTTCGAAAGGTGAGACAGTTTCGTCAGTGTATTCTTGTGTAGTGTGAACTGTGACAGTGGGTTCTTTGTCGTCTACTTGTTCGGAAATGATGTGTGTAGTTTCCCTTTTAGGGCCTAACTTTTTAATGGTACGCTTTGTGATTTTCTTTACTTTTGGCTTACCTTCTGGTGTCTCCACTTCTTCAACTGTCACCTCCTCCGGGAGTTCAACGATCTCTTCGGGCTTAAGTTCATCTTCTCCTGGCACTGTTTCTTCCCGGACGGTAACTGTCGTGACTGGCTCCTTTCCTTCCTTATCTTCAGTAACAATCTCAGTGACGTCTTTCTTAGGGCCTAATTTTTTGACAATACGCTTGGTAACTTTTTTTACTTTTCGCTTACCTTCGGGTGTCTCCATTTCTTCGACTGTAACCTCCTCCGGAATTTCTACGATGTCTACCGGCTTAGATTCATCTTCTTCTATCACTATGTCTTCGCGAACGGTAATAGTCGTGACTGGCTCCTCTCCCTCCTTTTCTTCAGTGACAATCTCAGTGACTTCTTTCTTCTTTCCCTTGTCTTTCTTGATGACGCGCTTGATGGTTTTAACTTTTTTGATGTCACCAGTTTCCGTTTTAACCTCGGTGACTTTGACTTCTTCAGGAGTCACTTCGACAACCTTTGCCGTGTCAGGTATTTGTGTTTGTTCGAAAGGTGAGACAGTTTCGTCAGTGTATTCTTGTGCAGTGTGAACTGTGACAGTGGGTTCTTTGTCGTCTACTTGTTCAGAAATAATGTGTGTAGTTTCACTTTTAGGGCCTAACTTTTTGATGGTACGCTTGGTGACTTTCTTTACATTTGACTTACCTTCTGGTGTCTTCACTTCTTCCACTGTCACCTCCTCCGGAAGTTCTATGAACTCTATCGGCTGAGTTTCATCTTCTTCTGGCACGGTGTCCTCTCGGACGGTAACAGTCGTGACTGGCTCCTCTCCTTCCTTTTCTTCAGTAACAATCTCAGTGACTTCTTTCTTAGGGCCTAACTTTTTGATGGTACGCTTTGTGACTTTCTTTACTTTTGACTTACCTTCTGGTGTCACCACTTCTTCCACTGTCACCTCCTCCGGAAGTTCAACGATCTCTACCGGCTGAGTTTCATCTTCTTCTGGCACCTCGTCTTCCCGGACGGTAACTGTCGTGACTGGCTCCTCTCCTTCCTTTTCTTCAGTGAAAATCTCAGTGACTTCTTTCGTCTTTCCCTTGTCTTTCTTCAAAACTCGCTTGGTAGTTTTCACTTTTTTGATTTCGCCTGTTTTGGTTTTGACTACGGTCACTTTGACTTCCTCAGGAGTCTCTTCGACAACCTTTGCCGTGTCAGGTATTTGTGTTTGTTCGAATGGTGAGACAGTTTCGTCAGTGTATTCTTGTGTAGTGTGAACTGTGACGGTGGGTTCTTTGTCGTCTACTTGTTCGGTAATGATCTGTGTAGTTTCCTTTTTAGGGCCTAACTTTTTAATGGTACGCTTTGTGACTTTCTTTACTTTTGCCTTACCTTCTGGTGTCTCCACTTCTTCAACTGTCACCTCCTCAGGAAGTTCAAAGATCTCAACCGGCTGAGTTTCATCTTCTTCTGGCACCTCGTCTTCCCGGACGGTAACTGTCGTGACTGGCTCCTCTCCTTCCTTTTCTTCAGTGACAATCTCAGTAACTTCTTTATTCTTTCCCTTGTCTTTCTTAAAAACTCGCTTGGTGGTTTTAACTTTTTTGATTTCGCCTGTTTTGGTTTTGACTATGGTCACTTTGACTTCCTCAGGAGTCTCTTCGACAAACTTTGCCGTGTCAGGTATTTGTGTTTGTTCGAATGGTGAGACAGTTTCGTCAGTGTATTCTTGTGTAGTGTGTACTGTGACGGTGGGTTCTTTGTCGTCTACTTGTTCGGTAATGATCTGTGTAGTTTCCTTTTTAGGGCCTAACTTTTTAATGGTACGCTTTGTGACTTTCTTTACTTTTGGCTTACCTTCTGGTGTCTCCACTTCTTCAACTGTCACCTCCTCCGGAAGTTCAACGATCTCTACTGGCTTAGATTCATCTTCTTCTGTCACTGTGTCTTCGTGAACGGTGACAGTCGTGACTGGCTCCTCTCCTTCCTTTTCTTCAGTGACAATCTCAGTGACTTCTTTCGTCTTTCCCTTGTCTTTCTTAAAAACTCGCTTGGTAGTTTTCACTTTTTTGATGTCACCTGTTCTGGTTTTGACTTCGGTCACTTTGACTTCTTCAGGAGTCTCTTCGACAACCTTTGCTGTGTCAGGTATTTGTGTTTGTTCGAATGGTGAGACAGTTTCGTCAGTGTATTCTTGTGTAGTGTGTACTGTGACGGTGGGTTCTTTGTCGTCTACTTGTTCGGTAATGATCTGTGTAGTTTCCTTTTTAGGGCCTAACTTTTTAATGGTACGCTTTGTGACTTTCTTTACTTTTGGCTTACCTTCTGGTGTCTCCACTTCTTCAACTGTCACCTCCTCCGGAAGTTCAACGATCTCTACCGGCTGAGTTTCATCTTCTTCTGGCACCTCGTCTTCCCGGACGGTAACTGTCGTGACTGGCTCCTCTCCTTCCTTTTCTTCAGTGACAATCTCAGTGACTTCTTTCTTCTTTCCCTTGTCTTTCTTGATGACGCGCTTGATGATTTTTACTTTTTTGATGTCACCAGTTTCCGTTTTAACCTCGGTGACTTTGACTTCCTCAGGAGTCTCTTCGACAACCTTTGCCGTGTCAGGTATTTCTGTTTGTTCGAATGGTGAGACAGTTTCGTCAGGGTATTCTTGTGTAGTGTGTACTGTGACGGTGGGTTCTTTGTCGTCTCCTTGTTCGGTAATGATCTGTGTAGTTTCCTTTTTAGGGCCTAACTTTTTAATGGTACGCTTTGTGACTTTCTTTACTTTTGGCTTACCTTCTGGTGTCTCCACTTCTTCAACTGTCACCTCCTCCGGAAGTTCAACGATCTCTACTGGCTTAGATTCATCTTCTTCTGTCACTGTGTCTTCGTGAACGGTGACAGTCGTGACTGGCTCCTCTCCTTCCTTTTCTTCAGTGATAATCTCAGTGACTTCTTTCGTCTTTCCCTTGTCTTTCTTAAAAACTCGCTTGGTGGTTTTCACTTTTTTGATTTCGCCTGTTTTGGTTTTGACTACGGTCACTTTGACTTCCTCAGGAGTCTCTTCGACAACCTTTGCTGTGTCAGTTATTTGTGTTTGTTCGAATGGTGAGACAGTTTCGTCAGTGTATTCTTGTGTAGTGTGTACTGTGACGGTGGGTTCTTTGTCGTCTACTTGTTCGGTAATGATCTGTGTAGTTTCCTTTTTAGGGCCTAACTTTTTAATGGTACGCTTTGTGACTTTCTTTACTTTTGGCTTACCTTCTGGTGTCTCCACTTCTTCAACTGTCACCTCCTCAGGAAGTTCAAAGATCTCAACCGGCTGAGTTTCATCTTCTTCTGGCACCTCGTCTTCCCGGACGGTAACTGTCGTGACTGGCTGCTCTCCTTCCTTTTCTTCAGTGACAATCTCAGTAACTTCTTTATTCTTTCCCTTGTCTTTCTTAAAAACTCGCTTGGTGGTTTTAACTTTTTTGATTTCGCCTGTTTTGGTTTTGACTATGGTCACTTTGACTTCCTCAGGAGTCTCTTCGACAAACTTTGCCGTGTCAGGTATTTCTGTTTGTTCGAATGGTGAGACAGTTTCGTCAGTGTATTCTTGTGTAGTGTGTACTGTGACGGTGGGTTCTTTGTCGTCTACTTGTTCGGTAATGATCTGTGTAGTTTCCTTTTTAGGGCCTAACTTTTTAATGGTACGCTTTGTGACTTTCTTTACTTTTGGCTTACCTTCTGGTGTCTCCACTTCTTCAACTGTCACCTCCTCCGGAAGTTCAACGATCTCTACTGGCTTAGATTCATCTTCTTCTGTCACTGTGTCTTCGTGAACGGTGACAGTCGTGACTGGCTCCTCTCCTTCCTTTTCTTCAGTGACAATCTCAGTGACTTCTTTCGTCTTTCCCTTGTCTTTCTTAAAAACTCGCTTGGTAGTTTTCACTTTTTTGATGTCACCTGTTCTGGTTTTGACTTCGGTCACTTTGACTTCTTCAGGAGTCTCTTCGACAACCTTTGCTGTGTCAGGTATTTGTGTTTGTTCGAATGGTGAGACAGTTTCGTCAGTGTATTCTTGTGTAGTGTGTACTGTGACGGTGGGTTCTTTGTCGTCTACTTGTTCGGTAATGATCTGTGTAGTTTCCTTTTTAGGGCCTAACTTTTTAATGGTACGCTTTGTGACTTTCTTTACTTTTGGCTTACCTTCTGGTGTCTCCACTTCTTCAACTGTCACCTCCTCCGGAAGTTCAACGATCTCTACTGGCTTAGATTCATCTTCTTCTGTCACTGTGTCTTCGTGAACGGTGACAGTCGTGACTGGCTCCTCTCCTTCCTTTTCTTCAGTGACAATCTCAGTGACTTCTTTCGTCTTTCCCTTGTCTTTCTTAAAAACTCGCTTGGTAGTTTTCACTTTTTTGATGTCACCTGTTCTGGTTTTGACTTCGGTCACTTTGACTTCTTCAGGAGTCTCTTCGACAACCTTTGCTGTGTCAGGTATTTGTGTTTGTTCGAATGGTGAGACAGTTTCGTCAGTGTATTCTTGTGTAGTGTGTACTGTGACGGTGGGTTCTTTGTCGTCTACTTGTTCGGTAATGATCTGTGTAGTTTCCTTTTTAGGGCCTAACTTTTTAATGGTACGCTTTGTGACTTTCTTTACTTTTGGCTTACCTTCTGGTGTCTCCACTTCTTCAACTGTCACCTCCTCCGGAAGTTCAACGATCTCTACTGGCTTAGATTCATCTTCTTCTGTCACTGTGTCTTCGTGAACGGTGACAGTCGTGACTGGCTCCTCTCCTTCCTTTTCTTCAGTGATAATCTCAGTGACTTCTTTCGTCTTTCCCTTGTCTTTCTTAAAAACTCGCTTGGTGGTTTTCACTTTTTTGATTTCGCCTGTTTTGGTTTTGACTACAGTCACTTTGACTTCCTCAGGAGTCTCTTCGACAACCTTTGCTGTGTCAGGTATTTGTGTTTGTTCGAATGGTGAGACAGTTTCGTCAGTGTATTCTTGTGTAGTGTGTACTGTGACGGTGGGTTCTTTGTCGTCTACTTGTTCGGTAATGATCTGTGTAGTTTCCTTTTTAGGGCCTAACTTTTTAATGGTACGCTTTGTGACTTTCTTTACTTTTGGCTTACCTTCTGGTGTCTCCACTTCTTCAACTGTCACCTCCTCCGGAAGTTCAACGATCTCTACTGGCTTAGATTCATCTTCTTCTGTCACTGTGTCTTCGTGAACGGTGACAGTCGTGACTGGCTCCTCTCCTTCCTTTTCTTCAGTGACAATCTCAGTGACTTCTTTCGTCTTTCCCTTGTCTTTCTTAAAAACTCGCTTGGTAGTTTTCACTTTTTTGATGTCACCTGTTCTGGTTTTGACTTCGGTCACTTTGACTTCTTCAGGAGTCTCTTCGACAACCTTTGCTGTGTCAGGTATTTGTGTTTGTTCGAATGGTGAGACAGTTTCGTCAGTGTATTCTTGTGTAGTGTGTACTGTGACGGTGGGTTCTTTGTCGTCTACTTGTTCGGTAATGATCTGTGTAGTTTCCTTTTTAGGGCCTAACTTTTTAATGGTACGCTTTGTGACTTTCTTTACTTTTGGCTTACCTTCTGGTGTCTCCACTTCTTCAACTGTCACCTCCTCCGGAAGTTCAACGATCTCTACCGGCTGAGTTTCATCTTCTTCTGGCACCTCGTCTTCCCGGACGGTAACTGTCGTGACTGGCTCCTCTCCTTCCTTTTCTTCAGTGACAATCTCAGTGACTTCTTTCGTCTTTCCCTTGTCTTTCTTAAAAACTCGCTTGGTGGTTTTTACTTTTTTGATTTCGCCTGTTTTGGTTTTGACTACGGTCACTTTGACTTCCTCAGGAGTCTCTTCGACAACCTTTGCTGTGTCAGGTATTTGTGTTTGTTCGAATGGTGAGACAGTTTCGTCAGTGTATTCTTGTGTAGTGTGTACTGTGACGGTGGGTTCTTTGTCGTCTACTTGTTCGGTAATGATCTGTGTAGTTTCCTTTTTAGGGCCTAACTTTTTAATGGTACGCTTTGTGACTTTCTTTACTTTTGGCTTACCTTCTGGTGTCTCCACTTCTTCAACTGTCACCTCCTCCGGAAGTTCAACGATCTCTACTGGCTTAGATTCATCTTCTTCTGTCACTGTGTCTTCGTGAACGGTGACAGTCGTGACTGGCTCCTCTCCTTCCTTTTCTTCAGTGATAATCTCAGTGACTTCTTTCGTCTTTCCCTTGTCTTTCTTAAAAACTCGCTTGGTGGTTTTCACTTTTTTGATTTCGCCTGTTTTGGTTTTGACTACGGTCACTTTGACTTCCTCAGGAGTCTCTTCGACAACCTTTGCTGTGTCAGTTATTTGTGTTTGTTCGAATGGTGAGACAGTTTCGTCAGTGTATTCTTGTGTAGTGTGTACTGTGACGGTGGGTTCTTTGTCGTCTACTTGTTCGGTAATGATCTGTGTAGTTTCCTTTTTAGGGCCTAACTTTTTAATGGTACGCTTTGTGACTTTCTTTACTTTTGGCTTACCTTCTGGTGTCTCCACTTCTTCAACTGTCACCTCCTCAGGAAGTTCAAAGATCTCAACCGGCTGAGTTTCATCTTCTTCTGGCACCTCGTCTTCCCGGACGGTAACTGTCGTGACTGGCTGCTCTCCTTCCTTTTCTTCAGTGACAATCTCAGTAACTTCTTTATTCTTTCCCTTGTCTTTCTTAAAAACTCGCTTGGTGGTTTTAACTTTTTTGATTTCGCCTGTTTTGGTTTTGACTATGGTCACTTTGACTTCCTCAGGAGTCTCTTCGACAAACTTTGCCGTGTCAGGTATTTCTGTTTGTTCGAATGGTGAGACAGTTTCGTCAGTGTATTCTTGTGTAGTGTGTACTGTGACGGTGGGTTCTTTGTCGTCTACTTGTTCGGTAATGATCTGTGTAGTTTCCTTTTTAGGGCCTAACTTTTTAATGGTACGCTTTGTGACTTTCTTTACTTTTGGCTTACCTTCTGGTGTCTCCACTTCTTCAACTGTCACCTCCTCCGGAAGTTCAACGATCTCTACTGGCTTAGATTCATCTTCTTCTGTCACTGTGTCTTCGTGAACGGTGACAGTCGTGACTGGCTCCTCTCCTTCCTTTTCTTCAGTGACAATCTCAGTGACTTCTTTCGTCTTTCCCTTGTCTTTCTTAAAAACTCGCTTGGTAGTTTTCACTTTTTTGATGTCACCTGTTCTGGTTTTGACTTCGGTCACTTTGACTTCTTCAGGAGTCTCTTCGACAACCTTTGCTGTGTCAGGTATTTGTGTTTGTTCGAATGGTGAGACAGTTTCGTCAGTGTATTCTTGTGTAGTGTGTACTGTGACGGTGGGTTCTTTGTCGTCTACTTGTTCGGTAATGATCTGTGTAGTTTCCTTTTTAGGGCCTAACTTTTTAATGGTACGCTTTGTGACTTTCTTTACTTTTGGCTTACCTTCTGGTGTCTCCACTTCTTCAACTGTCACCTCCTCCGGAAGTTCAACGATCTCTACTGGCTTAGATTCATCTTCTTCTGTCACTGTGTCTTCGTGAACGGTGACAGTCGTGACTGGCTCCTCTCCTTCCTTTTCTTCAGTGACAATCTCAGTGACTTCTTTCGTCTTTCCCTTGTCTTTCTTAAAAACTCGCTTGGTAGTTTTCACTTTTTTGATGTCACCTGTTCTGGTTTTGACTTCGGTCACTTTGACTTCTTCAGGAGTCTTTTCGACAACCTTTGCTGTGTCAGGTATTTGTGTTTGTTCGAATGGTGAGACAGTTTCGTCAGTGTATTCTTGTGTAGTGTGTACTGTGACGGTGGGTTCTTTGTCGTCTACTTGTTCGGTAATGATCTGTGTAGTTTCCTTTTTAGGGCCTAACTTTTTAATGGTACGCTTTGTGACTTTCTTTACTTTTGGCTTACCTTCTGGTGTCTCCACTTCTTCAACTGTCACCTCCTCCGGAAGTTCAACGATCTCTACTGGCTTAGATTCATCTTCTTCTGTCACTGTGTCTTCGTGAACGGTGACAGTCGTGACTGGCTCCTCTCCTTCCTTTTCTTCAGTGATAATCTCAGTGACTTCTTTCGTCTTTCCCTTGTCTTTCTTAAAAACTCGCTTGGTGGTTTTCACTTTTTTGATTTCGCCTGTTTTGGTTTTGACTACAGTCACTTTGACTTCCTCAGGAGTCTCTTCGACAACCTTTGCTGTGTCAGGTATTTGTGTTTGTTCGAATGGTGAGACAGTTTCGTCAGTGTATTCTTGTGTAGTGTGTACTGTGACGGTGGGTTCTTTGTCGTCTACTTGTTCGGTAATGATCTGTGTAGTTTCCTTTTTAGGGCCTAACTTTTTAATGGTACGCTTTGTGACTTTCTTTACTTTTGGCTTACCTTCTGGTGTCTCCACTTCTTCAACTGTCACCTCCTCCGGAAGTTCAACGATCTCTACTGGCTTAGATTCATCTTCTTCTGTCACTGTGTCTTCGTGAACGGTGACAGTCGTGACTGGCTCCTCTCCTTCCTTTTCTTCAGTGACAATCTCAGTGACTTCTTTCGTCTTTCCCTTGTCTTTCTTAAAAACTCGCTTGGTAGTTTTCACTTTTTTGATGTCACCTGTTCTGGTTTTGACTTCGGTCACTTTGACTTCTTCAGGAGTCTCTTCGACAACCTTTGCTGTGTCAGGTATTTGTGTTTGTTCGAATGGTGAGACAGTTTCGTCAGTGTATTCTTGTGTAGTGTGTACTGTGACGGTGGGTTCTTTGTCGTCTACTTGTTCGGTAATGATCTGTGTAGTTTCCTTTTTAGGGCCTAACTTTTTAATGGTACGCTTTGTGACTTTCTTTACTTTTGGCTTACCTTCTGGTGTCTCCACTTCTTCAACTGTCACCTCCTCCGGAAGTTCAACGATCTCTACCGGCTGAGTTTCATCTTCTTCTGGCACCTCGTCTTCCCGGACGGTAACTGTCGTGACTGGCTCCTCTCCTTCCTTTTCTTCAGTGACAATCTCAGTGACTTCTTTCGTCTTTCCCTTGTCTTTCTTAAAAACTCGCTTGGTGGTTTTTACTTTTTTGATTTCGCCTGTTTTGGTTTTGACTACGGTCACTTTGACTTCCTCAGGAGTCTCTTCGACAACCTTTGCTGTGTCAGGTATTTGTGTTTGTTCGAATGGTGAGACAGTTTCGTCAGTGTATTCTTGTGTAGTGTGTACTGTGACGGTGGGTTCTTTGTCGTCTACTTGTTCGGTAATGATCTGTGTAGTTTCCTTTTTAGGGCCTAACTTTTTAATGGTACGCTTTGTGACTTTCTTTACTTTTGGCTTACCTTCTGGTGTCTCCACTTCTTCAACTGTCACCTCCTCCGGAAGTTCAACGATCTCTACTGGCTTAGATTCATCTTCTTCTGTCACTGTGTCTTCGTGAACGGTGACAGTCGTGACTGGCTCCTCTCCTTCCTTTTCTTCAGTGACAATCTCAGTGACTTCTTTCGTCTTTCCCTTGTCTTTCTTAAAAACTCGCTTGGTAGTTTTCACTTTTTTGATGTCACCTGTTCTGGTTTTGACTTCGGTCACTTTGACTTCTTCAGGAGTCTCTTCGACAACCTTTGCCGTGTCAGGTATTTCTGTTTGTTCGAATGGTGAGACAGTTTCGTCAGGGTATTCTTGTGTAGTGTGTACTGTGACGGTGGGTTCTTTGTCGTCTACTTGTTCGGTAATGATCTGTGTAGTTTCCTTTTTAGGGCCTAACTTTTTAATGGTACGCTTTGTGACTTTCTTTACTTTTGGCTTACCTTCTGGTGTCTCCACTTCTTCAACTGTCACCTCCTCCGGAAGTTCAACGATCTCTACCGGCTGAGTTTCATCTTCTTCTGGCACCTCGTCTTCCCGGACGGTAACTGTCGTGACTGGCTCCTCTCCTTCCTTTTCTTCAGTGACAATCTCAGTGACTTCTTTCTTCTTTCCCTTGTCTTTCTTAAAAACTCGCTTGGTGGTTTTCACTTTTTTTATTTCGCCTGTTTTGGTTTTGACTACGGTCACTTTGACTTCCTCAGGAGTCTCTTCGACAACCTTTGCCGTGTCAGGTATTTGTGTTTGTTCGAATGGTGAGACAGTTTCGTCAGTGTATTCTTGTGTAGTGTGTACTGTGACGGTGGGTTCTTTGTCATCTACTTGTTCGGTAATGATCTGTGTAGTTTCCTTTTTAGGGCCTAACTTTTTAATGGTACGCTTTGTGACTTTCTTTACTTTTGGCTTACCTTCTGGTGTCTCCACTTCTTCAACTGTCACCTCCTCCGGAAGTTCAACGATCTCTACCGGCTGAGTTTCATCTTCTTCTGGCACCTCGTCTTCCCGGACGGTAACTGTCGTGACTGGCTCCTCTCCTTCCTTTTCTTCAGTGACAATCTCAGTGACTTCTTTCTTCTTTCCCTTGTCTTTCTTAAAAACTCGCTTGGTAGTTTTCACTTTTTTGATTTCGCCTGTTTTGGTTTTGACTACGGTCACTTTGACTTCCTCAGGAGTCTCTTCGACAACCTTTGCCGTGTCAGGTATTTGTGTTTGTTCGAATGGTGAGACAGTTTCGTCAGTGTATTCTTGTGTAGTGTGTACTGTGACGGTGGGTTCTTTGTCGTCTACTTGTTCGGTAATGATCTGTGTAGTTTTCTTTTTAGGGCCTAACTTTTTAATGGTACGCTTTGTGACTTTCTTTACTTTTGGCTTACCTTCTGGTGTCTCCACTTCTTCAACTGTCACCTCCTCCGGAAGTTCAACGATCTCTACCGGCTGAGATTCATCTTCTTCTGGCACCTCGTCTTCCCGGACGGTAACTGTCGTGACTGGCTCCTCTCCTTCCTTTTCTTCAGTGACAATCTCAGTGACTTCTTTCTTCTTTCCCTTTTCTTTCTTGAAGACGCGCTTGATGATTTTTACTTTTTTGATGTCACCACTTTCCGTTTTAACCTCGGTGACTTTGACTTCCTCAGGAGTCTCTTCGACAACCTTTGCCGTGTCAGGTATTTCTGTTTGTTCGAATGGTGAGACAGTTTCGTCAGGGTATTCTTGTGTAGTGTGTACTGTGACGGTGGGTTCTTTGTCGTCTACTTGTTCGGTAATGATCTGTGTAGTTTCCTTTTTAGGGCCTAACTTTTTAATGGTACGCTTTGTGACTTTCTTTACTTTTGGCTTACCTTCTGGTGTCTCCACTTCTTCAACTGTCACCTCCTCCGGAAGTTCAACGATCTCTACCGGCTGAGTTTCATCTTCTTCTGGCACCTCGTCTTCCCGGACGGTAACTGTCGTGACTGGCTCCTCTCCTTCCTTTTCTTCAGTGACAATCTCAGTGACTTCTTTCTTCTTTCCCTTGTCTTTCTTAAAAACTCGCTTGGTGGTTTTCACTTTTTTTATTTCGCCTGTTTTGGTTTTGACTACGGTCACTTTGACTTCCTCAGGAGTCTCTTCGACAACCTTTGCCGTGTCAGGTATTTGTGTTTGTTCGAATGGTGAGACAGTTTCGTCAGTGTATTCTTGTGTAGTGTGTACTGTGACGGTGGGTTCTTTGTCATCTACTTGTTCGGTAATGATCTGTGTAGTTTCCTTTTTAGGGCCTAACTTTTTAATGGTACGCTTTGTGACTTTCTTTACTTTTGGCTTACCTTCTGGTGTCTCCACTTCTTCAACTGTCACCTCCTCCGGAAGTTCAACGATCTCTACCGGCTGAGTTTCATCTTCTTCTGGCACCTCGTCTTCCCGGACGGTAACTGTCGTGACTGGCTCCTCTCCTTCCTTTTCTTCAGTGACAATCTCAGTGACTTCTTTCTTCTTTCCCTTGTCTTTCTTGATGACGCGCTTGATGATTTTTACTTTTTTGATGTCACCAGTTTCCGTTTTAACCTCGGTGACTTTGACTTCCTCAGGAGTCTCTTCGACAACCTTTGCCGTGTCAGGTATTTCTGTTTGTTCGAATGGTGAGACAGTTTCGTCAGGGTATTCTTGTGTAGTGTGTACTGTGACGGTGGGTTCTTTGTCGTCTACTTGTTCGGTAATGATCTGTGTAGTTTCCTTTTTAGGGCCTAACTTTTTAATGGTACGCTTTGTGACTTTCTTTACTTTTGGCTTACCTTCTGGTGTCTCCACTTCTTCAACTGTCACCTCCTCCGGAAGTTCAACGATCTCTACCGGCTGAGATTTATCTTCTTCTGGCACCTCGTCTTCCCGGACGGTAACTGTCGTGACTGGCTCCTCTCCTTCCTTTTCTTCAGTGACAATCTCAGTGACTTCTTTCTTCTTTCCCTTGTCTTTCTTAAAAACTCGCTTGGTGGTTTTCACTTTTTTGATTTCGCCTGTTTTGGTTTTGACTACGGTCACTTTGACTTCCTCAGGAGTCTCTTCGACAACCTTTGCCGTGTCAGGTATTTCTGTTTGTTCGAATGGTGAGACAGTTTCGTCAGGGTATTCTTGTGTAGTGTGTACTGTGACGGTGGGTTCTTTGTCGTCTACTTGTTCGGTAATGATCTGTGTAGTTTCCTTTTTAGGGCCTAACTTTTTAATGGTACGCTTTGTGACTTTCTTTACTTTTGGCTTACCTTCTGGTGTCTCCACTTCTTCAACTGTCACCTCCTCCGGAAGTTCAACGATCTCTACCGGCTGAGTTGCATCTTCTTCTGGCACCTCGTCTTCCCGGACGGTAACTGTCGTGACTGGCTCCTCTCCTTCCTTTTCTTCAGTGACAATCTCAGTGACTTCTTTCTTCTTTCCCTTGTCTTTCTTAAAAACTCGCTTGGTGGTTTTCACTTTTTTGATTTCGCCTGTTTTGGTTTTGACTACGGTCACTTTGACTTCCTCAGGAGTCTCTTCGACAACCTTTACCGTGTCAGGTATTTCTGTTTGTTCGAATGGTGAGACAGTTTCGTCAGGGTATTCTTGTGTAGTGTGTACTGTGACGGTGGGTTCTTTGTCGTCTACTTGTTCGGTAATGATCTGTGTAGTTTCCTCTTTAGGGCCTAACTTTTTGATGGTACGCTTTGTGACTTTCTTTACTTTTGGCTTACCTTCTGGTGTCTCCACTTCTTCAACTGTCACCTCCTCCGGAAGTTCAACGATCTCTACCGGCTGAGTTTCATCTTCTTCTGGCACCTCGTCTTCCCGGACGGTAACTGTCGTGACTGGCTCCTCTCCTTCCTTTTCTTCAGTGACAATCTCAGTGACTTCTTTCGTCTTTCCCTTGTCTTTCTTAAAAACTCGCTTGGTGGTTTTCACTTTTTTGATTTCGCCTGTTTTGGTTTTGAGTACGGTCACTTTGACTTCCTCAGGAGTCTCTTCGACAACCTTTGCCGTGTCAGGTATTTGTGTTTGTTCGAATGGTGAGACAGTTTCGTCAGTGTATTCTTGTGTAGTGTGTACTGTGACGGTGGGTTCTTTGTCGTCTACTTGTTCGGTAATGATCTGAGTAGTTTCCTTTTTAGGGCCTAATTTTATAATGGTACGCTTTGTGACTTTCTTTACTTTTGGCTTACCTTCTGGTGTCTCCACTTCTTCAACTGTCACCTCCTCCGGAAGTTCAATGATCTCTACCGGCTGAGTTTCATCTTCTTCTGGCACCTCGTCTTCCCGGACGGTAACTGTCGTGACTGGCTCCTCTCCTTCCTTTTCTTCAGTGACAATCTCAGTGACTTCTTTCTTCTTTCCCTTGTCTTTCTTGATGACGCGCTTGATGATTTTTACTTTTTTGATGTCACCAGTTTCCGTTTTAACCTCGGTGACTTTGACTTCCTCAGGAGTCTCTTCGACAACCTTTGCCGTGTCAGGTATTTCTGTTTGTTCGAATGGTGAGACAGTTTCGTCAGGGTATTCTTGTGTAGTGTGTACTGTGACGGTGGGTTTTTTGTCGTCTACTTGTTCGGTAATGATCTGTGTAGTTTCCTTTTTAGGGCCTAACTTTTTAATGGTACGCTTTGTGACTTTCTTTACTTTTGGCTTACCTTCTGGTGTCTTCACTTCTTCAACTGTCACCTCCTCCGGAAGTTCTACGATGTCAACAGGCTTAGATTCATCTTCTTCTGTCACTGTGTCTTCGTGAACGGTGACAGTCGTGACTGGCTCCTCTCCTTCCTTTTCTTCAGTGACAATCTCAGTGACTTCTTTCTTCTTTCCCTTGTCTTTCTTAAAAACTCGCTTGGTAGTTTTCACTTTTTTGATGTCACCTGATTCGGTTTTGACTTCGGTCACTTTGACTTCTTCAGGAGTCTCTTCGAAAACCTTTGCCGTGTCAGGTATTTCTGTTTGTTGGTAAGGTGAGACAGTTTCGTTTGTGTATTCTTGTGTAGTTTGTACTGTGACGGTGGGTTCTTTGTCGTCTACTTGTTCGGTAATGATCTGTGTAGTTTCCTTTTTAGGGCCTAACTTTTTAATGGTACGCTTTGTGACTTTCTTTACTTTTGGCTTACCTTCTAGTGTCTCCACTTCTTCAACTGTCACCTCCTCCGGAAGTTCAACGATCTCTACCGGCTGAGTTTCATCTTCTTCTGGCACCTCGTCTTCCAGGACGGTAACTGTCGTAACTGGCTCCTCTCCTTCCTTTTCTTCAGTGACAATCTCAGTGATTTCTTTTTTCTTTCCCTTGTCTTTCTTAAAAACTCGCTTGGTGGTTTTCACTTTTTTGATTTCACCTGTTTTGGTTTTGACTTCGGTCATTTTGGCTTCCTCAGGAGTCTCTTCGACAACCTTTGCCGTGTCAGGTATTTCTGTTTGTTCGAAAGGTGAGACAGTTTCGTCAGTGTATTCTTGTGTAGTGTGTACTGTGACGGTGGGTTCTTTGTCGTCTACTTGTTCGGTAATGATCTGTGTAGTTTCCTTTTTAGGGCCTAACTTTTTAATGGTACGCTTTGTGACTTTCTTTACTATTGGCTTACCTTCTGGTGTCTCCACTTCTTCAACTGTCACCTCCTCCGGAAGTTCAACGATCTCTACCGGCTGAGTTTCATCTTCTTCTGGCACCTCGTCTTCCCGGACGGTAACTGTCGTGACTGGCTCCTCTCCTTCCTTTTCTTCAGTGACAATCTCAGTGACTTCTTTCTTCTTTCCCTTGTCTTTCTTAAAAACTCGCTTGGTGGTTTTCACTTTTTTTATTTCGCCTGTTTTGGTTTTGACTACGGTCACTTTGACTTCCTCAGGAGTCTCTTCGACAACCTTTGCCGTGTCAGGTATTTCTGTTTGTTCGAATGGTGAGACAGTTTCGTCAGTGTATTCTTGTGTAGTGTGTACTGTGACGGTGGGTTCTTTGTCGTCAACTTGTTCGGTAATGATCTGGGTAATTTGCCCTTTAGGGCCTAACTTTTTGATGGTACGCTTTGTGACTTTTTTTACTTTTGGCTTACCTTCTGGTGTCTCTACTTCTTCCACTGTCACCTCCTCCGGAAGTTCAACGATCTCTTCAAGCTTTGATTCATATTTTTGTGGCACTGTGTCCTCCCGGACGGTTACTGTCGTGACTGGCTCCTCTCCTTCCTTTTCTTCAGTAACAATCTCAGTGACTTCTTTCTTAGGGCCTAATTTTTTGATAAAACGCTTGGTAACTTTCTTTACTTTTTGCTTACTTTCTGGTGTCTCCATTTCTTTGACTGTTACCTCCTCCGGAAGTTCTACGATGTCAACAGGCTTAGATTCATCTTCTTCTGTCACTGTGTCTTCGTGAACGGTGACAGTCGTGACTGGCTCCTCTCCTTCCGTTTCTTTAGTGACAATTTCAGTGACTTCTTTATTCTTTCCCTTGTCTTTCTTAAAAACTCGCTTAGTGGTTTTCACTTTTTTGATTTCGCCTGTTTTGGTTTTGACTACGGTCACTTTGACTTCCCCAGGAGTCTCTTTGACAACCTTTGCCGTGTCAGGTATTTGTGTTTGTTCGAAAGGTGAGACAGTTTCGTCAGTGTATTCTTGTGTAGTGTGTACTGTGACGGTGGGTTCTTTGTCGTCTACTTGTTCGGTAATGATCTGAGTAGTTTCCCTTTTAGGGCCTAACTTTTTGATGGTACGCTTTGTGACTTTCTTTACTTTTGGCTTACCTTCTGGTGTCTCTACTTCTTCCACTGTCACCTCCTCCGGAAGTTCAACGATCTCTTCCGGTTTTGATTCATATTCTTCTGGCACCGTGTCCTCCCGGACGGTAACAGTCGTGACTGGCTCCTCTCCTTCCTTTTCTTCAGTAACAATCTCAGTGACTTCTTTCTTAGGGCCTAATTTTTTGATAATACGCTTGGTAACTTTCTTTACTTTTTGCTTACCTTCTGGTGTCTCCACTTTTTTCACTGTCACCTCCTCCGGAAGTTCTACAATGTCTACCGGCTTTGATTCATCTTCATCTGGCACCGTGTCCTCCCGGACGGTAACAGTCGTGACTGGCTCCTCTCCTTCATTTTCTTCAGTGACAATCTCAGTGACTTCTTTCTTCTTTCCCTTGTCTTTCTTAAAAACTCGCTTGGTTGTTTTCACTTTTTTGATTTCGCCTGTTTTGGTTTTGACTACGGTCACTTTGACTTCCTCAGGAGTCTCTTCGACAATCTTTGCCGTGTCAGGTATTTGTGTTTGTTCTAAAGGTGAGACAGTTTCGTCAGTGTATTCTTGTGTAGTGTGTACTGTGACAGTAGGTTCTTTGTCGTCAACTTGTTCGGTAATGATCTGAGTAGTTTCCCTTTTAGGGCCTAACTTTTTGATGGTACGCTTTGTGACTTTCTTTACTTTTGGCTTACCTTCTGGTGTCTCCACTTCTTCAACTGTCACCTCCTCCGGAAGTTCAACGATCTCTACCGGCTGAGTTTCATCTTCTTCTGGCACCTCGTCTTCCCGGACGGTAACTGTCGTGACTGGCTCCTCTCCTTCCTTTTCTTCAGTGACAATCTCAGTGACTTCTTTCTTCTTTCCCTTTTCTTTCTTGATGACGCGCTTGATGATTTTTACTTTTTTGATGTCACCAGTTTCCGTTTTAACCTCGGTGACTTTGACTTCCTCAGGAGTCTCTTCGACAACCTTTGCCGTGTCAGGTACTTGTGTTTGTTCGAAAGGTGAGACAGTTTCGTCAGTGTATTCTTGTGTAGTGTGTACTGTGACGGTGGGTTCTTTGTCGTCTACTTGTTCGGTAATGATCTGTGTAGTTTCCTTTTTAGGGCCTAACTTTTTAATGGTACGCTTTGTGACTTTCTTTACTTTTGGCTTACCTTCTGGTGTCTCCACTTCTTCAACTGTCACCTCCTCCGGAAGTTCAACGATCTCTACCGGCTGATTTTCATCTTCTTCTGGCACCTCGTCTTCCCGGACGGTAACTGTCGTGACTGGCTCCTCTCCTTCCTTTTCTTCAGTGACAATCTCAGTGACTTCTTTCTTCTTTCCCTTGTCTTTCTTAAAAACTCGCTTGATGGTTTTCACTTTTTTGATTTCGCCTGTTTTGGTTTTGACTACGGTCACTTTGACTTCCTCAGGAGTCTCTTCGACAACCTTTGCCGTGTCAGGTATTTCTGTTTGTTCGAATGGTGAGACAGTTTCGTCAGGGTATTCTTGTGTAGTGTGTACTGTGACGGTGGGTTCTTTGTCGTCTACTTGTTCGGTAATGATCTGTGTAGTTTCCTTTTTAGGGCCTAACTTTTTAATGGTACGCTTTGTGACTTTCTTTACTTTTGGCTTACCTTCTGGTGTCTCCACTTCTTCAACTGTCACCTCCTCCGGAAGTTCAACGATCTCTACCGGCTGAGTTGCATCTTCTTCTGGCACCTCGTCTTCCCGGACGGTAACTGTCGTGACTGGCTCCTCTCCTTCCTTTTCTTCAGTGACAATCTCAGTGACTTCTTTCTTCTTTCCCTTGTCTTTCTTAAAAACTCGCTTGGTGGTTTTCACTTTTTTGATTTCGCCTGTTTTGGTTTTGACTACGGTCACTTTGACTTCCTCAGGAGTCTCTTCGACAACCTTTGCCGTGTCAGGTATTTCTGTTTGTTCGAATGGTGAGACAGTTTCGTCAGGGTATTCTTGTGTAGTGTGTACTGTGACGGTGGGTTCTTTGTCGTCTACTTGTTCGGTAATGATCTGTGTAGTTTCCTTTTTAGGGCCTAACTTTTTGATGGTACGCTTTGTGACTTTCTTTACTTTTGGCTTACCTTCTGGTGTCTCCACTTCTTCAACTGTCACCTCCTCCGGAAGTTCAACGATCTCTACCGGCTGAGTTTCATCTTCTTCTGGCACCTCGTCTTCCCGGACGGTAACTGTCGTGACTGGCTCCTCTCCTTCCTTTTCTTCAGTGACAATCTCAGTGATTTCTTTTTTCTTCCCCTTGTCTTTCTTAAAAACTTTCTTGGTGGTTTTTACTTTTTTGATGTCACCAGTTTCCGTTTTAACTTCGGTGACTTTGACTTCTTCAGGAGTCTCTTCGACGACCTTCGCCGTGTCAGGTATTTGTGATTGTTCGAAAGGTGAGACAGTTTCGTCAGTGTATTCTTGTGTAGTGTGTACTGTGACAGTGGGTTCTTTATCGTCTACTTGTTCGGTAATGATCTGAGTAGTTACCCTTTTAGGGCCTAACTTTTTGATGGTGCGCTTTGTGACTTTCTTTACTTTTGGCTTACCTTCCGGTGTATCTACTTCTTCCACTGTCACCTCCTCCGGAAGTTCAACGATCTCTTCCGGTTTTGATTCATATTCTTCTGGCACCGTGTCCTCCCGGACGGTAACAGTCGTGACTGGCTCCTCTCCTTCCTTTTCTTCAGTAACAATCTCAGTGACTTCTTTCTTAGGGCCTAATTTTTTGATAATACGCTTGGTAACTTTCTTTACTTTTGGCTTACCTTCTAGTGTCTTCACTTCTTCAACTGTCACCTCCTCCGGAAGTTCTACATTGTCTACCGGCTTTGATTCATCTTCATCTGGCACCGTGTCCTCCCGAACGGTAACAGTCGTGACTGGCTCCTCTCCTTCCTTTTCTTCAGTGACAATCTCAGTGACTTCTTTCTTTTTTCCCTTGTCTTTCTTAAAAACTTGCTTGATGGTTTTCACTTTTTTGATTTCACCTGTTTTGGTTTTGACTTCGGTCACTTTGACTTCCTCAGGAGTCTCTTCAACAATCTTTGCCGTGTCAGGTATTTCTGTTTGTTCGAAAGGTGAGACAGTTTCGTCAGTGTATTCTTGTGTAGTGTGTACTGTGACGGTGGGTTCTTTGTCGTCTACTTGTTCGGTAATGATCTGTGTTGTTTCCTTTTTAGGGCCTAACTTTTTGATTGTACGCTTGGTGACTTTCTTTACTTTTGGCTTACCTTCTGGTGTCTCCACTTCTTCAACTGTCACCTCCTCCGGGAGTTCAACGATCTCATTGGGCCTAATTTCATCTTCTTCTGGCACCTTGTCTTCCCGGACGGTAACTGTCGTGACTGGCTCCTCTCCTTCTTTTTCTTCAGTGACAATCTCAGTGATTTCTTTCTTCTTTCCCTTGTCTTTCTTAAAAACTCGCTTGGTGGTTTTTACTTTTTTGATTTCGCCTGTTTTGGTTTTGACTACGGTCACTTTGACTTCCTCAGGAGTCTCTTCGACAACCTTTGCCGTGTCAGGTATTTCTAATTGTCCGAATGGCGAGACAGTTTCGTCAGTGTATTCTTGTGTAGTGTGTACTGTGACGGTGGGTTCTTTGTCGTCAACTTGTTCGGTAATGATCTGAGTAGTTTCCCTTTTAGGGCCTAACTTTTTGATGGTACGCTTTGTGACTTTCTTTACTTTTGGCTTACCTTCTGGTGTCTCTACTTCTTCCACTGTCACCTCCTCCGGAAGTTCAACGATCTCTTCCGGCTTTGATTCATATTCTTCTGGCACCGGTTCCTCCCGGACGATAACTGTCGTGACTGACTCCTCTCCTTCCTTGTCTTTAGTAACAATCTCAGTGACTTCTTTCTTAGGGCCTAATTTTTTGATAATACGCTTGGTAACTTTCTTTACTTTTGACTTACCTTCTGGTGTCTCCACTTCTTCCACTGTCACCTCCTCCGGAAGTTCTATGAACTCTATCGGCTGAGTTTCATCTTCTTCTGGCACAGTGTCCTCCCGAACGGTAACAGTCGTGACTGGCTCCTCTCCTTCCTTCTCTTCAGTGACAATCTCAGTTACTTCTTTCTTCTTTCCCTTGTCTTTCTTAAAAACTCGCTTGGTTGTTTTTACTTTTTTGATTTCACCTGTTTTGGTTTTGACTTCGGTCACTTTGACTTCCTCAGGAGTCTCTTCGACAACTTTTGCCGTGTCAGGTATTTCTGTTTGTTCGAAAGATGAGACAGTTTCGTCAGTATATTCTTGTGTAGTGTGTACTGTGACGGTGGGTTCTTTGTCGTCTACTTGTTCGGTAATGATCTGAGTAGTTTCCCTTTTAGGGCCTAACTTTTTGATTGTACGCTTGGTGACTTTCTTTACTTTTGGCTTACCTTCTGGTGTCTCCACTTCTTCAACTGTCACCTCCTCCGGGAGTTCAACGATCTCTTCGGGCTTAATTTCATCTTCTTCTGGCACCTTGTCTTCCCGGATGGTAACTGTCGTGACTGGCTCCTCTCCTTCCTTTTCTTTAGTGATAATCTCAGTAACTTCTTTATTCTTTCCCTTGTCTTTCTTAAAAACTCGCTTGGTGGTTTTTACTTTTTTGATTTCACCTGTTTTGGTTTTGACTTCGGTCACTTTGACTTCCTCAGGAGTCTCTTCGACAACCTTTGCCGTGTCAAGTATTTCTGTTTGTTCGAAAGATGAGACAGTTTCGTCAGTGTATTCTTGTGTAGTGTGTACTGTGACGGTGGGTTCTTTGTCGTCAACTTGTTCGGTAATGATCTGTGTTGTTTCCTTTTTAGGGCCTAACTTTTTGATTGTACGCTTGGTGACTTTCTTTACTTTTGGCTTACCTTCTGGTGTCTCTACTTCTTCCACTGTCACCTCCTCCGGAAGTTCAACGATCTCTTCGGGCTCAATTTCATCTTCTTCTGGCACCGTGTCCTCCCGAACGGTAACAGTCGTGACTGGCTCCTCTCCTTCCTTTTCTTCAGTGACAATCTCAGTGACTTCATTCTTCTTTCCCTTGTCTTTCTTAAAAATTCGCTTGGTGGTTTTTACTTTTTTGATTTCACCTGTTTTGGTTTTGACTTCGGTCACTTTGACTTCCTCAGGAGTCTCTTCAACAACCTTTGCCGTGTCAGGTATTTCTGTTTGTTCGAAAGATGAGACAGTTTCGTCAGTATATTCTTGTGTAGTGTGTACTGTGACGGTGGGTTCTTTGTCGTCTACTTGTTCGGTAATGATCTGAGTAGTTTCCTTTTTAGGGCCTAACTTTTTGATGGTACGCTTTGTGACTTTCTTTACTTTTGGCTTACCTTCGGGTGTCTCCATTTCTTCGACTGTTACCTCTTCCGGAAGTTCTACGATGTCTACCGGCTTAGATTCTTCTTCTTCTGTCACTGTGTCTTCGCGAACGGTAACTGTCGTGACTGGCTCCTCTCCTTCCTTTTCTTCAGTGACAATCTCAGTTACTTCTTTCTTCTTTCCTTTGTCTTTCTTAAAAACTCGCTTGGTGATTTTCACTTTTTTGATTTCACCTGTTTTGGTTTTGACTTCGGTCACTTTGACTTCCTCAGGAGTCTCTTCGACAACCTTTGCTGTGTCAGGTATTTGTGTTTGTTCGAATGGTGAGACAGTTTCGTCAGTATATTCTTGTGTAGTGTGTACTGTGACGGTGGGTTCTTTGTCGTCTACTTGTTCGGTAATGATCTGAGTAGTTTCCTTTTTCGGGCCTAACTTTTTGATGGTACGCTCTGTGACTTTCTTTACTTTTGGCTTACCTTCTGGTGTCTCTACTTCTTCCACTGTCACCTCCTCCGGAAGTTCAACGATCTCTTCCGGCTTTGATTCTTCTTCTTCTGTCACTGTGTCTTCCCGGACGGTAACTGTCGTGACTGGCTCCTCTCCTTCTTTTTCTTCAGTGACAATCTCAGTGATTTCTTTCTTCTTTCCCTTGTCTTTCTTAAAAACTCGCTTGGTGGTTTTCACTTTTTTGATTTCGCCTGTTTTGGTTTTGACTACGGTCACTTTGACTTCCTCAGGAGTCTCTTCGACAACCTTTGCCGTGTCAGGTATTTCTGTTTGTTCGAAAGATAAGACAGTTTCGTCAGTATTTTCTTGTGTAGTGTGTACTGTGACGGTGGGTTCTTTGTCGTCAACTTGTTCGGAAATGATCTGTGTTGTTTCCTTTTTAGGGCCTAACTTTTTGATTGTACGCTTGGTGACTTTCTTTACTTTTGGCGTACCTTCTGGTGTCTCCACCTCTTCAACTGTCGCCTCCTCCGGGAGTTCAACAATCTCTTCGGGCTTAATTTCATCTTCTTCTGGCACCTTGTCTTCCCGGACGGTAACTGTCGTGACTGGCTCCTCTCCTTCCTTTTCTTCAGTGACAATCTCAGTAACTTCTTTATTCTTTCCCTTGTCTTTCTTAAAAACTCGCTTGGTGGTTTTCACTTTTTTGATTTCGCCTGTTTTGGTTTTGACTACGGTCACTTTGACTTCCTCAGGAGTCTCTTCAACAACCTTTGCCGTGTCAGGTATTTCTGTTTGTTCGAATGGTGAGACAGTTTCGTCAGTGTATTCTTGTGTAGTGTGTACTGTGACGGTGGGTTCTTTGTCGTCAACTTGTTCGGTAATGATTTGAGTAGTTTCCCTTTTAGGGCCTAACTTTTTGATGGTACGCTTTGTGATTTTCTTTACTTTTGGCTTACCTTCTGGTGTCTCTACTTCTTCCACTGTCACCTCCTCCGGAAGTTCAACGATCTCTTCCGGCTTTGATTCATATTCTTCTGGCACCGTGTCCCCCCGGACGATAACTGTCGTGACTGACTCCTCTCCTTCCTTGTCTTCAGTAACAATCTCAGTGACTTCTTTCTTAGGGCCTAATTTTTTGATAATACGCTTGGAAACTTTCTTTACTTTTTGCTTACCTTCGGGTGTCTCCATTTCTTCGACTGTAAACTCTTCCGGAAGTTCTACGATGTCTACCGGCTTAGATTCTTCTTCTTCTGTCACTGTGTCTTCGCGAACGGTAACAGTCGTGACTGGCTCCTCTCCTTCCTTTTCTTCAGTGACAATCTCAGTAACTTCTTTCTTCTTTCCCTTGTCTTTCTTAAAAACTCGCTTGGTGACTTTCTTTACTTTTGGCGTACCTTCTGGTGTCTCCACCTCTTCAACTGTCGCCTCCTCCGGGAGTTCAACAATCTCTTCGGGCTTAATTTCATCTTCTTCTGGCACCTTGTCTTCCCGGACGGTAACTGTCGTGACTGGCTCCTCTCCTTCCTTTTCTTCAGTGACAATCTCAGTAACTTCTTTATTCTTTCCCTTGTCTTTCTTAAAAACTCGCTTGGTGGTTTTCACTTTTTTGATTTCGCCTGTTTTGGTTTTGACTACGGTCACTTTGACTTCCTCAGGAGTCTCTTCGACAACCTTTGCCGTGTCAGGTATTTCTGTTTGTTCGAATGGTGAGACAGTTTCGTCAGTGTATTCTTGTGTAGTGTGTACTGTGACGGTGGGTTCTTTGTCGTCAACTTGTTCGGTAATGATTTGAGTAGTTTCCCTTTTAGGGCCTAACTTTTTGATGGTACGCTTTGTGATTTTCTTTACTTTTGGCTTACCTTCTGGTGTCTCTACTTCTTCCACTGTCACCTCCTCCGGAAGTTCAACGATCTCTTCCGGCTTTGATTCATATTCTTCTGGCACCGTGTTCCCCCGGACGATAACTGTCGTGACTGACTCCTCTCCTTCCTTGTCTTCAGTAACAATCTCAGTGACTTCTTTCTTAGGGCCTAATTTTTTGATAATACGCTTGGAAACTTTCTTTACTTTTTGCTTACCTTCGGGTGTCTCCATTTCTTCGACTGTAAACTCTTCCGGAAGTTCTACGATGTCTACCGGCTTAGATTCTTCTTCTTCTGTCACTGTGTCTTCGCGAACGGTAACAGTCGTGACTGGCTCCTCTCCTTCCTTTTCTTCAGTGACAATCTCAGTAACTTCTTTCTTCTTTCCCTTGTCTTTCTTAAAAATTCGCTTGGTGATTTTCACTTTTTTGATTTCACCTGTTTTGGTTTTGACTTCGGTCACTTTGACTTCCTCAGGAGTCTCTTCAACAACCTTTGCCGTGTCAGGTATTTCTGTTTGTTCGAAAGATGAGACAGTTTCGTCAGTGTATTCTTGTGTAGTGTGTACTGTGACGGTGGGTTCTTTGTCGTCAACTTGTTCGGTAATGATCTGTGTTGTTTCCTTTTTAGGGCCTAACTTTTTGATTGTACGCTTGGTGACTTTCTTTACTTTTGGCTTACCTTCTGGTGTCTCCACTTCTTCAACTGTCACCTCCTCCGGGAGTTCAACGATCTCTTCGGGCTTAATTTCATCTTCTTCTGGCACCTTGTCTTTCCGGACGGTAACTGTCGTGACTGGCTCCTCTCCTTCCTTGTCTTCAGTAACAATCTCAGTGACTTCTTTCTTAGGGCCTAATTTTTTGATAATACGCTTGGTAACTTTCTTTACTTTTTGCTTACCTTCGGGTGTCTCCATTTCTTCGACTGTAAACTCCTCCGGAAGTTCTACGATGTCTACCGGCTTAGATTCTTCTTCTTCTGTCACTGTGTCTTCCCGGACGGTAACTGTCGTGACTGGCTCCTCTCCTTCCTTTTCTTCAGTGACAATCTCAGTGACTTCTTTCTTCTTTCCCTTGTCTTTCTTAAAAACTCGCTTGGTGGTTTTCACTTTTTTGATTTCACCTGTTTTAGTTTTGACTTCGGTCACTTTGACTTCCTCAGGAGTCTCTTCAACAACCTTTGCCGTGTCAGGTATTTCTGTTTGTTCGAATGGTGAGACAGTTTCATCAGTGTATTCTTGCATTGTGTGAATTGTGACAGTCGGTTCTTTGTCGTCTACTTGTTCGGTAATGATCTGTGTAGTTTCCCTTTTAGGGCCTAACTTTTTGATGGTACGCTTTGTGACTTTCTTTACTTTTGGCTTACCTTCTGGTGTCTCCACTTCTTCAACTGTCACCTCCTCCGGAAGTTCAATGATCTCTACCGGCTTTGATTTATATGCTTTTGGCAGCATGTCCTCCCGGACAGTAACTATCGTAACTGGCTCCTCTCCTTCTTTTTCTTTAGTAACGATCTCAGTGACTTCTTTCTTAGGGCCTACTTTTTTGATTATACGCTTGGTAACTCTTTTTACTTTTTGTTTACCTTCAGGTGTCTCCATTTCTTCGATTGTAACCTCCTCCGGAAGTTCTACGATATCTACCGGCTTAGATTCTTCTTCTTCTGTCACTGTGTCTTCGCGAACGGTAACAGTCGTGACTGGCTCCTCTCCTTCCTTTTCTTCAGTGACAATCTCAGTGACTTCTTTCTTCTTTCCCTTGTCTTTCTTAAAAACTCGCTTAGTGGTTTTTACTTTTTTGATTTCACCTGTATTGGTTTTGACTTCGGTCACTTTGACTTCCTCAGGAGACTCTTTAACAACCTTTGCCGTGTCAGGTATTTCTGTTTGTTCGAAAGGTGAGACAGTTTCGTCAGAATAATCTTGTGTAGTGTGTACTGTGATAGTCGGTTCCTTGTCGTCTACTTGCTCGGTAATAATTTGTGTAGTTTCCCTATTAGGGCCTAACTTTTTGATTGTACGCTTGGTGATTTTCTTTACTTTAGGTCTATCTTCGGGTGTATCCACTGCTTCTACTGTGACCTCCTCTGGAAGTTCAACGATCTCAACCAACTTAGATTCATCTTCTTCTGGTTCCGTGTCCTCTCGGACGGTAACTTCAGTGACAATCTCGGTGACTTCTTTCTTCTTTCCCTTGTCTTTCATGATCACTCGCTTGGTGGTTTTCACTTTTTTTATTTCACCTGTTTCGGTTTTGACTTCAGTGACTTTCACTTCTTCGGGAGTCTCTTCGACAACCTTTGCCGTGTGAGGTATATGTGTTTGTTCAAAAAGTGAGACAGTTTCATCAGTGTATTCTTGCGTTGTGTGTACTGCGACAGTCGGTTCTCTGTGGTCTACTTGTTCGGTAATGATCTGTGTAGTTTGTCTTTTAGGGCCTAACTTTTGTGTGGTACGCTTGGTTACTTTTTTAACTTTTGGCTTACCTTCGGGTGTATCCACTTCTTCTACTGTGACCTCCTCTGGAAATTCAACGATCTCAACCGGCTTATATTCCTGTTTTTCTGGCAATATGTCCTCCCGAACGGTAACAGTCGTGACTGGTTCCTCTCCTTCCTTTTCTTCAGTTACAATCTCAGTGACTTCTTTCTTCTTTCCATTGTCGTTCTTGATGACGCGCTTGATTGTTTTGATTACACCAGGTTCCGTTATTTTCTCGGTCACTTTTATTTCTTCAGGAGTCTTTTCAACATCCTTAGCCGTGTCGGGAATTGACGTTTGTTCCAAAGGTGAGACAGTTTCATCAGTATATTTTTGTCCATTTTGTATCTGTATAATATGTTCTGAGTCATCCTTATCTTCAATTATTTTTTTTCTGTCACCCATCTTTACTTTCTTTTTCATAATACGCTTAGTTATTTTCTTATCTTGCCCATCAAGAATTGGTATTTCCTTAGCGGTTTCTAGATCGTCTAACATTTCTTCAATACATACCTGTGTCGGTAATTTTGGTATATAAAGATGTTCATCTGGTAATTCTATCATACTTCTTTCATCATTAGCAATGAACTCCTCACCTTCGTACTCTTCAATTTCGACCCCATGATGTGTGTGAGGAACAGATTTAACATCTCTATCATCGTCAATAGTTTCTTCGATTACAATGTCGCCCTCATACTGAATATCACTTTTTGATTTTTTCTTTTTTCTTAATATTGTTCGTTTTGTTTTTATCTGTACTGGTTCAGGTTGTCCGGGAGCTTGCATAAATTTAGTCACTATTTCTTCAGATTCTTCTATATCTGAAGATTTAGGTGAAATGGAATGAAGACGTGCCTCTTCTGCAAGTAAAGTCAATAATTTTTTTTTAATCAAATTTTGCATATTCTGTAGCACCGGTCTTCAAAAGCTATTCATACAAGGGCAAATAAAAAAAAACTAATTAATAGGATGTTAGTAACGCGAAAACAAAAACAAATTGGAGAAAATATTAAGCTTTTCCATTCATGAATTTAATTATTATTTCAATAATATTATTCTATATTAGCTATTTAAAACACTTAATAAGTAAAACCCTTTCGTAGAAATTGAAACAAACTTTTGGGATAAATCATAAAATAGTAATTTACTAAAGATTGCGATAGAAGGAACCATTTCACTGTGTTAACAAATAATTCTTTCACACAATTTCCTTTATTTTATTCGTTTAAACTTTTAATCCATTTAGAGATTCGATGCGATAGTTTTTAAAGGAATACACATTATTCAATAGCATTTTTTATAAACATTAATGGTGCCGAACGATAAATTTATGCAATGTTGCGTTATGTGACAGTACATTGGATGTTTCGATATAAATGTTTGAAAATTTAGTTTGTAACGCCAAATTATGTGGGAAAATGAAATTTTTGTGTCTTATAAAATAAAATTAGTCTCTTTGTCTAAATATATTTGATCCTCAAGTATAGTATAGAGAAAATTGCATTAAATATGAAAGTCCTAATTAACTACTAGCACACTAAAAAGTATTATAATTATGTAGATTATGACGTTAATTTGGATTGTCTTTTTCAAACGATCGTTCGAAGTATTAACGCTTGTATACATTTAAGCGGCAGTGTCTTATTACTTACCAATTATTTGTGATTCTTCACACAAAGTTTGTAAAGTTTCATCCCCAATAAGACTAATTTTACTTTCTTGCAGTTTAAGTGGTCGTTGATCATACGGAAAAACTTGTTCTTCTGGAATTAGATCAGTAACCGTCAGGAATTCGTTCGATACACTCATAACAGTTTTTCCTTTTAGTTTAGCGGGTTCTTTTATATTGAATTCAGATTCACTTTGAACAGTTACATTATCTGTTACAATTAATGATGATAAGTTATTAGTTTTGATTACGTATTGTTGATTTTGTGTAGATAGTTGTGAAAAATCATCAGCATGAAATTCAGTAATATTTTCTGTGCATTGTAAATGTGACAAATGTGATATAGAAAAGTCGGCATTTCCTATTTGTAATTTTGTTTTGAAATCAGAATCAATCACACTTTCATGAATAACTAAATCATTTATATTTATAGATTCACACGGCAATTGTTCTGATTTTGCAATTTTTTGTTGTGTCAATTTTTCTGATATATTTTGAATGTTTTCACTAATAACAACTTCTGTTTGTTCCAAGGGCTTTACTGTCAAGATTTCTTCCTTAACGATTATTTTCTGTGCTTCTACTTTTGGGATATCTTTAAATGTCTCATCAAAAATATTTTCAGAAACAACAAAGCTTGAAAGATAATCTAAAGTCACATTCGCTTTGATAGCCTCTGGCAGCAAAGGTTCAGTAATTTTACAAGTCGTTTCTAGTATTTGTTGTCTTGTATTTTCCAATCCTTCCAGTTTTATTTGTGTTTCTTCGGCTTTTTGATTAGCAATGTTTTCAGACATATTTAAAATTTTCGGATGTTCATTTGTAACAGTTTCTAACTGTTCTATACTTTTTAACAGTATTATCTGCTCATCAACTTTCTTAAGCGGCTCTTTTTCAATGATTAATTTTTTAGGAAACTCTTGAATAGTATTTTCTTGTGTAATGTAATTTTTATTTACTTCAATGTCATATTTCACAGAAGTCTCTGCAAAATTATAATTATCAGGCAGTTGTTTTATGGTATCTATTATATTTGGCAAGGAAATTACAACTTCTTTTTCAATTCTTTGTGATTGTACTGGCATGACATGACTTTCTTTAATTCCGTTTGTACTAAATAAATCTGAATGTTCCTGAGTTAAAATTTCTGTACATTCAGCAGTTTCAAAACCAGGTATTTCTTGTTTTGCAACAAATTTTTGTTGTTTCTTGGACGTATCTAAAACATCAACACATTCAATTACTTGCTGCTCTTGTTTATTCAAGCTCTCTGTTAAAACTTGAGTTTCTAAGGCTTTCACGCCTAAGTCATTTTTGTACTCTGCTAATTCCGAGATATTTTGAATAGGTAAAGTTTCACTTGTTATAACAGGTTTGATAAATTTGAAATCAATTTTTTGGTCTTTAGTAAAAAGACTCGTTTCAGATTTTAGAATGTCTTCCCTTTCATCAGCAACTATGTCAGTAACAGAAATATGATGTTGCGATTCATATAGTGTAGATGTTTTTTCCTCTTTAGGCATTTCTTTATGAGACATACAAAATTCGGCCTCTTTTGGGATAATTTCTTCAACTATAATAGATGCATGACCTTCAACTGAAAAATCAACAATTTTTTTGTTTTTTTCCAACTGAATTTGCAATGACTCTTCTTGCTCAATTGGTTTTATTTCAAACACGGTTAAATGTTTTTCTTGCTCTAAGTTAGGAGACACAAAACCTTTTTTATCTAATAAAGTTTTATTTAATTCATCTTCTTGTTCCAAAAGTATAACTTCTTCTGTATTTATGTGGTCATCTATTTGTACACTGATTAAAGGTTTTTCTTCACTTATTTTACCAGTGACCGAGAATACTTCTGCTTTTTCTTCAGATTTTACTTCTCTAGTATATAGAGGGATTACTGAATCTAAACTAAAATCTTTTATCTCTTTCGTTACATAATCTAATTTTTGCAACTCACCTTCTAGCTCAGCTATTTGACAAGTGTCAACATTTATATGTTGAAGCATATCAAAATTTATATCTTTTACAGTAACCGTATTCGCTTTATCTAAATTCAAATAACTTTCTTTTTCAGCTAGTATTGCTTCGGATATGTCAATGTAACGTGATTGTGTAAGACTACTATCAGCCTTTTGATATCTCATAATATCTAAGGTTAACAACGGACTTTCCTGATCGTTCACGACTGTTTCCATTGTTCCTACAGAAAATTGCAAATATATATTTTCTACTGGTGTCATTGAATGCACTTTTGTTGTTGGTGATTCTTTAAGCGTAGTTTCAGATTCTGTTAAAACTATTTCAGTGATATCAACGGATTTTTGTGATTCAACATTTTCTGTTATAACTTTTTGTTCCGATTGTTCCTCGAACCGGTCAAGATGTTCTGTTTTATCAGATACAATAACTTCAGTACTTATTACACCTATGTATGGCAAATACTCAAGCAAGGCGTCATGAGTAGGCAAGGGGAACTGGCCATCAAATTCTTTTTCTTTTTCAATGGTTTCAATCGTATTACCTATTAACGAATGAGCTTCAACAAAATTTGATTTCATATTTAATTTCAATGGTTGTTCACAAACTAACATACTTTCGCTATCTGCAGCCACCGTTTCAATTTGCTCCAAATTAACAAAATCGCACGACTTAATCTCTGACTTTTGTTTTGAAACATTTTGATCAAATTCTTTTGTCGATTGAATGACAAGAACTTCTTCTTGATTGGCGGCTTTTCCATATGTCTCATCAATTTTTATATGAGCTATTTTGGCAGATAATTCTAAATTATCTCTTTCATTGAGGTTATCTGATTGTGATAGTGTTTCAATTACTTCAACACCGTGTTGTTCACATACATTTATTTTAACTTTTTGTTGATTAGGGATGTTAGATAAAATTAAACTTTTCTCTTTTTCGGCCGTTATATCAACTTCATTTTGTGAAACGGAGAGACCACTAATTGTAACTAAGGCTTTTTTTCCTTTGATTTTTTCTTCGTTTTCAAATGCCAACTCAGACGAATTAACGAGAATTTCTTCTTGTAATACGGCTTCAGAAGTAATTGGGGCAGGTGTAATAGTGATTTCTCTTACATCAGGCAAAATTTTAAAAGATGAGGGCAATAATTCTGATGTCACGTCATCTATTATAACAGCTTCATTTGCATCAATATGTAGTGAAGCTGCGAAAGTTTTTGGTTTTGTTAAAGTTAGTAGACTTTCTTTTTCACTATATTCAGCAGTTGATATTACAACTTCTCTATTAATTTCATTTTTTACGTTTGCTTTTGACATTTTGATAGACAGATCATCTTCTTCAGTAAAAGATACACTAGAATTTGTAATATATTCCATAGATATTGCTACTGGTCTACTGATTACGTCACTAGAAGTTTCGTTTAATTGTTTCAATGGATAAGTTTCTTCAAAAAGGTCCTCTTTTTCATGAGACAATATTTCAGATGTCTTTACAACTTCCTTTATTGGAATTACTTCTGGAATTACTTGTTTTGTGCATGGTTTCGAAGTAATTTCTAAAGTACCCTGACTATCTAATACCTTATTTTCTGAAATTTGAATAGGATGAATAGGAAAAGAAGTTACATCGGCTTCACTGCATTGCACATTTAAATCTTCTATTTTTTTTATTGAATCACGTAAATTTATTTCAGAAATAATCGGGACCTTGTAATCTATATCAATACCTATTTTAGCAAAGTTAGGTGCGTCAGTTTTTTCAACAATTAAATCTTCCTCGACACAGCTTGGTACTGTTTCAACAATATCTACGCTTTCGTTTTCTCTAAATGAGGCAACTGCTTGATACTGATAAGGAGATTTATCGTTTAGTTTTTCTAATTGCTCTTGCACAGTCATTTGTAGGATAGTGATTTCTTCGTGTAAGTCTCTTTGTTCTCGGGCAAGATTTAATTGATTGTCTAATGGTTGTAAAATATCGACATCACTAGCTGTATTGATTTCATAAAACACTGGTGTCCTAAGGTGATGAGTTAATTTTGGTTGAGTAGTCAACGGTTCCAGAGTTTGATTCATTAACAATTTATTTTCCGAATCAGGAGTATTCATTTCCAAGACAGACACAGAAATATTGGGTATCAATGAAATTGATACGTTTTGTGGACTCCTAGTTAAAAACGATTGCGAAGCTTCCTGATCATGAATGAACGGATTTGTAATAATCGTAGCAGTTTCGGTGGTTACAGTCTCTGTAGCAGTTTTATTATCTATTATTCCTGATTTCTCAAATTCAGTAGTCGTAGACATTTGTGTAATTTCTGAAGTAATAAGAGATTCAGATGGCTCAAGATTTATGTGTGCTGCCATAGTTTGTTTTTCCTCTATATAACCTAATTCCTTTTCACTTTCATGAATTTGAATTTCTTCAGTCACATTCTTATCTAAGGTAGATGATATTGTCACAGTTGCTAGGTTAACACCTAAAGGTTCACTACTTAATAAAGAACTTTCACAATCATTTATATTAGTTACAAGACTGCACTTATGTAGGTGTTCATTGAATGATATATCAGCTTTTTTCTCGTAACAAACATCAGTATTGAATTCTGACTCTTTAAAATGAGAAGTAGTCATATAGTTATTCAAACAAGAGTGCAATATTAAATCTTTTTGCACAATTGCTTCCACTGGAATATTAGGAATTATCAAAGAAGCTTCCTTTTCGTGGACATCGTTTGCTGACACAAGAATGCCTTCTTTAGATATGACATCTATATTAGCTTCCTGGGTATGTGGGAGTTTTTGCATGTTTAGTAAGCCTTCTTTCTCTTGAACATCATGAATTGCCATTAAAATTTGATTAGATGGCAACACGCCTTTTTTAGCTACTTCAGTAGGCACAATTAACTCTGGGTAGTATTTTCCTGATTTATCGTCAATAAAAATTTCTCTTATTTCTAAAGGTTCAAATAAATTGAAATTTACTTTTGAAGTAACCGGTTTATCATTATTTTGACTTTGCAACTCGGTTTCTTTTAATTCTTCATCAACTTGAGTTATTTTTAACCCAGCTAATGGGGTAACTGATACCTCTGCAAAAGAACCAGTAATAAATGAGTTTTTCAAGGGCAATTCGTTCATTTCAGTAATTTGATGTGAGATAGTTAAAGCGTCTTGTAAAACCAGCGTTGATTTTGCATTTTCTGGGCGTGTTTGTTCCTTCTTTTCGATTTCTGCTACAGACATATTAACAAGAGTCTCTGCAGCTACTATACATTCTGCAGGTATTATACCTTCACAAGCCTGTCTATCGATTTTTAATACATCACTTTGATACTCATCCACATAATGTTTAACATCTACTTCAGTAATCTGTAAAGATTCCATTTCGTTATATACTTCTTGAATATTTTTTACGTTGGCTCTGTCAAGAGATTGGAAAACTACTTCCTTGTCGTGAATGTTTTGAACATCATTTGTAAGAGAATAATTAGTATCGAATTTCACATTAGCTAAAGCGTTCAATTTTTCGTGTTCACAGACAATATGAGCAATTTCACTAGAAGGTATTACTTCGATTTTACTATCATGGACATCTGTTACAATAGTGGTCACAAATGGGAAGTATTCAACGTCTAAAGTTTCAGCATTTTCGTCTTCACTTTGTTCAATATTTTGTTTTGAATATAACTTTTGCATCTTTTTAGTTATTATTTCTTCCTTAGCTTCTATAACATCTCGCGAATCTATTCTTTGCATTTTGCTTTTTTTGCGTTTGACTTTTTCTTTGACATCTGTGAAATCACAGTATATTGAATACAAAATTTCAAATGTTAAGAGTGTGATACAAATATTTGTGTACATATATATGTACAGTAGCGTTAGGTAAGTTATTTTGTTATCACACCGAATTTGCTTCTTGTTAATAACGTGTTTTGTAAGCACTTGCATATTTTTATATTCTTAATATTTTAGATCGTAAATATATACTTACATCTTTAACAATTAACGCATTATATTATGTTAATTAATTGATTATAAGCGTCTACTCTTCAAGCTGCTATAACATACCTAAGTCAAGCTTCAATACTTAAGCATTAATTTACGTAGATATGTAGCATCTCCACTTCACGTCCACGAAATTTGTTTATTACATAACGACTCCTGTGTTGGATTTTACTTTATAAAAATAACTACATGTAGTTAAGTTTTAGTAAACTACCATACAATTATACTACATCAAACATTTTAACCCGACTACGGCGGCAAGAAAAATTGTATATGTTTTTGCATAAACATTCTTCGGTCATCTTCATGTAATTTAATACAAAACTGACTATATTGGATGTAAAAGTCACACAACAGTTCATTTCTTTTGACAACAGTTAGTAGTATAGAAAGTATTTGTTGTTGAGAAACTTACACAAAAGTTCATTTCGTTTGACAACAGTAAATAGTATAGAGAGTAGTTGTTGTTGAGAGAACTTACACAAAAGTTCATTTCGTTTGGCAACAGTAAGTAGTATAATGAGTAGTTGTTGTTGAGGAAACTTACACAAAAGTTGATATCGTTTGACAACAGTAAGTAGTACAAAGAGTAGTTGTTGTTCAGAAAACTTACACAAAAATTAATTTCATTTGACAACAGTAAGTTTAAAGTTTTTAAGTCGAGTAGTTTTTATGCAGAAAACTTAAACAAAAGTTAATTTCGTTTAATAACAGTAAGAAGTGTAGAGACTAATTGCCGTTGAGAAAAGTCATACAACAGTTATCGGATTTAACAACTGTAAGGAATGTAAGGAATGAGTAGATCGACATAAAATACATTTTGCTATAAAACATAATTTTATTTTATTATATTATACCTTATCAGTACATGTACTTGATGTAGTGAGCAATGTTGTAAACTTATCAATTTGAATACAAAAGCTATATAAGCAATGCTAATTTTTGGTAAAGTTTACCAAGAATTAGCCTTAAGTAAGTAGTAGTGTAAATTTCTTGACTCGAAACACTAACTCGGTTCCCAAGACGTGTTGTATTTTAATGTTTTTACATGGTTATCGGCGGTGCAAGTTTAATACTACAAAAATTAAAACGTCGCAGATTTTCGTAGACGTATATTTGATGAATTTTAAACGGTTATACAAAGTGAAAAAGTTGGGCGCGTACAAAAAAAGGATTTTCGAGTATGCTCTATAGTCTTCGGTGTTGCTCCGCGAGTTAGTGTTGCTGATGATTTTAATTCGTGGTTGTCGCGTAGCTTGATAAATCTGGCAACACCATACCGACTGCTGGCGTTAACAAATTGTAAACGTCTTTTCTATTATTTGGCAGACTATAACGATATTAATGTTTTTTGCAACTGAGCTCTTATCAGTTAAGTTAATTTAAGTTAATTCTTAGTACCTGCTATATCTGTTAATACTGTTTCCAAAAATTTTTTAGGAACGATAGCATATTATGCAGACTGGTAACTGGTATTTTTATCCGACTTGACCAGTCATAAATCAGATACCATACCACCAGTACCATCATCAAAATATTGAGTTGTTCGGAAAGTCATTTCATTTTTCACAACATTTTACGCTTTTTAATAATAAAAAGTAAAATATGACGAAAGTCCTTCTGATTTCTTTACATCTTTAAGACGACACCAATCAAAAACTACTGCGAAGGTTTAATTACTTAATTGTGAAGTTGGTTTCAAAAAATACAATTAAATCCGCTGTCGGGAAAAACAAACTTTCCAAACAACCTTATAGATGGGAATGTGAAATCGTTATAGCTCTCTGCACAAACTCCCTGGATGAACCATCGTAATTCGTAAGTTACATCTACTCGCACCTTTAGTTTGAATCATATTGAGTGATATTCGAAATATATTTGAAAAAGAAACATTCAAATCTCATTGAGAACGATTACTAATATGAGAGATGCAATCCCAAAGTTTTAAATGAAAACTAATTCATGTTTTTGATAGAAGTTTAATTATTATGCATTTATACTTATGCTATGAGGTTTTAAATTCCTTAAAAATACTCGCGTGATATATTTTCCGTATCCCATTTGTTCTCAATAATATAGGTCATTTAACTAAAGGATAGTTACAGTTTCTGTGAATTAATATTCATCAATGGTATTTAACGTGGCCTTTGCTTAGCACGAAATTTGCACAAAACATGCGCGGTGGCAACTTCATTACATTACAAGTTGAGCCAAAACCAAGTTGGGATTAAGCCCATCCCAACTCAAAGCCAAGTCGATTTGGGATGGGCTTAATCCTAATACTTCTATTCACCACAATGGCCGCTTGGAAAACGTAATAACCACAAAAAAGACACGATTCTTCTGTGATTTTTGTCAATCACACGGTTTAAACGGATCACGCCGTGTGGTATCCGGCTGCATAGAATAGACCACCCTCCTTTCTTACCGAGGTGTCGTAAGAGGCGACTAACGTATGTGCCGTGTGGTATCCGGCTGCATAGAATAGACCACCCTCCTTTCTTACCGAGGTGTCGTAAGAGGCGATTAACGTATGTGCCGTGTGGTATCCGGCTGCATAGAATAGACCACCCTCTTTTCTTACCGAGGTGTCGTAAGAGGCGACTAACGTATGTGCCGTGTGGTATCCGGCTGCATAGAATAGACCACCTTCATTTCTTACCGAGGTGTCGTAAAAGGCGACTAAGGTAAGTTGACGTCAGACAGGTGGCCGGTCGTAAAATACGTAGCCAAATCATGTGACAACATGTTGTAACATGTTGTGCCGACCCCACAACATGTTGTAACATGTTGTGCCGACCCCACTTTGAGTGGGATAAGGGCAGGAGAATGATGAATGATGATTACGGTTTAAACGGATCATGCCCACAAAATGTAACGCTGAATATTTTCACTCGTGACAGAACTGGTAACGTTTTTTAAATAAAAAGACTCGTATATATATTCTAAATTTAGATGTAAATTGTATATATATTGTCTTTTATTCACGTTTTTAATATAGAATGAATATCAGCGTGTATTTAACAGTATTTCACTTAACCAGCTTCATACGTGCATGAAAGTGCACGCTAATAGATAGAAGTTTAATAGTAAAAACGTTGTAATAACGTTAAAGTTATTATTTGCCTAAATTTAAAGATTTTCACACACTATTATTTCACACCACTCTATCGAGGAATATATTCCGCCAATATTAACTCTTTGCTGCAATATGTCCGTGAGCTAAGTGAATAAAAGTTGTACAAAATAGGTACATTAATTTTAAGTAATATAAACATCGTCTAATTGTGATAACTAATGTTCAATACCTTGTCCATATATGCCAGAGACTATCGCTAAAAATATATATTTAGGGAATTTAGGCGAAATTAATATAATTGTTTAAATTTTAATGTATAGATGTTTACACCAAAAAGAATATATGTCTATATATGAACCATAATTTTTTTAAGTAAGTATAATCAACCCATAAGTATTCTCCGTAGTCGAGTTTTAATGATCCGTCACAACTCAAATAATTGTTTATAAAGCATTGAACAAGCCCACACAAACAAAAGCGTAAAAAAACAGCCAAATCCCAGCTAGGTAATGAATAAAATTATTCTTTCTTATAAAAAAATTTATATTATTAACTAGATAATAAGTTTTTAGGACTTGCCTTTGTCGGGTGTGTCGTCCGATGGTGTCTGCGTATCTATAACAGAACAGAAGTCAATACACATTACAAAACAAACCCCCGCTGCGTCTGTCTGTTAACGCTAAAATTAAAAAGTACTGAAGTTCTGACTAATAGACAGAGTGGTTCACGACAGAGGTTTATGTGTATGATATGTTGATGACAATTCCTGAAAGTTTCGGAAAAAGTTAAGCCGATCACAAATGCTACCTAATCCGTTTATAGACGAGATATATCATAATAATGTGTGTGAATGAAATGAAGAATATCCTGGGATATTCTTCTTATAAAGGGTTATTTGGATGTATATAGTATTAACCCTTATCAACATAAATACGTTGGTTACTTTAACCATATTTTCATGCTTATTATAATATAACTTAAAGGAATATCTTAGAAGTTAATACATTACTGACGCGCCAAAATATTAAGCAAGGTAAGCGAAAAGAGATTACAACTCCCGTACTTTTCGGCGAGGGACAACCTCATGACGAAACCGGGATAATAATGCAACGTGGTTTTTTTCCTTGTTCCCGAAAGAGAAACGGTTTCCTTGTATCATATATGCATATATGCCACTCCAGTGTATTATTAGCTTCAATTGTACCAAATTTCATTATTATTGGTACAGCGGATAAGCCGTGAAAGTGTAACAGACAGGTAGACTTTCGCATTTATAATATTATTAGTATGGATATATAAGACCCTTAACATACCCTTGATAACTTTTGGTGCAGATATTTTTGCGACTTGTTCCGCCGATGATTGCACGATAGTCTGTGGACACAAAAGACAAATGGCTCAACTCAATGAAGATATATTGTAGCCGATAAACCTGAGATGTATAAGTTACGACAAAAAACATACCCGTACGTGGTCGTTCCTACACCAATTAGTATAGTACGCAGCAATAAATAATGCACATCGAGGTTTAGAGAGAGAAATCGGCTAGATTCTGCTTCATAGAGCACTGTCTCTGTCGCGCACACTGACGAACCCGTGTGTGACAGTGACAGCGCTTTACGAAGCCGAATTGGCTGGCTGTTTCGTTCTAAGATCTCGATGTGCATTATTTATTGTTGGATACTATACTCATTACTATCGTATCGGTACTTAATTCGTTACTTTTAATACGTCATGTAGCGTTGTTGTTCTCTGATTGTTTCTTCTTTATGTGGAGCGAAATTAAAGTAAGGCAGGTGAAGATAAATTTATTTGGATACGTCTTACAAGTTTGCGTATTAATTAGCGACTGGTTATACGTTACAGCTATTATTATTGCAAAACGGATATTTGAGATCCGCTGACTACGCGGTACACCATTTAACATAGCATTAAAGTGAAAATAGTCTAGAGTCGTATTCCCGTACGGCATGATGTCGCCGCGACATATTACTTACGTGTATACCTAGCTGCCTAAGATGTGTTTATTAGTTTTTTTTTGCTAAATTTGAAATATAAAGTTTCAAATTGTAAAATAATTTGAACTACAAGTAAATTGTAGACGGAATGTACTGGATTTTGTAATGGATTTATTATTTTGACAATTTTAACTGTGAGAATAAAAGAAATAAAAGAAAATTGTTATGCATAGAATGAAATTAATCGGAAAATAATAAACGCACGATCAGTAAACTGTGGAAGCTGTGATAGGCCAGTGATGAGACCGTGTGACTCTCTAGAGACCATCATGGGTTCATACCTCGGGTAGGCACCAATGTGTTTTTTTTTTCTATTAAAAAACTAATGTGTCTAATTGATAATTGCAATTTATCACATCCTTTTCGGTGAAGGAAAATATCGTGAGGAAACCTGCATATATCTAGATAATTCTAGGGATATGTGTAACCTACCAATCCGTATTGGAGCAGCGTGGTAGGTTTTAGCTCCAACTCTTCTCTCCAAAAAAAACGGAGAGAGGAAGGCCTATGCAGTGGGATAGTAACAGGCCGTTACTTTACTACAGTAAACTGTAATCTATATGTACTGATACGAAAGATGCGAGTAACGAATAGCATACGTGAGAAACGATTCGGTACTCGGTACGAGATGGCGCATCCGTTACTCAGTACAGAATCATTCGTAACACAGACATTTACAGATATAGTATGAATTACTTATCAATGCAAGGATTTGCGATTTTGACGTAGAGTCATCTCCTGATGATGCTTCGTTTGCGGGGCGAAACGATTGTTGAGTTTGTGATAGTGAACGTGTGTAGTGCTTGTGTATTGTGGTGGCAGTGGTGGAGGTTTGTGCATGTGTTTTAACGAATCCTGCATGTAACGGGTAAAAAAAAACGGATAATCCACTATATTTTCTATTTACTGAATCGCGGATTATAGCAAAATATTTTTTTTTTTTTTGTATTATGGATCTCCGCAAAGTAACGCCTAATTCTATAAATTATTTAAAGGTAGGAGAATATATTTATTAAAATTACCTCAAGAGCTTCTTTTTGTTCCCAGGAAAGCGGTTTGAAGTCTTCGGGATAAAAGTGAGCGATAACCTCTTCAACTGACGAATGTTTCAATTCAACCATTTTCATGAATGCACGGAAACCCACTTTGGCCGCAATGACATCCTCAGTCTGGGCAGTCTCCTCGGTGAGCACCTCAGTTATCAGCGGCCCGTGCCCTTGCCTCTCCACTAGCTGCACCAATGCCGACTGGGACTGTGGTGTTCTGAGAGCAGGGAAGCACTGGGCGTCGTACAAGCTTTCTATTTGCTCAGTCGTGGTACCACTTCTCAGCATGTAACCTATTTTAGCTAGTTCACGTAAAGGCGATTCACCTGGGCCGAATTCTTTAGCATTAATAACTTCAAGCAACTCATTAATTTCAGCAACCATTCGCGAATCCTCTTTAACCAATTTTATTACGCCTTTCTGTTTTTCGTAGATTATCTTTTCAAATGTGTCTACTGTTTCATCTTTTTGTGGCTGAGATGATACTAAATACTCATTTGTTGCGATATCAGGCTTTACAGTATCAGGAATCTCCGTTTTATCCTTTTCTTTGTCTACCTTCTTTAATACAGCCACGTCTGTAGTTTCGACATAATCAGCTTCGCTTATTTTAACTGTTGCTTTTTCTTTGGTGACTTTTTTTAAAGTTTCAATGGTGTCTAGTCCTTTTACTTCAGTCTCTGTTGCAGACACTAGAACATCTTCGATGACTTCTTTCGTTTTTTCTTTTTTAGCCTTTTCTGTCTTAAGTGGTTTTGTTTTCTTTGTTGGAATTTTCTCAAACTCTTCTTCTGCTTTAAACACTTGTAACTTTGCTTTAGTCGTAGCCATGCCGATATCACTTACAGCTTTGCATTTGTATACACCCTCCAAATTCTTAGAAACTTTACGTATTTTACATATTGTACGATTGGATTCATTTTCTATCACATAATTTTCATCAGTTTCAATGATTTCGTCATCCTTATACCAAGCAATTTCTAAAAGTGGGAGAAGATTTATTTAGAAGCCACAGAGAATAAAATAATAGGCAACATAATAATAACATAATACAAAGTATGCGAGTATTACCTGGTACAGGATTTCCACTATATATTGCTTCAAAGGTCACCGTTTCTTCTTCACAAACGCGTTCCGCAAGAATTTGTTTAACAAATGTTGGCACAGATTGATTCGCTGTAATGATATTTGATTTAAAGTAAAAGTAAAAAAGTATTTATAAATATAATATGATAAACCTTTGTGTAATTAGGAAGTCACCACCACAAACTTCATAATTATCAAATTCAAATTCATAATCAACATATTCTTTTATATTATTAAACAAGTGCTTTTGATTGTCAGATCAGAATCAGATAAAGAAATTAACTTTTACCTTTCAAGGCCTCCTGTAGCTCTTCCATGTGAGTAATCCATTCAGGTTTTTTATAATCCTTAGATTCAATGACACCTTAAAATCGAATTAAATTATTAAATGATGCCCATATACAAGTTTACACCATATACATCGTCTGCTATGAAGTATCAATCATTCAATAGAGATAATTTAACGAAATTTAAACAAACAAAGGAAATCTAAAAATAGAAATCAATAGCTAACATATAAAGACAACTAACTACTACTACAACTAACTGACTAACAACTCTTCTTAAACGATTTAGCTTTACGCTCTGTATTTTCCAAGTTTTTGAGGTCTTCATTACATCTCTGGTGGTTGTAACGCTTTGCCTTACGATTTGGTTCGCCATTCCAAGATTTCCAGATTGTGTCATTTTTCGCTATTATCTTCTACTGTTTCAGCATCGATATACAGTGAGCTATATCAGTCATTATGATTATTCTAAGTTTCACGTGAAAAGAATCCAAGAATGGTTATGTTATGGTTACACCTGCAGAGACTATTAGCTTTCTTATGAGGTTCATAGTTGGCGATCAAACTTCAGATCCATAAACGATCTGACAACGTGTTTGAAGACTTTGATTTTTAGGTATGTTGGGAGCAAAATATCTCCTCAAAAGCTGCTCTACCTGGGTTCAAATTGGCGTATGACCTCTTTCTTAAAAATCGACCTACCCAGCTGGATCGCATATTCCAAGTACAGGTACTCGATTAAAATTTCAACTCAGTTCTCAACAATGACCGGCTAGAGCAGAACACTCGAGTTAGACATTATTTGAGTGTTGCTCATGGTCATGTTTAGACCAACTTGTTGAGATACTCTGCTGAGGTCAACGAGCACTGTGTTAAGATATTCCAGATGCTGTTCAGCTAAATTATAAGAAAGGTAAACAAACTTCCGTGTAACTTGTTTATTGTTCTTAAAATTTTGACATAAAAAGCATGTTATAGTACAATTGTTACTTGTAATAAATGATTGAAAAGTATTGGGAAATGGTAAAAGGATAGATGTAGTTCTCATTATTTTAATCTGCATCTTTGTGAAGTGCAACACAATAGTATTAAAATTGATTTTCCTGAAATGTCAAACAAGCAAATTATTAAACGTTATCAATCTTAGAAGTTGTGTGTCACCGAAGAATATTTATCGATGAATGTCATAATTAAATAATTACATTAATCGATTAAATAGTTTCACTGTCAAATAGTTGAAATGATAAACAATCTAATAAGTTAGATTAGGAAACATCGCACGCTTAGGACGAATCCACAGTTGTTTGCGGCAAATTGCGACAAAACGTAGCGCATACACAAGTTCATGAATAATAAAGAGACCCTTAACTTGAAAGAGTAAAAAAAACACTAGCTTTTTTAAAAAGTTCATAGCGTGATGTTATAAATGGCATTGAAATAAGGTGTACAATTTATCTAGCTCAATTAAGTTTACTTTTGAATTAAGTCAGTTAATATTAGGTCCTTACATATGAAATTGGCGTTTTCTATGGGAGGAACATAAAGTCGTTTTTTTTTAATGAAATATATTTAATTAATCAAAGTATGTACCATTGCTATGTATGCACTTTTGCCATCTCATAGGTAGTTCATTGATCCCCTTACTAAAAAAACCATTCGGGCGGGAATCAATAAAATCTTTGAAGGCGGTTTGGACTGCCCCATCGGAGTTGAATTTTTTTCTTTGCAAGTAGTTATCCAAATTGCGAAAAAAATGGTAATCTGTTGGAGCAAGGTCCGGAGAGTACGGCGGATGTCTAAGACATTCTAATTGAAGCTCCTCTGATTTGGTAGCCGTCTGTTGTGCAGTGTGTGGTCTAGCGTTGTCCTGAAGCAGCAGTGGCCTAGAGCGATTGACCAGCCTCGGTTGTTTAGCAGCTAGCTTTTCCATCATGGTTTGCAGTTGCTGACAATAGATATCTGCCGTAATCGTCTGGCCAGATTTAAGAAAGCTGTAGTGAACGACACCGGCACTAGTCCACCAAACACTTACAAGCAACTTTTTTTTAGTCAATTTTCGCTTAGGGCAGGATTTGGCTGGTTCGCCAGGGATCAGCCTTTGCGATGAGCGCTTTCGATTATCGTAGAGGATCCACTTTTCATCACAGGTAATGATTCGATTTAAAATTCCTTCATTATTGTGCCGGTTGAGTAACGTAACGCAGCAGTCGACGCGCGTTTGTCGGTTTGCTTCACTCAATTCATGAGGTACCCACCTTTCAAGCTTTTTCACCTTCCCAATTTGCTTCAAGTAGATTATTATCACTAACACCGGAGCCTGCAGCTAACTCGGAGGTGGTTTGCGATTGATCCCCTTCCACAATAGCCTTCAATTCTTCATTATAAACTTTGGTCTCCGGCCGTCCATGAGGCTCGTTCTGCAGGTCGAAATTTCCAGAACGAAAAAGTTGGAACCAAAAACACACTGTGTTTTCTTTTGCGACACCGTCACCATACACATCATTAATCCTTCGAGCCGTTTCTGCAGCACTGGTGCCACGGTGGAACTCATAACTCATAACGCGATATTTCATGTTTTCCATTTTGTAAACAGAGTGACACAAAGAAAAAAACTAAAGAAGAAAAAATAAATGAATTAGGGGGTTTGAAACACAAATGCATGAGTAAATAGCTGTATGAATTTGAATTTGGAATTCCTAACCATAAAGGTAATATTTGAGATCAAAGTGGTCAGTACGACAAAACGCCAATTTCATATGTAAGGACCTAATACTAAGCATTTATAGCATATAAAATAGGCACATATTTTAGACCTTAATAAACCTACACTCGATCGATCGAATTGACTTTAATGACATTCATACAAAAATGTTTAGTTTTTGAAGAAATTGACTAAGACACATTTGACTAGTCCTAGATATAAGGCATGCTTTATAGTTAAAATAATTTTAATGTTCTTACTCCCGACAGATAATGCTGATATCGTTGAAGTCACGCCCAACGGATTGAACGCCTCGAACTTTATCTCACCAGTGTCATCTTGATATACTTCAGGTATGATCAATATTGAAGTGCCGTCTTCCAATTCTTCTATCTGATATTCCTGAGACTGTATTATTTCCACTCCATGTTTAAGCCATCTTATTTCAGGCTTCGGTATGCCAATAGCTTTTGCCTCGAACCTTTTATGTTTTCATAGAATCAATTTTAAGATACTCTTTAATTAAAAAAACAAAATATTTTTCAATGATAAACTCTGCTGCTGACTTCAAAAATGTCTGAGAACAGCCAACAATAAATTCGTTGCTCATTCAAAAATATTATTTACGCGATTACGCTTCGACTAGCCGATTCATAATATTAGTATGAATTGGAATTGACAATTGAAACATTAACTGTTACAGGCTTATACAAAGATAAAGTAATTATTAATTCGATTGGACTACCCCCGTGATTTCCCAGAATTTTCACAAAGTAGGCTTTCCTCCCTATTTATTCCTTTAAAGTAATGTACAAAGGAAAAAGAGCAAACAAGAGGTCCTTGGTGATCACCAACATATCATCGAACGATTCACGGGTACTTGATATTTGAATCTGAGTACATAAAATCAAACGTACCTTGTTAATTCTCCTTCGGTAATAGAAACCACTGTTGGCAATGCCTTAACAATTTTTGGTGCGAATTCTTCAATATCACTAGTTTTCTGTAATGAATTAATTTATGTTTTTATTATAATAAATGATTTTGTGGTAAATTTATTTTCGTATATTGTTTGTTTAGAGCCAGGCAATTTAATAACAATAATAATATAAAATATTTAAATTATAAATAAATAATAATATAATTATAGAAAATATAAAATATTTTCTTATTATATCGTATTACATTAGATTATATTAAAAAATATTGTACTTCTAAAGTTATATGCAGATGCATTTCCCGGAATAATAGGTTTCTTTATGGATAAAAAAAATACTGATGTAAATTATTAAACAACTATTGAACGTTCAAGATGAATTCCCATCTTAAAGATGAAAATCCTGACTCGTTTTCACTCGTGACGTTTTAACGCTAAAACGCTACCTGCATTTTTGGTAGCATTCCACGTTAGCATGATTTTCTATAGAAATATCGTGTAAAAAATGATAGACATAACTTTTATGTCTTCGTTCTAAATAAACGATAGTTGAATACTGCAAAAACAACATATTGCAGCTATGCTATATGTTGTTTTTGCAGCAATACCATATGTTTGATCCTTGCTTACTTTTAAAACAACGAAATCATAACTTACTTCGTCACTCAAGATATCTTCTTCAGAAGCACTCGGCACATATTCGTAAGCTGAAATTATACAAAAAATAAATATAGAATTTTATACAACGGTTTCTTTGACGCAGTCTTTAAAACCAATATGCGAGTTCGAATAGTTGCGAGTGCATATGTGCAATTAAAAGCTAAATAATTAATTATCAATAAATAAAATTAAATAATCTAAATCTAATAAAGCTTATCGTCACAATATTTGTAGAATTTTTCTTTTGCCAACTGATTCTGAAAGAAAATCAAATCAACTTAAAACATAAGTTCAGCCGGATATTTTCAAATTACTACAGATGCATGGCAAGTTTGTGTAGGTGATAGTGCAAATCACATTCATCGTGCAGTTTTTATTCTTATTAGACTAGCGCATGCATTCAGACGACTATTACTGTTTTGCTACCTTCCACCGCCACAAAACATTCGCAGCTGCTAGACCCAAATTCATTTGTAGCTGTACAGGAGTAATTGCCTATCATTTCTGGAAATGCTTCTTTTATGCATAACTCGCAAAACCCAGATTCTTGGCGGCCGACAGTTATATCTCTAGCCCACTCAATTATTTTCCCGTTATGATGCCATTCTATTCTAGGCCAAGGTTCAGCGTCAATTGTGCATTTCAATATAATTGGATCACCATCCATTACAGTCGTCGGTTGTAAAGGAAAAACAAATGTAGGTGATCTTCCAAACGACTCTTTCTCATCGTTATCTTCTGACAACAACAAAGACGCGGAACAAGAAACGGACCCTCCGAAATTTTCTGCTCTACATGTTATTATTCCATATATTTCTTGTGTTATATTTTCAATACAAAGACACGATATATTTTGTTTATTCGTTATATAGATATTGTGTATTTTATTTTCTTTTACATAACTAACAACGTCTTTGTTACCGATAAACCATTGGAAGGATGCGCAGGGATTTGATTGTACTTCTGTCTCCAATAAAACAATATCTCCCAAGTAAACATGCTGTGGCGCTAAAGATTTTATGAAAATAGGTGGCTCTACATGATGCTGATCACTCGGTTTTGCTAATTTAATAGTGCTTGCGGATTTCAAACAGATATTATCTTTCTCAATAAGAACTTCATATTTTCCTACTTTATTTTTATTCGCATTTAGTATCGTTAATGTTGATTTTCCATTTTCAGTGTTTATATGACAATCATTACTCTTTTGAATCACTTGATTGTTACGATACCAAGTAATTTTATCGACTAATTTTGGGGCGAAAATAACTTCAAGTTCAAAATCACCGTTATTATATACAGTCATGGCCTTAATTGGCTGAATTATTAATGGTCCAACTTCTGTAAAATATTTTTTTGTTAATAGGTAATAACAATGTTAGTTTATTTTTATCGTACACAAATTTTCACTGTATACTGTATTAAGAATTAGTTTACGTAAAAACAGTATGTATAATTCTAGTTTTGGTAAAAAAAATTAAATGCTTTTAATGAATTTAATTTTAGGCTTACAAAAAGATAACTGCAAAATATTATTATAATAAAAAAATATTATTATTATATTTAAAACATTCCACGTAGGCATCATTTGTAAAGTAATAGTGTGTAAGTAATTTAGAGTAGATATGACTCATATGTTTTCACTATCAAAGTATAATCTAAAAAAAATATTTATTATTTGTAACTAAATTCAACGAAGCTATAAATCATGTAGATAACTAAAAGAAAGTTTCGCCATGCATCTGTTTTAAAAATAATTACTCTTTCTAAATTTACTTTACATTTATAACATAAGAAGAAAATTACGCATATAAGTAACTCACTTTTGGATTCTTCTTCCTTTTGAATTGATTTCCTGAGTTTTTTCTTTTCTGTAGTTGTTTTGATAATATTTGTTTCTTCAACGTGTACTTTAACTTTTTCTTCCGGTAATTTTTTGGATTTTTTTGTGACTTTTTCTTTTTGTCTTAGTGATTCTTCTTCAGTCTCATTTGAGATTTCTTCAACCGGTATGATTTGTTTCACAATTTTGTGTTCCAATTTTTGCTCAACTATGTCTGTGTCAAGGACCTTTTCAGGTATTTCTTTTTGGATTGGTTTCAACTTGATTACTTCAGGCTCTTCCTCTTCTGATAAAATTCGTTTTGGAACAGGCTTGAGTACAACCTCTTCCACGGGTTGCTCTTCCTTTGGTCGTCTCTTTCCGGTACGCCATGTTACTTCTTCTGGTTTTTCTTCCTCTTTTGGTTTTTCTTTCGATAGCTTCTTTTCATCAAGTTCTACTTCCTGTTCTGGTTTTACCTCTTCCGGTTTTACTTTTACAACTGGTTTAAGCTTCACTTCTTCTGGTTTTTCTTCCTCAGGTACGGTTCGTTTGGGAACAGGCTTGAGTACAACCTCTTCCACGGGTTGCTCTTCCTTTGGTCGTCTCTTTCCGGTACGCCATGTTACTTCTTCTGGTTTTTCTTCCTCTTTTGGTTTTTCTTTAGATGGCTTCTTTTCAACAAGTTCTACTTCCTGTTCTGGTTTTTGCTTTTCCGGTTTTTTTTTCACAACTGGTTTAAGCTTCACTTCTTCTGGTTTCTCTTCCTCAGGTACGGTTCGTTTGGAAACAGGCTTGAGTACAACTTCTTCCACGGGCTGCTCTTCCTTTGGTCGTGTCTTTCCAGTACGCCATGTTACTTCTTCTGGTTTTTCTTCCTCTTTGGGTTTTTCTTTCGATGGCTTCTTTTCAACAAGTTTTACTTCCTTTTCTGCTTTTACCTCTTCCGGTTTTACTTTTACAACTGGTTTTAGCTTCACTTCTTCTGGTTTCTCTTCCTCAGGTATGGTTCGTTTGGGAACAGGCTTAAGTACAACCTCTTCCACGGGTTGCTCTTCCTTTGGTCGTCTCTTTCCGGTACGCCATGTTACTTCTTCTGGTTTTTCTTCCTCTTTGGGTTTTTCTTTCGATGGCTTCTTTTCAACAAGTTTTACTTCCTGTTCTGGTTTTACCTCTTCCGGTTTTACTTTTACAACTGGTTTAAGCTTCACTTCTTCTGGTTTTTCTTCCTCATGTATGGATTGCTTGGGAAAAGGCTTGAGTACAACCTCTTCCACTGGTTGCTCTTCCTTTGGTCGTCTCTTTCCGGTACGCCATGTTACTTCTTCTGGTTTTTCTTCCTCTTTTGGTTTTTCTTTCGATGGCTTCTTTTCAATAAGTTCTACTTCCTGTTCTGGTTTTTGCTTTTCCGGTTTTTCTTTTACAACTGGTTTAAGCGATATTTCTTCTGGTTTCTCTTCCTCAGGTACGGTTCGTTTGGGAACAGGCTTGAGTACAACTTCTTCCACGGGCTGCTCTTCCTTTGGTCGTCTCTTTCCAGTACGCCATGTTGCTTCTTCTGGTTTTTCTTCCTCTTTGGGTTTTTCTTTCGATGGCTTCTTTTCAACAAGTTTTACTTCCTGTTCTGGTTTTACCTCTTCCGGTTTATCTTTCACAACAGGTTTAAGCTTCACTTCTTCTGGTTTCTCTTCCTCAGGTACGGTTCGTTTGGGAACAGGCTTGAGTACAACCTCTTCCATGGGTTGCTCTTCCTTTGGTCGTCTCTTTCCGGTACGCCATGTTACTTGTTCTGGTTTTTCTTCCTCTTTGGGTTTTTCTTTCGATGGCTTCTTTTCAACAATTTTAACTTCCTCTTCTGCTTTTACCTCTTCCGGTTTTTCTTTCACAATTGGTTTAAGCTTCACTTCTTCTGGTTTCTCTTCCTCAGGTACGGTTCGTTTGGGAACAGGCTTGAGTACAACTTCTTCCACGGGCTGCTCTTCCTTTGGTCGTCTCTTTCCAGTACGCCATGTTACTTCTGGTTTTTCTTCCTCTTTGGGTTTTTCTTTCGATGGCTTCTTTTCAACAAGTTTAACTTCCTCTTCTGCTTTTACCTCTTCCGGTTTTTCTTTTGCAACTGGTTTAAGATTCACTTCTTCTGGTTTCTCTTCCTCAGGTACGGTTCGTTTGGGAACAGGCTTGAGTACAACTTCTTCCACGGGTTGCTCTTCCTTTGGTCGTCTCTTTCCAGTACGCCATGTTACTTCTTCTGGTTTTTCTTCTTCTTTGGGTTTTTCTTTCGATGGCTTCTTTTCAACAAGTTTTACTTCCTCTTCTGCTTTTACCTCTTCCGGTTTTTCTTTCACAATTGGTTTAAGCTTCACTTCTTCTGGTTTCTCTTCCTCAGGTATGGTTCGTTTGGGAACAGGCTTAAGTACAACCTCTTCCACGGGTTGCTCTTCCTTTGGTCGTCTCTTTCCGGTACGCCATGTTACTTCTTCTGGTTTTTCTTCCTCTTTGGGTTTTTCTTTCGATGGCTTCTTTTCAACAAGTTTTACTTCCTGTTCTGGTTTTACCTCTTCCGGTTTTACTTTTACAACTGGTTTAAGCTTCACTTCTTCTGGTTTTTCTTCCTCAGGTATGGATTGCTTGGGAACAGGCTTGAGTACAACCTCTTCCACTGGTTGCTCTTCCTTTGGTCGTCTCTTTCCGGTACGCCATGTTACTTCTTCTGGTTTTTCTTCCTCTTTTGGTTTTTCTTTCGATGGCTTCTTTTCAACAAATTCTACTTCCTGTTCTGGTTTTTGCTTTTCCGGTTTTTCTTTTGCAACTGGTTTAAGCGATACTTCTTCTGGTTTCTCTTCCTCAGGTACGGTTCGTTTGGGAACAGGCTTGAGTACAACCTCTTCCACGGGTTGCTCTTCCTTTGGTCGTCTCTTTCCAGTACGCCATGTTGCTTCTTCTGGTTTTTCTTCCTCTTTGGGTTTTTCTTTCGATGGCTTCTTTTCAACAAGTTTAACTTCCTCTTCTGCTTCTACCTCTTCCGGTCTTTCTTTTACAACTGGTTTCAGCTTCACTTCTTCTGGTTTCTCTTCCTCAGGTACGGTTCGTTTGGGAACAGGCTTGAGTACAACCTCTTCCATGGGTTGCTCTTCCTTTGGTCGTCTCTTTCCGGTACGCCATGTTACTTGTTCTGGTTTTTCTTCCTCTTTTGGTTTTTCTTTCGATGGCTTCTTTTCAATAAGTTCTACTTCCTGTTCTGGTTTTTGCTTTTCCGGTTTTTCTTTTACAACTGGTTTAAGCGATACTTCTTCTGGTTTCTCTTCCTCAGGTACGGTTCGTTTGGGAGCAGGCTTGAGTACAACCTCTTCCACGGGTTGCTCTTCCTTTGGTCGTCTCTTTCCAGTACGCCATGTTGCTTCTTCTGGTTTTTCTTCCTCTTTGGGTTTTTCTTTCGATGGCTTCTTTTCAACAAGTTTAACTTCCTCTTCTGCTTCTACCTCTTCCGGTCTTTCTTTTACAACTGGTTTAAGCTTCACTTCTTCTGGTTTCTCTTCCTCAGGTACGGTTCGTTTGGGAGCAGGCTTGAGTACAACCTCTTCCACGGGTTGCTCTTCCTTTGGTCGTCTCTTTCCAGTACGCCATGTTGCTTCTTCTGGTTTTTCTTCCTCTTTGGGTTTTTCGATCGATGGCTTCTTTTCAACAAGTTTAACTTCCTCTTCTGCTTTTACCTCTTCCGGTTTTTCTTTCACAACTGGTTTAAGCGATACTTCTTCTGGTTTCTCTTCCTCAGGTACGGTTCGTTTGGGAACAGGCTTGAGTACAACCTCTTCCACGGGTTGCTCTTCCTTTGGTCGTCTCTTTCCAGTACGCCATGTTGCTTCTTCTGGTTTTTCTTCCTCTTTTGGTTTTTCTTTCGATGGCTTCTTTTCAGCAAGTTCTACTTCCTGTTCTGGTTTTTCTTTTACAACTGGTTTAAGCGTTACTTCTTCTGATTTTTCTTCCTCAGGTACGGTTCGTTTGGGAACAGGCTTGAGTATAACCTGTTCCACGGTTTCCTCTTCTTTTTGTCTCCTCTTCCCTGTACGTAATGTAACATCTTCCATTGTACTTCTTGTTTGCTCGTGTGTTACCTCTAAAACAACGGTATCTTCTAATGCTGTTTGTGATTCATTTAATACTGCTTCCGTCTGTTGCAAGGAACCTTTTCTTGTTTGTTTTAGTGTTACTTCTTCAAGCTTTTCTTTAACTATCTGTGCTTTTTCCAATTTTGTTGGTCGTAGTTTAATTGATTCTTGAGTCCAAGGCACTTGGTCTTTTGTAAGTTTGTCTGTTGATTTTGTCGTACTTTCATCGGATGTAGTAATTTCCTCAAATGGTTTTGATTCCTTCTGACGAAGTTTTCTCCAATCTTTTGATTCATCCGTAGGTTTATCTGTGTTTTCTGGAACATCTTGAGGCTTTTTTATTGGCAATATTTGTTGTACCTGCACATTTTGTTCATTTTTCAACTTTAATAAATTACTTTCTTCAGTCACTTGATGCAAAATGTTACTTGATGAAATTGTAGAATCTTGTCTTTCTACACTTGATAAACTAAATTTTCTTTCAACGTTCTGATGCGATAATATATCTTTATGTGATTCTGGAATAAAAAAGAATATTATTATTACAAAATTTAAAAGTAACGTACATTTTAGTTTTTTTAGTATTGAAAGTAATGTAGAAAACAATAAGAAAAACAGTAAATAAATACAATATTTAACATTTTATTAAGTAGCTGAATGCCTTTCATTGCTGCGCTATATGCGGTGGCATACTATGTTTTTTATAGTTTTATTTAATTATATTTATAGTATATTTTACTAATAGTTAACATTTTACATATTTATCTTTGTAAGCTTATATATTATTTTGAAGCACCGTTTGTAGCGCATGAATGAATAAATGTGTTTTCTTTCTTTCTTCTTTCTAGCCCGTTTGCAAAGAAAAAAATCAGCTCATGAATAAACTTACCTTTTCCACTTTCAATCTTTTCTGTTTCTATTTGTGTGAGTTTAGTTTCTTCGCTTAATTGCTCATCTGCTTTTGGTTGTATTTTTCTAATCGGTTTAAGTTGTAATCTTGATTTTTCATCTGTAACCTTTAAGACAACGGTGTCTTCAATAGCTGTAAGTGATTCTTCAATTAGCAAAGTTTCCGACTTTTGCAAAGAACTTTTTCTTGTCTGTTTTAAAGTAACATCTTCGAGTTTTTCTTTAGCTAACGGAGACTTTTCTACTTTTGTTGGTCGTAATTTAATTGCTTCTTGAGTCCATGGTACTTGCTCTTTTGTAAGTTTTTCTGTCGATTTTATGTCCTGGATTTCTTTAAAAGACTTACCATCTACAATTGTTTCAACGTTATTTTCGGCTTTAATATCTGATAAACTTTCGGTAGCTTCTTTTACATCTGGTACTTTATTGATGCGCGGTTTTCTCCATTGAATTATTTTTGTATCCTGTTCTGTTTCTTTTTTAGATGTTTCGAGAATAGAAGAATCTTCCAACAGAGTCTTTTTTTCTAAAAACTGAGGTTTTTTATCCTGCTTTGCTTCCTTGATAATGTTTATTAAGTTACTATCATCTGATGTGGAAGTTTTTTCACTAATTTTTGTTTCTTGGTGCCGTGGTTTTCTCCAATGCTTTGATTCTATAGTCTGTTCATCTGTTATATCCAATGCTTCTTGAGGTTTCTTTCTCCAAGGCACTTGCCGTGTTTGTACATCCTGTACGTTTTGTAATTTTAAAATATTACTCTCTTCAGTTGTTTGGTGTGAAAGTCTATTTATTGTCACGTCGGAATCTTCTGTCAAAACCTTTGATACGATAGTTTTCTTATCATGGCTCATCCGTGATAGTTGTTTATGTGATTCTAGAAAAAAAAATTGCATGTTAAAAATTTTTACTTTAAAACGTACATGCATATATTTCATTATTTTAAGGAACTTTAGATATACTTTACTGTACTCAGAACGACAATTTATTATTTTTGCGAAATTTTAGCTGTGATAGTAAAGTGAAAATGGAAAAACTATTTACTATCTATCTATCTATCTATCTATCTACAAAAGTGTTGGACAGATTTGTATGAAATTTTACAGTAATATAGATTATACATCGGAATATCATAAGGGCTACAATTTGTAGTGATTTTATGTAGTTTTGATCGTAATATAACGATACATGTCAAAAAAGTCGGACAAAATCTTGCTAGAGCAATCTTGAATTGCGCTGCCTAAACCATTGGAGTTACACAAAAATGATGTACCATAAGATTGTTTATCTTGAATAGTTCTTAATAGAGGTCCGACGCAGTATACATCTACCTGATAATATGTGAAGGCCGCTATGACCATTTGTGAACCATAAATTTAATAAATTAGATATTTTACTATTTTATTTCACAATGCACATTTTAGTAGTTTATAAAACTCTTATCAAAAGCAATATATTTTTCGCTTTAAGTATTTCATGTAAATAAAATTTGTCTTTCATACTAAGTAATTGACTGAATAGTCATAAAGATTTCATGATATGAGTGACTTGTATGGAGTGCCATAGGACGCCTAATATGGGCGGTGCGCGATGATTGCGCGAATCCGTCAGTTTTGAAGTTAGACATCTTTATTTATCATATTGTTAGGAATAAAAGTTGGCAACTTTACAATCATTTGGCCGATAGCAAGGAAGGGACTTGCTTTTGTGGCGAAAAATAGTTATAAAAGATGAGAGAGATGAGAGTCCGTCAAATTGAAGTCAGTCTTGTAGTAATACTCGACTCTTACGGTTATTAGCTTGCCCTTACGCGGCTAGACCGTCCTCTTGGAGATTCGTTTAAACGAGACTTGTACGATTATTAAACGCTCCCGCGTTTCGATCGTGTTTGTCTTGGTTAAACAAATAGGTGTAATTAGTTACTGTGCCGTTCTAATATTGTGACAGTAGACCCGCGTCTACCTATCTACATTGAGTGTTATTTGTTATTAGAATCTACCCTCATATTCGTGTGATTACTATAGTGGTGTTTGATGTTGTTCGGCGAGATCCGCACCTACCCACATTACGTTCCGTGTTATTAGAATCTAGCCTCGAATAGTTAATATTCGCGATAAGAGTAATCACAGAGTTTCTTGCCAGTTCTTCTCAGTGGATAGTAGCGTTCCGAACTGGCGGTAGAATCGTCCTGGCATAATAATTCCAAATTATATGAAACTTAACTTATCAAATGTTGAAGCTGAAAGTTTATCTTTGTTGACTATATGAGAAAGCTGAAATATTTAAGTGAAATTCCTGACATTTCTAAAAATATTATAATTTTAGATGTACGAGTAACTGAATAAAAAAAAATTATTAAGTAACAAAAAAATATTTATTTAAAGCGATCTGTCACGAAACTTAATGTGACGAAATTTCGCGACCAAAGCCGCAGACAAAAGCTAGTATGACATATTTCAGTCTTAAAAATGAACAACATAAAAGGTTCTAAATCTATGTACAATTAGTTTGGACCAAGGGCAAACAAATAAGTCACCTAGCTTTTGTTATAATCCTTGGTCAGGTTTACTCACTGACTGTATGTGCTTAATATTATACTTAAAATCTTTGATTTTTTAAGCACTTACTGACACTAATTTCATTTCTTTATTACATCTGAGTTTTTTTTCATCCGATCGTAATTTTTGTGGTGTAAAAAGATCTAAAATATAGAACAATTTATTCTGTCTTAACATTGCACACACACTAAAGTAGTTTTCTTAGTATTGATGCAAAAGAAACTAAGCTAACCACCATCATCAGCTAACGGACATTGGGTCTCTTTCTTAAGGTATCTATATCTATACTAATATTACAAATAGGAAAGATTTGTGTGTTTGTTTGTTTGTATGTGTGTATGTTAGTAATGTTTTCATGGAGAAACTACTGGACCGATTTCAAAGATTCTTTCACCATTGGAAAGCTGCTTCTTCACTGAGCAACATAGGCTATATGACATTTTCAAAAAATAGGGATCCTTAGTAAAATTGTAATAAGGTGTGAAAAATTTAGTCTTAAAAAACCTTTCATCGCGTGCGCTGCGGAAACTATTGATGATAGAACAAAAAAATGTTCTACAGTATTATAGAACATATCACCACAAAAAAGTCCGCGATACATATGTCTAATTATTATAGTTATACCAATATAACTACTTTTTTACATTGTAAAAGTGGCGACCGTTATAGGAGCATTTGGTGAGTTAGGTCTTATTCCAAGAATAGTAACCACCCATTTTTTATAATTAAATAATGTACAAATAAATCTATAGTCTGACTTCGTAGACTTTCCACTACCACGAGATCGGTATGGAAGCGGGTGAAACCGCGGGGCATTGATAGTTTATTATATACATATCTCATTTTGAATTTTTTGTGGAATAACGAACAAAATCGAATACAGTGTATAAATGAATAATAAATGAGATCAAAAAATTGTAAAATATCCCATTTACACTTGTAAGTTTTTTACAAATTTAATTACCTAATTTATAGAATTACGCGTTACTTTGCGGAGATCCATAATACAAGTAATAAAAAAAAAATTACCTTTTTACTTTTATTACTTTTTTTAATTACCTAACTCAAACGGTGATAATATCAATTTTTTAGTTTGTTTATATGATATTAACGGAATCCTGATATTTACGTAGATACCTCATCGATGTTTAATATTTATATCATTTGCAACTCGTAGTCTTAAAAACAATCACCTACTCGGTTCATTCTCGCTTCAGGTCTATACACAGCTGAGTATTTCTTTACCCAAAAAATCAGTTACGTGACTCAATGACAAAGTTCCTGAAAACAGTTTATGAGGTCATAACTCGCACAGTAACAACTTATAAGCCAACTAGAATTCTTACTAATATTATAAGTACGAAAATCTGTCTGTTACGTTATCGCAGCCAATATCGATGAAATTTAGCACTCCTATTCCTTATACAATTCCTTATACATCAGAGTAACATAGTCCATAGAAATCCTGTTAATTCAACAGGATTAGGATGACATTGAAAAACGTCATCTATTATAAATCTATGAAAGTTTTTATTCACAATGTGTCAGAGTTAAATCTGTAATTTAAAAAAGGTTGTTTGGCTTACTTCGAAAGAGTTGTCTAAGAAAAGTTTTTATATATTTTGGTTTCTTTTTACTGGATATATTTAATTGAGCTAATATAATGTATAATTAATATAAGTAACACGTGTTATTTACTAAAATAAATACACTACGAAAGTCTGTCTGTAACTTTTTTATGGCCAAACCGCTACACAAGAATTTGACAAGTAACTGATAGCCAGTATTTTCACTGACAAATTTAAATGTATGTTTCTACTAGGGATGTTACGGAGCTCCGACTCCGGTTCCGAAAGGTCGGAACCTCCGATTGAGTTCACACCCCTGACTCCGACTCTGGCTCCGATAAATTTTAGTCGGAGGTATAACGAAGTTGAAATTGTCATGCGAATTCGAACAGAACGCGCAGCTACAAGTTGTAACTTGTTGCCCGGGGGTATATCTCCTCGCACGCGCAACTCTCGTTCATTTGTCTATTTTCAGTATCAATGGTTAGACGCGCTTAAGTATTCAATTATTTAAATCGTGGTGGTCATATTGTCTAAGTACAGTATACGGGTCAATTTTTAAATTAACAATGAAGGTGGCGAAAGTAGAAACCTCCGCCTCCGACTCCCGATTCAAATTAGAAATCTCCGGTTCCGGTAAACCCACTTCCGTAACATTCCTAGTTTCTACTGCGACAAGTTTTAAAATTGGGTTGTTTTTATTTACGTGATTTTGTTTATTATTTCGAAAACTAAATAATTTTAATACAGATCTATAGAGGGTTGTATAATGTACTTTTTTGTAAAAAAATCATTTTCGCAAATATGCAGATATCCGTATCTACTTTACTGCCATTGATATATGCTATTAAAAAAATCATTTTAACGGGAGGAGCAGCAAATTGAGAAGCGCTATCTATTATATGTATATCAAGATTTTTTATTCCCTATGTAAGGATCCAAAGTCAAGTCTGCAATAAAAGAAAAAGTTTCGATATCAGATTGTTTGCCTAACGTTTTTTATATTTTGATTTCGTTTATGAGACAAATTTAACTTTGCTGTAAATTATGCTCTCGAGAAAAGGATTAATCTCTCTGTCTCTGCATTACTTTTGAGTTTATCGTGAACAGCGAGACGCGGCGGAGATATTTTTTTATGTAATAATGATTATACTAAAAGTTATAACGAACTTTTAGAATTTGTAAAACATATGGTTATATTATGGTCATGTTATTTAGTGTAGACTCAATGGGGTCTCTCAATAACAGATATACCGAAAATGCTGCTGGTCACTAAAAGTGGTTTTATATTCTTTAATGGTTTTCTTAGATTTTTTTCTGGTCAAATGATATCTTTTTATGCCACGAACGAAATAAAATTTAATCTTGATGTTTCGAGTAGCTGAATCGCTGCAATAGGACTTGCATTTTAACCCCCCTGGTCGGTCTTATTTTTATGATGGAAATATTTATAGAGCAGAGTAGAGAGAACATGGAGAGCAGGGTTGGTGAGTAACATAAGCTTTTTTTTAATTTCAGGACTACAGTCGTCGCGATCGAAGTCACTTGAATATATGAACTTCACTCATATTGAAACGTTAACCAATGCGGTCGAATAACAAAGTACCTATTTTAAATATATATGAGGAAACGAAAACATTGAATAAGAAATAGAAGACAATATGGAAGTATAATTTAAGATTATAACATAGAGGTTGTAACATAACCTCCAAAACAGGACCGAGCAAGTTTTAAAACGTTTCAATTAATTATAATAATTTGGGTTGGTTAGATAGCTTTGATAGCCTAGCGGTGAGACCGTGCGACTCTTTCGAGGGAAACACGAGTTCAAACCCGAGCAGGCACCAATGAGTTTTTCTATTAAAACTCATGTGTCTAATTGATAATTGCAATTTATCACACGCTTTTCGGTGAAGGAAAACATCGTGAGGAAACCTGCATATCTCTAGAGAATTCTGGAGATATGTGTAACCTACCAATCCGCATTGGAGCAGCGTGGTAGGTTTTAGCTCCAACCCTTCTCTCCAGAAACGGAGAGAGGAGGCCTATTCGCAGCAGTGGGATTGTAACAGACCGCTACTTTTACCAGAGATTATTATATAATAATTATTAATTATTCGAGGTTAGATTTTAACCTCTCGAAACACTCAATGTAGGTAGGTAGACGCGGATGTACCCGAACAATATTAATTTGTTACTTGCTGTAAAACTCGACTCGTACCGTTATTAGACGCTTCAGCGGCTAGATCGTATCATCACTTGGATTCTAGATGTAAAGCTTGAGTTGTCCGATTATTAATACAAACGATGACGACGACAAAAAAAAATCAAAGTTCTATGAAATTGAAAAAGCCCAAAGATCTTTGTTAAAAGTTATTAATTTTAAACCCTATAGATTCTCAACGCATATGCTATATCTAATAAGTAAGGATTTAACAGTACGGCAATTATATATCCTTACTGTAGTTCTGAAATTACATAAATCCCAAAGATTTGACTATAAAAAAATAACTAAAAAGAATAAAATATAAGGTTATTAAAACACATGCAACAAAAACTTATTTTGCTGGCAATCAGTATTTAACGCAGTCTGCTCGTATTTACAATAATATTAATAAATCTCTGAATATCTACCCGATTACATATCATGAGTGCAAAAAAGTCTTGACTGAATGATTAAAGACACAAGATTATGATATAATAGAATCGATAATGAAACATTAAAACTAATCATGTAAAGTAAAAGTAAAAGTAACAGCCTGTTACTATGCCCACTGCTGGGCTAAGGCCTCCTCTCTCCGTTTTTGGAGAGAAGGATTGGAGCTAAGACCTACCACGCTGCTCCAATGCGGATTGGTAGGTTACACATATCCCTAGAATTCTCTAGAGATATGCAGGTTTCCTCACGAAGTTTTCCTTCACCGAAAAGCGTGTGATAAATTGCAATTATCAATTAGACACATAAGTTTTAATAGAAAAACCCATTGGTGTCTGCCCGGGTTTGAACCTATGTCGTCTCTAGAGAGTCGCACGGTCTCACCACTAGGCTATCACAGCTTAACAAACTTAAAGCTTAAGCAAACTAATCATGTAATCATTTATAATTATAAAACATACGTAAGGATGCGCTCGTACATATTACACACACACACACACACGCACACACACACACACACACACACACACACACACACACACACACACACACACACACACACACATACAGACTCATTTATTCTTAATGGTTATGTGCTATTATTTAGATATGGAAGAGCGGGACCTTCTGACACGAGTATACTTTACTTACCCACTAGAAGATTCCAACCTTTGTACAGTAATGAAGAACTTTGTTAATGAATAAATGAATTTTGATTTTTTTGAATTAAACACTCACGTGTTTAGATCGTGTTACAACCTGGTTAAACAAGCAGGTTTAATTAGTGTTACATTCCCGTTTTAATATGGTTTGGGTAGATCCGCGTCTACCTACCAACATTGAGTGTTTCGTTTTATTAGAATGTAACCTCTTTATTATTGACGTATTATTTAGTAACATTTTCTATGCGTGAAAACTAAAAGCCTAAGTGATAATTCCTGCCATACTCTTCTCTAAGAGTCTTACTACTTAATAAACTACAATTTGTAATGACTGTATGTAATTTAACGATACATGTCAAACAAAGACAAAAATCTGCCCTCTGAGAGTTATCTTGGTGTACGCTGCTTAAACTATAGGAGATACAAAAAGATGATGTAGAATAGTATTGTTTGTCTTGAATAGATCTAAATAAAAGTCCGCGACAACATATATCTACCTATTATGTGAAAGCCACTATGACCAAAATTGTGAATAATAAATTTCAATTAAATAAGATACTATTTAACAATGCAAATTTTAGTATATTTATCAAACTTATCAAAATCAATACATTTGTTGCTTTTACTATTTCATGTACATAAACTTTGTCTTTGAAACAAAGTAATTTGGTCGAATAGTTAAAAAGTTATCACGATATGAATGACTTGAATAGAGCGTTAGAGCGCCTAATAAGCGGGATGCGCGAAGATTGTATGGAATCCGAAAGTTTAAAAGTTAAGACATCTGAAATTTTGAACATAATGTAGCAGACAAAATCCCACGCGAGCGAAGCCGCGGGCAAAAACTAGTATATAATATATTGTAACCAATACCACTGTTCTAACTGTATTGTGAATTGTCTTTTCCACTATCTTTTTATTTATTTTAACTTCAAATATCATACAACTTATAAGCATTATTTTCCCAGGATAGAGTATTTCGGAAAATCAATTGTAAATTTCAGTACCAAAGTCTAAGTTCTCATCATGCAAAATGAACTTTTCCCCTTTTTCTGAAACTCAAACAGCTAGCAACATTGCAACGGTTCTTATTCAAAATTAAAGTAGAATTCATCTTAATGTAATGGTTATTAGAATCTGATCAAAAAGTAAAAATATATCGGCTAATTTAAAATAAACGGCTTTAAACTAAACCTATAATTGTAGGTAACCTATAAAATATTTCGTCTCTAATTTTTCCATTATTTTGATTTTTTAACAATTACTTAAATATATTACATTTTATTGTTTTAAGTAATAAAGTCTGTAACAACTTTTTGTCTTTAACTTAGTCTACAAATTATAGGTAAGTATACAGTCTCATAATCTATGAATAAAATAAAAGTTTTAACTAAAAAATGGCGACAAAAACATCACTAATGACTTTCCTGACAAACCTGAGTCGTCGACACCATAACACAATTTAATGTAATGTTTTAAATTGTAAGAATGCATAGAATGTATAACTTTTTCTTGCAGATGATCGGACGCCAATTTTATTTGCGACAAACGAGGCCTGTTTTGTCAAACTTTTTCTTTTTTCCAAATTAGTTTTTTTGCGTAAATATTCTCGCTAAGATGCCCTCTATCTTTGGCTGTTATGTGCTTCAAACCCCGTTAAATTTAGGTTAAAATAGCCGGACAAATTTTGCTGTTATGCAGAACCGCGTCCTTAGTTTGACAAATATTAGTTTGATAAGTACTTTCAAACATTTATCTAATTTTTGTTTTGATATATCACACATTAAGTTTTGTAATTATTACTCTTATAATAACAGTAAACCAATGCAATGCTTTTTGAGAACCCTGATATCCTGATGACATGACAATATGTCCTGATGACGTAAAGCATATTACAAAATTGAAGATTATTTGGTTGATAAGAAAGCCTGGATTTGAAAATCCTTTCAGCTTCATACAAGACAGCGGTTTAATAATGTATAATTGAAAATATTTAAAAGATTGACCGCCGAGTTTCTTGCTGGTTCTTCTCGGTAAGAGCAACATTCCGAACCAGTTGTAGCTTCATTAATCATATTGATGCTTGACGATTCAAAAGTGCCTGAAATGGTTTATTTGAATAAAGATTATTTTGATTTGATTTGATTTGATTTGACCTCTAGTACTTGCTCGAAGAACCTATTGATCAATACTATAGTGCCCAGAAAATTCATTTCATTTCCTAAGAAATCCACATTTTTTTTAGTTGGACCGTTTCGCCTCTTCTAGTTTCGTTGTAGACGGGACTTGTACGATAATAACCCCAAGACGCTTAAACTTTAAATGCCATTTTCAAAAGTTATCTTCATTTTTTAATTTAAATTATACACAATGACCCTGAGTTTGACAGAGTGCAATTAATGAAAACCGCAAAAAAATCTGTTTAATACTTTTTGAGTTTATCGTGAACAAACACACAGACATATTATGTCATTATACATATTTAAAATATCCAGTACTAGCTGTGCCAGCGGCCTCGCCCGCGTAGAAATCAAAGTGTGACTTTTTTTTTCTAGAATTCAAATTTTAAACATAAAAATAGTTATTGTGAGTTAACCATAAGAGATAGAGACATGCTGTCGCGGACTTTTGTAATAGTTTTATAGATCTACAATTCTCTAGTACATTACTTTAGCGTATCTCTGCTGGTTTACGCAGCACACGCGACTATAGCGCCTAGCAAGCAAGTTTTTAAACAACTGGGCGATCTCTTCAACACAATTTACACAATGCCGTTATTTACTATTTACCTAAACCATCCGGAAGTATTACACTATCTTTTGGTGAAAACCGTACAAAAATCCGTTCAGTAGATTTTGAGAAAATCGATTACATACACAGACAGCTTTTTGGGATTTTGCTTTATAATAAGCATAGATGTATAAATGAGATACTTAGAAATTCTTTGCTTTCGGCGAAATCCATATCTCTCTTCGTTTTCATATTAGTTTTTATTTTTTACTTCAATTGTCGTTATTTTTTTTTTACAAAAATGGCTAGTTCTAAATTGCTTAACTCGTGGTGTGTTAAAATCATATCATATCATCATACTAATATTATAAATGCGAATGTTTGTGAGTATGGATTGATGTTTGTTACTCTTTCAATACTCATCTGCTGAATCAATATGGATGTAATTTGGCACAATTATTCCTTTTATACCGGAATAACACATAGGCTATAGAAATCCTGTTAATTCTACAGGAATAGATTTCTACACGATTTCTACAGGTTAACATTTTAAAACCTTACAAAGTACTGAGTAAGTTACTATGCGCGGCGCACGAAGATTGTTTGGAATTCGTCAGTTTTGAAGGTCTATAATTTTGGATGTACGAGAAATTAAATATATGTTTATCAATATTAAGTAATTTTTTTTATCTAAAGTGATCTGTTACACTATTAAGAGTGAATCCAAATAGCTCTTCCAGCTATATGTGCGGTCCATCGACCCTCTTGTCGCGCCCTTATATGCTCGATAATTTTACGGATCTCCTAGTTTCTGATTGAATTCGTAAAGACATTTAAACTTTACGGATTTCATCGCCCGTCGAGAACGAAACGAAAAGATAGAGATAATGCAATAAAGTCAGTGTCTGTCTCTCTTTTTATGTGTGATTAGAACAGTGATTCCCAAAGTGGTCCATATCGACCCCTAGGGGTCTATGACAACCTGCAAGAAGTCTACATCAGCGAAAAAAAATTTGGGGGTCCACGATACACTGATAGTACCTATTTACTTACATCATACTATCTTATAATATCAAAACATATACATTATTTATAAAAGTACCTATGAAGTAAAACAATTATTATATATGTTTATAAAATTGTGTAAGTTGTAGGATGTTGGTATTCGCTTTGTGGTTGCAATACATTTTGAACTTGTAAAAACCCGAGAGTCACAGTCTCAGAGCTTCGCTACCTTGCACAAAATTTTATTTTGAGTAGTTTTAATTTAAATTCAATTAATAAATGTATAAATTAACACGTGTTTTTACTTTCAGTTTTTAACACTAAACTTCACCACAGTTAGAAATTTACAGGAAATCAATATCAGGTAAGTAGGGGCTCTACCCAACACGTAAAACATGGCAAGGGGTCTACGACACAAAAAAGTTTGGGGACCTCTGGATTAGACAAAGATATACGAATATTAGCATCGATAATACACCATATAGGACATAGATGAGAAACTCCGTCATTTTAGTCGAGTAATGAAAGGAAACTGTTTTTTCTGCCGTCTCAAAGAGTCCTCCATAACGTTACCATGATAATCCACTAGATGACTCTGTACTGCATTTTAAAAGGGACATATTTTAAAAAAAGTACCTGGTTGACCTGGCAGAAAATATAAAAATGATTCTATTTGTGAATAAAAAGTAAAAAGGTAATTTGGCCTAGTTGATGAAACATGGGATCGATCCAGAAAATTTGTTTCTAAAATATACTCATTTCCCGCTGAGCCGTATTGATTTTAGCATAACTAGCGTAATTAACAATTTCGGATAGATACACATCTATTGACGACTTCGATAAACATAATTTTGTTTTTCTGCCTGCCAAGAGATAGAGCTTCTGGCGACCTGGAAAGTCCTTCTTAGAGAGTTATACCACCCTGCGAGTAGGTATATTACCCGGCAATAAATAATTCACATCGAGGCTTAGACAGAGAAATCGGCTAGATTCTGCTTCAGACCATTGTCTCTGTCACACAGACTGACGAACCCGTGTGACAGCGCTCTACGAAACCGAACTGGCCGGCTGTTTCGTTCTAAACATCGATGTGGATTATTAATTGGTACTATATAAATGTTGCATCTTCTCTTTCATTATTTATTGTGACACTCTCACAGGCACTGAGCCATATTCGGGCCGCCTATGGCCCTCCTACTCCAGAATAACTCTATAAAAGACTCAACTCTCGCAACAGTAATAAAATTTAGCCAAATCTCGCATGACTGTAAAACTGAACTAAACTGAGTTACTCGCATAACTTTAACGTAACGTAACTTTGATGTATTAACAAATCGTTGATAGAAAGTGTTGGCCCTCGATGGGACGCGAACCCACGACCCGCGGAGCTGAAGGTAGGGTCACTACCAACTGCGCCAACGGGCCAGTCGAATTTCGCAAACAACGCATCTGTTATATTTTATTCGAACTCGTCCAATTTTAATTAATCTTTATTCTAATAATAATTATTAAAAATGGCAACTATTAAATAAAGTCAGATTTTTTTACTAATAATCAATGTGGGTTCCAGTTAATCGATTTATTTTGATGGCAACAATAATTGAACAGCAATTTATATCCCTGATCGAGTGTTGTGGCACAGTCGCTTTGCTGACGGTACATTCTCGCTTTTACATAAACCTCTCACTTTAACTGTCTCGTGCATATTATTTTTCGTGTTATTTATTAATGTATACAATTCCCATTGTTTACAGTACAATTGTGTTTCAAGTTATACCAATTTATTTTAATTGATCCAATTGTAAAGTGTTCTATATCTAAGTTTCATGTTGTACAAAAATGTAGAATCCTTTAACGGATTTTTTTATTTTCATTTTCTTGATAATTAAATTTTTAAAAAAGATATTAACAAAAAAAATTCTATATGGTCACTTTAAAACCGTTTTAGGTTCTTCTATTCATCTACGAAGAACTTGCGGTATGATTAAATGAGATTACAATTAAAAAAATCAAAAATCCTTTTGGTCTCGTGAACAATGACTTTTCAGTCAATTAAAGCTATTCTTCAAAAAACTTTCCACGACGGCTTTGTTAAAATTCTTTCTAAAACTTACGAGAACGCTCTCACAGTAATGTCATAGTCATGACATATTTTATAGTGTTTTGATACTTACCTTCCTGTCCTCCACATACTTACAATAATTCTCACATGCGCAGTGGAATTTCAGGTTCGGCTTTCCGTCGTGATGTGCCGGATCAAAAACTAGTGTATACGTAATCTTGAAACGTACGCGGGTATATTTATTTGTGTTTTCTGTGTCTGGTATAGTTCATTTTGCCTCGTTCAGTAACAACGAAGCGTGAAACGATTTTTGTCTCAAGCAAAGTCGAGTACAACATTATTGCAGAAGTCTTTATTCTCATTTTTTTTTATTTGTTCTGTTTAGTCATAAAACTCTATAGGTTTAGGATCTTAACTAAATGTAAACATATCAAATTAATGTTTTGTTTAGACTACAAGATTACAGTACCAATATTATTGCATTTAAAATAATTGAGTCTATTTAAGTTATTTTATTATATTGCTATCAATAATTAAAAAAACAAACAAATAAGAATTTTATTTAGCGTAATGTGTTGCAATCTGACTACTTTTAAGAACCCATACAAGTATTATAGCAAAGGATTATAATATTATAGCAAGATTATAGCAAAATAATTTTATTATTACTTTTGTATTATGGATCTCCCGCAAAGTAACGCCTAATTCTATAAATTATTTTAAACCTTTTCAAGAAAACAATGGAAAATATTCAATATACCAAAAGACTACAGCATTACACAGTGACTTTATAAAGTATTGATATTATCGTATACATCGTTACATTTACTTATCGAATACTAGAAATAGGTGCGGCTTTGCCCGCGTGAAATTAAGTGTTTAACGTGTTGTTTTCGCTCGAGTCTCGACACGAGACTGGCTCTCTGATACCCGACAACGCTTTTTATACCTATTCCCCCCTCTTAACTACAAACGACACCGGTTTGTTACTACCCCCACTAAAAATTGTAAAACTACCTCTTCAACTCAATTTACATGAAACGGTTATGTGCTATTAACCTAAACCTTTCGGAGGAATCGCACTACCTTTTAGTAAAAACCGTACTAAAATCTATACAGTAGATTTTGAGAATAGCGATTACATACAGACAGACAGCTTTGGGGACTTTATTTTATAATAAGTATAGATAGTGACTTTTGCCAGAATTGCGCATTATAATGGTTTTAATTGGCTCTAATCTGTATCTGATGAATCTGTTTTTATAAAATTCAATGGTTATGCCTTTGACACAACTATTAAAAGCCTTAATATATAATTAAAGAAGTGATTGTGACAAATGCGGTTTTATTTAAATTTCTTGGTGTAAATATTAATATTGTAAAAAAATATTTAGCACTCCTGAGTCATATGGTTTTGTATGTTTACATTTAGTTAAGTACCTTTGGATTGTAGTCTCGTTGCACTTGGTCGTCAATTGATTAGTCGATGTTAAACCAGCGTGCTCCGACTTTGCAACTGTTGCTTGAAACAAATAACCCTCACTCGTTGTTATTTTGTTTTAAATAAATAATCCTATTATATTATGGTACCTCTATTTTTGTCGTAAATTTTCCTTTTGTAACTTTCATAATTTCCAATGTCATTTAGGCCGAATTCGTACTAGAAACAAACCTAAGCGTACGACCAATAACGGTCCTATTTAAAAAAAAATAAGTAATCCTATTATATTATGGTACCTCTAATTTTGTCATAAATTTTCATTTTTTTGTAACTTTCATAATTTTCAATGTCATATAGGCCGAATACATACTAGAAACAAACCTAAGCGGACGACCAAGAACGGTCCCAAAAAAAAATGTTAACATAAATCTGTGGTAGATTTCTAACAAAAAAACTCTGTATTAGATATAAGTTAATTAAACTGTTTAGTTACAACAGTAGCAGAGAAAAAAAACTATGCTTTATTAAAACTAAATTCTCAATGGAATGAATAGAATAGAGGTTTAGATAGAGGTGCACCAGTCGATGATGAGAAGCTGCTGTGGCCGCGCCCTCCATCAACGCAGCCAGTCAAGGCCGGCCGAACACTGCCGCGGCCGAGACCATAGCGAGCTCTGCTCTTAAAGTGAACGTTGATGGAAGTGTCGCCACTGAGTGTCAGTGTACTGTGTCGATTGTAACAAAATTCGATCGAACTGCCCTCGAGAGTTCCTATGATCTACAACGTGCCGGACACCATAGTGGTCCGCTTCACCCGTGCTCACTCGTGTGCGTTTGTGTGGAATAATGCGAAATGATTAATTTATAGCATTTATTAAAGTCAACATACATTTTTAAGATATAAATATTAAATATGGATAGGTAGTCACTAAAAATATTAATTGATAAAATACTGTCACGACTAATAACTTATTACAATTAGCAATTTTTTTTAACAACATCGTGCACTTAAAGTTAAAAGATTGTAACGTTAATCTATAAAAAAAAATCTCATTCAATTCGGATTTGTACTTGCAGAAACAATAAAAAGGTAACGTCGGCAGTGTATGTCAAAACATAGAAACTGGCAAGGCAAGTAGTGCGTGCGTACTTCGGGATGACATCGCTTTCTTTGTCGCGGCTGAGAGCGAGTGGAGAGCGGCGAACTCTAGAGTCGCTCGGTTCGAATAAACGGTTCGCTACGGGTTCGCGTGATCGAGGATCGTGACTACCGGCGGTAGGACGTCACACTGACGAGTTAGTTCCAGCTGTTAGGTGATCAGAAATGACGGCAAAACAAACCGTAGCGTGCGTGCAAATTGTTAGAGTCGGTCCCGACTGCGAAACATCGAAACTGAACGTTACAAACAATGAGTCATGCTCGATGAGAACGCTGAAGCGAGGACTCGCCGCGGGACCTTGCGGCCCGCACGCCGGTGTCCCAGTCTCGACATCTCGATTAGTGGCCTGACAGTGAAACGGTGAGTAGACATCGACAATTACACTATTAAAGTTGAGATTCTACCGATCGGGGCGTCGATCGAACACAAAAAGCATGATATCAATTTCGTTCTCGTTTGTTAATAAGGCGTAGTGAAATCGTAAAATCTCAGCGCAGGCTCACATTACGAGAGAGTATTGGGTGAAAAATACATTTGACGACTCGCCAATGGACGCGTCTCGTGTATCACGCAATATGTTCTACTCGACAGAGATATTCTATAGCAGACATATTTAGTAAAACATCGTAGCGGTAAAGCGAAACAAAACAGTCGTTGAATATATCGTGTGTCGTGTTAATCACATGTTACGTGTCCAACTATACAGGGGCTCCGTGCGGCGCTCGCGGGTCGCCTGCTGCGGGCTGCCTCGCCGCCTGACTAATCACTAGGACTATGTACACAAAAAGCTCAAATGTACAGCAATGTTAGATGCAGTCTCGCGCTATTACACTACCGAGTTAACTTTGAATCTGACTCCACTGACACATCGCGTTCAAAGCGCACGGCGGTCGGGCGTCATCCATCCGGTAAATTAGCCACGTAGTATTTATAGAGAGTAAAGTATAACATGTGGGCCATGTGATGGGTGGTAAGCTCAAATAATTTCTTTTCATAAGTAACAGACACGATAATCGTTCCGTTAGTTTGGGTAAAAATAAAAACAATTGTATTTAGACTCCGGGAGGATCTTCACGTCCGTAAATGTCATCGAGATAGGGAGATGTGTAATACTTAGTGCTTTACGAGGTCGGATAGACTATATTTTGTTAGTTAGACGTAATAATAATATTAAGCGATATATATAAATCGATAGAGCCACCACCCGCTGAGAGTTGAAAAGTGTCGAAGTGGCAAAGTAACGTTATATACGGAGTAATATACAATAACTGTATTTTAAATTATAATTATGCAAAACAAAGAGAGCCAGAGAGCATTGTGAGAGGAAATGAAGTTTATTATACAGAGGCGCATTATTTACAGGATGGTTGTCGGGTTAGGTGTCGATTAGAACTGTATGTGGTACCGCTTGCCATGAGCTCGATCGCAATGGGCGGCGGTGGGGTCGTGCGGGGGTCGAGTCGCGTCCGGTCTGCGGCGGATCGGGGATGGGTGCGGGAAGCTGGGTGGTTACTGCGGAACCGCTACGATTGTGTGATGCCGTCTAACGCGTCAATTCACGCCGGTCAACCGATTAGAATAGAGTAGTTTTCACCCGATCTCATTGAGGTATAGAGATGAAACAAAGAAACGCTACATTAATGGATTAAAAGTGCGCGACGCGAGCTCGCTGCCTGTATCTATGTCTTACTTTTGACGACTAGCTTTGCGGAGGTCTCGACCTGCCCGGCGGCGGTGGTGGCGCGGCAGGTGAACGTGCCGGTGTCCTCTTCGTACGTGTTGCCGATCAGGAGCACGGCGTTGTCACCCTCGTGGATCATCTGGCGAAAATTAAATCATCGTTGCATTGAGAAATTTTACGTCACACAATAATAGCTAGTATAGTAGAGCAAGTGACTTGAATTATCACTAGCCTTGCACGAGTGAGCTTTGATAGCCCGGTGAGACCGTGCGACTCTTACGAGATGGTCACGGGTCTTATGTGTCTAATTAATAATTGCAGTTTATCACACGCTCTTCGGTGAAGGAAAACATCGTGAAGAAACCTGCATATCTCTAGAGAATTCTGGAGATATGTGTAACCTACCAATCCGCATTGGAGCAGCGTGGTAAAGGTCTTAGCTCCAACCCTTCTCTCCAGAAACGAAGAGAGAAAGCCCTATGCCCAGCAGTGGGATAATAACGGTCCGTTACTTTAGTTTTTTTTGCACGATTTGCAATATCGGAGTGAAAAATTTAAAACAGCCAGTGAGATCAATATACATAATCTTGCCGAAAATCATAAATATGTAAGAATTTCGCATGTGCTTTTAATTCGTAGCTGCATACTACTCGCCATTAAATACAAACTAAAAAAGCATGCATCAAACGACCTACCAATAAAAAGTGTAGAGCCCGAAAAACATTTTCTATCATTTCATACCATCTTAATATATCAGTTATTGTCTTTAGTTTATTTTGTGTTGAATATGCATATTCATATTAATTAATTATTAAACTAGGACTAAATTAATAATCACCTGAAAATCGGGAGTTTCCGGGATGAGAGCGCCTTCACGTAGCCATTGAATATTCGGTTTAGCTTTGCTGGTGACCCGAGTTTTGAATTGCGCCGGTTGCCCTTCAAAGACCACGAGATCGCGTAGAGGTGTAAGAGTGGGCAGGTTGTCAGCCTGGTCTGGCTGCGTCACCTTCAGCTTGGCAGCGACAGTCACACGACCGGCGGAGTTGTATGCGACACATTTGTAATCGCCCTCGTCTTCAGGGAACGCTTCAGAAATGCGAAGAACGTATTCATCCGCCGTCCTGGACATCTGGAAGTACTTGGACGGCTTGATCAACTTGTCGCCCTTGTACCACTGTACGGTTGGAGTAGGCTTGCCGACGATCTTGCAACTGAATTCGATCGCTTGTCCCTCAGTGACCGCTTTGTCCTTCAACGGTTCTATTATTTCAGGTGGAGAGTTGGCCGCTTCGGTACGCGGTTTCGGCTTGTCCTTGGACGCGGGCGCCGTAACGACACATTCCGCATCGCATCGTGCCTCTCCGGCCCCGTTGATCGCGACGCACTCGTATTTTCCGGAGTCCTGAGGGTATGCCTCCAGTATGAGAAGGGTGTAGGCACCGTCTTCTTCCAATATCTTATTCTTTATGTCCGGCTGGACTTTTTTACCGTTTTTCAGCCAGTAAACGTCGATCGGTTTCGTTCCGGTTACTTTGGTATCGAATCTCACTAGTTGGCCGGCAGATACGTTAACGTTTTGCGCCGTGAGAGTGAAACTCGGTGGGATCACGCCACCTCTGCCTTGGCGTCTGCGCTCTTCCACGACAAGATTGGCGCTGCACTTGGCAGTGCCGCCTCGGTTTTCAGCGACTGCGGCGAAAACGGCCGAGTCTTCGATGAATACCTGCCTGATTATCAAAATAGATTTAGTGCTGAACGTATGAATTTGGAAATCGGGTGAATTCTTGATAGGGAAGTTTTCGCGGTACCACTTTATGGTTGGCAGTGGATCACCGTCAAATTCAACTTCGAATCTGGCCTGCTCGTGCTCGAACGCCCGACAGGGCTGCATTTTCTTAGTGAATACAGGAGGATTGCTTGGCTTGACGGGACCTTCGACAACTCTTTCTTGCGTTTGCGCTTTGTGCTCCATTTCTGTTGTTTCAGTTGAGGTTATTTTGCGTGTGATTTCGGTATCGCCGACGACTTCCTTCTGTATTTGTTTCTGCTTCGCCACATGGACTTCTTTGCCATGGACAGTTGATTCGGAGGGACCGGGAATTCTAGGCTTTTGAATCTTTTTCTGCGTTTGTTTCTCGATTACTTCTTCCTCGCTGAAACGTAAACAGTCGTGTATTTAATACAAATTCATCATGGAAAAAGGCATATACGATTTTTTATTGATTTTTTATAAGTAATAACTTTAAATATGTTATTAATTTTATAATACATAGAAGTAATTACTTTAGATAATTATCATCCTCCTGCGCTTATCCCACTCTAAGTGGGGTCGGCACATCATATTGTCACATGTTTTGACTACGCATTTTACGACCGGCCGCCTGCCTGACGTAAACTAACCTTAGTCGTATTTTACGACACCTCGAAAAGGAATCAGTCTATTCTATTCAGCCGGATACCACACGGCGGTAATTTCCTTTAGAAAATGTTTATACCGAAAGGGAATATTGTAGATATTCCTTTTTAGAATAATAATACTCGATATGCTATAGAGGGTACTTAAGGTGTTATTAGAGTGTGATAAAGTGATTAAAATTATGTTCACAAATTTTTTTCGTTGTATATATTGTGGAATTTTCTATTTATGCAAATCTTATTTATAGTGTTACCCGCGATTTTGTGTGCTTCGAATTTAGTGTTGAAATAATTGCAGTTATTTATTTATACTTATGTTAAATCGGTACACAAGCTATAACTGTGCCCAATTTCGTCAATAGTGCTCTGGATTGGGGTAATATCAGACAGATTTTCACATTTATAATGTTAGTGTGTAATAATAAATGAATAAACTCACAGATTATCCTCATATTTCTGGGCCATGCTTCTGGCGACCGACGAGCTTGTCACCTTTTCGCCCGGAACGGCATACTGGTGGGAGGATTCCCTCAGCCTGCTCTCCTTGACGATCTGCTCGTTTTCGAGTTCTTGCAGCTTGTTGTAGTATTCCTCGCTCTTCTTCTTCTTCACGGTCTGCTGCCACTCGGTTTCGGAGTCCTTGAGCATTTTCGATTTCAGATCGGGCTTATAGTCGATCGCGCCTTGTCGTTGCATAGTTTGCCTCTCCTCGAACGTCTTTTCCAGTTCGGTTTCACTACGTTGGAACTGTGTTGTTTCATCGTACCACGCTGCGTGTGTAATTGAATAACATTAATGTTGTGTATGGCTTAATAATAGATAAATCTACGCATACATAACAACGTACCTTGGATTTCGATGCTAAGCCGGAAGAAGCGGGTGATTAGCACTTCCTTGGAGTTGGAGATCGTTTCCGGGAGAAAATAAAGGTAAAAGGGGTAAGGGAATAGAGGTAAAAGGGGTAAGGGAGCGGGGTGAATGTGCTTAAGCGGTTGTGTGGAGTGTGCGTGAATTGTGGTTGTGTTAGTGCAGCAGAATTAATCAGTGCCTAGTTTTACCCTTTCAAACAAATGTGCGGACACTTACGCCTCGGCGCGTTTTTGAGTACACCTCTATAATCGTCGTGTCTCGGGATGACTCTCAGCTCGGTGGTCGCAAGCGCCTCGCCGACAGAACTCCTGGCTATTACTTCTACTTTGCCGGTGTCGTACTGTCTAGTCTTGGGTATGTCCAGATGGTACATGCCGTCATACGTCAGCTTATATCTGGAACCCTGTATAATAAAAAATATATAGTTTACTGTGCGAGTATATACAATAGATACTAGTGCCAAAAAAATTAGCACATTTAAATACAGTGCAAACTCTATATAACGACCTCAAGGGACTGTGCATATTTTAATATTATAGAGAGTTGTCGTTAAATGGACAGAGGAAAAATCTGTATTAGAAAAAGAAAAAGTTTATTTCAGACTAGTGATTATATAAAAAACAATTCTTATTTGATTGCCATTGCGTATAGTCTGTTATTTTTGTCTGACGTCTTTTGCTGTAGCAGTAATTTTATTGTATTTTTTAAAATATTTTCTTCATATCTTGCGATATTAAGGCATCTTGGTGATAAAGAAATACAAAAGAACACACACAGCTGCGCAGTTTTTACTAATATTGGCAACTTAAAAAGTAGTTTATGTTATTAAATTTCTGTCGTTATTGAGAGTGGGTGTAATTCTATATAGAGTGTATCATTGTTTGGGAAACAAGCTAAACCAACCAAAGTCAAGTGATATCTAAAGCGTCGGCTTTAGAGAGTTTGTCGTTAAATCGAGTGACATTACATGGAGATTACACTGTATATTGAAGATAAGCTTAATTGAATAAAAATTTAATTATCCTAAAAGTTAATATGAGCTTTGAATAATTAGAGCTGTGATAGCCCAGCGGTGAGACCGTGCGACTCTTTCGAGGGGAACACGATTTCAAACCCGGACAGGCACCAATGAGTTTTTCTATTAAAACTCATGTGTCTAATTGGTAATTGCAATTTATCACACGCTTTTCGGTGAAGGAAAACATCGTGAGGAAACCTGCATATCTCTAGAGAATTCTGGAGATATGTGTAACCTACCAATCCGCATTGGAGCAGCGTGGTAGGTCTTAGCTCCAACCCTTCACTCCAGAAACGGAGAGAGGAGGCCTATTCCCAGCAGTGGTATTGTAACAGGCCGCTACTTTACTTTTTTACATATATCTATATTGAATAACTAAATAATTTCCAAGTTTAGTTTAAAACCATCTCGGAATCGGATTTAGTCAAATAACATTATCATTGTTTGATAGCGAAAGTGGAAGTTTACGAGTGAGTAAGGCTAAATTGAAGTTTGCAGTCATTAATGTAAAAGAAGTGGATGCTAACATTAACAATGGTGTTTCCATTGATCAGCCACATCACCCTCGGCTTGGGGTGGCCTGTAACCCGGCAGCAGAAGCGCGCCCATTCGCCCTCCTCAACTTGCACGGGCTCGGGGCGGCTGACGAACACGGGAACGGATCTTGGCTTACTCTCTTCCACAGTTTGTTCTGGTGCACTGTATAGTTATTGACAATTAAAAGTGAATATAGTATAGTGTCAACCAAAGAAGTAATTTATAGAATTAGGCGTTACTTTGCGGAGATCCATAATACAAAAGTAATAACAAAAATTATTTTGCTATATTCCGCAATACAGTAAATAGAAAATATATATAGTGCTAAATGTATAGTGGACTATCCGTTTTTTCATACCCGTTACGTTTAAAACAATTAAAAATTCAAGGTAAAATCTCTTTAAGTAAACATGATTCTGACTTTATAAAGATATAAATTATCGTGGTTCTACTGTATTTATAAACTTGACTATGATCAATGTAATCAGGATCCTCAAAGCTACTCACACTTGCCAAGAGGCTTCCATCTCCCGAATCTTTTCGATGCTCTTCATGTGCTTGGGCAACTGGGAGTCGTAAACGATGCCCGGCTTGCCAGCAGTTTTGATGATGGCTTTGGTTTCATCCATGCCATACAGATTGGTGGCACGACAAAGGTACTCCCCGCTGTCCTCGGGATACACCCAACCGAAGTTCATAGCAACGTAACCAAAGTCGTAAATTGGTGTAAATCGATTTTCTGTAAGAAATACATTGAATGCTAGTATTTGCTTTATATGTGACATAGTTATAAGATAGAAAAATAATAAGATGCCATTACTATATTCGAGTATGTGTGTGTTAAATGTATTTTAGTGTGTCGTGCTTTTAAGTTTAATATATTTTTAAGAATTAATATTAAAATGTTAGTTTACAGCACTAGTTATATGAACTAACTAGCAATGCCCCGCGGTTTCACCCGCGTGCATACCGATCTTGTGTTAGTAGTTTGGCCCTGAGTTTTATTAATAGTTAAGGCAAATAAAGTGTTAACTGGAAATTGAATTCTTTTAAGACGTATAGCTATATCAGTGGGTCTCATTGGTATCCTTTGAATATAACTCATAATAACTCATCGCTTGCAGGCGCTGTTATAGTGGTCGCTTCCTTGTCATTTTTAAATTCGTTACATCTTTTGACTGGAATGTCCGATTTTAATAATTTAAAAAGTATTTTACAGGTATTGAAACAGTTTTTAATGAAATATCATTTACTGGTATAAGGATTAATATGGAGATATGAATAAAATGGTTTGATTATTGTCGGCAATTTCATTAACTTTTACAATGTAAAAAAGTAGTTATATTGACATAACTATTATAGTTAGACATATGATATCGCGGACTATTTTGTGGATATTGATACGTTCTATAATACTGTAGAACATTTTTTTGTTCTATCATCAATATTTTCCGCAGCGCACGCGATGAATGATTTTTACGACTTAATTTTTCACACATTATAATTTTGGTTAGGGATCGTTTGAAAACGTTATATAGCCTGTGTTGCTCAGTGAAGACGCAGCTTTCGAACGGTGAAAGAATTTTTGAAATCGGTCCCGTAGTTTTTGCGTGAAAACGTTACAAACATACGCACAAAAATACAAATCTTTCCTCTTTATAATATTAGTGTAGATTTATAACTGCGCCAAATTTCATACAATATTTCACGTACTACTATATATTACTTACTGTGTAACAAAGGCTTCCCATTAAAGAACCATTCGACCTTCATATTCGGGTCACCGACAGGCGCCAGTTGGCATTCGAACTTGGTCGTCTCCATTTCAACCAGGGTTGTTTGACTTTGGATCTGTGTTACGAAACGCGGCGGTTGCTTCTTGTCTACATCGTAAAGATCATCCTCGGTAAGGAATACTTCAGAGGTATATTTCTTTATTGTTGCTTCCATTTGAGTGAGAGCCTCGGATTTTTTCATGCCTTTAGGTACTTGGTTTTGCAAGATTATATCTGGCAATTCTGTATGCAATAAAATGTATATATTAGTAACAGCGTAACAGCGTTCATACTAAAAGTATAATATGGAAAAGCAAGCAACTCCGCGGTTACTCATTTTAAAATATAATTCATTTTGCTATTGATGTCTAGTGCGAGGTCAGAGAGTAACTGAATTTTTATTGTTTTTTGTTGATATCTAGGAATAAATAATATAAATACTTACGTTTGCATGATACAATTGCCTTAGTAAAATCTTCCCCAAAGTCGTTAACTGCTCGGCAAACATATTCACCAGAGTCTTCGGCGTACACGTACAGAATATCAAGAGAGACAAATCCCATATCGTACACTGTGCGGAATCTGTGTCCTGATGGCAATAGCTTTCCATTTCTGTACCACTCTATGCGTAATTTGGGATCTTCCTTTGGCTCAACGCGGCACTCGAATCGAATAGACTCTGATTCTTCAATTGTGTGCGACTGGATCTGCGTAATGAACTTGGGCGGAGAACTGATTACAGGGTCCTCCTTAGGTGCATCTCTGATACGTCCCTTTTCGAGTTCTTTGATTTTCTCTCCGCTCATACCCTGAGGCAACTGCGACTCCAATACGATGTCACGCTTCGAACTACATGTGACTTTAGCCGTAGTCGTGGCCGAGCCCCACTTGTTGGTCGCACGGCAAGTATACTCCCCAGCGTCACGGGTATATATGTAATCGATGTCTAGAGCGATGAAACCGAAATCGTTCAACATATGTACACGGGAGCCGGTTGCAAAAGGTCTTCCATTGTAGAACCAATCGATTCTCATAGTCGGATCCCCTACGGGTTCGACACGGCAATCGAAGTGGATGGGCCCACCTTCGACTACGTCCAAATTGTCCTTGATTTCGACAGTGAATCTGGGAGGATTCGGTTTTTCATCCTGAATAGTGATTTCCTCACGTTTTTGAAGAGTCTCCTCTAGTTTTCGAATACTTTCAGTTCCAGTTTTAAACGAGGATGGCAATTGAGGCTCGAGGATGATACCTTGTCTACCTTTGACCTGCAGTTTACACGAAACAGTGGCCTCACCATGTCTGTTTGTAGCTTTGCACGTATATAGACCTGCGTCACGCTGGTAGACACCACCGATCTCCAATATGACGAATCCGAAGTCATTGATTGTTTTGACTCTTGAACCCGTTAGAAGAGGTTTGCCATTATGGAACCACTCTACCGTCATGCTCGAATCATTAACGGGTATCAAACGACATTCGAAGTGTGCCGAGGAATTTTCTGTTAATATCAGATCGGATGGTGTAGTTATGAATTCTGGTGGATTGCCGCTTTCCGCTTCAGGGGTTAAATTATCCACAGTTCCAGTATAGCCTTCTAACACAGCAATCTTGTCAATGGTACCCTCCATGCCCTTTGGCAGTTGAGATTCTAAGATAATGTTTCTCTTTCCTTGAACTTTCATTGTTGCAGTCGTCACTGCTTCACCGTAGTTATTATAAGCTTTACATAAATATTCTCCGGAGTCCTCTGGATATGTTGGTGACATTTCCAAGATAACAAATCCAAAGTCACAGAAAGTTCTGAATCTTGAGCCTGCTTTTAAAGATTTTCCATTCCAGTACCATTCCACCTAAAAATGTGAGAAAATAAACATTTGAATTTGTTATTATTTGAATCATGTACAGGAACGAGTTGATTTCAAGAAAAAACCTACCTTTAGGTTAGGATCATCAGTGGGTGTCAGACGTGCTTCAAAGTGAGCGTTTTCACCCTCTCTTAGACTTTCAATATTTGACAAAGGTACTGTAAATACTGGAGCTTTACCGCGTTTTTCTTCTACTTCAGTATCTTTGCGTCGTATCATAGCATCTTCCAAGGTCTGTAACTTTTCCAAACCACCTTCCATGCCCTGTAAAATCAAAGTTTTTTTTAATTGATCAATTTATAATACAGTAATTCTTTGAGAGAACTGAATAATCTTGAATTACTTACCCGCGGAAGTTGCGAGTCCAAGATTAAATTTTCCTTCGATGTGCACTTTAACGTAGCTTTTGTTGAATCGCGGCCTAGTTTATTCGTTGCTACACATTCATACTCTCCTGAATTTTCTTCGTAACAATATAATATATCCAAAATCACAATTCCAAAATCATGGAATGTTCTATACCTATGGCCATGTGGTAATTTCTTTCCATTATAGAACCATTCCACTTTCAGATCTGGATCATCAACTGGCACCAACCTTGCCTCGAAATGTGCACTTTGGCCTTCAACTAGTTTGGTCACATCTTGTATTTGAGTAGTAAATCTTGGTGGTTCTGCTGATGCAGGTGCTGGAGCCTGTTGCTGAAGTCCTTGTAGACTTTCCAACTCTCTTATCTTAGCCAATGAATCTGGCTGTAAGCTGTCCGAATAAACACCGCTTCTTCCATAACAAGATATAGTAGCTTTAGTGAAATCTTCACCATATTTGTTATAAGCGCGGCAAACATATTCTCCTGTATCGTGGTTCTGAGTATAAGCTATATCAAGGACAACAAATCCGAAATCTGAAATTGTCTTGATTCTGTTAGAGTGCCGCATTGGCTGCCCATTGTGATACCATTCAATCTTCATTTCTGGGTCGTCTACAGGGACTACAGTACACTCAAAGTGGGCAGATTGGCCGTCTTTAAGTTCCTCAATATTTTGTATATGAGTAGTAAATCTAGGTTTTTGGCCTTTGCTCTTATCTACACATTCAAGCCTTACACTTATTTCAGCTTGTCCCCATCTGTTTGTCGCCCGACATGAGTATACACCGGAATCAGAAATCTTTGTGCCGAGTATTTCGAGAACCACCATTCCAAATGCATACACTGTGCGGATTCGATGACTAGCCTCGATTGTCTTATTGTTATAGAACCATTCAATAACCATACTTTGGTCACCAGTAGGTATTAAAGTGGCTTCATAATGAGCTATTTGTCCCTCGCTTATATCCGTGATGTCTTGGAATACTGTGACAAATTCAGGAGCTCGACCTATATCGTCATCAGCCTTCTGTCCCGGCTCTCTACGGAGAGCTTCTTCCAGATTTTGTATTTTTTCCAGTCCTTCTTTACCTTTCGGATGTTGAGTTCTTTCAATGAGATTTTCTTTACTAGTGCAATAAACTGTTGAAGAAGTAAATGCTTCTCCTCTCCTATTCCAAGCCTTGCATGTGTAGATGCCGCTGTCTCTTTCGTATGCATCAGTCAGATCTAACGTTACAAATCCAAAATCACTTCTGAGTTTGAAACGTGAACCCTGCTCTAAAACTTTGCCATTGAAATACCATTCTATCTTTAATTCAGGATCGTTCTTTGGTTCCACTTGCCCCTCAAGATGAAGAGATTGTCCTTCAACTAACGTATGTTCAGCAGCAACCGGGACTATCCATTCTGGTTTAGGATATTCTGTGTCAGGAACAGATGGTCTACGTCCTTTGGCAAGTCTAGCTTCTTCTGCTTGTTCTACAGCATCCAATCCTGCCTTGCCCTGAGGATGTTGTGTATCAAGATAGATGTGCTTATCTCCAGTACATCTTAATGAACCAGATGTTGAGGCTGAACCCTTACTATTTGTAGCTTTACAAGTGTATATACCAGAATCTTCCTCGTATGTATGTGTAATATCTAATGACACATAGCTGAAATCGTGTATACCCTTGTATCTAGCGCCCGATGGTAAGGGCTTATTGTTGAAGAACCATTCGACTTTCAGTGTAGGGTCCCTAGATGGTTCAACATTGCATTCAAAATGAATATTATCAGCTTCCTTGCACACTATATTATTAAGATGCGTGATAAATACTGGTGTCTCATAAGTAGGTTCTGGTGCCTCCGGTTTGCCAGGTTTAGGTTGCTCTAACGCGCCAATACGATCTAAAGATTCAGGATGTAGGGTGTCACCTAGTAACCAATGTCGATCTTCTATCTTTATCGATGCAGTTGAAACAGCTTCTCCAATTAAATTTGTTGCTTTGCATGTATATATGCCGGAGTCATCAAATCTCACCGAGTTAATTGAAAGGGTGACTAAACCAAAATCGAAAGTGCTCTTTAGCCTTGATCCAGTAGTTAAAGTAACTCCATTTTTGAACCATTCAACGCGTAGATTAGGATCCGTACGAGGTTCAACTTGAGCTTCTAAATGCACGTGCTGCCCTTCAGTGAGTTTATCGTAACTTTGTAGGTGTGTTGTAAAGATAGGAGCTTGTTGTACACCTGGCTCAACGAACATTTCTGGAACTTTATTCATCGCAGCTTCTTTTAGTTGAATTTTTTGCCATGCTTCTGGTCTCATAGCTTCATCGATGATAGTAGACTTGGTCTTTACTTTAAGTGAAGTAGACGATACTGTACTTCCCGCCTTATTAATGGCTTTGCACATATAAAGACCTGCATCTCCTGCTACCACCGAGTTTATGTCTAAAGTGACAAAACCAAAGTCGTGGGTGGTGCGGAAACGTGAACCTGTGTTGGAAAAAAAACAATTTATTAACGACACTTTACTTAAAAATTTGTATTTTGTGGAAAATTTTAAATTTCATGTGCTTATTTCTATTTCTAAGTATGCTTACCCATTTTCAGTTCAACACCATTAATGTACCATTCAAATCGAAGGCTGGGGTCACCCACGGGAACCACTCGAGCTTCGTAATGAGCGTGTTGTCCCTCCCATAACTCTGAGGGTCCCGTAAGCACTTGTGTGAAAATAGGTTTTTCAAATTCACGTTCTGGTTCGTCAGGTTTTCTTGGTGTTGGCTCCTCTAATTGTTTAATTTTCTTCATACCTTCAGGATGTTGTGTGTCCATTTGTATAGCCGCTTTAGCTAATAAATAAAAAAGTGAAATGAGATTCAAATATGCTTTAAAATTAAAAGGACAGCTGTATTATATCTTTTAAAACACTTACTTTTAATTTTCATTGCGGCAGTTGTAACTGCTTCACCGAGTAAATTGGACGCTCGGCACATGTAAACGCCTTCGTCTTCATCTCGAACATGAGCAATTGTCATCGAAACATAACCAAAGTCATGAGTTTTGGTAATACGCGAGCTGTCTTCGATAAGTTTTTCATTTCTAAACCATTCCACTTTGAGAGTTGGATCCCCAACCGGAATAAGTCTGCAGTCAAAATGCGCCGTTTGCGCTTCCTGTATATTGTCGATGTTCTGTAGGGGCTGTGTAAAGACAGGTCTCTGTCTGGTGACCGGCTCAGGTATTTCTGGGCGTTTAAATGGTTCCGCGGATTCTAGCTCTCGAATTTTCTCGAGTCCCTGAGGGCGTTGAGATTCCGATATGATACTGCCTTTTGCGGTTACTGTCATGGATATCGCAGAAGTACACTGACCGAGTGCGTTGATAGCTTTTACGGAGTATTCGCCCGCGTCTTCAGGGACACAGTGTTGAATATCCAATGACACGTAACCAAAATCAAAAGTGATATGGAACCGCGACGCGGATTGCAAGGCCTTGCCGTTGTGATAGAACTCGATGCGTAAGTTCGGATCATGGACGGGCTCAACTTGGCACTCGAAGTGCGCCGTTTGCCCTTCAAACACGTGTGTTGTACCTCTCAGTTCAGTGACAAATCTTGGAGGTGAAATCTTGGGTTCCTCGACCTCTAACCTTGCTACATGTCCTTGTGCCTCCAACTGCCTGATTTTTTCGAGGCCACTAGGATGTTGTGTGTCTAATATTATATTCCGGTGGCCTGTAACATAAAAATCATGTTAGTTCTCAATTTCTTACACTATAGATTAAAGAAAAAAAAATGTTACTCGTCGAATTGATTACTAAAAAATTTCTATTACATCTACACGTTAAGTTAACTAAGAAACAGATTATAAAACTTACTTGCAACCTTCAACGTGCACGTGTTTACTGCTTCACCGAGTTTATTAGTAGCTTTACACATGTACGTCCCAGAATCCTCTGCGTAACTGTACAGTATATCCAACGCCACATAACCAAAGTCGTGCGTTGTTCTGAATCTATGGCCCGTTTTGATCTTCTGGCCGTTAAGGAACCATTCAATTTTGAGATCTGGATCGTTGATTGGTTCAACTCTACATTCGAAATGGGCGCGGTCACCCTCAACTAGGTTCTCTAAGCTAGTTAAGGCAGTTAAAAATACGGGTCGTTGACCCGCCTTCTCTTCTTCAACTGGTTTTGGCCTTTCGTATTGCTCAAGTTCTTTTATTTTCCGTAATCTTTGTTCGTCCATTGTTTCAAGGTAAAGTGAAGCTTTAGCTAAAAAACATTACAATACTTTTTTAAGTAAAAAAAATACTATACTTATTTTAGCAGCTTACAGCAACCGATCTCTTGCACAATCTTTGGTGTCCATTAACTGGATGTCCAAATAAATAAAGAAAACGTTTTATTTAATTTTGAACTAATGTGGATCGAAAAAAGTCCTAGCGGAGAATTCTAAATTATTTGCATTATGGAATTAAATCTTTTAATTTACTTACCATCTACATTCACAGAGCTAGTTGTAACAGCTTCGCCGACAGCATTCGTAGCTTTGCACATGTACGTCCCAGAATCCTCAGCGTACGCGTAGAGGACATCCAAGGCTACATATCCGAAATCATTAGTGGTTTTGAACCTATGACCCTGTTGAATTGGTCGTCCGTTGCAATACCATTCAACGCGCATTGTAGGGTCGTTTACAGGAGTTAGAGTCGCTTCTAAATGCACCGGCTGCCCTTCAGGCACATGAACATTCTTAAGCGGTTTTCCGAACTGTGGTTTTTCGGCAATAAACGCTTCATCCCGCACCACCCGTTTGTGTTTGCTATCATCTTCAAGATACTGAATTTTTTCTAACGCACCTTCGTGCTGTGTGTCTCTAATAATTGATTCTTTGGCTAGAAACAATACAATTTACGATTGATTTCACTTTTTCCTAAGAAAAAACTCGATTTATAATGGTAACAAAATCGGCATAGTACGACTTAAATGGAGGCATTGAGATTTTTAAATAAGCCGCGGTGTAAAAAAGTAACGGGCTATTACTATCCCACTGCTGGGCATAGTGCATGGGATTGGAGGTAAGACGCTGCTCTAATGCGGACTGATATACCATATCCATATTTCGGTAGAGATAAATAGATTCGCAGGCGACGTTTTCGTTCCCCGGATAGTGTGTGATTGCAAATTGCAATTATCAAATAATACACAAAAGTTTCAACAGAAAATCTCTTACTGCCCATCCGGAGTTTGAACCTTTGACCCTCTCGAGAGTCGCAGGGCCCCACCGCTGGGCTACCTCAACTCAAACCGTTTCTTTAAACAGTTAAACCGTCTAAATACTAGCAATTGTACATGTAACCACGTGTCGCTAGACGTTATAATCTAGGTTCACGTTGTAATTTATTGAAATCTACTCATACATAGAAATAGATAAAATGTCGCGTAAATCATCAGATTTATGACATCCAATACCTGATTGTAATATTTGGACATAATGTTTGGTGCAACGGGAAATGTGGTCGGCAAAGTACTTTACTGACTGTCAATCTTTGATAATTGGAGAGGCATTCCAAGAAGAAGTGATTACACGGCCTAAAATCCATTTCGACATTGTACAAACATGTAAATACAAGGTTTGATTTCAAAATCACTTACATTGAACGTTCAATTTAATAGATGATATTGCTTGTCCCAAATTGTTGATAACTTTGCATGTGTATTCTCCAGAGTCTTCTCCGTAAACGGTAAGTATGTCCAAAGCTGCGAAACCAAAGTCGAAAGCGGTGCGATAACGGTGCCCACTTTGTAAAACTTTGCCATTGAAATACCACTCGAGGCGCATGTTGGGGTCTGGATAGGGCTCTATTCTGCACTCGTAGTGTGCACTTTGCCCTTCCATTAACCTGGTGGGACCGTTCAACTGAGTTATGAAACGTGGCGCTTGATTTATCGCAACCTCAACTTCTTCCTTCCTTTGGTAGCGCGAGGTATCTTCTAGTTGCTGTATTTTTTGCAAGGCCGTCTCATGTTGTGATTGCAACTCCAGAGAAGCTTTGGCTACAAAAAATTAAGATTACAAGAGAATTTTATAGGATTGTATAGACTGTGGATTAAGTTATTTTTATTTGGATGACATACATTTAGAGATCCCATTTGATCATGTCTAATTAATTTTTTACACAGCTTCTAGATGCCCGTTAAGCCTTTGATATTTGTTAATTTGACTAACATCATAATCATCATTCTCCTGCCCTTATCCCACTTTTAGTGGGGTCGGCACAACATGTTAAAAACATGTTATCACGTGATTTGGCTATTTGGTATTTTACGACCGGCCGCCTGCCAGACGTCAACTTACCTTAGTCGTCTTTTACGACACCTCGGTAAGAAATGAGGGTGGTCTATTCTATGCAGCTGGATACCACACGGCACATTTGTTAATATGACTAACATTAATAGTAATACAGAAATAAATTAATTTTTGAATAATTGATTTAGTTTATTGGGATACGGGAATACTTACATTGAACGAAAAGTGTGGAGGACGTAACAGCCTCTCCGAGGTCGTTAGTCGCGCGACACGTGTATGTACCGGAATCAGCTGGAGTCACATACTTCATATTGAGCGCGACGTATCCAAAATCGTGCATGGTGGTGATGCGATTGGCTGGAAATGATGCAAAACGATTAGACACATTTTTATAACTTACAAGCTGCGCCCGAATTGTGGGCCTGGAGAAGGATGCTTTAAAGCTTCATGGTCTGGATTTAGAACTAACGAGTCTGTCCTCACAAAACTCGGCATCAAGTAGCGTCTATCCTTTATCGCTCAAGGTATTCTTATTGTTTTCGGATACGTGTCTCGTCGGAGAAATGACTATGTAGAACGCCTAGTAGTACAGGGTAATATCGAGAGCAAAAGACGGCAGATCACCGATGAGACGGAACAAGTAAAGGCTTGATTGACGGCTTTTTTCACGACTTGACAGCTTGACTTTCTTTGAAAGTTTCAACGAATATCGTCATATTTTAATTAATACAATAATAATAATAATACCTTAACAAATTATAAACATCATCGTCATGGTCTTGAGTTACGCAAACAAACAGACGAGACAGACGCGACTGGGAACTTCACTTTATAATTTAATGGTCAAAAATATAAATATTAAAGTATATAATATAAATATTAAAATACTTACAAGCTTCTATAGGCACTCCGTTTCTCAACCATTCCACTTTTAGCTTGGGATCGCCTACAGGAATAAGTCTGGTTTCGAAGTGTGCTGCTTGATTTTCTGCTACCCTTAAATCTTTCATAGGATTAGTAAAAACGGGAGCTTGAGTAACTATTTCTTCTTGAGCAGTATGCCTTTGATGTCTCGAAGAATCCTCTAACTGGTGAAGCCTAGGCAACGCACCTTCGTGTTGTGATTCTAGATAAATTGACTTCTTAGAGTGTACTACTGCAATACCAGATGTGACGGCTTCGCCTAGAGCGTTGATGGCTCTACAAGTGTACGTGCCGGAGTCTTCGGGCAAACACGACATAATGTCGAGGGCGACAAATCCAAAGTTATTCGTTTCAGTAAATCTAGAACCACTCTTAAGTGGCCTGTTATTATGATACCATTCAACTTTCATCGTAGCGTCCGACACAGGGATCAGTCTGCATTCGAAATGAGCCCGTTGGCCTTCCTTAATTTCAACGTTTTTCAAAGAAGTAGTAAAGATGGGTGCTTGTGAAGTCACTTCATCCAAAACATCAGTCCTGTGATATTTAGACCTGTCCTCCATTTTCTGGATTTGCTCTAGACCGGCCTCATTTTGAGTTGCACGTATTATGTCTGCAGTTTCCCGACAAGTAAGTCTACAACTCACTTCATCCGTGCCAACAAGATTGACGGCCCTGCACGTATACACGCCAGAGTCTTCGGCAATGAGATCAATAATGTCAAGGGCTACGTACCCAAAGTCATGTATCGGTCTAAATCGGTGACCAATTGTCACCGGCTGGCCATTTTTGAACCATTCAACTTTAAGGTTAGAATCTGTGACAGGTTCTAGTTTACATTCGAAGTGCACGTGATGACCTTCCTTGACGTTTTCGATAGATTTAGGTTTTGTTACAAAGCGTGGCTTAATATTGATCGATTCATCGATGACGTCGGACTTTTTGTAACGAGACGTGTCCTCTAAGTATTGTATTTTCTCTAATCCAGAAGGATGTTGGGAATCGAAGATCAAATCTTTTTTCGCCATTACTCTCAACGCACAAGAAGTGACGGCTTCCCCTAATTGATTAGTTGCTTGGCATGTATAAACACCAGAATCTTCAGGATACACACTCAAAAGATCTAAGGCAACATAATCGAACTCATAAGCTGGACGGAATCTGTGACCGGTTTTAATTGGTCGTCCGTTGCAGAACCATTCTACTTTCATAGTCGGATCGCCAACTGGTTGCAGCCGGCATTCTAAATGAACATTTGTCCCTTCGACAGTTTCAATGTTGTGCAAAGCTCTTGAGAAATGAGGAGCTTGCATTACCGTTATATCTTCCTGTACTTGTCTGCTACGTCGAGCCGCATCTTCTAACATCTGAATTTGCTCGACGGCCTGTTCGTTTTGAGTGTCCGTCAATATATCTGAACGTTCGATAACACGAACCATAGCGGACGTATGGGCTGAGCCTAAATGATTCACTGCTCTCACAGTATATTCTCCTGAATCAACTGAAGTAGCATGAATAATATCTAATGCCACGAACCCAAAATCATAATAAGTTCTAAACCGGGATCCTACTGTAACCGCTCTACCATTGTGGAACCATTCCACTCTCATGGTTGGATCACCCATGGGTTCAAGTCGACATTCCAGGTGAATATTTTTACCTTCCGACACTGATGGTGGATCCGAAAGAGGTTGTACAAAAACGGGTTTTGACTTTGAGATTTCTTCAATGTGGTACATGGGCTCGATGAATTTGGACTCCTCTATTTGCCGAGTCTTTTCATATAAGCCATGATGAATACTCGAGGTATCGATACTCGAACGTGCTAAAAGAAAAAAGATTTTTAATTAATAAATAAATACATATTTAATAAAATGTGCATATAAAGATGTGTTACAATTGAAACATAGTTACTTACTTTCGACCACCATCGACGCACTCAGTTGAGCATCTCCGGATGCATTGCGAGCGACAACCGTATACACTCCAGAATCTTCAGCTCGAACATTAGCGATATCTAAAGCTACATATCCAAAATCATGGTATGTTTGAATTCTATTTGCTGATTTGATTTGTTTACCATTAAAATACCATTCAGTAGTCATGGTCAGGTCACTTTGAGGCTCTACTCTTGCTTCAAAATGAGCGCTTTGTCCTTCTACGATTTTATTGGTTCCTTTCAATGGACCTAAGAATCTGGGTTTCTGAACTATCCGTACTTCTTCCTCCGATCGTTTTGAATATTTACTTGAATCTTCTAAATATTGAATCCTTTCTAGCCCACCGGGGTGTTGTGATTCAGCTATTATATCTTTTTTAGTTATAATTGAAAGATTTGCACTTGTAGTTGCTTGTCCGAGGGCATTATAAGCTCGGCATGTGTAGTGGCCGGCATCGTGAATTGTTACAGATTTTATAGTCAACGCCACATACCCAAAATTGAAAAAAGTAGTAATTCTAGAACTAGCTTCGACAGGGCGTCCATCCTTCAACCATTCTACTTTTAGTGTTGAATCACCTATAGGTTCAAGACGCGCTTCAAAGTGTGCAAATCCACCTTCTTTAATATTTATTTGATCCTTGATAGGTGTTTTGAATTCGGGTCTCTGTGTACTTTCAGGAGCTTCATGATAGTATTTCTGGTGTTGCTGTTGTTGGTAAGCCTCTAGCTGTTCAGTTTTTTCTATGTATCTACGTTGTTCAGGTATTCCGAGATCTGCCGTGACGGTACTTCTGGCTGCTACTCGAATGGTAGCGGTACTAATGGCCTCGCCAAGTCGATTCACAGCTCTCACCGTATACGAACCTGCATCTTCAGCCCGTAGGTGCATGATGTTAAGGGAGACGTAGCCGAAGTTGAAGATTGCTGTGATTCGCGAGCTGGCTGTGATTGGCTTGCCATCTTTGTACCATTCCACTCTCATAGTAGGATCGCTAACAGGAGTAAGCTGCGCTTCAAAATGCGCGTTCCTGCCCTCCTGGAGTTCCCCTAATTCTTGCAATGGCCTGATGAAATGTGGCTTTTGAGAGATTTGTTCTTCGATAGACTCTTGATGTTGATATTTAGAGTAATCTTCAAGTTGTTGAATGTATTGCAAGCTCTGCGGATGCTGACTAGTCCTTTCAATAGTTGCTCTTGGAGTCACTTGTAATACGGCTTTCGTCTCGGCCATACCTGTAGCGCTTATCGCTCGGCATGTATATTCTCCACTGTCTTCAAAGTTAAGACTGAGCATATCAAGCGAGATGTATCCGAACCGGAACACAGAAGTAAATCTTGAACCTAAAAAAATTAAAACATTTAGATATTTCGTATTATAAAATTGGTTCAATATTTTAATTTGATGCAATTTGTATACTTACTAGCTTCTATACTTTGACCATTTTTCAGCCATTCTATTCTCATGGATGGATCGCCAACTGGTTCTATTCTCGTTTCAAAATGAATTTTACCACCTTCCATTTGCGTCACACTTTTCAGTGGCACAATGAACTGTGGCGGGGGATATACTCGATCTTCCTCGCCAGGAGGAACAAATGGTCTTGCCCTTTCAACGTGCCTTAAATATATAATTTCTGGTCCAGGAGCAGGCCTACAAAAGATAATAATTTATGAGAATTGTCCTAGCTGATATTTTTTGTAAAATATATTTGGTATATTTATTTAATACTTACTCTGGCTCAATTATTTTTGTAGGCCGTGGTAAGTGCAGACGTTTCTGCTCGGGCGGAGGCTCTTTGGGAACTTCCACGTAAAGCCTCGCCCGAGTGGCTGTGGAGCCCGCGACATTCTGGGCGGTGCATTGATACCATGCCGCATCCGACGCCTTGGCTCTAGGAATATCTAATGTCGAGGCTCCACCGTCGATATTGATTCGTAATTCTGCATTAGGTATTATCGGTACGCCATCCTTCTGCCATGTGATCCGTGGTGTAGGTGTACCCACAGCGCGCGCATTCAATTGTACCGGTTCACCCTCTCGCACATTCATAGTACTAAACCTTTCTACAAACTTTGGAGCGACGACTTGCTCTTTTTCAATTACATTTAATCTACATTGGAACGAAGTTTCACCACTTTTGTTTCGCGCTACACATGTTACTACACCACTATCACTAATATTGACGTTTGTAATCATAAGCGCGTGATTACCAGATTCGTTTACTAATATCTTATGATTATAATCGTCTCGAATTTGCCTATCGTTAATGAACCACGTGACTTCTGGATAAGGTCTGCCTGTGACGCGGCAATCGAATCGCGTCATCTTGCCTTCCGTGACATCACGGTCTTGGCAGACCTTTACAAATTGTGGAGCGAGAGCTTTCTCTTCTATTACTACTTTTTCAGTCTCTACTTGTTGAGTATCGATTATGTATTGGGACTTCTGGTCTTGTCCGTAAGTGTCCTGCGGGGATTCTACAGCAAGGTATGCTGAAGTAACGATGCAACCGCTGGGGTTTTCGGCTAGTAGCGTGTAATGGCCACAATCAGACTTTTGAGTATTTCTTATCCTAAGAATGGTTTGGTTATTAGTATTAATTATATTATGTTTGTTCGAGTTAACTATCCTTTGGCCATTTTTGAACCATGTGACACGCGGTCTAGGATTACCAGAAAGTTGTACCTGGAACTGAGCATCGCTTCCTTCCTGGAGTTTAGAATTTCTTGGTTTTTGTGAAATCTTTGGAGGGGACACCGGTCCTAAGGTTTTATCAATTTCTGTGCTTATTTGAACGTCGCTCTCGCCTATATACCGTTTCGTGATAGTCTCTCTAAATGATACTTCTCTCAATAATCTATATTCAAAGGTGTCCACCTTAAAGTCCTCGGTGTGAGTAAAGTCTGAACCATTTGTGTATGCATATTTTTGCGACTGTCGCGATTGTTCTGTAGTGTATCCCTGCGTGCCATACGACTTGTGTTCAACACTTTCACTGACATGCCTGTAGCTCTGTTGTTGGGAGGCGTGCTGTGAAGGCACTGGTGCCCCTTCGGGTTGAATGTAAACTGAACAAATGGCTTCACCGTATTGGTTACGAGCCGTGCAAGTATATTCACCCTCATCACCGGGCCCGATCTGTTTGATCAACAGAGAAACGTCGCCTGTTTGTTCATTGTAGCTCATGCTGTACTTATTACATTCCACTAAAGGCGCCTTCTTTCTGGTCCATGACACGACAGGCGTGGGGTTACCCCGTAACTTTCCTTCGAATTTGGCGTTTCCGCCTTGTGCGAACCTTGCATTTTTAAATATTTGCTCGAATATGGGCGGAGAAGGGTCCCCAGGTCTGCCGGATGTGATCGGTAAGGCGCCGCCGGAGCTCTCCACTGCAACAAGAAGAAAATAAAAATAATAATTTCGTTAATGTTATCCGTTGATAAAACTAGCTGGTTGATCATACTAAAATAACTCACAATGCTTTATAAAGTATAAGATTCGCTTTTGCTTTATTTATATACGCAACGTACTGAATCAATCAGGCGCAAACGAAATACATCCCTGTTGCGCAGAAGTGCACGAAAGCTCTAACATCATGCTGAGAGTTGTTGGTGATAAACCAGACTGACTCAAATTGAAGCGCAGGATATGAACACATGTTTAAACTTATGATCCATATTAGATCATAAATAGCAAAAGCATATTTAAATTAAATTTTAAATGTTTAGAATTAAATTGTAATTCATAAGAACAATAATGTTTATTACTAACGGTTATGGCTCATTGGACTGAATTAAATGGTATTATTGTTATGTATCCAAATTTGGCTTTGTTGTGTCTCTTCGGCTTTTAAAATTTAAAGTGCGAAAAGTGCAACGCTACTGAGTTTTAAGTTGATTATGATATCGTTAATTTGGCTGCACGGAACGGCGCTGGGTGGATGGGCGTGAGTCACCGACAGCCGCTCGCGCTCTTTTCGCGCATCTATTTTCGTGCTCTCCACTCGGATCTTATTACTCTAGCCATTTCGGTATGCGCACAGAACACTGGCTCACATATTTGTTTAATTTCAGCATAAACTTGCAACCTATTTCGAATTTTGTGTAAAAAATGCGAAGTGAAAATGAATGTCGTGATATATTTATGTCATTTGGCAAAGCGTTTGTTATTGCTAATGTTGCAAGTGTTTTTTTTGTTTTGTAGAAAAACGTTTTTTAATTTGTACTTTAGTGAAATTCAGCTCTAATTCAGCGATTATTTATTTTGAGTCGAAAGATCCCGCAAAACAACGTTCATTTACGTGTACATATTTAACATAAGTTAAAATACGTCTTCAGAGTTACTATTTTGTAAATTTCACATATAAAATTAGGCAATTATCGTCTCAGAATAGGTTGATGGGTAGGGCAAAGCTTATGGATTAATGTACTATACTAAAGTATTCAAACCCGGGCAGGCACCAATGAGTTTTTCTATCAAAACTCATGTGTCTAATTGATAATTGCAATTAATCACCCGCTTTTCGGTGAAGGAAAACATCGTGAGGAAACCTGCATCCTACCAATCCGCATTGGAGCGTGGTAGGTCTTAGTTCCAACCCTTCTCTCCAAAGACGGAGAGAGGAGGCTTATTCCCAGCAGTGGGATTGTTACAGGCCGCTACTTTACTTTTACTTTTAAAGCATTCAACAATTTTTCAAGTAGTAAGAAATTGTACGAAGCATTTGAATATCTCTGGACACTTTCAGTTGTAACCGGGATTTCATTCGCATAGTCTTCAGGGTAAACTAACCTCACTCAAGTACTATATTGTTTTGTCCAATTCCCGTAAGGAATTTACCCAATTTAATCGCTACTGCTAGAACGATTTAGAGCGCTACAGACTGACGGACTTTCACATTTTCTATATTACTATGGGTTATGTCGTATGACTGCTTTATAGAATTAGGCGTTACTTTGCGGAGATAATACAAAAGTAATAATAAAATTATTTTACTATAATTCGCGATAAATCTTCTTCTTTAAATTTATCGCGGATAATAGCAAAACAATTTAATTATTACTTTTGTTGTATGAATGCGTTTTGTCAATTTTTAGAGCAATTTAAATATATTATTTGTACAGTTTCTGTTTACAGATTTAAGTCGCAATTCGCTCAAGAAAACAATGGTAATGCAATTATCTATTAAATACAATTAAACATAGCTTAAGTAACTAATACATAGTTTAGACACACAGCAGATTAAAAAAGTGTTTTACTTAAGTGCTAATATATCAAGTTAATGCGAATTTTTAGTAACATTAGACTAGCTCATAAGTTTATATAAAAGAAGATCTTCGTTATTTCATTTGAATTAATGGGATTTCTTTACCTTCGACCAGTAGTCTGCTATGGTACTGAATTTTCAAAATTAGCTTTGCATATTTAATATTTGCTTACATGAATAATATTATGAAGTGTAACTATTACTGAAAATATTTTTAGAACATATTGCTGGAACAGATTCCCATTCCGGAATAGGCCCGCCGTTGTACATTCATTATTCCGTATTTGTATTAGTTTAAATTTTTCATGTATAATAAAGAGACTACTGCTACTAGGCACTAGAAGACTATAATATCTTTTCATTTCAAAAATTATTCTGAGCTTTTATACCTGTTTGGTAAACTATGTAATAGTAAAGGGTTAATAATTCACTACATAGATACATAGATGACTGACCCGTTGGCGCAGTTGGCAGTGACCCTGTCTTCGGATCCGTGGGTCGCGGGTTCGATTCCCACCGAGAACCAACATTTTCTATTTAAAATTTGTTGGCTCTTCGAGTCTGGGTGTATATATGTATTTAAGTATGTATTTAAAACTATATATGTATATATTTACCAGTTGTCTCTCACCCATAACTCAAGTATTAAGTTACTTACTTAGGGGATGGACGACCGTGTGTGTAAATGTCCCGTATGTTTATTTATTTTATTTATTATTATTATAGATAGTATGCAACACATATGAATTATTTGTAGAGTGACCTGTTACTTGTGCTATGACCCACCATGGATCGGTAGAAATTATGTAGCTATTGTTGCGTAAACAGAATTTGTACTACATGAAATTGAGAATGAAGATTTTCGTAATTAATAACGGTTAAACCAGAATATGGTACATATTCTGATGTAAAATGGACAATAATCTATTCCTCAATAGACATTAGCGCATACTTGCGTTGAAATTTGGCTTGGCATATGTTCTATCAAACTACATGGAGATAGCTAAATGTCGCTATCATTTCAGCAATACCATCCCGTCTTGTGTTATCGGGCTGAGTGGAATAGACCACCCTAATTTCTTACTGAGATGTCGTAAAAGGCAGGCTGCCGGTCGTGAAATAACTAGCCAAATCATCTAACAACAAGTTTAAAACATGTTCTGCCGAACTCATTTAGAGTGGGATAAAGGCAAGAGAATGGTGATTTCAGCAATACCATTACCGCCTAATAGCAAAGCGGAAGTCATTATGAGAAAAGAGAGCCTATTGTATAAATAAATTAAATATTTTACTTATATATGCTTTTAAAGTGATTTTAGGTCAAGGTCAAGTTCTAGAAATCAAAGATCCAGGAGAGGAATCGGCACACATATAATGTTAGTGAGAGTACTACACACGTTCACTATCACATACTCAACAATCGTTTCGCCCCGCAACCGAAGCATCATCAGGAGATAGACTCCACGACAGCAGTTTGGTGGCAGTGGTAGAGGTTTGTGCATATGTTTTTACGAATCCTGCATGTGTTGGGTATGAAAAAACGGATAGTCCACTATACATTTAGCACTATATGAATTTTCTATTTACTGTATCGCGGATTATAGCAAAATAATTTTATTATTACTTTTGTATTATGGATCTCCGCAAAGTAAGGTCTAATTCTATAAACTATTTACTTAGACAAAATTACCACAGAGTATTCAACATATAACGAACACAAATTTATGAACTAAGACTTTTCGACTGTTAAAATGTTGTTTGAGTGAATTGTCATTTTATTATCTATCTTCTTAATAAATAATAAATATATATATGGGACATTTACACACACGGTCATCCGTCTCCAAAGTAAGTAACTTAATACTTGTGTTATGGGTGACGGACAACTGGTAGATATACTACATATATAAGTTTAAATACATACTTAAATACAAATACACACCCAGGCTCGAAGAACCAACAATTTGTTTGTAGAAAATGTTGGCCCTCGACGGGAATGTAACCCGCGACCCGTGGAGCTGAAGGCGGGGTCACTACCCACAGCGCCGAGTATGTCGCTCTGTATAGACAACTTATAAATAGTTTTATTAGCTACTTATACTATTACTTAATGCAACTTTATACAACTTAATTCAAATATTTGTAGTGGCACTGAAGTGCTAGTGAATCTGCTAGCATTTACGGGTTAGGCCACTCAAGAGAAATACTGAAATATTTTTCAGGCAAAATATAAAATAATTCGAGATGACTAAGGAACAAATTGAAATATTTAAAAGAAAACGATTATTCAAAAATCCTAGAGTGGCCTAACCCCTTAAAACAGTTGATAAATCATTTATAGAATTAGGCGTTACTTTGCGGAGATCCATAATACAAAAGTAATAATAAAATTATTTTGCTATAATCCGCGATATCATACAGTTGATAAATCATCGTTCTTAATTACTTTATTTTATTTAAGTTGATCTTTTTGTTTGTATTCTCTCTACTTCATACACAAGTAATTGAACTAACACGAAAGTGTCTAAAAAACAACATAATAAGTGGTCTATAAAGTTTTTATCCTGAACTGTAATTTATAGAATAAGGCGTTATTTTGCAATACACAATAGTGCTTGTGTATTGTGGTGGCTGTGGTGGAGGTTTGTGTATGTGTTTTTACGAATCCTGCATGTAACAGGTATGAAAATCGGATAGTCCACTATACATTTAGCATTATATATATTTTCTATTTACTGTATCGCGGATTATAGAAAAATAATTTTATTATTACTTTTCTATTCTGAACTGTTTCAAGTTCTAGGCCGTATTATAAGAAATCGTAGAAATTATAATAAATAATTTATTTATTTAGCCATAGGTTAAATCTTAAAACTATTAAAGTGTCCCCGAATAAGGATATTTTTAGGTCAAGCAACTTTTGAATTTGAAACTAACAAACTCGTACCAAGTTATAGTATTATTTCGCTATTCCGCGATTAGTAATCTACTGTTTTATCTACTAATATCAGTCGTAGATTATAGTAAAATAATTTACTATTTATCTAAATAGATATGGCTCTTTTACTGGATTCACACATTTTATTTACTCTAACGGAATACTTACTCAATCCAGCAAGTAAGAAACTCGGCGGTTACTCTGTTCAGAATATAACATTCGTTCAAAATACTAGAACCTACTAACAAAATTCGTTGTAAGTACTTTATTTTGAGTTCATATTAATTTCATCGTTGCAATCTTGTAGATAGCTGTGATAGCCCAGCGGCGAGACCGTGCGACTCTTTCGAGGGGAACACGAGTTCAAACCCGGGCAGGCAAAAATGAGTCTTTCTATTAAAACTCATGTGTCAACTCATTGGTAATTGCAATTTATCACACGCTTTTCGGTGACGGAAAACATCGCGAGGAAACCTGCATATCTCTAGAGAATTCTGAAGATATGTGTAACCTACCAATCCGCATTGGAGCAGCGTGGTAGGTCTTAGCTCCAACCCTTCTCTCCAGAAACGGAGAGAGGAGCAGTGGGATTGTAACAGGCCGCTACTTTACATTTACTTTTTTTTAAATCTTGTGGCAGGTAGAAGGGTAGCTAAATCCACGCATTCCTATCATTTATGTTATGCCCAATAGTATAGTAGGACTAGTAACATCCTTTCTTACGATTTGCATCCATTTTGTTTTTGATCGATTGAGATAAAGATGACGTTTGCAGGTGTGATGAAAGATTGATAGGGTTTTAATTATATCATCGCCTAGCGGCTGACTGTGTCCATAAGTCACGGGCAGCTGCGTCCGATGAGCTAACTCCGAGAAATATTACCAAGAACAAGTGAGGATTGCGTGCTATTTCAAGGCGTGTGGGCGCTGGCGCCCGCCCAAACGACCGCTCCGCCCAAACATGCCACTAGGTCGATCCTTATTTAAATTATGAAATATTTAATACAAACTGGCTGTGCCAGCGGCTTCGCCCGCGTGGATATCAGCGTGCCACAATATTTTTCCAGAATTCAAATTTTAAACATAAAAGTAGTTATTGTGATTTAACCATAGAGATAGAGACATGCTATCGCAGACTTTTTTGTAGTATTTTATAGATCTACAATTCTCTAGTGCATTACTTTAGCGTATCTCTACTACTGGCAGCGCACGCGACTAAAGCTCCGAGCAAGCAAGTTTTCTAACAACTGCTCGATCTCTTCAACACAATTTATATAATACCGATATGTACTATTTACATTACTGTCTTTTGGTGAAAACCGTACAAAAATTCGTATAGTAGATTTTGAGAAAATCGATTACTTACAGACAGACAGCGTTTTGGGACTTTGTTTTATAATAAGTATAGATACGACGTTTTATTAAAGTACGCCCTAGATGTCGTTATTATTTTTAGACATGTTCGAGTTGTTTGAAGATATACAGACAAACAATCATTTTTATATATTAAGATAACTAGCTCTCCGGCCACGCGTTGCTGTGGCTCAGACTGGTTCCGACTTCCCCTCGAAATAGAACTCAACAGTTAAAAAAAATACTCCGATCGGCATCAAACTTACATCAACTGTGGGGTGTGGGCCCCACGTTTGGAAACACTGTACTAGAGTCCTTACTCTAGTACAGTTTTTTGTTTTCCTTAAAACAACACAAGTACGCAACACAAGTATAACCAGAGTATCACCGGAGTAAATTAATAAGCTAAACATGAAAGACAATAACTTTTACACACGCGTAGGAACACACACATGTTGTATAAGGTATCACTATTAAAACTGTTATAGATATACAAAAAAGAGCCATACGTGACATCTACAATTTAAGTCCGCGTGATTCCCTGCGAGAGAAGTTTAAGGAAATAGGTATTCTGACAATTGCTTCACAGTGTATTTTAAGCAATTTAATTTCTGTACATATAAAATATAAAGAATTATAAAACGATAGGTTATGTATATTATAAACAAAGTAGGAACCGACATAAGCTTGTGACTCCTGCTTTGCGCCTATCAAAAGTACGTGGATCGTTTATGGGTTTGGGTATGAAATTCTATAACAAAATTCCAAAATCAATTTTGGCCATGCCATTACAGCAGTTTAAAAACACTGTTAAAAGAGGCTGATACAGAAAGCCTATTATACTGTTGGAGATTACTTAGATGATAAGGACGTGTGGATATAGCTGCACTTCTACCCTGTACAAGACAGTAATAACTAAATGTTTTAAGATTTAATTTTTAGGAACAGCAACTGCCGTGTTTCTTGCTGGCTCTTCTTGGTAGGAACAACTTTCCGATCCAGCAGTAAAGTTGACGATTCAAAAGCACTTGTTTACAAGTTTACTTCAATAAGTAATAATTTGAATTTCAATTTAAATATAAGAATGGGTCCTAGGAAGGCGATGGCGTTTGTGGTACAGGTTATCCTCGTGCCAGCTCAGAAGCACTCCTTTTAATTAATCTTGTCTTTTCATTAAAACTGAATTTGTCATAAAAAGGAGTAACAAATTGACATAGCTCATAACATAATAACAAATAAAAAAATAGTTGAGCATAGAGTTGTATGCCCAACTATATATTTTTATATTATATTTCCACCGTTAAAACGCGGTATGTTACGTTATGTAAAATTGTCTAAAGCGTTTGCTTAAAGCCGGCGATTGCTTTTCGCTAAGTACAAGCCAATCAACAATCAAGTGACAACGGCGCGTCTCGAATCATCTGATTATGTCTGAGAGGCTACACCGTTGAAGAAATTGCACTAGCCGAGATCCGAACCGTTACAGTAAGTATAAAACAGTTTTAAGTCGCTCCCCTATCATATCAAGCTTTAAGCTACTAGAACTATATTACTACTTTCCTATTAATATAAATAAGGCGAGAGTTTGTGAATGTTTGAGTATGTTAGTACGGCTTTAAATAGTTTGTTCGAAATTGTGCGTAAATAATAATTGAAATGAAAATTTAAAAACATAATAAATTAAAGAAATATTACCGTGCGGTCTCCGACTGGGTAAAACAGATCACACTTATTTCTTATCGAGGTGTTGTAAAAGACGACTGAGGTATTTTGATGTCAGCCAGGCGACCGGAGCTGTGATAGCCCAGCAGCGAGACCGCGCGACTCTTTCGAGGGGAACACGAGTGCAAACCCGGGCAGGCACCGATGAGTTTTTCTATTAAAACTCATGTGTCTAATTGCTAATTGAAATTTATCACCCGCTTTTCGGTGAAGGAAAACATCGTGAGGAAACCTACATATCTCTAGAGAATTCTGGATATATGTGTAACCTACCAATCCGCATTGGAGCAGCGTGGTAGCTCCAACCCTCCTCTCCAGAAACGGAGAGAGGAGGCCTATTCCCAGCAGTGGGATTGTAACAGGCCGAATGACATTACAATATGTGCAACGTAGAGTGGGATGAGGGCAGAAGGATGATTATGAATAATTTAAAGCGCCCAATTGTGGCATGGCTGCCGTTTTTGCCTATTTTTTGTAAGTAGGAAAGCAAGCAATACTATCAAGTATTTTAAGACTAAAGTAGACGCGAACGAAATCGCGTGTACCACTTGTCTAAATGTACCGCACGTGTAGTATTAAAATGACCTAATTCAAAATAAGCCTTAATTCAGTCAGATACATTGTAATCAATTTTCAATGCCTGACGTCACGCTACGAACTATTAAAAAATGCTAGTGTTTTCTTGCTCTTCCAAGTTACCTATGGGTCTTTTTAACATTCACGAGTTTTATAGACGCTACGCAATGTTTTCTGCAATTTGTCACAAACAACTTTTTTAATTAGGTCACTTTAATAATAAATATATACGTAGAGTATGTTCTACGCTATTTTAGCCCAACGATGTGAACGAGTGACTATTTTGAGTGGGTCATGAGTTCAAACCCTGTGCAGGCAGCAATGAGTTTTTCTCTTATATAATAATTGTAGTTTATCACCCATTGATATCCTCATCTACGACACCATTCTGTTGGAATTATAATACTTGATCTCTTATACGCTTAGTAAATAGAGTTAAATCGTATTGTACTTGTTTTCTTTTTAACTGTATTTTCTTGTATCTTTTACGTTTGGCACAAAAAAACAAACATAGGTAAGTAGATATGAAGACTCAAAAGCCATTAGGCAAATAAAAAAATATAAAGGGACCGCTCAATTGTCCCATTTATTTATTTCTGTATATTTTATTTCTTATAACAAAAGCTGGCAGCCCTGATAACATCGTACTTTCGCCTGCTCCCGCAAACGGTCAGATAAAAACAATGTTTACTTTTTATGCCGTAATCAAGACGCGTGTGGCAAACGATCGGTGCTCCGAGAATATAATGACAAAGTACACTAAATATAAATGCTATAAATATATATCGCTAGGAGGCGTGTCGATGTTTTTAGAATGTTAAATTCAAATGGTTTATAGATTTATTCTAATGATTAGATTTAATGTCGTAGTAGAAAGGTAATATAATAATAGGACTTTTTATTAAGGTATAATCCGCGTTTAGCGTTTAGTACAAACGCGGATTACATTTAAATAGTTCTAACATTACTTTTGATGGGCAAACTTGAAAAGACGAGATTTTGAATTTCTAACCAGTTAATTGAAAAGTGGGGGCCTGTTTTTATTTTATTGTTGCATAAAGCCACCATTTGAAAAAGATTGAAACTTATCGCCAAAAAATCGCTAATGATACGCAGGTAACCTAACTATGCAATTACAGCAGTTTAAAAACACTGTTAAAAAGAGGCTGATACAGAAAGCCTACTATACTGTTGAAGATTACTTAGATGATAAGGATGTGTGGATATAGCTGCACTTCTACCATGTACAAGACAGTAATAAATAAATGTAACTAGTTTTAAGATTTGTATTTTAAAAAGACCAACCGCCGAGTTTCTTGCTGGTTCTTCTCAGTAGGAACAGCTTTCCGAACCGGCAGTAAAGTTGACGATTCAAAAGCCCTTGTTTACAAGTTTACTTGAATAAAGAATAATTTGAATTTGAATTTGAATTTGAATATGATTTCCTTTACCGAACAGAGGTTGATAAATAAATATCAATTAGGTATATAAGGTTTAACAGAAAACTAATAGGCTCGAGATTAGCAAACGTAACCTTATGAAAATATAAAATATGAATATAGGTACAATATGATCTTAAAATTAATTAAAATTAAATAAACTGGCATAAGTGGCGTGCAAATGTGAAACAATAAAAATCTACTTAGAATGTAATTATGATGTCATATAAATTAAAAAAGAAAAAGAAAAAACGTCAATCAAATTTACCAAACATCTCAATTAACTTCATTATCATTAATTAACAAAATTCATTAATATCATAATAGCATTGTTCCAAAAGTATGTGAGCTGTGATAGCCTAGCGGTGTGACCGTGCGACTCTCTAGAGGCGACATAGGTTCAAACCCCGGGCAGGCACCAATGAGTTTTTCTATTAAAACTTAGGTGTCTAATTGATAATTGCAATTTATCACACGCTTTTCGGTGAAGGAAAACATCGTGAGGAAACCTGCATATCTCTAGAGAATTCTGGAGATATGTGTAACCTACCAATCCGCATTGGAGCAGCGTGGTAGGTCTTAGCTCCAACCCTTCTCTCCAGAAACGGAGAGAGGAGGCCTATTCCCAGCAGTGGGACTGTAACAAGGCTGGTACTTTACTTTACTTTACACGCTTTTCGGTGAAGGAAAACGTGAGGAAACCTGCATATCTCTAGAGAATTTTAGGGATATGTGTGACCTACCAATCCGCATTGTAGCAGCGTGGTAGGTCTTAGCTCCAATCCTTCTCTCCAAAAACGGAGAGAGGAGGCCTTAACCCAGCAGTGGGCATAGTAACAGGCATTACTTTACTTTACTTTACTATTGTTCCAAAAGATAATTAAATAGTTGAGTTTTAAATCGGCTTAAAGGTAATTTTTTAATATCTTGCAATATCACGTGGAGTTTACACTTATCTCGTAGTGAAACTGTTGTAGAGATTATGGCGGTGAATGTGTGTAGTGATAGTAGAGTAGAATGTATTAGATGATCTTCGGATGTTATTAGGTATTATTAGGTAGTAGGTGGTATAATAAACCACAAGCTTTACCCCTCGTGCGCACGCAAAATATACTTCGCGTTAAAATTCCGCAATAGGCGTTATAAGAAATTTCGTATGGTATATTCGGCTTAACGCCCTACGCCCTTACACCTAAAATGGAACACGGCTCGATAAAAATACGTCGAGTTTTAAATGCGCTATCGTGTGAACAGATACCTGCAGGCCTACAATGAACTCTTATTTCGACTCAATTGAAGACGTGAACTAAATTGTTTTGCTCTTTCATACCATGACGTCTTGAAGACGCACACTTTAAGTCGTTGCCGAATGAGCGTTCAGAATTCGTCCTAAGAAAATGTGTGTACAAGAGACAGAGCTATTTATAGTTCATATGACGTTGTCCTTCTCAAACACACTTCATGGTACGAGAAGAAAGCGTATTATGGTGGGCGACTGTTGGGTACACAAAACTCACTATTGAAATAAATCTATTTATTTACAGTTAATTAATTATAATTATTCTAATACCATGTACTATGCTAAAATCTTAAATACTAATGCTTATACGTAAAGCATATTACAAAATTGAAGATTATTTGGATGATAAGAAAGCCTGGATTTGAAAATCCTTTCAGCTTCATACAAGACAGCGGTTTAATAATGTATAATTGAAAGTATTTAAAAGATTGACCGCCGAGTTTCTTGCTGGTTCTTCTCGGTAAGAGCAACATTCCGAACCAGTTGTAGCTTCATTAATCATATTGATGCTTGACGATTCAAAAGTGCCTGAAATGGTTTATTTGAATAAAGATTATTTTGATTGATTGATTGATTAATGGCGTCCGATCGGAGTTACGTAGGGAAGGGCGAGTGGCGCGAAGTTTCTTTCCCAGGCGTGAAACCTGACACCTCAGGTGTCGAGTAGAGTCTGGGAAAGCGGCAAACGCTGAGTAGACGTAACAAGCGATTGAGTTTGGGTACTGACTTTGAATTGAATAGTTTTCTAAGAGTTTATGGTAGGCCTACAGGATACCCATTTGTTTCATTTCGACGTATTTTTAGCGCACGGTAAAAAACCTTTCATGCGAACGAGGTGTTATAGTGCAAACCACACTCTTAACTTTTAGCATTACATAGATTTACTCTAATCGCGGATATAGCTGAACAATACTCTAATTACTTTTAAAATTGGGCTAATTAATTCGCATATATAATTCTATTCCTAAACGTAAACGGTACAGTGTGATATGAGATTAGAGTTTTCCGAGGGAGGCGCCGGCACACGGGGCCAAGTACCGAAACGGGCTACAGTTAAGCTGTTACGTTATAATGAGTAAGACGGGCGTCTTGTTGTGGCCGTGTTTGCGAGACCGCGCACGCTCGCTGCACACGCGCAGACATACAACACGACAGGATTTTATATTCATGCCGTCGGTAAAACATATTAAAGAAACTTTATTTACAACGTGCACTATCAACAAATGTTGATAGTAGAAACAAAAGTAATAATAAAATTATTTTACTATAATCCGCGATACATTAAATAGAAAATATATATAGTGCTAAATTTATAGTGGACTATCCGTTTTTTGATACCCCTTACATGCAGGATTCGTAAAAACACATGCACAAACCTTCACCACTGCCACCACAATACACAAGCACTACACACGTTCACTATCACAAACTTTTTTTTTTTTTTATGGAATAGGATGGCAAACGAGCATGCGGTTCACCTAAAGTAATCACCGCCGCCCACGACCTCTCGCAGAGCGAGTGTGTTGCCGTCCTTTTAAATGGTGGAATACACGCTTTTTGAAGGTACTTATGTCGTACCGATCGGGAAACGCTGCCATAGGGAGATCGTTCCATAAAATGGTAGTGCGCGGAATGAAATTATTTGAAAACCGCACTGTAGTGGATCGCCACGCATCCAGATGGTGAGGATGATATTTTAACCTGTGACGTACAGTGCGGTTATGGAATTTAGGAGCAGGAATCAGGTCATATAGTTCAATGGAACACTCTCCGTGGAAAATGCGATAGAACACGCATAAAACAAACTCAACAATCGTTTCGCCCCGCAGCCGAAGCATCCTCAGGAGATAGACTCCACGACAAAATCGCAAAGCGAAGCTTTATCCGAATAAGCATTGTTAAATAGTAGTCAGTTTGACCCCACCTTTACCTCTGAACACGTGCAACAAGCTTGAACTTGAAACATTTATCTGATCGTTAATGAGGGTGCCATTGTTATGCTTAATAATTTCTAATTGTTCCAAAATATTTAAACTATGGTCATTAGGAACTTTATGACCGCTTTCTAACAAATGTTTAGCGAAATGTGAATTTTGTGGCTTATTATTCCTGAAAGCGGCCATATAATCTTTAAAACGGGTTTCAAAATTACGACCAGTCTGACCCACATATATATCATTCAGGACATTTTATTTTGTAAACACCACTCTTTTTCGGGCTTTCTAATTTATCTTTATTATTTGTCTTTTGTCTTTATTATTATAATATTATTATTGTTATTATCTTTATAATATTAGAAACGTTGGCGCAGTGGGTAGTGACCCTGCCTTCAGCTCCACGGGTCGCGAGTTGCATTCCCGCCGAGGGCCAATATTTTCTATAAACAATTTGTTGATTCTTCGAGCCTGGGTGTATGTATATTTGTATTTAAGTATATACTTAAAATTATATATGTAGTATATCTACCAGTTGTCCGTCACCCATAACACAAGTATTAAGTTACTTTGGAGACGGACGACCGTGTGTATAAGTATCCCATATATTTATTTAAGAAAAAGAACAATAAAACATTGATAATAAGTAAATATTGTAATAGAATGATATTGTTTTTATTAAAGGCTTATTATTATTTTATTAACATGTCAGTAACGTGACTTCTGTCTACGCTGAATTGAGGGAGGTAATCTGTTTGCGTATCTTTGAACGCATGTACGAGTACACTCGGCAAAAAATAAACGTTGCAAGATTCACATTCACAACACTGTGCCTTTGGTTTCACTCGCCAAGCAAAGATCAAGCACAAAATAAGCTATAATTTATAGAAATAGACGTTACTTTTCAGAGGTCCTTAATACAAAAGTAATGAAAATATGTAAATGTAGAGTATTGCTATCCATACCTGATACATTCAGAATACCTAAAAACACATGCACTACTTTAGCGAGTAGTGCATGTTTTTTTAAGAATAACAATATCGACAATATGCAAGCACTGCACACATTCACTACCACAATCTCAACAATCGTTTACCCCCGTAACCGAAGCAGTGTTAGAAGATACAATGATAACATCGCAAAGGCGATTTTTGCCTTAGGTTCGGTGATTGAGTCTTTAAGAATTTTGCACGTATAACGGATAGCAAACTCTACATTTAGCATTACATATATTTTCTTTTATTGCGGATTATAGCAAAATAATATTTTCATTACTTTTGTTTTACAAAATAAGTTAGTCAAAAGTCTGTATTATTTTAAGTTAAGAACTCACAAATCCCCTGTCCCTTAACGATTTTATAGCGGTACAAACACACATAAACTTTCGCCTTTGTAATTTATGGATAAACCACAACAGCAGGCCTACCATGAATTCTTATTGCGACTCAATTGAAGACGTAAACTAAATTGTTTTGCTTTTTCATAACATGACGTCTTAAAGACGCACAATTTAAGTCGTTGCCGAATGAGCGTTCGGAATGCGTCCTAAAAACAAGTCAGTAAAAGAGACAGAGTTATCCATAGTTCATATAACGTTGTCCTTTTCAAACACACTTCAAGGTACGAAAAGAAAGCGGTTCGGTTTAGGTACTGACTTTGAATTGAATCGTTTTCTAAAAGTTCATGGTAGGCCTACTGTTATAACTGTAGTTGGCTGTGACCACTTCATGGGTTCAAATCTTGGGCAGGCACCAAAAAGTTGTTGTTATGTACAAAAAAAAGTAAAGTAACGGTCTGTTACTTTACCACTGCTTGGACGGGAGATGGGAGACGAGTTGGAGCTAAGACCTACAACGCTGCTCCAATGCGGATTGGTAGGTTACACATATCCCTAGAATTCTCTAGAGATATGCAGGTTTCCTCACGATGTTTTCCTTCACCGAAAAGCGTGTGATAAATTGCAATTATCAATTAGACACATAAGTTTAAACAGAAAAACTCATTGCTGCCTGCCCGGGGTTTGAACCCATGATTGTCTCTAGACTATCGCACAGTCTCACAGCTAAGGTTATCAAGTTAAGTAAGTAAGTTTATCAGTTATGTGCCCAATTGATATTTACAATATAATACATGTTTTTCGGTGAAGGAACATATTGTAACGGCATCTCTAGAGAATTCTCGGTATATGTGTAATATGCCAATCCGAATTGAAGCAGCGTGGTGGGTCTTTGCTCCAATCGTTCTCTCAAAAAAAGGAGAGATATATGCCCAGTCTAGTGGGATAGTAACACCGTTTCTTTTTACTTATTGTTTTCTACTTAATCTTTACTGCAAAAATTGCATTCTATGTAATATTTTTTGTGACATTTACACACACGCCCCCAAAAAAAGTAACTTAATACTTGTGTAATGGGTGACAGATAATTGGTAAGTATACATATATAATTTTAAATACATATATACCAGACCGAAAAACCAAGATATTGTTTATAGAAAATGTTTATCTTCGGCGGAATCGAACCCGCGACCCGCGGAGGTAAAGGCTGGATCAACAGCCAAAAGCGCCAGCGGGCCAGTGGAATATTAACATCTTTTGAAAATCAGTATAAAGTATAGATGAATTCGAAATAAGTACTTGTGGCTGCTTAGTCAAATACAAATATTGTTTTTAATACACATTTACACACAATTTCGCAATTATATTAACCTTATTAATCTATACTTATTATAAAACAAAAATCTTTCAGTAGATTTTCTCAAAATCTACTGAACGGATTTTTGTACGGTTTACACCAAAGGATAGTGCAATACTTCTGGATGGTTTAAGTAAATAGTACATATCGGTATTATGTAAATTGTGTTGAAGAGATCGAGCAGTTGTTGAAAAACTTGCTTGCTGGGAGCTTTAGTCGCGTTCGCTGCGTAAACCAGCAGAGATACGCTAAAGTAATGTAGTAAAGAAGTGTAGATCTATAAATATACTACAAAAAAGTCTGCGATTGCACACATTCACTACCACAATCTCAAAAACAAGGTCTGTGTTTTAAAGATTCAAACTTCTTGTTATTTCTATTAGAGTAAATCATAAAAGGATTTATAGGTTTATTAAGAAAATGTACTTATATTATAAATGCGAATGTCTGTCTGTCATTTCATTCATTTTCATTGGCATTCAATTAATATGTCACATTTTATTCTGACTTCCCTACTCTATGGTTTGTACACACAAAACATAAATGAGTTTTTAAATAATTTATAGGATTATATTTACTTTGCGGAGATCAATAATACGAAAGTAAAAAAAAAAATATTTTGCTATTATCCGCGATAAGGTAAATAGAAAATATATATAATGACAATGAATTAGTAAAAAACACATGCAAAAAACCTCCACCACCGCCATGATGTATCGGGTATGGAAAAATTGGATAGTCCACTATACATTTAGCATTATATGTATTTTCTATTTACTTTATCGCGGATTATAGCAAAATATTTATATTATTACTTTTGTAAATGAGATTTTAATGGTGACGCGAAGTAAGCAGTGGGAACAACTTTTTCATAAGTTATCATTTTAAATTTGGTTTGTCTTGAGCTATTTAGTTAAATTCATACTCAAAAACCAAATACATAAGTACTTTGATTCATCAGTAAACTGTTGCGTAGGCAAATTGCTCGTATTGAGAAGGAATTCGGCGGTTGCTCTTTCTAAAATATAATTCTTATAACTAGCTACATTTCGCCATGGCTATCGTATGAAAGGTGGAAGAGTAGGAAGTAAATCGATCATATCAATTATTTTTTATATATTATCCTTAAGAGTATGCAATGTGGTATCCGGCTTAGTAGAATAGACAACCCTCATGTCTTCCAGGGTGTCGTAAAATACGACTAAGTTGAGTTGACGTCAGCCAGGCGGCCGCTCGTAAAATACGTAGCCGAATCATGTGATAGAACGTTTATAACATGTTGTGCCGACCCCACTAAGAGTGTGATAAGGGCAGGAGGTTGATGATTGTCCTGAAGAGTATAGTAAGTATGCTTTCTGTATCAGCGGCCTTTGGCAATGTTGAAATTCATTATAAAATCGTATACGCACAAACGATTTGCAATCTAACCTTTGATGCGGTCTAATTGCATTGTTTTCTTCGTGTACAGTTGTTATGACTTGTCATAGATGTAGATATACAGCTTAACGGTGCTTACGAGTGTTCTTGCATAGCTGTTCATTCAAAAATCACCAATTGTAACGGAATAACTTTTCAAAAGTACAAAAAAGTAGTAAAATGTACTTTACGTTGATTAAATTTTGTTTTTGATATTTGCGAAGTGAAAAGGCATGACTCTACAGGGTGCTGTTGAAAATACATATTTAGCTAGTATTTAAATTTTCCTTCGATATAAAAACAGGGTGATAAACGTTATTAAATCGCTTAATTAAGAATAAGTAAATAAATAATTATTTTAAAACAAATTCCCAAAAAACTCTCTGTATGTGATTGTTATTACTCAAAACTTACTTAATGGATTTTTATACGGTTTTTATGCTAAAAGAGCAATCCTTCCGTCAGGTTTAGTTAATAGAACATTGCCGTTTTATTTTAATTATGTTGAAGAGGTGACGCGGTTGTAAAAAACATTCGTCTCTTGATATACAACTATGGTGCATCGCGTAAACTAGCAAAAAAACACTAAAGTAAATAAATAATAAATAATAATATATAGCTGTAGCCTAGCGGTGAGACATACAACTCTCTGGAGACGACATAGGTTCAAACTCCGGTCAGGCACCAATGAGTTTTTCTATTAAAACTTATGTGTCTAATTGATACTTGCAATTTATCACACGCTTTTCGGTGAAGGAAAACATCGTGAGGAAACCTGCATAATCTCTAGAGAATTCTAGGTGTATGTGTAACCTACCAACCCGCATTGGAGCAGCGTGGTAGGTCTTAGCTCCAATCCTTCTCTCCCAAAACGGAGAGAGGAGGCCTTAGCCCAGCAGTGGGCACAGTAACAGGCCGTTATTAAATATATGGGACACATACACACACGGCTGTCCGTTCCCTAAGTAAGTAAATTAATACTTGTATTATGAGTGACGGACAACTGGTGAATATACTACATATAGAGTCTTAAATACATACTTAAATACAAATATACATTCAGGCTCGAAGAACCAACAAATTGTTTATAGACAATGTTGGCCCTCGGCGGGAATCAAACCCGCGACCCGCACAGTCAAAGTAGTGCTTTAGTGTATATCTTTAGATCTACAAAAATACTACAAACCAGTCCGCGATAGCATGTCTCTATCTCTTATGGTTAACTCGCAATAGTAGTTATTGTTTTATGTTCAATTATGTTTAAATTATTAATTTTAATGTAAATATTATTGGAGATATATTAAGTCCAGGCATTTTATTTCTCATATAATCGCCAATACTGTAATATCCTTTACTGCATAATGATTTTATAATGTATGTTTTAAATTTCCCTTCTGGCAACACAAGTTGACAAGAATCTTATTTGAAACTATATGATTTAAATATGATTTGATTTGATCCTAGATTAGTATGCGACAGCACATTTAGCACGCGCGCACCCGTGGTCGACTGCTCGCGAAACCGGCAGGACACGTTTATTCGCGGTTAACTGTATTCAATATATTATGTGACAATCCAGCAATGCGTCTATTATGACGGTGTTTGTTTAAAATGAGTTTTTATTCTCCCATTAAAATATATAATCTCATTTGATTGGTTCAATTTGGATGTCTAGACGACGGTCGCAACTTGCAATTAATAAATCCGTCGAGTTAAGACCAAAATCGGAACGGTTTCGATTTTGCCTCCAATAGTTCCAATTCTACAAAATTAATAAACTAGCGAACAAGTGCTATTGAATCATCAAAGTTAATTTTAATAAAGATTTAAAAAGAGACCTGAAACAGAAAACCTTTCAACTATTTAGGATTATATAAACATAAGACAGGCCCGTTGGCGCAGTGAATTGTGCCGCCTAGGGCCAACATTTTTTATAAACAATTTGTTGGTTCTTCGAGCCTGGGTATGGGAGCCTGGTATATTTGTATTTAAGTATGTATTTAAAATTATATATTTAGTATATCTACCAGTTGTCCGTCACCCATAACACAAGTATTAGGTTACCTTGGGGACGGGCGACCGTGTGTGTAAGTGTCCCATATATTTATTATTTATAAGAAATTTTTTGAAACGAACAACCGCCGAGTTTCTTACTGGTTCTTCTCGGTAGGAACAGCTTTCCGAACCAGCAGTAGAGTTCACGATTCAAAAGCACTTGTTTACAAGTTTACTTGAATAAAGAATATTTTGAATTAGGATTGCTTGAGGCTATTAACGATTACGTCACAGAGGTCGTAAAAAAGAGTTTCACTATAGTGAGACGGGCGTTACGTAGATAGTGAAAACTGCATTTTACAAGTTTTTCCCGCGAACAGTGTCTTGCTATTATTCCGTGGAAATTCTCACTTGTTTGAAATAGAAATGTTGTAATTATCTAACGTGAACAAAACAACCGTTATACTACAAAAGTTATGATATATTTATTCTGCTATAATCCGCGCTTTATGAATGTCTATATAATACTAAGTGTAGGAAGCAAAACCGTTCTCTACTTTTATAATGCAGGATTAGTGTCCGCAAGTACAACAAAACACACATTCCTATTGAATTTACAGGATTTCTATAGCTTATATGTTACCCCGGTGTATAAGGAACAATTGTGCCAAATTTCATCGATATTTGTTCAGCGGATTGGCCGTGAAAACGACACAGACAGACAAACAGGCAGACAAACAGACAGACTTTCGCATTTATAATATTATTAATATTATTGTATTGTATAAGCTACAATATCCATAGTATAACAACGATATTTTTCCTTTACATTTATTCAACAAATAATGAGTAATTTGAACAAAAGTTAGCTCATTTATTCTTTTACAGCCACTTGTCACATTACACAAGCACTACATACATTCACTGCCACATTCTCAACGATTGTTTACCCCCCCGCAACAGAAGCGTCATCAACAGGCCTACCATGAACTCTTATTGAGACTCAATTGAAGACGTAAACTAAATTGTTTTGCTTTTTCATACCATGACGTCTTAAAGACGCACACTTTAAGTCGTTGCCGAATGAGCGTTCAAAATTCATCCTAAAAACATGTGAGTAAAGAGACAGAGTACATATAACGTTATCGTTTTCAAACATTACGACTCCAATGCAATTCACACTTCATGGTACGAAAAGAAAGCGGTTCGCGGTCGTCGTTTACGTCTTCAATTTGGTCGCAATAAGAGTTCATGGTAGGCCTTGCCTTTTGCGCGACAAAATCGCAAAAGATGCAAATGTACAGCAAAAAAACGCGAAATAATACCTACTTGTATAAATTATATATATACGCGTCAACTTAACTGTAAAACAACAAAAAGAAACTGTGATAGCCTAGCGGTATCACCGTGCGATTCTCTAGAGACGATCATGGGTTCAAACCCAGGCAGGCACCAATGAGTTGTATGTGTCTAATTGATAATTGCAATTTATCACACGCTTTTCGGTGAAGGAAAACATCGTGAGGAAACCTGCATATATCTAGAGAATTCTAGGGATGTAAGCTGCCAATCCACATTGTTTCAGCGTGGTAGGTCTTAGCTCCAAACCTTCTCTCCAAAAACGGAGAGGAGGCCCTATCCCAGCAGTGGGCATAGTAATAGGCCGTTACTAACTGTAAAATTATTCTCAAATATCGCCCCATCCGATATGGGTACAGTAAATTCGAATAAGTATGGTTTTTAAAATCCAGGCATTTTTATCATACAAGTAATCTTATTTCTTACACTTTATTTTAACTTTTCTGTAGATGTCTAATATGAATTGAGGAATTTTGAGACCAAGGAATGAGTTGCTAACTCTGTTGAGTCGCGACTGAGGAATCACAAGCTTTTCGTGACCTCTTATAATCTATGATGTACAAGATATTGTGATATTAGTGCGGATATGTTACAAAAGGAGAGGTTATGAGAACGCCTATATATTTTCAGTTACGACGGCGACGTATCGAATCGAGCACGCAAGCGGAATCGGGGCCAACGGCTTGCGATGGTCTTGTGTAATAATCGAAAACTTCAATCGAAATAGTACCGAGTCGATATACTCGTAAAGGCCGGCAGTTGTTCAAACTACACGTCTCGATCAAGCTTTTGTGAACGAAATGGAAATTGTAAACATCGGACGCGTGACTCAGCGTATAACTATTGGAAGGATTCATATAAATATAGTTTAAAAAAATAGCTGTGGCGAATATATAGTGTCATAATTTCTTGTTGACTATGCGTACGCTAAAAGCTGTGATAGCCCAGTGGTGGGACCGTGCGACTCTTTAGGGACGAACATGGGTTCCAACCAATGAGTTTTTCTATTAAAACTTATGTGTCTTATCGATATTTGCAATTTATCACACGCTTTTCGGTGAAGGAAAACATCGTGAGGAAACCTGCATAGCTCTAGAGAATTCTGTTGATATGTGTAACCTACCAATCCGCAATGGAGCAGCGTGGTAGGTCTTAGCTCCAATCCTTCTCACCATAAAACGGAGAGAGGAGGCCTATTCCCAGCAGAGGGATATTAACAGACCGTAACTTTATGCGTACGCTTTCGCAATATCTCCGCGCATTTCTAATTCGAATAAACGCAAGTTGTTTGCGTATAAGAAATCTAAAACTAATCTGGGGTACCATTCACCCGTGAATAGTTTTATGAGAACCCATGATTTGCTCTGCAGTCATGGTGACCTTGAGATATTTGATAGCACAGCTGCTGGTTTAAACAAAACCGCCAAAAAAATTATAAAATGCCTGTCTAATTCCATTTGCTGATTTCGATTTTTAAGTAGATTATTTATTGCCTTTTTATCATATATTTTAGTATGACAACAAATCCGTGTGGTATCCGGCAGAATAGAATAGACCACCCTCCTTTTTACCGAGGTGTCGTAAGAGGCGACTAAGGTAAGTGCCGTGTAGTATCCGGCTGCATAGAATAGACCACCCTCCTTTTTACCGAGGTGTCGTAAGAGGCGACTAAGGTAAGTGCCGTGTGGTATCCGGCTGCATAGAATAGACCACCCTCCTTTTTACCGAGGTGTCGTAAGAGGCGACTAAGGTAAGTGCCGTGTAGTATCCGGCTGCATAGAATAGACCACCCTCCTTTTTACCGAGGTGTCGTAAGAGGCGACTAAGGTAAGTGCCGTGTGGTATCCGGCTGCATAGAATAGACCACCCTCCTTTTTACCGAGGTGTCGTAAGAGGCGACTAAGGTAAGTGCCGTGTGGTATCCGGCTGCATAGAATAGACCACCCTCCTTTTTACCGAGGTGTCGTAAGAGGCGACTAAGGTAAGTGCCGTGTAGTATCCGGCTGCATAGAATAGACCACCCTCCTTTTTACCGAGGTGTCGTAAGAGGCGACTAAGGTAAATGCCGTGTAGTATCCGGCTGCATAGAATAGACCACCCTCATTTCTTACAGAGGTGTCGTAAAAGGCGACTAAGGTAAGTGCCGTGTGGTATCCGGCTGCATAGAATAGACCACCCTCCTTTTTACCGAGGTGTCGTAAGAGGCGACTAAGGTAAGTGCCGTGTAGTATCCGGCTGCATAGAATAGACCACCCTCCTTTTTACCGAGGTATCATAAGAGGCGACTAAGGTAAATGCCGTGTAGTATCCGGCTGCATAGAATAGACCACCCTCATTTCTTACAGAGGTGTCGTAAAAGGCGACTAAGGTAAGTTGACGTCAGGCAGGCGGCCGGTCGCAAAATACGTAGCCAAATCATGTGACATGTTGTGCCGACCCCACTTAGTGTGGGATAAGGGCAGGAGAATGATGATGATGATTTTAGTATGACAACAAATGTGTATTTATATCAAAATGTCTAAATAGTTGTTGTCAAATGGCGTATGTTATATATAGCTTTGTATATGTTGTGTATATCGTTGGCGGCCTTTTAAATAAATAAATAAAAAATTAAACAGCACGCATTTATAGCGAAATAAAAATCTAAATACTAATCTTAATCAAATCAAATCAAATCAAAATAATTATAATAATAATACTTGTTTATTATTCATTTTATTTCATTTAAAAAACTTCAAACTGTGTATGTAACGGTCTGATACTCAAATTCATAATATTCTTTGTAAAGTAGCCTTGTCAACAGGTGCTATGAATCGCTCAACAAACTCAAATCAACTATGCTGCTAGTTAACTAAATACAGAGAGAATCGTCAATTATCAATTACATTTAATATAGCTACATAATACTCTAAATAATAAGCATTTTATATATATTTATCTTTGGAGTTTCATAAACAAAATAAATTGTATTATTTATTTACAATCTGCAAAAATAACACTTTTGAATTATCTCTTGATAGAAATATTAAATGAAAGTTCATTATTGCTAGCTTTACTACGTTTACTTGTTTCGGTAAATTTTATCTAATTACGGCTTAAATTCTTATTAAATTTAATTTGTAGGTGTTTGGAAAAACAACCAAGAATATAGGTATTTGTTTATAGATTGATTCTATAAGTTTTCCAGACTAGGAACCCGGCACGACATAATTTCCATAGTTAATTTACGAAATATACTTAATACAATTCCTTCCAAATGTAATGCTAGGCTATCCCTGGCGATTTTTAATTATTCCATTACATTTTTTTGTTTCCAGCGCGCACCGTCGACCGTGCTCACGAAACACGCAACGCGTTTATTAACGCGATCATGTTTTTAAAATGAATAAAAAGTTACATGCGAGATGTAATCGACGTCTTTCACTTTTATATCTGCATAAAGAAAAGAATATGATAAATCTTTAATTGCATCAATATCCTTAACTAGTATTCAATCGACCTTCAACTAAAAACATCGTACTAACTCAATCAATATTCGGCCTCGTTTTCGCTCGTCAATGTTACTTATCGTAAGAAAAATTAACCCTCGAATGGGTACACGCTCGTTTGTTCTTGCCCATATAAGGACAAGACTTTGCCATAAAAGTAAACAAGTTTAAATGCATGAATTCGCCGAGCACTGCAGCCTTACAGAGATACGAGAGACTCAGGCGGGCCGGTCGTGTGTGTATGTGCGAAGCCTCAGGATCGGGGTCAGAGCCGGAGGCAGCCGCGTGAGTCGCTCGTTTCCAATACCATCAATGATGCAATTCGCATTCGAGATTAAAATTAAATCCAATACCGAGCGGAGACAGTGAGATCATTTCTAGAAACGTAATAAAATTAGTGGGGAAAACAGTGGGGCGCGCGCGCATTCCCCGGCCGGGGCGGCCGCCCACGTGCGCCCCAGAATAGCCGCACTATCTCGCTCGGGGACTCGCCGTGCACGAATGCCGCCGCGGGCGTGTTGGGTTTCCTCCGGCCGCGAAACCCAACACGCCCGCCGGCAGCCGCCAAAATCGCTAGGGCGAACAGACAAGCGGCGGTGCTGACCTTGCTGCGTGAGCGTCTGCGTGAAGTGCTGCTCGGTGCGCTGCTGCACGACCTGCTCGCGGCGCTCGGAGCGCTGCTCCGACCACCTCGACTGCCTCTCCATTGCGGCACAACGCACGTAAACTGTCACTCGGCGGTATCAGTCCTCATACGACGCTCGTCCGGAATTATATAAATACGCCACTGCGATAAACTTATACTAGTCCACGGGTTCATTTAGCAGAAGTCAAATCATTATCAGGTCCGATCACCAAGACGTCGGTCGATTGCGAATAGTTAGCGGATAGTGCGGCGAGCGGCGCGCGCGCGCCCGCGGGCTGCCTCTGCGGCGTGCGCGGGCGGGGGGCGGCGGGGGGCGAGGGGGGGGCGCGCGACCGAAATACGACGGTTATTTCGAGTGCGCCCTCCCGCCCGCACGGCGCACCCCGCGTCCGCCCGCCAGCGCGAGAACCCCGCGCCGACAACAAACAACCGCAGGGCGCCCCCGAGCGCGCCCCGCAACGTCTCTGAAACCGACCCCGACAGAACACACGTTGACCTTAAATCAAATCAAATCAAATCAAAATATTCTTTATTCAAGTAAACTTGTAAACAAGTGCTTTTGAATCGTCAACTTTACTGCTGGTTCGGAAAGCTGTTCCTGCCGAGAAGAGCCAGCAAGAAACTCGGCGGTTGCTCTTTTAAAATATAAATCTTAGAACTAGTTACATTTATTTATTACTGTCTTGTACAGGGTAAAAGTGCACCTATATCCACACATCCTTATCATCTAAGTAATCTAAAGTATTTTTTTTTCAAAATTGGCTCCGCACCGATTTCGAAATCGCCAAATTATGATGCAGCTACCACTATTATATTGCAAACCACACCCGTATTGCAAAATACCAATCTGCGAATCTCAACAGAAACTTTATACTTTCGCACTCATCCAACCTTCCGATGACACTGTAAGAGCCATAACATTAAATGACAAATCCGAAAAAATTCAAACGTACTTTGACATTAATGTCCCTTACAGTTTACTTTTATTGGTCCGTAGTAAGTGGCTCTATGTCGTAAAACAATAGGTTTTTTGCATTCGCTACGTACATTGACTACCCTTATAATTTCATGTTGTTTTATTTATCTATACTCAAACTCAAACTCAAAATATTCGACGAATAGCTCTTTTTTGTAAAACGAAGACCCTGTGAATATCAGCCGCTGTATCCCATAGCATGATTCCATATGACATAATGCTATGAAAATAGGAAAGTAAACAAGTTTTGCTGTTTCAACATCAGCTAATTGTCTAATTTTCCTAACAGCGTAGGCAGCGGAACTAAGTTTTCCACAAAGGTTTGATATATGGGGGCCCCATTGGATCTTTGTATCCAAGGTCATTCCTAAAAACACAGTTGTATCCTCTTTCTTTAATGTTTCGTTATTTAATACAACACTTTTTGCCTCTCTGGTTTCATTAAGTAGTGAAAACTCTACGTATTTAGTCTTTTTTGCGTTTAAAAGTAGGTTATTTGTAGTAAACCAGTGAGATATTTGAAACAAAGCATTATTCACATCGTCAAGATTATACTTATTATAAAACAAAGTCCGAAAAACCTGTCTGTCTGTATGTAATTGATTTTCTCAAAATCTACTGAACGGATTTTTGTACGGTTTTCACCAAAATATAGTGAAATACTTCCGGATGGTGTAGGTAAATAAGTACATGTCAGTATTATGTAAATTGTGTTAAAGAGATCGAGTAGTTGTTAAAAAAACTTGCTTGCTGGGAGCTCTAGTCGCGTGCGCTGTGTAAACCAGCAGAGTTACCGTAAAGTAATGTACTAGAGAATTGTAGATCTATAAAAATACAACAAAAAAGTCCGCGCCAGCATGTTTCTGTCTGTGACGGTTAACTCACAATAACTACTTTTATGCTCAAAATTTTAATAAAAATATTACGTTATTTCCGAGACCCTTTTTCTTCAGTTCAGTATAAGTCCATATAAAAATAAATGCGTTCGATAGCTTTGCCATTTTATATAGATCAAAATTGTCCTTTACACTATATGAATCAAATAAATATTTTAGAAGATATTGCAGTTTTAGGATTGAACGCCACCAAATAAAAATATTTTGTTAGTGAATGAAATGGCGGGCCGACGTCCCCGTCGTGCCCCCCGGCCGTCCCCTTGCCGTGCCTGCTCTGCTATATAAGCTGCGTAAGATGTCTTATGCTTCTGCGCTCGCCCGCCCTCTCGGTGACGCTGTCAAAGCCTTCAAGGCTAACAGCATTAGTTAGTGTCCGAAAAAAAAAAAAAGCTATATAAGACGAGGACTTCTGGATGAGTCAGGATGGGCAGGAGCCCAGTCCGATCATAGTCCTCCATGACACGTCGTTTTAAGCCGAAGTTCGGCCTCATAGGAGGCACCCTTAAAGGCGACGTTCGCAATGATGTTACGAGTCTCTCCTGCTCGCCCTACTGCCCTACTGCCCTATGCTTCTGCGCTCGCCAATTCTTCTGGTAACTCTGTCAAAGCCTTCAAGGCTGCATTAGTTAGTGTCCGAAAAAAAAGTAAGACGTCCTGCTCAGTCCGATACGGTCCTCCATAGCTCGTCGCTTTAAGCCGAGGTCCGGCTTCACAGGAGGCACCCTGAAGGCGACGCTCTTAGGATGCTGCGAGCCCCGCTCTCTAAGTTTTCACGCGCGACGATGCTTCTGTGCTCGCCCGTCTTCCCGGTAACGCTGTCAAAGCCTTCAAGGCTAACAGCATTAGTTAGTGTCCGAAAAAAAAGACGTCCGATTCGTGCAGAAGTCCCCACAAGGTTTGGTGCTAACGCTGTAACTCTACTCACTCTATACGAGTGACGAGTGATGAGATGAGTGTGATAAGAACGCGTGGATATAGCTTCTCTTCAACCCTGTACAAGACATTAATAACTATATGTAACTAGTGATAAGAATTACCGATATATAGACTACTTTTATCTCAGAATTCCGGCGAAGTCGAGATTTAAGCGAGAAAATTTGTGAAACATTGATTGGCGGGTGGGCGACGCCGCGGGCACTGCTAGTGCTTTCATAGTTATGCCGCTGGACCAATATTGTTGAAATTCGATACAATTTAAGCTAATATATCAAGCTAGTACACAATATATCAAATCCTGTTTTTTCTCTGGGCATAGGAAAAACTTTTGTAATTTACTTCTGCATAATCAAAGGTATTTAATTAAAAAAATAATAGTATAGGTGGTCGGTATTTTAAGCAAATTTAACTAATTAATTTATGGTTAACTCATCAATCGCAGTAAAAAGTGGAACAGAGTTAAAAAACCTAAAATATACGCTTTCAAACTCAAAACTGAAAAAAATATGATATGAATAGAAAAGTTTTTTAGAAAATCGATCACATACAGACAGACAGCTTTCACAAAATAAAATTATTTTGCTATAATCCGCGATACAGCAAATAGAAAATATATATAGTGCTAAATGTATAGTGGACTATCCGTCTTTTCATACCCGTTACATGCAGGATTCGTAAAAACACATGCACAAACCTCCACTACTGCCACCACAATACACAAGCACTACACACTTTCACTATCACAAACTCAACAATCGTTTCGCCCCGCAACCGAAGCATCATCAGGAGACAGCTTTTAGGTACTTTGTTGCATAGTATGTTTAGATAGGAATGAGTTACTTAGTTATTATATTGTCGAATCCGCGGTGACAGTACCTCGAACCTAATACAACGGTAAACCGAATTTATCGTAGATATTATAGCAATCGAAGTGCCTCATTTACAAGTATGAATATGTAAGTCAACATATGTTAGTCGATAAAAAGGGTAAAAGGCGACCAAGGTCGAAAGTGCCTCAATACGCTTTCCAAAACCAAATCCCATAAAACGACAGACCCGCGACAGGGGGAATATGGTGTAAACTTTACGATATAACCTTGACAAGCGATCTGTGCTAAAGTTGATTGGATTTGATCGCAAAGTGACGCCGATACTATAATACCTTTCTCATCTATTAAAAAACTATACTGTTTGTTTTTTTGTATATTAACTAGAAGTTTGTTTTATTTTTACTTTTTTACTTTATTACTGTAATTATCTTCGAGCTAAGCCTTACGAAGCGGGCTGGACATACAGGTGTTTTATATTTTCTGATATAACTATAAACTTTACTAAAATTTATATTGTCAAATTTTGCAGACGTGCAGTCTGTGAACGGACTATACGCAGCGGGCGTACAGCGCTCTGTGTGTTCAGTAGGCCTACCATGAACTTTTACATAACGATTCAATTCAAAGTCAGTACCTAAACCGAACCGCTTTCTCTTCGTACCATGAAGTGTGTTTGAAAAGGACAACGTTATATAAACTATAGATAACTCTGTCTCTTTTACTTACATGTTCTTAGGACGCATTCCGAACGCTCATTCGGCAACGACCTAAAGTGTGCGTCTTTAAGACGTCATGGTACGAAAAAGCAAAACAATTTAGTTTACGTCTTCAATTGAGTCGTAATAAAAGTCCATGGTAGGCCTGCAGTACAACAATGTGCTAAGGGTGGTGCTGGGTAATCGACGCCACTGGTTACAGTGGCATTGTTGATGTACTAACATCAGCAATGTTTGCGGATGCTCGCATAGACAATTTCTATCATTCGCAAACGTGATGCTTCAATGATGCACAGACTCTTGAGTAGCACCAACTCCCTCCTCAGCACATTTTTGTGCAAATGGAATGGTCCTCTTTGGAGTACATTTAATGAAATCCTTTGTAGTAAAGTCTGTAAATATATATTTGAAGTACTAACAAAGGCTAAGTAATTTTGTAACTAATACTATGGATGCTATTATCGCCGAAACTCTCACTTTTCCTTCCTTCCTTCCGCTGGTAAACACGGAATGCCCTTCCAGTCAACTCCACTACGGTGAAGACGTCCAAAAAAGGCGCGAGTCAAGATGGCACTCTCTTCAATGTTCCTAATATTTTATTCAAAATACCCCAGCAAAATGTTGCCAGCGACGACAATGCAATGTCTGAAATAAAATAAATAATAAAAATCTTTCGAGTCATAGGAAAACAATTACAAAACAAGTACAAATAAAAATTTTAGTTTTGCATTTAGAAGTTGCCCTGAAACATGTGATGCGTCATGGAAAGTCTTGATTCATGGGTGTCGCGTCTGTGCGTTCATGCTCGAAATGTCCGCGGACGCAGTCACGTCGTGACGCATGTATTTTGCAAGATATTTCGGTACGTCCATGCGGGGCGCGCCGCAGGGGGCGGTACTATTAATTTCTTAAAGTATTCATTAATCACTATATGATACAGAGAGCATATGCTTCCATAGAATGATATACAACTTGTGATTATGATAAGGCCGACCAGAACTACTAACTACATTGGGTTATTTGGGGTTTGATCACAGTTCGTAGAACCATTAATTAGGGTCTTAATCAATTCAATTCAATTCAAAATATTCTTTATTCAAGTAAACTTGTAAACATGTGCTTTTGAATCTTCAACATCTACTGCTGTTTCGGAAAGCTGTTCCTACCGCGAAGAACCAGCAAGAGCAAGAAACTCGGCGGTTGCTCTTTTCAAAGAATTTTTCTTATTACTAGTTACATATAGTTATTAATTTCTTATATTCTTATTTATATAGTTATTAATTTATTAATTTCTTATATTCTTATATCCACGCGTTCTTATCATCTAAATAATCCTCAATAGTATAGTAGGGTTTCTGTATTAGCCTTTTTAATAGTGTTTTTAAACTGCTGTAATGGTAAAGTTAAAGGAGATAGCGGAATTTTATTATAGAATCTTATACCCAAACCCACAAACGACTTATGTACTTTTGCAAGGCGCAAAGCAGGAACCGCAAGCTTATGTCGGTTCCTACTTTGTCTATTATATACATCGCCAATCTTTTTATAATTATGTATATTCTTATGTACAAAAATTAAATTGCTAAAAATATACTGAGCAGCCAAATTATTTAAAATTATTTATGTTTATATTTATGTTTATATTTACCAGTTGTCTGTCACCCGTAATAGAATTATTAAGTTACTTTGGCGGATGACTGCGCGTGTAATTGTTCCATGTATTTATGTATACATACATTTGAAACTAATATAAAGCATGTAATAATTGCTCTGAGAATCTTTTGTGGATGAAAAGCTTGGTGCGAACGCGTCATACATTAAAATTTAAGAATTATATCGAATTGGTTCACGATCGTTTAACGACTTATTTGCGTACATTTTGGAGTTTTGTTAAAGCGGTATTCGTATATTTTTATTTTCGACATTTATTGTAGTTATTTATTAACCGAGATTTACCTAAAATAACAAATTAACATAAGAACGACAGCAGGATTAGAGTGTACACATTTATACCGACAATTTATTATACTATCTGCTCTCAATGTAATATATTTTGAATTTTGTACTTAAATATAAACGAAACAATTTAATTTTAGGTTTAATTTTTGTAATACTTTGAAGCTTACAAAAATGGTTAAAAAAAGAAAAACATTTTGAAAAACGAACGTAATAATAAAAGTAGCAGCCTGTTACAATCCCACTGCTGGGCATAGGCCCAGCAGTGGGATTGTAACATGTAACATTAACAATGTAACATTATTCCTCCTTTCTCCGTTTCTGGAGAGAAGGGTTGGAGCTAAGACCTACCACGCTGCTCCAATGCGGATTGGTAGGTTACACATATCTCCAGAATTCTCTAGAGATATGCAGGTTTCCTCACGATGTTTTCCTTCACAGAAAAGCGTCTGATAAATCGCAATTATCAATTAGACACATGAGTTTTAATAGAAAAACTCATTTGTGCCTGCCCGGGTTTAAACTCGTGTTCCCCTCGGACGAGTCGCACGGTCTCACCGCTGGGCTATCACAGCTCTACGTAATAATAAACAAGATTAAACTCTAAACAAACTATAAGAGTTAGAGAGTTATGCCACAAGAAACTTGGCTAGTACCCAGCGCTATGTGACGCCTTGCAGTACTATAGATAGCTTTATATCATCATAAAAATGCCAACAATCAACGACAGAGATTGTGCCAAAGACATAATATGTTGACTGGTCAAACAGTTTGGGAATATCTAGTTACGCGTCTATGCGATTTACTTTGATGTTATTAATTGAGCAAATAATCATTCTCCTGCCCTTATCCCACTCTAAGTAAGTATGTTACCAACATGTTGTCATATGATTTGGCTGCGTATTTTACGACCGGCCGCCTGCCTCACGTCAACTTACCTTAGTCGCCTTTTACGACACCTCGGTAAGGAATGAGGGTGGTCTCTTCTATGCAGCCGGATACCACACGGCACATACCTTAGTCGCCTCTTACGACACCTCGGTAAGGGCATTATATATAAATTAATAAATAAATATATGGGACACTTACACACACGGTCGCCCGTCGCCCAAAGTAACTTAATACTTATGTTATGGGTGACGGACAACTGGCAGATATACTACATATATAACTATAGATACATACTTAAATACAGATATACACCCAGGCTCGAAGAACCAACAAATTGTTAGAAAATGTTGGCCCTCGGCGGAAATCGAACCCGCGACCCGTGAAGCTGAAGGCAAGGTCACTATCCACTGCGCCAATGGGCCAATCAAAGGCATTAAACATGAACTATCCAACTGGACTTTCATTATCAATTAAACACAGTTTAAGCAGGCAAACTCATCGACGCCTGCTGCTTCTATCAATATTTTTATGTTATACTTGCAATGCTTCGCGGTTTCACCTGCGTCCATACCGATTACGTGGAAAGTCTACGAAGTCGGACTATAGATTTATTTGTAGATTATTTAATTATAAAAAAAATGGGTATCATTAGTATTCTTGGAATAAGAGCTAACGCACCAAATGCAGGCCCTGCTATAACGGTCGCTACAATGAATTTGATATGGCATTATTTTCTATCGATTTATATTCTTAAATTCGTAATATCTTTTGATTGAGACGTCGAATTTTAATAATTTAAAAAGTGTTTTACAGGTATCGAAATAGTTTTTAAGAAAATATCATTTAATGGGATAAGGATTAATACGGAGATATGAATAAAATGGTTTGATTATTGTCGGCAATTTTATAAACTTTTACAATTTAAAAAAAATAGTTATATTGGTATAACTATAATAGTTAGACATATGGTATTGCGGACTTTTTTATGGATTATTTTATTGATATGTTCTATATTACTGTAGAACATTTTTTTGTTTTATCCTCAATAGTTTCTGCAGCGCACGCGATGAAAGATGTTTACGACTGAATTTTTCACACCTTATTACAATTTTATTAGGGATCCCTATTTTTTTTTTAAATGACATATAGTCTATGTTACTCAGTGAAGTGAACGTCAAGTGAACGGAAAGTCAAGTGAACTTTCCAATGGTGAAAGAATCTTTGAAATCGGTCCAGTAGGTTTTGCGTGAAAACATTACAAACATACACACATACAAACAAACATACAAATCTTTTCTCTTTATAATATTAGTATAGTAGACTGTTTACTGTGCAAATCATTAAATAAAGGAGTTTATACCCCTGGCAAGTTCCATCAATATTTTCATGTTATATCAATAAAGTGCGTAGTAATAGCAAACGCTTTCTAATAAGTGCTTGCGGCTCGTTGGACATCGTGTGGTGGAACTCTATTACGCAGTTTACTGCACTTTTCATTATAATTACGGCACCAGCGCCGTTAATGATAATAAAACGACGAGAAATAAAGCTAGGTCGAACTACACACGCACTACGCCGACCTTATTGTAGTTATAAATTAAATTACAGTTGGAATCATATACAACATCGCTTCAAAAACTGTAAAACTCCAAAAACAAAACGAGGAATTTTAAGACAAATAGTAAGTTAAGGTATGGCTTGAAAAACCGGTTCATTTCTGTCTCAAGCGTTGTAGATCTACAGGGTCTAAGGCCGATTTTTTCAAGGCACTTGGGTCCATTTGAATAGTATCAGGCATTGTCATATATATCGTATTTTTATGATAGCATTGATTTTTATTTTTATTTGCAATTAGACTTTAGACATGCAAACATTCAATTTTAAATCTGAAAATTGAAAAATGTTTAAAATAAGTTATCGATTACAATAATCGATTAAAGTAACATCGGCCTATTACAATCCCACTGCTGGGAATAGGCCTCCTCTCTCCGTTTCTGGAGAGAAGGGTTGGAGCTAAGACCTACCACGCTCCTCGAATGCGGATTGGTAGGTTACACATATCTTCAGAATTCTCTAGAGATATACAGGTTTCCTCACGATGTTTTTCTTCACCGAAGCGTGTGATAAATTGCAATTATCAATTAGACACATAAGTTTTAATAGAAAAACTCATTGGTGCCGGGTTTGAACTCGTGTTCCACTGGAAAGAGTTGCACGGTCCCACCGCTGGGCTATGAAGCAATCCTGAATCCTGCATGTATCGGGTATGAAAAAACAGATAGTGGACTATACATTTAGCATTATATATATTTTCTATTTAATGTATCGCGGATTATAGCAAAATATTTTTTATTATTACTTTTGATATATATGTATTTTATCGTCTAAGCTACAAATTCAGAATAAAATACCTTTAATAAAACCCAAAAACTAATTCACGAGCCCCCGAATAATATAAATCCCTATTTGCTGATATAACAGGGGAGTGCAACCTGCTAAGTCCTAATCAAATAGTTTCCATTGTATATAAAGTGTATACCTACAAAGGCCCCTAACTAGGGCCTACTTTCCTCTCCCTTATAAAATGGAAGACCCTCCAAGATAACGATAATAAGAATTTTATAAGTGCTGACAAACATTGAAAACTCGAAGAAAAGAGGGTTCTATTGACATATGTGGACTTTGTCTATAGCTAGATATAATGTAAATGTAAGTTCGCTAATTTCGTGGCTTCACGCCACTCTTCCGACTTCGCAATGACTAATCAAAGTAAAATATATAATCAAAGCATAATATCAGCCCTCCACTACGCGTCCGCCCTAAACAGTGGTCCGGCATCACAGGAGACCCTTAGGACGACCGCCCGGTGACGCTGTAAAAGCCGTTAGGGCTAAAACCATACAGTGAGTTCGAAAAAAAAATGGGAATTGCGCTAGCATTAGACAATGTATAGAAATTTGTGATACATTTAATAATGATAAAGCTAAAATCATTATGAAGTTAAATAATATGGAATCACACGTAGACGAGTCAAGTTAAAAAATACTTTAAAAAGAGCTTTTGACTAAATTTTACGTCCCTACTGTAAACCTCTGGAGCCAAACTTGACAGCAGCATCAGGTCATACTCATCATAGAGTTTATTGACTGAATCAGTATGTAAAATTTCAGCTCAACCGGACACCGGGATGTGGGTTAAATTTAAATTGCAAGATTCTACCTTCACGTTGATACATTGAAAGTTAAATTAAAATATTTTAAAAGGCGCTGATTATATGGTTTTTTCATTTAAATAATTGTATAAAACAATAATATATTGACCCGTTTAAATGTTTCATTTTTCTAATCGGTAAATTGTTTATGCAGGCTTTGCTGTTGTCGGTCGAAACGATTGAGTTTGTGCCAGTGAACGTGTGTATTCTGTTGGCGTGGTAGAGGTTTGTAGTGCATGTGTTTTTGGGTACGCTGCATGAGGTATGAAAAATGACCATTCTACATTTTGCATTATATATACTTTCTATTTATTTCACCGCGGAATATAGCAAAATGAAGTTAGACTATACATAACTTGTAACTTTACTTTTTTAACATTACTACGCACCTTCCAATTTAATTCATTAATGTTACTTAATATTTAATAAATTTTAAATTAAACAAATGTCATCTGGGTGGCTTGGAGAGATTCCGTTTCCCGCCGCTGCATACTAATTATATATATGTATATATATATATTTTTATTAGTTTAAATATTTCTGTGTGTGCAATAAAGAGGCAACAAATGAACTTTTATATTTTCTCAATTAATATTTATATCGCTAATTTATGTTTACATAGAGATATTAACGATTCAGTGACACACAAGTTTCTCTCAGGTTTCATGAAACAAGATAAGGCCGTGCTTACAAAGATTTCGCCTAAGTGAGACTGATAGCGAATCATAAACATACGACAGGTAATCATAAGTTTGTGAGCTCTGCGTCGCGACTCAGCAGAGTTAGCACCTCATTCGTTGGTCTCGGTATTCGTTTCTACAATAAAATTCCACAATCCATACGAGACAGGTGTAAATTATGTGTAAGAAATATATTTGTACGTTAAGCATTTTACAAAATTAAAGATTGATTCTACTGACAAGTCAGAAGGATAATCGGACTGCGACAGTGATGACTGCGCTGCGCGAGTGCTGGGACTCGGTAATCGTAAACTCTTGCGTGTTTCATCTGACTGGTGCCAAATTAGACCAGCTTGGCACAACTGCCTTCCCCGAGACCGAGGACCCCCTAATTATAAGCTGCGATAGCCTAGTGGTGAGACAGTGCGACTCTCTTGAGACGACATAGGTTCAAACCCCGGGCAGGCACCAATGAGTTTTTCTATTAAAACTTATGTGTCTGATTGATAATTGCAATCTATCACACGCTTTTCGGTGAAGGAAAACATCGTGAGGAAACCTCCATATCTCTAGAGAATTCTGGAGATAAGTATAACCTACCAATCCGCATTGGAGCAGCGTGGTAGGTCTTAGCTCAAACCCTTCTCTCCAGAAACGGAGAGAGGAGGCCTTAGCCCAGCTGTGGGCATAGTAACAGGCTGTTACTTTACTTTACTTTAAAGATTAATTGGATGATAAAATGAATTTGAAAATCCTTTGAGTTTCATACAAGACTATCAAATTAAAAATGTTTATAAGATTGACCGCCGAGTTTGTTGCTGGTTTTTGTACGTAAGATCAACATTCCGAACCAGTTGTGGTTTAATTAATAATGACGATCCTTGATGATTCAAATTGCTTGAAAGAACTTATTTGAATAAAGATTAAGTTTATTATCTTCAGATAAGTGGGCAGCCATAGACTTTGTTATTACAATGTTTTCAACGTAATGAAACTGGAGCTCTATATATTTTTACTCCAGCTACGACCAGTGGGCGGGGCAGATACAGGTGCAAGCAATCGCTAGGTGTGCGGCTTATTTATATAATGGCGGCTATATTAATACGCGTCTGAATTCGCAAAGCAGCATCGTATTACGTTGATTTTAAGATCATATGCGCTAACATCAAATATTTCCGTAACTTTTAGCCCCGATCTGGCCCAAATGTGAAACCTCTGACTATAATATAAACAGCAACGACTGGATATGAATCCTAACTGATGCCCCTGCTTTGCGCTTTGCAAAAGTACGAAAGTGGTTAAGTAGGATTCGGGTATAATAAAATTCCTCAATAAACTTTAGCTTTGCCATTTCCGCAGTTTAAAAACACTGTTAAAAGGAGGCTCGTACAGAAAGCCTACTATAGTGTTAAGATTGGATTACTTAAATGATAAGAATGCGTACTTAGGTACTATTCGGCCATGTACATGACAGTAATAACTAAATGTAACTAGTAAAGAGAATTATATTTTGAAAAAAACAACCGCCGAGTTTGCTTGCTAGCTATAAGTTTACTTGAATAAATCCTATCCTACAAATATTAAAAATACGATAGTTTGTGAGTATGGATGGATGTTTGTCACAAAAAACCTATTGGACGGATTTGGATGAAACTATACAGTTATTTACTTTGGAATAACATATAGACTACAATTTGTAATCATTTTATGTTATATAACTATACATGTCAAAAAGTGGGTAAAATCTGACCTCTGAGAGCTATCTTGGCGTACGCTGCCTAAACCATTGGAGTTACATAAATATGATGTACCTACGGTAGAATTGTTCGTCTAGAATAGTTCTAAATAAAAGTCCGCGACAGCATATACCTCCTACCTTTTATGTGGAAGCCACTATAACCAAAATTGTGAATCATTAATTTAATTTTATAGTTTTAAATTTTCTTAATAAGTATTATCTGTAACGTTGTCGATTACGTAATTAATAAATAAATAAATAAATATAAACATTGTTATAATTGGAATTTTATTTTGTTTATTTTATGTAGAGAAGTTGTTCGAGTGCGTGCTAAGTAGTAACACGAATCAGTATTTATGGAACATTACTAAGAATGCTAGCTGCCTAATAGCATGCATGTACGTATATAAAAAGTTAGCCAGCATCGTGGGGAGCAATTGCACGGAGAATTATTATATTTAGCACTCCTTAAATAAACTGCAAATGAGAATTCAACACTACATTGTACTTAGCGTTACAGTTTATTTTTCAATGTTGTGAAATAGGTGTATCATCTGACACTAGATTCGAGATTGTAGCCGAAAATACATTTTGTCATACGCGAGTCGATAGCGAATACTGTTCCGTTTATCCATTTTTCCAATGTTCATATTCAGCGTAGGTAAAGCAGCTCTAGCTCGACAGGTGTAGCGTCTACAATTGCTCGTTTTTCCCAAAATAAATCACCTGTATTGCGCAAGGCGGTTACTCACGAATGCCAACTGGTCCGAGTCAGCACGTCGGCTTCAGAGAGTCCGTGGGCGACGAATGTTTTCTGTTTTTCGCCCAAAATATCGACCACCTACAAATGTAAACTGGCAGCCACCTTCGACATCCGTTTTACAGAGCTGCATTTTATATTTCTGTTTTGGCTCCGTGCAATTTATATTGGTTAGTGATGCATCAATTTGTCGGCCCGCGTTCTTGATCGCGCCTAACATTCTAAATAGCCGTAATTACAGTTTGAAATGTTCGTTAGCATTTTATGAAATGGAAACATTCCAGCGATGTGTTGTGGTATTGATCTTTAAATAAGCACCACGCACTCGCTTGTACCCTATGAAATATAACAACAGGCTATTCTGAAACCACACAACTTTATAAACAAAATAATTTTAACGGGAATTTTTCACCGTAACAATGTATGTAGTTTTTGTAAGCAATTGTTATTAGAAAAGCCACGTTCATACGTATAATTACATTTATGGTTAGAAATGCTCTCGATGCATCGACTATAGGTGGGATTGGCCACTATTTAGAGAGACCCAGACCCGGCGTTCATATTGTTACGTCTACTCAGCGTTTGCCGCTTGCTCAGACTCTACTCGACACCTGAGGTGTCATGTTCCACTCCTGGGAAAGACACTTCGCGCCACCTCGCCTTTCCCTACCTAACTTCCATGGGATCGGACGCCATTAGTGTTTAAGATTTTAGCATAGTACATGGTACGAAAAGTTATAATTAATTAAATGTATATAATTTTTTTTAATTCAAATAAACAAAGTGAGTTTGCGCACCCATAATATAATTAGAGCAGTTGCTGTCGGTGGTGGGTCTTTTCGTATCGGAGCACAATTGGGTTTCTAGTGGTGGGAATCCGACATACCCGGCACTCGGTATGGTACTCATAAGGGACTTCTTGATAAAAAAAGGGTAAACAGATATAATTTCGGTCAGGCGCCGCTGCATTTTTATTACGAACTTTCTTCTTTTTTTAAATTAATAGGCATAAATCTTAATATTCTTTAATTTAATTAAATTAATCTTTTGCCTGAGCTGTGATAGTCTAGCGGTGAGACCGTGCGACTCTTTCGAGGGGAACACGAGTTCAAACCCGGGCAGGCACCAATGAGTTTTTCTATTAAAACTCATGTGTCTAATTGCTAATTGCAGTTTATCACACGCTTTTCGGTGAAGGAAAACATCGTTAGGAAACCTGCATATCTCCAGAGAATTCTGGAGATATGTGTAACCTACCAATCCGCATTGGAGCAGCGTGGTAGGTCTTAGCTCCAACCCTTGTCTCCAGAAACGGAGAGAGGAGGCCTATTCCCAGCAGTGGGATTGTAACAGGCTGCTACTTTTATTATTACGTTCGTTTTTCAAAATGTTTTTCTTTTTTTAACCATTTTTGTAAGCTTCAAAGTATTACAAAAATTAAACCTAAAATTAAATTGTTTCGTTTATATTTAAGTACAAAATTCAAAATATATTACATTGAGTGCAGATAGTATAATAAATTGTCGGTATAAATGTGTACACTCTAATCCTGCTGTCGTTCTTATGTTAATTTGTTATTTTAGGTAAATCTCGGTTAATAATTTATAGACGACTCAAATTATAGACGAAATTGTCTATATTAATAAGTATTACCCCCTACGAGATGGACCACCTCAAACAAGATCGTGGGTTTTGGAGATCTTTTGCCGCTTGAATCTAGCTTCTGCCAGATTTTCTTCTTTTTATTCTCAATCTACGTTAAGGAGAGCCTACCAACAATGAATTTTAAAAGATAAAACGCCCATCGTTTATTCAAACCTTTCGCCCATTATGGGAATTCGACGCGTTTGAAAAGGAGAGCACAAATTACCTGAAATGACTTTCTAATACATAATGATAATTCCATTGCAGATAACGCAGAGTGAATCTTAATGTTCGAGTACCATCACCTGCGAGTTACCAATCTTAATCATCTCCCGACGTACAGTAATTACGATAATTAGCGAAGACGGCGTGCCCGACAAATGATCTAAACAGATAAACGAGCCAGCATCTCGCTACAAACATTTCCGTCATAAGATTTTGATACATTTTGTTAACATTTCTTCACGATATTTTATATTTTTTACTCATTTAATTTGTATTTAACTGTGCTGGTGGTATCTTTCGTTTAGCCTCGATTTTAGTGTATAAATACCTTCAATTATGTAGTACTAGGTTTGCCCGCGGCTTCGCTCGCGTAGAATTTAGTCAAACAAGACAAGACAAACAATACTACGGTATATTATCTTTGTGTAACTTGAATGATTTAGGCAGCTTTCGCCAAGATAGCTCGCAGAGGTCAGATTTTTCCGACTTTATTGTCATGTATTGTTATATTAAATAAAATCATTACAAATTGTAGCCTATGTGTTATTCTGATGTATAACCTATATAACTGTAAAGTTTTAACCATACACGTCTAGTAGTTTTTTCGTGAAAGAGTAACAAACATCCATCCATACTCACAAACTTTCGCATTTATAATATCAGTAGGAAGTAGGATAGTAGGACATTGATTTTTCCAATTTCTAATAAAAATGTTCATTTATTTATTTATTCTATTTGTTAGTCAGAATGTAAGCTTCAATTGTAGTAAGTTTCATCAATATCTGTCCATCGGTTAGGACGTGAAAGCGTTACAAACAGGCAGAGAGATTTTCGCATATAAAATATTCGTACCTGTGACTGCGTTCTCAACAACATAAGCGCCTAAGCACCCTCAATTCTAACACTTAGTATTAAAGTGGCCTAATTAAAAAAAGTTGATTTGTGACAAATTAAAAAAAAAAGCTTTGCGTAACACTTACAAAACGTTTTTTTTAATTCTTGTTCCTCTGATACAAGAGTCAGAGTCATTGTTTGCATTTTGTGTATCTCAAATTGTTATTTACAATGGTGCATTTGGTTATTTACAATATTGTTTGGGGCTAATTTAATTTAGTTTATTAATAGTTATTGTTATTTATGCTATCTGTGTTAACATTGGTTTCCTTACTGCTATCTCTATTCTTATTCTATTTACAATTCCTTAGTCCATTTAAAAATTCTTTCTGCATATTCACAGTTACAGCAGGTATGCTATTGTGCCGGGCTATAACTACAGAAAAACTCGTGAGTGTCAAAAAAAACCCATAACTTGAAAGAGCAAGGAAACACTAACTTTTTTGAAAGTTCGTAGTGGGGGACTCACGGGGGACCTTCGGGCGTTCCGAACGGGTATATCAGTGTATATAGCAGACGCCTAGCTTACAGGTCCCCGAACTATTACCTCTTATTGCGACTCAATTGAAGCCGTGAACGACAACCGCGAACCGCTTTCTTTTCGTACCATGAAGTGTGAATTGCACTGGGGTCGTAATGTTTGAAAAGGATAACGTTATATGAGCTATAGATAACTCTGTCTCTTTTACTCACATGTTCTTAGGTCGAATTCCTAGCGCTCATTCGGCAATGACTTAAAGTGTGCGTCTTTAAGACGTCATGGTATGAAAAAGCTAAACAATTTAGTTTTCCGTCTTCAATTGAGTCGCAATAAGAGATCATGGTAGGCCTGCTGCTGATGCTCCGACGTATCGGTTAGTGGAGGGGGGCTTCTCTTTTGAGAGGTCCCTACCCGGAGAATTTTCTGGGATACCCTGTCCTTACCATCAGCAGCGTGGTGGAGCACACAGGTCGTTTAAGCCTGTCCAAGTGCGGAATATTATAACCGGCGGCGGTAGCCAAAAGAGGATGTAAAAAGAAATCCTTTAGGAAAAAAAACTTAAATACTAAGTGTATGAATTATGCAATAGTGCTTTCGAAAGCGCTGCACACATTCACTATCACTATATCAACAATCCTTTTGCTCCGTAACCGAAACATTATCAAGAGACAGCCTCCTCTTGATAATGTTTTTTCGAAATATCAATTATACAAATTTAATCTGTATTTTAGTGGATTAGCCGTCAAAACCGTAACAGACAGACAGACATTTATAATACATATTCTTCTTCTTTCTAGATAGACGTCGACTGCGGTACATAAGTATTTTCGTGGATTTTCAAAACTCACGATCTTGTTTGAGGTTGTCACTCCATCTCTTAGGCGGTAATACTTATTAGTATAGATAATTTCGTCTACAATTTGAGTATTAGGTTCAGAATGCTCTTTTTTCAGAAAGTATTTTTATTACTACTGTTTATGTTGTAAAGTAAAAGTAAAGTAACGGCCTGTTACAATCCCACTGCTGGGAATAGGCCTCCTCCCTCCGTTTCTGGAGAGAAGGGTTGCAGCTAAGACCTACCACGCTGTTCCAATGCGGATTGGTACGTTGCACATATCTCTAGAGATATGCAGGTTTCCTCACGATGTTTTCTTTTCCGAAAAGCGTGTGATAAATTGCAATTATCAATTAGACACATGAGTTTTAATAGAAAAACTCATTGGTGCCTGCCCGAGTCTGAACTCGTGTTCCCCTCGAAAGAGTCGCACGGTCTTACCGCTAGGCTATCACAGCTCACTGTTTATGTTGGGAGAAAATAAAATAATTTCCATCTTCACTTCACTTCATTTTGAAAGGCTACTAACCAAGGCATGATGAGGTTATAGTCATATACGTTATCCCAATGGTTTTTAATAGCCGCAGACTCCAATCCTACATTTTTATTTTCTCTTCTTCATTTGACATCTTTGTTACGATAAAGTTCTTTCAAATTTTAAGCCTTTGAGGGTTTAAACATAGGTAACAGAACTACATGAATCTGATTGACATGTTGTCGACATGTGCGATACGTCAACGCCACGCATTAGACCGACGTGTTAAAAAAATTAGTCCGATCATGTCACTTCGCCCACAGTCGTTGACTCTTGTTTAATGAGTTTACTCACGACAGCGTTCCCGGTTTTTTTTTGGAGTAACTGTACGCCGTTAGCCCTAATGACTTTAAAGCGTCACCAGACGGGACGGGCGAGCATAGAAGCTTCGTCGAGGTTGTAAAAGCGGACACTAGAAGTAAGCGCCAAAGCTTTACTAGCGTCGTCCTAAGGATGCGAATTCAAATTCAAATTCAACATATTCTTTATTCAAGTAAACAAGTGCTCTTGAATAGTTATGAGAAGGTTCGAGTGTATCTCAGTTTTCTCGAACTATTCCCGTTGGATAATAAAAAACTTATTCATACGCTATCTCGCCTCATCTATGCTTATTAAGTCCCAAAAAGCTGTCTGTCCGTATGTAATCGATTTTCTCAAAATCTACTACACGAATTTTTTTAGTGTTTTCACCAAAAGATGAATACTTCCGGATGGTTGAAGCAAATAGTACATATCGGTATCATGTAAATTGTGTTGAAGAGATCGCGCATTTGTTAAAAAATTTGCTTGCTCGGAGCTTTAGTCGCGTACGCTGCGTAAACCAGCAGAGATACGCTTAAGTAAGGTAGTAGAGAATTGTAGATCCATAAAAATACTACAAAAAAGTCCGCGATAGTATGTTTCCATCTGTGACGGTTAACTCACAATAACTACTTTTATGTTCAAAATTTCGAAAAACCGGAAAATGTTTCATAAATCATTGAATTCCAAGCGGACGAAGGCGTTGTTGGCACAGCAAGTAACTAATAATTACGATTTTTCAACTAGAGTAAACAACGCTAATTACATGGACGATAAAAAAATTACAATAAGTTTTACATTAAGTGCATTTGATACACTTTAAGGCACTATAACAGAACTACCTCGCTATAATCCGCACGGGTTAAGCGAATGCATGCAAAGCTAATGTGTAGGAAGCAGGCAAAATTCACGTACCTTACACAAAATGCAATGCGATTTTGTGTAAGGTACGTAATTGGTGTAAAGTGATTTTGTGTAAGGTGGTCTGCATTGTTGCTGATGGGATGCATGTGGTGACTTGTCCTGCATGTGTAAGGTACGTGAATTTTTCCTGCTTCTACACATTAGCTTTGCATGCATTCGCTTAACCCGTGCGGATTATAGCAAGGTAATTCTGTTATGTTGTGATGCCATGAAGGAATTGCCGATAATCACCACGCTTGGCTTGCGGGTTAGTGATCGCAGTGCTGACCATTTTGCACCGACAGTGCTGCTGCCCACTGTCGGTCTGGTATTTAGGTCAGCAAAATGAAATGGTTATACCGCCATTTATCGGTCGCCAGAGCGTCGTCAGTTGATCTGCAGGATGCACCGCGTGCAGGTTGACAATTGAGGAGACTAACTGGGACGAGCCTCCCCCTTACACCCCTTATGACCTCAAAGGGTCGCAGGGAGCCACTGGATCCAGGCGGCGCAAGATCGTGTGGTGTGGCGATCCCATGAAGAGGCCTATGTCCAGCAGTGGACGTCCATCGGCTGACGAAGAAGAAGAAGAAGAATTCTGTTATAGTGTCTGTAATATGGAATTCCACAAAGTAACGCCTGCTTCTATAAATCAATACACTTTAAGATTAAATAATAAAAATGCTTGAATTAAAAATTTCTCTCAGCTTTCTAGACTTCAGCTTGTAAATTTAAAAAGTTTAAAAGATTGACCGTTGAACGTCCAACATTCCGAACCAGCGGTAGCTTCTTTAATCCAATTCATCTTTGGCGATGTACACAAATTTCGTTTCATCTCATTCTACTAAATTTTGCATAAACTTTTGGAATCCTGAATATTTTGGCTTGTCAAGTAGCGGTCATTTCATAATTGGTAATTTTATGATGATTGCAAAACGAACACACCCGCTTGAAGATTTAGGTTTTATCAATCATGGCGACGGTATGAATAATATATTAAATTTAGTTTTCCAAGACCACCTTACAACAACGCAAATTCACTTGAACAAATGCCAAGTAAACGGGGCAATATTCCAATTGTAATGATTATACATTGTGAGAAAAATAGGCTCCAGCAGCTGTTTAGAGCATACATTGCTAAAACTGATCGCTATCGCAACAAAAAGACCTAATACCTGTGCTATTTAATGCAGCGCAACAATGCATTCAGCTGGGTATAGAGTTTCAATAAACAAATAATAAATATATCCATCCCTAAATTAAGTAACTTAATAGTTGTGTTATGGGTGACAGACAACTGATATCATCATCATTCTCCTGCCCTTATCCCACTCTAAGTGAGGTCGGCACAACATGTTACAAACATGTTGTCATATGATTTGGCTACGTATTTTACGACCGGCCGCCTGCCTGACGTCAACTTACCTTAGTCGACTTTTACGACACCTCGGTAAGAAAGGAAGGTGGTCTATTCTATTCTGCCGGATACCACACGGCTAAGACAACTGATAAATACATACATATATAATATAATAAATACATATATACCTCCAGGCTCGAAGAACCAACAAATTGAGTATAGAAAATGTTAGCCCTCGGCGGGAATCGAACCCGCCACCCGCGCAGCTGAAGATGGCAAGGTCACTGCCAATTGGGCCAAAGGGCTAGTCAAATATATGTAGGTACACTTTATTATTGTAACCGGTCATTGATATGAATTATTATGTCTAGTTCAGAATAAGTATTGAGGAGATAGCCCTAAAGGTGATATGGAATTGTATATTTTAACTCTGTCTTACTGCCCTCAATTTATAGAGGTCCACTGTTGCACTTACTTGAAGGTCTCTTTAAAGATCATAACCACATACAGTTTTTTTTCACTTGAACCTACCATCACTTCGAAATCTTTGGTCTTAAGATCCAAACAACCCAAATGTTCTTAGATCTTAGAATGCCAATCAAATTCAAATTAAAAAAAAAACAAGTCAATTCAAATTCACATAAGTCTTTATTCAAATCGCCTATTACAAGGCACTTTTGAATCGTCAAATTAAAATTATATTGAAGCTACAACTGGTTCGAAAAGGTGCTCTAACCGAGAAGAACCAGCAAGAAACTCGGCGGTCCCTCTTTTTAAAAATAAATATTACAATTTTGTATTTACTATTGTTAACAAACATAGATTACAATATCATCTAGTGCACAGCTGGTCGCAATTTAGTTCCAAGCTTTCTTATCATTGACATAGTCTTCAACATTATAGAAAGCTTTATCAATGAGAGTCTTATTAATCGTGATGATTAATAGCATACCTTCATAGGACGTAACCCGACCATTGCCTGTCTAATTTTGCCACCGTATGTTATTAATTAGGGTTTTCTATCGATCTCCAGATGACCTCACGCAGAGACTCTCCATAACTCTTTTCATAACTGACTGAGGGGCTCTAAGCCTTCTTATAAGGCTAGCTATTTTTAAATTTTCGGTGACAAACATACAACATTCACGTACACATTTGACGCAGTAAAATTCCAGTAGCGAGTATATGCCGTGCTGCGTGTAACCCAACCCCGGGCAACGCGAGGATCACACTTATTTTCGTCTTGCGATCGTATCGCAAGGAATTTTTCATTGCTTTCGGGAATAAGGTCATTCGGACGCATTATTATTTTAGTGAAATGTAAAATTAACGAGCTGACGCCAGCTAGGTTTAGCGATATTTTTACACGACAACACAACGCGGTCTACTGGCGGGTCTTCAAGTGATAAGTTGACCAAAAAAACAAGCAAATCTACTCTCCTGACCACCTTGCTCATATTTTTGACAGTTATGGGACTTGGCAAGAGTTTTTATTAACCCATTAAAAGCATTGCTCATTTTAATATTTATATCGCACGTGGGATAAGAATATCACAAATCTGCAACGTGCAAACTCAAATAAAAAAAAATCAAGACAAAGAGAACTAAAAAAACAAGAGTTTTCTTTACTCCGATATAATAATCTAAACCGAACATAACCGTTAAAAACATACTTAAAAACCCTTATCTGATTGTTTGTATAATTTATAGAATTAGGCGTTACTTTGCGGAGATCCATAATACAAAAGTAATAATAAAATTATTTTGTTATAATCCGCGATACAGTAAATAGAAAATATAGTGTTAAATGTATACTGGACTATCCGTTTTTCTTACATACATGCAGGATTCGTAAAACACATGCACAAACCTCCACTACTGCCACCACAATACACAAGCACTACACACGTTCACTATCACAAACTCAACTATCGTTTCGCCCCGCAACCGAAGCATAGCATACATAGCGGATTATAGCAAAATAATTTTATTATTACTTTTGATTGTTTGTAGTCATGATTAATGGATACAAACCCTGCTCGCTGCCTATTGACCTTATGAGGATCTCAACGTTCGAACTACCTACGCTTGGAGTATTTCTACATGATCAAATCCCGAATGAAGAAATCCTTAGCAAGTACTAGCTTATTGTATGTACGCGCTAATTTATTAAATGGTAAGTTTGTTTTTAACGTTCATTTCTATCGAGAAATATGAAACAATGAAACTTGTTTCTTGGAACATTTACAGAGATTCGTATTTTAATTGAGGAGAGTAGATGAGAGCTTAATTTCGTTGTAGACAAGTTTATGCATAAACATTATATCCAAATTTTTTCTTAGAGAATGCAGTTACAGTAGGCGACAATACCTAATTCTTTTTTTTAATTTCAACTATCGTGAGTAGTATTCATAGTTAATAAAGATACCGACTATACTCACGTCTAATTTTATCGGATTAGCCCGACTAGTTTCGAACCCGTCTGGGGCACTTATTCATGAGCTCTTTGCACGACGTTATCGCGGTCACACACACAAATCTCTTAAATTTTCAGTACTTTCTAAAACGATAGACTGAAAACTTGAATTTTTAACCCTTTGAATTCATTCTATCCGCAGGCCTACCATGAACTCTTATTACGACTCAATTGAAGACGTAAACTAAATTGTTTTGCTTTTTCATACCATGACGTCTTAAAGTCTTAAGTCTTTGATGAAGGAGCGTTCGGAATGCGTCCTAAAAGATTTGAGTAAAAGAGACAGAGTTATCTATAGTTCATATAATGTTTTCCTTTTAAAACATTACGACCCTAATGCAATCCACATTTCATGGCCTGACAGTGCTCTACCACGCTGCTGGTAGCAGGGACAGCGTGCCGTTGTGCACATTGCCCCCATCCCCGCCAGCAGCGACTCTGAACCTCAGTGTGCACCACCTCTGAGTCAGGGCCTCTCTAAAAGTGGCCCCTCCCTCCACTGTCGATGCATCGGGAGCACTATTAGCCTCGACCGCCTCGGGTACCTTATAAGGTGGGCATCCGATAGACCGTCCGGTGGGCATCCGTTCGGAACGCCCAGAGTCCTCTGGGCCCATTAGGGCGGCATATTTATATATTTTTATTATTCGACTTCCCGAATCCACCCCGCCACCTCCTCGCAGAAAGAGGCTATCGCAGCCCACGATCTCTCACTACCCATGGCACAAACCACGGTCGGCAAAGATATATCGTGCCCCGCCTCTGCTACGAGCTTGATGAGGGAACTGGCGCGAGATCATGACTATATTAGCATGGCGCTACCACTTTCTCATACAAAATAAATTATTGACGATTAAAAAAAACGATTATTGACGTTGTTCTTTTGATACAAGTGTACAATCGAATAACTTGGAGCCGCCTTACGCCCACTACCGAAGCATCAAGGAGATAGACTACACGACAATTAATCGCAATTCGCAATTGTGAGTCTATTTGTAGGTGAAATCCTTTGCTGGCTTTTGCGGTTGCGGGGCGAAACGATTGTTGTGTTTGTGATAGTGAACGTGTGTAGTGCTTTTGTGTTGTGGTGGCGGTAGTGGACGTCTGTAATGCATACGTTTTTGGGAACCGTATGAACCGTTTATGAAAACGTATAGTATTATCGACATTTACCATCTATCTATATCTATGCTTATTATATAACAAAGTCGCAAAAAGCTGTCTGTCTGTATGTAATCGATTTTCTCAAAATCTACTGAACGGATCTTTGTACGGTTTTCACCAAAAGATAGTACAATACTTCCGGATGGTTTACGTAAATAGTACATATCAGTATTATGTAAAATGTCTTGAAGAGATCGCGCAGTCGTTAAAAACTTGCTTGCTGGGAGATTTAGTCGCGTGCGCTGTGTAAACCAGCAGAGATACGCTAAAGTTATGTAGTAGCGAATTGTAGATCTATAAAACTATTAAAAGAAGTCCGCAACAGCATGTCTCTATCTCTTATGGTTAACTCACAATAACTACTTTTATGTTTGAAATTTGAATTCTAGAAAAAAATTGTGACACGCAGATTTCCATGCGCCGCTGGCACAGCTAGTTGAATATATTTTCAATTTTCTTTAATCGTGGATTATAGTAAAATAACATTACTTTTTTTAATATTGTCTTTCAAAAATTGCAATTGGATCAGAAATAAAGAGGTAAAGTGACAGTTATCGCCGCATTTCAGCTACGAATTTGCAGGAATATTTGCCAAGTGCCTGTTCGTCTGAGTGATGTACTGGTGGCCACTTGTTGTTGACATACTTTCGCGATGGCCGGATGCTGCCAAATTTCATTTACTTCAGAATACGACACTAATTAATTTTGGCCTAATTCATTTGTGAACGAACCAAACGAAAATTTTCTAAAATAAAACCAACATTCCGCGAATCGTCGGTAACTATATCTTGACTTTATAGACCACAACAAGGTAGGCCTACAGGAAGAAAAATTAAGACACTGGGCCGTTATACTTCTAAAAACGAATTTACATAAATATGCTTAAAGTAACGTCCTGTTACTAGCCTAGTGCTAGGCATAGGTCTCATCTCTTTGTTTTTAAAGAGAAGAATTGGAGCTACAACCCACCAATACCGATTGATAGGTTACACCTGCGCCCAGAATTCTCTAGAGATATGCAGGTTTCCTCACGATGTTTCCTTCACCGAAAAGCCTGTGATAAATTGCAATTATAAATTAGACATATAATTTTCCACAGAAAAACTTATTGGTGACTGACCGGGATTTGAGCCCGTGGCCTTATCGAAAGAGTAGCACGGCGTTACCTCTGGGCTATCACAGTTTTTTGTGTATACATATGCTTACAATATAACATATAATAACATCAATGCCTTCATAATAATAAAATCTTCTAAATGTTTATTTATATTAACACAAACAAAATAGGTTTATTAGAATTGTTTTATAATTTGTACCACTTTATTAAAAATAAACGGTTATCTATTGCGTTACAAATTCAATACTCTTCATTACCCTGTTTCCGTTCCAAACCCCCCCCCCCCTTCTTTGAATAGAACCTTAGACGAGAACCTTCATTATGGATTAGTAGGTAACATATGTCTCAGAAATTCTACAGGGATATTCAGATTTCCTCACGATATTTCCTTCCATATTTATCGTACTAGTATTTTATGGTATCTCCCTAAGGCTTTCCTTAGCCTTGTTTTTTTTTAGTTGCAATAAAAGACAGCATGCATGCTGATATAGCATTATATTCATAAATTAAATTGAATTGATTATCGAGAAGCTATACCGCGACTTACCTATATACTGATTTTTACTCTATATTTACTCGTAAGCCCAATATGTTATAAGCACTAGTGGATAAGCCGTAACAGACACATAGTATGTATATCATAAGCTATACATAGTAGTATAATGTATTACGCCATCTATATTTCATCGTGAGAATTTCGCAACTTATTAAAAGATCATTAGTGTACCCTCAAATCCGTTGGCTCGGCACAAACGAGCTAAAATATTAAGCTGACGAAAGATGGCGCCATCTTTCGGATACATATTGAAAATTGCTTTATGGTTAAAGTATTTTGTGAAATCATGTCGGTCACAAACAATCTATCGGAATCTCTTTTAATGTCTTTTAACTTTTACTATAAAACTAGTTACTGGTATGCGCCATAATTGATAGACCGTCAATACGCCATCAAATGTGCCTTTGTAGTTTGTAGGATGAAAGATGTGACGTATAAGTTATTCCCGTCGCAAACGGGTAGTGCCAGGGCGGCGGGTAGGGCGGGGATAGGGCTGTTCGAGCTATTTACGTTTCATCGATGCATTTATATTTTTATCGACGACGACACGCTTTCAATAGTTTCACACTTTATGCTTTTGCTTGTAGTTTTAAACACGATGTTTTAAAAAATATTTGGCAGTCCACACATTTTGTTTATTTTTAAAGAATTAGAGGTGAAATTTCCAATTTAATTGTTACAAATTTATTCTTTATTCGAACTGGACTTTTTCCTCATAACGAATGAACTTATGCTTTCAATTTCCATGACCTGTAGATATCTTGAACAAGTATTTCATCATCTTATTTTAACTTTAATTGTGAATATCCCGACCTGTATGACCCGTGGAAATAATTTCCTTCTTTTAATTGAGAAGCAGAATGTAAAACTTTTACTTGTAAGATTGAAAATTACAAAAGAGAAAAACATTCAATGAGCAATATTGATGGTTTCCTATAGTTTGATTTTAATATCGATGTTATATGTATTTATTCTAAGCAATGTAACAGAACTAACTACTTTGCTATAATCCGCACGGGTTAAGTGAATGCATGCAAAGCCAATGTGTATGAAGCAGGCAAAATCTACGCACCTTATACATGCAGGACCAGTCACCACATGCACCCCAATGCGCAATTCACCAGCAACAACGCACACAAAAGCTTATAGCAAAGTAGTTAGTTCTGTTATATTGCTTGTAATATGGAATTCCGCAAAGTAACGCCTGCTTCTATAAATCATGTATTTATTCTATTTATAAACTTTAATATATAACTTTGAGCAGCTTCATTTATAATTATAGAATAAAACAATTTATGGATATTCAAATAAAATGAAAATCTGTAGTAAAGCGCCAGTAACCACGTTTTAGAAAATGCGGTTTGTTCATAAGGTTTTTGGAGCGATACGTACATTTCAAAAATGTAAAATCGACGTTCGTTTGCGTGTTAGATAGATGGTTATTTCTTAAAAGTGAAACATCGATAACTATGCGATCGGCGGCCCTAGTGGCGAGCACGGTCTGGCGCTCAGTGTGCCGGCGCGCGCGCCGCCCGCCGCCATGGGCAACCACCACTCCTCCTCGCACGCCTCGCACAAGACGAGAAAAAATGTGCACTGGAAGTCAGCAGGTGACTATACACTGTACCTATCATCCCAAGCAGCCCAGGCCGACGCCGCGGCGGCGGGCGCGCGCTCGCCGCACGTCGCCGTAGCCAGCCCATTCGGCTATTTATAAAAGACCGCTCGCTGCGACTCCGTGGTGTGGCGCACCAAAACAAACCGTAAGGCGGCCTGGGTTTGTCTAACCTCTAATTATTACACATCTCTATTTATTAACGGTCCAACTATTGTTTGTATTTAGATTTATCTGAGGCAATTAAAACTTTAAAAAATAAACTTTTTACTAAGACAATTAAAAGGATTTTTTTCGATTTTAATAAATAAATAACATCGAGAACTCCGTGAGTCTGTCTCGTGTCGCTATTCTAAAATATTCACATCGAAAAGTGTATTAAAATGATCAATATTTACAAAAAAATCATAACAATTTCTTTAATCAAGATTTAATCATTCACGGACAACACGAAGGCTTGTGTGCGGTCTTACACACATTAAGAAGTTCAAAGTGAATTGTTTCCAATTCCATTCCTCATAGACCACATCTCCGTTACAGGGCGGCCGGCGGTGCCGGGGAAACCAGATATCATCCCGATTCTTTCCGATGACGAGCCTAACGCGATAACTCTCAAGTGGGCCCCGCCGGTGCACGACGGGGGCGCGCCCCTGCGGGGATACCAGGTGGAGTGCAACCGACTCGGCTCTGCGGACTGGGTGCGGACGGCCCCGCCCGTCGTGCAGCGGCCCGAACTCGTGCTGACGGGCCTCGAGCCCCCCCACCGGTACCAATTCCGAGTTGCGGCCGTCAACGCCGTGGGCCGCTCCGACTACAGCGAGCTGTCCGACGTCCTCACCGTCAGCTCGGACCGCGCCCTGCAGGACCCACCGCAGTTCCTCCAGCGGCTCCAGGACCTCACGACGCTCGAAAATGACAAAACAGAATTCCGAGTCACTTTTTCGGGCCTGCCGCCTCCTAGCATTGCGTGGTTTAAAGACGATTACGAAATATTCAGCAGCAGAAGGACGGCGATATCGACCAGCGAGAAGTCGAGCGTTCTCACCTTCCACCAGACGTTACCGAGCGACGAGGGCGAGATCAAATGCACCGCAACCAACCGCGCCGGGCATGCGGTGAGCAAGGCGCGGCTGTCGCTCGAGGCGGCGCCCAAGCTGCGCTACCCGAGGCAATACGAAGACGGGCTGCTGTACGAGATCAACGAGACGGTGTTTCTGAAAACGACCATCGTGGGCAAACCCGTTCCGGCGGTGGAGTGGAGGCACGACGGCCGGCCGATCGGCGACGACGGCCGCGTCCAGATTACGAACACACCGAAGTTTTCTATGTTGAAAATAACGTCGGCCCGGCGGAGCGACCGCGGCGAGTACCAGGTGCACGCGAGCAACAGCATAGGCGAGGACACTGCCGCTTTCCTCGTCACCGTAACGGCGCCGCCGGACCCGCCCGGGAACGTCTCCGTCACGAGACAGGTGGACAAGTCGGTGACGCTGGACTGGGAGCCGCCGGAGGACGACGGCGGCTGCCGCATCGGCAACTACGTGGTAGAGTACTACCGCAACGGATGGAACGTGTGGCTGAAGGCGACGACGAGTCGAAAGACGAACGTCACTCTGTTCGACCTAATCGAGGGGAGCGAATACAGATTTCGCGTGAAGGCGGAGAGTCCCTACGGCATGAGCGCACCGAGTGTGGAGTCTGCACTCGTCAAGATTCCCGGGAAATCTGTTGACATGGATTTCCTGGCGGTGGAATCGCGTATAATAAACGATACGCTAACGCGTCAGGAGGGCGAGGCGGTGCCCGTGTCGCCGGCCCCGCGCCGCAAGCGGGCCTCGGCGCCGCCGTCCCCAGCCCCGGCGGTCGCCGCGACCCCCTCCCCGGTGCCGCTGCGCAAGCACAGGCGAGCGCCGCCGCCCGGCGAGGCGACCAGCAATGAGTTCATGTTGGTGCTGTACCCACAGAACACCAAATCCGAGGACAAAACCGGTAAGATTCAATTTTATTTGCATTCCCATTTATCCATATGCTCGGCATTCTTAAAATTTATGCTGTAAGAGATGTAACAATATGAAAATTAAGTTTTGATTCATCAAATGGAGCCAAGAAATTGAAATTTAACTTATTATAATAAAACTTATTCTTATTCTCCATATACTTGTGTTGATAGCGAAATGCATAGCAAATTACTTTTAATATTTTATAAACAACTACAAATTCAACTGCACTGCGAACATGTATCTTATCGTTACTGCAAAGAGTTTTTTGTTGTTATTATTATATCAAATTCCATTAATTCAGATAGAAGAGCTTAATTGATTGTAATACACAATTGGTGTCTGCGCAGAATTGGAATACGACCCCCGGTAAAGTAATACAGAATCATGGTTTCTCTATGAGGGCCATAAAAACGTATTTACAAATCAGTATAAATCTTATTACGTGACACGACCGTCACATTATTATACATTTATTTTATAGTATACAAATACAAATTAAATGCAATGCCTTTTTCATGAAGCGCCATACTTTCTAGCATTTAAGGTGACACTTGTAGGCCAAGCGACTGAACATTGCAAGGCATAATATCATTTTTAATTTTAGGCAGTCTAACATGTATATGGTTTTTGCAGTCAGAATTATCGTATTTAGAGCCAGTATTGTAACTATCTTGTCATATTCTAAGTTAAAATTCATTGTTAAACAGTATTAAAATCCAAACACGAGCCAATTGCGATATAAATATTTCATTTTGTGTACATAAAAGTATATATATTGTGACTAATGCAAGATTGGCAGACATATCAAATTCCTCAGCACTCTTGAGACGTTTGTGTGTACCTAATACAATGATCGTATGTGTATTTAAAATTCGTTCCTCTATTTACATGAGTATGTTAATTGCATACGTAGTTTTATTGTTTACTCTTTTATGTTACTGTAAATATTATTTATAATCAAAGTTAAAATATGCTGCCGTGTGGTATCCGGCTGAGTAGAATAGACCAACCCTCATTTCTTACTGAGGTGTCATAAGAGGCGACTAAGGTAAGTTGACCCGCTGTGTAGAATCCAGCTGAGTAGAATAGACCAACCCCCATTTTTTACTGAGGTGTCGTAAAAGGCGACTGTAACTTTTAACTTCTAAAATTAACTGGCCAAATCAAACAACATGTTTATAATATATTGTTCCGACCTCACTAAGATTGGCATGAGGGCAGAATGATGAATCCAAGTTGAAACATGCTTCTACGAAACAATATTTTGCGTTCGTTAATTATACGAATAATATAAAACCAGTCTTATTCACATTTAGTTCTCTGGATATTAAGTTCCGATTTTGATTTTTATAGCTATACAAGCTTGGCCCGTTTAGAAATCAGTGTGTAACAAAGTATTTTCCGCATAAATCGCGACCCCGCGAGGATAAAAAATCAAAATCGTTTTGGCTGTTTCTGAGATTTTACTTTTAACGTAAACTTTCCTCAAGAATTGCACTATCTGTAAGTAAAGAAATCCGTTCAGTAGATTTTGAAAAAATTGATCACATACAACCAGACAGCTTTTGCGGCCTTATTATAATATGTATGTATTACTAAAGGTAATTCGAAGTAAATTTTGAAAAATCAAGTTTCTTTAATAAAATTAGTTGGTAAATAACGATTGTGGCGAATATTACTAACTTACTATTAACTTATCTAATAACGTTCTTCCATAACATTGCGAATATTTAAAACCTTTATTGAATTAATATTTTTATATAACTTTACTTTATGTTTATATCGTCTTTATTTCCATAATATCATTAATATTTCCATTTACTCGTTTTTCAGAGAAGAGAAAATCCTTTCAATTGGACTTAGAAGACGCTCTGTCACCTCCGCCCTTGTCATTATCAGCACCTGAATTGAGCTCCAGGCCTGTGTTGCCGTTTAAAGCACTCAGAAATGCCGTGTCATCAACAGAACTGTTACACGAACGAGCAATGGCCCGATTTTACAAAGCAGTGGCACTAGAGGAACAGAACAAACAGAAAGAAACAAACGAAAAAACTCCACAACATGAACCCAACCACATTCCGTACAATAAAAACGTCGACCGAAACGATTCCCTTAATCAAAAAATAGATACAACAAGAGAGACGACAGACAATAAACCACAGACGCCAGATGTTTTTATCAAATCAGATTCCTTCGTAGATAAAGTTAGATCCAGTGCGCCATCGCTACATAAATCAGAGAGTTTAGAGAAATGGCAGCACATGTCGTTTGATGAAGATTATACAGCGAGCACAGTATCTACAGACGGAGATTACACTGATGATGAGGAAGGAGATAGCCTTACTGAGGATGCTGGGCGGGGAAACCAGCTAGCTGAGGAAGAGGAAACTTATAATCCAAGAAATAAAACTGCTCGTCCTCAGATCTTTAACGAGTGTATAGAAGAGGATGACGAAGAGATAGAGAGGGAACCTCTAAAACCCTTACCGGTAGTGGATCCTAATTTTGTACCAAAGCCGATTTTGAAGAAAAGAGATCTGGACATGACTAATAATAAAAAGCTAGAATCAAACAAAAATCTAGAGAAAAGAGTAGCAGAGAAACAAGTTACACAGAAACAGAATAAAGAAGAAAAAAATACTATTTTTAAGAAAATCTCTAAACAAAAACCTTTCACTTTTCCAAAAATACTGAGTAAAAAAGAAACTGATAAGTCAACGGGACAGCTCCCCCAAGTCAAAGAAGACAAATCTATGGATGGCGTAGAAACGGTTGATGATAAATATACCGATGAAGGAAGATCTATCATTGACTATTATGGTAACATCGTGAAAGAATACGGAGGTCAAAAAAAATCAATCACGCCTCTTTACCTAAAAACGGAGGATCTCAAACAAATTGCTGAACAACAGATTAATACAGTAAGCAAAAACCCTGAAAAAGAAAAGGATAAACTGGTAAAATCAAAGAAAATAGATTTAGAGAAAGTATCAGAAAATAAAATGAACTGTGTGAAAAAGAAAATGGTACTGAAGGAAAAACAAGGAAAAGAAAGACAGAGGAAGCAGAAACGAGAGCAAAGAGGGGCGAGAGAAGAAAATAAAGGAAACCAACTATTATCGAACTTAGTTGAACAAAATAAGAGTCAATCTCATATCAATAGAAATCAGAAAACGCACGTTCTCCTTAAAACCACGGAAAGAGCGACTGTTGTGATTCCTATAGATTACAAAAAATTGGAAGAAAGAGCTAAAGTGAACGTCAGATCTGCAATCGACTACACAGTCGATATTTGTTTGTTGCTTCTTGCCTTTTGGGTGTATTTCTTTAAAGATGAGAGATTAGCAATTCCATTTTTAATACTCATCATTTATCGACAATTACAAGAAACTGTTTTAAAAAATATACCCGAGCGGTTTCGACGCTCCACATCCCAATGATTGAAAAAGAAGACTTCTTGAATATTCCCAAAAGACATTGATTGTGCGGTTATTTGGTATTAATGTGAACTTTGTGTGTTGTGCGATGTTGTGATTTATGTTGACAAATAACAAAGTTTCTATATGTTTTAAGAAATTGTTATTGAAGTATAATATATTAATACGAACCAATATCTAGTAGGCAATGAGGTACTAAGATATTACTTAACTACTTTTCGAAAATTTACTTTTTACAAAATTATTAGTGTCGTCAAATATTAATAAAGTATGTTCGACTACCGACAAGGAACTAGGTGTGTGCGATTCATATCACAGTTTAAGATACCGATATCGGACTGCGTAACGTACGGTTCTCCGAGACGAGTCAACGATCCAAAACAGTGCGCCATTCGCGACAAGGGTCTGGTCCTTGGGGTGTATTATAACGAACATGTCAAAGGAGAAGGCGCCATACTGACAGCAAGCGCCGAACATTTTGATAAGAAATGTAATGGAAAACTTTGGAAACAGTTGAAATTAACACCAATACCGCGTCTCGGCGAGTACAGAGTTTTTTACGACTTGGATTCTTATTACGGCTACGTGGCTGTCGCCGGCCTGGGAACTGAATGCTTGCGGTTTAACAGTGCAGAGCAATTGGATGAAAGCAAGGAGGCCATCCGTATAGCGGCCGGGCTGGGTACTAGTGCCCTCCAAAAATTTAAACCTTCTGTAGTTCACGTAGAATCATTTGGAAATGCAGAAACTGCAGCAGAAGGTGCACACCTCTCTACTTGGAAATTTCAAGAATACAAAAGTGCGAAAATTAATAAGAAATTACCAAAACCAAGGTTAGAGTTATTTGACGATTGCGATAATGACGGTTGGAAAATCGGCACATTAAAGGCTGAATCGCAAAATTTAGCTCGTTTTCTTCAAGAAATGCCTCCTAATCTGCTCAACCCTACGTCGTTTGCCAAAATAGCTGTTGATCTTCTATGCGAATTAGACATTAATGTGGAAGTTAAAACACAGGGCTGGGCGGCGAGCCACGCGATGCAAGGTTTTGTAGCGATAGGGAATTCGTCGGTGCAGCCACCCCTTTACGTAGAGATAAGTTACTTTGGGGCTGATGAATGTACGAGACCCATTGTATTAATCGGAAAAGGTGTTACATTCGACAGCGGTAGTCTCGACTTGAAACCATTGAAAGATTTAAAATATATGAAAGGCGACATGGCAGGGGCCGCGTGCGTGCTCGCCGTAACCCGTGCGGCCGCCATACTCAAATTGCCTGTTAACATCCGAGGTATATTACCTCTCTGCGAGCTGATGCCGAGCGGAAAGAGTCCTAAATTCGGGGACGTAGTCTCAAGCGCGTACGGTAAATCTATTCACATAAGGCTACCGTCGAGAGAGGGGCGTCTTCTGATCGCCGACAGTTTAGTGTACGCCAGAAATTACTGGCCTAAATTTATCCTCGACATTGGGACGATGTCAAAGGAGCTCATTCACACGTTGGGCGGTGCGGCGTGCGGCTGCTACAGCAACTCGGAAGAGTTGTTTTGCTACGCGGAGTCGGCGAGCAGTCAGAGTGGCGACAGAATTTGGCGAATGCCTCTATGGAACTTTTACGAAGAACGCATCAGGGATTGCCAAACGGCCGACGTGGCGAATACGGGACACCATGAGTACGGTGATTCGCCGAACTGCGCCGCGTTTCTAAAGCAATTCGTATGCGACAGCGACTGGATACACTTTGACACATATAATGTGGCCTACACCAAAGGTCACGACTTCCCCTATCTACACAGAGGGATGACCGGAAGGCCTACGCGGACCATTCTCGAATTATTTTTTCAACTGGTAACAGATGCTAAACTGTGATATGATGGATGCGCAAAATAGTTCTATCTGAATCACTCTGATACTGTGTACCTAATTTTAATAAACAATAATTAATTTGTCGTATGTATTTAATAAAATTTTAATGAAGAATTTGGTTTTATTTTATGCATGTTACAAACGAATTATACAAGTAAGTATAACAGTTATTATGTAAAGAATATTAGTGATATTTTACTCTACGCCTGCAACAGTTCTCCAGTTTATATCTAAAAATGATTGACATCATCATCCTCCTGCCCTTATCACATAATTTGACATAATTTGACTACGTATTTTACAACGGCCGCCTGCCTGACCTCAACTTACCTTAGTCGTATTTTACGACCCCTCGGTAAGAAAGAGGGTGGTCTATTCTACTCAACCGGATACCACACGGTGGGTCAACTTACCTTAGTCGCCTTTTACGACATCTCGGTAAGAAATTAGGGTGGCCTATTCTCCTCAGCCGGACACGGCGGTTAAAAATGATTGACAATAAACAGAAATTGAGTTAATGTTTTTTATCGCCACTATTTCATTTGCAGTCTTTGATAAGTTTTATAGTAGGTCGCATTAAGTTAATAGAACTTTACAACAAAATAAACATTTTCAGCTAACATACTTCTGCAATTCAGGTCCAAATGATCGCAATAGAAGTATCTGCACTATTTTATAAAAATGTATCTCTAGAACAGAACCTGAACGGTTGTCATATAAAGGACAGGAAATAATAGACTGTATATGCTACGTACATTTATTTAATCATTAGGAACTTAATTATAGCACAAAAAATATAAATTATGGCACAGTATCAAATATGACCAGGATCGTATAATTTAATTAAAATAAATTGTTTTTGGTAATAATTTAAAAAATAACTTAAGTATTGTAAGTATGGCTGCGATGGCACAAGTTACAAGTTTAAATGCAACTTTAAGTAAATCAGGCTATTTTTTAAGTACACGTGTTGTTTGTGGTCGGCTGGCGTTAGGAATGTTCAACACAAGTATAATGAGAGTTGAATTGCAAGTACTGGATACCGAACAATATAAAATGGTACAGACGTGACAGTCGGCCCACTTGTCTTTGTAACAATTGAGACTAAATGTGTGACAGCGTCAGCAGTAAATAGGCCAATTTTTTGAGATATCAAGAAGCGTAAAGATAAATGCAAATAACAGTACAAAAGTAATAATAAAATTATTTTGCTATAATCCGCGATACAGTAAATAGAAAATATATATATTGCTAAACGTATAGTGGACTATCCGTTTTTTCTTACCCGATACATGACAACCGAAGCATAATCTATCTCCTGATGATGATTATTTATATATTTTCTTTTTTCTGTATCGCGGATTATAGCAAAATAAGTTTATTATTACTTTTGTATTATGGATCTCCGCAAAGTAACGCCTAATTCTATAAATTATGCAAAGAACAGTGTAAATAACATTTCTTTTTTGTATAAAAAATATGAGAGTTTTAATAGATTGACTATAAAAATCATAGCGAATCGCAGATTGCGAAAATAGGAGTAAAACTTAACTAAAACAGTAAAAATTGTATACAATAGTAAATATAAAAACATCTTCAGCACCAGACCTCAGAAACACGAAAGTGGTCTTAAACAATCAAAACCTAAAACAATATTCAGTACAGTCAGTTACTTAAATAAGTTCCCTTTCAAAAAGGTGGGAGAGTCATATAATATTTGGCACTACATAATGTGTTAAAATGATTATAAATTAATATCGATTACATACCGAGTCTCGCTCGATTTGACGTCTGTGTAAGGTAAATTAATATCGATTGCATACCGAGTCTCGCTCGATTTGACGTCTGTGTAAGGTAAATTAATATCGATTGCATACCGAGTCTCGCTCGATTTGACGTCCGTGTAAGGTAAATTAATATCGATTGCATACCGAGTCTCGCTCGATTTGACGTCTGTGTAAGGTAAATTAATATCGATTGCATACCGAGTCTCGCTCGATTTGACGTCTGTGTAAGGTAAATTAATATCGATTGCATACCGAGTCTCGCTCGATTTGACGTCTGTGTAAGGTAAATTAATATCGATTGCATACCGAGTCTCGCTCGATTTGACGTCTGTGTAAGGTAAATTATTATCGATTGCATACCGAGTCTCGCTCGATTTGACGTCTGTGTAAGGTAAATTAATATCGATTGCATACCGAGTCTCGCTCGATTTGACGTCTGTGTAAGGTAAATTATTATCGATTGCATACCGAGTCTCGCTCGATTTGACGTCTGTGTAAGGTAAATTATTATCGATTGCATACCGAGTCTCGCTCGATTTGACGTCTGTGTAAGGTAAATTAATATCGATTGCATACCGAGTCTCGCTCGATTTGACGTCAGTGTAAGGTGAATTAATATCGATTACATACCGAGTCCGCTCGATTTGACGTCTGTGTAAGGTATGTGCTCTGTCTGCTGTCGTTTATTACGTCCATACTGTGCCGTGTACATAACGAAAACAAAACCGAATGTATCTGATATTAATTTATAATTACTGACCGTTTCGAACGGCCAACTAGCCTACAGATTAAGTATAGATGATTTTTTTTGGATTTTATTTTTTTGCCTTAGATATATAGAGAGCTAAATTTGATAGTGCCCTTTCAATTGTATATATGAGCGAATCGATTAAAATGTCTAAATTGACTGGACTACTCGCTGGGGGACACTAGCACCGCGACGGAGGTCAAGTGCAAACTTTAAAACTACGGTGCAAGCCGAGTATATATACGATCGGCGTCCGTCCGTCGCTTTCGGTGGGGCTGCGGTCCGCACCCGGCGAGTGTACCGTGTACCCGGTGGAGGCCTGCAGTCGCCGCTTACAGCTCCTGGCGCAGCGGGCGCAGGTCCATCTCGACGACGGGCGAGTCCTCGGTGTCGCTGACGTAGCCCGGCATGCCCGTGTACAGCATCGGGCTCACGAGCAGCGGGTGCGCCGACAGAGCCTTCACGTTGCGCTTCGGGAAGTGCTTCTTCCATTCGGTACTGGAAATACGGTAGCGATAGTAAAATTATAGAGGGATAATATTAGGAAAAGCGCCAGTTGAGGTGTTACTTTTGTGGTGAGGAAACCACTCCAAGACATGCCCTGTTTGAGTGTGCAAATTCTGCACACTCAAACAGGGCATAAATAAGGAGGAGGCTGCTTACAAGACTGGTATTATATATAATATATCAATACTAATATGTAAAGTTGAAGAGTTTGTTTGTTTGATTGTTTGAACGCGCTAATCTCAGGAACTGCTGGACCGATTTGAAAAATTCTTTGAGTGTAAGATAGTCCATTTATCGAGGAAGACTATAGACTACATAACATCACACAAGTGTGCAGAATTTGCACACTCAAACAATGAATGAGGAGGTGGAACCTGCTGGCTGCTTAGAAGACTGGTATTATATATATCAATACTAATATATAAAGTTGAAGAGTTTGATTGTTTGAACGTGCTAATCTCAGGAACTACTGGACCGCTTTGAAAAATTCTTCGAGTGTAAGATAGTCCATTTATCGAGGAAGACGAGAGGATTGAGTGTGAGATAGTCTTTTATCGAGAGGAATAAGAGAGGAGCAGCAATAAAAAATATTGTGAAAACGGCAAAATTTAAAGCTTTCCATGCGTGCGCTGAGTAAACGGTGAAAGTTATTTAAAAAATCATGTACTACAAAAAAACAATCTAAAACTTCTAATAAAAGTCCGCGATGCCATATGTCTAGATTTTAAGGTTAATCCACTTTATTACGGGCTAGTAGGCGTCCGTTAGGGATTTTTCCTCCTCGCGATAAAAAAAAACACGGGCAGATCTCGGGAACTAACGCGAGATACTCGTATTTTCATACAAAATACCTCAGCGTTTGAAACTTGATAAGTTCGGCATTTTACCGCGAATAATACCTTAGTACCTGACGAACATTGTCCTCGAACAATAAGCGACAATAATGACAATAAATATATGGAAACACACACACACGGCTGTCCGTCTTCAAAGTAAGTAACTCAATACTTGTGTTAATGCTGACAAACAACTGGTAAGTATATACATATCATCATCTTCCTGCCCTTATCCCACTCTAAGTGAGGTCGACACAACATGTTATAAACATGTTGTCACATGATTTGGCTACGTATTTTACGACCGGCCGCCTGCCTGACGTCAACTTACTTTAGTCGCCTTTTACGATACCTCGGTAAGGGAGTATCTATCTCTATTTTATAACATCACGAATAATTTATACAATCAGGTGTTACTTTGCGGAGATCCTTAATACAAAAGTAATAATAAAAATTATTTTGCTATAATCCGCGATACAGAAAATAGAGAATACATATAGTGCTAAATGTATAGTGGACTATCCGTATTTTCATACCCGATACGTGCAGGATTCGTTAAAACACATGCACAATCCTCCACCACTTCCGCCACAATACACAAGCACTACACACGTTCACTATCACGAACTCAACAATCGTTTTGACAACCGAAGCATCATCAGGAGATAGACTCCACGACAAAATCGCAAAAAATACAGATGGGTCAGTGCGAGCAGGGCAGTGGACAGGGCAAGTAGTTGGGGTTCTATGGTGGTAGGATGGCGACCACGCGCCGGACCCCTAACGAGATCCGCTCCAGCATATGCTTGGGAGATGCAGTACTCACACAGGGTGCTGGTCGAACATGATCGGCAGGTATTCATCAACGGGCAGCACGTTCTGCAGAGGTTTTCCTTCTATCAGCTTCCGAGCTCCGGGCAAGGACAGCATGTAGCCGAGGGTCCAGTACGAGTAAAGAGGTTTGGTCGTATGAGCGGTCACGGGGGCTTCCACTCCTTCCAGAAGAATCTTTCGGCCAAGGTATCTGGTCACGAGGAGTTTAGTTATTAGCATTAGCATAAGTATTGGAACTGTGATAGCCCAGCGGTAAGACTGTGCGACTCTTTCGGGAACACGAGTTCAAACCCGAGCTGGCACCATTGAGATTTTCTATTCAAACTCATGTGTCTAATTGATAATTGCAATTAATTAAACGCTTTTCGGTGAAGGAGTTTTCCTTCGTGAGGAAATCTGCATATCTCTAGAGAATTCTGGAGATATGTGTAACCTACCAATCCGCATTGGAGCAGCGAGATCTTAGCTCTAACCCTTGTCTCCAGAAAAAAAGAGGAGGCCTATTCCCAGCAGTGGGATTGTAAGAGACCGATAATTTTATTAGCATTGATTTATTACTATTATCCATCACTATGTCTGCAATGTTTACTCTGCTCACGTAAAATTTGTATATGCAACTGTACAAAAATATTTTTGTCATCAACAAATATAGTTACTTTTACTTTAATTACTGATGAACAATTTAAATTATCTATAGGTAAATAAGGTTTATTTTTTTATTACTACTGGACAGGTTATAGGTAAAACGCTAACATGAATAAAAAAGGGAGAATAATTTATAGGTATCCTATGGAGTGTTTTTCCTCTCACAATATACAGGATGGTACCGACGATACATTATATAAATCAACTGTTACTTTGTAATTGATAACTTTGGTAAAATTATCATCATCATTCCCCTGCCCTTATCCCACTCTAAGTGGGGTCGGCACAACATGTTACAAACATGTTGTCTTATGATTTGGCTACTTATTTTACGACTGTCCGCCTGCCTGACGTCAACTCACCTTGGTCGCCTTTTACGACACCTCGGTAAGTATGAGGGTGGTCTATTCTACTCAGCCGGATACCACACGGCATAACTTTAATAAAATTATACCTTCTCAAATATTGTTTAAAAAAAAGTATTTTCGAACAAAATATATATAATTTAATTGAGATCCGGCTTTTTTAGAAATGGTTGACTGGTTGAGGTGCGCTAATTCAAAAAATAAGAAAAACAACAGCAACATTATTGTTTGTTTCCCTCGCACCTATACGTTTACCTACCATATTCAGTTTTTAGGTCAAGGTTGGAATGGCGTGATAGAGTACGGTCATTAATTATATGAGTCATGTTTATTTTTTTAAACCTAAAATAATTCCTGTGTCTAAAATAACTGATTTTTTATAAGTGTGTAGTAAATAAAATTAAAATTAAGGTCGTGTGGTACCATCCTGTATATAAAAATGACATTCAGAATCCAAAACAATCCGACTATTTTAGTGACTCGAAATCGATAAATTTAACTCAATTGATATAGCAATTATTAATTAACCGAATAGACTAACTGGCAACTCACATCAGGTCATATTGGTGGTTCTTCAACTCTCTCATCATGCCGGTGAAGCGCCGCTTGAAATACGGGATGAAACGGACGTCGTCTTCGAGGATCATGGTAAGTGCGTAGCCGTTCTCAACGATCTGAAATAACACGCACCTCAGGACATTGACGTCATCATGCTGATTTGCAGACATAGTTTCATTGATTTCAGAAAGCAAATTTGATAGGGTGCAAATATATTCATGCAAAATTAGTCCATAGTGTATATGGCATAGATTTCAAATCGCTCGCCGCTAATAGTCTGGAACATTCACGTTGTTTACGAATCGTGTTTCGTATCTCCACCAGAGTAAACGAAAAGCAGAACATTCTCGAAAAACTGAGAATAGCACGGATGAATTTAGAAGCGAATTTAACAATTAAATAATAGTGACGTAGGTTTTGTTATCGGACCACGGACGGTATAGTGATTCATCATCCTCATGTCCTTATCCCACTCTGAGTGGGATCGGCACAACATGTCTATAACATGATGTTACGAACATGTTGTCACATGATTTAGCTACGTATTTTACGACCGGCCGCCTGCCTGACGCCAACTTACTTTAGTCGTATTTTTCGATCCCTCGGTAAGAAAGAGGGTGGTCTATCATACTTAACCGGATACCACACGGTGGGTCACACATATCTTCAGAATTCTCTAGAGATATGCAGGTTTCCTTACGATGTTTTCCTTCACCGAAAAGCGTGTGATAAATTGCAATTATCAATTAGACACATGAGTTTTAATAGAAAAACTCATTGGTGCCTGCCCGGGTTTGAACTCGAGTTGCCCTCGAAGAGTCGCACGGTCTCACCGCTGGGCTATCACAGCTCTACACACTGGACACTACTCTTCAATTCAAACACTATATATAACGCTACTCACGGCCTGCCATATCTTGTAGTGGCTCAGCATGCAAGCGATCTCGCCAGCCTTTATTGGGCTGCAAAAGAAAGAAGGTTTGAAGATTTTGTCAAACTGTCATTGTGTGATTTTAACTAATAAAATAAGCCACAGGTGTAAATCAACCATCAACTATTACTAAGATTCCGAAATTCATTTATCTGTTGAGTGTTTACAAATTGTGGCTGTTGTGGTGTTTACAAAATGTCCTGAATGCAATGATACATATGTGGGTCAGACTGGTCGTAATTTTGAAACCCGTTTTAAAGAACATATGGTCGCTTTCAGGACTAATAAGCCACAAAATTCACATTTCGGTAACATTTGTTAGAAAGCGGTCATAAAGTTTCTAATGACCATTGTTTCGAAATCCTGCACAGCTGTGAAAAAAGCTTGAAATTAAATATTTTGGAACAATTAGAAATCATTCAGCATAACAATGGCACCCTTATTTACGAGCAGATAAATGTTTGTAGTTCAAGTTTGTTGCACGTGTTCAGAGGTAAAATAAATGGTGGGGATAAATAGTAATTGACTATATAATAATGCTTGTTTGGATAATGCTTCTAATGATAATTGGAGTCTATCATAATTGGAGATTGCTAATAATAATTGGAGTCTATCTCTTGATGATGCTTCGGTTGCGGGGCGAAACGATTGTTGAGTTAGTGATAGTGAACGTGTGTAGTGTTTGTGTATTGTGGTGGAGGTTTGTGCATGTGTTATTACGAATCCTGCACGTATCGGGTATGAAAAAACGGATAGTCCACTATACATTTAGCACTATATATATTTTCTATTTACTGTATCGCGGATTATAGCAAAATAATTTTATTATTACTTTTGTATTATGGATCTCCGCAAAGTAACGCCTAATTCAATAAGTTATTCATTTATCTATTTATGTACCATGACAAATGTTCTAAAAAAATGTACAAAGTTCAACTTATCCCTTTGACAGAGATCTCTGCTTACCTACGAAGTAAGACAATTCAAACTTCATAGTAAAGCAGTTTTGGTACGCAAATATTAGACAAAGTTTTTAACTAAGCGTTTAATTAAACATTTATAATTTAAATAAATGATAAAAAAACTTGAAAAATTTCCAGCTTCCTATAAGACTGGTGCAAATTCAAATTCAAAATATTCTTTATTCAAGTAAACTTGTAAATAAGTGCTGTTGAATCGTCAACTTTACTGCTGGTTCGGAAAGCTGTTCCTACCGAGAAGAGCCAGCAAGAAACTCGGCGGTTGCTCTTTTTAAAATATAAATCTTAGAACTAGTTAAATTTATTTATTACTGTCTTGTACAGGGTAGAAGTGCACCTATATCCACACATCCTTATCTTCTAAGTAATCTTCAACAGTATAGTAGGCTTTCTGTATCAGCCTCTTTTTAACAGAGTTTTAAAACTGCTGTAATGGCATGGCCAAAATTGATTTCGGAATTTTATAAATTTCATATATATAATTTTGTAAATTTAAATATTTTAGAAGTTTGATCGTCGAGTTGTTTTTTTTTTTGGTGGTTCTTCATGATAAGAGCAATATTCAGAGCCATTAGTTTTTTGAACTTATTGATCTTTGACGATTTGAAAGTTAGAGCAAGACCTAAGAATGGAGATTATTTCGAATCGATGTATTCACTTACCGTTTGTGGAAAGGGTCCTCGTAGCCAGGCATTAGCTTCACGTCCATCTTTTGCAGATCTTTTCTGGTCAGGGTCCTATGAAAACAAAAGGTTTTTGGTATCTTAACTGTCCTATCAATAAAACGTAAAATAATTAATATAAGATTGAGTTGTTCTTATAAGTTTCTGAACACCTATTTATCGTGTTTTGAAAAAATATATTTATATCATATTACAGAACTTAGGTTTCAAGTATGCTATTGTCTTACGAATCTTTACTTATGTTACGAGAGACAGACAACTGGTAAATATATACGTATGTAGTTTTAAATACATACTTAAATAAATGTATACGTTCCGACTCGAAGGACCAGTAAAGTAGAAAATTTTGTCCCTCGGAGGGAATCGAACCTGTGACCCACGGAGCTGAAGGGTCACTGTCAACTGCGCCAAAGAGCCAGTAAAAAAACCCTTTATCCCCAGTGCTAAGATTATTGCCTATATATTATTGTACCTAACTGGCAATGTTAAGAAAATTCATATACGCGCATTTATCCTTAGAAGGGAGGAACCTTCTAAGGATTTTCAAAGACTGCGTACGCTGTTTCGACAGCATTCCCGATTTATTATGATGATTATTCTTATGATGTTGATAATATTTAGTATTTAGTATAGTTATTTTATTGTTAGCATAATTAAAATCCGTAATTGGCTGTAAGTTAAACTAAGTAATATTTTGTAAATTAATAAGAGCTGTGGATTTTGTAAAAGTAGTGTTCACTCACTCACTGCACGTCACTGCGTGTATTTGTGTACGTGGGTGTGTGTGCTTGTATGTACTTGGCAGATTCCCGAAACCGTTGGCTCGCCTCTGCAATCTTCCACGGACACGTAATGTATGTTTTTCCCGGAGTATACACTTCACTATATCGGTTAAATAACACCCGGTGTGCACACAACCTTCGTAAGGTCACACGTTATTGAATCGTCTCTATATCGGGGAATAGTAACCCAACGCGCACTAAAACCGTGGACGGTCGCGTCTTCTCAAACGCTTCACTGATTAAACGCGTCACTGAATACTTATATCAGTCTCAAATGTCAATAAAGTCGTGTCACTACTGAGAATAACACCCGAAACGCAAAATTACACGTGTGCGTTTAAAAGCATGCCGTATACAGGCGCACGCGGCCTGTCCTTATCGTATTCGAAACGTCACTAACTGTCGGCCGCTCGCGTCGGCAATCGAATGCATAAAGGTCGTTGATCCGGCCGGTCGCGTCGCGTCGCGCACGTTATTTTATTCAAAACAAGTAGATAAATAAATAAATTGCACATTCAACTAGCTATTACTAGGGATCATGGGTTTAAATCACTCGCTGGCACCAATGAGTTTTTTTTTTCAAAACTGATGTGTCTAGTTGATATTTACAATTCATCACTCGATTTTCTACGAAAGGAAACCATCGCTGGGAATCTAACGTCTTGAGAATTTTTTCAGGATATGTGTAACTACATGAAACATCAGGGACCGATCGCGGGCACGAGGGAGGCGGCGGAGCGGTTCTGGGAACTTTTGTTCTGGATCCAATCTGCTACTGGCGAGTCCAGGTGATAGCGACTTGCCCAAACCTATGGTTTGCCGCCCTGGCGGGGACCTTAGGGTGTTCCGAACGGGGTATATCGGACGCCTGACTTACAGGTCCCCAAACTGGTCGGTGCATCTGGTGTTCCCGATGCACCGGTTAGCGGAGGGAGGCTTCTCTTTCGAGGGGTCCCTACCCAGAGGAGGTGTTCTCTGGGATCAGAGCTGTCGGCGGGGATGGGGATAATGTGTACAATGATACCCTGTCCTTGCTATCGGCAGCGTGGTCAAGCACACAGGTCGTTTTAGTCGGTGCGAGTCCGACATACCGTACCCATAAGGGGGTTTTTTCCTGCATGAAAAAAATGTGTAAACTACCATTCCACATTTGGGCAGCACGATACCGTGCTATTCATGACATTCTAATAAGCTCCAAGTTTTCTATAAAATAAGGAGATGGAGTCCTTTGTTCAGCATTAGGATAGTAAAATGACGATAAAAAGAAAGTTATAAAAACGTCCACCAACTTGAAATCGACCGCCACGACCACTTCCACATCCATTCCCAGCTCCTTGAAGCTCTCCTCCATCAGTTTTCGTCTCTCGGGACGCCTCTTCAGGTTCAACATGAAGATCTTGGAGCAGTTCAGGGTGTCCGGCTTCGGGTACCTGACGTATTTCCGCATCTGCGGCCTCAGGGGGAGCGGGGTGCCGTGACTTATGGCCTCCAGCTTGATGTTGAGGAGGTTCTCGTGCTCGAACGTCAATTTGTGGGTACTCTCCAGCGGCTTAGTCACGAACCCGAAAATGTGCGTGTTGCAAATGTAATTCGGCATGCCTGTCAAAGCAACGAATATGAATAAATAAATATAAATAAATATATGAGACATTCACACACACGGTCATCCGTCCCCAAAGTAAGTAACTTAATACTTGTGTTATGGGTGACGTACAACTGGTAGATATACTACATATATGTTTAAATACATACTTAAATACAAATACACACCCAGGCTCGAAGAACCCACAATTTGTTTATAGAAAATGTTGGCCCTCAGCGGGAATCGAACCCGCGACCCGCGGAGCTGAAGGCGGGGTCACTACCCACAACGCCAACGGGCCAGTCAATATGTTATGTAATTTATAGATTTAGGCGTTACTTTGCGGAGATCCATAATACATACGTAATAATAAAATTATTTTGCTATAATCCGCGATACAGTAAATAGAAAATATATATAGTGCTAAATGTATAGTGGACTATCCGTATTTTCATGCCCAATACGTGCAGGATTCTTAAAAACACATGCACAAACCTCCACCACTTCCACCACAATACACAAGCACTACACACGTTCACTATCACAAACTCAACAATCGTTTCAAAGCTTTGCGATTTTGTCGTGGAGTCTATCTCCTGATGATGCTTCGGTTGCGGGGCGAAACGATTGATTTATATTTTGAATAATTTTATTTAGATTTTAGAAATTAACGGGAAGTGAACCCCGAGGTGTCGTCTTATTTGCACGCGTCCCGCATATCGAACAGGAAACTAGTTTTTAAGCCGGTAGTAACAATTTAAAACAGACAGACGAGTAAGGCGGCATTCAAATTCAAAATATTCTTTATTCAAGTAAACTTGTAAACAAGTGCTTTTTAATCGTCAACTTTACTGCTGGTTCGCAGCTGTTCCTACCGAGAAGAACCAGCAAGAAACTCGGCTGTTGCGCTTTTTAAAATATAAATCTTAGAACTAGTTACATTTATTTATTACTGTCTTGTACAGGGTAGAAGTGCACCTATATCCACACATCCTTATCATCTAAGTAATCTTCAACAGTATAGTAAGTAGGCTTTCTGTATCAGCCTCTTTTTAACAGTGTTTTTAAACTGCTGAATTGGCATGACCAAAATTGATTTCGGAATTTTATTATAGAATCTTATACCCAAACCCACAATCGATTTACGTACTTTTTCTAGGCGCAAAGCAGGAGTCGCAAGCTTATGTCGGTTCCTACTTTGTCTATTATATACATCACCTATCGTTTTATAATTCTTTATATTTTTATGTACAAAAATTACGTTATTTAAAATATACTGTGAAGCAAATGTTAGAATACCTGTTTCCTTAAACTTCTCTCGCAGGGAATCACGCGGACTTAAATTGTAGATGCCACGTATGGCTCTTTTTTGTAATACGAAAATTTTTTCACTATCCGCGCATTTACCCCACAGCAATATTCCATAAGACATAAGTAAGAAGTAAGCAAAATAAACAAGTTTCGCTGTTTCGACATCTGTAAATTGTCTTATCTTTCGAACAGCGTAGGCTGCTAAACTAAGTTTCCCTGCAAGAGTTTTTATGTTGAGTTGTTATGTGTTTCAACAGTATAGGGCTTTCTGTATCAGCCTCGTTTTAACAGTGGTATTAAACTGCTGTAATGCTCACGCATGTCGTTAGCGTTGGTAGAGAACACCACGATGTCCTCGGCGGGGCCGTAGTAGTCCTCGGCCTTCAGCGGCACGTAGGTCAGCTTGTCGGACTTCTGGAGCCGCAGCGAGTACAGCACCGCCGAGTGCACCAGCTTGACCGCGTGGCAGCCGATCATAGTGTCGTACTGGTCCAGCAGGTAGTCGTAGTCCGCACAGCGGTCGTACGTCATCTCGGGGGTGATGCCGCACCTGGACCCGAGCACAGTGAGCAGGCATAACACGACCGACCGTAATAATGCGGACCATACCAACGCAGAAAACTTTATTATATTTTGCTATAGCATTGCGAAAAAGCTGTGATAGCCTGGTGAGGCCGTGCGACTCTCTAGAGACGACATAGGTTCAAACACCGGGCAGGCACCAATGAGTTTTTCAATTATTTTTCTATGAAAAATTATTAAATGAAAAATATCTTGATGATTTTTGGCAAGTTTATTGGAATTCGTGAACCCACTCGAATTATTTTCTTTACAGTATAAAAAAGTATCTCTTTTTATTTATATTGTAAAATTAGCCATTTTTATTTATAAGGCGGTCAGATCGATGTCCCGGAAGTCAATTTGTATTCTATCATCGAATGTTGACCTCGGAATTGTAATTTATATTGGTACTCTAAAATTAATAGTATGAGGAGGTAAAGTTTTAATTAAGATAGATTTAACTTCATTTGATATGTTATAAACTAAAATCTAGTGTCTACTTATAACTATTGTGTGTACAAAAATATTTCATATTTATTTTGTTTGTGACGTTATTTATCATACACACATTAAAAAAAATAATTAATTAATTAAAACTCATGTGTCTAATTGATAATCGCAATTTGTCACACGCTTTTCGGTGAAGGAAAACATCGTGAGGAAACCTGCATATCTCTAGAGTATTCTGGAGATATGTGTAACCGACCAATCCGCATTGGAGCAGCGTGGTAGGTCTTAGCTCCAATCCTTCTCTCCAAAAAGGGAGAGAGGCCTTAGCCCAGCAGTGGGCATAGTAACAGGCTGTTTACTTTTATAACATTGCGAAATCACGATCGCCAATACACACTACACACTGACAGCGTGTTCGACAGCAAAAACGCGTTCCGAATTTTCCATGTGACCACCCACTCAGTCAACTTTGTCATATCACCAGTCCTTCACCCACCTGCGTAGCCTTTAACTGTGCCCTTCGTAGCCTCAGCGACTTCTAAGACAAGACTAGATGACGCTAATAGTTTTTGAGTTCCAGACCAACCTATAGTGTTTGAGTTACAAATTTCGCGAATCTAGAATAAATAAAACTAAAATATATCACAAATACATACCAGAAATTCGAGTATCTGCCATGTGACAGCAACATCGGAGCCACGATGGGAAGGTTTTTGCTTATCAGAATCTTCAGAGTGTCGTTTTCGGTCAATATCACGTCGGCGTCGACCATCTGAAACAAAACTCACGATTGTTGCAACCAATCTGCAGTCTACTTATCCATAAACATGGGCGCCGGCGGCTGGGTGCAGCGAGGTGAAGAAAGTACATCTGTACTTATTATAAAACAAAATCCCAAAACGCAGTCTGTCTGTATGTAATCGATTTTCTCAAAATCTACTGAACGGATCTTTGTACGGTTTTCTCTAAAAGATTGTGCAATACTTCCGGATGGTTTAGGTATAATAGTACATATCGGTATTATGTAAATTGTGTTGAAGAGATCGCGCAGTTGTTAAAAAACTTGCTTGCTGGGATCTTTAGTCGCGTGCGCTGCGTAAACCAGCAGTGATACGCTAAAGTAATGTACTAGAGAATTGTAGATCTATAAAACTACTACAAAAAGTCCGCGATAGTCCGCTCTATCTCTTATGAGACTCACATTAATTACTTTTATGTTTAAAATTTGAATTCTAGAAAAAAATTGTGACACGCAGGTTTCGACGCGGGCAAAGCCGCTGGCACAGCTAGTAGATAAATAATAATCCTATCCTGAAAATATTCCAGGCAGCGCCCATGTCGCTGAAACTACTTACAAAGACGTAGTCCGCCCACTTCTGCCTTGCGAAATTCAGTGAATCTTCGCGCAAGTCAATCACATGCTCGTGCCTTTGGGGGCTCCAGGAGGCGGGGGTCGTCTCGTCTTCATACAAAGGTGGACTGGTGGTGTTGGCCACTATGAACACATCGTGATATTCCGAGCTGAATTGCTGTTGCCAATAATTCAGAATGTCGATGCTATCGTCACTAGAATGGTCGAGCAGGAACCTTTAACAATACATTGTTTAATCATACCATGTGACCGATAATGAACAAGTATTAGAAGAAAGGAGAAAAGAAAGAATATCGTATAAATTAAGATAAAAGGCGAGTGGTCGAAAAACTAAAAAAATTGCACACACACACAAAACGCGCGCGCGCACGCAGGCACACGTGTATACACTTATATAAGTCCTGTATATATTAAAAAAGAACATCTGAAATTTGATCTTCAGTTTAATCGTCTAGTTGATATATAATTTTGTAACTAGTGATAAGAATTATTCTTTGAAAAGAGCGACCGCCGAGTTTCTCGCTGGTTCTTCTCGGTAGGAACAGCTTAACCAGCAGTAAAGTAAAGTGAATCGTCAGATTCAAAAGCTCTTGTTTACAAGTTAACTTGAAGAAAGAATATTTTGAATTAGGTGAATGAGCGGGGCGCCCAGCAATACGGGTTCACACCTAGTGCAGGGGTTGTTCTTAGTGTATAATGGAACATTTTATATCAATAAATATTTTCATTTACATTTTCATTTTTAATTGTAACTTATATATTCCAGAAATAAAAACAATTATAAAAAGTTCTTTAATTCTGGAATATTTTCTTTCTTGAAATCTCGAAAATAGAATAACATTATACACGTTTCATTTTTGATTAAACTCTGTTCTTAATTGCGTCCTTATTCCTGTTCTAAAGAAATATTTTCATAATAAAAACTGATAACTTCAATCAATTATGTTATTTGCTCGAACCAGATATCGAATTTGATTGAGTTATTTAAACGAATAGGATATTTATAGATATCAACTTAAATAACATAAACCATTTCATTATTTATCATAGAATCCCTTATAAAAAGTAAAGTAGCGGCTTGCTACAATCCTACAGCTGGGAATAGTATCCTCTCTCCGTTTCTGGAGAGAAAGGTTGGAGCTAAGACCTACCACGCTGCTCCAATGCGGATTGGTAGGTTACACATATCTCCAGAATTCTCTAGAGATATGCAGGTTTCCTCACGATGTTTTCCTTCACCGAAAAGCGTGTGATAAATTGCAATTATCAATTAGACACATGAGTTTAATTAGAAAAGCTCATTGGTGCCTGCCCGGGTTTGAACTCGTGTTCCCCTCAAAAGAGGCTTACGGTCTCACCGCTGGGCTATCACAGCTCAGAATCCCTTATAATTTTATTGAATAGTTTAAGAGTTTTCGAAAATGAAAACTATGTGGTATAAAATTAATTAATGTCGGTTCTCCATAAGGGTATAATGTTCTACTACCCGTGTGAAGCCAGGGCGTGTCTATTAATATTATAAGTCCCGTGAGGACAAGATTTCAAAATCGATAGTCTAAAATAGGTCAACAGGCATGCGTGCTTTTTGAAACCTGCGCGAAATGCGCCGTTGCAATTATGCAGGTCTACAACGATTTCAAAATGGCGTCAATTTTATTCTGATTCTATTTTATATCTTTTTTGTTGAGGTTATATACATTTTATATATATGCCGTGATGGTACTGTGGAAGCTGTAAATCCATATGACGACGTCCATTTCTCTTATAAAGTTAAAGACTCGTTACCCGCGGTGCCATAAATCATTGGGGCGCCAGGGTTCGGTGGCTTATCGATAACTGCTTAAAACAAATATCTGAACGAAAGAGAAGTGGCGAGTAAAAACATCAGTATGTGGAAACAGTGGAACAATTGATACACACGGCCACTGCAAATGTGGAAATTAGGCGAAAATATGTTTCATTTTACGGCGCAATTAAAGACTTGCAGAAAGAAAATTTATAGTGATCGCCTTGACGAGGTGTGCCGTGTGGTATCCGGCTGCATAGAATAGACTCTCATTTCTTACCGTGTCGTAAAAGGCGACTAAGGTAAGTTGGCGTCAGGCAGGCGGCCGGTCGTAAAATACGCAGCCAAATCATGTGACAACATGTTTGTAACATGTTGTGCCGATCCCACTTAAACTGGGATAAGGGCAGGAGAATGATGATGCATTGACGTCAGTGTAGGTAAAGATAGCTAAAGCGACTCAGACTCGGAAAAAGATTAAATTATTGTACCTAATTAATTTTAATTTTTTGTAATATTAGTATAAGTGAAGTGAGTATTTACATCAATAAATATGTAATTATAATAGTTTTCTTCTTATTTCACTGTTTCTTTTTTCATAACCCAAACATCGACACGTCACTATGTCACTATGCCTTGCCCTATGTAAGGCTCGACTGACAGCGCAACAAAGGATGTCCTGTTTCCATAATTTATTATCCCACGGGCAGCGAGTCTTTGATACTACTATAGTCGCAAATTTGAATTATGTTCCAATGTTATTTTAAAAATTATGAATCTAGATATTGAGTTTTAATAAGATCATCCTCTAAATTTAAAACTCAACTATAATGTCAATGAACTATTATCAACACTACCCAGTAAGTTATCAAATGGACGTACCAAGAATACTGTATAGTACTGTACTGTATCTAGAATCTCCAAATGCTATATGCACTTTTGTGTGTTGAATTTCATTAAAAAAATTTAAAGATTAATTTGCTCTGATTTTAGAATATAATATGCTTGAATAAATAAATAACATGTCAACTTATTTGCTTTTGAAATTATAATATGAATGGCTAAAGTAGATTTTTATAAAACTGTAATAAAGAAAAGGAAAATAAAACTACAATAAAATAATGCTGTGGACTGTTATAAGAAAGTTGACTTCTTTGTTGAACAAGAGGAAAATGAATTACCAATTTTTTTATTTATTAAGTCTCAGGTTGATAAGATTACTGCAAAAATAACAAATATTTTTAGCTAAATAAACAAAAAAAAAATTATACAAGTAAAAAAAATTGAGTAACAAGCTAAACTATTAAATTTTTTTTTTTTACAATACCTTGCACGATCTATAAAATATTTTATTTCGCTTTTGCACATATTTTGTATAAAGCTCATTTAGTCTACAATCTAAATTGAATACTAATTTTAATTATTATAAATTTATTACTATGTCATAAACTATATAACCATTTCATTTTGTTTAAAATATTGAAGAATCATTATGAGTTTATTGCCTTACTTTGTGATCAAGATCTATCAAGATCCTGACGAAGATGCCTGACTTGATCTTTATAAGTTCTAATTCAGATTTAAATCTCCAATAAGATTTCAACTTGTGTCATTTAAGAGAGTACCGCTCTACAGTATATCTATTTAATTTTGACAGTACTAGATTTAAATTAAAAATTGTTATTTCCAGAGAAATATATAAGTTTATTGATTCAACATTTATTTATTTATAATAAGATAATTCACAAAGCATCTTATATATGGATGTCAAGCTCTATGTTAAATGCTAGTCGCATTGCAGTAAAGTTATTGATTTGCCGGGATGCACTTCAGCGCATGGGGTGGCGCATAAGGGTGAGGGCTGGGGCAGGCGCATAAGGGTGAGGGCTGGGGCAGGCGCATAAGGGTGTCGCATTGCGTATGTATCGATCGACCTAAATATGGGAGACGCAATTAAGAACAAAATGTATGGTTTCGCCCTTAGCACTTACCTTACATACAGCCGGTCTTTGGGATATGACTGATCAACTAATGCCGAGAGAAAGTACGGAAGAGTATGAGCCTTGTTGCGGACCAGAACGGATATTCCAATAGTCGGCAGTTTACGGGACAAGGCGTCTTGAAAATCGGCATTTATACACCTGAGAAAACTTCCACCGAAAAATATTACTATTATTACGTACTTGACGTAGAAAAACGACATTTTAAATGATTTTTTTAAAACATTAGTGAGAAATGGTTACACTTCCGCACACAAAACAGAACCGTTCTCACTGATTGTTAAAAATCGAATGACTATGATTTGAAGTTGGAACGAACATTACATACTTCGACTATAACATAGAATCATGTGTTACGTGTTATAGACTAATAACATAGAATGGGTTTCCTGTTTGACGTATTACAGCGAGCAACACTCATAAAGACAATGGAATATATTTTAAACAAAATAAAAATATCGTAACATTATTTAAACCTTAAGCTGTACTTAACGTGAAGAGAAGGAAGGATAATAACAAATATTAATTTAGCAAATGTCAAATTTGGCAGCATACTGATAAGGATAAATCTTTAGTATGTTAACTGTAAAGTTAAGAATGATTTAGTTTAAATTAGTCACTCTTTTATTAAACTCTAACTATAACCATTGAGCAGGTAGGTTAGGTAAACATCTCGGAGACTCCGTGAACTGATAAAAAAGAATGGTACCTACTACCTAATCTGAAATCATTATCTACAGAGACGTTCATTTTCGTTAAATTAATAAAAAGGAAATTATAAAACAATTTTAAACGGTAAAGGCACTCTTAAGAATATTTTTAATTAATAACTATGTATATTTAATGAATTTTATATTGAGATAAATGAAGTTTTTTTCTTCGAAAATTTTTAGAACAGCACTTTTGTAGGAGGTTACACTGCTAAAAATTTACCGTTTTTTTTCCAAAATAGTACTATACTATTTCTTGTTTATTTATTATTGTATTGTTCTGTGTATTAAGAACACAGTAGTATTCAACGCAACAAATATTTTTAACAGAATTTTGCTTCGTCGACTTGATTGATCGATATGAAAAGAAAAATGAAGTTGAATAGAGTATTTCGACAAAAAAAATACCTTTAACACAGATGTGTCGAAATCGCCTTGTAAATATCAGACTGAGGTTGGACGGGAGGTTGCGGGAGCAGACCTATTTAATTTTTAGTAAAGAAATTATTAAAGTAATTAAATGAAAGTATATTCGTGTCATGATCCCATTGAGACGGTTTTTCTTGATCGATAATATTATTATGCTATGAACCATTGTCTTTATTACTTTTTAAGCGTTTTATTTTTTATCTTGTTGGGCTTTTCGGAAACTGACGTAGTTTTTCGTATAAATAATAAAATTTTCCATACTTATAGTGCTCTTTAGCTGTCACAACTTCGTGCGACTTTATGACTTCACACGTTTTTTGGTAAAGGAAATTCTGGGGGATATGTGTAACCTACCAAGCACGTATCATCACGGAACAGTGAGATGTGTCTTGGCTCGAGCGCTTCTCTCCAAATATGAAGAAAGGAGGACCATGCTCAGCAGTGGAATAAGAGGCCGTTACTATAGGGCTATTTATTTATTTCATGTATCCCACAATTCAATTATAAAAATAGCTCGTATTTAATGTAAGGACTTACAGCAAAAATGTAAGATTTGGTCGCGGCAAAGCCAAATATTGAGTTACACGTACGCAAGTTTGCACAATACCATGAATTCCTAAAACTGTGTGTGCTTCGCGAAACTAATTTAAAAATTCTTATTATAAATTAACAGCAAAAAGTATAGTGTAGTGAAAAATAATATAATACTATTCTTAATCGTATAATCCCATCACTCCAGCTATGCGAAATCAGTCCTATGCTTATATATGGGAAATGTGTCTTCTTTTTCTTCCAATAGGGCAAATTGCTTACCAGCAAAGTACGAACAAACAAGGCGTTGGGATTTACGCCTGCCATCTCGAGATAAAATACTATTAATTTAATTAAAATACTATTAATCTTCTAGAATTTTTGCCTGTATGTCGTTTAGACTCCGAAACGGCAGGAGGTTTTAATGTAATTTTCAGACGATCTCTAGAATGACCCAGCCGATTATCCTTTAAAGTTTGGCGAAGATCGGAGCATTTTGCGACCTGTTGAATTCTGTTTCGAGGGGAATTCGAAACCATACTGAGCCACGACAACTCTTGGCCGAACAGCTAGTACGGAATAAAAGACAAAATGCGATAATAATTTTATTAGCTACGTACAGAATCCGTTTCTCGGTTAATTCATAGTCATCTTATGTCGTCAATAAAGCGTATCTCTTAGGTAATACGTTTTTTGTTTTTTTTTAATATATATTTTTTATTATTTAACGAGATCTAATTCACCTTACAATCTATCAAGAACTCCGTTCGCTTAATTAATGTGGTCGCAGTGTCTTTTAGAATAATCCAATATTAAATTTAATTGACAGATCAGGAAGTTAAAAGAATCTTCCGATTTTCTAGAAAGAGACATGGAAACGTGAAAATTGGTGTTATAAGAATGTAAATATATTTAAAAATATTTATATGTATATGTAAAATTTATATGCTTAAGATTAAAAAAATAATAGAAATACAAAAATAATATCTTTTGGATAAACAATACGGTACTTTATCTAACAATATAACAATAATAAATTGAATAACTTTTATCGTTTCACATTTAATAGACTAAAATGTTTTTCTTTGAGAAATTAACAAGCGAAATATAAGATAATAACAAAAAATATTTAAAATGTCGATAGATTCATCTCAAGATTAAATAATAAAAATATTCTATCAATTTAAAATTTAAAACGAATGGAAATATAATTGATTAGTGATAACATTCCAATAGATCCATGATCATTCCTCGAAGTTAACGAGCGTGGTGTTGTCCACGTAGATGGTGTCCGTTTTCCGTATCTGGGAGGGCGGCAGGCAGAACGGGGGGGGATGCGACCAGAAGCCGTTCTCCGTGCAGACGATGGACGCCTCCCCCACCATGTCGTAGCCCGGCTCGCAGGAGTAGATGACCAGGTCGCCGACCGGGTGCTTGCCGTCCTTTGCGGAAGCCGCCAGGAGTCGGCCCTTGTCCGGCACCAGCGGCTCCGGACAGTAGATCGCTGTAAAACATCCGATCTATATTCAAAACATTTATTCAAAGTCAATTCGTAAACAACTGCTTTATCTTGCGAATTATCTACGTTTAAACAAGAGTTGAAGAGGTAAAGTAACAGCCTGTTACTATGTCCGTATGTGGCGAATTATTGGAGAGGCCTATGTCCAGCAGTGGACTGTTGTAGGCTGATGATGATGATGATGATGATGTTACTATGTCCATTGCTGGGCTAAGGCCTCCTCTCTCCGTTATTGGAGAGAACGATTGGAGCTAAGACCTACCACGCTGCTCCAATGCGGATTGGTAGGTTACACATATATCCAGAATTCTCTAGAGATATGCAAGTTTCCTCACGATGTTTTCCGTCACCGAAAAGCGTGTGATAAATTGCAAATATCAATTAGATACATAAGTTTTAATAGAAAAACTCATTGGTGCCTGCCCGGGTTTGAACCTATGTCGTCTCTAGAGAGTCGCACGGTCTCACCGCTAGGCTATCACAGCTTCAGTTGAAGAGGTCGTTTAACAACAATTTTAAGTGGGGGTAGTAACAAACCGGTGTCGATTGTAGTTTAGAGGGGGAAAGAGGTATAAAAAGCTGTGCCGGGTATCAGAGCCAGTCCCATGCCGAGACTCGAGACACCTGCGATAAGTATGAAAGGGGCGTGCACACACAACACAAAGGATCCGATTTTCTACACTCAACTTTGGAAATCTAACGGGACGCTTTATGCGGAGTCATAAGTTCCAACGGTTTACAAAGGAGGATGCATTGGATCGTGCAAAGCGGAAGCAACTTAGCAGGAAGTTTTAATATTCAAATTCAAATTCAAAATATTCTTTATTCAAGAAAACTTATAAACAAGTGCTTTTGAATCAACTTTACTGCTGGTTCGGAAAGCTGTTCCTACCGAGAAGAACCAGCAAGAAACTCAGCGGTTGCTCTTTTTAAAATATAAATCTTAGAACAAGTTACATTTATATATTACTGTCCTGTACAGGGTAGAAGTGCACCTATATCCACACATCCTTATCATCTAAGTATCTTCAACAGTATAGTAGGCTTTCTGTATCAGCCTCTTTTTAACAGTGTTTTTAAACTGCTGTAATGGCATGACCAAAATTGATTTCGGAATTTTATTATAGAATCTTATACCCAAACCCACAAACGATTTACGTACTTTTGCTAGGCGCAAAGCAAGAGTCGCAAGCTTATGTCGGTTCCTACTTTGTCTATTATATACATCACCTATCGTTTTATAATTCTTTATATTTTTATTTACAAATAGAAATAGAAAAACTCATTGGTCTCACCGCTGGGCATTCACAGAAAAGGCATTCACTCTAAAAGGGATAAAAGCTAGGGGAAAGAAAGGTCTTGAAAATATTTCGCTTACGCAGGCATTGCGGCGCGTCGGCGGACCAGCGGCCGTCAAGCTCGCACTCGAGGCCGGGTGCGCCCACCAGCCTGTAGCCCCAGGAGCAGGCGAACACCGCCCTACCGCCCAGCGAAGAGTTGTACTCCACCACGTTGAGGTGGGCGCCCGCCGCGCGTAACCCTGGGCAGAAGCGCTCCACGCACGTGGGCGGTTGGCCCGACCAGCGCCCTGCCAACCACCGACAACGTCAGTTGCCTAATGACCATTCATTTCATATTCTCCACACTTGTGATAAGGGACTCCGACTCAATACGTTAGAGCAACTTGAGATAATAAAAAATAACAATGGTCACTTAATTAACGAGCAAGTAAATGTATCTAATTCCGTTTTGCTACATGTGTTCGGAGGGGAGGGTATTGGTGGGGGTTGAACTATTTAAGACTGCTTGTATGGGTAGCGCGGCGCATTACGATTTTTGTCGTGGAGCCTATCCTCCTGATGATGCTTCGGTTTCGGGGCGAAACGATCGTCGAGATTGTGGTGGTGGGTGTGTGTGCTGCTTTTGTGTGCGTTGTTGCTGGTGAATTGCGCCTTGGGGTGCGTGTGGTGGCTTGTCCTGCATGTATAAGGTACGTAGATTTTGCCTGCTTCATACACATTGTCTTTGCATGCATTCACTTAACCCGTCCGGATTATAGCAAAGTAGTTAGTTCTGTTTTATTACCTCTTTAAACGTTTTTTAGAAATCTTACTTCGAGAAATCTGAGGCACACCCGAACCCCCTTATTTCAGTTGCTTCAACCTACATCCCAGTTAGGTCCGACCACCGAAAATATAGGCGTCCAAAAGCGTCCTATATGACCCCGACGATCAAATGACGATCGCAAACACAAAAACACGTAATACACACACAGCGTCTTCACCGGCGAAGATGAGGTCCCAGTTTCCTGATGTCGCTCGGTCGTGGCTTCTCCCCACCCTTCCGACGTCGCAATGAATAATCAAAGCCCTCCACTACGCCCTAAGCCGTTGTTCGGTCTCACAGGAGGCAACCATAGGACGACGTTCCCCGAGGTTAGTAGAGCTTCTGCGCTCGCTATTCTCTGTATTTCGCAACCTCGACGATGCTTCTGCGCTCGCCCGTCCTGCCCGGTTACGGTGTAAAAGCCGTTAGGGCTAACAGTATACAGTCAGTTCGGGAAAAAAACCGACATTCAGTTACTATCGATGACGCCGTATAGACAGCTCATGAATAAGGGCCCGTTAGGCTTACTAGGTTAGGGCAACTAATCAGGCTGACCTGATAGCATAAAACGTGACGATAGTGGATGTACCACAGCAACCTTGTTATACACATAAGACAGTGGACGGTAGAAGGTAGACGGACAAAATTGATGCAGCAATATTTTGTATTACTACCCACCAATATATTAAGCAAAGATCGAACATGGGTTGGCATGTGTGTATCTTACCTTGTATATTTATATACAAGACACATTCATGAACATACTCACACTAACACTAATTTACAAAGGAAACATTACACTGTCTCAGACGCACACACGTCAGTAACACGAGAGCCTTTGGTGAGAGTGGACGTGTACTGACATGTTGTTATTTGTAGTGCGTGTTTTGAGCGTGTGCTATATTCATACAATAAAGCGATCAGTACAGTGACTATATCTGGTTTCTATGCATTAAGCATACAACTTACGATTGTTTTAATTCAAAGATGTATTTGGCTTCGAACATTCATTCTCCTACCTTCATTCTAAGTGGATTCTGCACAATATATTTCCATCTTCCAAATTACAACGAAAAAAAAATTCCGTCCCTCACCGTCCCCCATACAGTTGATGACAGCGGATCCGTTGAGATGATATCCCGGCCGGCAGCTGAAGTGGACCGCGTTGCCGAGCCGGGAGCCTTGTGCGAACTGGTGGATGTGCGGGGACGTGACGTTGATCGGCGGACACATTATGCCTGATACAAAAAACATCAGCATTTTACTTTTAAATATCAGCATTTTACTTTTAAACATCAGCATTTTACTTTCAAACTGCCTATAAATCTACTAGCGAGGAACGTCGCCCTAAGGGCGGCTGTCGCCAGGCCGTCTTGAACGTTTAGATTTATATGATTCTGTAATGTTAAGGTTTCTAGTTTTGTAGACACATATTATAATTCACAGGAAGAAACAAGCGTTCTTTTTTTCTTAGGACGACGTGTAGCGGTCATCCTCGTAGACAAGGCTTCTAATTGGACGCGGATTTGCAGTTAATAAATATACTGTACTACTAGTGATACTCGCATCGTATATCTTTAATTACCCTCAAAAATGCAACTCTTGCTCTTAATGTTATCCGATTTTAACATACTATTGATTATACACCGTTTCGGCGTTATTATTTTTATTGATAGGTCCCTATGGCTTGGACGCACTGGCCTTAAATATAAAGGTTGTAGTAATTTCAACAAAACGCCGCATCTAAGACTTCGTTGTTATTTAATTTACACTACCGACGCAATGAAATATTGTTTAACATATATGCAACCTGGTACGCTCTTCACCACTTTATCGCATCGGGAACTTCCTTTGTGCGTTGACTCGTTGCAATTTAGCCAGAACTTGTTTGATATATATACATTGTTGTTCATTAACGCTCTATATTATAATCGGAAGTTGGTAACTCTGATACTGCGTTACTGGTCCTAATAGCTGGTTATAAAATGCAATAAAAATTTATTATATACACACTAAAGCTTATATTGTGAAGCAAGGTCTTAAGCACATTAATTCACACTAAAGCTTATGTTTCGAAGAATGGTCTGAAACAGATAGGTTGTTGATAAAACTGTGTGCGTATGTTACTTGAATGAGAGCCATAAGAGCTATCTATGATATTATAATAAATATAAAAATAACTATAAATAATATATTTAGTAACAATATATATAAATATGTATTTATGTATGTATAAAATTAAAAAGAAATAGATATAAGTGTTATTCAGTAACATTATGTAAAACGGTATGTGAGATCAATCATGAATGTCTGTGTGTATGTATGTATGAATGATATTTGTATGTCCTTTTGTGAAAAGTTAAAAGTAATAGGCATATTTACAGTAGCGAGCTATACGAAGACTAATATACACATGCGTCTACTGAGTGTGTATGCGAATCATCGAATTGCATATAATAAATATCGCGATAAATAACGCACACACACACAAACACACAATCGTCTTTGTTCAGTTACTTGCAATATTATTATTTTCCTTACTCGGTTAATGTAAATATCTAGTTATGTTCTTATTGTATGGTTTTACTGTTTCCTAAATAATTATTATCTGTAACGCGGTAGATTACGAAATAAAATAAAAAATATTCACATATACTAAACATGATTTGATGTACGTCATAGATAAATGGGTAAAAAATAACGACAAAATTCGCTTTTCATATATGGTATCACTGGCTGACTAGAACAATGAATATTGAGATTCGACTTGATACAGGCGGTGAGGATGGCAGGTGTATGGTGTGCGGTGTGTGCTGTGTGGTGTGGTTTGGTGTTGTGTGGTGTCGTGTGGTGGCGTGAGGTGTCGTGTGGTTTCGTTTGGTATCGTGTGGTGTCGCTTGGTGTCGTGTGGTGTCGTGTGGTGTCGTGTGGGGTCGTGTGGTGTCGTGTGGCGGCACATGCACTAGGACTCACTAACAACTTTAATGGTGACGGTATTGGTGCTGCCCGCGGGCGACGTGCACGTGTAGCTGTCGCCGTGGCGGGCCGACACACGCGCCAGCACCAGCCGGTAGTGCAGCTCGGGCTCGCCGGCGCCGCCCGCCCACGCTGCACCGCACACACACACTGCCACGTCATTATCAACAACCAACAACAGCCAATCGCTGACCGACAGCTGTACTGTTACTGGGCTCTTTGATATTTTAAAGTTACCTTTAATTGTAGTGTAGTGAGAGTCACCGAGTATTTCTATCTAAATCTACAAATCTTTATACGTAGCAATATATCGAATTCCGATTGGTATTTATTTTATAGCAAAGTGACATCATTTATATAGATAAGGTGTAGGGTTTAACAAATTTAACTTTAACCGTCCGAGAAAGAAAAAGGAATATTTTGGGAAATATTCCTCCAATATTATTGATATTTTGATAGAATATGCTTAGCATCACCTCGCCTCAACATTCAAGAATCGAGATTGCAAAGAACTCAGCCACTTATAGGCGTAGATTCTCCTTTTTTCTATCGAGCTGAAATCCCGATTGTTAATTTGCAATTCAATTTTAATACATGTAAAAAAGTAAAGTATAATAAGTAACGGCCAGTAGGCCTACCATGAACTTTTAGAAATAGATTCAATTCAAAGTCAGTACCTAAACCCAACCACTTTTTTTTCGTACCATGGAGTGTTTTTGAAAAGGAAAATGTGATATGAACTATAGATAACGCCCTTTTACTCTCATTTTTTAGCACGCATTGCGAACGCTCATTCGTCAACGACTTAAAGTGGTCGTCTTTAAGACGTCATGGTATGATAAAGCAAAAACAATATCGTTTACGTCTTCAATTGAGTCGCAATAAGAGTTCATGGTAGGCCTGCTGTTACTATCTCACAGCTGGGCATAGGCCTCCTCTCTCCGTTTCTAGGGAGAGTGGTTGGAGCTAAGACCTACCACGCAATTTGCTAATATCAATCAGGAACGGTTCAATGGAGAAACTCATTGATGGCTGTTTATAGAGGGGTGGTGTTTCTGGAATCACAAGCTGTTTTCTTACCGGCGTGGTGGGTCGTGGGGTGGGTCCAGCTCCAGTCGGGCGAACCGAGTGCGCGCGGCCACAGGCAGTCCAGCCAGAGGGTGCTGCCGGGGTACACGAACAGCTCACCACTGGGCTCCACCACCGCCGAGCCCGCCACCGCCACGAACTGCACCGAGGGTGGTGCGCCGTCTGCGGACACCACCACCACATACCATACTGAACACGCTAACTGTTTACCCTCACATCACATTTTGAAGTAAAACTTATTCACTCTAGCTTGACTTGGATAAGATCCGATGAGATCCTTATCTTCAACATAATTTTTCTGTTGTGCTCGCTGTCATTATGAAATAATATACCCGCACTAACTTATTATTAATACTTTGTTCTGATTTGGTTTGTTTTATGTATAAGGTAATAATTTATGTGTATTCAGATAAGTAATAGTTTAGAGGAATGTGCAATATCCAAACAAGTCGGCAAGGCTTATGGATATGAAGAAAGTAAACTGTAAAGCATTAGATGTAATTTGTTTATAAAAAAAAGTAACGGCCAGTTAATATCCCACTGCTGAGAATAGGCCTTCTCTCTCGGTTTTTTTTTGGAGAGAAGGATTGGAGCTAAGACCTACCACGCTGCTCCAGTGCGGATTGGTAGGTTACACATATCTCCAGAATTCTCTAGAGATATGCAGGTTTCCTCACGATATTTTCTTTCACCGAAAAGCGTGTGATAAATTGCAAATATCAATTAGACATGTAAGTTTTAATAGAAAAACTCATTGGTGACTACCTGATTCGAACCCATCATCGTCTCTTAAGAGTCGCACGGTCTCACCACTGGGCTATCACAGCTTATTATTGAATTTGGATACCAAAAGTAAAATTAAAGCAATCTGAACTCGAGAAGAAGATAATTTAATGAAGGTAGAAAGAGAGAGTTGCATTTCGTTTATTAATGTAGGGCAGTGTTTCCCAACTTTATTTGTGCCATGTCCCACCCCATGTTACTAAAATTCTTTAACCCCATAGGTAAATTAAATTTGGTTAAATTTAGCACCGAAATCAAATGGCTTTTAAATGGCCCGGAGCGAAAGATTTGAATTCGTGTCGAGTCCGTTTTCGAATTGAGTCTCTGAAACAACAAAATAGTTTCCTGCGGCGCGTGGGTATTGCAATACGCATTTTATTTGTTCTCGAAAGAGACGCGGGAACATTTCATGACATTTACCTTGGTGTAAGGGCTTCAATTGCTCCAAATTTGATTAATATTGGTCCAGCATAATTATAATATAATAACTCTATGAATCAGCCGAGTTTTACCTGTATAGTTAGTGATCACTGAGGTGGGCACGCATTTGGGCAGTCTATTGGACCATTCCCCGTTCTCGCAGCGCAGCGTGTTGTCCCCAGTCAGCTTGTACAGCCCGAAGTGCTTGCATCGAACAACGATTATAGAACCGTGGGGGAAGTACGTATCGATCTGTTCAAAAGTTCACAGTGAATCCACGTCACATAGAAGCTATAAATCTATACTTATTATAAAACAAAGTCCTAAAAAGCTGTCTGCCTGTATGCAATCGTTTATCTCGAAATCTACTGAACGGATTTTTGTACGGTTTCCACCAAAAGATAGTGCAATACTATCGGATAATTTAGGCAAATAGTACATATCGGTATTATGTAAATTGTGTTGAAGAGATCGAGCAGTTGTTAAAACACTTGCTTGCTGGGAGATTTAGTCGTGTGCGCTGCGTAAACCAGCAGAGTTACGCTAAAGTAATGTACTAGAGAATTGTAGATCTATAAAACCACTACAATAAAGTGCGCGACAGCATATCTCTATCTCTCATGGTTAACTCACAATAACTTCTTTTATGTGTAAAATTTGAATTTTAGAAAAATACAGTGACACGCTGATTTCCGCGCGGGCGAAGCCGCTGGCACAGCTAGTATAATTATTTTTTTTTTATTTCATCAACAGAGTTATAAACTTTGAGGTGAGGTGGAGCCTTCTTTTAAGCATGGAGACGCTTGTGCCGGAAGACCGTTCCGCTCCTGGCAGCTCTTCCATCGCATTATCTATACTATACAATTGACGTAAGAGTGGATGAATGTGTTATATGAATATTATTTATACTAATATATAAAGCTGAAGAGTTTGTTTGTTGTTTGAACGCGCTATTCTCAGGAACTACTGGACTTAAAAATTCTGAGTGTAAGATAGTACATTTATCGAGGAAGGCTATAGGCTATATACCATCACGCTAAGATGAATAGCAGAGGAGCGGCAATCAAAATATTGCGGAAACATTTCCCGCGCGCTCACGGCGAATACAGCGTTAAATAAGTTTTATATTGATGTAATAACAGCAATAAATAAGAAATAACATTCAATAATACGTCGTGTTATTAAATCATTCCTACGCAACGATACGCCACATATGTTTCACAAAGTTGTTCCCCTCTAAAAGTTCTTAATAAAAATCAGCGACAGCATGTGTCTAGCTTTTAAGATTAACCCACTTTAACCATAGTTAATATGTGTTATGATTTACTCAAATAATAAGACTTGCAGTCCACGCGAACGAAGTTGCGCTTATAGGCTAGTATAATATATAGTATAATATATATAATGAAGTGTGTGGATATAAATGTATAGTGTATATGCGCACGCACGCTTGCATATATGTCTAGTATGTGTGTTTGTGATGTGTGTGCGTGAGAGAGTGTGAGTAAGAGAGAATGTCTGAATGAGAATTATTTCTTTCAATACTTTTTTAAATATTATTTTTTATTTGTATATTTATAGAAGCGATGCGTGTTTGTGTATAAGCATACTGTTAGACATTTTTGGGGGTGGATATGTGTCGAGATCGCAGCTCGGGGAGGAACTGCTTTCAAGGCAGGGAACGTAAGAGGAAAAGGGAAATGGAGGGAAAGGTTACGGTTAACCTCTTTTGCAGTGCATTCACCATTTAGTAAGCTTTGATCGATTCTATACGATGTTTCTTAACAAAATAATTTATGATAGTGACATACTACGATACAATATGTTTTTTGTGTTGTTAGCCCTAATGGCTTTCACAGCGTCACCGGAAAGCCGGGCGAGCGCAGAAGCTTCGCCGGGAAACGATATCATATCTTTAAATTTAATACTTAATGAAATTGGCCTTATGAAATTTTAAAAAAGACAGCTGCGCGAGAAACTGACATGAAATAAACAAAATACTTTTTAATTAATTTTTTAGTTAATTTTTGCGCAATTGCTGTTGAATATTCTTCTCGGGTTTTTTTTGCTAACCCTATTGACAACACAATCAATATTTCTTTATTAATATATAATAAATAATAATAATACAATGCAGTGAAAACTCGACCATCCCTATTCTAGGTATACAATAAAGTATATTAGAATAAAAGTGTGTGATTCGTTTAGTGAGAAGCAAGCAATATACGTTAACATTAAACGTGTTATTATTTGCAAGCAGAAACATGGGACCAAGCCGCCACCATTAGTGTCTTTAGCAAACCCTATGGTAGACTAACCGAACGGCATCGGGGGCACCTGAACACTGTTTCTGAAATAATAAATATATGTGTTTATTAATATTTTTGGATATAAGATTCAAATTTAAATTCAAATTCAAAATATTATTTATTCAAGTAAACTTGTAAGCAAGTGCTTTTGAATCGTCAACATCTACTGCTGAATCGGAAAGCTGTTCCTACCGAGAAGAACCAGCAAGAAACTCGGCGGTTGCTCTTTTCAAACAATAGTTCTTATCACTAGTTACATATAGTTATTAATGTCTTGTACAGGGTTGAAGAGGAGCTATAATAAAATTCTATAATAAAATTCCGCAATCGATATTATATTTGCCACTACAGCAGTTTAAAAGCGCAGTTAAAAGGAGGTTGATATAAAAAGCCTACTACTATACTATTGAGGATTATATAGATGATAAAAATGCGTGGATATAGCTACTCCTACCCTGTACGAGATAGTAATAACCAAATGTAACTAGTTATAAGAATTTTATTTGCAAAGAGCAACCACCGAGTTTCTTGCTGGCTTTCCGAACCAGCGGTAGATTTTGACGATTCAAAAGCACTTGGTTAAAAGTTTACTTGAATAAAAAATATTTTGAATTTGAATAACAAGCCCTAACCGCAACCATGTGAAACTTAACTATTAGAAAAAAAGAAGATAACTAATTATTTGCAATAATGCATCGCGGTTTAAGAAACTAATAGACTATACTACTCTATATTTAATTACAACTAATGAGTTAAGTATAACTGGATATCAATATTTTTTTTAATACATAGGACAATTGACACACGTTCTTTCATATTCAAATTAACTTGAAAGTTTTGCATTATGTGTGACGATTGGTAAATATATACATATATGTTTAAGTAAATACTTAATAAAAAAAGACATCTAGATCCGAAGAACCACTAAATCGACTAAGAAATGTTGGTAGGAACCAAACCCGCGACTCTCGAGCTGAAAGCAGGGTCACTGACCGGTGCTCCCATTGGCCAGTCAAAAAACCACATTCCGGACAAAAAAAAACCAATTTCGCAAATACTTAATTCCGCACTTTTAGCATATGTCGTGATAAAATTCTCATGTCACAGTGATAGTTATCATTCTCCTCCGAAACGGCTTGACCCATTTTTATGAACCTTTTTATGAACCTTTATTCAGTAGATCTCAGAATAGGCTACAATCTATTTTTCATATGTACCTTTAAGTGATAAGGGTTATACACCTAAACCTTTTTTTTGTAGAGTATTTTTTTTATTATGTACACTAAAAATTCCCTAGAAATAATTTATATGGTAAGACAAAATTTGCCCGGTTTATATATAAGTAAATTCATATAGCACTCAAACGGCGAATCGTCAGCTCGAGACGGCACATGGATGGTACATTATTCATAAACGTATGGTCTTTTATTTGAATGTAATTAAGTTTATATTCTTACCAGAATAGAGTCATTCTTGAAAGCAATGGCGAGCAGCGGATTCTGGTTCCGGTAGAGGCATTCACGTAAGATAGGCTGGAATCTACCGTCTGGAATAAAAATATTTCATTACACTAGCAGACCCCTGCCGCGTGTAGTTGTATTTCTGCGATCTGCCATATCAAATGTATGGCGCATTTAATTTTTTAAATTGCGATCACTTAAAGAAATTAATTTGAATAACATACAGCTTGGCAAGAAAGTCGTGAAATTAATGGTGGCGCCACAATCGTGCATGTTGTAACACTGTATAGATCAAAACGGTTTTGATACTTGGTTTATTTTTGAACTTTTAATTAATGTGCACTTTGACTTGCTTTCTGAGATGCTATTATTATTCATTATGGATAACGGATTAATAAAGCGCTAAATACTGTATCCGAGAAAAAAATACGATCCATAATATTGAATGTTATGTACTTTTTTATAGATGTATGTCATCACAGACTTTTTTTTTAGTCTTATAAACGCGGAAAAACCCAACCACACATCATTTTGTTACAAGTCATTAATTTAGATTAACTTTTTCAAATTTTTAACTAATTGTCACAAAACCTTAATAAAACTATGCACTAAAACTTTTGTTTAACTTTGACACGAAAAGCTAACTATTCTATAACCTAAACTAACAATTGGTGAAAGCCACATGATGACTCATTCATGGAGACTATAGCTAACACAGAAGTGGCGAGGGACCATGTTTCATATTATGTAAGGATGTTTACATAACGTCAAGTTGTGGTCACCAGGGAAACCTCTAAGAATGCAGGCATGTCTTACTTGATGTGGGAGAACAAAGCGGGCCCACCCAGTTTCCATCGATGCACTTTATCTTGCATATCAGCCTCTCGTTTAGTGGCCCTATTAGTCCTGGGAATTTAACCTGTTAAATAGATATATCGCATCACAGTAAGTGCCAAGTAATTTTTGATTAAAATATATCATATAAAAATTTAAATCATTTTACTGCAATATGGAGTAAAGAATGTTATATAGATACAATCTATATGCTGTGACTTTGTAATAATAGCAGTAATGGCCCATTACAATCCTACTGGGCATAGGACTCCTCTCTCCGTTTCTGGAGAGAAGGGTTGGAGCTAAGATCTACCACGCTGCTCCAATGCGGATTGGTAGGTTACACATATCCCCAGAATTCTCCAGAGATATGCAGGTTTCCTCACGATGTTTTCCTTCACCGAAAAGCATGTGATAAAATGCAATTATCAGTTAGACACATAAGTTTTTAATAGAAAAACCCACTGGTGCCTGCCCGGGATTCTAACCTGTGACCATCTTGAAACAGTCACAAGGTCTCACCGCTGGGCTATCACAGCTCTTGAGTGTTAATATAAAAATCAAGTCAATTATGTTTTTTATCCTAATTTATAGTCTTGTATATAAGATCAGTCCTCGAGCAACACAATAATAGACTTTTTAAAAACTTTCTTTAAAGTTTATGGCTATTTTACTTAACAGAATTTGAACTAACATCATATCATAGACTATTGTACAAGACAATTGGCCCATTTTGTCACCAAGAGATAATAATCAATAACTATTTTTTATAATAAAGATAGCTTACCTCAGATACTTTGGAGAAATCTGAACGAAATCGACTAATATCCAGATTATCATCAATAGATGTAACGTCGGGGAGAGAACATTTGTAATCATCTAAAGCAAACAATACCTTTTATATAAAACACAGTTTGTAACTTACAGTATGCTTCAAAAAGACATTTTATGAAGTAAACAATTGCGTAATTAATATTTTATTTATCACATAAAGGAGGAAAAATGCAAAAGTGGTGGCCAATTTCCTATTTACAAAGTCTTTTTTAAACATTTCTTAAAACTAGTTCAAAGTTTTAAAGTCCAGAAGATACATATTGTTTATTGCAATGATGCAAATATGTCAATGGTTGTCAATTTTGTTGAGGCCTTTGACAAGAACTTTGTCTGCAATGAAGCTACTTAAATAGACTTATTCCAAACTTTTATACAACAACAGCTCCTCAGGTCAACTGCAATACATGACTTAAGGTCAAATCTACATTTGGTACATCAGTCTTGGTTGGTCATACCTTGGAGCTATATCAAGGAAATATCAAAAAAAGACATCATCACATCAGGATATAAAATATAAAAGATATAATCATCTAATGAAAAACAAGGTAAATTTGTGCCAATTGCTGATAGTAGCAATTTCTATCATATCCTTTATAAATTGAGCATTTCTTCAGAAATATGAACATCAATACATTATTAATATCAAATAGATAGACTATATCTTTGATATCAGCTAAACATAAAAAGATGCTTGATTCATAAGTATGAAATGGAATCATTTTCACCATTGTTTTCCACTATATATGTATTTTAAAAATTTATAACTACAATTTGAAATAAGTGTTATAAAAAACACCAGTTTACATACGACAGCAATAGCTCAAACAGTGGTAATTGTAAAATACATATATTTCTACAAGAGAAGGAAAAGTCTTTGACACGAAATCGTCTTGTTTAGATGTACAGCGCGATTAGTATTTTAACATGAAAAAATTATAACAAGACGAAATGAATGTTTTGCGGCTGCGCATACCTATAGAGTATTGATCAGTACGTATTAGTTTACAAGCATACAATTGAATTATGCGTAGTACAGTAGGTATAATAGAAAATATAACACCTTTATTAAATCAGACTTACCAACGGGAAAGGTTTCATTCCTAGGTTGACAAAAACACGTAGTAAGAAAAAGCATCAACAGTATAAACTTGTTCATTTTGATGTTATTATTCGTATCACATAAAAAACGATAAAAAGCACTTATTTAAAAAACTGTTGAAAGTTGTTCAACGCTATGCGAACTAAGACTGTAAACAATAATATTTATATTTTATTCCACCGTCTAAAAGCAATATGTTCGAATTAGACAAGAAACACCGCAGGAATATGCCGCAGAATCTGGAGCGCAGACTCAAACCGCGGATGGCCAATCAATATTAGGGATGTGAATACATAAGCGATTTTTATATTAATCGAACATTTTAATATTATAATCGATTTGCAATAATAGATTTTATAAACATAAATCAATTAAAAAAAAATATTCTACCCTCTTCTTTTTTACTCTTTTTTAATATAAGATTCGTTTTGTTGGATGAACTAATGTAGCCAAAAAAATTCACCGAATTTCGCAATTCTTAATTTTTATTCGTAGTATTCCACTTTATATAATCTCTATTGTATTTTTTTATTAAAACAAGAAACAAATTTTCAAATAGACAGAAAAAAGACGATTATTGCGTTTCAAGTTAATCGATGTTTGTTAATCGATTATTTACTCATCCATTTTTTCCACTCTGTGACATCCCTAGACATTAGTATATAAATATCACAGACAAAGATTACAGTGTACACAAGATTACAGACTAGTTATAATTAATGTTGGAATCACAGACAAATAAGTAGGCTGTACATACAACATGCAAATAGCCTGGGATATGGAAGAATAAAATTTGCGCAGTCCAAAGAAAATAAATTAATTATAAAAAAACACTTATTTTACAACTGAAACTGAAAAACAAGTTGATTATAAAGTTTTATTAATAGATTCATACAAACGTACCGAAAATATTACTTTGATACAATCCGCGATAGAAGAAAATATAAAAAAAAGTAATTCTAAATGTGGAATGTACTATCCGTTCTCATCATGCACTACCTTTATCTCCACCATCTATCTATCTGTATAATGTATCATATATCGTATATGATACATTATACAGATAGATAGATAGATACTATACCAATAACTCCTGACGTTGCTTCGGTTACGGGGCGGAACGATTGTTGAGATGTTGACAATAAATGTGTGCAGTACCAGTGTAATGTTTTGTTATTAGTGGAGGGTAGTGCATAATTTTTTACGAACTAGAACGGATAATAAACTCTACATTTAGCATAAAATGTATTTTCTTTTATGCAGATTATAACAAAATAATTTTTTCAGTACTTTACCTCCGCAAAGAAACGCCTAATTCTATTAATTAAAAGATTGTTGCACAATCAATTCAAGAAAGTTGAAGAATTTTCTATCAAATTTTATTCTGCTTAGATATCAAAGTTGTTTATTAGACCTGGAAGGATTTTAGTAATAGTCAACTTTATACACAGTAAACCTGTAACAGGTTTGTGAGATACATTAAAAATACTCTCTTACGAAATGGCGAATGATAATGCTGCCTAATATACAAACTAGTTATGGATACAGTGTGGTCGCGTGATATATGTCGCGTAAATGTGTTACACTATTTAACTGACGGTGATACGACCATTACCCTAGGAAAAGCTACTCGTCAAGATAATATATTAATTGACTTTATTGTTTATGCTTTTATATAAAATAGAAATAATGAGTTCAACTTGTTTAGCCGCCACATTTACGTGTTTATTTGCTAAGTGTCAACCTCATAATCCACAATGAGTTAGGATTATTTTTCATCACATTTGAATTCATATTTTTGAAATGTGATGTACCTACTTGCGTTATGTAGTTTGAGAAAAGTATCCTTTGCGTACGCTTGCTTGACGATAGCTTGTTGTCTATGGTACTCAGTTTATTCAGTTTGTTTAAATCAATGAACATCAGTATTCAGTATTGTTTGATATATTTGCAATTCATATTCGAGTTCCGTATGAATTCAAAGCACTGAAGTCTGCTAAAGCGCAATTAAGGCCATTGTCATACATATAATAACATATCGTCTACTGCATATAGTACTGATAACGTATTAAAATTATCAAATCAAATCAAATCAAATTAAAATAATCTTTATTCAAATAATCCATTTCAGGCACTTTTGAATCGTCAAGCATGAATATGATTAATGAAGCTACAACTGGTTCGGAATGTTGCTCTTACCGAGAAGAACCAGCAAGAAACTCGGCGGTCAATCTTTTAAATATTTTCAATTATACATTATTAAACCGCTGTCTTGTATGAAGCTGAAAGGATTTTCAAATCCAGGCTTTCTTATCATCCAAATAATCTTCAATTTTGTAATATGCTTTACGTATAAGCATATTTTTTACACTTGATTGGAATCTTTCTGTATACTGGTCTAGAATGGATTGAGGAATTTTGTTATAGAAGCGAATAGCGAGACCAACAAATGAGTTGCTAACTCTGCTGAGTCGCGACGCAGGTATCCCAAGCTGTTTGTGACCTCTCGTATGTCTATGATATACATCAAATTTTGTTTTATACGTACTTATATTTTTCCGTACAAATAGAATATTACTATATATATATATTGTGATGCTACAGTCAGTATGCCACGATATATCACGAGTATATCACGATAATTTATAGAATTTAGGCGTTACATTATGGAGATCCATGATACAAAAGTAATGAAAACATTATTATGCTATAATCCACGGTAAAAGAAACTATATGTACTTAATGCAGAATTCGTAAAAACTCTGCATGCACTACCAGGCACCAATAACATAAAAATGTGTGTGAATAATCATGTATACGCGTACATATACATACGCGAGTTTCTCTTACACTCGGCCAGTTATTATTGACAGAATTGACAGGTTGATGTTAAAATGATAAATGGTTGACAACCACTCGAAAGTGGAAACTACTATGCAAAATTTGTTCATTATTTATTTGATTCTTAATTAGCACTCTAGGGGTATTTCCGAAAAAAAATACGTATAAATATATAAATATATAATAATAAGTGAAATAATACGGTAGCTGGTATTCTAACTTAACAAATAAAGCGTCATAAATGTTTGTCTATCCTTGAAATTTACAATCATCAAGATATCTTACGAAAATCCAGAGATAACAAGGTTTGGGGTAATTGCAAAAGGAAAAATCTTGAAAAAGAATATGAGACGCAAAAGCTACATTCATACACTCTCATTTACTACTAGCTACTTGCCAAGACTGTCGATATTACCTATTTTTTATACTAAAAATATTGCCTGGTATTATAGTAATTCACAAATTTCGGGTTTTTCATAATTACCCGAAAGCACATTCCTAAAAAAAGTGTACAAACGTCAACGTCAACTTATCCCTTTATCTCTTCTTGCGTTGTATCCCGTATCATATGTTCATCTATCCAGAAAGAAGAGAAGAGAAGAATTGTCTAAGAATGTTAAGTAACATAATGCAGATATTCTGTTGTTACTTTAAAAATGCTGAAAGCTGAAAGTATCAGCAATATAAACTCTGGAGACGACATTCTTTTATTGTAACTCGGTAAGATTCTAATGGAACACGTTTGTCAAATACTATATAATACTACCATTAATAAAACAACATAACAGAGAAAATTATTTATTTATTAAAGCATGTACATATATATAATATTCATATAAATTGGTCGTATAACGAAACATTAGCATCATTAACCTAAGCCACTATTAACAGTTATCTTATTTCTTAGGACCTCTTAATCAGCTGGCATACACATATTATAGAAAGACATTTGCAAAGTTAAATTTTTTACCAACCACACTGTTTTTGAATATTCTTAATGTTTATTATTTCTATGAAAGAGGTCCAACGTCTCATAAACAGTTTCGTAACCAGCATAATCCATTTTGGGCATCTTTCATTCATCAGCGAGTTTGAGCTAACTGGCATTATCACATTAATAATACTAAGCTAGTGTATAATTGAAATTACAAAAGTATTTACTATATAATGCAAAAAAGTTCCGACACTTACGTATTGTTATACGTAAGTGTCGGATCTTTTTTGCATTATATAGTAAATAAATGGCAAAAAATTGTATAAAAAATTCGTAGCTTATTCTAAAACTGCGTCCACACGGACGTTAATAAGAAAATCGTATAATATTAAAAGAATCAGATGACATGTTCGAGTTAAGATCAATATTCGAGTTTACGTGTGAGATATCCATAATGTTACCCATACCAGTCCATGTGCTTTGAATTTTATTAAAAAGTCCATGTGCTGTTAACTTTAATGTAAAAATTCTGTCAATTATATACTGCTTTTTCCTTGAAAAATGATTTTTTATTTCATAATTTAGTCCGATATATAAGATTCAAGTTGTTATTGGTGCAAAAGCTTCGAAAGCTTTTAACTTTTGCATTTATCTTATTAGCATATATTTTCACATTAAAAAATTGTGGCAAAGATAAAAATGAGTTTTTTTAACTCCACTCCTATTCAGGAAACATTCAGAATCCGGAATTTGACATCAAACATTATCGAAATTAGAAACTTCCTTATGTAAGTCATACACAGAAAGATAAATTTAAAAACAGGTAGTAAAACATATTTTATATTATTGAATATTTACAGTATAAATCCGACAGTATTATCGATTTTATTTCCAAACGCTTTTTAAATCGTGAAAACCAAGATTTTCGATGTAGAAAATTGGCTAAAAGTTTTTCAAAAAATATTCGGACGATGTGTAAATATAACAAAAAAAAAATGCCACCGTACATGATGATAAATCACTAAATTTTAAATACATTACAAAACAGTGTCTTTCGAAAAGCAAAAAATGTTTACCGCTTTATGTTCCATTCCATTTGTACAAGTATAACAATTTTTTGCAAACTGTTAGGAGTCTTTTAGAGATCTTGCTTTTCCAAAAACTACTTTTTTTCTCCTGTACGTTGATTTAATGAAAAAAACACTACATTTAAACATCTAGTTGTAATAAAGCGTTAGTCATAAGAAAGCACGCGGCAATACTTAATTACATTTTCGTAATTTAATTGATTACAAGTATTACTTTAATAAAATAGGTACATATAATTGTTGCCTTATAATCTACAAATGTTAAGGCCACTTGGAACTTCAGTGCAGTTTACAAAGGTATTGTCTGTTACTTATCAGTTCTAAAGGCTAGACTAAAGAGTTACGTAATATTTTTTTCATCTAGGGTATATAGAGAACATGATACAACACATTCTAACAACAATTATAAATGAGTTACTGTAGGTCTACCATGAAATTTTATATAACGATTCAATTCAAAGTCAGTACCTAAACCGAACCGCTTTTTTTACCGTGAAATGTGGCTTGCATTGGGGTCGTAATGTTTGAAAAGGAAAACGTTATATATCACTCTGTCTCTTTTACTCGAGTGTTTTTATGACGCAATCCGAACATTCATTCGGCAGAGACTAAAAGTGTGCGTCTTTAAGACGTCATTCAAGAACTCTTATTGCGACTCAATTGAAGACGAAAACTAAATTTTTTTGCTGTTTCATACAATAACATTTTGAAGACGCACACTTTAAGTCGTTGCCGAATGAGCGTTCGGAATGCGTCCTAAAAACATTTGAGTAAAAGAGACACAGTTATCTATAGTTCATATAACGTTGTCCTTTTCAAACACACTTCATGGTACAAAAAGTAAGCTTGGATTTAGGTACCAACTTTGAATTCAATCGTTTTCTAAAAGTTCATGGACTACAGGTATCTTTCACACGACAGCGCATTTAAAACGCATTTAAAGCGACGTATTTTTATCGCGCAGTTTTACATTTTAGGCGTTAAGCCGAATATACCATACGAAACTCTTATCTACTCTATAGTTCTTATAACGCCTATTGCGGCATTTTAACGAGACGTATTTTTTACGCCCGTGCGAATGCGCCGTAAGACTGTGTTTTAGCAGATTCCGATGTCGCTTCCAATAGTCGAATATAAGCTGATCCATACTGAATTTTTAAATATCATAAATCCAGATATACAAAAAAGTATAGTTTAAACATATTAATATTGCACGATAGTAAAACACATAATCAAATACAAGAGACGCAAACAATCAATTATTCAATAAGGGGAATAATAAAAAATATTGTTACATCAAAAAGAAACGTTCACCATCGAACTCCGTGTAAAGAACTTCATTTACACAAATAATTTCAATCATCATTAGTAGGCATGTAATAATAAACCCATATAAACAATTGCAATTATTTCGCTTACTATGTCAGGCTTCATGTTAATTGTAAAATAAGCAGAACTGGTTGAAATACTTTTATTCGATATTATGTTGTTGTTAAGCAATGGTAGGTAGATTAAATGTAGCTTGTTTAAAAAACTATCCAAATTGAACGTCACAGTGCGACCCGCATCTTATCTCTCCGAGACACATCCCGTGTGGTAATGTGACCTTGACAATGACCCAAAACGTAGTTACTAGAATTTGTATTGCTTATAGTTAATGCAAAATCTAAAATTTCGATTTATTAACGCCAATTCATTACATGCATTATAACAGAACTACCTTGCTATAATCCGCACGGGTTAAGCGATTGCATGCAAAGCCAATGTGTATGAAGCAGGCAAAAATTTACGCACCTTACACATGCAGGACAAGTCACCACATGCACCCCAAGGCGCCTCCACCAGCAGCAACGCACACAAGCAGAACACACAACCACCACCACAATCTCGACGATCGTTTCGCTCCGAAACCAAAGCATCATCAGGAGGATAGGCTCCACGACAGCCTATCCTGATGATGCTTCGCCTTGGGGTGCATGTAATATGGAATTCCGCAAAGTAACGCCAGCTTCTATAAATCGCCAATTCATTAGGTTTATGTTGTAACCTTAAATAAAAAGGGCACTATATTTTTTCAAACTTTATCCTCATTATAAACAACGACTTGCCCTTAAGTTATCAGTAGCTAAGCGTTAAATATGTAGAAATTATTGTTATAGCACTGGCTATCTATTTATTAATTATTCGAAAAGGAATTCACTGATACCTAGTCTTTTCTTTAGGACTCCTAGGGGACTCTAGGATCTTTAGGGTATCCTTGATAATTTACATATCAGCACTTGGCTGATAATTAGGAAGAGCAGTTAATAATTTTGAAAAATTCAGATTCTGATGTAGGTAACCTGTATTTAGGTTGCCTGCGCTCATTAACCCCGCCGCCCTGGAGAGCGCAAACCAAACCGAACATGTGATTTTTATCTAGTTTATTTCGAGACAATTCCATACTGTTGATGTATATTTTGATGACATTTCTACATTCCTGAACTCCACGTCCGGTTTGCTTTCTGTTATATTCATTTCATTTGGGATTCATATTTTTTTCATTTCGTTACATGAATCGTATCAGAATATACAGAAAATTTGAATAAATGCAATTAACATTATTTTTGAATTTCTAATCGCGGTTTGTAGCAAATAAAGTGTTTATTACCATTACTTTTTGTAAGATGGAACTCAAATTTTTATTGTATAGTCTACAAACACTTAAGTTGGTCATTTAAACCGAATTTTATGAACAAATGTACAAGTTAATAGTCTGACGCGTGTTTTATATATTTATCTACAATATTTTATTAGAATAGAGTAAGAATTTATCAATAGAATCAACGTATTGTACAGGAGCGCGGTTCTTATTAGGAAGTCTTATATCACAATAACCCCGCCTTAAACTAGAGAGCACAATGTGTACACAATAACGGGGCACTGACAACAAATTGAAAGTTTAATATAAGAAAAAAGACTTCATATGGTCTTACTGCAAAAGGTATTCAAATACACGTATGAATTTTAGCTTTGCTTTAACTTTAATCACTTATCCTCGGAATTGGCACAAGAAAGCAATGACAAAGTAACCAGTTATAAGAATTATATTTCAGAAAGAGCAACATCAGAGCTTCTTGTTGGCTTTTATCGGTGGGAGCAATCATTTGAACTAGGGATGGAATTGAAAATCCAAAAGAAACTTATTAATGTTATTTCAAACTTTGGTTAAAAATATGTTTTGTTTTTTTAAATAGACCAGGCACATTGTGGAAATAAATACTTTGTAGCTACAATGGTCAATTATAGCCCGGCAGCTAGACCGTGAGACTCGTGCGAAGTTGTCACGACTTCAAACCCCGGTCAGGCACAAACGAGTTCCTCTACATAAACTTATGTCTAATTCATAATTATTTATAACACTTTTTCGGTGAAGGAAAACATGATAAGGAAACCTGCATAGCTCTAGAGAATTCAGGGGATATATGCACATACCAATCCGCATTGGAGCAACATGGTCTTAGCTCAAACCCGTCTCTCCAAAAACGGAGAGAGGAGGCCTATGCCCAGCAGTGAGATAATAAAAGGAAGTTACTTTACTGCTACAATAGTCAGTCTTATATTCGGCAAGCACCTGTTATAACAATTTTAGCACTGAAATAACACAATTCTACATTTAACCTGTAATTGAATGTTACTGTACTGATTAAAACCCTAGTTATCCTATTCAGTACATATAAAAGTATACAAACTTCCGAATAGACAGTCGAAAAGCCAAGTAATAATGCTAGGCTATTAGGCTAAGCTACAAAGTTTATCCTTGTCTATCCTAGTTTATCCTTGACAAATAAGGACAATCTTTAAGTCGGTACAATGATGCTATACTTATTATAAAACAAAGTCTCAAAAAGCTGTCTGTCTGTATGTAATCGATTTTCTCAAAATCTACTGAAAGGATCTTTGTGCGGTTTTCACTGTGACAATATGGAAAAACACAAACCTTGGAATAAATCTGAACATTTGAAGACTCAAAATATTGGTTGTACCTTACAAAATATATACACTTTTAGAAAATTTGAGAATTTTTCCAAAGGCTGAGAATAAATATAAGTTAAGATTACAAAAGCACCATATATATATATATATATATGAAATATGAATTGACAATATATGGCACAAACAGTTAACTCCTTCCAAGTTGTGAAAAAATGTGGTAAGTTACAGTATCACTTTATCTAGTTGGTTTCAACTTTCATCGTCAATAATAGTTATACATATGCATATAAGGTCTTCACATATAGTCCAATGTCATTCAAAGTACTTTCGAGGCAAGGCTGCCAATTGTCAAGTTTTATTAGAAGCAATGATTACACAAATCATCACATGTTTACATGCAGATACGATGTAATTAAAAACTGACTTTCAATGTGGAGAAACTATAAAATATATTGATAATTTCTTGTTACAGATAACTAATACAAATGGTTGTATATGGACATGTTTTTTTTTATTAAATCAGGTGATCCAATGGAGTCTCACCTTAACAGATATACCAAAAGACCCTGCTGCTTCTTCTTCTTCTTCTTCTGGGAGTAGCGGCTATGCAGGGCCTAAGGGCCCAGTATCACTTTGACCATTGCTGATCTATTGTGATCGCCATTGCTTACAATTCGCCACCAATACCGGTGACCTTGAAGAATTCAAGGATCTTCTTGGCGGCGAGTGCTTTCACTTCTATAGGGCGTAAAATATGTGACCCTAGGAGAGAGACCCTGCTGCTTACTAAAAGGGGTTTTATAATTTATTTATAGTTTTTTTTTTTAATGTTTTTCAGTGCAAATCTTTGCTAATTAGCAGTAATACTATGAAGGAAGCTGTGATAGCCCAATGGTGAGACCGTGCGACTCTCTAGAGACGAACATAGGTTCAAACCCGGGCAGGCACCAATGAGTTTTTCTATTAAAACTCATGTGTCTAATTCATAATTGCAATTTATCACACGCTTTTCGGTGAAGGAAAACATCGTGAGGAAACCTGCATATCACTAGAGAATTCTGTTGATATGTGTAACCTACCAATCCGCATTGGAGCAGCGTGGTAGGTCTTAGCTCCAACCCTTCTCTCCAGAAACGGAGAGAGGAGGCCTATTCCCAGCAGTGGGATATTAACAGGCCGCTACTTTACTACTATGAAGGAAACCAAATTTTGTAGACATTTCGATTAGCGGAATGATTGCAATAGGAACTGCACTTTAACCCGTAGATCGATCTGATTTTGGAGTCAAGCTAGTCATAAATATTATTGACACTTTTGAGTGAATAATAAATATATTTTATTAAATTTTTAAAAAGCAATATTGTTCCGATTTTAAAATTTAAAATCATAACTTTGTATATACAACATATATACAAATATGATGGTAATACTGAATAAAATAACGAAGGAAAAGAGAATCTGAGCTTATGTTACGGAAAACAAATAGTAATTACAGTTTAGCTATTATTCATAAAACCTAAACTAAATATCTAATCTAATTCCGGTAAAAGTAAATAAAATTATATGTAAAATAAAATTGCAACTCCTAGAGGTGAGTTTAGTTAATAACTGATTAACTTATCACTAAACAAAAACTTAAAAAATGAAATCATTAAGCAAATAAATCTAATGGGTATAATTTGTTCCTAGATTATATTGAATAATGAAGCGGATTATAGCAAAATAATTTTATTATTACTTTTGAATAATGAAGCAATGGAACATTTATATTGCACAAACAGGTGATGTGATTGCATGAGGGACAAAAGGTACCTCCTTCAGAACTTAAACAATAATAGGCAAATTTACTTCAATTCCTGAATTTAAAGCCTTGAGGAGTGTCCCATGACAATATTTAAAATAATAAGCTTTTAAAGTATTTAAAAATGGATTGAATGAGATGAAAGGTTACTTTAGAACAGGCTATTTTATCCTTTTTACCTATCAGAAAAACAGATCTTGAAAAATAAGGAAAATCCTCATGTATATGAATGTAAAATATGTATATAAATGCGAAAAATATGCATATGACAAATATCTCATAGAAATAACAATATTTAATTCTTTACAATTCTAAATGTCCTTACATAAATTAGGTATATATTCATTTTTAATATTCAAGATATTACACATAGTTAACATCACTGTGGCAGATCATTGCACTATCTTAGAAAGTTACAGAGAAATAAGAATAGGACATTTTGGTTACTACACACTTTATAAAAACATGAGATCATAAGACAGATAGTTTCATAAGTTTCCATAAGTATAAAATTTTTAAATTTATAAACAGGAAAAATAGCTATATAATATCATTTAAATATGTAAGTTTATAAACAGGACATAAATATTAGTGTTATGCACTGACCAGACTTTAACATTCAAATAGTAGCACATAATTTGTAACATAGTAAAGGCATCAATGTATCACTGGAATGCAGTTACAAATACATAATATAAATCTAAAGATTACCTACATACAAATTTTGATGGATGTATTTTTCACAACCCAAAATCCAATAGAATATGGTGGCATGGATATGTGATTGCCATGTTTTATATGGTGGGGCTGCAGGTCAGGATAAGAGTCATAATAAAGGGGCCAACCATTTAGTAAGACAGTTTTAGTTCTTCGATTGTTAGATGGTGCACTGATTATATATTCATCGATATTTAAATCATCCCCATGAAAAGCTGTCCCGTTTAGAAGAAACTTTGCTTTTTCGAATTGTAAATTTATTGCATAAATCGTAATGGCTGTAGAATCGTTAGTATACTTTCCGTTGGCGCAATGAGCATAAACTCTTTGGTATTGTGAACAATGGACATTTATATGCAGCACTTTGTTTCCAACCAGTCTTTTATATAATACACTTACCCACCAGTCCGGCAGTGGTTCCAATTGATCATCAACAAGGCTGTAGTTTCCTCCATAAAAGCTCTGCCTTACTACAGTCTTAATATTATACTTTGCTGATAAACCTAACTTGTCAACCCAAAGTGGTGTACCAGCATAGGAGTTTGATAAACCCGGAGCACCTCCACCATATGAGCTGCTAGTTTCACTCAGCCACATAGGAATACTTTTATATTCTGTAGTATGGTTTTGCATTGTTTCAATTTGTTCTTTGAGTAAATTAAAGGTATCTGGATTCCAAAAGTCTTCTAATTTGGCAGTTCTACTATTTAAGTAATACTGATGCCAAGATTTGACATTGATAGAATTAGAGCCATTACCTAAAAATTCTACCATGTATTTGAGACAACCTGGTTGGTTTTCCTGTGGTCGTGTAGTATCCGGGCCTACAAGTAATGATTTTTTGTAACCATGATCGTTGAGAAGTTTTCGTAGTTTTTTGAAGTCATGAGCCAAAGTCTCGGGATTAATGTCTGTATTATAAACATGTCGGAATGAATTGGGCTCATTTCCAAGTTGCCAATCGATGTCAAAATGCTTATCTCTTGAATATTCTAAAATTTCAATAGCATTTTGTGCATTCCATCCTCTATCATTACGAATGAGAACATTGAAAGAGAATAATAATTTAATGTTAGTGGCCTTACAGAATTCATTAATTTCACTCCACTTGTCGCCAGTCATAATAAAGAACGGTAGGAATTTATGCCGGCATAATTTGTGGACAGCTAGACAAGTGCTATCGGTATCAGAGGTCGATGGACATTGACGACATGACAGAGAAGGAATGTTTTTTTTGCTAAATATTAGACGTTCAGACATAGTTCCGCCAAGCCGTAATCTTGCTGGGGACAGCGCGGCGGCCAAATCACGAAATTTACGATTCGTAAAGTCGACTTCGTTAAAATTCTGAACATGCGAGCTGTCTATACCGATGCTCAAAAAATCATCAGGTAGAATTGCGCTAATATTTTGGTCTTCGTTGATCGAGATGTAAAATTTTTCTCCGATGTTGAATTTTACGAACAAGCCAAGAAGTATTATATTACAGCAAAAAATTACCGCACATGTTGCGACTAAACGCTTATTGGAATACATTTTTGTTATACAAAAATTTCAAGGCACTTGTTTTATGAGAGCTTAATAACAATACCGATAATCTTCAATGCTGTTCAATCTTGCCTCATAGTTGTAAGCGTAGATTCCAATTGAAAAGTATCCTTTCGTCTTACTGCTCTCGTCAAGGCGACACTCTAGCTCTGTACTCATGTACGATTTGATTAATGATTTCTTACTAAGTAGCAATACTCTATACTTTATCATAGATACAAATAATATAGATACTTTGCTTCATAGATTACTAACTAAAATACTTTGCTTGCTATATGACCAGCTTTCGAAATTCGAAAATTAGAATTGTTTATTTTTTTAGGTATGTAGGTTCTAGCATTTTAGAATCTGACACAGATGAAAAATAGGTACCACAGATAGACGTTTATCAACTCATGGCAACAGGCAAACTACAGTGGTCTCTCATTGGCTTCCCAAAATGATTTTATGTATTCATTTTTTTTAATTTTAGTGAATCGGCATATCGGCATAGGTATTCATATGAATACCTATCACAATATTATAAAAGCGAAAGTGTTTTTGTTTGTTCTTTCATGTATGTCATAATTGAGTTAAACAGGGTCAGAAGGATGAGATTTTTATTATGAAGAACGATGACGGATTACAGAGTAAACTAATCTTTATCACGTGCGCTGCGGAAGCTATTGATGATAGAACAAAAAATGTTCTACAGTAATATAGAACATATTAAAAAAGTCCGCGATACCATATGTCTAACTATTATAGTTATGCCAATATAACTACTTTTTTACATTGTAAAAGTTGATAAAAATGCCGACAATAATTAAACTATTTTATTCATATCTCTGTAATAATCCTTATCCCATTAAATGATCTTCTTCTTTCTCCTACCCTTATCCCATTCTAAGTGGGGTCGCTACAACATGTTTTCCTCTTCCATTCTCTTCTATCATTCGTCAACTCTGGCACTTCTCCTTTTATATGCATGTCATACTTCACACATTCCAACCATCTCTTTTTAGGCCTCCCTCTAGTCACATATCCATCCACATTCATATTCAACACTCGTTTAATCACATAATTTTCATCCCTCCTCATTACATGTCCGTACCATCCCAATCTTGCACCTCTCATCTGTTCTATAATGGGCGCAACTTTCATTTTACTTCCCCTAATATACTCATTTCTTATTTTATCTAGTCTTGTCACACCACACATCCACCTTAGCATCCTCATCTCATTTGCATGCACTCTTCTTTCATCCATCTTTTTCATTGCTCAACATTCTGATCCATACATTACGACAGGTCTTATGACCGATTTATAAATTTTCCCTTTGAGTTTAAGGGGCATTTGGGGGTCACATACTGTTCCTGAGACCTGTCGCCAATTCATTCTGAACCTGAATTCATTCTATTCCTCACACCGCGATCAATTTACTCGAACCAAGGTACCGGAAGTCAGAGAAGACTGGCAAAACAACACCATTTAAGGTTATTGGAGAAAAATTGGGGGTACCACTAAAATCAAACTGCATGTGTTCAGTTTTGGTCAGGTTGATCTTTAAACCAAACCTCTCCAATTTCTCTTGCCATTTTACAAATCTGCTCTGGACCTCAGCTGCATTTTCACCGACAATCACGATATCGTCGGCAAATAGCGTACACCAAGGAGCCTCCTCTTGAATATCAGCAGTAAGTGCATCCATCACTAAGAGGAATAAAAAGGGACTTAAAGCCGAACCCTGGTGTAAGCCTACAGACACATCGAAATTGTCAGTTATTCCGGCTTCAGACCGGACATGAGTACTAGCTCTGGCTTACATGGAATATACAATACGTACATACTTCCCAGGCAGGCTCTTTTCTTTCAAAATGCACCACAGAACTTCACGGGGAACACAATCGTACTCTTTCTCCAAGTCGATAAAAATCATGTGCAGGTCCTTACGCGCATGTCGATATTTAACCAAACTGGTTCTGGATTATCGTACTCTTCTCACATTCTTCGCTCTATTACTTTTTCCCAAATTTTCATACTGTGTGACATGAGCTTTATCCCTCGATAGTTGTTACATTCTTGCACATCCCCCTTATTCTTGAAAATAGGTACCAGCGTACTGGTTGACCACTCTTCTGGTATGCTTCTTCATGTAACAACTTGTTAAAGAATAAAGTCAGCCACTTCCATCCATCCCCTTTCAAGCACTTCCACGCTTCAGCCGGTATGCCATCCGGCCCAATCGCTCTCCCACTTTTCATACCCTGCACTGCTATTCTAACTTCTTCTTCATTCACTTCTCTCACTATACCTAAATTAATAGGTAAATTTTCTAACTTTATTCTAACCTTATCCCATTAAATGATATTGTATTAAAAACTGTTTCAATACCTGTAATATAGTTTTTAAATTATTAAAATCCGACACCCCAATCAAAAGATATTACGAATTTAATAATGTAAATCGAAAAAAATAATGCCATAACAAATTAATTGTAGCGACTGTTAAAGCAGGGCCTGCATTTTATGAGTTAGCTCTTATTCCAAGAATACTAATGATACCCATTTTTTATAATTAAATAATCTACAAAATAAATCTATAGACCGACTTCGTAGACTTTCCACTACCACGAGATCGGTATGGACGCGGGTGAAACCGCGGGGCATTGCTGGTGTATAATAACTCTATGACAGCACAACACGAGCAAACGCCGGAATTATTTTGTTACTATCTGATAGTGTCTAGTACGGCAGATTGTTCCTAAAAATGAAAAATATTTATCTTTGCCACGGTCAACTACTACAAAATTCAAAAATTTAATTTTCTAGTTTTTAAAATTAAATTTAAAAAGAATTTGAAGGCGAGCGCTATCTGTCGGTGATATTACGATAAATCGTTTTTCCTAACTAGTTCGCATTTTTGGCATAGTTTACATACGACTCGGTACCACCCTCAATGATAACACCTACCTTGTTCCCCGACTTAAGTAGAGCTTCTGCGCTTTACTCTCTGCATTTCGCAACCTCGGCGATGCTCTGCGCTCGCCCGTCCCGCCCGGTGACGCTGTAAAAGCCATTAGGGCTAACAACATACAGTCAGTTCGAAAAAAAAAAACACCTACCTTATAATTACACTAAGGAATATTTACACTTTCTACTCACAGATGCCGTTGTACAATTACAAGTTAACGTACAATAAATGATTTTCCCAATCATGAAAACCAGAAAAACAAAACTTATCTTTTTAATTTTTATGATAATGATTATTAAGTTTTTATTGGGGTTGTTAATAAGGGCTAATTGTTATTTATATTTGTGAATTTCAATTGTATTACATATATAAATGTATTATAGAACTAGGCGTAACATTGGTTGAGATCCAAAATACAAAAATAATAAAAATATGAGATAAAATATTTATCGCGGATTAGAGCAAAATAATATTTTCATTACTTTTGTATTGCACGTAACAAAAACCGAAGAATTCTCTTCGAGATTAGTGTTTCATGGTACAGTTTTAGTAAATACTTTAATTGCAAATAGTTTCAAATATTAAATTGTCTATTCTCAGCTAACGTGATATGTATTTTTGTTTGATATAGTGTTCAATAGCATTGATTATTTATTAAATTACTACTGTAGAGTAAGGATTAATTGCGAGCAATACAATACAACAGAACCAACTACTTTGCTATAATCCGCACGGGTTAAGTGAATACATGCAAAGCCAATGTGTATGAAGCAGGCAAAATCTACGCACCTTATACATGCAGGACCAGTCACCACATGCACCCCAAGGCGCAATTCACCAGCAACAACGCACACAAAAGCAGCACACACACCCACCACCACAATCTCGACGATCGTTTCGCCCCGAAACCGAAGCATCATCAGGAGGATAGTAGATTGTAATATGGAATTCCGCAAAGTAACGCCTGCTTCTATAAATCATTTGATTAATTGCGAGTCTGAAGTACGATAAGGAAAGTTTCTTTCTTTATTTCGATATCTTAAAACAATATAGTGTGTTACTGTCTCGTATTGCTAGCTTGTTTCAGCTGCAACTAACCGATGATCTCAAAAATGGTACCTACAAAAGTATATTTTCCATCATTCTATCGTCAAGGACAAGGACTATATTACTAACCTGCGAATTTCATACCGTGGTAGAGTAAATTTCAAAATTACTTTGATTAATTGCTCCTTTCAGACGTGAAAGGACTACGGACAAATATTATAATATATATATAACTAGCTGTGCCAACAACGGCTTCGCCCGCGTGGAATTCAGTGATTAACGAAACTTTTACCGATTTTTTTTAGAAATTTTGAACATACTTATTTTAGTTATTGGGAGTTAACCGTGAGAGATAGAGACATGCTATAGTGGAATTTTTTGTAGTATGTTTATAGATCTACAATTCTCTACTATATTACTTTAGCGTATCTCTGCTGGTTTACGTAACGCACGCGAGTAAAGCTCCCAGCAAGCAAGTTTTTTAACAACTACGCGAGCTCTTCAACACAATTTACATAATACCGATATGTACTATTTACTCAAACCATCCGGAAGTATTGTACTATCTTTTGGTGAAAACCGTACAAAGATCCGTTTAGTAGATTTTGAGAAAATCGATTACATACAGACAGCTTTTTGGGACTTTGTTTTATAATAAGTATAGGTTTATGTATTACAAGCTTACCGGTAACTTATTTTGCTTCTACGATATTGTTAAAATAATTCTGATTCAACGTACTTATGATTTTGTCGTGGAGATTGTCTGCTTATGATGCTTCGGTTGTAGGGTGAAGCGATTGTTGAGATTGTCGTAGAGTGTTGGTTGTGCTTATGTAGTGTGTTGTTGGTGGCTCTGTTTTGTGATACATCTCCGGTAAATATCCTTCATGTATAAGTGTGCAAACGGTTTTTGCTTTCTGAAGATACTATAACTTTACATTGATTATTTTAATAATAGCGTACTGTAGAAAAATTATTTTGATTAATTATAATTATTAACTCATTATAACTTTGGTGCTACGGAATTCCGCAAAGTAATTACGAAAAATTACTTTAATCCTTTAAAAGTGTTTCATATATTTGTATTTTCACGTTGCCGTTAAAATAAGACTCGTGTCCGAGTGTCAATAAATTATGCCGGACTGCGCTTCGGCGAAGCCTTGAAGCTGCTAAGTTGCTTAAGAAAGCTGTAATTGCTGCTTAGAGACCATGTGAGTCTTTCGGGGGTCATCGATTCAAAACTTATGTGTATATGTAATGAAAAAGCTGATGAATTAGTAAGAAAGGGAGCTAGTCAGACTTTTATAGGGCCTGAACCCTATTTCCCAATTGCTAACACTATCATAAAGCGTATTATAGGTAAAATAATAGAAATAGAAGCTAACAAAAGATGGAGGAAACAATCAGACAGTCGAAGCTATTCCTCCAATCTTTCGATACAAAGAAGACCAAACAACTAATGTCTCAGAGCAGAGAAAATGTGTCAATTATAACAGGTATTACTACGGGGCACTGTCTGTTAAAGAAACACCTGTCGATAATAAGAATAAAGGAAAATTCAGCGTTCCCAGAGTGGGGAGGTGGAAGAAACGATTCTTCACCTTATAGCTGAGTGCCCTATGTACTCGCGGGTAAGATGGGAGATACTAGGTAAGGATGAACTTGCAGTTAAGGACCTGGCTGATATCCCCTTCAGGGACATTATCAGGTTTACAAAAGCTACTGGTAGATTAAAGCAGGTGACACTGCCGGGACATCAGTGATACCCATGTCCCAACATGGGGAAATGGGTGGAATAGTCCGACATAGGAGCTGACCACCCGCACTGCTACGGCAAGCGACCCAGAATTAGATAGATAGATAGATATGTGTATATTTATAACATACCCTAAAAGCGTTTAATAAATAAAAAACACATTCCCCAGTAAGTGTTTATTACTAAAACTATCTAATAATAACATAGTCATTATGTCATGCGCTTAAGCTATAAGTTTATACAAATAATTCTTCAAACTGTAAATCTAATAAAAAAATATTTGAAACAAACTAAAGAGCTATCGCGGATCGGTTTATATTTAGCAGTTATTTGTGGCACAGAAAGTTGTTAACCAACAGTTTTTAAGGTTTCCTTGGTTAAAGATGACGTAGGTAATTTTAAGTAGAGCGCAAACAAAAATGTTGACATACTTGACATAACAAAGTGAGAACTGGAATAAAAAAAATGCTTTCCGCTTTATTATTATAAACGAAATAAAACATTTAAAAAAAATATATATCTATACAATAAAAATAATCAAAAATCTCTCAAATAAACCAAAATATTCTCTATTGTACATAATATACAGAACACTAAAAAGTAATGTTAAACATTATCGTAACAACTCATTGACACTATCAAACAAATAGACTTAAGTACAACAGAACAGCTTTCACATATCAAAGAAGCAGGCACGGTCTCCGAACCGAATAGACACCGACAGCAGCGCTCAGGGGCCACAACTCGACTCTCAATAATTAATCTGAAGTCCTTACTGACTGGAAATATTTTGTAGATAAGAGCAAAGATTGTACCTTGGGTGGATGACAGCGAAATCTCTCTCAAGAGGCTACGATTTCTTAGTTATATCGTACAGTTATAATTGAACTATCGTAAAAGAATCGCGTAATACCGTACCGTAGAAATCATATTGATATACTGGTTTATATAATTTATAGAATTAGGCGTTACTTTGCGGAGATCCATAATACAAAAGTAGTAATAAAATTATTTTGTTATAATCCGCGATACAGTAAATAGAAAATATATATAGTGTTAAATGTATAGTGGACTATCCGTATTTTCATAACCAATACGTGCTCCGGTGGAAGTGGTGGAGGTTTGTGCATGTGTTATTACCAATCCTGCACGAATCGGGTATGAAAATACGGATAGTCCACTATACATTTAACACTATATATATTTTCTATTTACTGTATCGCGGATTATAGCAAAATAATTTTGTTATTACTTTTGTATACTGGTTTATCTTGTATTTGGGTTACTATCGGGCAACAATATTTTAATAGGCCATGACAAAGGCTGACATAAAAAAAGTTACGTAAGCGCCGTGTACGATTTTAAGAAAAATTTGTTTTATATCAGTTCTGTAATTTATAGTCGATTATTGGTGTTGAGTATAATATTATACATAACATACATAAATATATTATCGTATATTTTGGCCTTTATTTGCAGAATGATCTTTTTGAGTCGCCTAACAGCGGTCGTTCGGATCGAATGACTGAGTGCCACAAGATTTTTATGTTATTTCAGAGAACATTAGGTAACTGGTAAGTCTTATTTAAATTTGAGACAATAAGTTCAGATGATTGAGACAATATGAGTATATTGAAATTGCTTATGTTAGTTTAGAGCTCGTCGTGCTTCGGCCCGGAGAACTCCTCGTGGCTGATGAAGCCGTTCTTGTCCTTGTCCTCGTGCTGGAAGATCTCTTCCACCAGCTTGTCATGGCTCTCCAGCATCTGCTTGATGTCATCGCTTATTTCAGCACCGTCCTCAGGCACCATTTGCTTTTTCAGGTAGTCGCTGACCTGAACAGGACAATGTGTTGATAACGTGCTCCAGATAAGGAAACTGAACTACATTTATACTGCAAACAATGCAGTGAATGGCATTATGAATAACATACGGAGAGATATTATATTATAATAAGGTAAGTGCCGTATGGTATCCTGCTGCGTAGAATAGACTACCCTCATTTCTTACCGAGGTGCCATAAAAGGTGACTAAGGTAAGTTGACGTCAGGCAGGCGGCCGGTCGTAAAATACGTAGCCAAATCATATGACAACATTTTTGTAACATGTTGTGCCGACCCCACTTAGAGCGGGATAAGGGCAGGAGAATGATAATTCTATTATTTATAAAATAGAGCTTTATTAAAAGTGCACGGCTATAAACGTAAATTGTGTATCACCTTGTAATGTTTTGGGTCACATCTACACATAAGTTTAGTTTTTAACAATTCTGAAAGTGTACACTTTACCACCACCATGCGTTTAGAAAAGAAGAATATGGTTGAAATAGATAGGATTTGAGAAAACAAAGAACACCCACTTCAGCCACTATCCCTAAGAACTCGTTTATAGCCTGCGGAAGATCATTATTCGATGTGTTTATTTTACTACATTTTCTCTACTCTTTCTCCATGACCATTCAAGTATACAATGGTATAAGGTAGTCTGAATCTAATGGTAACGATATCCACCGAGGTCCAACATATTCTAAAAGCGACTTGTTGATTTTTTGAATTTAAACTATCGTGAGTAGTATTTATAGTAAATGTGTAGATACCAACTTTATACTCACGTCTTATGCTATCAGTAGGCCTACCATGAACTTTTAGAAAACGATTCAATTCAAAGTCAGTACCTAAGTCAACCGCTTTCTTTTCGTACCATGAAGTGTGGATTGCATGGGGAAAACGTTATATTAACAATGGATAACTCTGTCTCTTTTACTCGCATGTTTTTAGGACGCATTCCGAACGCTCATTCGACAACGACTTAAAGTGTGCGTCTATAAGACGTATGTATAAGACATGGTATGAGAAAGCAAATCAATTTAGTTTACGTCTTCAATTGAGTCGCAATAAGAGTTCATGGTGGGCCTGCAGGTCAGACGGCTAATTTCAAGCCCATACGTCCCCCTTATGACCCATTTACAGGGCTTTATCGCGGCGGGAACTGCGTACAATAGCACGCTGGACGCGATTCAAAAGACAGGCTAACCCGATAAAATAAGACGTGAGTCTAGCCGTTTCCTATACATAAACTTGTTGGCTGTTCGAGTTTGCGTATATATTTATATATTAAATGTACATATTTATCGGTTGTCTCTCACTCGTAACACAAGTAATGAGTTACGGGTCGTCCCCTCACAAACTAAGTAACTGTGTGTGTGTCTAAGTGTCCCATAATATATTCATTTATTTATATTCGGCTAGTTCTATAAAGCTTTCACCACACACCGACCAACGCCCAGTAAAGCCCAGCCACCGATAAACCATCAAGAACTGACCTCTTCCCGAGACAGCTCGCTATCGCCATCGGAGTCCATCGCGCGGAATGCTAACTCTATACTCACTTCTTCCCTGGACAGCATGTTGTCCTTGTCGGCGTCGATCTCTTTGAATACGTTGGTGGTCGGCGGTGAGTCGCCGATGTTGAGCAGCTCCACGTCGAACTTGAGGACGGCGTTGGCGGGGATGACGTTGCCGGCGCCGCGCTCTCCGTACCCCATGGACGGCGGGATGGTGAGTTGACGTTTCTCACCTGAAGTAAAAACCTCGAAATGTAATAAAAAACTTAATTTTTATTATCATTGAGAATGTAATGAAAACAATAATAATAATAAAAAAAATTTAACTATGTTATACTCAGCAATTAACTAACTTAAAGATTTACTGATTGTTAGTTATTACTGAAAATAAAAGCTTTAAACATATTTCCGCTATTTCTCTTCCCTTAATAAGCTACTACAGGGGAAGTGGAGTTTACTATTAACGTGTCCTCGGCACCGGCCAACCACGGACTACTAGAGCCGATGCTGCACTTAAACAATTATGAGAGCATTGACAAGTCACTGTCTGCACTCTAAAAGTTTGCCGTAGTTAAATGTTAGCCAAGTAAAGTTAAAACTAATAATTATAAAGTTACGCGCTCTTTCAACGGCAGCAGCCTACAGCTCCAGCGCACCCTGTGCGAGCCCGCCCCTTCGTTGCACAAACTTTACACATTACGCGTCGTACGTTATTAAATTAAACACGCACGAAGAAATATTTTTAAGGATATCTTTCCACAAAAGTGTACGTGGAACCTTCAAGAACGCTTGCAGCGGCAGTAAGGAAGAAAAAAAAACACAGCTTATTACACACGTTATTTTTTTTAAACTTACTTTAACCATGAAGTGGAAGAGCGTTGAAGTGACCTTCAAGTTGTTTATTATCCGCGAAGGTTATTTCAAATTTATTGATTATGCCTAGTTTTGCATATAAAGGCCAGTGAGCTCAACAAGTGCGTTCAGCAGGCCTACCACGAACTCTTACTGCGACTCAATTGAAGACAGTAATAACTAAATGTAACTAGTTTTAAGATTTATATTTTTAAAAGAGCAACCGCCGAGTTTCTTGCTGGTTATTCTCGATAGGAACAGCTTTCTGAATCAGCAGTACAGTTGACGACTCAAAAGCACTTGTTTACAAGTTTACTTAAATAAAGAATATTTTGATTTTTTTTTTTGACGTAAACGAAATTGTTTTGCTTTTTCATACCATGACGTCTTAAATACGCACAGTTTAAGTCGTTGCCGAATGAGCGTTCTGAATTCGTCCTCAGAACATGTGAGTTAAAGAGACAGAGTTGGCTATAGTTCATATAACGTTATCCTATTCATACATTGCAACCCCAAGTGTGAATTGCATTAATTCACACTTCATGGTACGAAAAGAAAGCGGTTCGCGGTCGTCGTTTACGTCTTCAATTGAGTCGCAATAAGAGTTCATGGTAGGCCTGCAGCTCGGAATTGGAAAGAACGCTAATATCGAATTTAAGATACAATTACAGTTATAGTTTTAACGCATGGGATTGGCAAATAGTATACATGAATTTCATTGTCATTTTTCTCGTCTTTATATTTGAACGTCGTCGTTTACATCTGGAATTCGTATTTCGGTTCCTGACACGTATGAACTATGATGTAATTAAAAGGGGGCTTGCGTTTATGTTTATTTCATTGATGAATCATCAATATAGCCCGAGTCTGACTGAGACGAATTCTCGTCCTACAACGTATACTCGTATTTACATTAACTGAATTTATATTTATAATCCGTACGAATTGTTTTCAGTTGTTCATTTAAAATTACGAATACCATTGTCAGAAGAAACATTTGCAATGGTTAGCATTTAATCACATTGTTTTATAGTAGTACTAGTTTGTACACGCGGCTTCGCTCGCGAGGAATTTGGTCTGCCACAGTATCTTATTTAATTAAATTAATGATTCAAAATTTTGGTCATAGTGACTTCCACATAAAATATAGATATATGCTGTCTCGGACTTTTATTTAGAACTATTAAAGACAAAAAATACTACGGTTTTTTTATGTCAGGAAAACCCGTTATGGGTCATCACCGCCCGACGGGGACGAGCGGTGGGTATGTCGGACTCTCACCGACTAAAAACCTGACAGTGCTCCTCCACGCTGCTGATGGCGGGGACAGGGTACCGTTGTGCACATTGCCCCCACCCCCGCCAGCAGCAGCTCTGTACCCCGGAGAGCGCCACCTCCAGGTCGGGGCCTCTCTAAGCAGTGGCCCCTCCCTCCGCTAATCGATGCATCGGGAGCACCAGATGCATCGACCGCCTCGGGGACCTAACTCCAGCGAACGTCCGATTAACCCCGTTCGGAACGCTCGGAGGTCCCCGTTAGGGCGGCATGCGACGGACTTCGGCGATTCGCCTGCGCTCCGCTCGCCTGCGGCAGATCGGATCCAAGGACTTGACTTCCCGGATCCGCCCCGCCGCCTCCTTCCGCGAGATAACGTCCTCGCAGAAGGCCATCGCTGCTCACGATCCCTCCCTGTCCACCATGGCACGAACCACGGTGGGCAGGGAGAGATCGTGCCCCACCTCTGCCACGAGCTTCGCTCGCTGAACCGCCCAAGCAGGGCAGTCTGCGAGCGTGTGCAGCGCCGTATCGAACTCGGCGCCGCACTCGTGACACACACCAGACGCTTCGCGCTGGGCCACCTTCCACAGATACCTCCCGAAACAACCATGTGCGGAAAGTACCTGTGTCAGGCGAAAGGTGAGGACCCCATGCCTCCTGGCGACCCAGCCCTGGAGAATGGGCTGGATGGCTGAAATTGACCAGAATCCTGCGCTGGGCGATTCCAGCCGCCGCCTCCATTGACGGAGGAGCTTCATCTGAGCTGCTCTCCGCCAATCTACCTCTACCGCCGCAGAGTTGCACCCCGATGAAAAACAATACTACGGTACATCATCTTTGTGTACCTCTAATGGTTTATGCAGCGTACGCTGAGATAGCACTCAGAGGCCAGTTTTTTTCCGACTTTATTGACATGTATCGTTATATTACATAAGATCATTACAAATTGTGGTTTATATGTTATTCCGACGTATAACCTATATACCTGTAAAGTTTCATCCAAATCCGTCCAATAGTTTTTTCGTGAAAGAGTAACAAACATCCATCCATATTCACAAACTTTTGCATTTATAATATTAGTAGGATAAGAAAAGTTAAAGGGCAAATAGAAGAAAATACCAGATATATTATCGGGCTCTCGAAGTTTAGCGAAACGCATTTAAATGTCTTAATATTTTCAAAACTATTACGAACCAAAAATATGCTTGGCTACGATGCGTTTCTTTAGTTTATCATGCTTGAATACTTGAATGAATCTTTAAGTTTACGCATCTATAACAAAAATAACGGATAAAATAATCGATTTAAAATTTCAAATTCAAATTCTAAATATTCTTTATTCAAGTAAACTTGTAAACAAGTGCTTTTGAATCGTCAACTTTACTGCTGGTTCGGAAAGCTGTTCCTACCGAGAAGAGCCAGCAAGAAACTCGACGGTTGCTCTTTTCAAATATAATTTTTATAACTACATTTAGTAATTACTGTCTTGTACAGGGTAGAAGCGCAGCTATATCCACACATCCTTATCATCTAAGGAAGTACAGTAGGCTTTCTGTATCAGCTTCTTTTTAACAGAGTTTTTAAACTGCTGTAATGGCAAGGTCAAAATTGATTTCGGATTTTATTATAGAATCTTATACCCAAACCCATAAATTTAAACCCAAAGATTTACGTACTTTTGCTAGGCGCAAAAGCTTATGTCGGTTCCAACTTTGTGTATTATATACATCACCTATCGTTTTATAATTCTTTATATTTTTATGTATGTATTTTTTATATGTAAAAGTAAATTGCTTAAAATATACTTAAGCCGCAAGCCAATTTAAGAATACCTATTTCCTTAAACGTCTCTCGCGGGGAATCACGCGGACTTAAAATGTAAATCCCATGTATGGCTCTTTTTTGTAATACAAAAATTTTTCACTATCCGCGCATTTACCTCATAGCAATATTCCATAAGACATAATGCTATGGAAGTAAGCAAGTAAGTTCTGATCTTTCGAACAGCTTAGGCCGGTGAACTAAGTTTTCCTGCAAGAGTTGTTATGTGTGTGCTCTCAGAGTTGTGAGTCCAAAGTCACTCCCAAAAATACAGTTGTATTTTCTGTTTTCAGTGATACACTAATTATGGAAAGCCTATTTGCTGTTTTTGCAGCATTAGGTAATGCAAATTCAATACCCTTCGTTTTATTTGAGTTCAGTACCAAATAATTTAGCCTGAACCAATGGGCTACACTAGCAATACACTTCATTATATATATTTCTTCTTTATTACTATATTTAACGCTTATTTCTGTATAGTTTAAGTATTATTAAAAAAAACGCCGATTATTATTATATCTATCGTCTTTTGTTTAAGTGACTGATTTGTCCCGTTTACGAAGAGTGGATATCTAGTGACCCGTTCAATTATTTTTAGTTTCCATTTGCATCGGCAATCTTAACATTGTATTTGAATCATTGATTAAATTAAATTGTTTTGTTGTGTTTTATGATTCGTAAAGCGAAATAAATTCTGATTATTAAATCACGGAAATTTGTCGCTCTTCCATCTGTTGATTGTTTAAGCTTGACCAATCAGTGAATTTGCATTTTAACAAAATTGACTGGCATCATTAACATCCGTTTACTTTCTATTTTTAATTAATCTGGTTGGCTGTACGGTTGCACAACCATAAGACACTTGGCATTTATCTAGGTTACAGGTTAAACCATTGTTACTTTCACTTCACACTGACACGCTATACACATACGCACACGTGTCTGCGATGTTGAGAACGAGGTCGCTTGTAGCTACCTGTTAGCTGCACCAAGTTTACTTCCTACTCTGAAGGACTCGTTATCTTTACATTACTTTCGTACAAGTAGCACATGTTATTAAAGTCTATCGTACTTTTGTTTACTTTTCTTCTTCAACCGATGGACGTTCACAGCTGGACATAGCTCTCCTTAAGAGATCTTCACACCACTTGGATCCAGCGGCTCCCCGCGACCTTTTTGAGGTCGGCGTTTTGTGTGTATCTTATTAAGGGTTATTAAGGGATTAGTCAATAATCACCACTTGGCATGCGGGTTGGTGATCGCAGTGCTGACCATTTCACACCGACAACGCTGCTGCACGCTGTCTGTCTGTTTTATTTAACTCAGCTTAAGAATGGTTATACCGCCATTAGTCGGTCGCCCGAGTCTCGTCGGTTTATTTGCCGGGTGTAGCACGTGCAGGTGAGGTGCAAGAAACTGACTGGCACGAGTTCCCCCTTACAGCCCTTTATTTTTAGTTTATATCTAGACACTATGTTTTATATTCCTAAAAATTTATCTGTTGTCATCAGAATAAGGATCAGCTTAATAAAGACAATTTCCATCCTATTTTCAGAGCGCGTATATAACGTTTCTTTCCCCATTTGACTGCTCTGAACACTTTCCATTAAGTGTTGAATGCCTCGCCCACTCCACAAAATAAACAATTGAGTCAAATTTTCTCATAATCTGCTTTGTTTTCGCGTCCTATCAAAGTGCTGACAGCTGTCTATTAATATTAATGGCTTCCAGTATCTTCCTACAGTACTAGCGGGGGGGGGGGGGCCCCTTAATGCAGGAGAAATCGTGGCGCGGAATATATCGTTTCATTCGTCACAAATGTATAAGTAATCGAAAATGGTATTTATGCCGTTTGAAACAGTGTATCTTGCGAACCCAGAGTAACCTTAGAGCTGTTTTATTTCCCAGCACCACGACAGTAAGTGATGAAATGCTTTAAATCAATGGCTCTCGTGCCACCAGTCGTTATCGAAAGTGCCTATAGTTTCTTTTCATGAGAATAAGACCTTACTGATGTTAAACATGGCACGTTCGAGCAGGCGTAAGAGAGACCTTGTAAATTGGACCGTAATATAACAGCTGTGGTCATTTTCAATTTATTTATTTTCCTTCACCGAAAGGCATGTGTTAAATTGGAGAGAAAGAGTCATATTGTCAGGACATATTAGGAGTGATTTTAGCTTCGAAATTAATGTAACTGATCTTAGTTTGATCGCATACACAGATTCGCATTTTTTTATTCTTTTACTTCAAACGGTTTGATAGCGTTACCGGGTCGCCGCAGAAGCAAGGTCAAGTAGAGCGCAGAAGCTCTACTAGCGTCGAGGGATGTCATAGTACTTTCTGTAAGGGCTTGTAGTGGGAGTTGATAGAATAACAGTGCTATTAAGATATCGAGAAGCCACGAGCGAGATCGGAAAACTAGGATGACGTCTTCGCCGGAAATGACGCTGCCTGTGTATTGTGTGTGAGTGTGTTTATTTAAACGTCAACGTCATAGGACACTTTTTGGACGTTTGTATTTGTATATGAAAGAGTTTGGAGTTACCTGAATTGACTGAAGTACGATTTTCACAAGTGCCAGGCCTCTTATGTTGTCTATGAAGAAAAAATCGCAAGCGTATGCGAATTAAATACGGAAGGACTTATCCACACTAATGTTATCTATACTTATTTTAAAAAAAAGCCCCAATAGCTGTCTGTATGTAATCGATTTTCTCAAAATTTACTGAACGGATTTTTGTACGGTTTTCTCCAAAAGATATACCTCCGGATGGTTTAGGGATACATATCGATATTATGTGAATTGTGTTGAAGAGATCGAGCAGTTGGTAAAAAACTTGCTTGCTGGGAGCTTTAGTCGCGTGCGCTGCGTAAACCAGCAGAGATACGCTAAAGTAATGTACTAGAGAATTGTAGATCTATAAAAATACTACAAAAAAGTCTACGATAGCATGTCTCTATCTCTTATGGTTATCTCAACATAACTACGTAAGTTTAAAAATTTTAATTCTAGAAAAAAATTGTGACACGCTGATATCCACGCGGGCGAAGCCGGTGACACAGCTAGTATATAATAAATGTGAAGGTCTGTATATCCGCTAGACCAGTGGTCGGCAAAATGCGGCTCCGGAGCCGCATGTGGCTCTTAGCCTCCTTAAGTGCGGCTCTGGCACAAATATTAGGTCCTTACATATGAAATTGGCGTTTTGTCGTACTGGCCACTTTGATCTCAAATATTACCTTTATGGTTAGGAATTCCAAATTAAAATTTATACAGCTATTTACTCATGCATTTGTGTTTCAAACCCCCTAATTCATTTGTTTTTTCTTCTTTTGTTTTTTTCTTTGTGTCACTCTGTTTACAAAATGGAAAACATGAAATATCGCGTTATTTACGAGTATGAGTTCCACCGTGGCACCAGTGCTGCAGAAACGGCTCGAAGGATTAATGATGTGTATGGTGACGGTGTCGCAAAAGAAAACACAGTGCGTTTTTGGTTCCAACGTTTTCGTTCTGGAAATTTCGACCTGCAGAACGAGCCTCGTGGACGGCCGGAGACCAAAGTTGATAATGAAGAATTGAAGGCTATTGTGGAAGCGGATCCATCGCAAAACACGTCCGAGTTAGCTGCAGGCTCCGGTGTTAGTGATAAAACTATTCTAATTCACTTGAAGCAAATTGGGAAGGTGAAAAAGCTTGAAAGGTGGGTACCTCATGAATTGAGTGAAGCAAACCGACAAACGCGCGTCGACTGCTGCGTTACGTTACTCAACCGGCACAATAATGAAGGAATTTTAAATCGAATCATTACCTGTGATGAAAAGTGGATCCTCTACGATAATCGGAAGCGCTCATCGCAATGGCTGAGCCCTGGCGAACCAGCCAAATCCTGCGCTAAGTGAAAATTGACTAAAAAAAAGTTGCTTGTAAGTGTTTGGTGGACTAGTGCCGGTGTCGTTCACTACAGCTTTCTTAAATCTGGCCAGACGATTACGGCAGATATCTATTGTCAGCAACTACAAACCATGATGGAAAAGCTAGCTGCTAAACAACCGAGGCTGGTCAATCGCTCTAGGCCACTGCTGCTTCAGGACAACGCTAGACCACACACTGCACAACAGACGGCTACCAAATCAGAGGAGCTTCAATTAGAATGTCTTAGACATCCACCGTACTCTCCGGACCTTGCTCCAACAGATTACCATTTTTTTCGCAATTTGGATAACTACTTGCAAGGAAAAAAATTCAACTCCGATGGGGCAGTCCAAACCGCCTTCAAAGATTTTATTGATTCCCGCCCGAATGGTTTTTTTAGTAAGGGGATCAATGAACTACCTATGAGATGGCAAAAGTGCATACATAGCAATGGTACATACTTTGATTAATTAAATATATTTCATTAAAAAAAAACGACTTTATGTTCCTCCCATAGAAAACGCCAATTTCATATGTAAGGACCTAATATTATATACGGAAGGCGCAATATTTACAAATAAAAAAAAAGTTAGCAAGAAAAGAATTACATCTTATTTTGATAAATTGATATTCTTCTAGAAATCGAGAACATGTATATATTTTTTTTTAAGTTAAGAGATAGATTGGTAATTAAAATTTTATATTGTTCCAAAAATATGTAACAAACATCGAGTTTAATTTCGAGTAAAAAGTTTTATTTAGTGTACTACTTATTTAGAGTAATAACCGTTTACTAATCAAGCAGATTTGGCTCCCAATTTTTTTTAAATTGTTGTAAAGTTCATATTTGGCTCTTTAGCTGTAAAGTTAAGTTTGCCGACCACTGCGGTAGACCAATACTGATGATAAGTACAATTAAAGTTTATACATCGGGGCATAGGATAGAAAATTCCCGTTGTTCCTTTGGGAACAGGAGAGTAACACATATTTATTACTGAGGGTACTTAATCGCTTAAAGTAGTAAGTAAAAACTTTACTACTTACTTGTGCTAGTGGGATTGTTCCCACTGCTGGGAATAGGCCTCCTCTCTCCGTTGCTGGAGAGAAGGGTTGTAGCTAAGACCTACCACGCTGCCCCAATGAGAATTGGTAGTTTTTATATTGTATATCCCCAGAATTCTCTAGAGATATGCAATATAAAAACTAATGAGTGCCTGCCTGGGGTTTGAACCCACGATCGTCTCTAGACAGTCACACGGTCTCACCGCTAGGCTATCACGGCTTGTTTTTTTATTTACATATACATTAATATGGGTAGATTATTCTTTTGAATAAATATAATTGATTGCATGATGTATTTTTTTATATTGTCTGCTTTTGTCTCACAATTGAAAAAAACTTATGCAGGTTTCCTCACGATGTTTTCCTTCACCGAAAAGTAATTTAATTAACCGCTTAAGTTGGCGACAATTGTACGCTAGTCTACTACTAGCATTCGCAATTACCTCGAAGTTGTTTTATAAGTAATGTTATTTTCATTTTAGTACAATACAGAATTCGCGATATCTGGGTTATGTGCCAAAACGTTGATACCAATTAGTGTTGACGTTAACGTTTCACGGCACAGACTTTCGACAGGTATTCCAGTAGGTCACGATGACGTCATCGGGCACAAACGTGACAAGTGCATTGTACTGATTTGACAATACAGCATTTTGAAAGGTCTGAAGATTCAAATTAAAAATCTATCTCTATTAATACAGCAGCGTTTCCCAAACTGTAAGACTGAGACTGACCAGACTGTAAGACTGAGTCTGAGTCTTAGCTATCTGAGTTCAAACGCCGGGAAGTAAAAACTTATGTAGCTACTAAATCCTACTAATCCTACTTCCTACTAATATTATAAATGCGAAAGTTTGTGAGTATGGATGGATGTTTGTTACTCTTTCACGAAAAAACTAATGGACGGATTTGGATAAAACTTTACAGTTATATAGGTTATACATCGGAATAACACATAGACTACAATTTGTAATGATTTTATGTAATATAACGATACATGACAATAAAGTCTGAAAAAATCTGGCCTCTGAGAGCTTTCTCGACGTACGCTGCCTAAACCATTACACAAAGATACACAAAGATTAGTTAATTATAAGTAAAGTTAGTTAGTATTGTTTGTCTTTAATAGTTATAAATAAAAGTCCGCGACAGCATATATCTATCTTTTATGTGTTAGCCACTATGACCAAAATTGTGAATCATAAATTTAATTAAATTAGATACTGTGGGAGACAAAATTCTTAGCGAGCGAAGCCGCAGGCAAAAACTAGTGTTTTTATAAATAAAGTGACCACACGTCCCAATTTTCAAATCAATTTAAATTAAAAAAAAACCTTTTATTAATAACGTCACATTAAACAGTTTAAACAGATAACAGTAATGTACAGAAATGTGACGTCACGAATTTTTATGGTAATAAATATATGGGACATTTACACACACGGTCGTCCGTCCCCAAAGTAAGTAACTTAATACTTGTGTTATGAGTGACGGACAACTGATGATAGATATAATACATATATAATTTTAAATACATACTTAAATACAAATACACACTCAGGCTCGAAGAACCAACAAAATGTTTATAGAATATGTTGGCCCTCGGCGGGAATCGAACTCGCGAGCCGCGGCGCTGAAGGCAGTGTGCGAACATCGTTATTAAATCTAAATCTTAATCTAAACACTGATTTTGGCGAGACAGTCCCTCTTTTTGATGGCCTGTCCCATCATAATGTTTAAATTATTAATTTATACAAATATTTTTATAATTACCAATAACTAATCATTTTTGTTCTAATATATAGATATATATACAATAAAATATATACCCCAATTTGACCCGGTTCAATGAAAATGTGGTCACTTTACTTATATAAAATATCGTGAGGAAATCTTTAATCTTGTAGAGACCTATTTGTATTTTTGTGTTAAAACTTATGCGCCTAATTGGTATTTGGCTTTGCGATTTTGTCGTGGAGTCTATCTCCTGATGATGCTTTGGTTGCGGGGCGAAACGATTGTTGAGTTTGTGATAGTGAACGTATGTAGTACTTGTGTATTGTGGTGGCAGTGGTGGAGGTTTGTGCATGTGTTTTTACGAAACCTGCATGTAACGGGTATGAAAAAACGGATAGTCCACTATACATTTAGCACTATATATATTTTCTATTTACTGTATAACGGGTTATAGCAAAATAATTTTATTATTACTTTTGGTATTTGGAATTTATCACACGCTTTTCGGCGAAGGAAAACATCGTAAGGAAACATGCATATGTCTAGATATGCATATTCTAGGGATATGTATCTACCAATCCATATCGGAGCAGCGTGGTAGGTCTTAGCTCCAATCCTTCCTTCCAAAATTGGTGAGAGATTTTAAAGTTCCTTTTTTCTAAAAGAAGACAGATTCTTCCCTGCTGTGGAATAGCAACGTGACGCTGCTACAGCCTACGTAATGTATACTTCTATGACATATATAAACAGAAGACAGATCCAGCGGTGACATATCATCTATAAAGAGTCCTAGCCTCAGAGAGTTGGTGGTGAACTCACCAACGCACATGTCCAGCAATCCCTGATCCCATCCCTTGATCACCTGGCCCACGCCCAGTTGGAAGGTGAACGGCTGCTCCCGATTGTAGCTGCAACAAAATACACAACTGGTTAGTAAAATCACATTTCAAATTCATATGGCACAGTATTATACAGTATTTTTAACCGTGAGAAACTAAAGCTGGTTTGCCAGTGGCCTTCAGTATTATATGAAGGAACGTGGAAGTGTGGAAATAGATAGCAAGCATACTGTAGCATTGCCGTACCGCCCTATCTGTTAACATTAGATCATCATGAGGCTCCAAGACAAAACGCACAACTATTGCGGTTTTGTTGCGGAGTCCCTTGACGATGCTTCGGTGACGGAGCGAAACGATTGATGAGATTGTGTTAGTGAATATGTGCAATGCTAATGTAGTTTCAAGGTGGTGGTTTGTAATGAATGCATTTTGAAAATCCTGCATGCATACATTCTAAAAACTGATAGTACACTCTACATTTAGCATTTAATATATTTTCTCTAATCGCGGATTATAGCAAAATAATATTATCATTTATTATGTCAAAGACATTATAAAATTAAGTAAGACATTGCATTGCCAGACGTGCAATAAAATTGTGTTGCATATGCCATCCTCACAGTGAAAAATAATTAAATTAATATTATAAGAACAAAAATGAAATATTACAATAAAGAAAGTGTGCATAAGTGTGAGTGGGTGTGGTCATGTGCTATTATGTGTGATGCAACGAAAAGTCATTAAGTTATTGGCATTATTTCTTCAGTTTGTTGATAATTCATTTGCTGTAACCAAGATAAAATTTTAGCTTTGGCTGCACGTTTGATTAATGGATAGATGTTCAAATGTTTGTTTATCTTACATTAGTTGAGCTCTAAAATCAAAACACTAAACTGGCATTTTTTGGTTTACGACATTAGACGTAAGTAATATTCATGCAAATACGTCCTTTGATATATAACAAAGTGTATGGTGGGATATTTCACTTACGCTGGTTTTGTGAAAACTCTGTTATGGCATACATTGGGTTGGTATGATGAATTTGGATAGATATGTGACTAGGGAGGCTGTCAAAGATATGGTTGGATTGTTTGAAGTATGATGTGCATATAAAAGGAGTAGCGCCAGAGTTAACTAATGATGTCAGAGAATGGAAGAGAAAAACATGTTGTGCTGACCCCACTTAGTGGGATAAGGGCCGGAGAATGATATGTGTGTATATAAATTTATTTTTTAACTCACATTTCAACCATGAATTCATCTATAATCGATAGTCATTATCGGTTGAAAATATTAAATTAAATTTTCATTTTACATAATTAAGTTTACTAATAGACAGCATTCAGGTATTTCAATGGACATAATAACGGTCAGTTAATGAGTTTTACAGAAAAAGCCTGTACATAAAAATTAATTTGAATAAAGCCTCAGAGAACGAAACTCAAAGAAACACCGCGGAGTCTGGAACGAGCCAATTAAATTTCCTTTACCGGTAATTGGCACTAGTCTGGTTATGGGTTGAAATCGTCAAGAGTTTGGTGACAGTGCCGTGGCAAACTACTGGTAGAGTTAATTGAAATCACACTCAACATATCTTTTAAATAAGTAGACTTTTAAGACTATCTTGATTTTAAATCTACCGATTTTTTATTATTATTATTTTTTATTTATTTATTTAGTAATCCAACAGCGTTTTAACAATTTAATACAAACTACGACTATACATTATAAAATAAGCCAATGTAGGATTACACTGTTAATAGTATTAAGCTAATCTTATCACCAATTATTCGTTATGGAACTTACAAACTTACATTATCAAATTAAAACCATATATAAAATAAAAAAAAAACAATATGAAATTTGTGGATGTATGAGTGAGTGTATGTGTGCGTGCGTGTTTGTGTGTGTGTCTGTTTGTGTGAATGTATGATTCTGTGAGTGTGTATTTCATAGAACTATATGTGCACTAATATGTCTATTAAAAAATTTAGCCATCACTGAGCGCCAACCAAATTTTAAAGTTCTTTCTGTTATCATTGCAATAATATGCATTTATCGTGAAAATGTATAAAATTCTAAGTGTAGGAAACCAAAACTATTCTCATATGTTATATCGGCTCCATGAAAAAATCGCAATATATAGCGCGATTTTGTTGTGGAACTTATATGCTACAGGCACGGAGCGAAATAATCATAAGGATTGTTAGCGAAAGATGTTCATCAATACTAATACACATAAAAAAAAAGTAAATTAACAGCCTGTTACTATGCCCACTGCTGGGCTAAGGCCTCCTCTCTCCGTTTTTGGAGAGAAGGATTGGAGCTAAGACCTACCACGCTGCTCCAATGCGGATTAGTAGGTTACACATATTCCTAGAGAATTCTCTAGAGATATGCAGGTTTCCTCACGTGTTTTTCACAAAAGCGTGTGATAAATTGCAATTATCATTTAGACACATAAGTTTTTGTAAATAACTCATTGGTTGGCCTGGGGTTTGAACCTATGTCGTCTCTAGAGAGTCGCACGGTCTTACCGCTAGGCTATCACAGCTTATGTCAGAGAAAAATTAAAGTTTCGTTAAACACAGAATAGTAATAGAAAAGTATATCTAAAACAAAAAGGCGACCAGGACGCAGTACAATGGCGGACTTTACCCTAATTATGGTGCAGTAGGTGCAGTATTATTTAACGGCGGCCGCGTTATCCATATATCCGAGCAATGCGGGCGCGAGATAAATCGCCTGATATAACAGTATTATAGAGGCTTTGTTCGGATGCACTTCGTTATAACGTGGCGTTATCACATTCGCAACTAATTTGCTCACAGACCGGCGTACCCACTTTAACACGCTCCACTTTAACATTGTGCTGTAAAACTGATATCAATATCAATATCAGATGATAAACTGAAACCAATTTATTATTTATTTATTTATTAGTACATACTTCTCTTACATTAAACGATATAACAAGAAACTTAAAGTTAAACTATATTAATTGCAGTGTTGAAAAATGATGTAACTATTGTCAACGGTAACATATAAAGAGATGAGGACGGGCTAACCCGATAAAATAGGAGATGAGTATAGCTGTTTTCTATACTTTAACGATGCTCTATGTGTTTTTGAAAAGGATAACGTTATATGAACTATAGATAACTCTGTCTCTTTTAATCAAATGTTTTTAGGGCGCATTCCGAACGCTCATTCGGCAACGACTTAAAGTGTGCGTCTTTAAGACGTCATGGTATGAAAAAGCAAGCAATTTAGTTTACGTCTTCAATTGAGTCGAAATAAGAGTTCATGGTACTGTTCGTCAGTTGCTCGGGTTAGCCATGATAGCCTAACAAATTGACTACCAAATATAATATAATAAGGTGATATTTCAAAGAATTTGATTCTATCAAATGTATTAGACACATACTGAAATACGAGAAGGATTAAAACTGTTAGACTGCATGAATGTTCACGAAATCAATTAAATTAATTAATCCCTTTGGGCGAGTGAACTCAGATATTCTCACATGTATTTGCTACGTGGATTGTTATAATTGATGGGAAAATCATCGGATTACACTGAAATGTGTGAAAATCAAATTTATTTGGTTGCTGTTCGAGGAAACAATCTATAAATATACGTGTAACGGATACTTTGTACCCATCTTTAACTACAACTGTAATGTTTATAATCAGAGTTTACACAGAAATATTGTAGAAAAATACAAACTTCGTAAATATAAATGCCTTAAGAGATGTAGAATAAAATATTAATCGTTAAAATTTGTCCTTTCAATATTCAACAAAAAGACAATGATAGCAGTCTTCTACTTTTGTTCTAGTCGAACAAAAGTAGCAATATGATTAGCAAAGATATCAGTGTACATACGTGATGATAAGCGTTATCACCTTCAAATAATTTTGAATAAAATGAACTTCATGAGTTCCATTGTAAGTTACTTTGAATGAGAGGGATGTATTGCTTTTATAATAGTTAATTTTACACTTCCGGGTTTTAAGGCTGGTCATATCAATCATAATCTACATTTTTGCTTTGCGATTTTGTCGTGGAGTCTATCTCCTGATGATGCTTCGGTTGCGGGGCGAAACGATTGTTGAGTTTGTGATAGTGAACGTGTGTAGTGCTTGTGTATTGTGGTGGCAGTGGTGGAGTGGAGTTTGTGCATGTGTTTTTACGAATCCTGCATGTAACGGGTATGAAAAAACGGATAGTCCACTATACATTTAGCACTATATATTTTTTCTATTTACTGTATCGCGGATTATAGCAAAATAATTTTATTATTACTCTCATAATCTACATATTATAGTTCCCAAAGCTCTCTATGTATGTGATCGATTTTCCTCAAAATTAATTCTCAACAGTTATTAATTCATTTATTACTAATACATTAAGGTTTTACGTACATTGAAAAAGGAAAAACTTTGTGATACAGTGATTTACGTGCGGGCGGAGTCGCTGGCAAACGTAGTTTAGTAATAAAAATAAATTACGTGAATGTGTAACCCTTCGTAGGCACGAGAGGATTTTTACCGAGCGTTAAAAATACGCACGTAAAGTAACCCCATTTGTTACATTTCGACGTATTTTTAACGCACGGTAAAAAACCTCTCGCATGTAAGAGTGGTAATCTGTTTGTATGGATTACAAATTATCGAGTTGAAGAACACAAAAAGTAACAATAATGTAAGATAAAATTACCATTACTTTTATAATATGAAACTCAGTTAAATAGCGCGTATTTCTATAAAGAATTCAACAATATATGATATCTGTAGCAGAGACAAGATCCCATTTTAAAATAGGTCACTTCCGCGCTGTGCTTATACTCGTATGTCGTTATAAATGAAATATCATTTGCACACTTATAAGAAAGAACGGGGTTATTTGTGAAATCAAATATAAAAAACTTATTTATAATTAAAAACCTTCGTTATTGTTAGCGAAATATTTTAAGATTAGCTTAAAAGTTAACTGAGTATTATTTAAAACCTAGTAAATGACGAGCAGCCTTCAAAACACTTAGCCTACTTGCCTAAAATTTACTACATTAACATTTAAAATGTATTTGGATATGTTACCCTAAAACAAAAGAGTGTAAGTATGTACAAGATGTAAATTGCGTAGATTTGCAATCCATTGACTCATACATTAGACATCAACGAGAAATTAGGAAGTTACTACCTCAGATTAAAAAGACGGAATATTATGATAAATTTTATTTATAGAATGACAAGCCTGATATATGGGTATTAAAAAAGCACACATTAACAATACTAGGCCGATCTACGTCTATTTAAACACGCAGAAGACAAAATGAGTACCTAAAGATTATTTGTTAGTGAAGGGTCCATATTTTTTATTCTTTTATTCTGAAGTTTTAGAAACTATGAACTATATACAGCCTATAAGGATATAAAAAAATGCACATGGATTGACAAAAATAAGCCAAGAGCGAGCGAATGCTTCGATGTAAGCACGCAACTTCCTGTTAATCAAGGCTCTATCTTTCTTATTTTTTATGATATGAGGTTACATCAAATATACTTGGAAAGTCTATTTGAATAAAGCATCATGTAACACAGGATTAGACGTCGATCGGCGACCCATCCGACTTTCACCGAGTGCAACAAGCCGTGTCACGTGCCCGCTGCACTTTCGTAGACTGCTAACGAGTTTCGAAAATGTTAAATCCTTGATACTGTTATATCATCACGGAGAGCGGATTTGCGGGATCAGCTGTCGCTCCGGTGCTGTTTGTAAAATTGTCTCTGCAACTACTAATATAATAAATATATTTAAAGTAAATAATAATGTATTCATATATACATATATTTTTCATATATACATATAATGTATATATTTTTCATATATACCTATGTATATGTTTTTCATATATACATATATCATATATACATATAATGTATACATATATTTTTATATTTTTATATATTTTTATATTTTTAGCAATTTGATTTTTGTGCATAAAAATATACATAATTATAAAAAGATTGGCGATGTATATAATAGACAAAGTAGGAACCGACATAAGCTTACGGCTCCTGCTTTGCGCCTTGTAAGAGTACGTAAGTCGTTTGTGGGTTTGGGTATAAGATTCTATAACAAAATTCCACAATCAATTTTAACTTTGCCATTACAGCAATTTAAAAATACTGTTAAAAAGAGGCTGATACAGAAAGCCTATTATACCGTGGAGGCTTACATTGATGATAAGAATGCGTGGATATAGCTGCTCTTTGACCTTGCGCAGGATAGCTATGACGAAATGTAATTAGTATTAAGAATCTTCTTTTTTAAAAGAGCTCCACCGAGTTTCTTGCTGGCTCTTCTCGGTAGGACGGCTTTCCGAACCAGCAGTAAAGATGACGATTCAAAAGCACTTGTTTACAAGTTTACTTGAATAAAGAATATTTTGAATTTGAATTTGAATTGAATTCGAAGATCTGATACTTGTAGATTAATTTTATACCCTCATAAAGCCCTTATTTTGTACCGTTTTTGTAAAAAATGAAATATTTTTATTAGTTTTTTAATGTTAGATGTCAATTAGAGTCTATAAGGGGACGTACAGACAAATATCCGTTTTTCTATATATAAACTGGCTGTGTTCGAGGATGGCCCGCTTGGAAATCAGTACGTCATGAAGTTTTTATAAATTCTAATTTAGATAAGCCCGTACGCCGTGTGGTATCCGGCAGAATAGAATAGACCGCCCTCATTTCTTACCGAGGTGTTGTAAAAGGCGACTAAGGTAAGTTGATGTCAGGCAGGCGGCCGGTCGTAAAATACGTAGCCAAATCACGTGTTTTATCACATGTTTGTAACATTGTGCCGACCCCACTTAGTGTGGTATAAGGGCAGGAGAATGATGATGAATTTAGATAAACCCGTACTGTAAAGTACTGTTAACCTAAGCCTTTCTCAAGAATTGCACTATGAGTATCTTTTAGATAAAAACCGTACATAAATCCGTTCAGATTTTGGTGAAAATCGATTACATACAAACAGAGAGCTTTATAATTAGTTTTTTAGTAGTTTTTCAAATTTATTTTGTTTCAGTCTTCAGATCAGAATCAAAGACTGATGGAGGCCATCGTTAATAAAAATATTAACTGCCTAATTGACTAATGACTTGCTAGATGTTTAAGTTAACTAGAGATACTATGTATCTGTCTAAAAAATGTTACAGGAATCTAGCTTCACTGCTAGCCTATAATTTAAGTGATACAGCTACATCTGTTGTAGCTAAGTCTATTGACACCTATACAGATTGTACAATAAGTACAAATTTTTCATATATTGACACACGTACTAGTAGTAGTACTAATAGTATATCAAGTAATATTTTATGTACGGAAAATATTACTTTAAACTAGGTATTAAGACAACAGATAGACCTTGTAAATTGAATATTGTTCACCAGAACCTGCAAGGACTATCTGGCAAGGAATTTGAAGTTGAACTGTTTATGAATAAATTTAATGTAGATATTTTATGTATAACCGAGCATTGGTTAAACAGTTCTAACTTCCTGTTAAATATTAAAGGTTATAATGTGTCCAGTGCGTTCTTGAGGAAGACCGTCATTCGTGGGGGATCTTTAATACTAGCTCACTGTAAATTAAATTGTAAAGAACGGAATGATATTGTCGGTCTTTCTGTGGAACGTACCATTGAGCTGTCTTGTGTAGAGTTGGAGCGCTATATTATAGTTTCTGTGTACCGCCCACCCTCCAGTGATTATATGCTATTTGAGAGTGTTATGGAGGAAGTTTTAAAGAAGACATGTAAATCTTCAAAAAAAGTTTTAATCTGTGGAGACTTTAATGTTGACATACTAGTGGATACCAGTACTCGTTGTAGGTTGCTTAATTTATTTCAATGTTTTGATATGATTAATGTATTTAACGAACCTACTAGGATAACTGCAGACTCGGCTACCGGTATTGATAATATTTTTACTAATTACAGCTGTAATATCTTAGAAAAATCTATAATAAGTCGCTTAAGGTCTGATCATAGTGGACAAATTATATCTGTTCCCAACATTATAAATAATAAAAAGCAATTTATTAAATTCAGGCCTATCACGTCTCATAAAATAAAGCGATTTCAAGTAAAAATATTATCAAAATTACCACATATTGACAAAAGTTGCGGTAGTTCAGATGATCTTTTTAATGCTCTCTTTGGAATTATTGGTAGTGAATTCCATAAGACTTTTAATATTATAGAAAAAGAAGTCTCCAAACATCTCAGGTTTAGCGATTGGGCTACTAATGGCATTTATAAGAGTAGAAACAAGTTATTTGATCTGTATGCAGAAAAGCAATATAATCAGTCCCCCACATTCTTAGAATATGTAAAAAAATATTCGAAAATGTTTAGAAATGTCTGCGCACAGGCCAAATCACTTCACATTAAATGTAAAATAATGAACTCTGAAAATAAAATAAAAACAACTTGGGATGTTATAGGAGATGAAGTAGGCAGACATAAAATGCGTAATTCTGCCATAGAGCTGAAAATTGGAAATGAGTTTACTAATTCCGACGCAGAAGTGGCGAGTGTATTTGAACATTTTTTTCAGAATATACCCATTTCTACCACTAGCTCAATAAACTCATCCCCAATTGAAGCTCTTAATGTTTTAAAGGCCAGCGTCATGAAGTGCAACGTAAATTTTAAATTTAAACACATTTCTCCGCACGATATTGTTAAAACTTTTAAAACTTTAAATAATAAAAAAACAACTGATTTATGGGGAATGTCTGTAAAGTTAATATATAATGTTATTGAAATTATTGCACCTATTATGGCCAAGATCTTTAACAAGTCTGTAGACACAGGGACATTTCCAAATTTAATGAAGTATACTAAATTGATCCCTGTCTTCAAATCTGGTGATAAGAGCGACCCTAACAACTATAGACCCATCTCGATCTTGCCAACTCTTAGCAAGGTCTTTGAGAAAGTTATTCTAAATCAACTGCTCAAGCATTTTAATTCTAATAATTTACTTCACCCTGAGCAGTATGGGTTTACCAAGGGTCGGTCTACATCGGATGCGGGCGTAAGATTATTGAAGCATATCTTTGATGCGTGGGAGAACTCACAAAATGCCATAGGGGTATTTTGTGATTTGTCCAAGGCATTTGATTGCGTTCAACACGAAACTTTATTACTAAAGCTTGGTCATTATGGTATTAAGGATCATGCACTTCGTCTCGTTGCATCTTATCTCTATAGCCGAATTCAAAGAGTGTGCATTAATGATGTGCAGTCATGCGGATCGGCCTTAGTTATGGGTGTGCCTCAAGGATCAATCCTTGGTCCCTTTCTGTTTTTAGTATATATAAATGATCTACCATATTTCATTCATAATATTTGCGACATTGTACTGTTTGCTGATGACACATCTTTAATATTTAAAGTAAATAGGAATGACGATAATAATATTGACGAAGTAAACAGTGGATTGTCGCAGGTAGCTCAATGGTTCAGGCTAAATAATTTGGTACTAAACTCAAATAAAACGAAATGTTTAGAATTTGCATTACCTAATGCAGCTAAAACAGTAAATGAGCTCTTAATAGACAATGTACCACTAAAAACAGAAAATAAAACTGTATTTTTGGGAATGACGTTGGATACAAAACTCCAATGGAGCACACACATAACAGCTCTCGCAGGGAAACTCAGTTCAGCAGCCTATGCTATTCGAAAGATAAGACAGTTTACAGACGTCGAAACAGCAAAACTAGTTTATTTTGCTTATTTCCATAGCATTATGTCTTATGGAATAATGTTATGGGGTAAATGCGCTGATATTGAGAAAATTTTTGTATTGCAAAAAAGAGCCATACGTGGCATTTATAATTTGAATTCGCGTGAGTCCCTGCGAGAGAAGTTTAAGGAAACAGGTATTCTTACGTTAGCTTCACAGTATATTTTTAGCAATTTGATTTTTGTGCATAAAAATATACATAATTATAAAAAGATTGGCGATGTATATAATAGACAAAGTAGGAACCGACATAAGCTTGCGGCTCCTGCTTTGCGCCTTGTAAGAGTACGTAAGTCGTTTGTGGGTTTGGGTATAAGATTCTATAACAAAATTCCACAATCAATTTTAACTTTGCCATTACAGCAAAAAGAGGCTGATATAGAAGGCCTACTATACTGTTGAAGATTACTTAGATTATAAGGATGTGTGGATATAGGTGCACTTCTACCCTGTACAAGACAGTAATAAATAAATGTAACTAGTTCTAAGATTTATATTTTAAAAAGAGCAACCGCCGAGTTTCTTGCTGGCTCTTCTCGGCAGGAACAGCTTTCCGAACCAGCAGTAAAGTTGACGATTCAAAAGCACTTGTTTACAAGTTTACTTGAATAAAGAATATTTGAATTTGAATTTGAATTTGAATTTAACGAATATTCATTAATAGCAACCAGTGATGACGAATGAACTTTATACTTTTTAGCTGCACGTATTTTTTTCTAAATTATTCATAGTTTATTGAAATCTATGTAACAAAAGCAATAATAAAATTATTTTGCTATAATCCGCGAAACAGTAAATAGAAAATATATATAGTGTTAAATGTATAGTGGACTATCCGTAATTTCATACATTGCAAATTGCCATTGCAAAGCAAGGCTTTGCGATTTTGTTGTGGAGTCTATCTCCTGATGATGCTTCGGTTGCGGGGCGAAACGATTGTTGAGTTTGTGATAGTGATCGTGTGTAGTGCTTGTGTATTGTGGTGGAAGTGGTGGAGGTTTGTGCATGTGTTTTTACGAATCCTACACGTATCGGGTATGAAAATACGGATAGTCAACTAAACATTTAACACTATATATATATTTTCTATTTACTGTAACACGGATTATAGCAAAATAATTTTATTATTATTTTTGTATTATGGATCTCCGCAAAGTAACGCCTAATTCTATAAATTATTGAAATCTATGTCCATACTAATGTTATAAATGCGAAAGTTTCTACGTATTTGTGTAGTTTGTAGTCTGATGATATATTTATCTGTTAAGCTTTCACGTTAAGATGTCATAATGGCGCTCGAGCATTCTCCGCTACAAACGGTTATCTAATTAAAAGAAAGTATTCATAAAAACACGGTGAACATAGTGATTACGCAAATTTGAACATCTAACAATGGATAAGTTGAACGGATCCTTAAGCACAACAACACAATCAACTAAGAACGTGTGATAGCTGCGCGGTCGACTTCTATAGGGCTGGAGAAAGTAGATGAAAGCCGCGAGATTGTCATCATTGTAGTTAACTCTCTCGTTTTTCTACTCTTACATGCAAACGCTTGTTTCACCGTGTGTTCACTTGTGTACGCATACTTATATCAACTAATATAATATTCAATGTCTAACAGATACGAACACGGACTGCTGTCTTTTTTCGACTTCCACTCTCTTACTCGCAATATTTTGACGCGCGTTAGTTATTTTGCGATAACACTATTTTGTTTGTACGAATATAGCGGTAAGGTTTTGCTGATAAGATGCAGCACAGGATCTAACGTCAAACACTTCATTCGCCTTGGGAGCCCATAGAACAGCAGTTCTGTAGGCCTACCATGAACTTTTAGAAAACGATTCAATTCAAAATCATTACCTAAGCCCAACCGCTTTCTTTTCGTACCATGAAGTGTGTATGAAAAGGACAACGTTATATGAACTATAGATAACTCTGTCTCTTTTACTCAAATGTTTTTAGGACGCATTCCGAACGGACATCCGGCAACGACTTAAAGTGCGCGTCTTTAAGACGTCATGGTATGAAAAAGCAAGACAATTTAGTTTACGTCTTCAATTGAGTCGAAATAAGAGTTTATGGTAGGCCTGCTGCACTTGATAAGGCATCGATATTAACGTCACGATCGCCCTTTATACAATACCGTGTGTGATCGCAAAGGATCACACAAACGATTCGTGATCGGACATAAATTACTGAATGTACTGGTAAGTGAAGTAATCGGTAATAAAATAAATTAATTGGAATATACTTGAATGAACAATGTGCAAGTAACATTAAGTATCAATGCAATTCGTCTTTGTGGCATGATTCTCGATCGTGATTCATTATGTCCGCAAATCGTACGGAACCATCTTATTTTCCTTGATTCCTAAATAGAGGCAGTGTAATGTCCTGCTCTTATTATTGGGAGTAGAATAGCAACTGTCACACGTAAACGAAAGGTCAACAAACTTGCTTTATCCATTTTAAAGTAATTAAATAGAAATAGATGCCGCAAGCTGTGATAGCCCAGTGGTGAGACCGTGCGACTTTTTAAAAACGAACATGGGTTCAAACCTGGGCAGGCACCAATGAATTTTTCTATTACAACTTATGTTTCTAATTGATATTTGCAATTTATCACGCGCTTTTCGGTGAAGGAAAACATCGTGAGGAAACCTGCATATCTCTAGAGAATTCTAGGGATATGTGCAACCTAGCAATCCGCATTGGAGCATCATGGTAGGTCTTAGATCCTTCTCTTCAACAAACGTAGAGAGGAGGCCTATTCCCAGCAGTGGGATATTAATGGGCCGTTACTTACTTTTTCTTTACTTAGATGTCGCAAGTAACGGCTCAGTTGCCACAGTGATGTATCCAATCATTTTGTAGCTTTTGGGTCAGAAAGATGACCGTTATCGGATAATACTATCGCATAGTCCATTCTTCGTTTTACCTCAGTAATTTGGGAACACGTTAGTCCGCAAAACTTGTTTTTATTAACCATCAGATGATAATTACAGTTATCGTTACTAAGATTTTAGTGGGACCCTCCAATTTTTCTCCGAAGAATAACTGGATTTTAAAAATGTATATATATGACACGTAAACACACGTCCGCCTGTCCCCTAGTCAATTAATTTAATACTTGTGTTATGGGTTATAGTCAAATGGTTAATATATAATTACATAATTTAAAATAAAAACTTAGATACAGATACACCCTATATTATATATATATTTATTAGTGTATAAGTTAGGATATTATTAGTAAGTATAATTTGAATTCTTCATTTTTGATACTACGTACGAAAACTGATTTCCTATAAATTGTCTCACTTCGTAGGGTAGCTGGTAGAGATCTCTGTCAAAGGGATAAGTTGACAGTTGTACTCTGTTTTTTTTATTGATAATGTTTTTCTTACGTTTTTTTATGGTACATGAACAAATAAATAATCAAACACTCGAACAGATTAACAAACTGATAGGTTTGATTTGGCCTAACCATGGTTCTTTCAAATGGTTTTCAAGTTTTGGCGAAATTTGCGAATAATATTTTATGCGTATATGAATGAATATGAATGTTGAAGGTTACATATGTTTCTAGAATCTTTTATACCGTGTGGTTCGGCTGATTAGAATAGACCACCCTCATTTCTTACCGAGCTGTCGTAAAAGGCGACTAAGGTAAGTTGAACCGCCGTGTGGTATCCGGTTAAGCAGAAGAAACCACCCTCTTTCTTACTGATGGGTCGTAAAATACGACTAAGGTAAGTTGACGTCAGGCAGACGGTCGGTCGTAAAATACACAGCCAAGTCATGTGACAAAAGTTTGAAACATGCTGTGCCGACTCCACTTGGAGTGGGAGGATGATGATGATGTTTCTAGAATCTTTTAGCGATATACAGAATGTGAACATAAGTACGGATAACTCACTAGTGGTTATCGGCTGTTTGAAACCGGCTGTAGTTTGGCTTTGAGCTCGCTTGCGCGAAAACGACAAACATCTGGCGGGCGCAAATAAATATTTTCATTTTACACAAGCTGCACATGCAGGGAGGCTCCGCGGTCGTGAACGTTGAATTTTTCACTACCCACCACCCCCTTCGGCTTCACCGCCCCCGACTTAATAATACATCAGGGCAGACTTCGACACATTTCAAAAATATAAACTTTAGTTTGTCCATAACACTTGGCTCGGTGTACGCTTTGCTGCCCGCTTTAATAATGCACATAATATAGAACTAAGAGCACAATAAAATTTCAAACAATAAGATTGAGTCCTCGAAATTCTGAGTCCTTTGTACCTTATTGTACCTTTCCTCACTCACAAAATAAAATATTTGCGTGAGCTATTTTTGGAATTTCGGGTTACGTATGATGACGTCACAATATAATCCTGCACCTGGTGAGAGCTACTTATTATATAGATTCAATCAGATAACTAGGAGGCGTCAATTCAAGTAAAAGAGATGTATGAATATTATTATCTAAATAAATACTTCTTATATAAATAATAATGATATTCATAAAAATTACTTAAGTCAACTTAAAACAACACCATGTAGCCGTGTGGTATCGGGAAGAATAGAATAGACCACCCCCTTTCATACCGAGGTGTCGTAAGAGGCGACTAATGTTATTGCCGTGTGGTATCCGGCTGCATAGAATGGACCACCCTCATTTCTTACCGAGGTGTCGTAAGAGGCGACTAAGGTCAATGCCGTGTGGTATCCGGCTGCATAGAATAGATCACCCTCATTTCTTACCGAGGTGTCGTAAAAGGCGACTAAGGTAAGTTGACATCAGGCGGCCGGCGGTCGTAAAATACGTAGCCAAATCATAAGACAACATGTTTGTAACATGTTGTGCCGACCCCACTTAGAGTGGGATAAGGGCAGGAGAATAACTATGAGCTTAAAACAACCAAATCATGTCAGTACCGAATGCTATAAATGTTATAAAGGATCTATCTTTCACTTAGGTATTTGGCGGTGACGCGTGTATAATAAAACACACCAAACCTCTTAAAATATATTTGAACGGTAAAAGTTTTCGAACTTGCGTTGAAGAATGAAATTCTATTTCATACCAAAGTTGCGGGGATGCAGAGTTTCCAAGTAAACTTCGTGAAGAACTAAACTTTGAAATGCAACAAATTAAATATGATGTTACTATGAAAGTGCTATTAATATGTCCATATTATACATGTATTTTACGACGATCAGAGTTAGATTTTAGCTTCGACTAACTAACGTATAATACCCGGCAATAAATAATGCACATCGAGATCTTAGAACGAAACAGCCGGCCAATTCGGTTTCGTAAAGCGCTGTCACTGTCACACACGGGTTGGTCAGTCTGTGCGACAGAGACAATGCTCTATGAAGCATAATCTGTCCGATCTCTCTCTCTGAACCTCAATGTGCATTATTTATTGCCGAGACTATATGTCAGTCGATCAGCTTTAATGACCGGTTTTTTATTAGCTAACCTCTGTAGACTGTATGAATGAGGAATAATCCCGCCATACATTTTCTTACCGTATCTGAACCGAATTGCGTGTAAGTGTATTAGATGAAAGCTCAAGGGAGCTTGACCATTTTTGAAATTGTAGTCATATTCAAAAAAACAATTTACGAAAAACTTTATACACTTAAACATTTGTAATGAATCATAAGTGTCTTAAGAAAACCGGTTTCCTTACGACATGAACTTGGTTTTTGTAGTATGTTGAGATTACGTCATTAATTGTGTCAAATTTCATAAATATTGGTCCAGCGGATAAGACGTGAAAGCGTAACCGACAGGTAGACAGACTGACGAATTTGTAATATTAGTATGGATTTTGGTAATTTAATTATATAATTATATTCATTGCTCTACTGAATTGTCAGTCTTATTAATCACATGTAAATTATGTAAATGAAACCTGCTGACCTGGAAATTATCTGACAGCTGCTCACATGCCTATCTCTAATCGGAATTGCGTTTATCAATTAATACCTATTGTTTGACGATAAGATTACATGACATACGCTTACTAAGCAAAACTTTTTTCAAAATCGCATGATTTTGTTGTGGCGCCTATCCTTCTAGTTGCTTCGGTTGCGGGGCGAAGCGATCGTGGGATTGTCGAGGTGAGTGTGTGTAGTGCTTGTGTGGGGTGTTGTTAGAATCACTTGTATCACACAAACGTGTATTATTTCTTTACTATGTAATTCCGCAAAGTAAGGCCTGTTTCTATGATCTATGTTTCTATGTTTTATAAAAACGCTTTATTATTTTTTCATGGAGCCTATCCTCCTGAAGACACTTCAGAATCGATTCATGCGTACAGCCACTGGCTGTCCGTGGTTCGTGCGCAACGCGAATCTCCATAGAGATCTCGATCTTCCCACGATAGCCGTTTTTTTCAAATGATTCTCGAAGACTTACTTCGAGAAAGCGTCCACACACCCGAATCCCCTTATAGTGGTCGCGTCCAACTATAAGGTGTTTAACTTTCCTAGCAGATTCCACAGGTGCCCTAAGGGTGTTCTTAACGACCCCGATGTTGCTATAACAGCATCAAACAAGATTTACTCACAACACACACACAAACAGCGTCTTCGCCGGCGAAGACGAGGTCCCCGCTTGCCTGTGTCAAGCGGCCGCGGCCGCCATGATGCAGACTTCTTCAAAGTCAAAGTGTTAGACATAGTCCTAAGGCCACGCTCCCAGTAAGTTGCGAGTGCCTAAAAAACATGCGATTACTAACCAATTCAAAATATATTTATATTTATATATATTTAGAATTGGTATATATATATATTTAGGAAGTTTGGGACGTTATCTGCATTGTTTGGGTACAGGCGCCGTCGAAAGTGTATGGTGAAATATTAAGTAGCGAATTGGGACATCGCGACACGCTACATCATCTCCTGAAATTTATGAATTACGTATGTGGAGCTCGCGGCGGGCTGCCGACTGGGGTGAACAATATCTTGGATTTCTTTGCGACAGCCGGGGCGGAGCGGTTCTCGCGCTACAGTTTGTGGTTTTTGATTGATAACAACTGTGAAATACATATTTCAAAATAGTGATGACTTATTACTTATATTATCTCTTGTTACAGTATACTCGTAACGTCGCGGTCCTACTGTTTAATACATATTAGCAGACCCGGCCACGCCTTGCTATGGCACCGTCTTGTTTCGATTTCCCCTTTTCTAACATCCTAGCTGATATCATCATTCTCCTGCCCTTATCCCACTTTAAGTGGGGTCGGCACATCACATGTTGTAAATATGTTGTCACTTGATTTGGTTACGTATTTTACTAAAAACTAAAGAAATTCCTTGTTAGTAACACTTGGAACTCGTGGATGCTAGACCTCCGTGTTCGGTTGGTTTTTGTGGAATCTGTGCTTAGTGGTGAGATATTGTCTTACATCATCAATCTGGACCCAAAATTGGGTAAATTAAAATTGCCCGTCTCCTATGTGTTGTAGGATCAAATAGTTCGGGATGCTGTAACACACATAACATAATCTGCGTTTACTTCTCTACCATCCGGTTGTTTCGTTTTAGTTTTAAGTAACATGTATCTTCGTTTTAGTATAGAGCTACTAAATTATGTAAATGATTAATAGAGTCGGGAAAAGGCGGAGGCGACGACTATGAAAAACTGCATTTTTAAAGTTGCACCCCGCTAGCGGGCGGCGCAACTCGACCGTAGTATTTTTCATTTTACTATGCCGTATACATGCACTTGAACCGCGGCGTGCCCTGTACAAATTAATAGCCCTTTAATTTATATTGCGGTGGTCCTGTGAAGCGGCGGAATTTTAAACATTTTATTAAACATGTCTCGTGATGTGGGAGAAATTATTAGTAAATGCTTATTACGGTTACTTTATTGAATATTTATGATACATAAATTTTAACAGAAAAACTCATTGGCGTCTGCCCGGGGTTTGAACCCGTAACCCCTAGAAAGAGTAACGTTTGTGTGTGTTATGAATGAGTTTTGATAATAGAGCCTTGAAATGTAAAAGTTGCCTGCCATTTTAAAATACAATATTGAATTGTAATCTGCAAATATTAACATTAACATTGGATTAATCCAATTTTCACATATTTAGAAACACAATATCTAATAAAAAAAATTTTTTTTAAATCTCTTATGGTTAAAACCTCTCTCGTAAAACGGAATTCAGCACACCATTTTTCTTGTAAAAATGCATTATTTGTAAAAAAAAATCTATAAATAGCTGAACTCGCAAATTCGTTTGCGTCAACTTTTGTTTTAACATACCCTCCATTTGTGTATATCCGAATACTCATACTATTTAGTTACATAAATTTCATATGAAATATTGCTCCTGCGAAATAACATTGAAGCCGTGACAGACAGATAGACTCTCACATTTATAACATTGGTATGGATGTAAGTATTAACTGTGAGCCGCTGTAAAATTAAATAAGAACAAATATAAAATCATCTGACCTATGGCAACATTTTCAATGCAAAATATCCCAAAAAGATGTCTGTCTTTATGTAATCGATTTTCTCAAAATTTACTGAACGGATTTTTGTACGGTTTTCTCCAAAAGATATACCTCCGGATGGTTTAGGGATACATATCGATATTATGTGAATTGTGTTGAAGAGATCGAGCAGTTGGTAAAAAACTTGCTTGCTGGGAGCTTTAGTCGCGTGCGCTGCGTAAACCAGCAGAGATACACTAAAGTAATGTACTAGAGAATTGTAGATCTATAAAAATATTACAAAAAAGTCTACGATAGCATGTATCTATCTCTTATGGTTAACTCATTAATTTGAATTATAGAAAAAAATTGTGACACGCTGATTTCCACGCGGGCGTAGCCGCTGGCACAGCTAGTATTTGATAAAACACTATTTTGTATGAAAATAAAGTATAACTAAGTTGTAATAAGGGAACCTGTGCGTGCTTGAATATGTACTTGTCCGCGGTATTGCATAACTGACTCCAATTCAGTTTTCCATCCAATTCCGGTTGACTTCAAGTGCGCGCGGTATTACGATAAAATTCGAGGGACGCCTAACTCAAAATGATGACTATTCCGTCCTTTTTCAAAATTATGAGACAAAAATGTGAAAAGCTTCACGTATTACGTAGGAGATATAGTCATCAAGCAGTATGATATTCAATATAATAGGTACGTAATTTGATATTTTCCCGATGCTCTTTGTAACCCATCAGCTAAAAATGTAAATTGACGACTATATAGGAACGACGTCTAAATAGAAAAAACGGTATTAGAAGTTACCTATCTATACCAAAAATTCTAATGACTTCTATAGTATGATTTAGAAGCAAGAACATAAGTTCTAACAACACACACAACCACCAACTATATATAAATATAGTTAATACAACGTAAAAACCATTAAAGCTTAACACCAACTACTAGCATAAGGGAAAAAACTGCGATCGTATCGAGGACAGTTGCCAGCGCCGCGATAACAGCGCGCTGAATTTTTAACGGCGCGGTTAGCGGGGAACAGATGTGTAGCAAACTCTTAGAATACGCCAAATTTAATATTTATGGCTAGCAACAATGAGCGGCTTCTTTGTGGCGGTGCTGCGCCGCAAAATTGAGAGTTTTTTTCTAAAAATCAAGTTAAGGCGTCTGCGAACAAAAATGACAATTGCATTAAAAAAAAGAGTACGAGACATAGAGTCCCTACGTCTCGTACTCGTTTAAATTAAAGTAAAATATTTCTTGGTTTTCACGATTTAGACTGTTTAATTTCTTAACGAATCTTTGCTATTAAAATATGTTAATAATTTCTTTAAAAAATCGTCGCAGGCAAAATGCACGTACCTTACACATGCAATACGAGTCACCACACGTATCCCAACAACAATGCACATAAGGAATACACACAAACACCAACAAAATCTTTACGATCGATCCTCCACGACAAAATCGTAATGCATTACGATTAGAGGGAGTAGATTTTTTTTTTTTTCGAATTGTCTGTATGCTGTTAGCCCTAATGGCTTTTACAGCGTCACCGGGCGGGACGGGCGAGCGCAGAAGCATCGTCGAGCGGGAGTAGAGGCGTCTCGCCGGATCCTTGGTGATAGTTGTGTAGCCTTTTTCCACTTGCTAAAGTTGTGTTATTTATTATAATATGTAGGTTGTGTCGGTCCATGCCTAAGAGCATTAAGTGTTACTTTTTGTGCTAAATCTATCAATAATGTTTTCGATAGTCCATGCAGTAAAACGAATTATATATGGTACTAATAAAGTCAGTAACTGCATTCAGCATGCGTAATATTGAAGCATACATTATTGTGAATCACAAAGTTTATAAACCGTAAAGCTATACCTCTTTTTATTACCAACCAATGGTCATTTACTTTTGACAGAGGTATCTTAAACTCCTATCGTTCTTAGAGCTATTTTGAATAGAATAGAATAGCTTTATTCATTCACACAACACAAAATAAACAGGTTACATACAGAGAGCAATAACAACAGACATTATATAGAAAGTAAATTTAGAATTTGTCGTGCCAATTCTGGCTCAGCTTAATGCTGGAGGTAAAAGAATCCCTGTCGAGGGAAGTCCGAATATGAAATAATTATCTAGCTAATATATGTTCTACAATATATTTATAGAAATCGACATTTAATCCCATCTTATCTTCTCATATCTTCCCAGTATGACCAGTATAGAGGATGCATTTAAAGGTTTATTCGCTCTTAGTCAAATTGGTGTCCTGCCTCTTGGCTCTCTAACTTTGGGACAGAAGCTGTCAGAAATATTCAACACCTTAACGGATCTCTCCCTTTCTGATTTGACTAAAATCAAATATTCCAGGTATCACATAAGAGACTCTGGGTATTCTTTTGAGTCTTTGATGGCAACATGTTCTGTTGAAAAACTGACGGTCAGGAACTCAGCAATTTTTAGATAAAATGATCTAGCCTAAAGTCCTAGCCATGTGGTATCCGGCAGAATAGAATAGACCACCCTCCTTTCTCACCGAGGTGTCGTATGAGACGACTAAGGTAAGTGCCGTGTGGTATCCGGCAGAATAGAATAGAGCACCCTCCTTTTTCACCGAGGTGTCGTAAGAGGCGACTAAGGTAAGTGCCGTGTGGTATCCGGCTGCATAGAATAGACCACCCTCATTTCTTACCGAGGTGTCGTAAAAGGCGACTAAGGTAAGTTGACGTCAGGCAGGCGGCCGGTCGTAAAATACGTAGCCAAATCATGTGACAACATGTTTATAATATGTTGTGCCGACCCCACTTAGAGTGGGATAATGGCAGGAGAATGATGATCTCGCCTAAAGTCCGAAACGCGAGCCAACCCTATTAGTTATTTTGTAATTAAACGTTATTTATTGGTATGTTATGAGATACGAGTACATGCAGACAGAAATAAATGATTTCTGCAACAGCTATACTGTTGTACCAATATATGGTCTGTTAAATAAAATCAATTTTTCACAATATGGGATATTATATTGGTATCTTTTAGTGTGTGTATGTGTTAAACATAGCGGTATAGCCGATCACAACATTAGTTCTCCCAAAGAATATGATATTCCTGAATGGCTGAAGGATTCCTGTTCCGATGCCTTTTGGTGTTTCCCAACATATTTATTCTACTAACTAGTACCTAAAACCTTGTATAAATTTATAGAATTAGGCGTTTTTGCGGCGATCTATAATACAAATGTAGTAATAAAATTTTGCTATAATCCGCGATACAGTAAATATAAAATATATATAGTGCTAAATGTATAGTGGACTATCCGTTTTTTTTAAGCCCGTTACTTGCAGGATTCGTAAAAACACATGCACAAACCTCTACCACTGCCACCACAGTACACAAGCACTACACACGTTCACTATCAAACTCAACAATTGTTTCGCCCCGCAACCGAAGCATCATCAGGACACCATGACAAAATCGCAACCCTTGTATAAAAATGTTCACCTCAGCACGTAACGTTATATAGATATAGTCTTAGGTTAAAAAGGATTGCTCTTCCCGTCTGCGACCGAACGTGACGTGAAATGACCGCGAAATAAGGCACTCTATGGAACTGAAAATCAATTTCTGATTGAGTTTAAAGTCAGAGTACCTTGCGAGCAACTGCACCGTGCACCCTATAACTGCCAGTAGCTGCAGCACATACGGTAATAGTATAAATCAATAAGGACACAAAAAACCTCACTTGATTTATGAACGTATTTTTTTATGGGCGAAGTAAAAGTTTTCTAGTATGATACAGGATACAGGAGTACAGGCAATATATCATAAGGAATAACTTGACAGAGGTAAAAGGGATAAAGAACGAGCGTCCCCTTACTCCAAGATATGTCCGTAAAAATAACTTTAACGGTTTGTTAATCGTAGCTTAAACATAAACCCTGTTTTTTTTACTGTGTGTGACTGTATGCTGTTAGCCATAACGGCTTTTACAGCGTCACCGGGCGGAAGCTTCGTCGAGGTTGCGAAATGCAGAGGGTGGATCCCAGAAGCTCTACTAGCGCCGAGGAACGTCGTCCTAAGGGTGCCTCCTGTGAGGCCGGACCACGGCTTAGGGCGACGCGTAGTGGAGGGCTGATGGTATGACTTTGATTAGTTATTGCAACCTCGGAAGGGTGGCGAGAAGCCACGACCGACCGACGTCAGGAAACTGGGACATCGGCTTCGCCGGCGAAGACCTACCAATACGCATTGGAGCAGCGTGGTAGGTCTTAGCTCCAACCCTTCTCTCCAGAAACGGAGAGAAGAGGCCTATTCCCAGCAGTGGGATTGTAACAGGCTGGAACTTATGTTTATAATTTTTATCAAGGCATCTAACTAACGCTCAGACGATCAGTAATTTTATCTTTCCTGTCATTCTTTCAGTCATCACAGCGCAGTACTTCATATATGTATGTGAAGGTTTTTTTGGGTAAATGCGTTTTATTCGAGTCCTGTGAAAATGATTTATGAATTGATTGTTCTAAATCAATGTTTTAAGCTTTAGAATGCGTCGTAGATATGTTAATATAGAATTAAAGGCTTGTTTATATTGTACTGATGCAAAATTTCATCTCTTCTTTTGGAGACAAGGATTGCAATAGTCACCCTAGACGCTGCTCCATTGTTTATTAGTTAAATATCCCTGAAACTTCCCAGAGATTCCCGAAAAAGAAGTAGGATTAAGATTCAAACCTGTTGTTTACAAGTTTTTTTATATAAATAATATTTTGAACGAAATTAAATATAAAGATTTTTAACGACGTTTCCGTCACCGCTAAGCGCGTGATAAATTGTAAATACCAATTACATATTGGTATTTATAATGTGCTACAATAGGGTTTGAACGTGTCTATGGTCCTTAGTGTGACTCTTGGGGGTCAAATGGTCTTATCGTTCGGCTGTCACGGCTCAGTGAATAAACACTTTTGTCATGCTTTCGTTAAAAGCTATACGCGCTTTACGAGTCATCTGTTACCCATCATAATACTGTGATTTAATACTCTGGAACGGTCGGAAAATAGGAACGTTGTTAGTTGTTTACTGCATAGTCATTGATGCTTACTTAAATAGCTCAGGCGTGCATCGGTGAGCAATTTGACTGCGGCCAGCGGCACTGGACGCACAAACATCACGATACATTAATATCTAACAGTTTTTAGGTATCGTCAGTTGTGGATAGGGATCTCTAAAAAATATATTTGATAGTTTTATTAACTCTACTCTCGTGTGAGCTGGGATTATACTACGTTTGGTGCACGTGATCTTTATCAACACTTCACGGGTTCAAATCCCGAGTAGCTACCATTGAGTTTTCATTCAAAATATCATGTTTATCATTTATTAATTCTCTGAATCATTACGGACTAAAACATACTTGGCAACCCGATCCGGCTATCAAACTATAGAAGTGGCCATAGGTATTGACCAGAAGTGAGTTAGAATTAAACATATCAATGCTATTTTTTTAAAATAGCCTTTGTCGATATCAATGTATTGATACGAAATTTCTAAAAAATATAAACAATTTACGGTGCGTATGGCTGCGTGTTAAGTGGTTTTTCTTGTTCCCGAAAGATAAACGGATTTTTTTACCTAAACTCTTGTATAAAAGTTTTAACTATGCCAAATTTCATTAATATTGATACAGCGTATTAATCGTAAAACGTTACATAGAGAAAGATTTTCGCAGTAGTAGTGTTTGAAAGGTTATTGTTAGTTACCGATTTTAAGCGTGAGCTGTGAGCTGTGATAACCCAGCGGTGAGACCGTGCGAGTCTTTCGAGGGGAACACGAGTTCAAACCCGGGCAGAGGCACCAATGAGTTTTTCTATTCAAACTCATTTGTCTAAGTGATAATTGCAATTTATCACACGCTTTTCGGTGAATGAAAACATCATGAGGAAACCTGCATATCTCTAGAGAACTCTGGAGATATGTGTAACCTACCAATCCGCATTGGAGCAACGTGGTATGTCTTAGCTCCAACCCTTCTTTTCAGAAACGGAGAGAGGAGGCCTATTCCCTGCAGTGGGATTGTAACTGGCCGCTATTTTACTTTTTTACTTTACCGTTTTTAAAAGTTGAACGAACAGAAAATGCACTGCAATCTTTCGGTAGAAGCATCAAAAGCTAAAATACGTCATGATAAATCCACGGTGGCCCAATCGCAAAGGGGATATATTTGCTGCATTGTCCGCCGACTGCCGTCGGCCGCACTCGCCGTAATGTCCGCCAGCGACGAGATCCAGTCCGACGACGCTCTCAAAGCTTCTTTGTAGCTCTTTGAGACCGCCGCCGCTTAACTGTATTAGTGCAACATTTTGCGACCGCTGGCGGTATATTAAGACCGCTGAAGACTTTTTAATATAAACGAATAATGTACAAGCTACAAAGTAAAAGTCGTCTTATCGTCACAGCTTAGGCATTATAAGAAAATGCTATAAATTTTAGACCAGTCTACAGAAAGATTCAAACTAAGTGAAAAAATATGCTTATACGTAAGCATATTACAAATTGAAGATTATTTGGACGACAAGAATGCCTGGATTTGAAAATCCTTTCAGCTTCATACAAGACAGCGGTCTAATAATGTATAATTGAAAATATATAAAAGATTGACCGCCGAGTTTCTTGCTGGTTCTTCTCGGTAAGAGCAACATTCCGAACCAGTTGTAGCTTCATTAATCATATTGATGCTTGACGATTCAAAAGTGCCTGAAATGGTTTATTTGAATAAAGATTGATTTGATTTGATTTGATACTTAGAGTGGGATAAGGGCAGGCACTTGCCTGAAATAGTTTGTTTGAATATAGATTATTTTGATTTTGAAATGCGAAAGTCTTCTTCTAATACGTCTGTTACGTAGCCAGTAGGAGCAACATTGATGATATTTGGTACAAGTCAGGCTTACATATAGAATAAACTTCCCGCCTTTCCTTAGGGAGCAGGTAACAACTTATAATTGATAAAGATAATTGAATATGAGATAAAGCAATTATAAGTGTAGATATCTGAATTTTTAAGTGAAGTTAAAGCAAGTAATACTTTTTAGCAGTTTTAACTATGTATTTTATATATTAAAATCCACACCCATTGTCCTAAGAACCGAGATGAAACAGTCTGTGTTGTGTTGACTGTAGAGCCCTCTACGCACTGTCCGTTCTCCTGCCTCACACGCGCAGGATTAGCAATCACACTAAAAAAATATAACGCACGACGAAAAACACTAAAGCACTGTTATTGTTTCGAAGTGAACTCCAAAATTGTAGTTCCGGCAGATAAATAGAATTTTGTACTTGAAATTTTATATTTTTCATATCAATTCATATTAGTTTAGTATGTATGTAGCCGACTCCCTTGAACTCAATTTGAACCCAATTTTAGCGGATAGATTAATTCAATCTTCGTATATTCATCAAAAACCGGCGATAAACTAATGAAATAAATTAAAAAATATTTTTTTAATAAAAGTGTCTTCAACAATCAATTCCACTAAATAGTGGAAAAGATACGTTTCCGAATTAAAAAGTGACAAAGAACGAAAAATATATGTCAAGTCTTCAATGTCGTGTTTTTAGTTTTTCAAAACTGAATTTACTATAAAATTTCGCAAAGGAACGCCTGATTTTATTATTTTTTTTAATATTCTGGTTCATAAAATGTTCATTGTCAAATTTAAAAACATTAAACTAAAATAATTTATAGAATTAGGCGTGACTTTGCGGAGATCCATATACAAAAGTAATAATAAGATTACCTGCACCACTGCCACCACAATACACAAGCACTACACACGTTCACTTTTGAGTTGTTCACGTTGAGTTTGTGATAGTCATTTAACACTTTATATATATTTTCTGTTTACTGTATCGCGGATTATAGCGACATAATTTTATTATTACTTTTTCATTAAACTACAAACTGACCATCGACTTAAAAGAATCAAATCTGAATAGAAATAGTAAATATTTAGCAAGTAAAGTAGGTCCAATCTTCACTTAATAAGTTAGAAGTATTAAAACTGTTTTGATTAATTAAACAGCGCTTCCAGCGCTCTGAAAATACTATACCCAGTAAGGTTATTGGTGGATCTTATGCAATATTCCATTAAATATGAGCTCTTGGAATTTCTATTTCAAATATTGCGCTCTGTTTGCAGAGAGAACACAAGCGCTATGAACGAATCGTCACGTCGCCGCCGTACCACAAGCTGGCCGTCCATTGGCTCTCATTTTTAAAATGAATTTAGTTTCAATACGTAAATTCTACGACGTAACAAATTCCCAATATTTAAACTTTACATGTTTATTGATAAATATATATATGATAAATAACAGTTTTTAATCGATCACGATTTATTTTTAATAGATAACGATAACATTTGGTAGACTTTAAACCTTTACGATTCGTACTCATCTATACTTATTATAAAACAAAGTCCCAAAACGCTGTCTGTATGTAATCGATTTTCTTAAAATCTACTGAACAGATATTTATACGGTTCTCATCAAAAGATGTAATACTTCTGGATGGTTTAGTGCGTTACTTCAATTCTTGCAATACTTCAACAAAAGTGCAATACTTCTGGATGGTTTATGTAAATAGTGTTGAAGAGATCGCACAGTTGTTAAAAAACTTGCCTGCTGGCAAATGTAGCCGAGTGCGCTGCGTAAGCCAGCAGAGATACGCTTAAGTATTGTAGTAGAGAAATGTAGATCTATAAAAATACTACAAAAAAGTTCGCAACAGCACATCTCTATCTCTCACTGTTAAGTCACAATAACTACTTTTACGCTCAAAATTTCGCAAATTCGGAAAAAATTTCGTAAATTGCTGAATTCCACGCGAGCGAATCCGTTGACACAGCTAGTTATTATATAAACAAAGGGTCACATCGGGACAAAATCAAGTTACCTTCATAAAGTTCGACGTTTTGGCAGAGATAGATCTACCGTGAGCACGAACTGACTGACTCACAAACTCAAACTCAAAATATTCTTTATTCAAGTAGACTGTTTACAGTACTTTTGAATCGTCAAATGTTTTCAAGAAGCTACCACTGATTCGGAAATTTGCTCCTACCGAGAAGAACCAGCAAGATACTCGGCGGCCATTTTTTTTTAAATATATTTTTTACAATTCGATTGATGGTTACAAATTAATCGTTGCTGCTTGGTGCGTAGTTGACGGCAGTTCAGATATGCTACTAGCACACAAACAGACAGACACAGACGTTATGTGACCCCCTATGATTATATAGTGATTACAGTTTGGTTTCTCCTTATGGGAAAACCCTTAGCTAACAAATAGGTATAATATAATGTGCTATATGTTTACGATTATTACCAGATAAACAATAAAAATTGACGACTCACTTGAATCATGAACGTAAATTCGGAAAACAATTTAAAACTTCAAAATTTGGGTTTCTTTCGTGTATTTCATATGCAACGTGCACTTATTTCTTTAAAATATGTGAGTGAATATCTACGTATATTTGGTATAAAAAGAAAAATAAAACTTGCCAGCAGTCTTCTTCTTTCTCCTACGCTTATCCCACTCGAAGTGGGGTCGGTAAAACATGTTTTTCCTCTTCCATTCTCTTCTATCATTCGTCAACTCTGGCGCTACTCCTTTTATATGCATGTCATACTTCACACAATCCAACCATCTCTTTTAGGCCTTCCGCTAGTCACATATCCATCCAAATTCAAATTCATTCATAAAACTTGCCAGCAGTCATACCGTGAATTGTGATACTAGTGGAAAATTTTAAACAGCCAGTGATCGCACAACTTTCCGCGTACGATGCATCTCCCTCTATATTAATACATCATCGCATCGCAACTAACTGAGACAGACAAATTGCTCGCGCGAATTTAATATTTATTGGAAAAAGAAGTGCGATCAATCAAGGGCCACGCGCGCCATTTAACCCAAGCACACCGTGGTCGACGCGGCTCTATGATTGAAGAGGGACCTATAGCGCCAACCGTGCCGTAGGGTATGGGGCCTAACGGGATCCGGAAACGATCATTTATACTATAGGCCAAAGGGATCCAACGAATTATTCAAATTCAAATTCGGTTCAAAATCAAAATATTCTTTATTTAAGTAAAAGTTTACTAAAGTAAGCAATGTGCTTTTGAATTGTCAAATCCACCGCCGGTTCGGAAAGCTGTTCCTACCGAGAAGAACCAGCAAGAAACTCGGTGGTTGCTCTTTTCGAATAAAATTCTTATAACTTATAACTATAAGATAGTAATAACCAAATGTAACTACATTTGGTTATTACTATCTTAGGCTACCCTGTACAAGAGTATGAGTAGTAGTAGTGAGTAGTAGTATAAGAAGCTATATCAACGTATTTTTATCATATATATAATCCTCAATAGTATGGGCTTATATATATATATAAGCCTATAATAGGCTTTTTGTATCAGCCTCCGTTTAACAGCGCTTTTAAACTGCTGTATTGGCAAAGATAAAATCGATTGCGGGATTTTATTGTAGAATCTTATACCCAAACCCACAAATGACTTATTTACTTTTGCAAGGCGTAAAGCAGGAATCGCAAGCTTATGTCGGTTTGTCTATTATTATATATACATCGCCAATCCTTTTATAATTATGTATATTAATATGCACAAACATTAGATTGCTAAAAATATACCGTGAAGCCAAAAAATATATTGGGATCCTAAGTGGTTATATTTACATTTCTTAGCATATTTCTTATAATTATTACGGCATCGCGAACCGGCCAGCATCAAATAATTTTCAAGTTTACTAATACGAACAGTAATCGTCCTAAAGATGTGATTTACGAGGTCTTGGAATTTAAAATCGTAGGCTCATCGTAGTAGACCTACGATATATATTTAATAGATCATAACTAAATATGGCCAAACTAGGATTTTTTTTATACAGGAAAAAACCCCCTTATGGGTACCGCCGCCCGACTGGGACAGGGGGCGGTTATGTCGGACTCGCACCGACCTGTGTGCTCCAACACGCTGCCGATGGCAAGGACAGGGTATCGTTGTACACATTATCCCCATCCCCGCCGTCAGCTCTAATCCCAGAGAATACCTCTTTTGGGTAGGGACCACTCGAAAGAGAAGTCTCCCTCCGCTAACCGGTGCATCTGGAGCATAAGATGCACCGCCCGCCTCGGGGACCTGTAACCCAGACGTCCAATATACCCCGTTCGGAACACCCGAAGGTCCCTGTCAGGGCGGCAAACGATGAGCTTGGGCAAGTCGCTATCACCTGGACTCGCCAACAGCAGATTGGAAAGTTCCCGGAACCGCTCCGCCGCCTACCTCCGCAGGGCAGAAGGAGGCCATCGCGCCCGCGATCGCTCCCTGCCCACCGATGGGCCAAACTAGGATGTCTTGGCATGTGTGATGGCGTCGCACAATAAAAGTGTACACAATGTATTACTCAAAACGATATTCTCGTCTTTCCGAATGAGCAAACAGCCGCGCTCGAGCTATAACAATATGTCTCAGTATATTTTAAAACGTGTATGGCAAATGTTTTTTGTGCGTCAAATAATAAACAAACGCAGCAAAACAGCCGTTCATCCCGAGCATTTGTCAAGAGCGGCTTACGTTATCTTACCAGGAAAATGTGTGAAAAAATGTCTGCAACACCTTTCTGCGGCTGAGACATTTACTCGTTAAACATATGCATGAATGTTTCAGCGCGCACCACGGATCCCAACATGTATAACGATATCGTCATAGCGGAGACATTATTTGTTCACTTCTGACACCTCCACGATACGGACAGCCGAGCCTTCTGTTCACGTATTAATAAAGTGTCTTTTATTATTTTCTCAGGCGGCACAGACAAGATACATATATACTAATATTATAAATACGAAATTCTGTTCGTTTCGTGTTCACGTGTAATCGGGAGCGATATTAATAAATTTGGTACAATAGAAGCTAATATACAGGTCTAACATATATGATGACTGGCCCTTGGCGCAGTTGGCAGTGACCCTGTCTTCGGCTCCGCGGGTCGCGGGTTCGATTCCCGCCGAGAACTAACATTTTCTATTTAGAATTTGTTGGTTCTTCGAGTCTGGGTGTATATATGTATTTAAAAATATATATATAACACAAGTATTAAGTTACTTACTTTGGGGCTGGACAACCGTGTGTGTTAATAACTTGATGAAAACTTCTCCTTTTTCCTTTTGCACTGTATCGTATGTAGAACTTACACATACACTTCCCTATCTACTATTGCCCGTTGATTGCAATTTGTTATGAAAATGTAGTCAACCGATAAATGATAGTAATGATATTTCTGTCTTAATGTTAAAGTTTAATACGTAAGCATACGTGCAATCTTAAGACCTGCCCGGAAAACAGCGCGGCCTCAGCACCGTCACGTGGAAAGTGCTCTTAATTATTAACGGAAGCGGGCAGAGCCACTTCGCTACCGCCACATAATGTCTAGCGGAGACGGTCGGCTTCACGGGTCGCCGCGCTGAACGGGGGACGCTCGCTTTGTAAAATAAAAACTGAAGCCGAAGGCACGACTCTATTTACGTTAGCCTACTTTATTTTTAAAAAGCTCCGCGCACCCTATAGAAAACGAAATTCTAGAGCCAATCGTCCGCAATAAAACGTGCAGGATCTCGATACCGCACACCGTTCGTGTATTATTCAGAAAGGCTGGAGCCGCGCACATGTGCCCGCTGACAACTCACGGCCGCCCGCCCGTCGCGACCTAACATTGTTCCCTTTCTTTGCGTGCCAAAGCCGAACACGAACATGTCCTGTGGATCGCAGTTAAACTACGTGCGATCAGTTCGGCAACGGGCCGAGGGAATTATGCCGAACACGTTATTAAGGATCTACGATATCTGAACGTATGAAATATATATACTCCACGCTATAACATTCATATATATGAACTCTACGGCCGACCTCTTACGGAACACGGCTCCGTGGGGAGGAATCGTTTTCGTGAAATACGGAAGTTGCAGCGCGATGAGCAGTGATGCACCGCTGGCCGCCTGTTCAGGGAAAATAAAATACATTATGTATAAATTTACTTAAATGCGTAGCCTCAAGACGAAACCCTGACAGGGCCCGCATTAATTGGAAGCCTCCCTAAATGGGTTGAACGGTGAGAAAACAACGTAAGTAGGTGAAATATGAAAGAGCTCGCTAAGTTTTAATTCTGTCGATTCAACTTCTTGGATGGCACGTGTTAATAATTCAGGCGGGCGGGGCAGACCGCATCGTTACTGTGCTCGAGGAGGCCGTGTCAAGGACGCGTCGCGTCGCTGGAAGTGGCGCCGGACGAAATCGGTACAAAAATTTATCGGACATACATTGAAACACACAACGCCGTGTGGTATCCGGCTGCATAGAATAGACCACCCTCATTTCTTACCGAGGTGTCGTAAGAGGCGACTAAGGTATGTGCCGTGTGGTATCCGGCTGCATAGAATAGACCACCCTCATTTCTTACTGAGGTGTCGTAAGAGGCGACTAAGGTATGTGCCGTGTGGTATCCGGCTGCATAGAATAGACCACCCTCATTTCTTACTGAGGTGTCGTAAGAGGCGACTAAGGTATGTGCCGTGTGGTATCCGGCTGCATAGAATAGACCACCCTCATTTCTTACTGAGGTGTCGTAAGAGGCGACTAAGGTATGTGCCGTGTGGTATCCGGCTGCATAGAATAGACCACCCTCATTTCTTACTGAGGTGTCGTAAGAGGCGACTAAGGTATGTGCCGTGTGGTATCCGGCTGCATAGAATAGACCACCTTCATTTCTTACCGAATTGTCGTAAGAGGCGACTAAGGTAATTGAAGTCAGGCAGGCAGCTGGTCGTAAAATACGTAGCCAAATCACGAGACAATATGTTTGTAACATGATGTGCCGACCCCACTTAGAGTGGGATAAGGGCAGGAGAATGAATGATGATGACATTGAAACAAACAGACGATAAATATCACAGCTAAATAATTAAACAGTACTTTTTTTTGTAATGTACTTAATACCGGCTATTATCACTGACATTTGATAGTAATTGCTTACCTTTAAAAAAATGTTGAGATCGATTTACTTAAACTTCATCTAAACAAATGTCATTTGAGGTGTAATATATCAACAGCTACTAACTTTCGTATACAATGGATTACAATAATATATTTATGGATCACCAATAGCATATACAACAATGTTAAAATGCAAATGAAGTTATAGTACCCGGCAGTAAATAATGCACATCGATGTTTAGAACGAAACAGCCGGCCAGTTAGTTCGGTTTCGTAGAGCGCTGCCACTGTCACTTAGTATGTGACGTTACACGGGTTCATCAGTCTGTGCGACAGAGACAATGCTCTAAGAAGCAGAACTAGCCGATTTTCTCTCTCTAAGCCTCGATGTGCATTATTTATTGCCGGGTACTATAAGTATTTCATTGGAAGATCGCCTTATTAAGAAAACGGAAATATCGAATCGACGCTTGCATATATGGAGCTGATATTCAATCAAGAATGTTCCGAGTTTATTATTTCCCCACGTGGCTCATCCTGCGCCGGCTGTGTATCCGCGGCGGCGGTGTGCGCGCCGCTTTACGACTGTTCCAGAGTTGAGCGCGGCGGATACCGCGGGAGGCTGTATCGCCGGCATTATTAGTAAATACACTTACTTGCTCGCGATAAACCTTTAGATTTACTCGCGATATCGGGGTTTTATTGTGAGTACATCTGTGGAATATGGGAGGGTAGGCTCATCTGTTATATTCTCGATTATGGCCCGAGTGGAAAAGTTTATAACATTATCACAATAAACATATATCATTATCACAACAGGTATATAAAGTAAAAAGTAAGTAAAGTAACAGCCTGTTACTATGCCCACTACTGGACTAAGGCCTCCCCTCTCCGTTTTTGGAGAGAAGGTTTGAAGCTAAGACCTACCACGCTGCTCCAATGTGGTTTGGTAGGTTACACATATCCCTAGAATTCTCTAGAGATATGTAGATCTCCTCACGATGTTTTCTTTCACTGAAAGGCGTGTGATAAATTGCAATTATCAATTAGACACATAAGTTTTAATAGAAAAACTCATTGGTGCCTGCCTGGGGTTTGAACCTACGTCGTCTCTAGAGAGTCGTACGGTCTCACCGCGATGCTATCACAGCAGACATATATCATTATAAAAACAGACTATATCATCATTTTCCTGTCCTTATCCCACTCCAAGTGGGGTCGGCACAACATGTTACAAACATGTTGTCACATGATATGGCTACGTATTTTACGACCGGCCGCCTGCCTGATGTCAACTTACCTTAGTCGCCTTTCACGACACCTCAGTAAGAAATGAGGGTGGTCTATTCTATGCAGCCGGATACCACACGGCACATACCTAAGTCGCCTCTTACGACACCTCGGTAAGAGGAGAGGGTCGTCTATTCTATTCTGAAGGATACCACATGGCGTTATAAACAGACTATATCCACTCACCAAACAATAATTGGAAAGTGTTGAAACGAGTCGACAACAATGTAAAGTAGTTAATAAAAATCTTAATAAAAGATACGAGTAGCAAGCTACCAAGGCAATCTAGACATACAATTTAACTAGTGTGACGACTTGGATTCAATGTGTATAGTATAATATATATCGTAACGTGTTTAGTTTATACCTGAATGATATATTACACACAATACACGATTGCACTATTTATCTAACAAATTTAACTTATTTATTTTGTTTATATCGGAATTTTGGGATATCCAACCTAAACATGAACTTTGATGTAAGTTAAATTAAAAGTAATATAAAAGAATAACAAGTTTATCTATACTTATTATAAAACAAAGTACCAAAAAGCTGTCTGTCTGTATGTAATCGATTTTCTCAAAATCTTCTGAACGGATCTTTGTACGATTTTCACAAAAAGATAGTGCAATACTTCCGGATGGTTTAGGTAAATAGTACATATCGGTATTATGTAAATTGTGTTGAAGTGAACGTGCAGGTGATAAAAAACTTGCTTGCTGGCAGCTTTACTCGCGTGAGCTGCGTAAACCAACAGAGATACGCTAAAGTAATGTAGAAGAGAATTGTAGATCTATAAAAATACTACAAAAAAGTCCGCGATAGCATGTCTCTATCTCTCACGGTTAACTCACAATAACTACTTTTATGTTTAAAATTTCTAAAATTCGGGAAAAGTTTCGTAAATCACTGAATTCCACGCGGGCGAAGCCGTTGTTGGAACAGCTAGTATTTATTACATACAAAGTTTAATTCTTTTTTATAAAAAAGCATAAAAAAGCCTGGGAAGCTTGTTATGTACTATGTAATTTTTGGTTTTAGTAGTGAATAATAATTATCTATACATATTGAAATTATTTATAAATTTTGTCACATAAAAGAATTTACTCCTAAGTTATATTCTATTTCAGTTGGTAAGTTCTATTTTTGATAAAATTGTTTTACACAATAAATTAACTCCAAAACTAGTTTTCTTGAAGCTTGAAATTGATTTCGACTTCCAAAGAAGAATTTCATCATCATTCTCCGGCCCTTATCCCACTCTAAGTGGGGTCGGCACAACATGTTACAAACATGTTGTCACATGATTTGGCTACGTATTTTACGACCGGCCTCCTGCCTTACTTCAACGTACCTTAGTCGCCTTTTACGACACCTCGGTAAGAAATGAGGGTGGTCTATTCTATGCAGCCGGATACCACACGGCATTTACCTTAATCGCCTTTTACGACACCTCGGTAAGAAATGAGGATGGTATATTCTATGCAGCCGGATACCACACGGCATTTACCTTAGTCGCCTCTTACGACACCTCGGTAAGAAAGGAGGGTGCTCTATTCTATTCCGCCGGATAACACACGGTGTTTCCAAAGAAGAATTTATATTGAATATTTAAGAATTCATTCAATATTTCAACATTATACTGCTGAATGAAGAATTTAGCAAGACCTCGTGCACCATTCAACCCTGAGAATTAATAAACATTGGATCGTGTAACAGACGAACAGCCTTTAATGCGTTCTAATAGATATTTCGTGCCTCTCGTTACGACCGAACAAATCAGCAAGTCGACAGACATCTCGCGCCACAATATGCTTGAATCAACACGTTGCGGTGGGAAGTGCCTACCGTTTCTGCTCCGACGGAAGTCTTATGCTTGTTAAAATTAATAATCCAAACTATTAACGATCAAAGCTATTTTGATGCCCAATATACCATTCAAAATGCCTTAAATGGAATCTGTTTTCGGATAAAGGCATTACGAATTCAATAATCGAACTCTATAAGAATTGTCGACAAAATTGAATTTTATAAAACCCTTAAATTTAATGCAGATAACTATAACTGAAATTGTAATCTATGAAAAAAGTAAAAAAAAAGTAAAGTAGCGGCCTGTTACAATCCTCTATATCAATAGGCCTCCTCTCTCCATTTCTGTAGAGAAGGGTTGGAGCTAAGACCTACCACGCTGCTCCAATGCGGATTGGTAGGTTACACATATCTCCAGAATTCTCTAGAGATTTGCAGGTTTCCTCACGATGTTTTCCTTCACCAAAAAGCGTGTGATAAATTGCAATTTAGCAAGATTTAGTTCTAACCCGGTGCCTGCCCGGGTTAGAACTCGAGTTCCCCTCAAAAGAGTCGCACGGTCTCACCGCTGGGCTATCACCTCCGAAAGGTATAGGTTATTAGTAAGTAACGGTTTTATGTAAATTGAGTTAAAGAGGTCCTTTTACAACAATTTTTAGTGGGGACAGGTAACAAACAAATTACGATTGTAGTTAAGAGGGGGGAATAGCTATAAAAAGCGGTGCAGGGTATCTTAGAGCCATGAGTCCGATACAGTCTACCACAGCGCGTCGCTTTAAGCCGAGGTCCGGCCTCACAGGAGGCACCCTAAAGGCGACGCTCCCAGGATGCTGCGAGCCTCGCTCGAGACTCGCTCTCCCAGTTTACACCCCCGGCGATGCTTCCGCGCTAGCCGACTCTCTCGGTGACGCTGTAAGAGCCATTAGGGCTAACAGCATTAGTTAGTGTCCGATAAAATAAAAAAATAATAATAATAACAATAGTTTTCTATAGTAACCTACTGTGAGAGAAAATCTAAGAGATGACATTATACTTTTTTAGCATAGAGCGGAGTATGTTTCAGCTTCAGTGCTTTCTTTACCTTTCTGTACGGGTCGAAATTATTGTTGAGATTGTCTTAATGAGTATTTGCAACTGACTTTGACTGATTGCAAAAAAAAAGAATACAAAATTGTAGAAGTGCCTTTGATTGATAGATTAGGAGCACGCGCGGCCGCAAAGTCGTACAGATTTTTAATTCATGCGATAAAAAAAAAATGGCCTAAATGCCGAGGTTGCACGTGTTAACCCGTACATTCTCCCCGGCCAAATGATAAGAAAGCTGTTCGACTACTACTTTGGAATAGCGGTCACTTAAATACGAAAAGTTATAATAAATCATTCAAAGTAATTATTACTACTACGAGTATGTGTACGACAGTTGCAACCTCTTTAGAAATGGTCACAAATCGGAAGTGTATTGGCTTCGGTTTTCCAGTCGACCCGGAACGCGATATAAATAAGTTCCGATTCAGGATAGATTGGTTGTATTTTTTGTATATTAAATATTTAAGGGCGGTAAACCTCGCCGGGCCGTAAACTTGGCCCGCCATGCATCACCTGCCGGGCGCCTCGCCTACAGCCGTGTTTTATGGAATAGTGCCGGCCGCGTCGATTAAATATCGATAGATTGCGGGTTATACGGATTTTATGAGCTCCTAGCTTACCCGTCCCGACTTCGCCCGCATATTCGCTGCCATTGATTAATTTTTGCACGAATTAGTTTCAATAATGATAAACTCCTATGATATTACTAAAGTCTATACTTTTATTTATTATTTTATTTACTTTAGTAATAAATATTACTTATTACTAAAGTAATTAAGATGATGATGGTGATTAAGGTTGTACTCATCTAAATAGCTTTCCTTTTAGAGCATTGTTTATAGAAGTTATCTTAGTTCATAGAATGGCTGTAGCAAGCTGTTTTTTAAAGGATATGTTATGCTGCGAGGGTTTCTTTAGACCTATAAATAAGGAATAATCCCATCAAATATTGCTTTGTTGAATCTCAAAGGTAAAGGTTAAACAGCATTGTCGAAAGTAGCTTCCAGGTGGCACTTTTCCCAAATCTTCAACAACTGTATGAAAATCCGTACAGACAGAGAAACATGGAACAGAACTTTGTTTTATACTATATAGTGATTTAAAAGGCATCAAATTGCCTGTGTTTAAGTGTAAAAAAAAAAAAACATTTGCGTAGAGCAAGTGGTTTGCTAGCTGATGGGTTTATCGCCCAGCGTCTGATTGTACGTGCTGTTAGATCGTCCAGTTTGGTTTATAAAAAAAATACAAAACACAAACTGAACTTATTAACTTTAATTTCGTAATACATCAAAAATATTTTAATTTAATCTAAACACTACTGGTACTTGGACTACTTTTGCGCGAAACCCTTGTAACGGGTTGGAGCCGGAGTATATGGTCACTAGTCTATTGCTAAAGCCAGCCGGTAGGCAGGAACTGGGTCCTTAGCCGGGCAACAAGTGGACTAGATCACAAGAACTCACTGAATTTGGAAAAATGTATGAGTTTTATAGGTCTATATTGCTGATCGACACTTTATATTGACCCCAATTGGGAAACAATAAGTCAGCAATATATGCCTATGTTGAATGAATTGAAGGGTTGTAACAGTGCGCTTGGCTGTAGTGAGTGCACTTTTACTGTTACCTCAGAGACGATCAACACATGTTCCATCGCCAGCACGCACTGGCTGCGTACCATGACGAGAGATTTATAAAGATGGAATACTCGAAAAAAGGTGAACTAGACTTATGGTGGCAAGTTGTTACTTATTTTGTGAGATCGCACTTTTTGCAGAAACTGATTTTACGGTACGAGTTCACAGGCAGAACAAAAACTTTTGGCTATCGATGAATTGTTTATTTAAAAAAAAATCAATAAATATAACTATCAGTATGTAAAGTGCTTTGCTTTGCACAAATTTGAATAATTTTTAAGAGTCGACAAAGTTTATTTCTACTTAACGTCACTAAATTGATTTCTTTCATACTCGTAAGTTATGAAATGGGATTTTGTTTCTACTGAATCCTTTTATGTTTAAAAATATTCTGAGTTTGATTACTGTTTCCTTAGCAACGACTAACGAGCCGGTCATTAGTTGTTGCTAAGGAAACAGTAGCCCGTTGGAGTTACCTGGCCAGTTGGCGCCATTTTCTTAAAAATAATTAGCTCGTTTTTCGACTCTGAATTCAAATTCAATATTTATTTCAAATAATATATATTTACCAGTCTGACGAGATGTCTCTTTTCCATAACAAAATTATAAAGATACTTACTTTGAGGTCTGAAGCGAAAGGGGTTTCGCTCTAATAAAAGGTGTATCTCTACATACTTTTACAAAGATTTTTTATGATTACAACAAAACTCTATCAAATAAGCGCAAATCAGTAGCACAAGAGCCTTCACAATACCCTTGGTTTATGTCTCAAACGTGTCAATTTAAACATAGCATTTAATTTATAGAAGCTTTGCGATTTTGTCGTGGAGTCTATCTCCTGATGATGCTTCGGTTGCGGGGCGAAACGATTGTTGAGTTTGTGATAGTGAACGCGTGTAATGCTTGTGTATTGTGGTGGAAGTGGTGGAGGTTTGTGCATGTGTTTTTACGAATCCTGTACGTATCGGGTATGAAAATACGGATAGTTCACTATACATTTAACACTATATATATTTTCTATTTACTGTATCGCGGATTATAGCAAAATAATTTTATTATTACTTTTGTACATAGCATTTAGTTATCAAAAATTCAAACTTTACAAAATATTCAGTTTAACACATATCGCCGTACATAGAAACATTGTTATGGATAAACATACATTAAACTATCATTGTCTATTATTATGCAATTCAAACAACGCATATAAATTATGGTTGCGATCACGATTCAATTAACTGCATATTAATGTTATGATAATGACCATTTACTAAAATAATTTGGTATAGTGAATTCATGTGTAAGCACACTTATATTTTCTGATTTGAGAATAAACGGATGAATTTTTGATGAAGGCGCTTCTATATAAAAGGTAGCAAAAAGATTTGATAACGTTTTAACAGGAATTAGAATGTATGAAGATTAATTCTGAAGCTCATGATTTATTTTAAATACTTCTTTAAAAGCTGGTTTTCCGACCTTTAACAAGTACCACCTTCAACAAGTAGGCCGTAACAGCTTGAGATTTGACATGCACCTTCTGGTAGCTGTAAAGAAATAGCGCTATAAACGTCTAATCTTATCTAATCTTATCGACTCATTATCATGCATTGAACGATATACAAACATTTTATTGATGATACGACTTATCGTTAGCTTAATTATATTAATGATATAAATATTATTTCGTTAATTATGTTAAGTGGATCATAAATAAAATCATTCAAAGGAATTATTGAGCTGTCCCTGCGATTCCTGTAGGCCTACCATGAACTTTTAGAAAACGATTCAATTCAAAGTCAGCACTTAAACAAAACCGCTTTCTTTTCGTACCATGAAGTGTGGATTGCATTGGGATCGTAATGTTTGAAAAGGGAAACGTATATACCTACGTATATATGTGTCTGTCACTTGTAACACTAGTATTAAGTTACTTACTTTGGGGGACCGACGACCGTGTGTATAAATGTCCCATATATTTATTTATTTAAATACAACCGAATAGGAATTGTAAGTCGATTCATAAAATTTAAATTAAAAAAAAAATACATTTTTAAATAGTGGTTTTCGTGATAGCGTTGCAAGTCGCAAACGTCACCACAGTTATCTGTGCTAAATAGAAATAGCAAATCTGGGCCAAGTCGTTTGGGGAAAATAATCAAAAGGCTTTTAATGCATTGAATTGACATTTTTAATTAACTGAGGTCCACAGTTCTGTCTGCAATGATATGCGTAAAAAGCGTTAAGTGCAAATATGGATGTGTAAATTATAGACAAAAAAAAATTTTTTCTAATCTTCTAATGTTTTAGAAATGTGTGAAATCTGTATTATTATTGTCTACTGATACTAAACTGAAGAAAATAACGAAATTTTTTCATCCGCTCACGCGGCATGACATGGAGATCATCATTTATGCAAATAAAGCACAAGAGATTTGCAGTCAAAAGTGTTTTGACTTTAAATTAAAAAAAATAATAAAAATCGAAATTTATTTTCGCTATTTGCATAGTATCGCAATTTTTATAAAATATATCATTATATTTTTATTAAATTTGAAATGTATTTATTATTATTTTTATTTACAATAAAAATGTACAAGTCTTATACTACTCTATCTTAAATTACTTACACGCTAGTACTATACAAATCATGCCCACGTGGAATGGTCGCAAGAATGCCGCGTCCGCGTTGAATCGCTAAGCTGATTCTTTGTGCGAAAAAGGAGCCAGCCCTCTTGTCACCCGAAGAGGCAATCAACCGAGGTGTTAAAGCGGATAATTTTTTTTGCACTTTGACTCAATGGCCCCTAGGGTCTCAACTGCAAACGGCACAAACATATAACTCTCAATGTGAGATGCATACATTCGCCGCGTGCTGGATTTGGCCATTTCCGCCGTAGCTCCAGGTTTTGACGCCATTTCCCTGATAAAGGACGAGGCTAATGTATTAATGCATGTTGTGTCCCACATTAGAGCCCTTTCCCCGTTCCCAAGGGACCAGCGTCAAACCGTCTGGTCGCTTGCCATCATTCCGACTTATCCCCGAAGGCTCGAGAGGAGCAAGAATAGCGATGGTGGCAGGAGCTCTTTTAATGTTATAATTAAGAGAATCATGGCGGAAAAGCCTACTAGAGCCCCTTTGGCATGAAAGCCCGTGTATGCCAAAACTGTCTACTTTTTTTCCATATGAACATCGGTGCTTAAGGCACAAAGTGGTTCCCAATATGAGACCTAAAGCTACTCTAAAAGATATTTTATAGATAATTTTATTTAATTCTTTTTTGTAGGTATAATTGTCGTATTTTGATATAGACACGATCATGTCTAGGTCCCGTGACATTTTAATTTGTTCAATCTAGCATCACATCAGTGATAAAAGGCAGGCTCTCTCATAAAGGTAGCAAGCCGTAAAACATTATTACTTTTTTATGAAGGCAACCTCGCTTGTCTTAATTTAAGCAACAAAGTTCGCACGATCGCTTTAACAATTGATTCACCAACTTTTTTAACCTCAAACAAAGACAGTTGTATGCTTGTTGGCATGCTTGCATACGAGCGTTATCATGGTACCACGATTGTCTATTGTACGACGTATGGTATCCGACAGAATAGAATAGACCACCCTCCTTTCTTACCGAGGTGTCGTAAGAAGCGACTAAGGTACGTGCCGTGTGGTATCTGGCTGCATAGAATAGACCACCCTCATTTCTTACCGAGGTGTCGTAAAAGGCGACTAAGGTAAGTTGAGGTCAGGCAGGCGGCCGGTCGTAAAATACGTAGCCAAATCATGTGACAACATTTTTGTAACATCTTGTGCTTTTAACTTAGAGTGGGATAAGGGCAGGAGAATGATGACGATTGTCTATTGTATTAGGCCGGACAAGTCAATAGACAAGTCGGGGATGAAAGTTCATTGGTTTGAACCCGAGATGTACTAAATGTTTACTGGAACCGGTAATTTGAATTTGAATTGTTTTGGAGGAGCAGTAGACGTAAAAAGTATTCAAGAGAAAACCAATAAAATAATAGAAACATATTCTTACAGTATCTTGATACAGTAAACGTCGATTTTTATTTTATATTTAATTTGAAAGTTAAACTAGCAATTAAATTGTTATTTTATATATATATTACTTTATATTCATGTATTTTATTTTATTAACTTTAATTTGTTTGCTTGATTTATTTTCATATAGATCTCATTGATAATATTTGATTTGATTTGATCGATTTGGTTTGATTCAATAAGCAAATTGTCATCTGTATACCTCCAATAAAAATTGTCGGACTCTAAGTTAGAATTGAAGGCTTCAATCAGAAGTTCCGACCATCCGGAACCGGAGACATAGGTCCGTAACATTTTGTATTATTTTTTTATTCAAGTTTATTGAATAAACTTGATTGAAACATTCCGTCGGTAAAACGAAAAAGATACACACCTCGGTCAGCGTCGGCCGGTGGGCGCTCAGCTCCGGCGACCTCTAACAAGAAGCATACGTTAATAATTTTTTATATATTAAAATCGCAAAGCCATCAATTCGCAGTGCAGCTTTCGCAACGCCAGACGTATGCTTTTTGCTAGAGGAATTCGAGCACCTCCACGTTAGTGGGCGAGGCGATTCAAAAGTCTTTGTAAAAGTCCATTTGAATGAAGAATATTTTGGATATAAAAAAGATAAAATATCTGTAAATATATGTATGAGCGCACACACGCAGAGAGATCGCGAGTGGGTCGGCCCTCGGCGCGGCTGGTTATGAATATCACTTGGGTCGATATTTTTATGACTTTTTATACCCGACAAAGTACCTACCCAAAGTACCCGTCCTAATTCGTTAATCAATTAATTCCACACTGTATTATAAATGCGAAATAATCTACCAAAACTTGACTCTTGGCTTGAATCTTAACTGATCAAACTTGGTAGAATTGAAAACAGAAGAGATTGCATTTAATTCTTTCGAAATAGAAAAGACCTAAGTGAGGTGACTTCTAAAAAACTTTTATTTTTATATCTTTACTCTAGCATGATATTTCACGGAAGGAAAGCGAGAGAGTAAACAAAATAAATGCTAGTTAAATTAATTCGCCAAGCTTTGTACGATATTCAATTAATGTGAATGAACATTAGTGAGATAAGAAGTGTTACCGTTATGTCACCACTCATGAGTCAGCAATTAGTTCAAACACTAGTAAGCTTTGATAAATGAACGGTGCTAGGCGGTAGCACCGTTCGGCATATCTTGAGAAGATAGTGGATTCAAACCCCAGGCAAGCAACAACAAGTTTTTCCGTTAAAGCTTATGTATCAAATTGATATTCGCAATTCATCACATGCTCTTCGGTGAAGGCAAAAATCGTGAGGAAACCTGTATATCTCCAGAGAACTCTTGAGTATCACAGAACTGTAAATCTATATACTTTATTACAGTAGATTTTATCACAATATTTATGAAAATTAATAAGACAATTATAATAACAGTATTCCTTAATGTAATTTTTATATGGTCTACTTTTAACTGGAATTAAAGTAACGCCTACTTATATAAAGCTGTGATAGCCCAGCGGTGAGACCGTGCGACTCTTTCGAGGGGAACACGAGTTCAAACCCGGGCAGGCACCAATGAGTTTTTCTATTAAAACTCATGTGTCTAATTGACAATTTCAATTAATCACACGCTTTTCGGTGAAGGAAAACATCGTGAGGAAACCTGCATATTTCTAGAGAATTCTGGAGATATGTGTAGCCTACCAATCCGCATTGGAGCAGCGTGGTAGGTCTTAGCTCCAAGCCTTCTCTCCAGAAACGGAGAGAGGAGGCCTATTCCCAGCAGTGGTATTGTAACAGGCCGCTACTTTACTTTTTTTTACTTTACTAATTATATATCTAAATTGAAATCTGGCTATACAGAGGTGATTCTTATCCGAACTGTTGTATATTTGGTTCCCTAAAACATATTTCTAGTCGGAAGTTGTTCAAGACAACTTTAAACATGTTATAAACAATGGCTGCCTGTCCGCGGTACATCACTGGAGCAGCGGCATCGGCACGCTCGGGAACGAGGTCCAACACTACAATATATCGATATCGTTATCGGTCACCGCGGACGGCGATTAAGATAAGCCAATTTATTTTTAATAACCTTAGTGTTGAACCTTACACTAATTTTATAAAAATCTCTACTTTGTTGCTGATAATTCGTCAAAATAATATACGTGTAAAAGAAACTTCAATGACATTGTCGAAAAGTTTATCGGTTTTGACCCCACAATTATCTTTCGGCCGGACTGAAATGATCCATCATGAATATCGATACACTAACACAATGCCTTTGGACAAGGTCACGTGCAATCGAATGAGATAAATTGTTTCATTAATTTAGTTGCTATGAGCCGTTTTTTCTCGTGCATACGACATAGTCTGTGTCGCAAGTGTCATCTATATTTGTATATCTATACTTAATATTATAAAGAGGAAAGATTTGTATGTTTGTTTGTATGTTAGTAATGTTTTTACGCAAAAACTACTGGACCGATTTCAAAGATTTTTTCAACATTGGAAAGCTGCTTCTTCACTGAGCAATATAGGCTATATGATATTTAAAAAAAAATTAGGGATCCCTTATAAAATTGTAATAAGGTGAAAAATTTAGTCTTAAAAATCCTTCATCGCGTACGCTGCGGAAACTATTGATGATAGAACAAAAAAATGTTCTACAGTATTATAGAACATATCAATATACACAAAAAAATCCAAGATACCATATGTCTAACTATTATAGTTATACCAATATAACTAATTTTTTACATTGTAAAAGTTGATAAAATTGCCGACAATAACTAAACAATTTATTCATATCTCCGTATTAATCCTTATCCCATTAAATGCTATTTTATTAAAATCTGTATCAATATCTGTAAAATACTTTTTAAATTATTAAAATCCGACATCCCAATCAAAAGATATAACGAATTTAAGAATATAAATCGAAATAAAATAAAGCCATAACAAATTCATTGTAGCGTTATAGCAGGGCCTGCATTGATACCCATTTTTTATACTTAAATAATCTACAAATAAATCTATAGTCCGACTTCGTAGACTTTCCACTACCACGAGATCGGTATGGATGCAGGTGAAACCGCGGGGCATTGCTAGTCCTTATATACACTTATAAACGAATGAAACACTTTTGAATCGCCAACTCTACTGCTGGAATATTCTTCGTACAGAGAAGAGTTATCAAGAAACTCAAAGATGCTCTTTTCAAAATATAATGTAATTTTTATATTAACAACCTTATAACGTACGAATAAGGAAAAGCGACTAAATGTGTATCGAATTATTGATAATGGAGTCACCCGTAGTATTTAATTAGCTACCACAGTTCACGATAATTGAATTTCACGATTCATTTTAGATGGTATATTGCATCTAGGAATAGTAAAACTGTGTGATGTAGACTACTGTGAGTGTTTTCTGTATGTCTCGTTGAAAATAAATGAAAATATAATGTTTTAAATAACTTAACAATACATATTTTCATAAAAATTTAATTCAACTCCATTGTTATTGACATAAAATTGGTTAATATTTCTTTTTTGATTGATTTTTGCTAAGATAAAGTAAAGTAAAAAAAGTAAAGTAACGGCCTGTTACTATCCCACGGCTGGGCATAGGTCTCCTCTCTCCGTTTTTTGGAGAGAAGGGTTGGAGCTACAACCTACCACGCTGCTCCAATGCGGATTGGTAGGTTACACTTATCCCTAGAATTCTCTAGAGATATATACCTATATAGGAAACCTTTCCTCACGATGTTTTCCTTACCGAAATGCATGTGATAAATTGCAATTATCAATTAGACACATAAGTTTTAATAGAAAAACTCATTGGTGCCTGCCCGAGGTTTGAACCCATGATCGTCTCTAGAGAGTCACACGGTCTTACCGCTGGGCTATAACAGCTTATAATATACAGGAAAATAAAGTATTGACAGAAAAATCATTGTTGAGTTCCCCAGGACTTGAATCCGTGGCCTCGTCGGTCGGCTATCACGCTTATATCTAATCAAGAGTTCGACAAAATCTCTCTTTAATCATACAAAGCTAGTTTTATATACCTATAATTAGAGCCCTGTTTAATTGAATGCAACATCCTCTAATAGAATGTTTAACAGTTTTTTCTTTAGTCCTATTCCATCGATTTCTCGTTATCGGCAGCCGCGAGTCGCCGACTTATGAAGTCGTAAACTGACCGCAAGGGCCGCAGCACGTTCATTGGACACGCGTCATGGTATATTGTATGCCGTTTACTACATTGACATTATTCAATTGGTTTTCTGAACAACATAAAAACATACGGCCTTACATCAAATTCTTAGCCTTTCCTAAGGTGTTTATTCTAAGCTGAGGTCACGAATAAATTCAAAGTTACGAAATCATGATACTATTAAGTTAATAAATAAATCTTACTGTATTTTGGTATTTAAATGATATCTGCGGACCTCAAGACGTTGTTTTGAAAAAACGTCTCGAGTCTACAGCAAAATATTCCTTACCGAGAAGTTTGTGTAAAATGCGTAATAATAATTGCGGAATATGTTCATTACTCTGGTAATGTTTAAAAGTTAATAATTAATCAAGCTGCAGTATCACTGTAAATATCGTGCACCGATCCAATGCTATCGCTTGAAGTTTTTGAACATTGAAAGAAGTAAAGAGTCCGAAGCAACGGCTGGAAACCTTCGAATAAACGTATAAATAAAAATAGATATCAGTTATGAGAGAAGGGACCTAACTTAAAATAACTAACCATAAACGTCTAAATAAAAATAAATAAATAAACTAACTATAGTTATATTATAAAACCTATAGTTATACTTAACAAATTATTGAACAACATAACCGAATGTTTGTTTATTTGTTACGGATGTTTATTACAATAACATGATGTAAATTTAAAAACATTAGCACTACTACGGAAAATCCGGACAAATTTTCTAGAGGACCTGATATTGAATGTGGTGTGCCATCACATTGCCACTACACTAGTGGTCAATGAACATACTTCTAGAGTACTTCATTTGATTAATTATTGTAGACGGTTTAAAATATATGTGGGACCTTCTTTCTGGCTTCACTGTGGTCGAGGCAAAATGTAGGACATGATTAGGTTTATCGCGAATTTCGATAAAAAATGTATTTATCTTTTGAAATAATCACGGACAGTACGTGCCGCTTGGTCCAGCTGTCGAAATCTAGATGTGCAATATTTGATATCAGAGTACTTTATTTTTAGGGGACAGAAATATTCGTTAGCAGAAATATCCGTACATTTTGGTCGAAGAATTTATGTGGGACAGACATAAATTCTATATATCTAATATTAAAAGTGCAGTACGTGTGATCGGGTGACACAAACAGACGGACGCGAAATCAGATGGTGCCGCTAAATTACACTTAAATCAGTCTACGAAGCAGAAAATACGGAACTTCGATAAGGATACGAAGCTTAAAGGTCGCCTGAAAGATCACGACAGTGTGATAAGACCGCCTTCTGCACGTCAAACTGTAACTTATCTAAGTCTCTTTTCTTTTTATATTTCTATTTGAGCAATAAAGTTATTCTTCTTTTACTTCTTAACCCACCACATAACCGTGTGGAAAAGGAATTCACATCCCAAAAGTCTTTTCAGCTATGCATATTCCCTCACATTATGTTCTTCAAACGTAATGCGTATGTATTGTATGTACCATTTATATAAAAACGTTTAAATAACGAAAATCACCTCAAGCATCCAAACCACGAATATTGGAGAAAAACTTTTTTTTTTCAGAAAAATCCATTACGGGTCGTCACCGCCCGACGGGGACGAGCGCTGGGTATGTCGGACTCTCAACGACTAAAAACCTGATAGGGCTCCACCACGCTGCTGATGGCGGGGACGGGTTACCGTTGTACACATTACTCTCATCTCCGCCAGCAGCGGCTCTGTACCCCGGAGAGCGATACCTCCGGGTCCGACCTCTCTAAACAGTGGCCCCTCCCTCTGCCTCGGGGACCTATTCAGATAGGCGTCCGATAAACCCCCTTCAAAACGCCCAGATGTCACCTTTAGGGCGGCACACGACGGACTTCGGCCAGTCGTCTATGCCCCACTCGCTTGCGGTGGTTCGGATCCAAGAACTCGACTTCCCCGGCCCGCCGCCTCCTTCCGCGAATTACATCCTCGCAGAAGGAGGCCATCGCTGCCCACGATCTCTCATCACCCGTGGCACGAACCACGATGAGCAAGGAGAGATAGTGCCACGAGCTCCGCCCGCTGAACCACCCAAGCCGGGCAGTCTGCGACCGTATGCAGTGCAGTGTCAAATTCGGCGCCGCACTCGTGACATTCACTGATCGCCTCGCGTCGGGCTACCTTTCATAGATACCTGCCGAAACAACCGTGTCCGGAAAGCAACTATGTCAGGTGGAAGGTCCGGTAGCCCTGCGCAAAAAGCACACAAAAGACTTGTCTTTCAGCCGCTCTGACCATACGGGAGCGCCGTATACGGCCATCGGCCGCACCACTCCGGCGTAAAGGCGCCGGCAGCCTTCATTCAGCCCTCTCATATTCGTGAGGAGCTTGCTCAGGGCTCCGGCGGTCACCTTTAGCTTGGTAGCGATCCACCGGAAGTGGGCCTCGAATGTCCATCGGCTGTCGAGCCTTAATCTATTTGAGAAAAACTGAGCATATTAATACTAGCCCCTGGGAGATTAATCATATAACTATCAAGCGCTGATTGATTAACACCGAAGACTGCAGGACGCGACGCAGGTACACTCTGAGAGCTACGAGTCATTTATACAAGCAGACGTCACTTTGCGAAATTCCGTCCTGAAAAAGTAATGATAGCATCACATTGCCGTATGCTGCGTTTAGATACTTTTTAAGATGCTCGGTTACTTATCTTGCGCTTATAAGATATAAGAACGAGTTGCGTTCCCTACATTTAGAATTGCGTATTAAAAAAACGTGGATTATAGCAAAATAATTCTATCATTGCTTTATAAGTACGAGTCTCACGACGCTATTTCCGTGTAAGTTTTGATATTGTCCATTCAGAGCTAATTAAGGCCGAGTGCCGTGTCCGATCTGATAATGGCAACATCAACAGCACAATGGTTATCGTACACCTTGGAGAAACACTTTGTTTGGGGGCCAACAAAGACTATCGCAACAATCGCCGTGGCCGCTAGAGGTGTTTCGCACGGTAAGAGAATTGCTTAGAAGCGTTTCAAGTACACGCCGCTTATGATCGGCCGCGGCGTCGGGAATACCGAGAGACCAACATTGCATCAGTTGCCCCTGGAGCCACGGCACGATAAACTAAAAAAAGCAAACTGATTAAAAATGTCTGCAAAATTGCGTTATAAACGCGTCATCATTTTCCTGCCCTTATCCCTCTCTAAGTGGGGTCGGCTCAACATGTTACAAACATGTTGTCACATAATTTGGCTACGTATTTTACGACCGGCCGCCTGCCTGACATCAACTTACCTTAGTCGCCTTTTACGACACCTCGGTAAGAAATGAACCCTCATTTCTTGGTCTATTCTACCCAACCGGATACCACACGGCACATACGTTAGTCGCCTCTTACGACACCTCGGTATGATGAGGGTGGTCTATTCTATTCTGCCGGATACCTTATAAACACGTCGCCAGTAATATTTGTTGGTGCTAAAGTTAAGTAAATTGCATACCCACACACAATGCGAACAGAAGAAGAAGCGAATCAAGAAGCGTTTTGATGGCAAATGACAGTGAGTCGTATTAAAATATGGTAGACTAGGTGTTATACCATGGTACGCTATGGAAATAAATATCGCTCCAAGCATTTTTTGTACGTCTTCAAACTTGCTGCATTTACAGTAGTAGGCTTTAGATAAGCACAAACACTACAACAAACACTTGTAGCAAAGTAATTTTATTATTTCTTTTGTTGAACTTAGTAACGGACGTATTTGCGCAATTTTCACAAAAAGGTTATACCTGGGTTGGCAACAATTTCATCGCACAAAATAAACAATCTAGTAAATAAATACCGAATATGAAACACATTTCCGAACAATAGAAACGATAAGTTTAATATTTACTTTCGCTACGTTACTAATAAGAGGCCGCAAATACCAGTACGCTACACAGTGCCCGGGAGCTAATAGCTCGATCTGAGCTTAGCTGCAACAAGGCCCTCACTCTCATGAAATATATAGTATAGACGCTGTATCCACAATTTACGTCCGCGTTCAAATGGCTTCAATTTTTACTGTTTTACAATTGTTCATCTTTTCCTGTATAGAATGGCAAAAAAAGGGAAATCTTTTATCCTAATATTTCCTATATGAAATGGATCTCTGACCCGATTTCACTTTTTTTTACTCCACTGGCGAGACGAACGCCGATCCTGTGGCCAAACTCGCCACATGTCAGGGGTGACGGATTTCGCTATTTGATACGTCCACCGTCGCCCCGCCTGTGTTCTAGAGATGGGATGACCATTTATCGCTGTTTGGATTTGGGAATAGAGGCAGGGGAGGGAAGTTCTTAGTCTAGTTCTTAATACAATGCAATGCAGCTTAATCTAATTCACAGATTAACACATGATATACCCTATTATTAAATTTTATACCGCTATATACTTTGGTGGTTCCTATGGTTACAAGTTGGCCTTAAAACTAACAACACCTAAAGAGCAAGTCACATAGGGAAACTGAAGAGCCGTCAAGAGGAGAACAGTGACAACCCTATTTTATAATTTGTTCATCACACTTCTATTTCTTATTTCCGTTGTCCTATATATTCGGTGAATATATAGCACCGCTCTTCATCTGATCAGCCATAAAAGCGTACCGGGCCAGACAAAATTTAGCATGTTTAATATTAGTAAGTATTACTTATTAAACGCAGGCTCGCGCTCGAGTTCCCCAGCTCAATGACGGAGGTATGTATCGACTGTACTTGGGGTGTATTGGGTGCAGAGTGCTGGTGGCCGGCCTCCTGTGCTCGCTCCAGAGCTCGCTACTGCTCGGCTTTGTTTACACAATTATCGGCGCGCAACGTAACATCAAAACTAATTTTCTCGGGCAATTGAAAAGTTTTCCATTAATTTTCCATCGGCGACAGCCCAACATAAATACAAAGTAATTAAAATTGTTACTAAACCTACTACAGACGAGATTGATTGGTCGGCGATATTCAGGCGAGCGTCGACACCGCACCGGCCGACACACGAATACGATGTTCCCGGTACTGCACCGCGACGTATTATACGAGTAGGAGCTAGCGGCATCTGCTCTACGCCTTAAAAATTACGCAAATCGTACAAATTTATGGGTTTTGATCCCACTCTTAATTTCAGCCCTGCCATTACAGAAATTTAAAATAATTGATAGCGTACTATTGAGGATTAAATGAATGATAAAAATGCGTGAATTTAGCTATTTTTCGACGTTGCTCAGGATGACAATGACGGAATGTAGCTAGTTTTAAGAATTTTCTATTGAATGGAGCAACTGCAGAGTTTTTGCTAGCTCTTCTCAGTAGACGTAATATTCCGGGCCGTCGGTAGGCTTGATGATTACAAGTTTAGTTAAATATTTTGAATTAATAGAAGTGAACTCCAGCCTGTAGACACTGGGAAACAGTGGCCGAACTATAAATAGTGGCTCTAAAATTATGGTTTCGTTGTCCCGCCTTACAGAGACATAATGGAAATTGACTTACGTGCTTCCCTCGGTCCTGAATAAGGAATAATAATGAATATTATAAAAGGATACCGATGATAATGGCTGCGACGGTACGACCTTTGTCAACACTTAAAAGTATATTTGAAGGATATTTAAATAAATCACGTTATTTATTTAGCTCAGCACAAAGTTATTTTGTCTCTGATGCCTACGCGTCTGCTCCAATGTAAAAATGATAGACATGACTAACCTTTCAGAGGTATTAAACTAAAATTACAATTTGATATCCTACTAATTGTATAAAGGCGAAAGTTTTGGGTGCGTGTGTCCGTGCAACGCTTTTAGCTTGTATAATAAAATTAAAATTGTATAAATATAGTAGTAGCGTGTAAGTAATTTAAGATAAATATAACTTGTATATATTTGTTATAAATAAAATACGGAGAATGTCATTCTTAAATTACGGAGATGAACTATAGTTAGGAGAACCTAGCGCCAAGGGCGTGGAAGATTCGCGCCCACGATAAGGATCACTTGCTTGTGCCCTTTAGATTCTGACTTTAAACTTATTGAGAAAAGCTACCACTGAAGAGCTTTTTGGCTTAAACAGGGAGGACACTGCGATGAGACGTCTACTTAGCGTTTGCCGCTTTCCCAGACTCCACTCGACACCTGAGGTGTAGTGTTCCACGCCTGGGAAAGACACTTCGCTCAACCTCGCCTTTCCCTACCTAACTTCGGTGGTATCGGACGCCATTAGTATTTAAGATTCTAGCATAGTACATGGTATAGGAAAATTATAATTAATGAACTGTGAATAAATACATTTGATTGAACTAAACAAAGTGAGTTTGTGTGCCCAACAGTCGCCCCCCATAATATTATTGATGTATTAACACTTAATGGTTAATGATTATTGTTTGTACTTAAAAATAAGCATAAATTTTACACTCACATCTTTTTATTTGAAGATGAAGTTATTGTTGGTATTTTCTTTACAGTATGGAATATATATATGTGTAAATAAATATACAACGAAATGTATAACTTTAAATATAAATTAGCTTTACCCACTCATAACTTATATATCGAACATTTATGTCCTTCATTATTCGTATTATGATGGTGTATTTTATTCACCTGACGTAATAATCAAATCGATATCAACTCGATTTCTTTATCTTCTTCTTCTTCTTCGTCAGCCGATGGACGTCCACTGCTGGACATAGGCCTCTTCATGGGATCGCCACACCACACGATCTTGCGCCGCCTGGATCCAGTGGCTCCCTGCGACCTTTTTGAGGTCGTCTGTCCACCTCGTAGGGGGTCTACCGACGCTGCGCTTTCCGGTGCGGGGTCGCCATTCCAGCACCTTAAGACCCCAGCGCCCATCGGTCCTCCGCACTATGTGCCCCGCCCAGCGCCACTTCAGCTTCGCGACACGCTGAGCTATGTCGGTGACTTTAGTTCTTCTACGGATCTCCTCATTCCTGATTTGATCTCGTAGAGACACTCCGAGCATAGCTCGCTCCATCGCTCGCTGAGCGACTCTGAGCTTTCTTAAAAGGCCCATAGTGAGCGACCACGTTTCGGATCCGTAGGTCATCACTGGCAACACGCACTGTTCGAAGACCCTGGTCTTCAGACACTGAGGTATTTCGGACGAAAAGATCTCGCGTAGCTTCCCGAACGCTGCCCATCCGAGTTGGATTCGGCGGCTAACCTCTTTCTCGAAATTGGACCTACCCAGCTGGACCGTATGTCCCAGGTATATGTACTCGTCTACAACTTCGAGTGCAGAGTTCTCAACGATGACCGGGTGGAGCGGAACATGTGAGTTTGACATGATTTTCGTCTTACTCATGTTCATTTTAAGGCCCACCTGCTGAGACACTCTGCTGAGGTCGTCGAGCATTGTGTTAAGGTCCTCCAGACAACCTGCCATAACGACTATGTCGTCGGCAAATCTAAGGTGAGTGATGTACTCGCCGTTGATGTTGATGCCGTATCCGTTCCAATCCAAAAGCTTAAAGACATCTTCCAATGCAGCGGTAAACAGCTTCGGGGAGATGACATCTCCCTGTCGCACACCTCGCCGCATTTGGATTGGTCTCGTAGTTTTGTCTTGGATACGGACAGACATTGTGGCGTTTTCATACAAACACTTCAACACTTGGACGTACCGATAGTCGATTCGGCATCTCTGGAGCGATCTTAACACAGCCCATGTTTCCACCGAATCAAAGGCCTTCTCATAGTCCACAAACGCCAAGCAAAATGGCTGGTTATACTCCTCGGTTTTCTGTATAACCTGCCGCAGCGTGAATATGTGGTCTATGGTACTATACCCTTTTCGGAAACCGGCTTGTTCGGGAGGCTGGAAGTCGTCAAACCTACGAGCGAGACGATTCGTTATGACTCTCGAGAACAGCTTATAAACATGATTCAGCAGCGTGATGGGTCTATAATTCTTCAATAAGGTGTTATCACCTTTCTTGAAGAAGAGAACCACCACGCCCCTGTACCATGCTTCCGGCATAGTGCCTTCGTGAATGACGGAATTGAACAATCGCTGAAGGACTTTAAGTACCGGTTTACCACCCGCCTTCAGGAGTTCGGTAGTGATTCCGTCATCACCTGGAGCCTTGTTGTTCTTAAGTTGTTTGAGAGCCATACTAATCTCGTATAGGCTGACGTCCGGGATATCTTCGGTGTAGTGTCGGGTCAACTTGGCTCTTGGGTCTTTTGCCAAATTGACAACAGGCTGTTGTGTTGACGTGTATAACTGCCCATAGAACCTCTCAACCTCTCTCAAAATCTCAGGACGAGATGAAATGATACTACAGTTATCGGTTTTCAATCGCGTCAGCTGCCGCTGCCCAATAGATAGATCTCTTGCGAACACTTTTGAGCCCCTGTTACGCTCAATAGTCTCTCGAATGAACTCGGTGTTGAAGTGTCGCAGGTCGCATTTCTGCGCCTTAGAAATCTGTCTATTGATCAGACGGTAGCGCGTCGTATCTACCGAAGACTGCAGCCTCATTTCGTTCCTCTCATCCATGAGCTTGAGAGTCTGGGTCGAGAATTTATTGGGTCTTTTACGGTGTGTCTTATAAAATTTAGACCCCACCGTATGGACAGTTTCCACCAGCCTGCTGTTTACATCGTCCACAGAAGCGCAGTCGGCTAGGCAATCGAAACGGTTCATTAGCTCGAGTTGGAACTTCTCGGGGTTTTGGATATGAGCTCGAGTTGGTCGGAGCGTAGACTTCACCAATCTGGATCTTTCCAGCTGTACGCATATATTCAATGTGCCTCTAACCATGCGGTGATCACTCCCGGTCTTAACGGTGTTGATCACAGAGACATCATTGAATATATGACGCCTGGTCGACATGATGAAGTCGATCTCGTTTCTCGTGGAACCGTCGGGACTGATCCAGGTCCATTTTCGATGCGGCCGTTTCTTGAAGAAAGAATTCATCATGTAGAGGTCCTCTCTCTCCAAGAAATCGGCCAGCATCTGGCCCCTGTGGTTCCGTTGCCCGTATCCAAATTGCCCTACTCTCACCTCTGTGCCGCTTCGCGTGCCCAGCTTTGCGTTGAAATCCCCCATCACAACAGTGTAGGAGGTTTTTGAGGCATGCATGGCTCTAGATAAATCCTCATACATAGCCTCTACCTCCTCGTCCGGATGTGCCGATGTCGGTGCGTAAACCTGTATGACCTTCAGCGAATACCGTTCGGTAATTCTGAGTATAAGGAACGCGACCCTGCTCGACACACTCTCGACTTGAACAATGTTGTTGACAAGGGACTTGTGGACGAGAAACCCGATACCACCCTGGGACTGTTGCTCTCCCTCCCGGTAGTAAAGCAAGTTGCCGGATTTTAGGATCATCGTATCCTCCCCCTCTCTTCGGACTTCGGATAATCCTATCACATCCCACCGCAACTTGCTTACTGTTTCTTCCAGCTCGAGTATCTTTTCGTCTTCCCTCAAAGTGCGTGCGTTGTACGTTGCCAGGTCCAGTCGTCGGGGTTGGCAGCGGAATCTCTTCCGGAGATTCTTGACACCCCCTGCCCCGCCGTTACCCAAACCGCTGCCAGAGCTGGGAATAGCGGAGCTGCCGGGAACTAGGGGCTGTGGTTTCTTTTGTGATGCCATGAAGGGTTTGCCGATAATCACCACGCTTGGCATGCGGGTTGGTGATCGCAGTGCTGACCATTTTGCACCGACAGTGCTGCTGCCCACTGTCAGTCTGGTATTTAGGTCAGCAAAATGAAATGGTTATACCGCCATTTATCGGTCGCCAGAGCCTCGTCGGTTGATCTGCAGGGTGCACCGCGTGCAGGTGAGGTTGACAATTGAGAAGACTGACTGGGACGAGCCTCCCCCTTACACCCCATTTCTTTATGCTCATATATAATAGAGAAATATCTCCGTATTGGATCGGTACGGCGGCAAACTTTATTTACATTTACGTCCAATTAGCGACGACTTTTATTGGCAAAAGTTTGTATATCGCGAAACTTCTATAACAATTTCATTTGAGAAAAATGTAATGGAATTAATGACATCCAGTGTAGCACAACTCATCATTTTCCTGTCCTTATCCCACTCTAAGTGGGGTCGGCACAACATGTTACAATAATGTCACATGATTTGGCTACGTATTTTACGACTGGCCGCCTGCCTGACGTCGACTTACCTTAGTCGCCTTTACGACACCTCGGTAAGAAATGAGGGTGGTCTATTCTATGCAGCCGGATATTACACGGCACATACCTAAGTCGCCTCCTACGACACCTTGGTAAGAAATCAGGGTGGTCTATTTTATGCAGCCGGGTACTACACGGCACATACCTTAGTCGCATCTTACGACACCTCGGTAAGAAAGAAGGGTGGTCTATTCTATGCAGACGGATAGCACACGGCACATACCTTAGTCGCCTCTTACGACACCTCGGTAAGAAAGAAGGGTGGTCTATTCTATGCAGACGGATACCACACGGCACATACCTTAGTCGCCTCTTACGACACCTCGGTAAGAAAGAAGGGTGGTCTATTCTATGCAGACGGATACCACACGGCACATACCTTAGTCGCATCTTACGACACCTCGGTAAGAAAGAAGGGTGGTCTATTCTAGGCAGACGGATAGCAGACGGCACATACCTTAGTCGCCTCTTACGACTACTCGGTAAGAAAGGAGGGTGGTCTATTCTATTCTGCCGGATACCACACACAGTGTCGCACAACTCGTATTATGTTAAAGTAGCAAATCTGATCAAGAGGACTACATCGTTACTTTTCTATTTGAGGTCGGTGAGACGCACAATATTTCGAATTAATATTTACTATCTCCCAGAGCATCTGCGGTTCTCCCGCGAGCTTTCCATAATGACTATATCGCCGTGATCGTTTAAATTCAAAAGCTTAAACACTTCCTACAGTGCATTGGTCAATCGCTTCAGAGATAAGATTTCAACGAGGTGCTCGCCGCTTAAGGATTAGTTTCTAGTTTGGTTTTGAATACCGATAAAAGCGTTTAGTACAAACATTTTAGTGACATGTACCGATAGTTTAAATTGGTACCTTAACACCTAGTTTCAACAAGATCAAATGCCTTGTCGTACGTAGTCTACAAGACTTCTTAAAATTTAATTTCCTTAACATCTTACAATATAAGTATGATGTACGGTGATTAAGCATCCTTAGAATTCGGCTTATGCCTTCGAATAATTGTTATCCTGCATACTTAGTTCCAGCTTGGGAGGTCAATTTCTGCGAAAACCTTCAGTACCCGAAACCGAAACCTTCAGTCAACTTAGTTACGTGGTGTTTGGAATCGACACGAGATCTGTTACTTTCGATGTAAGTAATAATAATATATCTATACATCATCCTGCCCTTACCCCACCCTTAGTGAGGTCATAATAAAATTATTTTGCTTTAATCCGCGATACAGTAAATATAAAAAATATATAGTGCTAAATGTATAGTGGACTATCCGTTTTTTCTTACCCGTTACATGCAGGATTCGTAAAACATGCACAATCTCCACCACTGCCACCACAATACACAAGCACTACACACGTTCACTATCACAAACACAACAATCGTTTCGCCCCGCAATCGAAGCATCATCAGGATCAGCTTTACGTTGTCGTGGATTCTATCTCTTTTGTTCAGGCAGAGCATTCCAGTACTGTATAGCTTCCATTTGAAAATGACCAATAAAACCAGTCTTGTGGGAAGGAATCGAGACTAGAAGAGTATCAGTAGATCGTAGGCTTTATAGATTTTTAAACTCTGGCAACCTTTATTTCTTAACCAGATCCGCTCATCCTTGAATACCAACTTGCACAATGCTCTCCACGACGCCAAAGACAGACGCAAATGGCGAACCACCGTCAATGAGAAATTACTTCCTCAAATGGGAAATCACGACCCTCGTAATGAGGATATAGACGCGACGAGGCGGAGGAGACAACCTTTATAACTTGGTTTTACAAAAGTAATAATAAAATTATTTTGCTATAATCCGCGATACAGTAAATAGAAAATATATATAGTGTTCAATGTATAGTGGGCTATCCGTATTTTCATACCCGATACGTGCAGGATTCGTAAAAACACATGCACAAACCTCCACCACTTCCAAAAGCGCAAAGGCTTTGCGATTTTGTCGTGGAGTCTATCTCTTGATGATGCTTCGGTTGCGGGGCGAAACGATTGTTGTGTTTGTGATAGTGAACGTGTGTAGTGCTTGTGTATTGTGGTGGCAGTGGTGGAGGTTTGTGCATGTGTTTTTACGAATCCTGCACGTATCGGGTATGAAAATACGGATAGTCCACTATACACTTAGCACTATATATTTTTTCTATTTACTGTATCGCGGATTATAGCAAAATAATTTTATTATTACTTTTGTATTATGGATCTCCGCAAAGTAACGCCTAATTAAAGAAACGTTAAACACACTACAATGCTTTTAATTAAATCCTCAAACTTTAATAAAAGAAAACAAAATTGAACATTGTGATAGAATATTGAAAACAATCACAGTAAGTGGTATTACTTTAAGCCGTAGATTAGATATCTAGGACTTAATTAAACTTATATACTATTATCATGGAAATTTAATATTCAAGATTAGTATTATGTTATACAAGCTTTTGCCCGCGGCTTCGCTCGGCTAATTTGGTCTGCCACGTTTCGTGACGGATCGTTTTAGATTTAAATATCTTTTTACTTAATATTAAATTTTGTTTTAGTTTATTTAATTACTCGTACATGCGGAATTTCAGATGTCTAACTTCAAAAATTGGATTCCATACAATTTTTCCGTACATATAAGGCATTCTGTGCCGCTCCATTCAAGTCAATCATATCGAGATTACTTTTAAACTATTAAGCAAACTATTTCTTGGTGTGAAAGACGAAATTTATCGACATAAAATACTGAAAGCGACAAATGCATTGATTTTTATAAGAGTTTGATAAACATACTAAAATGTGCATTGTAAAATAGTATCTAATTAAATTTAATTTATGGTTCACAATTTTGGTCATAGTGGCTTCCACATAAAAGGTAGGTAAAGGTAGGAAGAGATATATGCTGTCGCGGACTTAAGAACTATTTAAGACATATGTTGACATGTTACTATGTATAATGTGAATATGTTAACATTGACATGTTAGATGATCCTATTATGGCACCCACATGTAGAATTGGTGGCAAGCAGAGTTAGGAAACTGACATATCTATTTAAAATACTACGTAATGTAGCCCCCGGTGAACTACTAAGTAAAATATATGTGGCTCTTGTTCAATCAGTGATTTCTTACTGCATTCCTGTGTGGGGCGGAGCGTCTAAAACTAAGTTTATAGAAGTGGAAAGAGCTCAACGTTTTTTACTTAAATTAATGCTTTTTAAAACATCTAGATTTCCTACTGATGAGCTATACTCTATGTGTAAAATTCTATCCGTTAGAAAATTATATATTCTAAACATAATACTGAGATTTCACAAAAAAATACCTTTTAACTTGCCTATCCTAAACAAAAGAAGAATAAAGAATGTTACTCCCTTTATTAAAACTAAAACAGCTTTTGCTGGCCGCCAGCACAATAAACAAGCGTCACACCTATACAACACAATTAATAAAAAAATTAATATATATCCGATGACTAACCATAACTGCAAAAATACTCTTTCTGATTGGCTGAAAACATTAAATTATGAAGATACGGAAGTCTTATTACAATATATATCTTAAACACACACAAACACAGTCCACAACAACATACACACATCCACATACACACAACACACACACACACACACAGGCACACACACAACACACCCTAACACATACGCTGTAATTTAAAAGCGATTCTATTTTGTTATGTTACTTTACGCTATAAATTTAGTTATCTTTTTCATAATTATTATATATACTTGTAACCTGTGTTATGGAAGAGCGAGACCTTCTGACACAAGTATTTTCTATGCTTACTAGAAGGTCTCAATCTGTATTTTTGATACGATTTATTGATTTGAAATAAATATTTTTGTATTTTGTATTTTGTATGATCCTAACATTCATTGCTATGCAGATGACAGTACAGTGGATGCCATATACACCGGCTGCGCAGGACTCTCTTGGGAAAAGGTTGATGAGTGTCGAAAAAATCTTGTGTCTTCTGTTGAAACTACCTTACGGAAGATCTCGGAATGGGGTAGATTGAATTTAGTACAATTTAACCCCCAGAAGACACAAGTTTGTGCGTTAACCACAAAAACATCACCGTTTGTCGTGTCTCCGTCTTTCGAGAATGTTCTGTTAAGTGGCTCGACTAGTATTGAAATACTGGGTCTAGACATCTCTAATAGCTGCAAGTATCGCGATCACTTGGAAAGGAAGGCTAAGTTGGCCTCCAAAAAATTGGGTGTCATCAATAGAGCGAGGCAGTACTTCAAGCCGGCCCACAGACTAGCGCTGTACAAAGCACAAGTCCGGCCTCACATGGAGTACTGTTCTCATCTCTGGGCTGGTGCACCCCAGTACCAACTAAAGCCATTCGATCGCATACAGCGCAGAGCAGCTCGCATTATCGGGGACCAGGTGATCAGCAAACAGCTGGACTCTTTGGCGATGCGTAGAGACGTATCTTCACTGTGCGTTTTCTACCGCATCTTTCATGGGGAGTGTTCCAGTGAGCTACACGAACTGATTCCTGCCGCCAAATTCCATAACCGCACTGTACGTCACAGGTTACAATATCATCCTTACCATCTAGATGCGTGGCGATCCACTACAGTTCGGTTTTCCAATAATTTTATTCCGCGCACCACCATTTTATGGAATAATCTCCCTCTAGCAGTGTTTCCGGATCGGTACGACATAAATACCTTCAAAAAGCGTATTTTCCACCTTTTTAAAGGTCGGCAGCACACTCGCTCTGCGAGAGGTCGTGGGCGGCGGTGATAACGTTGAACTGCATGCTCGTCTGCCATCCTATTTCATAAAAAAAAAAGAAAAAAGACAAACAATACTGCGGTTCATAATTTTTGTGTAACTAGTGGTTTAGGCAGCGTGCGCCAAGATAGCTCTCAGAGGCCAGATTTTTTCCGACTTTATTTACATGTATCGTTATATTACATTAAATCATTATAAATTGTGGCCTATATGTTATTCCCATGTATAACCTATATATCTATTAAGTTTTATTAAAATCCATCCAATTGTTTTTTCGTGAAAGAGTAACAAACATCCATCCATACTCACAAACTTTCTCATTTATAATATTAGTAAGATAAGATTACTCAAGCTGGATTTTAAATAGTATCTGTTTATTAAATAAATATTATTACTCATCGCAAAAAAAACCGCATATCTCGCGTGTCTCGCAAATATAAATTTTGTCTAATTTTCCGTTTATATGAATCGAGTAAATCTTATACATATATCAAACTTATAGATTGAATTGAATTCTATGTGTGTTGTTATGAATTGGAATATTGATCGCTCTCATGGTTGATCAAGATGAGATGCTGGATCTATGACTTATTTATTTCTTTATTGTAGAAACATAATAAAGAAAGAAAGAAAAAAAAAAAGGACATGTACAAAGGCGGACTTATCCCTAAAAGGTATCTCTACCAGCCAACCTTTGAGTAACAGAAAGAAAATGACAGGAAGTGAAATATGGATAATGAAAAATGAAAGGAAGAAAAAGAAAAGTTCGTAATTCGTTTGTGGGTTTGGGTATAGGATTCTATAATAAAATTCCACAATCTACATTAACTTAACTATTACAGCAGTTTAAAAAAAAACTATTAAAAAAGGCTAATTCAGAAAGCCTATTGTACTATTGAAAATTACCTAGACAATAAGAATGCGTGGTAACTTCTCTTTAACCCTGTACAAGACATTAATAACTATATGTAACTAGTGATAAGAATTATTGTTTGAAAAGAGCAACCGCCGAGTAGATGTTAACGATTCAAAAACACTTGTTTACAAGTTTACTTGAATAAAGAATATTTTGAATTTGAATTTGAAAAATAACGATGCACTATATACATAGATTAACGTTGAAAAATGTTGCAATATAGATAATAGTGATTATTTGAATTAATTAAAATATAACGATTTAATTAGTGGATACATCATTTACTAATTTAATTTAATACTAATAATAAGCTGCTAAATTTATTATTATATTACGTGTATTATGAGATAATTTTACAGCGTGGAGGCCGCTTTTAACTAAATCGAACCTTTCTCCCTAGTCACGCATTTGTAAATACATAATATGTAATCACTATACAATATATCAACATATCGCAAAACACAGCCCCCGATCGTCGACGTTCCCCGTAGCGTCTGTCTGTTCGCGAACTCAAAAACTACTGAACTGAAAATGAAAATAAGTTTCAAGCAACTTTCTCCATTCATGAGGAAGGTTTTATTGTCAATTTTGCAAGATCGAAAACATTGATTAATGAAAAAAATATGCTGTAGAATTATTCCTCTTTTTATATCTTTAAACATAGTATACAATTTAACTTTTATTACTTGTAAGAAAATGGCCGCGTTTATATGGCCCTTTTCTTTCCCAATTATACCGTCATTGGAAAGCTAAAGTCGGATAAAGTAGTATTCATTGTCGACTTAGATGCGTAAGTTACTCTAAAGGTAGGATTCCACCAAAATAGTGTGCAGCACATTTGTTTACAAAGATTGTGTACAAAGTTCTCGCACTGCACGTACTAAGCTGATATCGCGTATAGCTTCTGTCTCCACCGGCAATGTTGTGTGTAACGTGTAAGCGTACAGTGAATCTTAATTATTATTATTTTCACTTATTTTTAAATTATATACAAATTTACAATATATTTTTAGACATTTTCTATAAAATTCTTAATAACTTTTTCAGTCCACTCCTCATTAAAGATGTGCGCGTACAAACAAATGTTTTCGATCCAATAGCGGTAGCAAAACTGTGTTCGTGAACAACGAGTGCGTACGCGTTGACGTGAGTGTTTCAAGTGTACGCGTACAAATGTGCATAGATGTGCGGGAATGTTCTAGAAATGTTCGCGCACAATTTGATAATTCGCTTGCTTTGCTTGAGCGAGTCAACCAGAGTAAACATTTGTTCCGCACACAGTGCTGCACAGTTCTGCACACTGGTGGAATTCCACCTTAAGAATTTCACGCTTGATATTTGATGAATGTATAAAGAGTTGTAGCAAAATGAAAACTAATGCTGTCACAATTAATGGCGGCCTGAATGAAAAATACGAGTCGTAAAATGTGCATGTGTTTACGCATGCAAAGCCGCGGTTCTTCGGCTAGTACAGTACATGTGTAACTTACATTCTACATTCTATGTCATGTTATTCCAATGCTGCAAGCTATTTATAAAATATAAAAGGTATAAACACAGACTCATTTAGCGAACAATAGTTGTCATTCCAATAGCACTAGCTGCTGTCACTAAGAAACAACGCGGACGTAAATTTTCTCAGAGTATTGAAAATTATTATACCCCAGTTACGCCATGGAAACTGCCACAAGAGATGATCGTTTTGTTTGATAATGGGGACTGTTCGAGAGATTTCCTTTACACGGAGATAGTATAATCTAAACTTATTACAAAACAAAGTTCCAAAAAGCTGTCTGTCTGTATGTAATTGATTTTCTCAAAATCTACTGAACAGATTTTTGTACGGTTTTCACCAAAAGATGGTGCAATACTTCCGGATGGTTTAGGTAAATAGTAAATATCGGTATTAAGTAAATCGGTATTGGATTGAAGAGATCGCGCAGTTGTTTGAAAACTTCCTTGCTGGGAGCTTTAGTCGCGTGCGCTGCGTAAACCAGCAGAGACACGCTAAAGTAATGTAGTAAAGAATTGTAGTTCTCTAAAAATACTATAAAAAAGTCCGCGATAGCATGTCTCTATGTCTTATGGTTAACTCATCATAACTACTTTTATGTTCAACATTTGAATTCTAGAAAAAAGTTGTGACACGCTCATTTCCACGCGGGCGTAGCCGCTGGCACAGCTAGTATATTATATATGGTAGGTATACCATATTCTAAGAAGCTCTATCAAAACTTTGATCTTCAGTATGGGTCATACTAACATTATATTATTCTGCTTATTACGCTTCCGCGGTTAATCCACTGGAACTATAATTAAATTTTAATTAATTATAATTTTATTAATAATTATACTCTGGTTAACATATAGCATGGGTAAATTTCCGTTTTTCTTTTGGGAATAAGAAAAACTTTAATACTCATACATAATTAAAGGTTTTCAAATTTCAACATTTAAATTGATGTCAACGAAGTTGCGGGTGCAAATAGTGTTATTTGTGTCATTAAGTTTATGAATAAATATCGTCATTTTGCATCGTTTTTAATTTGACCTGTTTGTTGTATAGGGCGGGGATCGGCAACGTACCGCTCTATCGAGGTTGAGTGGTGGCTCTGCAGTTATATACATATAAAAGTATTTAAAAAGAACTTTTCAAAACGCAACGTCAAGGATGGCGTCGATGTTACAGTACTGAAAATATTTTATATTCTTTTATATCAATAAATACTATTGCTTCAGTTAGTTACATTCTCCTGCCCTTATCCCAGTCTAAGTGGGGACGGCACAACATGTTACAAACATGTTGTCACATGATTTGGCTACGTATTTTACGACCGGCCACCTGCCTGACGTCAACTTACCTTAGTCGCCTTTTACGACACCTCGGTAAGAAATGAGGGTGGTCTATTCTATGCAGCCGGATACCACACGGCACATACCTTAGTCGCTTCTTATGATACCTCGGTAAGAAAGGAGGTGGTCTATTCTACTCAGCCGGATACCACACGGTATATTGCTTCAGTTAGTTTGTTCTAGGTTAAACATGAAACATAAAATATAATACTACGTCTTCTTCAAACCTTAATAAAATTTATTAGTGATTCTTTTAAAGCTCTGATTTTTTATAAATTATCAATTACAGCTGTTTATTACGCAATTAATCCCGATATCCATACTCGCATAGTAAGCTTAGTATACGTTAAACGTCGATAAAGTATCGATAGTATCGATAACCATAGACTATCAATAGTGTCGATAGCTATTAAGGCACTATCGATTGTTGCTTTATTATTATTTCCCTGCTCTACACGTACTATAGTACTTATACCCCTAACCCCTTATAATTCTTTTAATCAGTAATGTCAAAGATAGAGTTTTGTTTTAAAATTTTGCAATAGAATCGGCTTTTTAATCGTTGGTAGAGTTTCTGCAAATAAACTATTCTTCTGCGTTTACAAGTAATTGTAAATGACTCATTAAATAAAGCTTAGTTAGAATTTTTTTTATATGAACATTATTATTAACATTAGTTTATAATATTGAACGTTATAATTTTTTTTTGCGATTAACCTTATACAGAAAACGGTTCGCTTACGGAGCGTACTTGAATTTAAAATCGGGTCACACTATTTTAAAAACGTCTGATGGCGGAAGTCAAACGACGAATTTTGATATGCATTATGACGATTCATGTTCGATGTATAGCGACGAAACGGGGAAAAATCATAACGACGTGGACTGGCGCCTTCGCAGTGGCCACCGAGCGGATCTGACATAGTGACGTATGGGATTTACTGTTAGCATTAACTGCCACGACCTTCTACATCCGTCGAAACGGATCTGAACTCCAGTTAAACTTGGACTCGTTGACTTTAAAACGTCGCTCGCGAAACGGCTGCGTTTCAAAAAGACTTCGTATTTCGAACCTGACAAAGCGAAACGGATTCCACCTACCTGGAGTCGAACTTGGTGCCGTCTTCAAGCGTGCCGGTGTAGTGCATCGTGAGCGTATCGCCCTGCTTGGACTTCACGGTGCATCCCTCGGGGACGCTGACCACCTCGATCTTGAGTTCGGTGACCTCAGGGCCGGCGAACGTGGCCCCGACCAGTGCCAGCACCGCAAGCACGCAGCGCAACGTCATAGCGAACTTACGAAAAGTTAACGTTAGGGAGAACGTGCGTGTACACAACGCGACGGCTGAGACTTTACTGAGCGCGCTCTACAACTTGGATATTTCTATAAACTTTGCTGGTTGGCTCGGTCCGCGCGGGCCGGACTGGTTGCGTCTCGCTCACACGCACCGCCTGCTGTATGTCAGAACGAGTCCAAGATGTTTCCGTCGGCGCCGTGTGGAGCTGATGCCGACGCTTCTGTTCACGCGCGCCACGCACGCGACCGGTGATATGAGCTAGTTGGAAGCGCGGCAAACGACGTTTTCAATTAGCGCGCACCTAAACTTATGAAAATAACATTATCTTATTATCGATATTGATTTATAGAAGCAGGCGTTACTTTGCGGAATTCCATATTACAAGCAATACAACAGAACTAACTACTTTGCTATAATCCGCACGGGTTAAGTGAATGCATTCAAAGCAAATGTGTATGAAGCAGGCAAAATCTACGCACCTTATACATGCAGGATCAGTCACCACATGCACCCCAAGGCGCAATTCACCAGCAACAACGCACACAAAAGCAGCACACACACCCACCACCACAATCTCGACGATCGTTTCGCCCCGAAACCGAAGCATCATCAGGAGGATAGGCTTCACGACAAAAATCGTGGTGGTGAGTGTGTGTGCTGCTTTTGTGTTCGTTGTTGCTGGTGAATTGCGCCTTGGGGTGCATGTGGTGGCTGGTCCTGCATGTATAAGGTGCGTAGATTTTGCCTGCTTCATACACATTGGCTTTGCATGCATTCACTTAACCCGTGCGGATTATAGCAAAGTAGTTAGTTCTGTTATATTGCTTGATCGATACTATTACAATATTGTACTAAGATTACTCTGTTACCATGTAACACAGTATGTCAGTCTTTACGGCCACATAATAACAGTGATTAACGTGCTCTCTATTCTTTATATGATAGTTTTCATTTTTTCTTGATGTCTAAAAGCTGTGCTTCGTCTATACAGTTAATACTTAGTGGTCATACTTTTTCCACGCGTCGATTTATAGAATAAATTTATATTAATACTGTTACATAGATACTTTTAATACTCTTCTTGTAAACCAAGGAGCTAATAAAATCGAAGAATCAATAATACAACACACGAGACAATTACATATATCTCTAACATTATAGCCTTACTTATATGGTAAATACGAGAACTTATTTTTGAGTTTGTTACACTTTCAGTTTTCAAGTTTTAGCAATTCGCAAATATTGACGATTATTTTATATGCGAAAGTATAGGTACACAAAAGCCCGTTTTTCCTTCGGGAAGGGAAAAAACATAAAACATAATTATGTTAACGAAGTAACGGATACATATAGTAGGAAAATAATACATTTTTGTAACAGGCGAGTTAAGAAACATCTCGCAAACGTACACATCTCCGTAATTGCTCCTACCAGTATTGCGGCGACGAAAGTCGGGACTCACCGCCTCAGTCGCAATATGCACTCGTCGAAACGGTGTAACTGGTGAAGTGGTAACTTCTCACGTCCAAAATAAAAACGCACGAAATTAATTAGTCATAGAATTCAATTTATACAAGTTTTCATAAATTGAATTTATTTATTATTAGCATTATGTCTTATGGAATATTGCTGTGGGGTAAATGCGCGGGTAGTGAAAAAATTTTAGTATTACAAAAAAGAGCCATACGTGGCATCTACAATTTAAGTCCGCGTGATTCCCTGCGAGAGAATTTTAAGGAAACAGGTATTCTAACATTTGCTTCACAGTATATTTTAAATAACGTAATTTTTGCATATAAAAATATAGAGAATTATAAAACGATAGGTGATGTATATAATAGACAAAGTAGGAACCGACATAAGCTTGCGACTCCTGCTTTGCACCTAGCAAAAGTACGTAAATCGTTTGTGGGTATGGGTACAAGATTCTATAATAAAATTCCGAAATCAATTTTGGTCATGCCATTACAGCAGTTTAAAACCACGGTTAAAAAGAGGCTGATATAGAAAGCCTACTATACTGTTGAAGATTACTTAGATGATAAGGATGTGTGGATATAGGTGCACTTCTACCCTGTACAAGACAGTAATAAATAAATGTAACTAGTTCTAAGATTTATATTTTAAAAAGAGCAACCGCCGAGTTTCTTGCTGGCTCTTCTCGGTAGGAACAGCTTTCCGAACCAGCAGTAAAGTTGACGATTCAAAAGCACTTGTTTACAAGTTTACTTGAATAAAGAATATTTTGATTTTGATTTTGATTTTTTATTATTTAATTTAATTTATTCCACGTGGGCCTGATTTGCGTAGTATTAGCGTATAAGTACACCTATCCCCCGATTTACATGGTACTTGTTTTACACGTTTTCGCTTTTACACGGTTTTCCAAATAAGTATTTTTGTTGATTTGTACAAAGTTAGGAGTTTATAGTAAGTTAGAAATTTACAAAGATCTTATAAAAAATTCGAAGCAATTGTTAATAACCGATTTTATTACCACCTCTCAGAATGTAAATATTTCTGCTTCAAACATCGAATCGGCACAAATAACTTCGAGTGATGAAAGTGAATTTCAACCTACGATTCCGAAAAAAGAATGAGAGTAATTTCTGATAGTGATGAAGGATAATAAAACACCTTTGGTTTTATTTTATGTTCTTCTGTTTCATGTATTGTAATTAAATAAAAAAACTGTGTTTACGTAATATATTACATATTTTAACTTGTCAATGCATTTTATTTTTATTTCTGTGTACACCTAAAAATATTGAAAAAAATCACAACTGTTAAATAGCAAAATTATGCATTTTCTGCAAGCTTTTCGATTTACACGGTTTTGACTTGAAAATTTTTAATTTTCGATTTACACGTTTTTCTCAGGAACGTATCTACCATGTACATCGGGAGATAGGTGTAATTTAAGATAGACATAACTTGTACATTTTTATTGTAAATAAATATAGTTTGTATTCAGTAAGGAAATTATTAATGTTGAGAGATCGGCTATACTCACGTCTTATTTTATCGGCTGAGCCCGACTAGTTGCAAGCCCATACGGGGCTCTTATTCATGAGCTCTTTACGTGGCGTTATCGGGGCGGGAACTGATCATCATCCGATAAAATAAGAAGTGAGTATAGCCGCTCTCTCAACATTAATAATGAATAACACTCACGATAGTTTAAATTCAAAAACAGTAAAGGAAATTTTATTTTATACAAGACTTTGAGATATTATTTTCCAAATAAGATTTTTAAGATCAACGTAGGATACGTTGGTAAATAATTTATTTATCAAGATACGACATCTTAACCGGAAATGCCGAAACAATTCATTTTATTTTGTTCTTGGAAACAGCAATAACTTAAATTATATCTTATTTATTTAACACGTTCGACTCTCGAGGATAGAAGTATCCTTTATAGAAGTATAAAAGCTCTAAGAGACGAGAGGGTTTGCAACCGAGTGGGATAGTTGCTTTATAAAAGTCGGCGTTAATTTGCAGAATTCCATCGCACAATAGTAAAGTAAAAAGAAAAGTAGCGGCCTGTTACAATCCCACTGCTGGGAATAGGCCTCCTCTCTCCGTTTCTGGAGAGAAGGGTTGGAGCTAAGACCTACCACGCTGCTCCGATGTGGATTGGTAGGTTACACATATCAACAGAATTCTCCAGAGGTATGCAGGTTTCCTCACGATGTTTGCTTCACTGAAAAGCGTGTGGTAAATTGCAATTATCAATTAGACACATGAGTTTCAATAGAAAAACTCATTGGTGCCTGCCCGGGTTTAAACTCGTGTTCCTCTTGTAAGAGTCGCACGGTCTTACCGCTGGGCTATCACAGCTTATCGCACAATAGCAACGGTTATGATTATTGTTATGATTATAACATCAACCAACCAAATCATAATGATTTGGTAGTGAAACTTTGTTGCGGAGCATCTTACTCTTCTTGCATAACATCGGTTAAAGCCGTCTGAATAAAACTGAGCAATATAACAATGCATACAACTGTGTCGTTCACTTGTAGGTACTTGCATCGTTAAGTTAGTTTAATAGTCTTGTGTAATACGCAAACTTTTTAGGTAAGAATCCAAATTAGAAAGTGCGCGGGGAAAGCGACGTGTGGGACATCAAAACAATTAAATACACGGCGAACAATTCTTTGTGTTTAATCTGCGGTAGATATGGACGCGAATTATAACTTTTGGTGTCAATAAACGCTGTAGTAACCGTCGTGAATATTAATTATGACTTTCTATTCGAGTGTTCGGTGGCGAACAATCTTCGAATCAAGAGGCAATGCTCGACTTGATTAAACCGTTTTGGAGGCGTAAGTTTATGTCGTCGGCAATTGCCAGACTCATCATTGTGCGTTTCAGATAATAGATTGGTATTCACTTTTCAACAAAAGGGTCTCACTATCGGCGAAGGTCGACAGTGTCAGAGGCAGGCCTGGCGGCGTCCCGACCGCGCTGGCAGGCGGCACAAAGGACGTACTGTAGGACCGTTGTTAAATTAAAATATTAATAGCAATTAATAATTTGATAAGCTTTGTCTCTGATACAGTTCTGACAGCACAGCGAGGCTCGTAAGCAAATCGTAGGACACGGATGCACAGAATCCAATAGAAGGGAACATCTAACTAATATTATAAAGAGGAAAGATTTGTATTGTTTGTGTGTTACATACACAAACAATGTTAGTAATGTTTTAACGCAAAAACTTCTGGACCTATTTAAAAAGTTCTTTCACCATTGGTAAGCTGCTTCTTTACTGAGCAACATAGGCTAAATTACATTTTAAAAAATAGCGATCCCTAATAAAATTGTAATAAGATTGTAAATTTAGTCGTAAAAATCTTACATCACGTGCGCTGCGGAAACTATTGATGATAGAACAAAAAATGTTCAACTTTATTATAGAACGTATCAATATCTACAAAAAAGTTCGCAATACCATATGTCTATTATAGTTTTGCCAATATAACTTTTCTACATTGTAAAAGCTGATAAAAGTGGCGACAATAATCAAACCACAATATATACGTCTCTGTATTAATCCTTATCCCACTAAATGATATTTTATTAAAAACTGTTTTAATACCTGTAAAATACTTTTTAAATTATTAAAATCGGACATTTCAATCAAATGATGCAACGAATTTAAAAATGTCAATGTAAAGAAAATAATAAGTGTATTGTATTTGTGTACCTATGAATACATTCCGTTAAAAATTTCCTTTGCCTTAACTACTGATAAGTTCTAGGACCAAACTTTCAATTTACAAAAATAAGTCTATAGTTTGACTTAGTAGACTTTCCACTACCACGGGTGAAACCGCGGGGTATTGCTAGTCACGTATACACTCGAACTAAGTTCACTAATTACCAATATTCATAATACTATTAAAAATTATGAAAATTGCAAGAAACCTAGCTTTTAAGTGTAAATAATGCACAAGACTAAATAATGTTATCAACTTTTTATGGAATAAATTTATCAAAGAGTGGTCGTCGAGTCTCTTTCGTTAATAGCATTTTCAAAGCGGCAATAGCTGTATTACGGTGTGATGATCCAAACTGGATAAACCAAATACTGATAAACCAAATACTAGTGATCCTATCTTCAGCTCCGCGGGTCGCGGGTTCGATTCCCGCCGAGGGCCAACATTTTCTATAAACAATTAGTTAGGTCTTCGAGCCTGGGTGTGTATTTGTATTTAAGTATGTATTTAAAACTATATATGTATATATTTACCAGTTGTCGTCACCCATAACACAAGTATTAAGTTACTTATTTTGGGGATGGACGACCGTGTGTGTAAGTGTCCCATATATTTATTTATTTATTTATTATTATACAGGTGTATAATGCATTAACACAATCTCTGCTACTTTATGGTATTATTGCATGGGGCGCGTGTAGATCAACATTACTAGATAAATTAGAAAAAGCTCAGAAGCTTAATCTAAAAATCATTATAAAAAAAACCAAGGAGCTTCCCAACTGAGGAATTCTTCAAAATATGTAATGTACTCTCACCAAGAAGATTATATGTCTTACAATTGGCCATTATTACGTCCAAAAATATTAAAGAATTTCCCCTCGAACACATCAATATGACAAGACCCACGCGTTTAGTTAACCTCCAAAAATATTTAGTTCCTTTTAGGGCGTCTTTGTTTACCAGTAGACACTTCACACGTATGGCGCCACGCCTGTATAATATACTGCCTGCTCAGATATCACATTATATAGATAGCGCGCAATATCCGTTCCAAAAAAAAAACTTAAAACACACATGCAAAAATTTCTTTTGGAATGCAACTCTGGTGTTTTCAATTCTTTATATGCTAAATTATGTTACTTAACAACTTAAATATAAAAATGCACATTACAACTAAATATAGAATTATCATGTTGACACAAACATGAACACACACGCACACACACAACACACACAAAATTATATTCGTGGTGGTGGGTTCATTGTATTATTTTTAGTTATACAGAAAGGTTTATAAGTAATTTTTCTTTTTCTTTTTTCTCTAATTCGCTATTTACCCCTTTAATTTTTTTAAATTTAATATTGTTCATATTTTCATGTTAGTCGTTACCTGGCCTTAAGCACAATAGAAAACCTATTGACTCTTGCTAGCCCTAGCACAGGCCTCTAGGTCTATTTGGGCTGCATATTGCTATACACCAAAAATAAATAATGTTAGTCTGGTGCTTTTGTCTCAATTATAGGCGTAGAATGTACTTTCTAGAATTGTTCAAAGAACAAATAAATTCTTTAAATTTCAAATTAAACTTAACTTCAAAGTCATCTGAAACAAAAATAACTTTCGGATGCAAAGTAAGTAAGTTACGAGTAGATCCTAATTGATGCGAAGATTTCTCCTAGGACTATAATAAAACAAAATAACCGGCCTATGATTTACAGGAACTCTTTTCTCGCGGACGATACTAAAATAATACTAATATTACTTTTGTAATATTCAGTGACATGAAAACATGATGTGATCCAGCGCTACAGAAAAATAAAAGAATACCATAATCAGCAACGGGTTTAGGTTATTTCAAATTATTGTTAACTGTTACATGTATACCAGTAGACCTACCATGAACGTTTAGAAAAGGATTCAATTCAAAGTCAGTACCTAAACCCAACCGCAAGAATGTTTGAAAAGGATAACGTTATATGAACCATAGATAACTCTGACTCTTTTACTCAAATGTTTTTAGGACGCATTCAACGACTTAAAGTGTGCGTTTTTAAGACGTCATGGTATGAAAAAGCAAAACAATTTAGTTTACGTCATCAAATGAGTCGCAATAAGAGTTCACGGTAGTCCTGCTGGTTTTAACATTATTGTGGAGGATGCAACGTGCCGGCGTCGGGAAACATAAGACTAGACCTAGTAACATTGCACTAAGATCCACGCGTTCATATTTTATTCATTTGCTTGAGCTTTTTTTTTAACCTACTCGGTGGCTTTAGCAAATCGTACGCTAACGCCGTTACTTAGTGTAAATCCGTTAACGCCTAAAATGGAACACTGCTCGATAAAAATACGTCGCGATTTAAAAGCGCTGTCGTGTGTAAAAATACATGGATACCCATTTGTTTCATTTCGATGCATTTTTAACGCACGTTAAAAACCTCTCGTGCGAACGACGGGTTAGTGAGATCCTGCCTTTATACATATTTTATTGAACAATTGTATTTTATTTACCACCTAAGTGTACAAGTTATGTTAAATGTTATCTTTAATTACTTACACCCTAGTAATAGTACTAGGGTGTAAGTAGTTAAAGATGAGGTGGGCAAGATGAGTATAGACTCATCTTGCCCACGTACATTGGTCCCAAGAATGCTGGCAGCGTTTCCGCGTCGAATCGCTAAGCTGATGTTTTGTGGGAAAAAGGAGCATTTCGAAATCTTACTTCGAGATCTCTGAGGTACATCGGAACCCCCTTATTTCAGTTGCTTCAACCTACATCCCAGTTAGGTCTGACCACAGCAAATATAGGCGTCCAAAGAGCGTCCTATATGTCCCTGACGATCAAATAACGATCGCAAACACAAAAACATGTAATACACAGCGTCTTCGCCGGCGAAGACTAGGTGCCAGTTTCCTGACATCGGTCGGTCGTGGCTTCTCCCCACCCTTCCGACATTGCAATGACTGATTAAAGTCATACATCAGCCCTCCACTACGTGTCGCCCTAAGCCGTGGTCCGCCCTCACAGGAGGCACCCTTAGGACGACGTTCCCCGACGCTAGTAGAGCTTCTGCGCTCTACTCTCTGCATTTCGCAACCTCGACGATGCTTCTGCGCTCGCCCGTCCGTAAAGTCCGCATACAGTCAGTAAAGAAAAAAAAAAAATAAAAATAAATAAATAAATAATAATTAAAAAAATGCATACTTAGAAAGATGGGAACCGTTAATATGCAAAAGGTATATTACTAATGCAAAAGATACATTGTTAGGACAAAAATAAGTAAATGAAAATTAGGATGCTATGTACCATAAAACAAAGTTGAGCAATTCATTATTTATAGCAAAAACCATACAAAGGATAACATATCTCTATGTCAAAAAACTCTGGCAGTTAACCTTGGAAGTGAGATAATTTATAGAAACGCAGTATCGGTGCTAGTAAATATTATAATGATTCTGTTAATTATTTAAAACCTTAAAAATAACCTTAATAAAATAAATTTATATACATGTATAACAATTGCAATTGTGGTATTGTTTAATATTATCTGATTCGTAGAAATTCAGCGCGAATATTGTACGTCTCCAATATCATCGAATTGCGTTTTTCATTTCTCAATAACGCCATGTCATCAATTGAACTGAGGTCTTATTTGCACTATAGCTTTGTTTTAATATCAATCAATTATTGCTATAACTCAGTTCACCGCAAATAATGCATCGCATTTGGTGCGACACTAGTATTGAAAGAAAATATTAATTAAAATCTATGGCATAAGGTGAAACTTAATGTTAAAAATATGAAAATGAACGGGATCCAGAGTGCACATTTTGAGACTGCAAAATAAATTTAACTGGATTAAGATGCAGGTTGGGGGTTTATATATCTAGTTTTTTTTTATATCACTTCTTATTCGCCCGTTGGCGCAGTGGGTAGTACAAGCAATATAACAGAACTAACTACTTTGCTATAATCCGCACGGGTTAAGTGAATGCATGCAAAGCCAATGTGTATGAAGCAGGCAAAATCTACGCACCTTATACATGCAGGACCAGCCACCACATGCACCCCAAGGCGCAATTCACCAGCAACAACGAACACAAAAGCAGCACACACACCCACCACCACAATCTCGACGATCGTTTCGCCCCGAAACCGAAGCATCATCAGTACGATTTTTGTCGTGAAGCCTATCCTCCTGATGATGCTTCGGTTTCGGGGCGGGGCGATCGTCGGGATTGTGGTGGTGGGTGTGTGTGCTGCTTTTGTGTTCGTTGTTGCTGGTGAATTGCGCCTTGGGGTGCGTGTGGTGGCTGGTCCTAAATGTATAAGGTGCGTAGATTTTGCCTGCTTCATACACATTGGCTTTGCATGCATTCACTTAACCCGTGCGGATTATAGCAAAGTAGTTAGTTCTGTTATATTGCTTGTAATATGGAATTCCGCAAAGTAACGCCTGCTTCTATAAATCGCAGTGGGTAGTGACCCTGCCAGCCTGCCGGCTCGAGGTTCGATTCCCGCCGAGGGCCAAAATTTTCTATAAACAATTTGTTTGTTCTTCGATTATATATGTAGTATATTTACCAGTTGTCCGTCACCCATAACACAAGTATTAAGTTACTTACTTTGGGGACGGACGACCGTGTGTGTAAGTGTCCCATATATTTATTTATTCATATTTATTATTAATGAGAAGGTTGAATATTGCAAGTTAAATTTAACCCGCTTCCCGGTGTGCCTATCTCGGCATTCTATAATTCGACTTAATGTGGTTTAAACCGTGTTTAATTTATCACTGAATTCGTTATAATTAGAGAAAGTTTTTATTCGTTTTGAAACCTCGGTTAATTGCCTCTTCAGGTATCAAAGGGCTTGGCTCTTTTTTCGCACAAAGCATTAGCGTAGCGTTTCAACGCGGAAACGCTGCCAGCATTCTTGGGACCATTCCACGTGGGCATGATTTGTATAGTAATGTAAGTTGCACATAACTTGTACGTAATTTTTCTTGTAGTAAAAGTAAACGGCCTGTTTATATCCCACTGCTGGGAATAGGCCTCCTCTCTCTGTTTTTTGGAGAGAAGGATTGGAGCTAAGACCTACCACGCTGCTCCAATGCGGATTGGTAGGTTACACATATCTGTAGAATTCTCTAGAGCTATGCAGGTTTCCTCACGATGTTTTCCTTCACCGAAAAGCTTGTGATAAATTGCAATTATCAATTAGACACATGAGTTTTAATAGAAAAACTCATTGGTGCCTGCCCCGGGTTTGGACCCATGTTCGTCTTTAGAGAGTCGCACGGTCTCACCACTGGGCTATCACAGCTTGCTTTATCTTGTAGATAATTATTATATTGGATAAAATGTCATGACATTCATTAAATATCGTCAGAAAAAAGCACCTAAAATTATAGTCACTCTTATAGATCTTTCTATCCTATAAAAGGTGAATTGAACTTTTTATTATGAGGACTTCATAAAAATAAATGCGATCTTGATGATCTTGATTGATATCCCAGACTTGTTTTAGTATTAGTGATACTCGTACAATTGTCATGTATTTCGAGAGCGCTCTACTCTCAATACTTGCGTATTATTATGCTCCGAGGCTTCAGTTCACGGTTGGAATGGTCAAAATCGGAGATTACTCATATTTTGATCAATTTAAATTTAAATGTATTGGTTATCATAATACAGCAGGTCTAAGCAATTTCTATTTAAGCAAGTGACTGGATCGGTGATCGAGGCCGTCGAGACTTAAGCAACCTTCACTCATATCACCGATATATGACTGGCCCGTTGGCGCAGTTGGCAGTGACCCTGTCTTCGGCTCCGCGGGTCGCGGGTTCGATTCCCGCCGAGAACCAACATTTTCTATTTAGAATTTGTTGGTTCTTCGAGTCTGGGTGTATATATGTATTTAAGTATGTATTTAAAACTATATATGTATATATTTACCATTTGTCTCTCACCCATAACACAAGTATTAAGTTACTTACTTTGGGGATGGACGACCGTGTGTGTAAATGTCCCATATATATTTATTTATTTATTTATTTATCTTTCCTCCGTGTGTAAATGGGTATTTACGGAGGCTGAAGGTTTCCGACCATCATTTTAAATTTAATACAAACGTCGGGGTGGATTTCTTTGGTGTTAATCTTTAATATATGCCGTTGTCGTGACACGTGACGTGTCATTTTTATCTGATGCGTAATTTTCCCGCCATTTGGAAGCATTGTGTAGCTATAACGCGCGTTTGTCCATTCAAAATTTAAAATATTCTTTATTCAAGTAAACTTGTAAACAAGTGCTTTTGAATCGCCAACTTTACTGCTGGTTCGGAAAGCTGTTCCTACCGAGAAGAACCAGCAAGAAACTCGGCGGTTGCTCTTTTTAAAATATAAATCTTAAAACTAGTTACATTTATTTATTACTGTCTTGTACAGAGTAGAAGTGCACCTATATCCACACATCCTTATCATCTAAGTAATCTTCAACAGTATAGTAGGCCTTCTCTATATCAGCCTCTTTTTGCTGTAAAGGCATGGCCAAAATTGATTTCGGAATTTTATTATAGAATCTTATACCCAAACCCACAAACGATTTACGTACTTTTGCAAGGCGCAAAGCAGGAGTCGCAAGTTTATGTCGGTTCCTACTTTGTCTATTATATACATCACCTATCGTTTTATAATTCTTTATATATTTATTTACAGAAATCTGTAAAAGTGTTTGCACGACCGGGCAGCGTCGGGCCAACCACGACTTTTGGCAACTCTAGTTTAGATGTCTTCCCTAAACATGTTTAGTTCAACGTGTAAGATCAGTTCAAATTCAAATTCAAATTCAAATTCAAAATATTCTTTATTTAAGTAATATTGTTAACGAGTGCTTTTAAATCGTCTACTCTACTCAGTGTTCTTAAAATGGACTTATTTTTGGTAATTTACGACTACTCTCGTATCACAAGGAAAAATAATCAAGATTAAACTATTTAAGACTAGTTTCAGAGAGTCCTAGCGCTGGTGCTGTCTTGCCGTTAGGGATACGAGCGCAGTATTTGGTAACGACAGTACAAGTTACAAACGTCGTATGAAGGTCGGAGAGATCATACAAGTGGCGCGGCAATAATATTTTACCGTAACACACTTCGATAAATAGAAGGCAAAGAGGAAAGCCTATGAAACAAATTTATGAAATGGATCAAAGGGGAGGGAAACGCGGCCGACAGCCGGCGAGGGCGCGCTCCGAGCGTGACGCTGGAAATAGACGCAACCAGTTTTAGTTTAATTTTTTCATTTATTCGTAGTTGGGCAGCATGTTGGACGGAAAATCACTGTATATTTTAAACAAAGTCCCCTGTCTGACTGTCTGTTCGCAATGAACTCATAAAGTGCTGAACGTACTGAACATAATTCTTTAAAAAGTTTTAGATAAGAATTTTTTAAGATTCTCTTTATTGGCTGTAATACTTACCCGTTCTAATTTCTAAAAAAGGGCGCATACAAGTTAAGTATATTATCATGTCTCAATTAAATTAAACATTTAAAACTGAAAATTTTGATTCTTCACAGCGTATAATTTAAATTATCTTAAAAGCTACGTAAAATTAAAACTAATGCGGGCAGAAATATAGAAATATATAAATAAGCGCGGGTCTCACTATATCAGAAATAGTAATAAAGGAATTAATAATTAGAATATCCAATAAAATAATTAAATAGAGTTTAAACAATATATTGTTTAGTCTATTCCGTGGAGTATAGTGGAGGTGTCAGGTCTACTTGGAATTGTCCCAAGAATACTGACTGAAAAGAATTATGTAATGGAGGTTATTTAAAGCAATATAATAGAAGATGTCCGCCCGGGAATGAACGCGCTACCCATTGAACCGTACAAACTATTCACTATGGCATCACAAGAGCTATGGTGCAATTTAATTAAGCATTGTGCATTCGATCAAGTCGCCCCAGAGTTCAAATTCAAATCTAAAATATTATTTTTCAGCTTTAGCTTTTGGTTCGAAAACTCGACAGCTGGTTCGGAAAATTGCTTGTATCGAGAGGAGCCGGCAAGAAACTAGATGGTTGATTTTTTTCAAATAATAACTCTTTAACTAGTTACATTTTGGCATTTCTATCTTGTAGCTCAATCCACGTATTCTTATCGTTTCATCATCATCATCATCATTCTCCTGCCCTTATCCCACTTTAAGTGGGGTAGGCACAACATGTTACAAACATGTTGTCACAAGATTTGGCTACGTATTTTGCGACCGGCCGCCTGCCTGACGTCAACTTACCTTAGTCGCCTTTTACGACACCTCGGTAAGAAATAAGGGTGGTCTATTCTACGCTGCCGGATACCACACGGCACTGACCTTAGTCGCTTCTTCGACACCTCGGTAAAAAGCAGGGTGGTCTGTTCTATTCTGCGGGATACCACACGGCAACGCATTATTATCGTTTATCGTTAATAATATAGTAATGTTGTTGTATCAGCCTTTTAATATTTATAATATTTTAAACTGCAATAATGACAAAGCCAAAATGGTTATCAAACCCACAACGATGTATAGTACCCGGCATTAAATAATGCACATCGATGCTTAGAACTAAACAGCCGGCCAGTTCGTAGAGCGCTGTCACTGTCACTCAGTTAGTATGTGACGTTTCGCACGGATCCGTCAGTCTGTGGGACAGAGACAATGCTCAATGAACCAGAATCTAGCCGATTTCTCTCTCTAAACCTCGATGTGCATTATTTATTGCCGCGTACTATACGTACTTGTAATGCTCAAACCAGCAGCCGCAAACTTAAGAGTATATAGGTTCCTACTTGTCTATTATCGCTGCGTTATATGCGTGCTATTATATGCGTGCGCTGCGTAAACCAGCAGAGATACGCTAAAGTAATGTAGGAAAGACTTGTAGATATATAAAAATATACCAAAAAAGTCGGCGACAGTACTCTATCTCTCCCAGTTAACTCACAATAACTACTTTTATATTTAAAATTTTGAAAATTCGGCAAAAGTTTCGTAAATCACTGAATTCTACCCGGGCGAAGCCGTTGTTGGCACGGCTAGTTTCAGATAATTTTTCTACCCAAAGAATTAAAAAGACGCGAATCCTTATCCCCCACAACGGCAACAAGTCTGATAAACCTCAAAAAATAACCATTGAATGTTGAAAAGTGTGCTGCAATAAGCGCTGGGCTTGCTGGGCTTTCCTGAAAACTTCTATTTTTTTTCTTGAAAATGGGCTTGCGTGTTGGTTGATTAATATCCGCACAATTTTATAGACTACAGAGAGTATTACAAGCATTCGAAATCAAGTTCCAAATTCACCAAAAAGTTATCTTCAAGTTCTATTAAATAACGCTGACTTAAAAAGTCTTATGTTCGGCGAATATGGATTACTATTATATAATATTATATATTTTAAGTCAGCGTCGGGCGCAGGAAGGCTGCACAATCGCCTAGTCGACGTTTTCAGTAAGTGCAATGTTTAATGTCGTGTTGGTACTTTGTGAGTATTCATATAAATCAGCCTTGTGAATAAATATTATTAAAGTGTGTACTCGAAACAGGTTTATATAATATCGCTTATAGCTGATATGATTACTATATAGTTACTATATACTATAATAGTATATGCGATAAAAAAGTATTAGTAGGTTCGTATTTACTTAAATAGTTCGTTAATTAATGTGTCCTTTATAATAGTTTATGATACTGTTGCATAATAAGGGTTCTTATAACACGAGTGTGGTTTAAGAAAACGAGCCGTAGGCGAGTTTTTTTATAGTGTCACACTCGTGTTATAAGACCAAGTTATGTACAGTATCATACACTACTTTATCTACTCTCATACTATAATACGTAAAACGTACATTTCCATTCCATGAACTCGTGGTAACATTTAATATAGTTGCTCCTAGATTTATATACCTAGAAATACCTACATGAAATTCTATAAATTGTTTAGCGTCATACACCTAGTTTCGATTATCAACATAAAACGATTATGAACTTTAAATAGCAACTCGCGTCATTCAGCCTTGCACGATGTTAAAGGAACGTATAAATAATTAATATTAATACTAGCAAAATAAGAACTGAGGCTCGCCCCTCCTCAGAGACCATACACCACGCAAGGTTTACTCGTACCCTGACCCCTTATAAGGTTTGGTAGGGTGCTCTACATTTTTCGTTCCCGTATGTATATTTATCATACACGGTTGATCTTCCAAATTAACCCAAATTAAATGCTCATTGTTGTTGTTGTTGTTGTAAATCTCTTTATTGCACATAAAACAATTACAAATTAAAACTAATATAACAAGATAATGTACAATGGCGGTCTTATTCCATAATAGGAAATTTACGTTATTGCTCATTATTTACCACAAATGGGCTCAAGCTATTTTACTTGAAAACATCTTTACTAATATTTACACTGTAAAGGTCTGTCACGCTGTCGTGGCTAATGCGCTTGAATAATAATTAATGAATTTCGGTAGAATTGATGCTTATATAACGAAAGATACATTAAATGTCAGTAAATTCGGGAATAGGAAAAAGCATAGTATGTACATAAAAGAAGATATTGTAGCCTTATATATTATTATACACTAGCAGTGTCCCGCGGTTTCACCCGCGTCCATACCGATCTCTAGTAGTCGAAAGTCTACTAAGTCGATCTATAGATTTATTATAACAAATGGGTATCATTAGTATTCTTGGAATAAGAGCTAACCCACCAAATGCAGGTCCTGCTATAACGGTCGCTATAATGAATTTGTTAGGGCATTATTTTCTTTTGATTTATATTCTTAAATTAGTAATATCTTTTGATTGGGACGTCGAATTTTAATAATTTAATAAGTATTTTACAGGTATCGAAATAGTTTTTAATAAAATATCATTTAATGGGATAAGGGTTAATACAGAGATTAGAATAAAATGGTTTGTTATCAACTTTTACAATGTGAAAAGGTAGTTATATCGGTATAACTATAATAGTTACACATATAGTATCGCGAACTTTTTTGTGGATATTGATATGTTCTATAATTCTGTAGAACATATTTTTGTTCCATCCTTAATAGTTTCTGCAGCACACGCGATGAAAGATGTTTACGATTATTAAGTATAGATTACTTACTTGTAAACTAGTATAAGATTCAGTATTTAGCCTATTATATGAGAGTATTGAAGAGGACTTCAAAGCACACGGTTGTTTGCTTTCGTAACTTACTCCGCACCTTATAATATTTGAAAATTGAAATTGCTGCGACCGAAGTCGCGGGTGCAGCTTGTTCAGGATATGCTGTGTTGCGTTTGTGGATTGTACGGTACGCAATCGAACCGAAGGTTTTCAATGATGTGACGTGATGAAATAGCAAATGTATATTTTATTTACTACAGGTTAACAACAAGTTAGAGTAAAACAGAGAGTATATATAAGAATGAAAAAAACTTAGCTTATATACTAAGGGTTCGGACGGGGGGAGCAAGATACAGGAAACTTATGGTCTCGTACGACGGTCAAGTATTTCCTTTATGCCTAATTCGCATAACAACATTTGCATACAACTTGTGAGCTATGGTTTTGCTTGTGAATTCATTTGAGTACGCCACATGCTACTTCTTGGATTGTTTTTCTTTAGCATAACTGTACAATAGCACCCGATATAAAATAATTTTATTCAGAAGCTCAACCTTCATACGATATTTACTTTAATATTGGAAATCTCGTTGTGTTTGCCACAAGTAGAACTAATTGATTATTAACGATCCTATTGTATACCATAAGGTAATAATTTCAAATAGCTATATTATCGATTCAAAGACCAAACAAAATGTTTGACTGGCCCGTTGGCGAAGTGGGCAGTGACCCTACTTTCGGCTCCACGGATCGCGGGTTCGATTCCCGCCGAGGGCTAACATTTTCTACAAAAAAAATATTGGTTCTTCGAGCCTGGGTGTATATTTGTATTAAGATATGTATTTAAAATTATATATGTAGTATATCTACCAGTTGTCCGTCACCCATAATACAAGTATTGAGATACTTACTTTGGGGACGGACAACCGTGTGTGTAAGTGACCCATATATTTATTTTTATGTTTTTGGCTGTCCGTGTCGTTTTGTTTCCGCTGAATCATGCCTGTATAGAATGAAACTTTCAATATACAGCATGACAACGCCATATCCTTAAATGCTTGGAGTTGCTTATGTCTCACTGTATTTTAATTATAATCCTGTATATGTGCATGCACACAAATGATATTGCGAATGGGTTCTAGTGCTATTAAATTATATTATTTATTGAGAATAAATAAATAGTACTAACACCGGTCAAGACTTCGATGTACATGTGTAAAACACACACAGATATATATATATATGTACATCGTAAAATGTAAATAAATCATGATCGCTATTATAATTCCTCGAAGCTGACTGCATCGGTTGCGTTTCTCACATTCGGCGGCGAACCGCTGAGTCGACAATGGCGCGAGTATGGACCGCTGCCACTCCTAGTGTTGGAGTCAGTCCGTGACGGTGCTTCATGGTCGACACGGTTCCGGCCACGCCAATGGGATTATACTGATTGAATTTGATTCCCAAATCAACAATACGTCAAATAGTTATCCGCGAAGCAAAGTTGTTAATATCGTCGTCATTTATCACAAGTGACACTCGTGTTCGCTGGGAAGTAATTGTTTGTATCCTCTTAGTACCACGATGGATAACCTTGGTTTCGTCTGCAGCGAGTGCCCACCAGACGGCGGCCAGCAGCCAGCACAGGGTCTCAACGGGTGCTTGTGCATCCACCACTCGGCCCGGTAATGTATGGCACACACCCTTTGGTCTGCTTTGTCATGTATTGAATATATAAATATGGTTTCATACCAATAACTACATTTTTCATGGAATGTATTGATATATACTATGTACGTATGTAATTGTAACGATATATTTTATTCTTTCTCTATTTTAAAATTGAGACGTAAATGAACAGAATAGTGCCTTTTGTCATCGAATACCCGAGCCTGAAAAGCCGCTCGCAAGCTCGCATTCTATATCCTACTCCTACTAATATTATAAATGCGAAAGTTTGTGAGTATGGATGGATGTTTGTTACTCTTTCACGAATAAACTATTGAACGGATTTGGATGAAACTTAACAGTTATATAGGCTATACATCAGAATAACATATAGGCTACAATTTGTAATGATTTTATGCAATATAACGATACATGTCAAAAAAGTTGGAAAAAATCTGGCCTCTGAGAGCTATCTTGGCGTACGCTGCCTAAACTATTGATGTTACACAAAGATGATGTACAGTAGAATTGTTTGTTTTTAATAATTCTAAATAAAAGTCCGCGACAGCATATATCTTTCTTTTATGTGGAAGCCACTATGACCAAAGTTGTGAATCATAAATTTAATTAAATCAGATACTGTGGCGGAACAAATTCCTCGCGAGCAAAGCCGCGGGCAAAAACTAGTGGGTTATAAAGGTGAACTGTCGCTAAGTTAACATGCTGGGCCGATAGCGATATTTACATTTAGAATTTATTCATTCAGACATTTATTACTCAGTATAACAGTTGTGACAATTTCCTGGAAGCTTTCGAAAAAGAGAGCTTTATCAGGTGTCGCTTGTTCGACTCCCGATAAGCTTTGTATAAAACTGATATTTTTGCTAAAGGAAAACATCGTTAGCTAATATCTGTAAAGTTCCTGGGACATGTCTAACCTAACCCTAACTTAGACAGCGAGGTGACTTCAAGCTCCCAATTTCTCTCCAAAAGGAAGTGTGGGTTAATAGAAAACTTCTACTTACTTACCTATATTAACCAGATATTGCGTGGAAATCCGGGTCACTAAGTTTTAGCCGCGTAAATCCCTTGCCTTAAAAATATAAATTGAGCCAAAATTTTATTTATTTATTCCGAAAAAAGTTGGTTACATATAAATATCTTAACTAACTTAACTGAAATACTAATCAAACAAGACTATACTAAATACATAAAAGAGAAGAGAAAAAAAAATGAATTAATTATTATTAATCCACACTAAGGTAAAACCTGTGCCGTGGATATTGACGGTTACGAGTATATAAACAACTATATAAACTTTTTACTAAATACGTGTATATACGTGTGTAGTAATAACGTACATGGAAGTAAGAACAAGATGTGCGTGCATCCATGCTTATGCACGCGCTAGTGTATGTATGTATGGGGGTGCTTATGTGTATAGTGTGTATGTTGTGTGAAGGCGTTGCGTGTAGGTGTGTGAACGCATTGTGTATATGTGTGAAGAGAGTGCCGTGGAAATAAGAAAGTGTGAATGATGTGCTGCAGATGGTTTATTTCAGAATAGTAAGTAAGCTTTCCGTATCTTCGTATGATTTATTCAGTAGCAGTTTTTTTAACATTGTTTTACATGTATATTTAGGTAAATTAATAATATCAATGTTTGCCGATATCCTGTTGTATAGAAATGGAATAAAATAAAGAAAAATACCTACCTCAGAATGACTAGACAAAAAATGCATACAACATTGAGCGTTCAGCAAGTCGTGTACCTATTTACGGCGGCATATCATGGAAAGAGCCCTGGCTTGTAGAGGTAATATTTTTAACGGAATTCATGAGAAGGTTTAAGGTTAATAATGAAAATCTCCGAAACGGCTAAACCGTTATATCCTATTTTTTTACTTTTTATCCCAGAACTTCCGCAGGTTCGGTATTTGCGGTGGTAAAACTATGTAATACACTGTTACACAAGGTCAGACTTCGACACACTTATTACGCACACCGACTTGCGGAACACTCAATGTTATATGCATTACTAGTTTTTTCGCGCGGCTTCGCTCGCGAGGAATTTGTTCTGCCACAGTATCTAATTTAATTAAATTTATGATTGTCAATTTTGGTCACAGTGGCTTTCACATAAAAGGTAGATATATGCTGTCGCGGACTTTTATTTAGAACTATTCATATCAAACAATACTACGGTACATCATCTTTGTGTAACTTGAATGGTTTAGGCAGCATTCGCCAAGATGCCAGAGGCCAGATTTTTTCCGACTTTATTGACATGTATTGTTATATTACATAAAATCATTACAAACTGTAGCCTATGTGTTATTCTGATGTATAACCTATATAACTGTAAGGTTTTACCCAAATCCGTCCAGTGGTTTTTTCGTGAAAGAGTAACAAACATCCATCCATACTCACAAACTTTCGCATTTATAATATTAGTAGGAAGTAGGATGTTTTGTCTATTATCTATTCTTAGGTAACTATTTTTTCTTCTTTAATTCCATTTTGGTTTAATTTATATTTTTTAAGAATAAAATAATTTGGGGCAACACTATGTGACACTGATTTTCACGCTGGCGAATCCGCGCGTGTAACAAGTAGAACTATGAGTAAACTATAGTAAAAACCAAACAAAAATCCGTTCAGTAGATTTTGAGAAAATCGATCACATTTAGATGGACAACTTTTGGGAGCTTCTTTTTACTATAAGTAGTGATTCAACATAATATGTCAGTAGTGCCTGTTCAACAATTTTTCAATATTCTTAAAGCTTGTCGACTAAGCGTGGTGCATGTATGCAATTAAATGGTATAATGTAGTTATTTTAGTTGCTTTGTTTACGTGTAGTTGGTAGCTAATTGAATGCTAAGAAACCTGTACATGTACATGAAAAAGATGTCCTGGCTGACATGTAACTGTGGCCTAACCATCGTGATCCAACATTAATTTCACTCGTCGCGGATATTTTTCATAAAAAACATTCTGAGACAGTGATTGCAGTGTTTTATATACAAGAAATATGCGTGTAAGACATGCACGAATATACTTACATTAACTCACACTAATACGTAGAAAGTAAAAATTACACTGTCTCAGAATGCACCACGTCAGTAAGCCGAGAGCTCTTGATTAGAGTAGACGTGCAGTGACATATTATGTTACTTGTTAGTGCGTGTTTGAGCCTGTGCTTTATTCATACATATATTTATATCTCTCTACTAATTTTAGTCTGTTTAATTATTACAATATATCGGAGCACATACAACACAAGTGGCGACGATGATGGGATCTTTATTTCTATTAGGTATCTTTTTGATATATTGACATTCTTTGTGAGACGCGACTAATACCTAAGCAATAAGTTTTGATAGTTATATTATAGGTATTTAAAATTCTCGTATCACAGTGTTCTTTACCATACTCCTCCGAAACGACTTGACCGATTTTTATGAAAACGACAATATGCATATTCAGAATCGGCTACTATTTATTTTTCAGACCCCCTAAGTCATAAGGGTTGTCCGACCCTAAAATTTTTTTCGCCTAGCGCGGTCCTCCTTATGAAATATCGTTCGCTTTCCATCAGGCAAGATCGTAGCTAGCCGTTACCCTTAACTTACTTAAAACAAGTAAATAGTTATTAATAGATGTTAGAAATACAAAACTGTAATCTATTAAATAACACGCGTCTAACACTGTAAGACCTAGATGTTTTTTAGACCTTGATGTCGGCATTTTTTTGTTGGAAGCAGTAATTTGTATACTTTAATTGTGTTCAACATTAAAAAGTATAATGTAGTTGAAAAGGGCTACTACATTACATACATACTGTTTTAAATTGCGTAGTTGACAACCTTCTATTAGCGCCATCTAAGTATTAGTAGTACAATTACGCCGTGAAATGTAGTTTTCTCCAACAACTTTCCAGACAGAATAATGAAGAAATCTGAAAGTATTCTAGATTTAACTTAGATGGCGGTATAGGTTTATGAATAGGAAAACTGGTACCTAGTCAGTGATATTTCCCAAATATACCTTGTATAGCACTACGAAACTACAGCACTGCACTTCTCAATTCTCATTGAAGTTAGTGACGTTGCTGTTCTGTTTGTTTGTAGTTTGTTTATCTTAGTCTTAAGTATCAAATTATTTAATCAATAATATTTTAAATGTTTATCTTGAACGTTTTCTTTGTCTTTTTTATTTTTAGCTACACAAGGAATGAATTTGTATCCCCACACAGCGACTGTGTTAGGAATACGATTTTTCTCAAATATAACACTTTGCTCTCATGAGTCTTAAAACCTCTTTTTAAATTTGATGATGTGATATTTAACTGAATTCAATTCAATTTTACCAGTGTTGCTAAAATACAATACGCCTGCTGAAATAGTATATATTTTGGCTAAACTACATGTTGTGTATTAGACTATAGTTGGAAGTAATGACAATAAACAAATTATATTTACATATTACTCATGGAACAAGAAAAAATATGTACAAAGTAAAAATATAAAATAACTACTTTTTATTTTTCTTATTTAATTTCAGAAACTAAATAACTGAGTAATACTTGTTTCCGAAATTAAATTACATTTGTAAATTTTTAAAAGAATTATAAATAGATATTGCATAAACGATATCGTACATTTTCAATGCTTTGAAATTTTGTTTTTAAGCCATTGTACAGAATGAGACATTTCGAATTAAAATTGAATTGTCTATTATTACACGGTCATTGTAAATTTGGACAAATGAAAATTAAATATTGATACACGGATTAATGAAATATTTGTTCATCCTCATTAAAATAATTTGTGATTTTAACTATATTTCGAAGTCTGATTTTAATTAAGTTGCTGATATTAATTAAAACTTAGGAAACGAGTTTTTCATTTTAAATAATTCCATAGAGTACAGACGAATTTCAAATATTACCGCGTAAAAGTTTTGGTTCGATTAGATTTAATTTAAGATGTAAGAGCGACTTTTGAATAGCGACTTGGTTAATTTTTGTAATGTACTACAGATGTTATGTTTTTGAGTCAAACATAAATTAAAATATTACTTTCGCGGGCTCTAGTTGAATAATTGACGCACATATTCGCGCATGCGTTCTATATACAGAGAGAAGTGAGCTGCACCACCGGTTGGCGATGCTTCACGAGCTGGCGACGAGGAGATTTTTTGGCATTCGTCGTTGGGACGTGCGAGTTTCTCTCGTGTCTACCTGAAGTGTTTTTAGTAAAATTGTTTGTCTTCTCCGTGACTTCGCTTCTGTGACACAAAGTTACTCAAAACTGACGAGACACCGCTTTGACTTAAGGTAAGTTCGTCTCCACTCAGGTGTTAATTTTGTTTGCATGTGTATTGCAAAGTAACTATTTACCTAACTAATGATGAAACTTTATTTCTTTATTGTTAACCAAATTGTCTGCAATTAAATACCTATTTAATGTCATTGCGATAATATATTAATTCAGCATGAACTAAACTAGACAGGGATCAGGGTGTTTTCCATTGGCAAAATTTATACCTTCTACCGATAACACTCCAATTAAACGTCTGTAACAAAGCATGCTCTTCAGAAGTAAGGTGCGGAGATACTTTGTACCATATTTCAGTGCACAATTCACAAACAATATCTACTACTAGGTACTAACTATGTCTACAATTTATATCAACATTTATTCTTTAAGTATCATTATTTTATTCATGTTTTAACTTCAACTGAAAGCCACAATTTGTTCTCAATATGATGATCTATTGCAGAGAAAGATTTTTGGACGAGCTGGCTGCTGGAAGTGCTATAGAGATGCCTACTACGAGCTCTGAAGAGACCGCTCTTTTGAGGTGAGTAAGTAGTGGATAATACTGGTGAATTGTGACCACATTGTTTGTCATCATAAGAAACATTCAGCAAATATATTATGCCAGTAATGAATAATAAGTATATGTATAATAAGTAATTTTTCTTAAAATATTAATTGAATGTCTGATAAATTTTTCATAATTTATTATTGAAATGTTTAAACTGTATAAATTAATTAATTGCAATTGTATTTAATTATTTAAGTGAAGGAATACTTAATAGTAATCTCTACCATATTTCAATAACCATTATTACTAATTTAAATAATCATTAATACTAATTAATGATTATTAAAAAAAATTACTTATATGTATGTGGCAAAATAATAAGAAATATTTAATTTTAGTAGAAAAAGATATTAAAAATAACATTACAGTCAAGATTTAAATTTTAAACTATTTACAGCAATTATATTTTAGTAGATTAGGATACTAACGTATTGCTCCACATCTTGTATTCATTGTTTGCTGGACACATACTTGAAATCTTGACCTTATAAATATTTTAGATATTAATATTTAATACATTACTACATTAATATCATATAAGTACATAAAAACAAAATATGTTTAACTTAATAAACATCACACTGCAAAAAAAGTTCTGAAATGATTGTCATGTCAATTGCTCTACATTGTATATTATAACATGTATCTATTTCTGCACATTGTAGCAAAATAGTTTTATTTTGTGGAGTTTGTAAGGTCTTTCATTATTTTGAATACTCATATTTTCTAATTGGAACTGTGTTTTTATATTACATACAGTAGAGAACAACTTGCTAACATCCCGCTGGCTAAAGGCTACTTGTAGGTATAACAGTGTGGTAAGTCGTCAGAAAAAAATTTATGCTTCAACATAAAACTTTTGTCATTCAATATACAAGTTTCCACAATGAGGTCAGAATAGATTTGCCTTCACATAAGTCTGAATTATAAGAACGGTTAAAAATACAGTATCGTACGGACTGACGTTGGCGCAGTGGGTAGTGACCCTGCTTTCAGCTCCACGGGCTGCGGGTTCGTTTCCCGCCTGGGTGTATATTTGTATTTAAATATGTATTTACAATTATACATGTAGTATATCTACCAGCTGTCTGTCACAAATATCACAAATATTGTTATTTACTTTGGGGACCGTGTGTGTAAATGTCCCATATATTTATTTATTATTATTTATTTTACTCTTATTGAATAATTCAATTCCACGATAATTTTGTGGTACCGTTTGAGCTGGAGTTGTAATTTGTGCGAAAGTAAATATTGCAAGTACTCGTAGTCCCAAGCGCTCTCCTCGCAGCAGCAACGACCGAGAGAAGTATCATTTGTAATACAGTCAAGATATACCTACGTAGATCAAAATAGCTACTCCATTAAAGACACAACTATAAATATACTTTTTTTTATTATTAACTCCACCATTCGACTCTACCGTCACAATTACTAAAATGCACTGACACCAGCAACATCGTTCGAGCCGTGTGTGTAAGTCTCCCATTTATTTATTTATTTAATTCAAACTTTTAAGAACCTAATAATCCAATATTAGTGTATTTTGCCTTGTTTCTGTAAGGATAATGGAATTTTTTATCCTTCGTGTAATTTACTTAATTCTAAAAATATATATATATATTTTTTAACAGTGTTACGCCGGTGTATAAGTATTAATTGTGCCAAAATTCATGAATATTGATCTAGCGAATTAGCTGTGAACAAACAGAAATACTTTCGCGTTAATGATATTAGTAAGTCATTAGTCGTAAAACAAGGACGCAGGCATATAATTAAAAGGGCCTCACTGGATTGTTCAACAAATATTTTTTCTTGCATGTCTGAGTAAAGATTTGAAATAGTCATTTACGTAAATTGACTATGATTTTTCGTATTCCTCAATCTAAGAATGCCGGGTTGTCATTTCACCCCAGTAATTAGACGTAAGGGGGAAACTTATAGTATAGTCGGTTTCTTAAAAACTAAAAAGATGCAAAAAACTATTTAATAGGTAGGAACTCAGTAATAATACAACTCGTTAATTGGTATATACACACTGTCACACGCGGGTTCGTCAGGCTGTACGACACAGATGATGCCTATGAAGCAGAATCTAGCCGATTTCTCTCTCTAAGCCTTGATGTCCATTATTTATTGCCTATATGTGTTTTAATTATTTATGTATGTGTTTTATACATTTATGTGTTATAATTATTTACTATTTATTTAATAATAGATCAGTTTTATTTTTTCCTTCATTTTGTTTTTTTTAGAAAGTTGAGCGTGTATTCGCCTCAAAACTATGTCTACTTTGACGAGATTATTAATGTAAACAAAAATGTTTAAACGCTATTGAAATAAAGGGCTAAAAATCTCTCGTATCCTATGATGTACTACTTACCTGGAAAACGAATAATAGTGATATAGCTCCATATTATCGGGCAATGCCGCCCTGGTTCAATATCCTTTTCCGTTTTTAAAATTACGTCATATGTTAAGTTTATTAACGTGTCGCCAATTGACTCTACTCTTAATTTGTACCTAGCTTGTAGTACCTACTCGTACGTATATCTACGAGTTTTCTTTAGGCTGTATACATGTGTACTTTGTAAAACACTAAGAGTATGTGTTGAAACTACGACGTGCTCAGAGCGAGGGGACTTATTAGCATATTAAAAAAAAAGCGAAAAGAAAAACGGCCAACCGCATCTTATTTGTAACTTTAATTTTTACTTAGGTTTAACATTCCTTTATCAACAACTAGCTGTGCCAGCGGCTTCACCCGCGTAGAAATCAGCGTGTCACAAATTTTTTAGAAGAGATAGAGACATTCTATTGCGGCCTTTTTTGTAGGTTCTTTATTGATCTACAATCCTCCAGTACATTACTTTAGCGTATCTCTGCTGGTTTATGCAGCGCACGCGAACAAAGCTTCCAGCAAGCAGTTGTTACAAAACAACTGCGCGATCTCTTCTACACAATTTACATAATACTGATATCTACTATTTTCTTAACCCTTCGGGAAGTATTGTACTATCTTTTGGTGAAAACCGTACAAAAATCCGTTTAGTAGATTTTGTGAAAAACGATTACATACAGACAGACAGCTTTTTGGGACTTTGTTTTATAATAAGTATAGATGTAACAATATCAATATAGTTTTGTTTTTTAACATTCCCCCCTTTATTCATGACTCCCGATGTACCCCCATGATCCCGGCGATTAAAATGTTTGATATTATAATTATACTAGAAATGCCCCGCGGTTTCACCCGCGTACGTATTGATCTTGTGGTAGTGGAAATTTTACTCAGTCAGACTATAGACTTATTTTTGTAAATTGAAATTTTGGTCCTGGGACTTATCAATAGTTCAAGGCAAAGGCAATTTAACAAAATATACACTACAGGCATTATTTACTTTATATTAACATTTTTAAATTCATTGCATCTTTTGATTGGAATGTCGGGTTTTAATAATTTAAAAAGTATTTTACAAATTGAAACAGCTTTTAATCAAATATCATTTAATGCGATAAGAATGAATAAGGAGATGTAAATATTATGGTTTGATTATTGTCGCCACTTTTATCAACTTTATAATGTAGAAAAATAGTTATATTGGCATAACTCTAATAGTTAGACATATGGCATCGCGGACTTTTTTGTAGATATTGATACGTTTTATAATTTTATCATCAATAGTTTCCGCAGCGCATGCGATGAAAGATTTTTGTGGATTTTGTGGATTTGTCTGAAGGTGTGAAAATTTAGTAAAAAGTTAGAAAATTTAGAAGTAATACTTTAAATTTAGAAGTAGTACTATACTACTTAGACTTATTTTACTATACTTTTAACTATATTACTTAGACGTATGCTATCGCGGACTTTTTTGTGGATATTGATGTTTTCTATAATAGTGTAGAACGTTTTTTTTTATTTCTATCATCAATAGTTGTGGTAGCGCGCGTGATAAAAGATCTAGATTTTCACACCTTGTTACAGTTTTATAACGAATCCCTATTTAAAGAAAATGTAATATAGCCTGTGTTGGTCAGTGAAGAAGCAGCTTTCCAATGGTGAAAGAATTTTTGAAATTGGTCCAGTAGTTTTTGCGTGAATACATTACAAACATATACACATACATACAAAAATTCAAATCTTTCCTTTTTATAATATTAGTGTAGTTAATTCGAGACTGCGACAATCGATTCCTTGGGTTGTGTCGGAAGATGTTGGCCTCGCACCGGATGTACCGGTAGCGAATTGCCAATTATTCCCAATTGCCGATTCCAATCTATTTCAAAAAAGCTACTTTAGTTTGGGATGTAAGTGATAAGTGCTGATGTTAAATTCACAGTTATGTTTTATAGGCATATATGTAAATAAAGTAAAGTAAAGTAGCGGCCTGTTATAATCCCACTGCTGGGAATAGGCCTCCTCACTCCGTTTTCTAGAGAGAAGGGCTGGAGCTAAGACCTTTACCACGCTGCTCCAATGCGGATTGGTAGGTTACACATATCTCCAGAATTCTCTAGAGCGTGTGATTAATTGCAATTATCAATTCTTCTTCTTCTTCTTATATATATATCTTTTATTCTGTAAAAAATCGTGTGTTTTTGCTCTATAATCCATTCTCAGTCTTATTTTAACGAAATATTAGTTTAACCGTATCTTTCAGTTGTCTTAACTTAATTTGAAAGTTGTTATTACCTCTAATTAAAATACTACTTATTTCTAGTAGTTCAATGTATTAAGGGATCGCCTTCTCATTCCGTTTTACGTCTACTTTTGACAGCTACCGCCAGCATGGCCTCCCGTCGGCTTTATATCTTGTCTCGTCTATTTTTCTTGGTTTAGCTATGGACAAATATTTTAGAATAGCTAAGAAATATTACACGGTGTTAATGTTGAGTGCGTATTTTGTGGGTGGTCTATAAATAACTAAATTTTAACAAAAATTTCATCGTAGATTAAAAAAAAACTATCTAACCAAACAACATAAGGCGAATTATACAACCGGAAGTTTGTGATTTTGGGCTTAGTTTTGTGTGTGAACTTTGTGCATTTTGTCTCCAGCTTAATGTATGCCCAGAAGGAAGCTAATTTCCTGCATTCGATATTTTTATATTGATCTGAAATTTCCATCAAGCAGACCAAGTTGCGTAGGTTTACCTACTTGTAACGGCCGGCCGCCAAACGAAACGGCCCTTTACGTAGGAGCCTTACCGGGCGAGTCGCTCAGCATTCTATTTACACCCAGTCCCCACTTACACTACTGGGCTACTATTAAATTGGTTTACATTTATTACTTCGATCCAACAAATATATACTAGTGATATAAATGCGAAACTTTGCGTCTACGCATTAGCGCCTAATTTTGTAAATTACTTTTGCACTCGGTTCTCTGCCTTTTGTACTTTCGAATCTCGATAATTAAATTCGATTCCTCTTCTTGATGATGAGCATACATATATCGATGGCGCTGACAGCATACCTGCCTGACAAATTAACAACTTGTGGATAGTAAAGTGACAGACTTTAGTTATGTTTATCTACAGTCACGTTTCCATTAAGAATAAAGATTAAAGTTGCTCAATTTCACACAGTGTACGAATCGCAAAGTCAGTCTAAGGAAACCTCGCGCTCTCATAACAAGTATAGTACCCGGCATTAAATAGTGCACATCGGCGTTTAGAACGAAATAGCCGGCCAGTTCGGTTTCGTAAAGCGCTGTCACTGTCACACACGGATTCGGCAGTCAGAGACAATGCTGTATGAAACAGAGTCTAGCCAATTTTCTTTCTCTAAGCCTCGATGTACATTATTTATTGCCAGTTACTATACATGTATGTGTAAGTTAGTACGTGTTTGTACAATAACATAAACTAACTTCACTTCGTAGGTTAGCTGGAAGAGATCTCTGTCAAAGGGATAAGTTGACCTTCGAACAGTTTTTTTATGAACAATATTTACATCTACATTTTTTATGGCACATAAATAAATAAATAGACAAACATATTGTTATTTTATACATAGCTCGGACTTATGTTTAAAATATTATTTAATTCTATTTTAATTAAATACATTTAATTATTTCTTTACTGTTTGTACATGTTGTCAAATAAGAGAGAAAAAAATAACTCATGTCCAAAGGTGGGCTTTATATAAGTCAAAGCAAAGCAGCGAATAGTAGGTAAAAGTAGGGTGTACTTCGGTAGTTGGTATTGAGTAGGAGATATGGCATCGAACGACCGACATACCTCTAGTGTGTGTGCTGCTCGGGCGCCCGGGATATTTCCATAAGCGGTGTAATGACCCGCCGCCGTCGGCTATAGCGTCCTTCCAATGTTTGTTTCGATTTACGTTGTTTTAATTGTTCTCTCGCTGTGCATCGATGTTCAGACACATGCGGCTATAGAAAATAGCTCTCCAGTACCTCGATAACAGAGCTTTGGTCGATAGTTCTCTTAGAAGATACGAATTCCATGCGGTGATAAAGACGGAACTGGGAAAAAGGGAATAAAGTAATCGGACTGGTGACATCAGAACTCGAACCAGTACTTCTGGTTTCAGCCCTATCTGATTTCTCAGCTGAGCTACTACGAAAGAAAATTTCGCCACCATCTGCAAGGAGGCGAAATTTTCCTTCGTATTCTAATGATATTAGCAGCAGACTTTACATGAACTCTTATTGCGACTCATTGAACCGCATAAACCACGGGCAACCAGTGGATGTCGGCATGAATCGGTAATTTTAGTTCAGCAGGCTTACCATGAACTCCTATTGAGACTCAATTGAAGACCTAAACTGAATTGTTTTGCTTTTTCGTACCAAGACGTGTTAAAGAAGCACAGTTTAAATCTTAAACTGAATCGCAAACGTGTTTCATCCACTCTTATTTATATAGTAGGTGTGCGATCCAAATGCAACTACAGTTAAACACACTTCATAGTACGAAAAGAAAGCGATTCAGTTTAGGTAACGACTTTGAATTTCAATTGAATCGTTTTCTAAAAGTTGATGGTAGGAGGATTTTCATTGCCGGAAGATCGGCGCGTTCTAAAACTGACACCTAGCTAGATCGATTTTGTCCTCCCTTAAACCTTCTGCATACAAAATAACATTAAAAATCGTTTCCAAAATCGAATGGGTAATTGCTACTTCTTTTGTAGTTAAGTGTGGTAACGGTTAAAAGGTTTTTTGCCTTGATTCGATACCGGCCCCCTCGTGTATTGCTGGGTAATAGGTTTGCAGAGGATTCATGAGGGAACTAGAAACACCATCTCACGTTATTCTATATTGCACGGCGGCGAAACATCGGCCGAATATCCTTGGTTCACCGAGGACATTGCAAAAAGCCTTCGGGGCTCCGTCTGGGGTCCTTGGCTTCTGGAAGGAGCTTGGCTAGTTGGAGTAACCAGCCCGCTTTCACTCTCACGCACAGTGAGAAAAGTCTTTCTAAAGAAAAGTCAATTAAATAATCTCTTGTTCTGCTGGTAAAGATGTACGACGCAGGAGATCTCTGCTAGTTCGTTCGCGTGAACTTAAGTGTTAAAATGGAATTCGTTAATGTTAGCGGTACATAATCTTCAATGTACCAAATTTCAGTAATTGCTACACAAGGTTAGCCATGAGAGTGTAAATGACAGACTCTTGCATTTATATACGTACTTATATATGTTGACTTGCCCGTTGGGGCGGTTCCCGCCAAGGCCTAACATTTTCTAACAACAATTTTGGTTTTTCGAAGTTGGGTGTATATTTATATTGAAGTATGTATCTAAATAGCTGTGATAGCCCAGCGGTGAGACCGTGCGGCTCTTTCAATGGGAACACGAGTTCAGACCCGGGCAAGCACCAATGAGTTTTTCTAGTAAAACTTATGTGTCTAATTGATATTTGCAATTTATCACACGCTTTTCGGTGAAGGAAAACATCGTGAGGTAACCTGCATATCTCTAGAGAATTTTGGAGATATGTGTAACCTACCAATCCGTATTGGAGCAGCATGGTAGGACTTAGCTCCAACTACTCTCTCCAGAAACGGAGAGAAGAGGTATATTCCCAGCAGTGGGATTGTAACAGGCCGCTACTTTACTTTACTTTTATGTATCTAAAATAATATATGTATATACCAATTATTTGTCACCATGATTCACGAAACTTTTAAGTCTACTATATGAGTGAAGCAAAAACTTTTTACCCCGCACACTTTGTTTAATAAAACCATTACACACAAACACATCTACCATACTTTTGACACTAAACCCATATATACTCATTTGTTATTGATTAAAGTGTATGACAATAACAATAATATATTGATAACAATAATAATTATTTGTTTAAATCAAACATTACATCCATAATGTTAATAAAAAAAATATAGGAACTTAAATACTAAACTGTAAACTGAGAGAAGATTAATATTATTTGTATATCTATAAAATACTACTAAAAAGTCCGCGATAGCATATCTCTATCTCTTATGGTTATCTCACAATGACTACTTTTATGTTTAAAATTTGAATTCTACATAAAAATTGTGAGACGCTGATTTCCACGCGGTCGAAGTCGCTTGCACAGTTACTTATAATAAATTTAATAATCTTAAAGAGTGTCGATACTCTTTTTAAGACTATTAAAATTACTACTAAAAATTTCAAAAGTATTTGGGAGATACATGGTAAATATGCATGGATTTTTAAAATATTATAATTCATATTGATATTTGCAGGTGTAATCATCTTTATTTAATGAAACATTGTAAGTTTCGTTGATGATGCCAAATAAATAAAAATATTTCAGTTCCGTTGAGCCTTTACAGACTGTAAGCTTGTTAGGTTAAATCGAACTGGTTTAAACTGTAGCCCGACCCGGTATTATTAAATCGGATTTCAAAGGAGTTCGGAGACTTTGTACAAATCAATACGACGTTGATAATAAGATTTTCTGCTCGTGGAACTTGGTGCTTACGCGATCGATTGAATTCGCTCCGATTGAATTCAATTTTGAAAAACTTACATAAGGGTGTTGTTGGTATTTATTGAAACTAGTGGTCGCCCAGTGGTCGAAATTCGACCATATAACGAATTTAAATTGTAAGTGACTTAATATACATTATTAAAATATAATATTCAAACATTATTAAGGTTCTACTGTCGAAAACTAAACTACTATAACCACAGATTTGACCAAGACTGTTTGCCAATTTCTTTATATTTTTGATATGTCAATGTCAGTACTCTATGTCTATGGACAAAATGAATATAAAAGAAACATGTGTGTGTGAATTGCATGGTAGTGTGGGTAATGTTTTATTTATTGATTTAATGTACTTTATAAGCATTATTATTGAAAAATATTAGCGTTATGTACTTCTCCTGCACATAAACTATAAGTGTGCCAAATTTTATGCTCCTGCGTCCGCGCAATTTTCGTAAAAACGGGTCCAAAGTTTTGGCATCACGTATTAATATATAGATACTTTTAAGAGTCGACCGTATTACGTACGACAATAGGAGTGGACCTTCCGACCCTTCATAGCTTTGGTACAAATTGAACAGTGTTACACCCGAGAACTTGTCGACTAGTTGTTTGAACCCCTAGCTTATTTACAGAGCTCAGTGTCTGCCCAAATCACAGGCCATGCGAAATGAGATGAGGTGTGGTGAGTCATAAATAACCAACTAGATGTATTATTCCATATACAGGTAGGCAACAGTGATAAACAAACTGTCAAGTTCACGATATAAAAACAATTAAACAGTGTCGCACGCCTCACATACAAACATTCTAGACGTCAGTTTACTTTGTTACCCTTTATTATTATTAGATGAAATCTTTGAGTTGAAATCGTGCCCGATGAAAACAGACGATGCAGTCTAAGATGTGCGCTCGCCAAAAAGGTTTATCAATTGTTTTAAAGATATCCGTATTTTAAGTGATGGTAGAAAAATTCCGGGGCAGTACAGTTCCACACCTGTGTCGAGCAACATAAAGAAGAACCGGAAGGGCTTCGTGAACATTCAAGGCGTTCCACGAATTTTTATTACGGATGGTATTTCTGACAGGCCTAGTGGTGAGATAACGTGGCGCTAAAAGAACTAAGTCATCGAGTACATGAGCACGCTCAGAAATATATATAGGGCTAGACCTATAGATAGGTAACCCCGTGCGTGTGTGGGAAACTTTGCAATTAAGTGTCGGCCAGGGCTCTGCCTCCTAGCACGTCGCCCCTCCGGTTCCAAAACATCCAATTAATGGTATTCGGCAGATCCGGCTCACAGGCGGGAGCAGTACACCGCAGACGATCGTACCAGAGCCTGGTGCAGCGTGAGAAGTGAAGTACCGCTTTACTTTGTAACGGCTGCCAAGTTCCTCGGTAGCTGTCTTGCTGTGCTGTATTTCCTGGGCGTGGTCATTGTTTAGAGTCGCGGCAGCCGCCGCCGGCGCCGGCGCCATTGTCGAGCGCCAATATCTGTATGCCTGCGCTAGTCGCCCCTGCATGTCGTTGGTGTGCGCGTTCCTTATAACGAGCGTTTTGTTTACAGTTCGTCCCATCAACTCATTTCATACTAGAGAAACAGCGGCAGTTAATTTCAATGGCTACTTATGTTTGTACTTACAATAACGTAGTTAAATTTTAATTCATATATGAAGTTAAAATTTCTTATGTTTTTGTATCTATGAAAGTGCAAAATAGTCTACGTATTGTCGCCAAATTTAAGGAAGAAGTAGACCTCGTTCTGTACTAACTAGTATCTGTTCTTTGCTGACCGTACTAGACTGGAAAATTTTAAAGAAAATCTTATATACCCTTTTCGATCATCCAAATAAATTTTCAAATTATATAAATGAAATAGTTTGCCATATTTTATGACAGCCTATAAAAGTTAGAAATTGCATTCACAGAGACTGAGCTTCAATTTAAATATACTTTTTGAATCCTTATGTTAATTTTTTTATTTATAGATTAGCCGAGGTTCACCTTATCCGATTTTAAGTTTTTTTAATGACTGTAATTAATAGTCGTCAGTGCCCTATCCTGCCCGTGCTGTGTAACACCCGTATTCGGTGCATGTATCAGATGTATATCCTATTTTAGTATTTAGATCTATCGATGTTTATATGTGTGCTGTTGATGTACCTTATTTATTACATAATGGAAAAATATAAAACAAATGTTTTTTGTATTATTTTGGCTCTGACATAATGCCACGGATAATAAACATGACGTAGTTCTTGCCATGCGGCTACGGAACCTCAAAAATATCCAGTACTAATAAATGAATTTTTTTATATTATTTTATAGAAATTTAAAATAATTATATGGTATATTAAATTCCTTATAAGATGATGTGAAAGAATCGCTCTGAAGACGCTCTCTCTTCGTATGTTTAGGTATCAGGTGTTTTGCTGCAATAAGTAAGGCAAAATATAACTACGTACATCCGTCGAAATATCTGTCGCCGTACATTCTGTACGTTCATCGGCGGTGGCTGACGTCCGAGCACTCGGTCACGAAGTAATATCCGTCGTTTGCGTGAGCGTAATTATCCAATAGAGTGTGCGGTGCGACGCCTCGAGATCTCGGCGCACTTCCTGCCGCGCGGCTCCCGGTGGCTTCCGGCGGCTCCCGGGGGCCTCCTCGAAGCCTCCGCCGAGGGCCTCATGTAAGCCTCCGCCGGAAGTGCGCCGGGCACGGCTGTTTCCACCGTATACACGAGGTTGAATGCACGTTTAATGTAACGAAGTTACAGCGTTCGATGAATATGTTAGGAATCCGGTAATATTCAAACTTTGAATGACAAATTTATTCGTAAAAGAATCTCTTCCTAGTCATAGTAATATAAACAAAAAATATATAAACATAATATAAATGCTTATTTCGAGCATTCAAGGAGGCCGCGGTTTTTAGAACGTCGAGATTAAAACTTGAAAAGAAATCAACACTGGCGTCTGCGCTTTGAAATGTCTCATTATGGGAAAAATATGAAATACATTTTCTTATAGAATGATTTCTTCGAGAGTAGCGACTGTGAAAAGTCGTACCATAATGTTGCTAAAATTATAAATAAATGTCGAATGTTCTACCTGTAGGCCTACCATGAACTTTTAGATAACGATTCAATTCAAAGTCAGTACCTCAACCGAACCGCTTTCTTTTCGTACCATGAAGTGTGTTTGAAAAGGATGAAGTTATACGAACTATAGATAACTCTGTCTCTTTTACGCACATGTTCCGAACGCTCATTCGGCGACGACTTAAAGTGTGCGTCTTTAAGACGTCATGATATGAAAAAGCAAAACAATTTAGTTTACGTGTTCAGATGAGTCGCAATAAGAGTTCATGGTAGGCCTGCTGTTGTCATACACGGTACGTGCAAAGTCAGCATTCCGCGTATTCAGACCACCATCACACGAGCAGTACACACGAAGCATTATCCAGAGATAGAGTCCACGATAAAATGGCAAATGTATTGAGCTCTGTGATTAATTGCGTATGTCGTCTGAAAGTATGTCAAATAAGTGGGCGCGAGTCTCAGAGATGACAGCGTTTAGCCAATTTGACAGTACAATATTACGAGTGACTACGCTATCGAGTATATCTCATATGTGAAGGGCCATTATACGGCTTATGGATGAAGTTCTCATGGATGAGTTTTGAACGTATCAGAAGTACATTTTTTTATTTGTATTGGAGAAACATATAGTACAAATTGAACATAAATATCGTAAATTATTACTTATTCACGTACCACAATTAGTTTCCACTTATTACTAATACATAGACAGTGAAAAAGTATAGTGAGAAAAAACTATCCAGTCCATAAGATCAAACACATTTTAAGATCAATTGGACTCATTTAAGCAGTCTAGTAATGGTTTTATAGTTATCAACAGAGCCCAAAAATTTAAATTATTTAATAACTTATTAAAATTAATGCAAGCTCGAAAAGTTACAAAGTCGCAAGGTTTTAACTAGTACATTTTATTCTGGCACTTCTTGAAGGGCAAAAGTATACACAACACGAGCACTTAACCTAGGACGTGTATATCGAATATTACTTAAAAAAAAGAAGAATCGATAAGATTTCTTTCAATTTTGAATAAAAATACTTTGTCTCTAATCCGACGACTATCTAACAAAGATATTTAAATTGGAATGATTAAATTTATAACTTATGTACTTAATAAATTTACGGGGGACATAAAATTAAATCAGTTGAATGGAAAGATATATAGTGTTTCGGCACCAAGGTTAAGAATTGACGTACTCCTGATAAGCCGTGCCCGGTTGAAAGGGATGGAAACGTGCTACTGGTGGGTCTGCCAGAGGAGGACCGCACACTAAGCAGTATAATAGCTCTGTCTAGAACCTCCGTGTTTCTTGATAAATTGTCATTTAATATCTTTATCGGAAAATCCAGGTTTTTAATAAAGATGTTTTGCAGTAATCAATGTTATCGTACTTTGCTTGTTATTTAGTGTTTTTATTTTCATACAAATTACCGTTCTTTTGCCGTTTTAGTTTTGATGTTTTAATATAATACTAATTTGGATGTCATTAAGTTATATGTACCAATTCTAGTTACAACCAAATTGTGTGTTAATTTTGAAAATTTGACTTATGTCGCAAAAAATCCTATAATATCTCTAACTTATGACAAAATAGACGGATTAAAGCATTAAAATTGTGTTTCAGACAATTGTTCTCTTCCTGCTGTATCCCAGATAACTTCGTCATGGCTCCGGTTTGAATTTTCTGTTCCCGCGGTAATTTCCAAATAAACATACAAATCTCTCATGTCGCGTCAGATCGCTTGTTGATTTTTGCGACGAAAAATACGGCAGTTGAATATTTATAGAATATTTAAAGCCTAACTTTGTATCCTTCCCTGTTCCCGAAAGAAAAACGCGAATTTTTATCAGACACGATACTCATGTCTGAGCTTTAATTGTTCCAAATTTTAACGTGGAACCGGAACGGACAGACCGGACAGACTTACAAATGTGCGGTGCGGCGCCGGTGCGGGCGCCGTACACCGCGTAACCGGGCGCGCGTTGCCGACAGCCTGCTCCCGGCGGACGCGCCGGACGACATCGAGCTGAAGAACTTCCAGCTGCAGCTGCCAAGCTACAGCGGCTACTGCCGGGAGCTGCGCGTGCACACGGACCGCGGGGACCTCACGGTGGCGGTGGCCGGCGACCGCGCGCGGCCCGCTATCCTCACCTACCACGACATCGGCCTCAACTGTGAGTACAACACGGCACAACACGCCTATACATTCATATCAGACCTACCAGTGTGCATGTATTTATGGAACTGACTCCGAACGCGGTCTCAACCCGCGAACGGATTTGATTCAAAATTATTACATTTATCGATCGACAATACAATAAATTTAATAAATAACTTGAAAAAAAAAATACAATCAATTAACCAAAAACGAGCAAAATAACGAAGAACAGTATTATCGTCAGAGAATACTCGGAGCGCTTTCTAGCGAAGCGCTCTCTTTAGCTAAGCTGCCTTTAAAGGCAGCGTTTCGTCCTAATACTGTTCACATAAGCGAGAGCTCGAGAGGGTTGACCGAGTTGCTTTCGATTACGCCGTTTCTATTAACGTCTTTCGTATGATGATTTCGTTTTGTTTTGATATATGAGCGATTGTTTTATTAGTTAAATATTCATGCTATGTCTCGTTGCATCTTATCTTCACAGCCGGATTCAATCATTAATGATATCCAGTCATCCGGATCGGCCTTAGGTCCTTTTCTGTATTTAGTGTATGTAAATGATTTACCATATTTTATTCATAATATTTGCGATATAACTCTATTTGCTGATGATACATCTTTGATATTTAAAGTGCAAAATATACAGGTGAAAGTAAGCCGGTATTATTACTTTTAAATTAAATTTTACAACTTTTATTTAATATATCTATTAAGCATTCACGGCTTAATCGTTGGACCAATATTGATGAAATTTGGTATAATGGAAGCTTTAATACCAGGCTAACACAGATGATCCAGTTTTTCCTTAGCAGACAGAAAAAATTGTCTTTTTTCATTTTAACATTATTGATGGACATGGTCGAAGATGACTAGTCGCGGTTCTAGTTTCATATTAAAAGCATTTATTAATATTAAGAAACGGAATTGAAAAACGTGTTCATTGTCCATAATTAATGTAATTGAAGTACGTAGACTAAGTAAGTATACTCCTTAAATATTTATAGAATTTATTGAGTTTCGGGTAACGGTTTGAAAACGAACCTAATTGCCTCGCAAAGTAATTCTAGCCTAATTGACAACGATGTTTCTCGAACAAGCTGAAATTATGTAGTGCCCCGGACTGAGGAAACGTTCCTTCTATTCTGCTGTGATAGCCCAGCGGTAAGACCGTGCGACTCTTTCGAGGGGAAAACGAGTTCAAACCCGGGCAGGCACCAATGAGTTTTTCTATTAAAAACTCATATGTCTATTTGATAATTGCAATTTATCACACGCTTTTCGGTGAAGGAAAACATCGTGAGGAAACCTTTAATCTCTAAAGAATTCTGGAGATATGTGTAACCTACCAACCCGCATTGGAGCAGCGTGGTAGGTCTTAGCTCCAACCCTTCTCTCCAAAAACGGAGAGAGGAGGCCTATTCCCAGCAGTGGGATTCTAACAGGCCGCTACTTTACTTTTACTTTTTCCTCCTATTACTTTCGTTCACACGTCTTTACCCGCAATATATACAAAATTACAAAACCCAAACCAAATTTCAATTACGCATCAAGCCGGTCTAAGATTTGGGTACGTCCGTAGCCTATCGTGTCGGTCTCACCATTTCGCAAGCTCGACAATCTAATAGCCTCCATGGTTAATGTCGTGTTGTCAAATCTCTCACGTTCGGCTGTCAGGGCAGGCGCCGCCGTTCGGTGTCGTCGGGTGTCCACGGACTCGTATCATTTACTAAATACATTAGCGTTCATTATTATCGTGATCCTATTGTGTTGAATATAATAGGGCTTGAAATTGTTTGCCGTTCTATTGTATGCCGAGGCGCCTGCAATTTATACCTTTACGATAACAGACTGAAAATCATTACAAATATTGAGTTAGTGACGGCGACTTTTGCGGCGAATCAAATCGATGAATTAAAGTTATGCATAAAGTTTTCAGGTTGGTTCGAATTTGACGTCTTCGAAGTCGATGTCGAAATTTGAGTAAACTTTATTGTCGTTACGAATGATATTCAAAGTATTCTCAAATAAACTTGTAAATCTTTTGAATCGTCAACTCCGCTGATAGGAAATCGATTCTACCGAGACGAGTTAGCAAGAAACTCGGCGATTGCTCTTTACAAAATATATTTCTATGACTAGTTACATTTCGTCATTATACTGGTATATCGTGCAAGGTCGGTGAGTAGTTATATTAGGTCATTTTTATTATTTACTAACTGTTCGGACAAAAAAAAAACCCGTAATGGACAGGAAAACTCCTGACTTAACTATTTAAGTGAGAAGGTTTTTTTTTAATTTCTCATATTCTGCAAAACTTGTAAAAAATTGCATAATAACCTCGTGGCAGTAATAAACAGAACAAAAACAATTAGCGAAATTACTTGTTTTAGTCTTGTTTAGTGGCTGGCTCTAGTAAATAAAAACTTTCGACACAAGCGACGGCGACCTCCCGCTGGAGGGAGCGCCTCCTGACCACTCGACAACTGCGTAATAGATTCCTTGAAATGTAGCTCCACCAGTTCAGTACGCCACGTACTTAGGGACGGTTGTTACATCGGCGCCATCTGGCTGCCATCTGGACTACACGAAATTGTTTCTTTTCTATACTATATACTATAATATTACAAAGAGGAAAGATTTGTATGTTTGCATGTTATGTTTTCACGGAAAAACTACTCGCCCGATTTCAAAGATTCTTTCACCATTGGAAAGCTGCTTCTTCACTGAGCAACATAGGAAACTATTGATGATGGAGCAAAAAAATGTTCTACAGTATTATAAAACATATCAATATCCACAAAAAAGTCCAAAAGATACTATATGTCTAACTATTATAGTTATACATATACCAATATAACTCCTTTTTTACATTATAAAAGTTGATAAAATTGCTGACAATATTCAAACAATTTTATTCATATCTCTGTAGTAATTCTTATTCCATTAAATAATATCTGTAAAATCCTTTTTAAATTATTAAAATCCGACATCCCAATCAAACATATTACGAATTTAAGAATTTAAATCGAAAGAAAATAATGCCATAACAAATTCATTGTAGTGACCGTTATAGCAGGGCCTGTATTTGATAAGTTAAATCTTATTCCAAGAATACTAATGATACCCATTTTTTATAATTAAATAAATCCGTTTTCGTCCGAAAAGTCCGACTTCGTAGAATGTCCACTACCACGAGATCGGTATATTGTTTTCCTATCAAACTACTCCATGTGCTAATACATAATGCTATATTGTTTAAAATGTATTGTGGGATCTTAGCATAGTACAGCGGTTGTTATTTAATCCTATTAAAATATATGAAATATTCTGTTGCGGAATTTCATTATAGTAATATGAGACCGCAGCGCACAAACTTGAAATCCTCTTTCGGAATTTATCTTCAAAATTCCTTCAATGCAACAGTCAGTTTTAGTTTGAAAGTGTCGTACGGTTAATTTTACAATTTCCTAACCTATTCCGGTATTTTAATAGCTATACGTCCGTATAAATATTTGAAAGCAGAACAGCTTCATGCCGAATCTCGCGGTTTCATTCGAATTCGAAAGTCACCTCTTGTACTAATATTGCACCTTAATCAGGCGTCCGGTATATCCCATTCGGAACGCCTTATGGTCTCCCGTGTGCGCGACAGACGATGGGTTCGGCCAAGTCGCTAACACCTTGCCTCGACTCACCAGCAGCAGATTGGATCCAGAACAAGAGTTTCCGGAACCGCTCTGCCGCGTCCTTCCGCAGAGCTGAAGGAGGCCATCGCTGCCCGTCGTTCCCTGCCCACCCAAGATCGTATGGTTTCCGATTTGATGATGTTGACACGCGGAGCCACTCGATCCTAAGCCCGCTGAGTGCTTTAAAATTGTCCTAAGTGCCACGCATGAACATGAACATGAGCATGGCAGAACCCAAGCTTATCCAGGCTGAAGTCTGGATAATGATAAGCTCTAGGTCATTGTTGGTTTTCTACATAATAATGTGTTTATATAATTTATTTATTTATTTTATTTATTTGTTTATGTACCATAAAAAAAACGTAAGAAAAACATTATCAATAAAAAAAAGAGAGTACAACGGTGAACTTATTCTTTTGACAGAGATCTAGCTAACCTACGAAATGAGACAATTTATAGTTAAACAGTTATGGTACTAATATCCTAACTTATACACTAATAATTTTTTTATAAAAATAATATAATGTAATTTCAAGATCACTTGAAATTATATTATATTTCTTTACTCGTGTTACTTACTACTTACTACTTGTTGTAGGGAACTCCGCGCAACGTGACGCCTTATTCTGTTCATTAATTAACTTACTCGACCGTGATCAGTATTTTTATTGCAATTCTCGTAACGATAGAAGTTTTGCCAGCATGATATTGTAAAGTGAACTACTGGCATTGGGAATATTGTGCGCTCTCTGTTAATGAGCGTGCTCCTAACTCGTACTCAATGAACGTGTTCGACAGTTAGTTCGGAGTTTGCAGCTTCCATATTCTACAAGCGATTCCAGTACTATTCGATACGTTTACGTCAACTTTACAGTTAACGAAATCAAGATCGAATTTTGTCAACAGTTTGAACAGTTTTCCAGCATAATTCTCAGTAGTATTAAAATTTGTTGATTACAATCTTTGTATAATAAATATTCAAAGATTTATCTTAAATCGTGAAAGTATCATCCTGTAGTAAAAACCATTTTTTTTACCTGTTGATAATCCCATTTCTGAATACACTGCCTGCTGGCTTCTGTCTTCTTTGTAAAGAGAAAATTTGTAACACGGAGTTCCAATGTGGATTGGTAGTTTAAATGTATCCCAAAATTCTACTAAAATATACAGGTTTTCATAGGATTTTTTTCTTTACTGAAAAGCTAGTGGAAATGAATTAGTGGCATAAGTTTTAACGAGAAAGTCATCGATAACTGCTCGCAGTTTGAAAGCTGTACTTCGTATTAACCGAAATAATATTTGTAGTACCTACTAATAGATACCTATTGCTGTTCAATCAATAGAAAAAAGTATTTTTGCTGAATAATGATCCATATTATTTTACCGAGCACTGTTAATAAAAACATTGTTAACTCGAAATTAACTCCGCGGTAGCATATTTGCCTCTGTAAACCATAGAAGTCATCATCATTCATCATTCTCCTGCCCTTATCCCACTCTAAGTGGGGTCGGCACAACATGTTACAACATGTTGTCACATGATTTGGCTACGTATTTTACGACCGGCCGCTTGCCTGACGTCAACTTACCTTAGTCGCCTTTTACGACACCTCGGTGAGAAATGAGGGTGGTCTATTCTATGCAGCCGGATACCACACGGCACTTGTAAACGATAAAAGTATCTAATTAATTACCAAGGCATACTGAACATCTCGGTGAACTGTTCAATTAATACAATCGGGCAACTCAAAGACCGACATGTAAATAACGTAATCACTCTGGTGCGACAAACTACTTTAGCAGTTCACATCGTACATCAAACGAGTACACTTTCGTCATTAGCACCCGTTCAACCCCGAGAGCTCACTTATTGGACGCTGTTTGTCAACTCATTGCACCCTCCGTACTCCGTCGAGCTCTCTAATTGTTCACGCTCTTGTCATGTAAAAGTTCATTACGTAAGCGAATACGCTGTGTCATCTGTGATTGCAAGTGTTATCCATAACTGGCTGACTAGAGACGATGTAATTAGAATTAATTATAAATACAAGTAAAAAACACAAAAAAAATAAAGCTTAAAACAATGCTGGTTATGTATTTCTCAGAGCTGTTGCCCAGCGGCGAGACCGTGCGACTCTTTCGAGGGGAACACTAGTTCAAACCGGCCTGCCCGGTTTGAACTCGTTGAACTAATGAATTTTCTATTACAACTCATGTGTCTAATTGATGATTGCAATTTATCACACGCTTTTCGGTGAAGGAAAACATCGTGAGGAAACCTGCATATCTCTAGAGGATACTGGAGATATGTGTAACCTACCAATCCGCATTAGAGCAGCGTGGTAGGTCTTCGCTCCAACCCTTCTCTCCAGAAACGGAGAGAGGAGGCCTATTCCCAGCATTGTAACAGGCCGTTACTTTTTTTTTATGTATTTCTCGAAACAGTGAATCGGATATGCGGAAGTGTTCTCAAGAGAGTAAGATTTAAAAAAACGGGGAAACGTTGAGTCGTCAGGCTATTAGATGTCCTAGCATCTAGGTTGTGGTAAGTGTGGACACCGGTATTGCTTAAGCGCGATACTGTATTTTCGGGTCCTCTCACTGACCCCACTAGGTCTGTGCCAACCACGTGTTATCATAAAATGTCGGTTGGTCCGTTAGTAAAACCGAGCGTACCAACTTTCACTCACTGTTTAATTTTCCTACATATTGATATACTGTTCAAGAAATAGTAATATAGTAAGTTAATTGCTTCACCAAGCGGTAACTGTAATTTTGATCTCCGATCAAAGAAAAACAAACTATATATGTTTTATAGTTAATAAAGATACCGGCTATACTCACGTCTAATTTTATCGGATTAGCCCGACTAGTTTCGAACCCGTCCGGGGCACTTATTCATGAGCTCTTTACACGACGTTATCGCGGTGGTAACTGAAAAAAAATTAAAATTAAATATGTTTTACCATATCTTTTTAATTTTAATCGGTAGTCTGCTTCATAGCGATGAGCTTATGGTACAAACGAACATCTTTGTTATTCATATTTGTAAATGACTTGCACGAAATTAAGTCGAATAATATTAATGACAGCGAACAAGTGTACATCAGAAACACAGGCCAGAAAATTAAAATATAAGTTTAAATTTAACGCTTCGGTTTCATCTCATAAAGTTAATTTGGATAGATTGAGGTCATAAAAATAATTCTGAGAGTAACAACACACTCTGACACAAAATTTTCTGTGAATATTCAGTGTTGTGGCCATTGTCCATAGTTAAATCGCGGTTAACATTATCGTTATATTGAAACTGTATTTAATGTAAAAATTAAATCTGCTGCAAATAGCACCGAGCTCACGGATGCAGTACACCTATCCCCCGATTTACACGGTAGATACGTTCCTGAGAAAAACGTAAATCGACAATTAAAAATTTTCAAGTCAAAACCGAATAAATCGAAAAGCTTGCAGAAAATGCATAATTTTGCTATTTAACAGTTGTGATTTTTTTCAATATTTTTAGGTGTACACAGAAATAAAAATAAAATGCATTGACAAGTTAAAATATGTAATATATTACGTAAACACAGTTTTTTTATTTAATTACAATACATGAAACAGAAGAACATAAAATAAAACCAAAGGTGTTTTATTATCCTTCATCACTATCAGAAATTACTCTCATTCTTTTTTCGGAATCGTAGGTTGAAATTCACTTTCATCACTCGAAGTTATTTGTGCCGATTCGATGTTTGAAGCAGAAATATTTACATTCTGAGAGGTGGTAATAAAATCGGTTATTAACAATTGCTTCGAATTTTTTGTACGATCTTTGTAAACTTCTTCATATTGAGCCAAGCAGCGATTTATGTATCGTAAAGCCTTTTTGAATCGTAAAGCCGTAAAAAAACATTGTGTTCAAACACAGTAGCAATTTAGTAGAGTGCGATAAAAACAAAAAAAAACTTATTTGGAAAACCGTGTAAAAGCGAAAACGTGTAAAACAAGTACCGTGTAAATCGGGGGATAGGTGTACTTGATGTCGCCATTAGCCATACCCGGCGGGCTGCGAGCGCCGGCGCCACCCAGGGCTGCTACTTGGCACTGACTTAAGCCCGGAAACACTCTTCACTGCGTTAAATTTGCTTACCTTTGCTTTCAAAGGGAAATTATTCTTCCGTTCCCGTTGATTGTAGGGTTATTTAAATTCCATAAAACCAGAGTTGCATCCACCGTGGTAACGAACTGTACACGTGACACAGTACAAAAGTACCACGGTTTTATCGCGATGTGACCCGTGTGTTTATGGTATAATAAGTATGAATCACGAAAGTTTAAAATAAGTATAATATAAAAAATAAATTATATTCAGTTCTTTATACTAGGTATATTTATTTTGTGGCAAAATAAACTTAACTTAAACCAACTCTACGTTAGTTATGGAATATGTGTCGAATCCGATATATTAAGTTGGTAGTTCGCACGTTATAAAAGTCAAGCGGTGTCCTAAATTCTATATTATATATTTTCTCAACATCTTCCGCGGCTCCTGTTGCGTGCTCCAATTACAGCCGGCCGCTAATGAGGCCCTGCTGTCCACGTTAACCTACGACGGTACAACGTATAGAAATCTGTCCCGACCGCTATTACTACCTCATTGCAACGCTTGACCTCATCATACGGTATTAAAATCGCAGAAAGCGTTAACATTTTGTTAAGAACTGTAAAACGATTTAGATCAGAATACAGATGTTATATGTACAAAACTCAGTGACTTGTTTGTTATTTAAATACAATAATATTTATATTTAATAAATACTAATTATAATAGTATAATCAAATAACTAGTGTAAAAATTATGTGTATGGAAATGTATGTTTTCCGTATTTGTGGGAGGAAATAGTCAATAGCAAAGAAGCTATTGTTATAGCTAGCCTGTGTTGCATAGCACCCAGCACAGTCACTCAATACCATAGAAATTTATGTTTAACTTGTGTAATTATTTCTTTCTTCTCACGAGTTTTTGAGAATATATTTATATGTACACATTTTGATATATCCATAAATAGGAAAAAGGAACGCTTTGGCTAGGCACGGACCTTTTTTTTAACCGGAAAAAACCTCTTATAGGTACCAACAACCGATGTGGTAGGCCGTGGTTACGTCGGATTCGCACCGACTTAAACGATCTGTTTGCTCCACCCCGCTGCTGATAGCGGGGATATGGTACCTAAGAAAAGACCGACAGCAGCAACTCTGACCCCAGTGTCACTTCCTACGGGTGGGGACCTCTCAAAAGAGTAGCCCCCCTCCGCTAACCGGATCGGGAGCACCAGATGCACCGGTAAGCCAGACGTCCGATAAACCCCAGTTCGAAACGCCTGCAAGGTCTCCTGTCAGGGCGGCAGACGATGGGCTTAGGCAAGTCGCTAACACCTGGACTCACTAGCAGCAGTTTGGTCCAAAACACGAGATCTCGGAACTGCTCCGCCGCAGCCAGTCAGAGCAGAAGGAGGCCATCGCTGCCCACGATCGCTCCCTGCCCACCGTGCCTCGAATCGCACTGTGTTTGATAAGGAGAGACTGCTGCCTACTTGTGTCATAGAGGTTGTCTTCCTCACAGCCCGAAGGCTCCCGTTGTCAGGTTTATGTCGCCAGTCAGTTCGCCAAGCGTAAGGAATGTATTCCGCAACGTTACAAAGACCTGCCCAGGGTGCGCCACGAGGAGGCCGACCGACATTGGCTCCCCGACTCGGAACGGACCTAACCCAACGAACATAATACATTATATATATGCATTATATATCAAATGTGACGAATGACTCACAACTGGGCTCAGTAGCGATCCAAAGAAACTATCGTGTCTGAGCCACCTTAATGTCCACACTAACATGGATAATAAGACAATTGTTGTACCAGTCTAAACTTCAGAACTGGATAGACTTCTATTTTTTTTCGAATTCACTATTTCTGTTAGCTTTAACGGTTTTCGCAGCGACACCCGGAGAGCCCAGAATTCAATATAGCATCCTTTTGCTATTTATAGGAAATATCTTACTCACTCGAGGACCTCGACTTCATTCCGTTGTCCAGTTTCAGTAGCTCGAGGAATCGCGGTCGGGTATATTGGATGATTGCAATAATGGGAAACGTAATGGAAGCGATTACCATATTGATATGCGATATTAGGTTTCGAGGTCGGGGCGGCGTGCGGTGTCGCGGCTTCGGCTACGTCCCGACATCGTACTCCCTACACGTACATATATATCAGTTGTGACTATCATTGCAAATACACGTTACGTTACGGTAAAAAGACAACAAACGTTATAAAATGTATAATAATTTACCTACTTCTAGTGACAAACGCGGTTTTAGAAATAAGAAGAAAATATTCATTATACAAATATGCAACACTCTCAAATAATAGGTGAGCACATCATAGCTATTAATTGCAATAGTAATGGGCGACACTCGTGGTCCTGAAAGCACGTAGCTCGAGTTGTTTGTGTTGGTCCGTTGCATGCAGGTGTCGATCGTTTGTCAACAACGAACAGAGCCCGGCAAAGCGCAAACACTTCTAGCGTTAATCCATTGGATTGTTTGCTAGCACAGATTCAGGCGTTAATTAAAACAATTTTAAGCCGTTGTAGATTAACCCAAGCCTTAATAAACTAGCCATCGTTAGATGAAAGTATCTCACGCCTCACGTGAGACAGCATTTGAGTTCGCGAGCACTTTTATAGTTTTATTTCGTTTTAATGAAATTGCGTTTTGCTGTTGGAAGCAACTTTAATATATTTTTCCTACAATAGTACGTTCTGAAATGAACATAGCGGCGGGCAAAGTGCTGCAAACGTTTAGTGTTTAAATGGCGATTACAAACGATTAAACGCGAGTACGATCGTGTAGAGGGCATCACTCAATTGTATTCGCTAACTATCATCTATGATCGCCTAAGATCGCTTACCCGAGAGTTATCGATTTTTCGAACACCCATCATCTTATGTATCCTATGTTAGTAAGGACGATCAACGGACAAGGCACGATGATCGTCCCGATTAAAGACGATCACGCAATAAACGATCATCGCCGATAGCGAAATGCAGGCACAACTATTATCTGAGATGTCTGTGGTAATTTAACAAGGTAACCCTCATGACGTTAGTCACTCGGTTTAAGATTGACTAAGCTACTAAATGAGCCTTGACTTGCGAGATCTTCATACACCGGGTAACAGCATTGCACTTAATGTACACAACATACTCCTAGAACTCCACCTCCTCATCTAAGTAAAGTAAAGTAAAGTAACGGCCTGTTACTATACCCACTGCTGGGCTAAGGCCTCCTCTCTCCGTTTTTGGAGAGAAGGATTGGAGCTAAGACCTACCACGCTGCTCCAATGCGGATTGTTAGGTTACACATATCCCTAGAATTCTCTAGAGATATGCAGGTTCACGATGTTTTCCTTTACCAAAAAGCGTGTGATAAATCGCAATTATCAATTAGATACATAAGTTTTAATAGAAAAACTCATTGGTGCCTGCCCGGGGTTTGAACCCATGTCGTCTCTAGAGAGTCGCACGGTCTCACCACTAGGCTATCACAGCTATCCTCATCTACATCAACGTAATACGTATCTTAAAGAACGTATTATTAAGTGTCATCACTCAATGAAAATACTAGTATGAGCGAGATTCGCCTCTTACTATGATGTCGAGCACAAAAAGCCATTCACTAGAATCGTTTCTGATTTTCAAGAGGCACTTTTCCCAATGGTTCTTGTCGGCATCAATGAATTGGGAGTGGTCGTTATAAGTTCCGATATACAGGAGAGGAGATGCAACATTTACGAGTATTTTTGGTGTCTTGTCCAAATAGCTCGGTACTATAATTTCGGTTCTATCACTTTTCCTTTTTTTTATCTACTTAGCAGATCCCGCCAGGCGTTGCTATGGCCTAGTCTGTTTTGCACTTCAACTCTCCCAATATTTTCGCACGCATTTTAATTTTGCGATAACTTCTTAGATATTTATTAAAAATTATAAGGCGTAAGGGATCATAACGTTACCATGGACTATTCAGGTCTCTCTTCTTCTTCAATATAAGTTTAAATTATATTCATGGTGGTTATTTCTTGATTTTTATTTATTTATTTTTATGGTACTTCTTTTTTGAACGCGGGCTTGATATAGCTATTAGTCGCTCTTTGTCGTTTCTAGGTGATTGAGTTTCTGCATGGTGAGGCAAAAATAAACGTAGTCCTGCAGAGCCTTGTTATATACCGGCTTACACTTGGTAGACTGTCTTTTTTAAGTGACTTGTGTGTTAAGATAAATGTACCGCCAGGTTCGAATCAAGGTTCTATTCGTCGCGGTTGTTTAATGTTTACTAGGTAGGTGTGGACGCATTGAATAGTTTGTGTTAATAGAATCCGACCCAAGTAATTACTATACCCGACATTCCGAACTTGTGGTTGAATCGTTCTCGCAATTCTATTCCAGGTGAATTTTTACTTTTCGATCCCTCGCCAGTACTATTGGATACCACCGGCGCATCTGTCTGTTTTCGCTGTAATTAAAAAGTACTGAACGGATTTTCGGTTGCGGTTTTCACTAACGGAGTGATCACTTTCTCGTACCTAATTAACAATTATTTTAAATAAAATTATTTTTGAAAAAAATCGGTGATATAATACTTAAAAGTGAATAGGTTGTTTTGTTTTTCAAAGAACGCTTCTGGCTGCGCCGAGTGGAGTTACCATAACTTTGAGAGTACATATTATATGGAAACTATTCGAGGCCAGGCTTGTATCCGAAATGTTTTCAAAAGTATGTCATTCCCGAAGCACCCTACATTCCAAATTGGTGGGCTCGCGTTGCAATGTCTGACGCACTCATAATTAAAACATTCTCCGTTCGTGAACTTTACTTTAAATTTTTTTGTTATTCGATTAACGAAATTATAATTGCAACGCCGCTCGTTGGCAGTCACTATCGGTAGTCATCAGTGTTGGCTGCACAGGTTGAAAATCGAACAGAAAAATTTTCAATAAAGTTTTAAAACAACGACGTCTATGGAAGTTATGTTATCGTCTTTGAAAGTGTCGTTATTGAAATAGTACATACTCAAATGTTCTAATAACTAAAGTGTTAACAGCAAAATGCTCTACGCTTAACCGGCGGACCGTTTCAGCTATCTCCCACACGTATTTTTGTCATCAAGCGCGTGATCTTGAAATACTAATTAAGCTCTATTGTACTACATAAATTGTTCCCGATCGATTTTAAGAGGACAATTTATGAATGTGCCCTCATTGAGAATTATCCTCGTAGTGGGACTATGTACGTTCCTTGTACACAGCCAGATAGAAAATATCTAGCTGTGTACTTTCATATGCGAAATTCGCATATGAACATACATTTCGCATATAACAAATATATATGTATATATATATATATATGTATATTATTACATTATTTTTATTGCGTTCAGCACGAGACTTTATTGTTAAAGCTTGGCCATTATGGTATTAAAGACAGTGTGCTTCGTCTCGTTGCGTCTTATCTTCACAGCCGGATTCAAAGAATGCATTAATGAGGTGCAGTCATCCGGAACGGCCTTAGTTATGGGTGTGCCTCAAGGATCAATCCTTGGTCCCTTTCTGTTTTTAGTTTATATAAATGATTTACCATATTTCATTCATAATATTTGCGATATTGTACTGTTTGCGGATGATACATCTTTAATTTTTAAATTAAATAGCAATGACCATAATATTGACGAAGTAAACAGTGGTTTATCGCAAGTAGCCCATTGGTTCAGGGTAAATAATTTGGTACTAAACTCTAAAAAAACAAATTGTATTGAATTTGCATTACCTAATTTATTTATTTATTTATTTATTGATGATTCATTTCATGATTCTAATGCTGTAAAAACAGCAAATAGGCTCTCCATAAATAATGTACCACTGAAAACAGAAAATACAACTGTATTTTTGGAAGTGACCTTGGATTCAAAACTCCAATGGAGCACACACATGAAAACTCTTGCAGGGAAACTTAGTTCAGCAGTCTACGCTGTTCGAAAGATAAGACAATTTACAGATGTCGAAACAGCAAAACTTGTTTATTTTGCTTACTTCCATAGCATTATGTCTTATGGAATATTGCTGTGGGGTAAATGCGCGGATAGTGCAAAAATGTTCGTATTACAAAAAAGAGCCATACGTGGCATCTACAATTTAAGTCCGCGTGATTCCCTGCGAGAGAAGTTTAAGGAAACAGGTATTCTAATATTTGCTTCACAGTATATTTTAAATAACGTAATTTTTGTACATAAAAATATAAAGAATTATAAAACGATAGGTGATGTATATAATAGACTAAGTAGGAACCGACATAAACTTGCGACTCCTGCTTTGCGCCTAGCAAAAGTACGTAAATCGTTTATGGGTATGGGTATAAGATTCTATAATAAAATTCCGAAATCAATTTTGGCCATGCCATTACAACAGTTTAAAACCACTGTTAAAAAGAGGCTGATATAGAAAGCCTACTATACTGTTGAAGATTACTTAGATGATAAGGATGTGTGGATATAGGTGCGCTTCTACTCTGTACAAGACAGTAATAAATAAATGTAACTAGTTCTAAGATTTATATTTTAAAAAGAGCAACCGCCGAGTTTCTTGCTGGCTCTTCTCGGTAGGAACAGCTTTCCGAACCAGCAGTAAAGTTGACGATTCAAAAGCACTTGTTTACAAGTTTACTTGAATAAAGAATATTTTGAATTTGAATTTACAGGTAATTCGGCATGTAACAACATTCGTATTGTTTTGTCTCATGTAACGAACTAAATAAGTTCGTTAGCTCCGTTATACAATACTAGCTGTGGCAACAATGGCTTCGCCTGCGTGGAATTCAGTGATTTAACGAAACTTTTCCCGAATTTTCGAAATTTGGAGCGTAAAAGTAGTTATTGTGAGTTAACCGTGAGAGATAGAGACATGCTGTCGCGGACTTTTTTGTAGTATTTTTATAGATCTATAATTCTCTACTACATTACTTTAGCGTATCTCTGTGGGTTTACGCAGCGCACGCGATTAAAGCTCCCAGCAAGCAATTTTTTAACAACTGCGCGATCTCTTCAACACAATACCGATATGTTCTATATACATAAACCATCCGGAAGTATTGCACATCTTTTGGTGAAAACTGTACAAAAATCCGTTTAGTAGATTTTGTGAAAATCGATTACATACAGACAGACAGGTTTTTGGGACTTTGTTTTATAATAAGTATAGATTATTACAAGTAATTCGGCATATAACAACATTCGTATTGTGTTGTCTCATGTAACGAAGTTAATAAGTTCGTTAACTCCGTTATATAATAATATTTACGATAAAAAACCATAAAAATTCTCAGTATAAATAGCAAAAACGACGACGCAACTGCAACCAACTGATGTGAATAGAGTTTTTACCCTCTTTACCATACTTTACAAGTGCGGTACTCATTAAAAGTTGCGGTGAGGAAACTTTCTAGTCGTATCTTCCGCTCAGATAGCCTCCGGCGTATGAAGCAGCGTCAACGGCTCGTTATCGAGTTTTCAGCGGCATAACTTTGCATCTAAGTTTAATATAAACCGACTTACACTGGAACATGTCTAATCCGGTTTATACATTTAATATTTTAGTTTAAAATTTATGTTAAGTTGCGAACGTCCTCCATTTTTTGATTGCGCAAGTCGTTATTGGTACACAAACCCTGTACTCTATTTAATTATATTGTACGTCACGTAGTATAAGTTTAAATAAATAAACGTTTATTTGAAACAATAAATAGTACATTCGAAAAATTAACGTTGATCCTGTAGAAGTATAAACTGTTGCAGTGACCAACGCCCTCCTCCGTTACAACATTAAAAAATGCTCCTTAAATTATACGATACGTGGCATCTACAATTTAAGTCCGCGTGATTCCCTGCGTTTAAGGAAATTTAAGGAAGGAAGTTTAAGGAAATAGGTATTCTTACATTTGCTTCACAGTATATTTTAAGCAATTAATTTTTGTACATGAAAATATAAAAAATTATAAAACGATAGGTGATGTATATAATAGACAAAGTAGGAACCAACATAGGCTTGCGGCTCCTGGTTTGCGCCTTGCAAAACTACGTAAATCGTTTGTGGATTTGGGTATAAGATTCTATAATAAAATTCCGCAGTCAATTTTAGCCTTGCTATTACAGCAGTTTAAAAACACTGTTAAACAGGCTGATACAGAAAAACTATACTGTTGAGGATTACTTAGATGATAAGAATGTGTGGATATAGCTACTCTACCTTGTACAAGAGAGTAATGACTACATGTAACTAGTTATAAAAATTACATTTTAAAAAGAGCAACCGCCGAGTTTCTTGCTGGCTCTTCTCGGTAAGAACAGCTTTCTGAACCAGCAGTAGATTTTGACGATTCAAAAACACTTGTTTACAAGTTTAATTGAATAAAGAATACTTTGAATTTGATTTTTGAAAAAAAATAATTAGTAACTACATTATATAGTAAAGTTTATAAAAATGTGTGTTGAATTCGTTATGTTTTTTCTTGTACTGTGTTGTTGTGGCGTTATTTCTAGGGTATATTGCTTTCTTTGCATTTGTTAACACATATCCAATGCCTCCTGCAGACTGACGTCGGGGCGATCGTCGGCAATCGACGCTCCCCGGCACCCAAACTGTTAATACGAGTACACCCAGGACGACTACGACTCATATACATTAAAATATTTTATTAGATGCGGTTCAACTTTGATTTACTTACTAGTTAGTGATAAATGAACGATAAGCGAAATGATATATGTGTGTTTTATATTGCGATATTATTGTTTCTACGGCGTGATGCAATCAGTAGATCGTTGTTGGATACGATTCGGCCGGAGTTGCCAATTCAACAACGACACTGTGTCGCTATTGTGTCACGACAATTAATTTATATGTAAGATATGCACTCGGCGAAAGCACTCTGTTTAAATTCATTCGATGTCGCGCAAAGCAACTCGTTACGACGTAACTTGGTTATGTTCGTTAGCATCACGTGCGGTGCGGTCGGGACGCCCCGCACGGTAATCAAAGCGAATATAATTATAAATGATTCCAGCATTGCGAACTTACCGATTACCGATGTGGGACATCCATTCAAATTTTACACTATACTTTTAGAACGCAAGGAACGGAAAGAAATATTAGACTAATTTAAAGAATTAGGCGTTACTTTGTGGAGATCCATAATACAAAAGTACGACAAAATCGCAAAGCTTTGCGATTTGTCGTGGAGTCTATCTCCTGATGATGCTTCGGTTGCGGGGCGAAACGATTGTTGAGTTTGTGATAGTGAACGTGTGTAGTGGTTATGTATTGTGGTGGAAGTGGTGGAGGTTTGTGCATGTGTTTTTACGAATCCTGCATGTAACGGGTATGAAAAAACGGATAGTCCCCTATACATTTAGCACTATATATATTTTCTATTTACTGTATAGCGGATTATAGCAGAATAATTTTATTATCACTTTTGATTATTAGACTCTTCTAATGAATCCCCGTCTTCATTTGAATACAAGGTGCGGTGTTATAACTATAATACACAACGCAGCCGATCGGTATCAGTTAATTGATAGATGTCCATGTCTTCGAAGTGGCCGTGCGTTGACCCCGTGTCCCGTGTGCAGATACCAGCTTCCAGTCGTTCTTCAACTACGTGGACATGCGCGTGCTGCTCGAGAACTTCTGCGTGTACCACGTGAACGCGCCCGGCCAGGAGGAGGGCGCGCCCACCCTGCCCGACGAGTGAGTACACTATTAAAACCGTTTTATAAAATATAAAATCACTAAACTTCGTTGCCATTCAGCCCAAAAAAATTAATCATCATTCTCCTGTTCTTATATCACTCTAAGTCGACACAACACGTTGCAAACATGTTGCCACATTTGGCTATGTATTTTATGACCGGCCGCCTGCCTGACGTCAACTTCCCTTAGTCGCCTTTACAACACCTCGGTAAGAAATGAGGATGGTTTATTCCAGGCAGCCGGATACCACACGGCACTTACCTAAGTCGACTCTTACGACACCTCGGTAAAAGGGATGGTATTCTATACTATTATGTCGGATACCATACGGCTAATGCCAAAAAAAATCAATTAGTTCAATTCTCTGACACGTGAGTTTATTATCGAATATTTTCTAATGGCTGTCTCTAAAGTGATGGTTCACGGTTCCGATCGAAATGGAAATTCGCCTGTTTCAAATGTATACTAAGGTAGGTTGACGTGAGGCAGGCGGCCATCGTAAAATACGTAGCCAAATCATGTGACAACATGTTTGTAACATGTTGTGCCGATCCCACTTAGAGTGGGATAAGGGCAGGAGAATGATGACTCGCAACCAGCCGTGGGACTTTTACGGATTGTCCTTTAGGTACCTAGATCTGTTTTTTCACACTTTTACAACAGTCATCTATACTAATATATAAAGCGGAAGAATTTGTTTGTTTGTTTGATTAATTGATTGTTTGAACGCGTTTATCTCAGGAACTACTGGACCGATTTGAACAATTCTTTGAGTATAAGATAGTCTATATAAGATAGGCTATATACCATCACTAAGATGAATGGGAGAGAAGCAGAAATAAAAAATATTGCGTAAACGGCAAAACTTAAAGCTTTCCTTGCGTGCGCTTAGTAAACGGTTAAAGTTATTAAAAAATCATGTATTACAAGATTGTTCCCCTCTAAAAGTTCTTAATAAAAGTACGGGATAGCATATCTAGCTTTTACGATTAACCCACTTGAACCATAATTAATATATGTTGTGGTTTACCTGAGTAAAGCATCATAGCTCTGAAGCTATGATAGCCCGGCGGTGAAACCGTGCGACTCTTTCGAGGGGAACACGAGTTCAAACCCGGGCAGGCACCAATGAGTTTTTCTATTAAAACTCATGTGTCTATTTGATAATTGCAATTTACCATACGCTTTTTGGTGAAGGAAAACATCGTGAGGAAGCCTGCATATCTCTAGAGAATTCTGTTGATATGTGTCACCTACCAATCCGCATTGGAGCAGCGTGGTAGGTCTTAGCTCCAAACCTTCTCTCCAGAAACGGAGAGAGGAGGCCTATTCCCAGCTGTAGGATTGTAACAGGCCGCTACTACTGCTACATGGTTTACTCAAATAACAAGACTGCAGTCCACGCGAACGAAGTTGCGCCTAAAAGCTAATTGTGGCTGATTTTTGTACAATTTCACCAAAAGATAGTGAAATACTTCCGGATGGTTTAGGTTGATAGTATATATCGGTATTATGCAAATTGTGTTGAACAGATCGCACAGTTATTAAAAAACTTGCTTGCTGTGAGCTGTAGTCGCGTGCGCTGCGTAAACCAGCAGAGATACGCTAAAGTAATGTACCAGAGAATTGTAGATCTATAAAAAATACTACAGAAAAGTCTTATGGTTAACTCACAATAACTACTTTTATGTTTAAAATTTGAATTCTAGAAAAATGTGTCACGCTGATTTCCACGCGAGCGAAGCCGCTGGCACAGCTAGCAAAGAATATTTTGAATCAGTATGGTAATTCACGGTTTATTATAGTAAGTTGTACAATAAAAGCGGCAGATATTAGAAAGATTTTTGTTGCCCAAAAGAGAGCCATACGTGCTATCTACAATATGAGGCAATGTGAGTCTCTTCGCGAAAAGTTCAAGGAAATAGGCATACTTACAGTAGCGTCACAATATATATATAGTAATATTATTTCCGTACGAAAAAAATATTCATATGTATCAAACCAAATTCGATGTGTATCATAGATATACCAGAGGTCACAAAAAGCTTGTAATCCCTGCGTAGCGACTCAGCAGAGTTAGCAACTCATGCGTTGGTCTCGTTCCTCGCTTTTACAATAAAATTCCGCAATCTATATTAGAATTATCTACAGAAAAGTTAAAATTAAGCGTAAAAACTACGTAAGGTATATTACACAATTGAAGATTATTTGAATGATAAAAATGCTTGGATTTGAAATCCTTTCAGCTCCAAACAAGACTGCAAATAAATAATGTAAATTTAAATATTTAAAAGATTGACCGCCGAGTTTCTTGCTGGTTCTTCTTGGTAAGAGCAACATTCCGAACCAGTGTAGCGATTTAAAAGTGCTTGTAAAAAGCCTACTTAAATAAAGATTATTTTGATTTGATTTGATTTAAATAACGACGACTCGTTATTGGCGAACATTATATGATTGCAGTCTTTTTACTTACAGTCAAATTAAAATAACTTTCATGCCTCCAATGAAACTGTAGAAATGCATTTCGCTAATAATTGCGAATTTCTTTTGAATGACTTTCAATAGTTGCTCACTAAAACGTGTCCGACAAAATAATTATTTAGCGAATTTGGTTTCGTATTCGCACTACTAAAATTACTGTCGTATAACGCTATTGTTATTGATATTTACTCTACTTCCTATGCAAATATATTGTATATGGTCCTCACTCCGCCCACACCGGGCGTTATGTGATACAAACGATAAAGTAGTACGTGATTGACTTAGAGATGTGTGTGTACAAAACTAATGTAATATTTTATGTAGTGTATAGACTGCATGTCTTCTATTTTCTCTTGTCTCTGTGTAAACTTCTTATGCCCAATTTGACAAAAATGTACGCGCAAAGTTAAAAAAGGGTTACAGGTTTTTCTCAACATAGCCTTTCTAAATCCGAAGGTCTGTCTGTATTTAACGTTTTCACGACGTATCCGCTGAAGCAATATCGATGAAATTTGGTACAATTCATGCTTATAAACATATGAGAATATATAGAGAAACGCCATCTATTATCCATCTATTACTACATATATCAAGGGCAAGTGAAATCTGTAATTTAAAGGAGGTTCTATAACGCGTTGTTTGGCTTACGTCGAAAGAATTAGTTTTAAGAAAGTTTTTATATATTTTAATCTATAAAATATTTCTATTTTCTGGAAAACTATTAAATGTATGACAAATGTATGTAATACGATTTGTTTACTATACTTCCGAGAAAACGAACAATCTCTCTCAGTTTTCCCTAAATGTTGAATTGGGAAAATGAGAATTATTTAGAAATACAAACTTCGAAAATAGTAATTCAATACGAACAGCGTTTCACTGCAGATCGCTGTCATTTTTTGGAGTCTAGATCTTCCAAAAGTTTAATTCAGCGTGCATCTAAGCCTCCCAGCAGATTTGGAGACGTTGACGCGCTACCGATACCAGATGAGGCTTATTACTGATCAAAAACAAAATAGAGCTGCATTCAGTATAATTGAATGCATGAATAGAGCAAAATTAAACGTTTGCATACGCTCACAATGAAAAAGTTTGAACAATAGAAATACACAGAGACATGATTCTCGTCGCGAATCCTATGGAAAGTTGGAATTTCACGAATCCCAGTAGAAAGCACTTTGGCCGACGCGGCGCGATCCACCCGAACACCTTAAACTCGTAAGGGCCTAATCCGTATATTATGAGATCGCCGATGAAATTGTATGCAATGAAATGGGAATCGCATGAATCGTATAGAGCTACATGTATATTTTATACCGCATCTCAAGACTACACGTTACCTTTTGTTTATTGAATACAACTCGCTTTACATAAATAAAAATAGAAACCTTCCGTCTAATCTATGCGAAATAAAACGTCAAAATAATTGCAAAATAATTAAATAACTAATAATCCACTAGTAAGTTATCCAATATAAAGTTTATAATTCACTATATTGGTTTTTCTTCCTGCTTCCTAAGGCAAAAACAAGACTTCTTTATCCTATATGTAGGTCCAGTATTTACTCGAAAGCTCCAATCGTGTACCATTCCCATGTGGATCGATACAGTGGATCAGTCTGAAACTATCAAAGATAGACCGAGAGACTTTCCCATTTAAAATCTTAGCATGGATATCATGGATAGCATAACTGAATATCAAAATTTAGGTATTACACGTTGATTTTCAGATGAACACTAACAAATTAAATCATACGCTTATAGAAATTACACAATTGTCTCATGCAAAGCTTAACATCAATATTCAGGGATCCAATAGTGTGTAAAGCTGTTCAGTGATTTACCCACAGTGTGGGCTCAATTATGCTAAGGTGCCGTGTGACGTGTGTGGCGGCGAGGTGCACGCGGCCGGCACTAACGACACACGACTGACACGTCGACACTAGCCCGAAACGCATTATATCGGAAAGTCGACGTGTTACTCGAGAGGCGAAAGAGAAAGACTCAAGAGAAAGATTGATTTGATTAACAGTACTCAATAGTTCGCTTGTATATCTCACACATATAAGACGCCACACTATTCATATATACCTCCAATCTATGACAAGTGTGTATTTCATATATTAGACAGTAAACTGGATCTACATCCATCAAATTTGAGTTAGGTGTGCTACCAAATAATTAACAAACGGAATTAACGGTAACGTTTTGAGACTCAGCCATCACGGCCGAAAGATGAAAGGTGCGAATCTTACCGAGTGGACGCGGGTTCCGACCCCAGGCAGCGAGCACTACTGCCTTTTTTAAAAATCTTTTATTCTAAATCGATTTAGAGGGGACAATATTCAGACAAATCTTACGTAACTTTCTATTCTCTACACGGGGAGGGTAGAACATGCTTAGGCAACACTAACAGACCTGCAGGCCTACCATGACCTCTTATTGCGACTCAATTGAAGACGTAAACGACGAACGCGAACTGCTTTCTTTTCGTACCATGACGTGTGAATTGCATTGGGGTCGTAATGTTTGAAAAGGATAACGTTATATGAGCTATAGCTCATATAATCTATCTATCTATCTATAGATATATATAGCTATCTATAGATAGCTCTGTCTCTTTTACTCACACGTTCTTAGGACGAATTCCGAGCGCTCATTCGGCAACGTATTAAGTGTGCGTCTTTAAGACGTCATGGTATGAAAAAGCAAAATAATTTCGTTTACGTCTTCAATTGAGTCGCAATAAGAGTTCATGGTAGGGCTGTTCTAATCATCTTGAGAAGGTGGCTCCTGGCAACTTCAATATGAATCCTTCTAAGCTTAGCGAGGATTAAAGTTATTCCAACTTTAATCTCGATTTGATTTGATGATTTAGTAAGTAATTTATTAAAATAAACCATGCAGGACTTTACTGTAGACATGTAAAATAGAAGTATCATCACTTTATCTATATCATTGTACCATTGACTCTCAAATTAAGTTAACCAACTACTTAACCAAATATTTTTTCTAAAATTTTCACTAATTATCGTCATAATTCAAAATAACATAAAGCCTTAGCAAATTATACTTATGGTAATAACCGCTTGAAAATCGGTTTAGCAGATTACCGTGAGCAGACAGAGCGAATGACAGACGGTAGGGAACTGTTGTGTGTGCGTTAATATATACGAAATAAACACGTTTTTGCATAAACAAAATTGACAGAAAAAATCTATAATAAAAACATAGAAACAATGTATAGAATTCCTCCTCCTATTTTAAGGAATAATAGTACGAAAGTAATTGTAAGTCTTTCTTTATTTTACAGTCACAATCACTTAGTGATTGTGTGTGTGCAGTGCTAATTTAGTGTGATGGTAGGAAAAATATTTAAAACTCGCATTTTTAATTTGTTTTGTGCTAAATACATGTTTATTTCGACATATTTGATGTTTGAAATACGCGCAGTGGAAACATTCCAAAGTCATCTCTAACGCTCTCATTCAATGCACAGTACCTACCAATTAAACGCGCCCGTAGTTCAATGAAAGAAGTTCGCAGCGTAATCCTATTACTTCCGCAAGTTGACTTTTGTACGGAATATCGTTCGATCAATTAAGGGTTAGTTGTTAATTCTGACATCTCCGCTCCGACTTATCAAAGGCTGAGAGCTTCCGATTTAGCTATGATCGAGACATTGAATATCAAACGGAATTAACATAATCGTCACAGTTTAGTAAAAGTAAAGTAAAGTATCAGCCTGTTACAATCCCACTGCTGGGAATAGGCCTCCTCTCTCCGTTTCTGTAGAGAAGGGTTGGAGCTAAGACCTACCACGCTGCTCCTATGCGTATTGGTAGGTACAGTTTAGTACTGCTTGCGTATTTCCGCTTACGGGGGAACTTGTTAAACGAATATTATTAACCTGGAAAGACGACAAAGGTCACTTGTAAAGGTACTCGTAATTTACAATAAGTTAAATCAAATCATTCCTGCTATCGATTTCCCAACCCTATACTTTTTTCTACCAGCAAAGTAGTGACTGTATGTTTATAATACTTTTTAGCCATCACTCATAGGGCCCACTCGTTACCTGGTTGTACGTACAATGCTCTTTATTACATAAAAAAATAGTAAAGTATCGGCCTGTTACAATCCCACTGTTGGGAATAGGCCTCCTTTCTCCGTTTCCGGAGCTAAGATCTACCAGGCTGCTCCAATGCGGATTGGTAGGTTACACATATCTCCAGAATTCTCTAGAGATATGCAGGTTTCCTTACGATGTTTTCCTTCACCGAAAGGCGTGTGATAAATTGCAATTGTCAATTAGACACATGAGTTTTAATAGAAAAACTCATTGGTGCCTGCCCGGGTTTGAACTCATGTTCCCCTCGAAAGAGTCGCACGGTCTCACCGCTGGGCTATCACAGCTCCTTTTTTACATATTTAGATATAATTTATAGAAGCAGGCGCCACTTTGCAGAATTCCGTATTACAGAAACTATAACAACTACTTTGCTATAATCCGCGCGGGTTAAGCGAATGCTGATGTGCATGAAGCAGGTAAAATTCACGTACCTCACACATGCAGCACAAGTCATCACACGCATCCCAAGACGCCTCCACCAGCAACAATGCACACAAGCAATACATACAACCACCATCAAAATCTCGACGATCGTTTCGTACCGAAACCGAAGCATCATCAGGAGGATAGGATCCACGACAAAATCGTAATGCCATTCGTTATTTCTTCGAGTCTGAATATACTAGTATTAATTTTGAAAATTATATATGTATATTTACCAGTTGTCCGTCACCCATAACATAAGGCATTTAATTTACTTTGGGGCGGACCACCGTTTGCGTAACTGATTGCCCATAATCATTATATTTATTTATTTATGTTTATTATCCTTTATATTCTCTTTAAATAAATAAAACGAACTAGTCCATACTATTATGCTTCGACAGCGTGTCGTATATGTAAACAGATGACATATTCATGAGTTTGAACAATATTAGTTTTGCTCCAACGAGAAGGTACTTTGTACGTCGTGTTTTCTATGAATATAAAATAGTTTAAAACCTCTGTAAAGCATTCTTAAAAGTATCTTGCGATCCTTCGAAACTATATTATCTCTACAGACGCATCAAACAGTTCTTTGAAAAGGGAATATAAAATCCAAAGTAATATGTATAGTGTTAGGAATGAAACTCCAACCCTTCTCTCTAGAAACGGAGAGAGGAGGCCTATTCCCAGCAGTGGGATTGAAACAGGCCCCTACTTTACTAGGAATGAAAGTTGGCAACACTACAATCACATGGCCGATACCAAGGAAGGGACTTGTTTGTGGAGCGAAAATTAGTTATAAAAGATGGAGTCCATCCATCCATGTATACGTCAGTATATTAACTCCTTTAATTCCGATAGTATTTTGTACTCAATTTTCCCGGACACAAAGCGACGCTCGTCCAACGCACCGCTTCGTTTATATATCCTAGCCCGTGAATGCGTGAATGGAAGGGTCACGTTTCCCTTCCATTCACGCAAGCTTGTCATAGTGAAATATAAGTAATTTCAAATTCATTATAGTAGCGATGCTATCGAATATAAAAGGATTGGCGATGTATATTATAAAAGGATTGGCGATGTATATAATACAAAGTAGGAACCGACATAAGCTTGCGGTTCCTGCTTTGGACCTTGCAAAAGTTCGTAATTCGTTTGTAGATAAAATTCCTCAATCTACTTTAACTTTACCATTACAGCAGTTTAAAACTACTATTAAAAGAGGCTAATTTATATAGCCTATTATACTATTGAAGATTACCTAGACGATAAGAATGCGTGGATATAGCTTCTCTTCAACCCTGTACAAGACATTAATAACTATATGTAACTAGTGATAAGAATTATTGTTTGAAAAGAGCAACCGCCGAGTTTTTTGCTGGTTCTTCTCGGTAGGAACAGCTTTCCGAACCAGCAGTAGATGTTGACGATTTAAAAGCACTTGTTTACTTAGTTTACTTGAATAAAGAATATTTTGAATTTGAATTTGAATACTTCGATGCTATTCGCATCCGCCAACGTTTCTATACTATTTCCGAGAAGAACAAACTCTCCACCTACTATACTTCTATTCTAGTATATAAAGACATGTCCATTGTACATAAATAATAATTGCAATGCTATCGATAGACCCCGTACGATTGCAAGGCCAATCGATTGTTAAATGCTAGTGAAATTATAAAGGGAAATAAGGTTAACTTTTAAACTCGTCTGAACGAGATCTTGTTCGTGATGTCGTAATACCTCGTAAAGCGCCACACAACATTTTAATAATCTACGTAATATCCTAAGCGACGTTGAAAACTCGGCGCTCCGTCAGATTAAAATCGCTAAGAAATTGCAGAACTGCTAAAGCAAACTCCATTATGTTTCTAGCGAGCGTCATAAAATTTCTCCGGTGCGCTGGAAAAATATGGGGACATTTTATTTTGACGTCGTATTTTCGCGTGCATACAATCATACATAATTACGTATAGATAGACAAACTTGATATATGAAAATTGTACCTACGCACGTTTTAATCCGTAGTCTCAATATTGCAGACTTAAGTTCCCACGAAATAACAAAGAAAATGCCAGGCGGTGTAAAATCGGGTGTGGCCAGTAGTTTGCAATAATATCTTATATTATGTGCTAGTTTTTTGAAGAGAAAGTCGTCGTAAAATGCATATTATTGGCAAGATTTACTTGCTTAAGTATCGCACGCTTAGTATTAAATTATCAAAGCGAAGTCAGAATTGGGCTTGAGTTAGCTACATTGCAATCCTTATTTCAATGCCATCTATTAAATAACGCTGCGAGATTAAAAAAATATATAGTGTTCCAAGCTCTAAAAACTCTTAAGTCTCTTTAATACACGATTTTTGTAGACGCTACTGTTGGGAAAAGAAAAGTAACGGCCTGTCTATATCCCACTGCTGTGAATAGGCCTCCTCTCTCCGTTTTTTTTGGAGAGAAGGGATAGCTTAGCTCCAGCTAAGACCTACCGCGCTACCCCAATGCGGATTGGTAGGTTACACATATCCCTAGAATTCTGTAGAGATGTGCAGGTTTCCTCACGATGTTTTCCTTCACCGAAAAGTGTGTGATAAATTGCAAATATCAATTAGACACATAAGTTTTAATAGAAAAACTCATTGGTGCCTGCCCGGGTTTGAACCTATGTCGTCTTTAGAGAGTCGCACGGTCACACCGCTAGGCTATCACAGATAATGATAGTAACAGAAACAAATAATCATAGTTATTAATTATATAGATGTGAAAGACGAACATGAGTTCGTCTCAAGAGAGTCGCACGGTCTCACCACTAAGCTATCACAGCTTATGTAGACGCTACGCTACACTTCAATTATATTGTCACAGATCAACTTTTTTGAATTCGTTCACTTACTAAGCGATCGTTATGAACGTATTGAAAGTTATAACGTTTCAATATGTACGTGTAAGTACACCTAAATGTAATCCATTAAGCACCCATACAAACTTAGAGCGTGACTAAACGGCTGCTAACACGACGTGAGCCCGGTTTCCCCATTCGATGCACTACCAAACTTTGATGACTTACTAGTTATATGCATACTTCATATACTGACTAGGCTTAGTTGTACTCCGTCGATCATATTTCATTACGATCTTCATATATGTAATAAGTTTTGGAGTAATTTATAGAATTTATAGACGTTTCAAGTTCAAGCTCGTGCACGTGTTCAGAGGTAAAATAAAATAAAAGGTGGGGTTGAACCGATTATTATATAGCAATGCTTGTTCGGATAATGATTCGCTTTGCGATTTTGTCGTTGAGTCTATCTCCTGATGATGCTTCGGTTGCGGGGCGAAACGATTGTTGAGTTTGTGATAGTGAACGTGTGTAGTGGTCGTGTATTGTGGTGGCATTTGTGGAGGTTTGTGCATGTGTTTTTACGAATCCTGCATGTAACGGGTATGAAAAAACGGATAGTCCACTATACATTTAGCACTATATATATTTTCTATTTACTGTATAGCGGATTATAGCAAAATAATTTTATTATTACTTTTGTATTAAGTTTTGGAGTCTTTTTAGATTCATGGCGCACAACTTTTTACCATCCGAAGTTCGAAGAAAGTTTCGAACTAATGTTACCAAGATACGGTCACTATAATTTCTGTCAATAATGTCAAAGTTAATGTTTATACAGCATTGATTATTTTGCAAAGTGGATTGCTGCATTAACCCAGATTATATTCCGATACATTTTTATCGCTTTTCGGAAACGAATCTCCAACATAGCGGCCAGCGGCCATCGGTATAAAGTTTTAGTATGGGAACTCGGCCTTTTCATGCCATGCGATCGTTCAGTTAATTTACTGTAAAAATATTTAAAATATTTATTGTATCTTATAACTAGTCATATATTGTGTAAATAAATTAAAACCCAAGGAACATTTAATGAGCTTCGTGAACTTGCCCACTGATATACTTACTGCCCTAGATTTCCACAGACATCACAAACGGCGGAATATCACCGGTAGAGGTTTCTTTCTTCACAGTATATTTTCAGCAATTTAATTTTTGTACACAAAAATATAAAGAATTATAAAACGAAAGTATATAATAGACAAAGTAGGAACCGACATAAGCTTGCGACTCCCGCTTTGCGCCTAGAAAAAGTACGTAAATCGTTTATGGGTTAGGGTATAAGATTCTATAATAAAATTCCGAAATCAATTTTGGCAATGCCATTACAGCAGTTTAAAACCAATGTTAAAAAGAGGCTGATACAGTAAGCCTACTATACTGTTGAAGATTACTTAGATGTTAAGGATGTGTGGATATAGCTGCATTTCTACTCTGTACCAACACAGTAATAACTAAATGTAACTAATTTAATATTTATATTTTAAAAAGAGTAACCGCCGAGTTTTTGCTGGTGGTTCTCGGTAGGAACAGCTTTTATAACCAGCAGTAAAGTTGACGATTCAACAGCACTTGTTTACAAGTTTACTTGAAGTGATCGTGAGTAGGTACGTGGTACTGTGCTAGTTTAGTTAGTTTAGTTGGCCGGCGTCGCAGTGACCCGGTGCGGGCACGCGGTCGCCGCGGCGCGATTGTTGTCGTCGCCGTTGCTCGGTTACAGACAGGCCTGTATACTTAATGAATTTCTATTTAGCGTTCGTGGCGAACTCATACTTGTACCTACACGTCGAGCCTTTGTGAAACTCTCGTTATGTAGGTTGCGTCAGTTACACGTATGCTCGCCGAGTGCCGACGGGCACACAAAGACGTCTGTTATCCTTTGTTCTCAGTATAATGGCTCCATTGAGTTCATTGTTATAGTCTTACACGTAAAAGGCGCAAGCGATGAACGTCACTCTAGGAATGACGTTACATACAGGAACCTCAGCGATAATTTTGCTGTACCGGGGCGCATAGTTGTATAATTAAAACACAACTATCGAACCGAAACAAAACAAACAAAATATCTGAAATAAAATTACAGTGCCACAAAGCATTTCAATTATTTTCATAAAAATATTTGAGGAATTATAACATAATACAAAAATATTTTGATTTGATTTGATTAGGATGCCAAAATTGAGCGATGACCACAGACCCACTCACCTACTCTTCAACTCAATAAGTCTATTAAAATCGAACGAATGAAAAATCAAACCGACAAATTATATACAAAGTAATAATAAAATTATTTTGCTATAATCCGCGATACAGTAAATAGAAAATTTATATAGTGTTTAATGTATAGTGGACTATCAGTATTTTCATACCCGATACGTGCAGGATTCGTAAAAACACATGCACAAACCTCCACCACTTCCACCACAATACACAAGCACTACACAGGTTCACTATCGTGGAGTCTATCTCCTGATGATGCTTCGGTTGCGGGGCGAAACGATTGTTGAGTTTGTGATAGTGAACGTGTGTAGTGCTTGTGTATTGTGGTGGAAGTGGTGGAGGTTTGTGCATGTGTTTTTACGAACCCTGCACGTATCAGGTATGAAAATACGGATAGTCCACTGTACATTAAACACTATATATATATATTTTCTATTTACTGTATCGCGGATTATAGCAAAATAATTTTATTATTACTTTTGTATTATGGATCTCCGCAAAGTAACGCCTAATTCTATAAATTATTCGAAAAATTATGTCTGAGGTTGACTGGTCGACCGATGGCTTTTTTCCACCGCAGTATATCGTTTGTCATAGGACATGTTTAAGTACCTATATAGATCGGAAATTCCATTCACTTATTTAGTTCTGTCTCATCTCGATCATCATCCTCCTGCCCTTATCCCACTCTAAATGGGGTCGGCACAACATGTTACAAACATGTTGTCATATGATTTGGCTACGTCTTTTACGATCGGCCGCCTGCCTGTCGTCAACTTACCTTAGTCGCCTTTTACAGCACCTCGGGTAAGAAATGAGGGTGGTCTATTCTATACAGCTGGGATAACACACGGCACATACCTCAGTCGCCTCATACGACACCACGTGTTAACGTTACTTTCAGAATAAGTAGAAGCTTTTGCATACGGCCCATTAAAATAATGTTTCCGGTTTCGATCCTATACTCAATCGATACTCAAGAACCGTAGCGTAGAACTCAATAACTTTTTAAACATAATTATTTTACGAATATTATAATTATAGATTTAATTTCATAAATGCATGTGAACTAAATCGCTAAGAGCATCGAAAGTAGGCCGCGACGAAATAGGTCGCGCTGTTAGCGACGCGATTGATGCACTCTTAAAAATTGTTGTTATAAAGGTAGGATTTCACCAAAATTTTTTTTTTTACTTTAGTGTGCACCACATTTGTTTACAAAGATTGTGTACAAAGTTCTCGCATTGCACGTACTAAGCTGATATCGCTTTTAGCTTCTGTGTCCACCGGCAATGTTGTGTTTAACTTATGTAGGCGCACAGTGAAGCACACATGTGCGCGAATATGTTAATTTAGGAATATTTTATAATCTTTATTATTATTATTTCACTTATTATTTATATACAAATTTACAATATATCTTTAGACATTTTCTATAAAATTATTCTCAATATATTTTTCATTCCTCCACTCCTCATTAAAGATGTGCGCGTACAAACAAATGCTTTCGATCCAGTAGCGGAAGCAAAACTGAGTTCGTGAACAACGAGTGCGTGGGCGTCGACGCGAGTCCACTGTTTCATAGATGTGCGCGAACATTTTTAGAATATTCGCACACAATTTGTTAATTTTTGCTTGAATGAGTCGACCAGAGTAAGCATTTGTGCCACACACTGTGCATTCACAGTGCTGCACAGTGGTGGAATTCCACCTTTACACACATCAGCACGCCCACATTGCCTTGCGCCCCTTGAATCTCTGCGACGTTTCTGGTAGTACCTCTCGTCAGCACTACGTGTTGCAGCAGAGAGGGGGGCGTCGAGTCCCGCCCCTCGTCACTTTTTTACTTAAATCGGTAACCTTACTAACACACGGTCACTACTGCACGCTCCTCGCATAGTAGGATGCACGAAGAATTTAATTACAGCGCACCAAGTTTCAAACGAATGTTATTAGTCGCCTCTATCTCGTAGAAACTTTCTCAGTTTATTTAATCTCGAGCTATAATGAATCACGAGATGAAACCCCGTGCCTTTTAAATCTGTACGCTATAAAAAGCAGCTGCTCTGAATTGAATGTTTTCTATGACTTGTGGAAGGTCCGTCTTTTCATACCCGAAGCATGCAGGATTCGTAAAAACACATGCAAACACCACCACCGCTATAAACAAGCACTACACACGTTCACTATGACAAACTCAACAATCGTTTCGCCCCGCAATTGAAGCATCATCATGAGATAGACTTCACGACAAAATCGGACAAAATGTTAGATAAAGCTTCGCTTTGCCTTTTTTTCGAGTCTATCTCTTGTTGATGCTTCGGTTACGGGGCGAAACGATTGTTGTTATTGTGTGTTACACTGCACTGTTGTAGACACACTAAACGCTAACAGCAGACTGACTAGAATAGGCTCAACTGGCTTATTTATGTCCCCTGTTCTTTGCATTTCCGTTTCCCTTAAACAACTAAAGAATGACATTTGACTACTTCCGTTTTCAACAAATTATTAAAATAATCCTATTGATTATATTACCTATTAAACAATCAAATAATCGTTAAATGAATTAATGAGTATTTAGTGAGTTTTTATAAGTGTACTTAACACAATATCTAACAAGTGAATGTGTGTAGTGCTTGTGTATTGTGGTGACGGTGGTGGAGGTGTTTGCATGTGTTTCAACGAATCGTGCATATATCGGGTATGAAAAACGAATAGTCCACTATACATTTAGTATTATATATATTTTCTTTTTACTTTATCGCGGATTATAGCTAAATAATTTTATTATTACTTTTGTTTTATGGATATGCGTCGAAGGCCGGGTAATTCATCTTTTCATCAGCTAGGAGAAAATTGTCCGGTCCTTCGTCTTTACAAGTGAACCTAGATGCGAATGAATAATATTTCATTATCGTTAAACTAAATGATTTGCTCTTAATTGTTATTTAAAGTTGCCAATAAGATAAACTCGTTATGACCCTATGCCGTTAACTGTCGACCTACGTTGTGTCTCATTGTGCGCTTGGCGCTTATTTACCGTGGTCTCGAAGACAATGAGCCAGGGCTACATCTACGTCATATGTAACAATGTAACTGTACATTAGGTAAAAAAACATTTGAACATCTATCCATTAATGAAACGTGCAGCCAAAGCTAAGATTTTATCTTGATTCCAGCAAATGAATTATCAACAAACCGAAGACTTAATGCCAATGACTTAATCACTTTTCGTTTCATCACACACCACACACACATTCAACATAATAGCACATGACAACACTCAGTCACATGTGTGTGTGCACACTTTCTTTATTGTAACATTTTGTTTTTGTTTTTATAATATTAATTAAATTATTTTTGACTGTGAGGACAGTTTTATACTATCGCAATGCCATGCCTTCAAAAAATGTCTCAGTTAATTTTAAAATGTCTCTAACATATATATGACTGGCCCGTGAATGTAACTGACCCGTTGGTGCAGAGTGTAGTGACCCTACATTCAGCTCCGCGGGTCGTGGGTTCAATTCCCACCGAGGGCCAACATTTTCTACCAACAATTTGTTGGTTCTTCGAGCCTGGGTGTGTATTTATATTTAAAATTATATATATAGTATAGTATAGTACGATTTTTGTCGTGGAGCCTATCCTCCTGATGATGCTTCGGCTTCGGGGCGAGACGATCGTCGAGATTGTGGTGGTGGGTGTGTGTGCTGCTTTTGTGTGCGTGGTTGCTGTTGAATTGCGCCTTGGGGTGCATGTGGTGACTGGTCCTGCATGTATAAGGTGCGTAGATTTTGCCTGCTTCATACACATTGGCTTTGCATGCATTCACTTAACCCGTGCGGATTATAGCAAAGTAGTTAGTTCTGTTGTATTGCTTGTAATATGGAATTCCGCAAAGTAACGCCTGCTTCTATAAATCATATAGTATAGTATTTACCAGTTGTCCGTCACCCATAACACTAGTAATAAGTTACTTATTTTGAGGATGGACGACCGTGTGTGTAAGTCTCCCATATATTTATTATTATAATTATATATATATAAATAAATAAAAATAAATAAGCGTAGCTCTGCTACGCGTGCTTTTGCTACGGACGCTATGTCAAAAAATGTAGCAAGTTGTTTGAGCTGGAAGATCTTTTAAAATTATGATATATCACGTTTGATCATTGTTATTCCCTATAAAGAAATTATATCTGTCATATTATACTATCAGACCTGACAGTTAAAAATTACTTCGACACATTGAAACTGTACTGTATGTAGGGTTGGTATAATGATTTGTTATTGGTAACTACATTGAACGCGAATTCCATATAGTAGTATATTTTTGACTTATAGTCATAAAATTGTACACAATTGTAATTGTATTGTATCTCCCTAAGTAAATTGTTATATAAACATTATCTTATTCTAAAGATAATTTATGAGCCGCATTGCCTTGCATCGCCGTAGGTTTCGAAAACCTACTGGTCCGTTTAAATACATACATACAATAACATGTCATGTACGTCAATCGATCTGCTCGGCTGCTTCATTAGCACGCAAACAATACGTTCAATAATACTTTAAAAGTAATCGTTCGCCAGTGAGTGGTACTAACATCTAAGGAAAGCCCGTGTGCCGCAGTGTTATATAACCGCCGCTCGATAGAGGCTACACGACTCGCGAGGCCGGTTCGAGCTGGTTCTTTGTGGGGCTGACTGGTGATCGATCCCCAACACCAACCCTTTTTTCATGTCAAAACCATAACCGATTACGTCGGATTCCCACCAACTGAAAACCTAACAGTGCACCACCACACTACTGCTGTGCAGGAGGAGAACCTTGTACACGTATTCCGTGTCTCTGCTAGCAGCAGCTCTGCAACCGACCGAGAAACATAAAAAACTCTTTCTTAAATAACTCTTTCGATGTAACCAAAACAACATAGTATAGAACCTCCTTTAAATTACAGATTTGACTATCACACATTGTGAATAAAAACTTGATATAGTGATAATAGAGGGCGTTTATCAATGTTTCCTGTATTTCCTGTTTTCCTTTATTTATTATTATTTAATGATTATTTTTATAATCATTATTGTTACCCCGGTGTATAATACCACGTCAAATTTCATCGATATTCGTTCAGCATATTCGCCGTGAAAACGTAAGAGACAGACAGACATACTTTCACATTTATAATATTAAGTAAGGATATTCTACTCCTTGTTAATACTTCACGTTATCTGTATCGATTAGTTATTGTAAACTGTAACTCGAAGCAGTTCTTTGTATAACTGGCATTTATTGCAGCAAGGGCTCAACTTTGAACAATTATTAAATAAGTTTCAGTTAATGCTAGAGTCGTTCTTTGTCCGCGACTTCGTTTACACCAACTCAAGTGCTCACATATCCTCCATTGTTCATTAGGGTTTGACTCGGTCACGTATATTTTCCGGTTTCTGAAATAGATGGATTTATGCTGGCCCGATATATTTGTCCAGTAGATCAGCCGCGAAGTCGTAACAGACTGACAGAATTTAGTATTTTAATACTAGTAAAGATATTACGTGACTCCATTGCCCCCAAAAACGATAATTGACCATTATAATTTTTTAATCACCTCGTTGATCAAATGTATGGGAAAATTATTTCGCATTTGATATAGGTATTTAAAAGGCGAGCTCGTAAATGCCTAATATAACGCTAATTTATTAATAACATATTAACTTTAAAACAATTTACACATGCTTTTGCTATATTTTTTGTCTAATAAATAATTTATAGAATTAGGCGTTACTTCGCGGAGGTCCATAATACAAAAGTAATAATAAAATTATTTTGCTATAATCCGCGATACAACATTGTATCGCGGATTATAGCGAAATAATTTTATTAATAAATAAAATATGGTGTCTATATTGGCTGATTGGTGACGTATTGGTAAACTGCGGTTGGGATTTAACATGATTTAAATCCTTACCACCCCCCTTCGTGGGCTGTGTAGGTACACGCAACCCGACGGGCCGGGCGGGTGCGCCGCGCAGACGCGAGTGTCCATTCACCTACCGGTTGCGAGCTACGTCAGCCGACAGTTCGATGGGGGTTGACTCCATGACGTAATACTTTTCGATTGTGGCCGTTCGATATTGTGAAACATCTTACTTGGCTAGAAGCCTCGAGCGAACGAAACGACTTCTTACCGTCTATTATTATATATTATTACTAAGCACTCATCAGTTCTCTTAATGCGATAGTATTATATTGAAATATCCAAAAAATATTGTTGGCGACTTTATAATTTGGTCTTGTATATTTGGAATGTGACATATTACGTTAGAAATAACGAATCAGCGTAATTAATTATATATAAAACTAGCTGTGCCAGGGGCTTCGACCGCGTGAAAATCTGCATGTCACAATTTTTTTCTGGAATTCAAATTTTAAACACAAAACTAGTTATTGCGAATTAAACCATAAGATATAGAGACATGCTATCGCGGACTTTTTAGTAGTATTTTATAGATCTACAATTCTCTAGTACATTACTTTAGCGTATCTCTGCTGGTTTACGCAGCGCACGCGACTTCCAGCAAGCAAGTTTTTTAACAACTCGCAATCTCTTCAACACAATTCACATAGTACCGATATGTATTATTTACCTAAACCATCCGAAAGTATTGCACTATCTTTTGGTGGGAACCTTAGAAAGATCCGTTCAATAGATTTTGAGAAAATCGATTACATACAGTCAGACAGGTTTTTGGGACTTTTTTTTATAATAAGTATAGATAGATGTATAATTTATTGAATTTCCGTCGTGTGAGGAAATAATAAATAAGAATTATATATGACAGAAGTCATTTCACACCTTGTGATTGTATAATATACTAGCAATGCCCCGCGGTTTCACCCGCGTCCATACCGATCTCGTGGTAGTGGAAAGTCTTTGAAGTCGGACTATAGATTTATTTAATTATAAATATGGGTATCATTAGTATTTTTAGAATAAGATCTAACTCACCAAATGCAGGTCCTGCTATAACGGTCGCTACAATGAATTGTTATGGCATTATTTCTCTTTCGATTTACATTCTTAAATTCGTAATATCTTCTGATTGGGAAGTCGGATTTTAATAATTTAAAAAGTATTTTACAGGTATCGAAACAGATTTTATTAAAATTTAATGGGATAAGAATTACAACAGAGATATGAATAAAATTGTTTGAATATTGACAGCAATTTTTACAATGTAAAAAAGGAGTTATATTGGCATAACTATAATAGTTAGACATATGGTATCGCGGACTTTTTTGGATATTAATACGTTCTATAATACTGTAGAACATTTTTCTGTTCTATCATCAATAGTTTCCGCAGCGCGGTGAAAGATTTTTACGACTTAATTTTCCACACCTTATTACAATTTTTTTAGGGATCCCTATTTTTTTGAAAATGTAATATAGCCTATGTTGCTCAGTGAAGAAGCAGCTTGCCAATGGTAAAAGAATTTTTGCAATCAATCCATTAGTTTTTGCGTGAAAATGTTACAAACATACACACATACAAACAAACATACAAATCTTTCCTCTTTATAATATTAGTATATAGTATAAGTATATATAGTATACTAGTATAGAAGTATAAATTGTTGGCGTACCAAAGTACGCGTTGTTCGGTGTAACACGTGTGTGACGAACGCCGCATCGCAATCGTTCCAGCTACGCGTACCCGACAATGGACGAGCTGGCAAACCAGCTGAGCTTCGTGATGCTGCACTTCGGCATTAAGAGCTTCATCGGGTTCGGGGTGGGGGCCGGTGCCAACGTGCTGGCGCGGTTCGCGCTCACCAACCCCGAGAAGGTAACGGCTCACTGGACCGTCGGCGCGCGTGACAGGTGGCAGGTGGTGTTCGTACTTACAGCCCCGCGTGTCGCGTAACAATATGTGTATTTTTGTATTTAAGTACATATTTAAAATGATATATGTATACATTTACCAATTGCCTGTCACCATCGATACGAGTATTAAGTTACCTAAGTTACTTTGGGAACGGATGACCGCGTGTCTGTAATTGTCTCATATATTCATAAAGGATTGTAACTTTTGTATGTATAATAAAATTTCTCTAGAATTCTTAGAAACTCAACTAGAAATCGGCTGGAATTACAAACATATATATATATAGTTTGTTAAGATATATTTTCGTTTTGAGAAAGTAATTCTTGATCTTCTTCCGGCATCGTTTTTTCAGTGATAAGAATGATGGCTTTCTAAAGAAAGCCCACTGTCAATGATGTTTCGTTAACTAGCCCCATTCTCCGCCGCGTGAGGGGCACAATAAAGGGGGAATTGAGAGCCTCCTTGACCATTTCTGACCAATGTCTAGGGCTACGTCCACGTGATCTTCTGAGAAAATAATTGTATATTTATATAATATATATATTTATTAGAAAGTAGAACGCAGGAGCTACTGGCTAGCTGCGAGACCGAGCTGCGCCTTAGGGTGAAGTGAAGGGGCAAGCCGGTGGAAAAAGATCACGCTGTCGCGAGTAACAAAATAATGTGTTCGTAATTCAGTAGTCAGTTTATATACGGGGTGTAGGAGCATATACTTTCGATGAGTTGAGCCACCGATATGACGACACGGGTTCGGGTGCATGGCTGTTACATAAGTATTTCGGGATGTCCGCAAGCAAAAGTATTACAACTGTAAACAAACCCAATTCCTGCAGCGTTACTGCTAAGGCAAGCACTGCCAGACCAAGACTTTACATCTACCCGCTCCTTTACTTATATTAAGAATAGCCCGCCAAAACTTAGTCGTTATAACACTACTATACAACCTATTTATTGATGCATTATTATGTTATCTGTAATTCATTATAATATTTGTATTTTTTTTTTTTTTTTATTGGCCCAGCCCACAGCTCCCCGGGTCGCGGGTTCGATTCCCGCCGGGGGCCAACATTTTCTATAAACAAAGTGTTGGTTCTTCGAGCTTGGGTGTGTATATTTATTTAAGTATGTATTTAAACTTATATATGTAGTATATCTACCAGTTGTCCGTCACCCATAACACAAGTATTAAGTTACTTACTTTAGGGACGGACGACAGTGTGTGTGTATGTCCCATATATTTATTTATTATAAAACAATCATTTTATAAAGATCCAGTGCGCCACCGGAAGTAGTTAGTGCGTTAGTGGTGTTCAACACCGCTTTTGAAACATAACTGTGAGAAGCGCTCGAGGCGATAGCATTAAGGTCGCGAGGTGCGGCTGTCGCAGGTGGACGCGCTGGTGCTGGTCAACTGCACCTCGACGCAGGCCGGCTGGATCGAGTGGGCCTCGCAGAAGCTGAACACGCGCGCGCTGCGCACCCGCGGCTTCACGCCCGCCGTGCTCGACTACCTGCTGTGGTATCACCTCGGTAGGGTGAGTGCTCTCGACCACCGCCACCACCACCACGGTTCATCGAGCGGAAAAGTCAGTTCCTTTACGCTATCAATTTGATAGAATCGAAACTAGCATACCGAGCTAAAAATTTAAGTACAAAAGTGTCCCTTGTTCCTTCGCGTATATATAGTATATATGAAGCGTATATATGATAGAGCGACCCCAGCGAGCGACCAAGTGTCAACTGCAGCTCACGTAGTGCCGCATCGACTCTGTCGCCTGGCAGCTAGGGTAGGACTAGGGAGCACTAGGGGCGGCCCCGTGAGTCAGGCACACTGTGGGCGGGCAGGGCGCGGAGGAGCGGTGCCCGCGGCTGGCGGAGGGGCTCCGCGAGCACTGCCGCCGCGCCGCCAGCCCCCACAACCTGGCGCTGTTCGCGGAGAGCTACGCGCGCCGCACCGACCTGGGCGTGGCGCGCGGGGGGCCCACGCTGCGCGCGCCCGTGCTGGGGCTGGCCGGCGCGCTCAGCCCCGCGCTCGACCACACCGTGGCGCTCAACGCGCGCCTGCAGCCCGCCACCGCCACCTGGATGAAGGTAGGCCTCCGCCGCCGCGTCCGCCGCCACACCCGCCGCCGCAGCGCGCACTGACGCCGGCCGCCGCTCGTTGCAGATCTCGGACGCCGCCATGCCGCTGGAGGAGCAGCCCGCCAAGATCTCGGAGGCCTTCCGCCTGTTCCTGCAGGGGGAGGGCTACGGTGAGCGCTCCCTTGCGACGGTGCCCGGCTCGGGACCTACCGTGTCGCCGTCTCCGGCCTGCTAACGTCGCTCTCCGAACGATTGCAACGTTTATCTGATACGGACCGAGAAACTTCTTAAGAACTCGAACCGCTAGTACTAAGCCGGAAGTACTTTAAGAAATTTCTCGTCCGATCTATGCAAGTATGTTCGTGTAGTGCTATTCCCAGCTATGTTTTTTGTTGCCGTACAAAGGTTAGTTTGAAAATTTGTTTTCTGCTAGTGTGCTATTTTAGTTTATTTCTGCCGAGTTTTAGTTGATCGCACGCGAAGCGTAATTCTGAATTTTCTACATTAATAATTCGGGTAACATCTGATATTTTCCATATTATATAAAATCACATCCACTATGACGCTGCCACGATAAATATTTTTACAAGTATCGTATTCCAATTAGACGGTTCATATAAATTACTTCGAAGTCCAATTGTAGTTACCGAATACAAATTATAAAAAGTTTCCGACACTATATTAGACTGAGGCTATTCGGCAGCCGACCGCCGCCACTCGTGCCACACTCTGACCCGCTATCGCGCCGCCCGGCGGTGGAATCTTTGCCCGTTCGTACTAAATGTCGAATTTATTATTAAATAGCGAAATAAGTGTCACCCCGTTCGCTTTTCATACAATTTATTTTAAAATTTAGGGGAAGTGTTTTTTCCATATCGTATACGGACACGACATTCTGCTCAAAGTTTGCTCAGGAATGCTATAATTAAAACTTAGGTAGAGTACGTTGTCACTTCGACTGAACGACCAAAGTAATTCGGAGAGTCGTAGCGAGCGCCGCGTGTGCCGTGCTCGAACTGACGAGTCCTTCTTCGTAGCCGTGCTGGCTCTACACAAGGTAGGCGCCGCGCGGCGCGAGCGGCACTAACGGCACTAGCGGCATTAGCGGCACTAGCGGCACTAGCCAGCCAGCCCCGCGCTGCACGTGTGAGTTTTTATTTTACCTCGCCTCCTAATGCACCCGCTCGGACTGCGCGTAACATCGACTTTTGCGTTCGTACTGGATGCGCACGCACACCGACCGAACCGGACGGCCCCGCAGCCGTAGAACACATTGTCAAAACCTGTCGTTACCGTCATTACCATTACATTAGCTTATAACGCACCGCTTTCGATTTATGTTTGTTTAAACTGCTTTCGCTTTCGATGTGTATTTATATTTGCATATTAAATAGATTAAATCGGAAATTAGTGATTATTTTAATGTAACGAACGTATCGATACGATGTACGTGCGCTGTACGTGCGGTGTTGGTGCGCAGTGGCGCCGCTGTCGCCGACCAAGCTCGTGGCGTTCCGGCGGCTGTCGGACGCGGACCGGCGCCGCGCGTGCCGCCTCTCGCCCGTCATCCGCATCACCGAGAACCCCATCTCCGAGGCCGTGGCCTGCTAGAGGAGCCTGCCGCAACGCCCCGCCACACGACGCTCCCCCACCCCGCCGCAACCACAACCCTGCCCCCCACCACGCGCACGTTATCGATGCCGTCGTTCGATCCCAGCTGGTCCTAACTGAATTTATTTTGCAATTTGACAACGAACACGATCGAACTTAAACGATTTACGTCAATTATTATATATTTTACTTCGCTGTATGTCATTTTACGTTAAGGGTCCGACGAATGCGCTCGCGGCGCACTACCGCTCGGTGTCGCTGTTATGCTGGTAGATAAGTTATCTTAGTTCGATTTTAAGCATTCAACATTCCCTTTCGCGAAGAAACCGTAGGCGTGTACGTGGAAGAGCCGCTCTACCGGCTCGCGTCGTCGACTGGTGCTCTGCTGTGTGCTTAGTGCGAGTTATTTCAACCTACTCGATCACGTTAGCGCAACGCCAATTTGTATGACGCTGCAACAGCGACATCTAGCGACCACTGTTCCATACAGTTTGTGGTTACGCTAACGCGATCGAGTCGGTTAAGAAAACTACTAAGTACACTGATCGACTCCGAGCGAAGTTTTCATATATTATATACTATTCGTTCAACGTTGAGTGTACTCGGCACTCGCATTAGTCCCCCGCGCCCCGGCGAGGTAGCCGTTAACGCTTCGTAGGTTTACGACATATTTGTAAAACAGTAATCATTAGACGCTCAACATTGGGCGATGTGATTTATTTTATAATAGCTTTAAGTTGATTTATGTAATTGGATTACTACATTAAAGTGAATTTATAATACGCTGTGTTTATGTTACGAACCACGGCCCCTGGTGGGTGCAACTACCCTGCAATCAGCGCACGATCACCTCTATGGTGAAATCGTTTTACGACCAAAGACTACAGTGTTTATGACTGATATGTTGTAGCCGCCTATCTATATCTATCGTATATAAGGGGAAATATGAAAGTTGCGCCCGTTATAGAAAAGATGAGAGGTGCAAGATTGGGATGGTATGGACATGTAATGAGGAGGGATGAAAATCATGTGACTAAACGAGTGTTGGATATGAATGTGGATAGATATGTGACTAGAGGGAGGGCTGAAAAGAGATGGTTGGAATGTGTGAAGTATGACATGCATATAAAAGGAGTAGCGCCAGAGTTGAAGAATGATTGAAGAGAATGGAAGAGGAAAACATGTTGTACCGACCCCACTTAGAGTGGGATAAGGGTAGGAGAAAGAAGATGTTGTAGCCGCATCACCGAGCATCCCTCGCCGTCCACGACCCTTTGCAATTAGCAATCTCACAGAACGAAACCCACAGTTCGCGAGCTGATCGCATGTGATCTTAAAACTAACAATGGACAACTAAATGCGCCAATTGCAGGCATTTTCTTAGATTCCAAACGGTATTAAGAGTCCGTTACTGAATCGATATTGGGATTCTCCTGTTCTCAAGCAGATAAACCAAATTATATTGATATGTTTAAAGTGAGATGTTGCCGCAAATGTATCGACAAGTTCGTCCTGCGAACAGCAGGCCTACCGTGTACTCTTATTGCGACTCAACTGAAGACGTAACTCACTGTAACCATAATTAATATAAATGTTAAGGTTTACTTAAATAATAAGACTTCAGTCCAAGCTAGTTAGTATATTTTAAAACGACGATGTTTTTCATTTAGACTAATTCAATAAATAAGAAACAATTTTTCAAAAGTTAACTCATTTATTCTCTTTCAACAATTCAGCACATCATGACAGCGACAATGATTTTTATATTATCGACTAACTATATGTAGGAGGTTGTATAAAACACGTCATAACAATATATATTACTTTTGGCGTTAAGAACAAGATCGCTTTCACGAAAACTGTTTTAAGTTAAACACAACGATATATTGCTACATCATCCAGATCGTGGTCATTGATTAGTGTATCCATTACTTAAAATATATTTTTTATTCTCCAACACGATCCCGTTATTGCACATCCGGCCCGCGGGACTTACTGAACTAGTTTTGGTTATAGGAGCTGTCATGTCTGAACGGACAAAAGTCCCTAAAATTAAAGATAATAAAAAATAAATTTTGGTTATCACAAAGGCTAATTGACCGTTGTGATAATTTTTTCCTCGTAGAATAGTTAAGTTAAAATTTAACGTTCAATTTTATCGTTGCCTTTACTGTTAGTTTGGCCGGGGCCGGTCTAAACTCTGTTACTCGTATAAATTTTACTCTAACGGTGGTCCAACGAATGTGCCACCATCTTGCGATTCAAAAACAGAGAATATTATATTTCCTTCCTAAGCATATTTTATATTATTTCCGTTAGAATTTGTTACACTTTATATATCACGTTAATTTAATAATACGGTTTACATAGATATATATGGAAACATTGGTTGACAATGTTGTGATGTAGGATACTATTTTTTAATTATTTCTGTCAGGCAGTGCAACGCTTCCGGGGCAGTAGTAGCTTCTTTAACAAGAATTGACTACTCAAAGCACACGAGCGACAACTGTAGGTAATTAAAATTAACCGCATTATAAATGACTGAAACACGAAATCTCTTTCCCGTCGATTATGAAGTGTAGGCTGCTTCTTATAAGAGACCTGCTGAGGAGACTTTCTAATGCAAGAAATACTTAGTGTTAGGCTCATCCCTTCTGTTTCAGAGTGCAGCCATAAACTTGTTATAACGCATTTTATGCGATGCTTTCAACTGCAATTAACTAAATTTACACGACACAACCCCTAACATAAGCCTACAAGTGATCGATCGATACAAAACACATTTACAAAATTACATTACAGTAAGCCCACCATGAACTTTTAGAAAACGATTCTATTCAAAGTCGGTACCTAAACCCAACCGCTTTCTTTTCGTACCATGAAGTATGTTTCAAAAGGACAACGTAATATGAACTACAGATAACTCTGTCTCTTTTACACAAATGTTTTTAGGACGCATTCCGAACAATCATTCGGCAACGACTTAAAGTGTTCGGCTTTAAGACGTCATGGTATGAGAAAGCAAAATAATTTAGTTTACGTCTTGAATTGAATCGCAATAACAGTTCATGGTAGGCCTGCAGTAGGTTTGGTGGTTTCACAAACGTAACGTATTACACGGGATTCTTTCACTTAAAGGTAACGATATATCATTTACTTTATACAATATAATATACAATTATACCTAGTCTGCATCAGAATGTCAGTTAGCCGTAACCGCGTGGCTCCGGGACATTACACGAGTACTGAGTCCGGATGAAAACTGTGACTATACAGTGCGAGAGATGTTTCTGGTCGGTTCTAGTCACGATCACGATTTTAGAGGTATTATAGTTTATTATAACTTTAAACAATTTAAATAAATCGGTTACAAATGAGACGCTTCGCACTATGATATACAATACAATATACATTTCATAGTAAACAGATATAGCAATATTGCATATACACAGACAGTCACGATATATAATTGTTTCTTATTTCTTACTTTCTACTAACATACGTGCCTGCGGGCGCCGCGACCAGTGCCGCTCGTCTCCCACCCGACGAAACTTAGTTCGTTCAGTAATTAAGTTTGAATATTAAAGATATTAGTAAAAATATATGTTTTTATCATTTGACATCATGAGTGCATAACGTGCACGTGCTTTATGGTTTATATTGATATTCATACCAGCGTCGGATGTTGTTTCGCACGAGATCCAATCGAATCACTCAAAACAAAATATGCCTCAAATAGGTTTTTCCCACCCTAGATTTCCCAATAATGGAAAAAAAGTTTATTAGAATGAAAGCACTCAGTCTCGATCCGGAAATATATTATTGTCTTCGGTTGTTTTTACAAAAGCAAAAACTAAGTAAAGTCGGACCCACGAGGTTGCAGTTTGCAACACCACCAATAATTACATATTTTTCTTGTTAGTATACTTTCTTTACTTCGTTAATACATTGCCAACCTTAAGGCAGAACACCTGATGTATAATTTGTCTGGAAGCAAAACGCGAGGCCCTAAAATAACGCGCGGTTCTCCGGAATTAAAGACTATTTGAATATCGGACCCTCACCCCGTAAGGCTGCGGCCTGCGCGCTCCGACAATTTGTATAACAACTATAGAGTTGTTATACAAATTGTATTATATAGGCAACGCTATACTCAATGCAACTGTAATCCTTATTGAGTGCGGGAACTATGCTCGCGGCTCCTGACATTGCCCGGACTTCATCTATAACTATCAAACGTGGCATACATTGCGGTATTACTGTTTTTTATTCTCCAGTACCCGGCCGGTCGGCGGTCGCCCGCCACACATACATACATACAAATGAAACTCGATTATTGATAAGTGAACGACGCAAGGCCGTCGAGCTGAAGGGCGGCGCGGCGGCCTCAGCGCGAGAACACGATCAGCAGGATGATGGCGATCACGATGATGAGGATTACGGTCAAGTAGATCTTCTTCTTCTGCAGCTTGTTCTGGAACGAGATAACGGAGCATGAGCGGAGGGCGGGGGCGGCGGCGGGGGCGCGCGGCGCCTACCTTGTAGGTGGCGGCCGAGGCCAGCTCGCTGGTGGCGGACTCCACGCTCTGCGTGGCGTACTCGACGCTCGACTCGATGGAATTCACAATGGAGGCCTGATCGTGGATCATGGTGCCCAGGTCCTTGAAGATTAAGTTCACGTCCACGATGTCGGCCTGCAACAGGGCGCGGGTCATTCAGGGTCGGTCGGGGCTACTCGGGGCCGGCGGGGCCGCGCGGGCGCTCCTACCTCCAGCTGGCGCACGTCCCGTTCGCGCTGCTCCAGCTCGTGCAGCTCTTGCAGCTCTCGGGCGGCCTGCGCCTGCCCCATGCCCACGGCGTGCAGCTCCACGGCGCCCGGCGCCGGCGGCTCTGCGGACGACTACCGTTAGCGGCGCGAGGGACGCCCGCGGGCGCTGCGCCCTGCACACTCACCGTTCACGGCGAAAGGGTCTCCGACGGTCACGGTCTGCGCCCTCGCTTTGCGGACGTCTTCTTTGGTCTTCTGCGCGGCCACTTTCTGGGTGGCCTGTTGCGAACGTTGCAAATATATTAATTTAGCACAAATTTTTATCAAAGTAACGAGAGCGTCGTGCGTTCTTTTATTTCTGCACTTATAAATTCGATGACTGAAAGAATTATTATAAATCAATAATATTGAGTAAAGCGAAATGATCAGTAGGAAAAAGATTTGAAGATATCTGAAAATTACGCAAGAAATCTGTAGATTGTCGATTCTCAATATTGCTATTGGCGCGCAGATCGGAGATCGATACGTAGATCGCCATCGATCGAAGATCGAAATCAATCTTGTATTACGGATACATTATTGATTTTGGCCCTTAGACTCGTTACCCTCACAAGGGTAACTGCTTCCGGTGAGGGACCGACTTGCCGACTGTATATGATTGCAACGCGTAATAAACGCAAGCTGCACCCAACTCCCTCACTTGACTCCATTTATATTACCAGCAACACGTTCATCAGTGCACGTCGTCTCTATCAAGGGGGAAATTCTACTGTGCAGACAAGGCGAAGGCTTCATCATATATGACGCTTAAAGACAGTATTTTATCTTGTTCAAATGTGTCGATAATCTATCTGAATACATGTATACAATGGAAACGGTTATGCACCTTCGCAAGTGATTAATTTGTATTATTTAACTAATCAAATAATGCGCCCTCACTAAAATGCCGATAATATTAATGACCTCTCGACACCGACCTCGTCCGTAACGAGCTTGACGGTAACAATATCGTGATTATCAAGTATGACCTAAAATGACGCTTAGCGGCCGCACTCATTAAATGCACAAAGTGGGAACGTTCCGCAAGCCAATCGCGATCCTACAGGAGCCTGATACTTCTCTGGCAGTGGCCCGCGATATCGACCTGGAACGCGTTGAGGGTGGCCATGTACTCGTCGCGCAGGCGGTCGCGGGCGAGCGCGCTGGCGGGCGCGTCCACCGGCAGCTTCATCAGCTCCATCATCAGCGCGGACGTGTCCTTCGCCAACTGCTGCGTGTAATTCTGGATCTGGCGCCTGTAACCATCCGAGCTGATAGATCACCACACAGTCGTTCCGTTCCCCCAAACCAGTTGACGATAAACATTGTAAAGTAATCTTACTAAGATTTATGCTGTATCGACACAGCACAACCAAATAAATAAAATACTTACATAATTTATAGAATTAGGCGTTACTTTGCGGAGATCCATAATACAAAAGTAATAATAAAATTATTTTGCTATAATCCGCGATACAGTAAATAGAAAATTTATATAGTGTTAAATGTATAAATGGACTATCCGTATTATCATACCCGATACGTGCAGGATTCGTAAAAACACATGCACAATCCTCCACCACTTCCACCACAATACATAAGCACTACACACGTTCACTATCACAAACTCAACAATCGTTTCGCCCCGCAACCGAAGCATCATCAGGAGATAGACTCCACGACAAAATCGCAAAGCCTAATAAAATACCACATTGTTGGAAATACTATGCGCTAATAATTATCTCGATAAGAATGTTTAGCATCCACAGCTTTGTAACGCTATTGCAAAATGCAACACCAGTTTAAAAGATAATCATCATTCTCCTGCCCTTATCCCACTCTATGTGGGGTTGGCACAGTGGTGGAGGTTTGTGTATGTATTTTTACGAATCCTGCATGTAACGTGTATGAAAAACGGATAGTCCATTATACATTTAGCACTATATATATTTTCTTTTACTGTAACACGGATAATATTTTTTTTATTACTTTTGTATTATGGATCTCCGCAAAGTAACGCCTAATTCTATAAATTAATGAATAAATAAATAAATAATAAATAAATTTGTGTCAAAAAAATTTATTAATGTTATAAAATGATGTAATGAACCTGTAACAAGCAGCAATTAAAACAGCAGTATGGACACATGTAACACAAATATGAGAACAAAATGGTGAATTATCATACCCTTATTATGTTTATAATATAGTAAAAATCTTATGACATCTCAACTGATACATGGTATTTACAAAACAGTGGCTTGCAGACAAACAAATATTAGTATTGGGTCAGAAAGCCTACAGGGTCAGTGTTTACTGACTCAACTAAACTCTGACCATGAAAGTACCAAGAATGTATTTATAGAACTGTGTAGCATATATCCAAAAGACATTGCTTAAACAGCATATCAAACATTTTTGATTGCTAATTGCAATTAATTTTATATTATGTGCTCATACTTATTTTTATGACCTCTTTTTGACAATATTTTTTCATTACTTCTTATATGCTACTAAGCCTAGTAAAGTTATAAATAAATAAATATAAATATATGGGACACTTACATACACGGTCGTCCGTCCCCAAAGTAAGAACTTAATACTTGTGTTATGGGTGACGGACAACTGGTAGATATACTACATACATAATTTTGAATACATACTTAAATACAAATACACACCCAGGCTCGAAGAACCAACAAATTGTTTATAGAAAATGTTGGCCCTCAGCGGGAATCGAACCCGCGACCCGTGGAGCTGAAGGCACGGTCACTATCGACTGCGCCAACGGGCCAGTCAAAGTTAATTGAAACCTAGTAAAGTTAATATTCAAATCTATTTAATGTTACATTTTTTAAACTATGGATCTAATAAAGAGATTTAATTGTTATTGTAACAAAGTTTTAGTAACAATAACTTACAATCGATTTTTTAGCTCTTGAGAATCTTGTGGTGTCTGCAGTTGGCTGGTCATCTTCGACATTGCGGTAACTGTGGTCAGATACATAGCATAATATCATATAATGAAGCCTGAAACATATGGTTTTGTCTATTTGTCCTGATTCATATAATTGCAACAAGGCAGCTAAATCCCAATAGCAGCTTGCATGACCACATGCTTTGCTATAAAGTCAGAGTAATGGTCCTAGGTGATGGAAGGTGACTTAAATCAACTATGCACCAGTAACTTTGGGGACAGCTTAAAGGCTATTGATATCAAAAGCATAAATATTAAAAATTATAAAAGAAAATTTTAATTAAAAAAAATATTTTACAAATGCAGTTTTATTTCAATGACTTTATTGTAAACACTCCTGAGTAAATAAATAAATACACAGGGCACCAAAACTGAGTGGTGAGCGACACTTGAAGGTAAGATGCAAAAGTGAGGATTCCATCTAACCCAGTAAAAAAGTAAACCCAGTAATTATTGTTATGAGGGGGTATGTAACTTTTATTCCTGTAAAGCATTTACTTGAATGAAAATTTAACAATAAATATGTCAGGATGCAGTATAAGATAAATTTTTTAGCAATTTCTGCTTCCAGGGATTGAAATTTAGAGTAGAATACTAGACTCTTAAATCAAAATAAATGTAAGCAGAATCATTTGCATTTTATCTTTCAATCTTAGTGATTTTTTAAATGTTTTATTATTTCTGTATGTGACCTGTTGCTATCTCCCATTCTGTACGAAAACTTGCCCTGTCCTTTAAGAGGGCAACTGCAGCCTATATCTACCATGCTGCTCCAATGTGGATTGGCAGTTTTGACATATCCCAGAAATGGCCTAAGGATATGTGGATTTTTATTTGTTTATTTTGTCCATGTTTTGCTTCACTAAACATTACATGATGAATTCTAAATATCAAATAAGTAAATTAGTTTAGATCATGAAAACTCAAAACTGCCCATCTGGAGCATTGAACTACACATAAGTGTTAGACTTCAATTTATATTTGTCATATGCTGGCAATCTACTATGTACATTTCATTATGTATACTGTAATCTTTGTATGTACAGACTGAAGTTACACATTTGCTAGTGGATTGAACAAAAAAGGTTTTATAGTTATCTCATTTCTAGACAAGTAGACTTAATGATGTGATAGGAGTTCAAAGAGTTATGATAATTTTCAGAAACTTACCATTTTGTGAAAACTTCTTAATGTTACTTGCAATAGTTTGACACAAACGTTCAAAGTTTTCATTAGATTCATGTGATGCACCTCTCTGATACGACGCCTCCATTGTAACGCTGCAAAACATGCAATTATTTGGTAATTGAAAACTTCTCGTTTAACTTAACTTTTTTAATAAAAGTTTCAAGGGATATTTATTAAAAGGAGGTAATAGTATAAGTATTTACCTACTGTTTACTATCACTCAGGTACCTTTAATCAAATTAATGCTGATATGGTTCTTTTATGATGTCTACTATTGCGCGTGAAAAAATCTGCTTCATCAAGCCGCTTCAATTAAGTTCTTAAAGACGGCAGATCAAGATAAGAAAATAATTATTTATACCGTCGCACTGTTTTCTTAAATTTTAATGAGGTAAAAGAATTTATAATCAACTTTAAACAAAATCAAACGACTGACAATAGAGTATAGACAACCGACAGCTTGCAATTAATCTATGGTTGCAAGTTACAACCAACATCAACACTGATCAACACTCTTTTAGTTAGTAGACTATGGCAAACACTTTAGTTGATTTTAATGTAATCTAAATTTTTTCTCTATAATGAACAAACGAATATCACAGAAAAACCTAATGATAGAGGGTATCATAGATTAATTAAAATAGTGGGTATCGCAAACTAAACATACCTTAAATTAAAATAATGGATACTCTATTCCACTTACTACATAACATAATAACCATTACTTTAGTTGATTTAGATCAAATATTAGCTTTGTTATCTTTGTAATATGTATTATGTTTCATCTTGTAATTCATGATCTATGAACAAATGTACATGTATCTATTTTGATATTTAACAATCGAGTAGTGTTACCAACCCGACTATTTTAACAGTAAAATTGTTGTTTTCAGATTGATTGTCTGTTTTATGCCAAATTTTTCAACCTGGAAAATGCAATGATACTAAATGACAGTATGTACTCTCATAAGGGCTAGAGGGAATTTCCCAAAATGTAAGTGATTAAAAGTTATCACATTGGGGAGTCAATATCACTTCACATTTTACGGTGGGTGACAAAATTACGAGAGTTCTGTTGCCCGAAATACATGAAATAGTTTGGACAGAACTTCGTATACTCAAACTTATCAAACAGTGAGACTAATTAACTTTAACAACAGTACCGAAGTTAACCAAATCGTTTAAAACCAAATAAACGTTAAACAAATCAGACTTATACCGACTCTTTCGCGCAGGCGTAATCTGTCTCAAATTCAACGACGCAGTTGTGAAGCGGGAACGAATAAACAACTAGGTACTAATCGAAATAACAGGCTTCCTACTAATACGTTTGGTTGCTACACAGTCAACTTTTATCCAGGGGAAAATCCCAGTGCAAGAATTACAGCTACAGGCTAAACCCTTATTTAAACATTTGCCGTTGCGAAAAATATATGTCGATGGAATTGTGCCAAATTTGGTACAAAGTGCCGATTGATGCCGATTGAGCCGATTGAGCCACATAGAGAAATGAATGAATAATTTAACAATTTTGTCATGATTATGATTTTTAAAAGGAAAATGAGTTTGAAAATACTGGAGATGCCTCCCTTATCTTTAGGATGGAAGTGGAATAATCATTAATAGTCTTCGATCCTTGTTTTTTAATAATAATTCCCGCCCGGTGACGCTGTAAAAGCCATTAGGGCTAACAGCATACAATCAGTTCAAAAAAAAATGTTTTTTAATAACTGGTATCAATATTATAATTTATTAAATTATGTGACTCCACGTTAATAATAAAAGTATATTATTGTTATCATTACATGAGTATTAATTTTGCCTTCTTACTTTATTATAATTATTATATTTATACCTTCTTACTTTCCTACCATTCATACTGTTTTTTTTTATTGTGGCTGGGTTTTATAATTTCATGAGGTTGGCTACACTGGAGTCGATGTCGTTTATTGATCAGACGATGTACATACATATACTTTGATATTTATCTGCGTCATTCGCCTCGGTGTCTACTGTCGGTGCGGACCGTTTAAAAAGATTTAATTAATATATTTTAGAATTTGATTAATATCACTTTCAATTGTATTTAAATAACTTTCGAACATACAATCAGCGGTATTGTGACCTGTGTAGGAATATATTTTATTAATAAACTAAGCTATTATACACGGTGTGAACTGAAATTTCGATCGTCAAAATGGACGAGTACTGCAAAGTGTCCAATAAAATCGATACAGTAAATTAGACATAATAAAGAGGTAGAGTTTGTGCTGCGTGATTATATATATGCTGAGCTTGGCTTTTTGAGCGCGGCGTCATTAGTTATTGTTTTTTTCATTTTTATATAAGAAAACGCGACACAGTTTACAAATAATGGATCCTTCTGTATATTTGCAATACTCTCCTCCCAACGGGCTGCCGCAGGAGTCCAAGTTGGCGACCTACATGGTAGGTATTTTCAATTTATTGAATTTGAATTAGTTGGAGTATAAATAAGCATCTTCTGACTAATGTAATATTCTAGAACCGATCTTCGTCGACGCCGACCAGGTCTCTCAACCAGGCTATGGGCAGTCTCACGCTAGAATCGTCACCGACTGCTATTAAGAAGGTATGATATTCTGTCTTGTTAAAGTAGTGTTATATATATATATACTTTTTGCTTATTTAATACATTGTTTATTTATATTTTCAGTTATATGTAGGTAGGTACGAATATTTCAATAAGCAGTGATTTTTTCGTATAGATGTGAATATTTACAGTTAACAAATTGAGTTGCATTGCATAAATTTAATATGGGAGTAAGCACAGTAAAATCAGACAAAAATTTGTGGTACTTCAGTTTTAGAGCAAACCCTGGCAAATGATAAAAAAAAATTATGTGACCTAGTTGTTAAACAAAAGCTGAGTTTTTTTTTGTTAAGAAATTTAATATGTTCTTGGGTATCTTTGAAACATTACTTAAATTAATAACTTGTCCTATACATATACCATACTACTATGTATCCATGTGATTTCAATGCTTTGTTGTTTGCTTGTGCAACAAGACTAATAGCTAGGTATTGATAAGATTTACATATTTTTATTGATATTTTGTTGCTATATAGAAACATAAACTTTAATAGGTTTTCAATGCAAATAGTAATGAAGTAATGTTTAAGTGTCCGGCATAGCTTTTAGCTATGGAACTTTTACTCTGTAAAATTCTATGTTAATAACCAAATTAAGCAATATGGTTTGGATTGAAATGTCGCCTACATCACTGCTATCTGTTGGTAGTATTTGAGACATCTTAAATTTATATATAAATTTTTTCGACGAATCATGAGGGGCACAGTACAAGCTTTCTGAAACAACTCATTACCATAATCTGTCGTTTAATCTATTAACATTTTTTACTGACATCTTCTTATCTGTAGCGGCTCGGGCTGTGCCCACACTGTCGCACAACACTTAACTCAATGTCAATCATATAATAGAGCACTGCTATCTTACAGTGCATTGTGCAGGAATTTCTATCCATCAGCAGTTTTGCATATTGATGACTTATATTTCTTTTCCTTAGCCAATCATGCCACATCCTCTGCAACCGCAGGTAATTATTTTAATTACAAACTTATTAGTTTTAATTTGGGCACAATTACTAGAAAAAGTGTAGTTCCCAGAGCCTCTGTGTCCATCAAATATACATAATAGGGAGATAAGTGTTAGAGTGCAATACTAAATAGTTTTATTTTCTGTGACTGTTATATATGATTAACAATACATTTTTGAATATTTGCATTTTTTAAATATAGGAATATATAAAACAGTATGCGGATGGAAGAATCCTACAATCAGTTTAAAAAAATCACTAAATTTGAGTTGTAGTGACCTAAAGCATCATAAATTTTGAAAAGGGCTCTTAATGAAAGCAGTGATTAAATGGCTGAATAAAACTAGAAATTTTAGAACTAGCATTCTTTTTGAATATGGATGCGAAAGTGGTGGTGTACGATGAGGCGAGCCGACCAGGCGCCGTCGTCAACGAATATGAGAACAGATACTATTAGCCGACCGATCATTTATATCGTAAAAAATAGTCTTTAGTTGTTAATAATAACTTTTGTGTGTGAAATCGTACCATTGATCTATTGTGTTTTGTCCGCACAGACGATCATCGGTCACCCGCCGCCGCCGCAGGTAAATCATTTAAATATCTGTTTGATGAGTTAAATGTAATAAATAAACGAATTGCGAGCTTGTTATCGAAATTGAATTTATGTTCTGTGTAGGTCGCAAGCGATTTGAAGAGTTCAACCGATCAGTCTAGATCACCTGCTAGACTTAAGTATTTAACAAAATGTGCGCCGAAACATTAGAATAGAACTTGTTACAGTAGATATAACTGAAACATCCGCTAACTTGATCGCGTACTCCGAAATGAATTTTATGCTGTTAGCTGCTAAATATAGTGATATTTTCCAACTTGACTGAGTTAAGTTGCGTTTAAGTTATTTTTAAGGTATCTTTAGACAAGTTAAGTTAGTTGTAATATGTACATAAAGTGGTCCAAATCGGCAGTCACCAGCGAGCCAGCAGGTCGTTCAACTTTTAATTAAAGCAGACGGCCGCCTGTTTTCCTCTCGCTGTTATACTGATAATATTGTATGGCACACCACTATGGACATACTTAATTAGAGTTCGAGTAGAGCGGCTTCTAACTCGCACGACCTTCGCGTTCGGAGCCGCCTGCTCGGTGCGCACACAAATTACTTATTATCACTTATATTGTTGGATGCTGCAGATCATCGCGCACATGCCACCGCCCCAGGTAAATATATATATATTGATTTTATTCCTTAACAAATTACTATAAAAAGCTGCACGATTTAGCAAAAGGCGAAATATCCGTGGGCTTGCATTCAATGGAACACAGGTTGTATATGTTGTAGCGCGAAATCAGCGGATCTCATATATCCGAAATAGATTAAACGTATAACCACTCGCTAATTAATACGCAAACCTGTAAGACGTATCCTAATAAATTTATCTTCACCTGCCTTCTTTAATTTCGCTCCACATCAAAAGAAGTAACAGCAACCAAATAGTACCTACGCAACACTGGTGACCCCCACTGAAGAACACAAAAATAGAAAATGACTTCTCCAACGACTCAAGTCAGCCAATCGGTGAATATTGTGAAAACAGCAGACCTGGCAAGCATAACTGTTTCTTCAAGAAATCCTGACTTCTGGGGCGACCAACCACGTTTATGGTTTGTGCAATGTGAAGCTATTTTAGCACCGCAAAAATTGGAACGAAATTTAACTTGATCGTAGCCAAATCGGGCAACGAATGTATTAAGCCAGTATCGGACATTTTGTTTAATCCACCACAGGGCCGAAAATATGAAACTTTGAAAAACGTTTATTGACTGTCTACGAAGAATCAGAAAGCCAGCAATTGCAAAAATTACTTAGTGCAATGGAACTAGGTGATCAAAAGCCTTCCCAACTTTTACGCTGCATGCGAGATTTGGCGCGAGGAAAAAGGACGGATGAGACTCTCTGCTTGATGTGGCAAGGACACTTACCTTCAGCAGTACGAGTAGTTTTAGCAGTCTGTGAAGTAAAAGACCTGGAAAACCTGGGAGCTATTGCAGACAAAGTGATGGAGACTACTCAACCCATGCACATAGCTGAGATACAACCTTCTTCTAGAGATCATTATTTAATATTATCGGGAATCGCAGAATTAAGCCTTCGAAAACAACACCAAAATAGTGAAGAGCCCGGCACCGTAACACGATCACGACGCATCATCAAGTCTGTGGTTCGGTTTACTTGTGCATAACTGCTAGACAATCGTAATTCGAAACTCTTAACGTGCATTAACAAGTGATAGTATAAACATATAGTTAAGTGTTTTTTTGCAATAGTGTTATATTCTGATAATTTTGATAGATTTTGTTTTATATTTTATATAATTATGTATAATATTTTTAAACATTAATTTTTTACCCCTTTTACATAGTTTAATATTTTTATATATCACAATTTCATATTATTTTGTTATATTGAATTTTTTTCAAAAAAAAGGGGGAAGTGATGTAGCGTGAAGTCAGCGGATCTCATATATCCGAAATGGATTCAATGTATAACCAGTCGCTAATTAATACGCAAACCTGTAAGACGTATCTCAATAAAATTATCTTCATCTGCCTTCTTTAATTTCGCTCCAGATCAAAAGAAGTAACGACAACCAAATAGTACCTACGCCACATATGTGTTCGAACGACGTGAATTTTTACCACGGGAGTGTGGGTCATACTTCTTATGACCCAAACTCCCGTGATACTTTCGAAAGAATAAAATTTAACATTTCGTTTCTGTTATCGAACGCTGCCATACACGAACGAGGCTAAAATCTCGCAAGACTCGTCTATCTGGCGCGTGCTGTTAGTAGGGTGGTTATTGGCTAAACACTAAAAAAAATATGTACTCGTTCCTCGTACTGATTGATTCATACCCTGCCGGAGATTCATCGGATTAATAGCGAGCGAACAACCTTTCGTGGTCGGATATGGACCGATGAGTACCCAGGTCGTGCGGGCAATCGAAAGCGTGTGTAAAAGGAGGGCCGCTGTCGGGGCTGCTCGTTAAGCTTCGTCATGTACACAGGTGCTCATCGGCGAGTTCGTGCCGATAAACTACTACAGTCCGATGCCCATGATGCCGGAGTCGCCGGGCCACTCGCCGCCCGTCCCGCTCACGCTGCAGCCCGTCGGCCCGCAGGTGCACCAGGTGAGTGCGTCTCGTGGAGTGGTCAGCCAGAGTTTCGGTCGCCGGTGCGGCTAGGGCGGCATCTGCTAGTACGTACCGCGCTACGCGAGGAGTCCCGGTGTAATTTTTCAAAATTCACACGCTTGTATTTTGAAGTTGTGGGTGAACCTTTCGCGACGTAAGAGTCTGACCGTACGGCCGTGAGACGCGAGCGACGTCACTCCGGGGCGCGACTGACGCGGCGGTGTTGTTGCCGACAGGAGAACGTGGGCGGCACCACGTACTTCTACCCGGCCAGCGCGGACGGGCTCGGAGCGCCCGGCGCCATGGGTGAGTGCACGTAGCGCGGCCGCCTCGAGGAGAGACCTGTTGGTTGGTCGACGGAAAGACGGACGTTCACCTAAGTATTTATATATCATTAGTTTAAAGTTGGTAAAATTGGTTGGATTCAAAAATGCTCGATCACGAGTCTACTCGAATAAATAATAATTTGAATTGACAGCATTCAAAACATTGTATCCGTCACCTGACTAAGGTTATACGAGTGTGTTCCACCGCTCGTACTACGCGCCGCGCTTCGACCTCCGTGACCGTCAATTTATTGCCGAGATCGAGTGTTATGTTCAAAATCATAATATATCGTCCGACTTCCTGGAGAAGTTGTTCGGTCGACAATCTTCCCTCGGAGGAACGCACTCGGATCTATCAGGATACCGTACTACCGTAACACTAACAATTAGGAACATTAACTAAGTCTTGCCGTTCGTCGTCCGTCGAATTGAAGCTTCGCGTTTGAACAAAAAGGGTCGAATCGTTAATTCCGGTGTCGTTATTGTTTTTATACGGTAACGCTAATTAAACACTAATTATTTTATTGTATAAAAGTATTATGTGTATATCGTTGTGCCGTCTCGAACGTGCTGACTGTGCTCGCCGTGCGCAGGGCCGGAGGCGTGCGTCGGCGCGGGCTACGTGCCGCAGATGTACGGCGCGCCGCCGCTGCTGGCGCCCGTGCCCGACCCAGGTGAGCTAGTGGTAGAAGTCGCCCTGAGCCTGGATTAGTAGCCCGCTACTACTCCAGGATCGGGGATGATATGAATATTTTGAATTTTTGAATTGAGATCGATAGTACGACAGTGGTGATTGTGTGGTGGGTGAGCTACAAACCGCACTTCCAGAAAATCTGTGCGACGGTAAATATAGGAACCAAATATGCATAATTAGTATATCACAATCACACTACTTTAATACTACGCACTGTCGTGTGCCCGATCTCAACGACCGTTTCGCGCCATAACATAAGTATCATCAATAGATGAGGTCCGGCAAAGCGGTTGCATCCTAAATTTAACATAACTAAGATTTTCATGAAACACTATTTGTCGCAAAATAATACTACGCCGATAGCGTATATAAAATTTTAATCAAACATTTTAGTCTGATTAATATATAATTTTATATAAACCAACTTTAATAGCGGGTCATAACAATATTATCATTACTCGTTTCGTGGTAAACGCCTTTTATACTTATTATAAAACAAAGTCCCAAAAAGCTGTCTGTCTGTATGTAATCGATTATCTCAAAATCTATTGAACGGATCTTTGTACGGTTTTCACCAAAAGATAGTGCAATACTTCTGGATGGTTTAGGTAAATAGTACGTGTCAATTGTGTTGAAGAGATCGCGCAGTTGTTAAAAAACTGGCTGGCTGGGGGGTTTAGTCGCGTGTGTGCATTAGGTTTGATTCCGAGTGTTACGTTCTCTTCGTGCTGGAGGAATGGCCGCGACCTGCACGAGGTTGCGGAATGGATGTCCGTTCCGAAAATATCTGATATTAAACGTTGATATCATATTTCATATAAAGCGAACTCGTGATTTACATATAGTGCTTGTTATGATACGAGATCCCTGCGTACTCGTTTATTTGTTACTATTATATTTTGCCGATGCGAACTGTTTTGTTTTAATATGTTAAAATCAAATTATAAATTGCAATCGCGAAAATCGCACAACATTGCGAAAAATTCAATACATGTTATATAATAAGTGTCGTAATGTCGCGGCGGGGTGGCAGCGTGCCTGATATCATAGGTATGCAGGTGTGAATCCGGATCAATCACGGAGACGGCGAGACGGCTCTCTGCGCCGCCTGCCACCTGAGGGAGCCGCGGCTCGCAATCATTCAATTAATCAATAGAGCCCCGCCCGTCCTATTAGAGCCTGTGGCGATCCGCTCGGGACGCGACGCTGAATGCATGTCAAATACCTATCAGTCCGTTCGGGCCTTATAGCTAATATATCTAATCGACAGCCAAGCGGCCCAACGACCTTTATAAACCCGGATTACTTGTTACGAGCTGTGATAGCCCAGCGGTGAGACTGCGACTCTTTCGAGTTCAAACCCGGGCAGGCACCAATGAGTTTTTCTATTAAAGCTCATGTGTCTAATTGATAATTGCAATTTATCACACGCTTTTCGGTGAAGGAAAACATCGTGAGGAAACCTGCATATCTCTAGTAAATTCTGGAGATATGTGTAAGCTAACAATTCGCATTGGAGCAGCGTGGTAGGTCTTAGCTCCAACCCTTCTCTCCAGAAACGGAGTGAGAAGGCCTATTCCCAGCAGTGGGATTGTAACAGGCCGCTACTTTACGTGTTACTGGAATTGGCAATTCTAAATGGGCTAGTTCCGGTGTGCTCTATACTCTAACAGTACCAGCCCGATAGCCAGCTACGCCCGCTCGCGAACGACTTCCGTTGGTATCTTCTTAGGTGGCATATACATTTTCGTTAGTCATCATTGACGCGATGCATTGCGACAACCGATCCGCCCACCGAGCCTAACTATTGGCTTAAATGGGTTCCGAACTTTTACAGCTGCAAAAGTCGGCAAAAGTCGGCGGATGCTATTCAAAAAAGGTATTAGTGTTTCACGTCGTTCGATGTGTCACCAGCGTTGCGAACTGCGGCCAGGTACAAACACGTACTCGGTAACAAGGGTTGAAGCGTCCCGGCTGCGGCCATTAACTGCCACCCCACAGCACCACCCCACCCGCAGCGTCCTTTGGGCCCCGCCTCCCTGCCCCGCTTGGGTGGTCGCGGGCCGCATCCCACCTCTGTCTGGACCGACACAGCTATTCTATCACACACACGAATACGCCATATTTCTATAGAAAACCGGCTAGCAAGATCATTTCTGGCTTTTTCAAACAAAGCAAAACATCTTTTGACCATGTTACGCAATGAAATGAATCAAGAGGTGAATATACGAATAGCATTTGACAATACTTCACACCAAAAAGAACGCTGCGAGAAAGATGTATCGTGCCGCTCGTCCCTTAACATGAATCAAAACTCTGAAACCGCTAACTTTTCATATAACAATATGATTTGTGACTGCGAAGATAGAGTTGTGAGTATATCTTGTAGCGTACTGACGTGGTTTGAATACTAGATTCAAACCACATCGGTTGAGTGGCGGACAGGGGACGGACGGTAGTAGACACCTTGACAACGATCACCGCCACGACGGTGATGAGACGGTCTAACTGAGGCGTTGTCGTTGACGGCTCGACGACAAATAATGAATTGGAATTTTCAAAATTTCATTTAGAAAAGTTTACTTTCTATCTATGAGTTTCGTAACGATATGATCTGTATCAGCTCAGCACAGCCCCGTCTCAGCCAGATCCGTAGCTTCGACCGCTAAGGAATTTTTCTGGCATTGTACAAAATTGTTTACTAATATATCGCACATCGGATGATAAAGATGCGCGGTCAGGCCAACCGGTTAGCATTATTCCCGTCAAATTAACGACCACTAATTTCACAGCCAATGTACACAAAAATGGCCCACCCGTGCTTGCTTCGCATGGACAATAATATGTGTTAAGATATTTATTCATTTTATATAGTGTAAATCATAATACTGGCTGAATATTTCAGATAGATAAATAAGATATTCATTTGTTGACCCCTAGAGAGAGAGCTTTCCAAATAGCGTATTGTACCTACGTATTTTGTTATACGCCGTTTTACCATAGCCATCCTTAAAACATAGATATATGTCATCGCAAGCTGTTCTGTAGACTGTAGCTGTTCGATCTCCCAAGATCCATGTGTTTGCCACATCACTACACTAGACTTTGTCCACCTTCAATATTTACTGTCATAGTCCAAACAATTTACACAACACAACATCTTAAATTGTACACATCAAACTTCTTCATCTATCACTCTATTCATTGGAAACCTCGTAAACAACGAAAATCCGTACTGCAATTTTTGTTTTGTCACGAATAAATAGTCAAACGGGCGCAATGGGAAAGTTTGTTTTATAATATATTGCGATCACTATAGTCGAGTTCGTACTCTACTCTTTTGCACGCTAGAAGATAAGTGATGCTCTTGCTGCCCGCGAAATCAGAAGACTTTAATACGAATGAATAAGGTGCACCGTGGGCGAGAGAGGTTGGCAATTATGAAAATACATTTTATTTTTATTTTAGCAATAAATACGTTGTTCAGTTATTTATAAATACATAAAGTACTCGAATGGTCGTCTCCAACAGGTCTGGCTGCCACCTACTTCATGCCTGAGACCATCAAGGAGGAAATATTCCAGCGGAACGAAGACGTCTACCTGCAGGCGGATATGGGCCTGTACCCAGGTACGGACGCGACCGAGCGACGCGAGGCTCGAATAGACTCGAGGGTGACGGGGCCGCCTCGGTCACGACACCGCCTGACGACACGGCGCATCAATCCCATGGACGGTCACGAAGCGAGCTATCGCTTAGTGTTCGCTTATGGCGATGACACGATAAAGTATCGATTTGTCTCGACTTATCATGAAGGTCCCCCTTACGTCTAACAGTAGCCGGCTATAGGGCAAGCGGAAGCAACAAGCCGGAGATAAATAGCGATACCGTTGGCCGTTGCAGAGCTGCCGGAGTGTGTCGAGATGTACACGGAGCTGATCCCGCTGGAGGGTGCGGGCGGCGGCGGCGGGCTCCCCACCGCCTTCCGCGCCGCGCACCGTGCCAGCGGTGAGCTGGTGGCGCTGCGGCGGGCGGCGGCCGGCGCGGCGCTGGCTCGCCTGGAGCCCTGGCGGCGCCTGGACCACCCCAACATCGTGCGGCTGCACCGAGCCTTCCCCACGCCCGCCTTCGGAGACCACTGTGGGTAGACGCGCCCCGCGCCCCTCGCGCCTCGTCCGCACGCTCCACGTCCGCTCGCCTCGACCTTTCTTATATTTGGACCTTTGTATGGGACCGAAACCGTTCCATCAATCGAAACGATTTATTTATTTGATTTTCGTAAACGACAACCCCATCGAGTACTGCAATACGAGTGTGCCCACACGGAGAGCGAGCAGCATGCTAGCGGACGAGTACAGCGTGCGGTCCGTCGGGTGTGAGCGCGTAAAATTGTTTAGTTACTGATACTATTATTAATATCGTGCACTGTTTGTGAACGAACGGTACGTACGTAAGTTCCGCTCGTCCCTGACCGGCGCCGCCTGTGATGTGCAGCGGTGCTGCTGGTGTACGACTACCACCCGGCGTGCGTGTCCCTGATGGACGAGTACCTGAGCGGCGGAGCGTCCTCGGGGCCCGAGGCCGGCGCCTTCCACGACCCCTTCTCCTCGGATCCGGACGCGCCGCGTCCGTACACGCACCAGGTGAGCGCAGCGGGGCCAGCCACCCCCGAGACGCCCCCGAAGACGCCCCCCGTCGGCACACCCTGAGGGCGCACCCGTTCGACCGGCCGACAGAAGAACGCGATGCTGCGCGCGGTGGCGTGCGGCGCGCTGCTGCCCGAGGCGGTGCTGTGGAGCGTGCTGGTGCAGCTGACGGCCGCGCTGCGCGCCGTGCACGGGGCCGGCCTGGCCTGCCGCACCCTGGACCCCAGCAAGGTGGTGATGACCGGCTGCCGCGTACGCGTCGCCTGGTGCGGTGTCGGGGACCTGGAGCCGCACGTCGGCCATGCGGACGTCGCCCGGGTGAGCGGAAAATTGGCTCCTGATGCCTCTGTGGATTATATTTCACGACCCGGTATATTTTTGAAGCGATTAGAGATAACAAAAGATAATTATTGTGGGAACTTAAGCCGCATGAATCTTTAGCTGATAGATTTGTTAAACTACGACTTAGTTAACTGATTTATTCAATTGATAATAATTTGATAATGATAGTTAATTGATAACTTAAATTAAGGCGCGATCGCTAATTTCGTTACTGAGTACAAATTTGTCCAATATAAAATATGACATAAAATGCTTACATTTAGTGAACTAGCTTTTTCCCGCGACTTCGTTCGCGTGGACCTGGAATATCCTGTAGCTTCTGTCACTGTCCAACCCTGCACAACAATCAGATCGATGTGGGGAGTTCATTGCAATTCCTCTTGCCATGAATCCGCTACTCGAAACGTCAACATTAAATTGGGTTTCCTTCATTGAAACTTACTTTAAGTAAGTTAATAATAGCTAATAAGCAGAGATATATCATTTGCACTGAAAAAAAACTAACAAAACCATATAAAAATTGTAAAACCTCTCCTAGTGACCAGCATCAGCTTTCGATGTGTCTGTTAATGTGAGAAACTAACGTGGTGGTGGGCCGGCCGGTCCGCCGGGAGCCCACGCACCAGGTGAGAGCGGCGGGCGGTTGCAGGCGCAGCAGGAGGACCTGACCGCGCTGGGCCGGCTCGCGCTGGCGCTGGCCTGCCGCAGCGTGCAGCTCGACAACCTGCCCGCGTGCATGGACCTCGTGGCGCGGACTTACTCGCCGGACCTCAAGAACCTCATCCTGTAAGCCGCGCGCGTCTCGACTCTGACGGACCGATTGAAATAAATATATTTATATTATACTGTACGCGGTGAGTCCACTTCGGTTATTCACAATGTATCACTATTTGAATCGATCCCTGTTCCGGCAGGTATCTGCTGTCTTCGAGTGCACGTCGCTCGGTCACCGATCTGATGCCGATGATTGGAGCTCGGTTCTACACGCAGGTACTGGTGACGACACACCGGCCTGCCGCGCCGACCGATCCGCACACCCGCGGCACGTTCCGAGCCCGGCTCGAATGTTACCGTTAATACGATTTGGCAGATTTTAAATTACGACACACGAACTATCTACAGGGACGGCACGTCGCCGTGCGGGGGGCGGCAGGCCGGACGCAAACTCGTTCAGAAATTTTGAACATAAAAGTAGTTATTGTGAGTTAACCGAGACATAGAGACATGCTATCGCGAACTTTTTTGTAATATTTTTATAGATTACAATTCTCTTCTACATTACTAAATCGTACCGCTGCTAGTTTATGCAACGCACGCGACTAAAGCTCCCAGCACGATCTCTTCAACACATTTCACATAACACCGATATGTACTATTTACCTAAACCACCCGAAAGTATTGCACTAACCTTTGGTGAAAACCGTACAAAGATCCATTCAGTAGATTTTGATAAAATCGTTTACATACAGACAGACAGCTTTTGACTTTGTTTTATATTAAGTAGTCGACGACCACCGTTACAGGTGGAGGCGCTGGAGCGTAGCGCCGACACGTTCGAGGAGCGGCTGGCTCGCGAGGCGGACAACGGGCGGCTGCTGCGGATGCTCGTCAAGCTGGGCGCCATCAACGAGCGGCCCGAGTGAGTGTCGCCCCCCCGGCCCGCGCCGGCTCGCGCCGGCCGCCGCACCCGGCTCACGTCTCCGGCCGTCGCTCCGCAGGCTGAACATGGACGCGACCTGGGCCGAGACGGGCGACCGCTACATGCTGAAGCTGTTCCGAGACTACCTGTTCCACTCGGTGACGCCGGACGGCCGCCCCTGGCTCGACCGCTCGCACCTCGCCTTCGCGCTCAACAACCTGGACGGCGGCACGCACGCCAAGGTGAGCGAGGCCCCCGGGCGCCCGGGGACCGGCGCCCGGGGCCGTAACGAGCGCACGCCCGCAGGTGGTGCTGATGTCGCGCGACGAGCGGAGCGTGCTGGTGGTGTCGTACGCGGAGCTGAAGCACTGCCTGGAGCAGGCCTTCGACGAGGTGATGCAGGCGGCCGCCTCCCCGCAGGCCTAGCTGCCGGCCGTGCCCTCCGCGGTGTTCTACCCGTGCCTCCCGGTGTTCCGTCGTAGCCCGCACTCCCCCCTCCTCCAGTATATCGGTGTGTCCCCCTGGGTCGCGGCGTGGAGCCCTGTGCCACTGTAATGGTATTTCAGTCTAGTAAGTGATCGCGCGTCGTGCGTTTCTATGTTACGATTAGGTTATGTATCCGTGTCGTATATGTGCGAGCCACGCTCGGTAGCGATTCGATTTTTAATCTATGTAGAAATTTAACTTTAAGACACCTCACTTTGAAGGTATTTTATGTAATATGTAAGATAAACTGTATTATCTTGGAACCTAATAAAGTATTAAACCGAACCTTTGTGCCGTTCCGCTCCCCCTCGTCCGTCCCCCGCCGGTCCGGTCATTGTAGCCACAGCAAACCAGGCAAAAACTAATAAAAACATTCTTTATTAATAAACAATAAATACAAAGACGTTTGATACAATAGGCGGCTAATGAGTATGCTGTGGTTGAAAGGTTTGTATTTCAATACCCTTTCGGTGAATTTTAGCTGGTAAAAAATTTATGTAGGCTATACTCTGGTTTGAACCGATTATTTTTATAATTTACTACTGCTTCGAAATGTATTTTGTTACCAAGAAGAACCCGGTATGACACTTGGAAGTGACTTAATATGTTTGTTCTCTATATAATTCTTCAATAGAGGTCAATTGATATCACTACTTTAAAGTATTGATTCTAGCCTTGCACTTGAAAAAAATAACATAAAAATTATAAATTAGGAATCAATATTAGTATGCAGTTTGGTATCCGGCTGCATAGAATAGACCACCCTCATTTCTTATCGAGGTGTCGTTAAAGGCGACTAAGGTAAGTTGACGTTAGGCAGGCAGCCGGTCGTAAAAAGTAGCCAAATCATGTGACAACATGTTTCTAACATGTTGTGCCGACCCAGGATAATGATGAGGAATCAATATTAGTATTATTTAAAGAGATAAGGGGTTGTGGTGAACCAGTCAACATGGCTATAAGTGTACTAGTAACATGAGTGAACGCTGTGCGTTGCCTCAAGTTTGTGCAACGATCTCTTGAATATGTTAGAAACGGACATGCTCAAATAAACCGGAAACGGGGTTATCACGTGATAAAAACCAAAAGTGGAGACTTCATTATGAGTATAAAAAGCAAAGCGGGCCATAGCGAAGTCAGTGTTGCTGTAAAACTTGACCTATACGGTTATAAGTCGTTTATGCGGCTAGGAGTATCCCTTGAAGTCTTCTTGTAAAGCTTGACTTAATCTAGTCTCAAATAGTTAATATTCATGGTAAGAGCAACCACTGAGTTTCTTTCCAGTTCTTCTCAGTGGATAACAGCGTTCCGAACTGGTGGTAGAATCGTCCTGGCGTAATAATTCTAAACTGTTATTAACTTAACCTGTCAATACTTGCCTGTCCATATGTTATAGCAGTTTGATTATCTTTGATGACGTATTATTTGCTAACACATGCCATATGAGAATGTTATAATCCTAAGTGCTGCATCTGATCGTACAAGGAAAAATTCAGGGAAGGCGAAGTATAGGACGAAGGAGAACATCCTGGTTAAAAAACCTTCGCTAGTGGTTTGGCACCCTGTCTTTATTTCGAGTCGCGGCATCAAAAGTTCAGATTGCCTTAAGGATCGCCGAACTTCGCAAGAAGATAGCACCCTAAGAAGAAGAATAATCCTAAGTGAGTTTCCCCCCTCTCTCTTTAATATCTAACAAAGACAACATTGTGGATTAAAAAGCAATTATTTTTTAAAAAGAGGGTATGATATATTCAAATTCTAAATATTATTTTTTCAAGTAAACGTGTAAACAAGTGCTTTTGAATGTTCAAAATCTACTGCTGGTTCGGAAAGCTGTTCCTACCGAGACGACCCAGCGAGAAATTCCGTTGCTTTTTTCATCTTGTACAGGTTAGAGGAGTAGCTTTTTTATTTTCACCACGATTTTTTATCATCTATGTATATAATCTTCAATAGTATAGCAGGCTTTTTTTATCAGTTTCCCTGTAACAGGCTTTTTCAACTGCTGTAGTGGCAAAGATAAAATCGATTGCGGGATTTTATTATAGAATCTTATACCCAAACCAAGAAATGACCTATTTACTTTTGCCAGGCGAAAAGTAGGAACCGCAAGCTTATATCGGTTGCTACTTGGTCTATTATATACATCGGCAATCCTTTTATAATTATCTATATTCTATGCACAAACATTAGAATGCTAAAAAATATACTGTGAAGTAAGAATACCTATTTCCTTAAACTTCTCTTAAGATTCTCGGAGGGAATCACGCGGACTTAAAATTATTGTAAATGCCAGGTGAGTAAATGAGAGGTATGCCTTCACTTTATACTCTTACCATCCTACAAGATAAATAGGGAAATAATTCGTTGAACGCAGAAGAAGCACCCATTTCCATTAAATAAAAGTAGGATCTGTAATAAATATGTGGGACACTTTACACACAATGTCATCCTTCCTCTAATTAACTTTCATACTTGTCTTATGGGTGACAGACAACTGGCAAATATACTACAAATATAATTTTAAATACAAATGAAGAATTTCGAAGAACCAACAAATTGTTTATAGAAAATGGCCCTAGGCGGGTATCGAACTCGTGACCCGCGGAGCTGAAGGCAGGGTGACCACCCTGCGCCTACGGGCAAGTCAACAGACTGGTTATTTCAGAATTTATTAAGTCCTCGAACTTTGAAAACCTCACTGCTCACATAGTAGGTACATAAAAATATAAGTTAAAATAAAACTGCATTCAAATCAAGTACCATAGACAAAAGATTACTAATACAATATAGACGAAGTAGTTGAATATTTATTAGCACAGCACTGATGACATCTTATTTTTGAAGTAAATCGAAATTAAGATAATTGACGATGTAGACCTATCTCATATGTCAAACTATATGAACCGTTCAGTACACACATTGATTAATTCCACTTTTTGAAAAATCTTAGATTTAAGTGTCAATACACTTGGTGTAGTCATAACTTTCCTGAATGATAGAGACTTGTTAGTCTCACAGTCAACACCAATAAACAGCAATATTTTTATGGCTATTGAAAAATAAGTAATTTATTTATTTATCTTTATTAACTCCATACTCTAATGTAATCCTTATTTTGTTGCCTTGCATCAATTCTTTTATTTAAACAGCCGAAGATGCTTCCCCCTCTCAATAATACTTATAATGAAATCACATCGACAAGCAAAAAGTGTTATGCAAAAGATACTCAGTACCTATAACATGGATCTGGCACGCTGATTGTTACTACTTCACCATTATTACACGGACTACATATTTTTGTCGTCCTTTCATAATTACTTGTTGTTTTTTTTTAAAGAAATAAATATATGTTCATAAATCAATGTGTATATAAGTGAGACTAATAACAACGTAAGGAGAAAATTAATACGAAATCGCCGTACGTAATATACATGTACCTAAATTGTGAATTCATAAGAATTCACAATTTAGGTACACGTATATTTATAAAAAAAATCCTAAATAGATAGACCATAGATTATACACATAGAAGATAGGCAGTACTCTACATAGACTACTAAGTACTAACTCTTATATTATAATGTATTATCTATACTATCTGAAATAGTACTCCATCAATTTTTATGCAGTTCTATGACATTTATAATCAATACTGAACACTGTGAGCATAGACTACTAACTAAAATAAAGACGACAATGTTTCATACTTTGGCGCGTTAGAATATTAGGAAGAGTGGGAGATGGTGGGAGGTGCGGATACGTACTATAGGTACTAATTATAGTCATTCATAGAAATGTATCTGCCTCTCACCCGTTTCATTCATAAATCCGGAAATAGTCTCAGCTCTGACTCTCTCTAACACATGGAAATTTACTACGCGTAATATATATAACGAATGACGTAAATTCGTAGTAAAATTAGTGATGTACATGTTGTGCTAAAACCGTAACTAGTGATTCCAAAGTTTTATCGATTCGTATTTTTCTGTTACCGATTATTTCAGTTACCGGTTTTCTTCTACATTATAATATTAATCTTAAAATTTAAATAAAACAAAATATTTTAGTAACTTCTTTATTAAATTTATTATTGAATTAAAAAAAATGTTTTAAAAACAGCGCATAGAGATGCAAAAAATTTAACTCAGCATACGTGCTAAAAATTTTTTTTTCCTAAACACGCTAAAAGTATAACAAAAAAACACAAATATAATTTGTACATAGAAAACAGAATAAGCCGACAAAAAGTTATTCAAACAGAGATTTCACAGGCCTCAAACATAGACACGTAAGCGATCATGTATCTTTAAATTGGATTTGTAACTTATTAACAAAAAAAAAGGAATTTTATACATTCACTCGAAACAATTTACAAGATCAATATTTGAAACGATAGATGTCGCTTTTGGTAAATTATAAATATTAGAGTGAGAATGTATGTGCAATCGCATATCACTTATGAACTAATGAACGGGTCTTATCTCTACTTATATTATTTACAATCAAATCAATTAACACCTGAGATTAATACATAGTTAAGAAAGAATGAAATCACGAAATTATAGTATTATTTGAAATAATTATCACGCTTAAACGAAGTATGCTCCATAACTTATTTAACTAAATGGAAACATGTAAAAAAGTACTTTGTAGTAGTAGGCACAAAACACATTATTTTACCATTAAACCATACAAATATCTAATATATAACAACAATATATAAACTTAGTTATAGTTTTCGCACTATTTGATTATGGCGTGATTGCTATCAATATTTTTTTAAACTTTGAAGCAAATAAATCAGTATTATTGAATATCAACTTATAAAAACCTAAACATAAAGTATTTTAAACATTTTCAAGTATATTAATAAAGTATTACAGTATCACAGAGTTAATTCATAGAATATATGTATATAATGTTTATATATATGTTTATATATATGTATATAATGTTTATGTATATGTTTATATAATGAATATATATATATAATGTTTTGCTATACTTTAATATGGCAAAATATATATAAAATACAAGGTACAAATATTCAATTTTATAAAATAAATATTCATTAAAGATATTATTTTGACAACTTCAGTTCAATTTGTATTTCTTCATTTGTCAATTATATTATTGTAATGACATGGTTTTGTTTGTTTACATTAAGTGAAGTATCTACTTATGGAATATAAAAATAATAAAATTTATCCAACAAGAAAACTATATCGCTTTACAAATGTTAAGAATAGGAATTTCAGTTTGCTACTTTTGCCTCATGTATTTCAAATAACCCTACTTCTGATAAAAATTTTACATTTCAATTCCCTTTTTTCAGCTATCTGTAAATTCTTCTAGTAAAAATAATAATATAATTTTTCAAGTAGACTAAACAAATCCTTGACTTAATAAGTCTTTTCTTAAACATATATAATACTGTTCAAAAGACATAAGTTTCTGTGATGGATAATATAATTTCACACATGTGATGTCACTGGCAATATATTCTCTATTTTTTATTAAAGCAATTTAATCAAATCTTTCAATTTTATTAGAAAACAGCGTACTTATAAAAATTTCAAAATTTACAAAATTCAGATTTTTCATTCAAAGAAATATATCGCTTGTGGAATGCAATAGTGGCACTATTAAAAAACACGTCTATCGGAATAGGAATAAAATGTGTAAATGTTAAAGTACACATTCTATTCAGCACCAACACAAGAAGAACTCATGGTTCAATATTAGGCCGTCGTTTCAAACTATAACAATTTTTATACATTTTCCTTAGCAACAAAAACTATAAACCCATTTCAAAAGATCTCAATCAACCAGTCTCAAAATATAATTTTTTGCGATATATCGATGTACCGCACCGGAAATATACGGATTAGATTTGGAACATATTTCTGATGGAATATTAGGTTCTGTAACTATCAAACTTCTGCCTATCACTGAGAATTCCTAACATTTTATCACTATCATCGGCACATTAGCATACAAAGATTTACTGGTACTAATATTATTAACCAATAATGTTTTAAACTACCAAAACAACAAAATTACGATCAGTGCTAGTGTGTCAGCTACCTTATCTATGATTATGAGAAAAAAATCCATGGGCTCCTAGTTAACATCCTTCAAACTTTATATTGTTTGTCAATTTGAATATTATGAATACAATTTTATAGACATTGGTTTGCTTTTTCTTGAGTCTCAAGCATCGAATCGCATTGACTCTGACTTTTACAGCTGAACTTCAAAATTCAGAATGGTTTGAATTTACTGACAAAGAGAAATTTTAGATGTCCACTACTATAATCAGAACAGGTATTTTATGCCAAATTATTATTAATATTGGTGCTAAATAATTGTGATCCAACTGAAGCTTTTCATATATCTTCATCTGCATCATGTGGCTGGTAGATACTTCCCGGCGGAGGATTGTGCAGCTACTGATCCTGTAATGCATATGTATTGTTTAAATAATGTTATGATACTAAAAATAGTGATTGCAAAAGCAATCTTACAGACAATCTTGGCATATAGAATTGACAATATTTTGGTAGATGCAAAACAATAATAAACTTTAATTTTATGTAAGCGCAATTTTATGTAGAAATAAATACTACGTATAACAATTAAGAATTTTCCTTTTATGAAAATTATTCTTAATCTTAGAAAATTTACAGGAAATAAAGTATTATAATAGAAATGTTTAAATATACAATTTGTTATTATAAACTGTACCAATATTATTAATCTAGTATTATTTAAATAAACCAAGAACTTTAATTAGACATTTTATAATAATTAGAATTACGATCTGTATTTTATCCTGTTCTCATAAGAATAACAGGGTTGCTTGCATACTTAATGTTACAGCGAGTTATAAATGTCTATTTTATGAGTTTTATTTAATAAATAAATAGAGAGTGGCTTGTGTACATTAGAACACTCCTAAAATATATATAATATTTTCCTGTTCCTGAAAGAAAATTGAACTCTTTTAACCCTATCTGTTAGTATATAAGCTTCAATTGTTGTGTATTGTGTGTGATGCTTTAACAAATAACAGACAGAAAGATAGATTCTATATTTAAAAATATTAAATAGTGTCCTCAAAATATTTTTATATTGGTCTTTAACTAACAGACTTGACTGTGTCTAGAGTTCTGATATCTAGGTAAAATCTCTACAAGTGATGTTTAGATGTCTTACTTTGCCAGTTTTATATAGACACTATAAATATATATATTTTTTTGTTGTTAAATAGGCGAGCGCTTGACTGTAATCATGCCTCATGGTAAGCAATGATACAGTTTAAGATGGAGCGCGCTTACCTAGAAGATGCCTATTCACTCTTGCCTTAAAGGTACCCATATTGTAAGTATTGGGAAAGATAGATGCCAGGAGAGAATTCCATTCCCTTGCTGTGTGCAACAAAAAAGACGAAGCGAAGCGTTGTGTGCGTCTTCGTGGAATGTCTATGACATAAGGGTGGAACTTCTCCTGGTGCCTAGCGGTGCGATGATTGAACGGCGAAGGTGAAATAAGTTCATGAAGTACCTGGGCACACTCTCCGAAATATATCTTGTAGAAAACCGATAAACAGGCAACTCTGCGCCGGTGTTGCGGACTCTGCAATTTGGCATTTGTCAGGGTCTCATCACCTATGAGTTCCTGGCACGTCGATCCACCGAGTCCAAAGCATCCAATTGGTATTTGGCAGATCCTTCCTACAAATGGCAGCAGAATATTTTAAAATTAATAAAATAGTAGGTATATCTGTGTCTCTTTGTAACTTAAATATCTTTGATTATGTACTGTTAGCAAACCAGGTTTTAAATAAGAAGCTTTCCAAATACTGTAACTCAGCATCATTGTCACATGACAAAAAAGATTAAGAATAATTATCACTAACATATCTTTACATCTGTTCTTATATCACATACTTATATCACTCTAAAAGAGAAATAATTGATTTATACAGTATTTTATTATATCTCAAATCGAATGGCCCACTATATATATCAGCTTCAGATGTACCTAATTTTAAGTGAAAGTGAAATAGCCAGACAGACATACAGGCATTGAATTAATATTTAGTTGCCTTCATCTTGTCATAAAAATTGGGCTAATCTTTTGCTTCATCCCACAAAGCATCAGCATATATAGCCTAGGACGTCATCCCACTGAGTACTCTCTTTGGCAATTACAAGGTTGGTCTGAAAAATATTACACAAAGATTTCAATAAACATGGAACATCGATAGTATCGAAATAACTTTATATTTGACTGGCCCTTTGGCGCAGTGGCTAGTGACCCCGCCTTCAGTTCCGCTGGTCGCGGGTTCGATTCCATCCGAAGCCCAACATCTTTTATAAACAATTTGTTGGGTCTTCGAGCCTGGGTATATATTTGTATTTAAATATGCATTTAAAATTATATATGTAGTATATCTACCAGTTGTCCGTCAGCCATAACTCAATTTTATTATTATTATTAAAGAATTAAAGATTGTCTATAATATATTTTCTCTTACAGAAAAAATAATAAACTATCAATAAATAAATACTTTAAACATAGGATATAACTGATATTGGTTAAGATTCGATTCAATGAACACACAATAAATACTATTATGAAAGGAAATGTTTTAACAATTTTGTATATTTTATTTTAAGATTAAATTTTATAATATTAGTATGTCGAATAAAAAAAAGATTCAGCTTTGAAGTCCCTGCCTAACACCATAGAAACATATTAAAACAGATATTACATTTAGATAAATGTTTCTAATAAAATTGAGGGACATTACCATTAATTTTACTATAAAAGATTTTACTCAAAAAGGCCAGTTCATATATAGTAATCTATATATTTGTAAAAATAAATGTTTGTCTGTATGTTCCTTATAGAATCAGAAAGGGCTGGACCAATGTTAATTATATTTTCAGATAATCGTTAGATTAACCCAGAGCATAATTCTGTAGTTTGGTGGCAATCAGAGTCATAGTTTTTAAATGGTCAATGAGAATTTAATTTTGAGAGGAGTTCGAAACCAGACTGAGTCACAGCAATGTGAAACAGGATGGCTAGTATACTATATAAATGATAAACATACTTGGTCTAAAATGTAAGCTCATCTTGCACAGGATATCTATGATGAAACATAAAGTATTAGAATTAAATTATGAAGATATCAATCACCAGGTTTCATGCTTGTTCTTCTTGGTAGAAGCAATTTTCCAAATTAAAGTTTAAATTAGCGATTTAAAAATCCTCTAAGTTCCTTTGGATAAAGTAAACTTGAGTTTAAGTCGAGAAACTGAATAAACTATATCATTAAATGTTTTGAAGGAGTTGTAGGGATAAGCCAGTTTCTTTGATCTGTAATTTATATGTACTCATTATTTTCTTAACATAAACACAGTATTTAAAAACTAAGAGTACATAAAAGTGCTATGGGTGTAAAGTGTTAACATATGCCACAATATTAGGAGTAAAAAACAGACTGAGCTAAAGACTTGAGAGAAATAGATATGCGACAAATAACTAGAAATAATAATATTTCCCCTAGAAGCCAGAGCAGAAATTTACTTAAAATTATATTTAACCCCTCCAAATATGGGGGGGGGGGGATTGAAAAATCCAAATGTTTTCATCACCAGCAAAAAAAGTTATTATAAAATGATTTATTGTATTCAATGGGGAATTTTATAACAAAGAAATTGGTATATCAATTATAAGTATAATTATTATACATATAGTAATAACATGATCTAAAAATTAAGGTATAAAATTAGTACACTCTCCTGCTTCTTGTCAGTCAAAGGGTTAAAGTTATTACTTGAATGATTAGTAATAAAAAAAAGACTTACATACTTAATCTTGTTGTCGCAGGTATGTGTAGAAATTGTTAGATAAGATGGTAGGTAGCTTGAGTGTCATCTTTTTCACAAATATAACTGTATATATTTATAGCCTTTAGTCATACAGTCTAGTCTTAAATGTCTGAAAATATTTTTGGTAAAATTGAGAATAAATTCTGTTAAGTACAAACAGTAGCATATATAAGTGATTAATTAAACAAAATAATTATTCTTTTGTAGTATTATTGAACAGTCTTTCTAAATTGCAATTATTCTTTCATTCAATACACATAGCACTATATTGTTTATCAGCACTGTAAATGTAAATATATCTTAAACCACAAATCAGATCATGTGATAATCAAATTTAGACAAAAATTACATAAATTTATTTTGAGTTGCTTATATATTACAGAATATGCAATTGATTCAAGAATCCTGGGATTTGACTTTCTGTACATCTGTTTAAACAGTCTTAAAATTTGCTTTGGCTTTTTAATTACAAACCAACAATAGTTTTATATAAAGCAATATACTCTATTGCTTTATACAGAATAAACTTTCTCTATTATACTATTTACTCGTTTTTTATCTGTCATTTTTAAAAACCTGACAATAAGTTTTAAATTACATGTTAATATATTACATGTTACTTCAATCAAAAATACTGTAAAGAATGTAACTTTATGTTCACACAGTTCACAAGTATTGGTTTCTAAGCTATCTATAAAATTAAGGTATAAGAGGTACACAATGATTTCCAATGAGCAAGCGGATCTGAAAATATTTTTACATTTTATGCTATGACAGCGAACTCCATTTTTCAAAACCATTTTAATTCTGTTCACATTATTAATAACTAATATTCACCCTTAAAACCATTTAAAACAGCTTCTAATAAACTAACTTAAGACTTTAATGCTACATTATTGATCGTTTATAGAGCAACAAGACCACTAGACCCTTTAATATAAAATTGCAGGACATAATATATTAATATTTAATACAGGTAATTCGTCAATCTAAATTAATGTGCGTAACGTACAACAGTAATAATAAAATTATTTTGCTATAAACCGCGCAATTTTCATATTACGATAATTGAATCAGTTGTTAAAAATTTTACTGTAGTAATAGTTTTGAAATACAATTTCAGCTTGCAAGGAATTAGGTTATTATATTTAGAATGTGAGAATATAAATTTTATGAAAGCTCTTACTATTATAGAAATGCACAAAATTCATTAAAACTCAATACTTACATTAAAATTAAGTAAATCCTCTTCGTATTGTTTTTCCACGTGTTAACACACAATTTTATTTCATTAGTACATATTTAAGAAATATCTCAACAGATATTAGTGAAATAAGACTTTATACATTTAAATTGTAATAAGCAATATTTGTTTTAAGTATATTTCAAAATAAATTAAAATAAAATTATCAATTTTTGTTAAAATTAAAGTAGTTAAAGTTTTCAACGGGAAGTTTAAAAAATTTAAAATGGCCCCCATACTTTCATTGATAAATTTTCTTGTTATATTATACACTGTCAAAATAAGAATGAGTGCGTAATTAATATGTATGGCGGAGTGGAGCGAGATGCAGCTGAGACTATTTTCATACGATTCATTCATAAAAACGTGCATGTGCAAGAGGGATGCAAGAACTCTTGTATTGGCGCCCGTAGTAAAACTGCCCTGACTGTGAGGACGAGGGGCGCATGTAATGATTATATACTCTGCTGAAATGTATTTTAATCAATACCGTGTGCGAAAGCGAAAGACCCAGGCGGGCAACCTAAACAAAGAATAAATTTTCCACATCGAGCTAGAAATATTTATACTTACATGCAGTCGTATTCTTGTATGCAGTGGCTTACCTATCTCATTTGGTTTGGAAATGTCAAACAAACAAAATTATTGGCTGGTGTGTGTTAGTGGAAGTGCTACATGTATACTATGTTTATTTTGTAAAATGAACTCCCACTGAATATGAGCGAGGGTGCATTCCGTTTATCCGCGCTTGCCGCGGCGGACTTCAGTTTGGCAATCGCAATGCCTCGCATTAACCCTAACGGAAGGAATCGTCTAATCCATGAAGCGGACCAACTCATTTCCTACATCGAGAAGGGTTCTACGGTGATAAAATTTTTTCCGCGGAAACGTCCAGAGCGTAGGACCTTTTCTGTCCGACGCGAAACTCACCAAGTAATATGGTCGAGGCTCGGAGCTCCGCAGAGAAATGCTTACGAGGGTGCTTTAGATATAAGGGACATCAAAGAAATTAGGATGGGCAAATTTTCAAAGAATTTTGAAAAATGGCCAGAAGAATGCAAAAGGATCGAAAACACTAAATGCCTTACCATATTTTTTGGGAATGAATTTAAGCTTCGGTCGGTATCTTTTGCTGGTAAGTAGCAGATAAATAAGATTTGAATGCAAACTGTTCAGGTATTTTAAAGTGATGGAAATATCTTGATAAAACAAACAGCTACTGTGAAATTATGGAGTACATTGAGTTAGGGGTGTTAGAATTAAATCCTCTTCTCTGAGTTGGCAGGAGGCCTTAATGCGCCTTTGCTTCTGGACAATGCTGTAATATTTTTTTATTCACTGAACTTGGATTATTAAAATTTTCTTTGCTCCATCACAAATCTGGTATAACGGTTATAAAATTTGGAGTTTAAACTCAAAGCAAGATTTATATACTTATTTAGTTTAATTTAACTGTAAATTTATCTGTTATTGTAGTGGCTACAGATAAAGATGGTGAAACCTGGAGACAAGGTCTAAAGTTTTTAATAGAGGAAGCCTTCAGTGCCTCTTATCCATTGCAGATTGAGAGATGGCTAAGAAAGGAGTTTTATACCATAGAAAACTCTCATGAGAAGTAAGTTGGGTTGACTATATTACTCTGTGTATGTTTTTTTTAAAATATAAATAATCTTATTATATTATGAATAGCATTAAGTATTTGTTAATTTAAAACCATTAAATATATCATGTCTCCAACAGAATAAATCTCAAAGAGGTCAAAGCTTTCTTGCCTAAGGTTAATTGTAAAATCTCCACAAGCAAACTAAGGGATATTTATCAAGAAGTTGACATAAATAAAAAGGGTGAAATTGGTTTTGATGATTTCAATATCCTCTATGATAAGATAATATTTGATGAAAATGTAAGTCAATTTGTTTTACTAATTATATTTTGGTCCTACAATCAATTTTCTAAATGTGAATTTGTGTACATACAGTCTCATTTATAAAATTAGTTTACTTTTAGAGCTATAATTTTTTGTTACTTTTGTTCTTATAATCCTTAAACTTAGTAACTCAATTGTAAGCTTAGGTGTTTGCTAAAATAAAATAAAATTTTACAACCCATATCACATGCTTAGTATTAAAAATAAAAAAAAAGATAAATGGATTGTTGGTATGCTTATAAAAGGAGTATCGCCAAAGTTGACGAATGATAGGAGAGAATGGAAGAGAAAAATTGTTCTGACCACACTTAATAAGGGCAGCCGAATTAATGACATAATCACACGCTTAGTACATATAAATTATATATTTATATAATTAATAAATATTTCAATAAAGCATAATGTAGTCCCTACAAAACTGATAACTTGGAAAAGCAAGAAAACACTAGCTGTTTAATAGACGGTAGCATGATGTTATAGATGGCATTGATATAAGAAGGGTTACAATGTAACTAACTCAATTAAGCCTAATTTTGAATTTTGACACTTTATTACTATGAGTGAGATATGCGTTAGCTTATTTTTAACATTTCATAGTGGACAGAAAATAAAGGTTAACACATATTTGAAAATTACAGGTATTGTAAAATTACTTAGATGTGAAAATCCAACCTGATTCATACAGGAAAAGCTTTATTATGTCAATATAAAATGTTTATAAATATTGGGTGCAGACTTTCATGCAGTTTCTTGACTGTAAAATCCTTCATTAAAATCTGACCTGTAAACTACTTTAGATTAGATTACATTAGATACACTATCTGATTGTGAAGCCATTAATAAGTGTAAAATAATATGCACAATATATACAAAATAAATTATTTTATTTATTAGAGGTTCGACAAGACAATGGATTTCGAACACCATATGAATGTGAAGTTGATGTATGCTGCATCTAAGATTTCTAAATTGAGCTTGATTGATTGAGATTTTATGAGCGCCTAAACTAGCTTCCACTTTTGTAAATCTTAGAATGCTATTATATAGATATGCGATTTTCACTAAGGAAATTCACTTCATCCAAATTACTCAAAAATTCTTAGAGTGATGCCAACATGCATAGGTAGCTGCATTTTTATTTTTGTAGCATTCTCCCTGTCGTAAATCTAATTTAATGGGACTGTTTAAACTACAGTTTCATTAATTCAAATTCTAATTTCGGTCAAGTTGTGTTATTAATAAACTTGGCTTTTTTCTTGGTTTTTTCTCTTTATCTGTTATATTAGTATTATATGTTTTTTCAAACTCTCTGTTGTAAACATCCACTGATATTCAACCAGACTATTTTCCATATGTAATTTTTCATTGTATATATCCATATGCTTATATAAGGCCCGTATAGGACTGTTTTTGTGGACATGTCCTCCATATATGCATTCTAATGTGCATGCAGCTGCACAGCGTTCAATTGTAACATGGACCTTTTTTGTATGCCATAGCAGTGTATTCCAATGTGTGTTGTCCCAGGACATAATCATATGAGAAATTTGGTTTGTTGATTGTTTTTTTTCATTGATCTTGGTATTAAAGCTGCTTTAGTCTTTGTCACCTTGATAATGTTACCTACCTCCTTTGCCACCTACCTGCATAAACAACGTCACAACTGAGCTAGTATAAAATATGCTCCTGTCTGTTTACCATATTTATACTCTGTCTTTACAACACATACTAACTCGGCCCTACTGTTTGGTATAGTGAAAATAATAAAATATCCTCTTAATTTTTAATTTCAGTCTCTAACCAGAATGCATGTTGTTGGCGATAAACATAGCGTTATCGTGTTTAATTAGCTTTGTTAACTTTGAGTGTGGATCAAATCACAGAACACGTTACGACATCTCTTTATTAACTCCCTTTAGCTGAGGTTGATGGATGCTGCGATGATTGTCGGAAGGGGCAGGGTATTCCATCATTCGCGCCAAATATGTCATGTTGATAACATTTTCTAGAACTTAATCTGCGCCCATACTCCAAATGTCGCCATGCAGTCACAGTCGATCTTGCTATTCTGCGTTAGCATATGGGAAGGATACGTTTCTTGTAAAAGAAAAATAAATGAACGCTTTGCAGTCGTGAGTAGGCTGAATAATTCATTCTCGTCAATTATTCTCGGAGTTGCCCGTCTCTCGATATTTTCGCGTGTCTTTCATAAGGACTGAATAAAACGAGAGTCAACTCGCAATTGCTGCCGCGGACAATATTTTATATTTCGCAGTGGCATAAGGACCCGCCGTGTCAAGTTGGTCCAGTGGAGAAGTCACCGTGATCCGTTGACTCTAAATATTAATAAATGAAATCACAGAAACAGACAAAAAATATGTCTGTTTCTATGATGGATGTACGTAAATTCAAATTTTAAATATTCTCTGTTCAAATTGGTTCTCTTAAGAATTTTCGAGGAGTCCGGTAGTTATTATATATAGGGTATGTGTTAGGGTAAGGATGTATATATGTAAGTGTAAAAGAAAGTGTCTGTAAATGTGTTTGCCAAAATTTATCTTTATTATTTACAAATCTTTATATGTAAATCTCATCGAATAATTGAACTCGCAGACCCGGGTACGCGCGTTCGCGACTGTCTTGTCTGTTTTCAATTTTCCCTCTCCTAAAACATTATGCGATATCTATTAACATATTCGTAAGTCGAGTAAGTATTCAACGGCTGGCTCTGTTTCTAATTTTTTTTAAATATTCAGATACAAATCGCCCCGTAAAGCGTGGTCGGCTCAACTAGTAGCTCTATAAAAAAAGCCTTTGTTTGTTAAAGTTCAACGATATATTGTTACATTAAATCTCATGCCGAACGACACAGTGGGCGTAGTATATAGAAGACGTCCGTCGAAGCCAGACGTATCGAAATATTTATGTTAGGGTACTCGTACCCGTCGAAGAAAAGAATGGATATTATTAATGGTATCTATCTTGTCTCTTACCGAACAGTAATTTGTTAATAATATTTGCAGAATATTAACGATATTTTCATGAAATACAAGCAATACTGTGCTAACGGTACCACGATCACGTTGCGTGAGTTCCAAAAGTTTTTGGTTGTCGAGCAACACGACCCCATGGGAGAGGACGAGGCTCGCTCCTCGCAGTTCATCAGGGACTACCTGCGCGACCCGAAGCGGGACATCTACGAGCCCTACTTCACCCGCAGCGAGGTGAGCGTCCGCGCGGGGAGCCGCCGCGACAGCGAGCGCCGACACGGGCCGTCTGTGTAAGAAATACGAGCACCACTATTTAATATTGCAATCGGTTTTGTATTTGCAGTTCGTAGCGATGCTGTTCTCGCAACAGAATTCGATCTGGGACAGCGAGAATGACGTCGTCAACCAGGACATGACGCGGCCGCTGGCACACTACTGGATCGCGTCCTCGCACAACACGTAAGTGCGCTCGAGGCCGCCGCATCCTGCGGGAGTCGCGCTGCTCGCTCACGCCTCCTCGTAGGTACCTGACGGGCGACCAGTTCTCCAGCGAGTCCTCGGTGGAAGCGTACTCGAGGTGCTTGCTGATGGGCTGTCGGTGCGTCGAGCTCGACTGCTGGGACGGCCCGGACGGCACGCCGCTCGTCTACCACGGCCACACTCTGACCACCAAAATCAGGTTCATGGACGTGCTGCGCGCCATCAAGGAGCACGCCTTCGTGGCGTCGGAGTACCCGCTGATCCTGTCCCTCGAGGACAACTGCTCGCTACCGCAGCAGCGCCGCATGGCGGCCGCCTTCCGCGACGTGCTGGGCGACTCCCTCCTCGTGCGGCCTTGCGACCGGGGTGAGGCCGCGCTGCCGTCGCCGGCCGACCTGCGCCGCAAGGTCGTGCTCAAGCACAAGAAGCTGCCGGAGGGCGCCGACGAGAGCTCCTTCGCCGTCCGCCAGGAGGAGGGCAGGGACCTCGACCTGCGCAACACGATCAAGAACGGCATCCTGCTGCTGGAGGACCCGACGGACGGCGAGTGGAACCCGCACGCGTTCGTGCTCACCGACAGCAAGCTGTACTACACGGAGCACTACGGCGCGCGCGCCGAGCCCGACGACAGCGACGGCGAGCCCGAGCCGCGGCCCGAGCCCGCGCCCGCCGGCGAGCTGCACTTCGGCGAGCGCTGGTTCCACGGCCGCCTGGCCGGCAACCGCCAGGAGGCCGAGGAGCTGCTGCGCGCCCACGCGCACCTCGGCGACGGCACCTTCCTGGTGCGCGAGAGCGTCACCTTCGTGGGCGACTACTGCCTGTCGTTCTGGCGGCAGGGCAGGGCGAACCACTGTCGCATCAAGCTCAAGCGGGAGCGCGGCCTCGTCAAGTACTACCTCGTCGACACGGTCTGCTTCGACAGCCTGTACGCTCTCATCACGCACTATCGCCAGAACCCGCTGCGGAGCCAGGTAACGCGGCCGCCGACGCGCGCGGAGCTCCGCCCCGCCGCGCCCTAACCCAGCACGTCTGCCGCCGCAGGAGTTCCTGATCACGCTGCGCGAGCCCGTGCCGCAGCCCAACAAGCACGAGGGCAAGGAGTGGTGGCTGCCGGCGTGCACGCGCGCGCACGCCGAGGAGCTGCTGCGCAGGGTCCACGTGGACGGCGCCTTCCTCGTGCGGCCCAGCGAGCGGGAGAGTTCGTACGCCATCAGCTTCAGGTAGGCCGCCGCCGCGACCGCCGCCGCCGCGCCTGCCGCCCGCCGCCCGCTAACGGCCGCGTCACGCGCAGGACGGAGAACGAGATCAAGCACTGCCGCATCAAGCAGGAGGGCAGGCTGTACACCATCGGCACGGTCGAGTTCGAGAGCCTGGTGGAGCTCGTGGAGTACTACGAGAGCCAATCGCTGTACCGGAGGGTGAAGCTGTGTCTGCCGGTCAGCGACGAGGTGGTCGGCAGGACGGTTGCCGTGAGTATGCCCCCCGAGCTAGGGTGCGAGCGATGGCGCCGTGCACGGGGCACGGTGCACCGCGTGGAGCCGATTTCTATTCTCGAAAAGTTTTTAAACGCACGAAGTGAGTCGATCGGTTTGAATAATGCATGCGGTTCCGGACGTAGTTAACGATGATTTGAATTTCGTATATTTTATTTGTCTTTCACGACTTTACAAGGTTATTGTTTTCAAACTAGCGCGCAAAAAACTACTGTGGTGACGGTAACACGGTAGGAATTAAATATTTTATTGTAATTGTTAAAATAATCATTCTTTGAACGCTATAGCCGAGCTAATTTATAGAATTAGGAATAGAATAATTTATAGTATCGCGGATTATAGCAAAATAATTTTATTATTACTTTTGCTATAGCCGAGCTATAAGGGTGTCACGTGAGACAACTTACACGATATACATTTTACAGTGAAGGCATCACGTTAAGACGTGACGTTCTTAGAGAATCGACGATAACTGTAAATACGTAAGAATTATCCGAATTTTGACTCAGAACTCTGAGCTGGCCTGTATTCCGAGGCGGTCCCGTGAGTCCAGTGTTTCTTCGTGTCCGGTCCGCGCCGCGGGTCCGTCGTGCGTACGAGTTACACTCGAATGAGTGATGAACCAGTTATTCTTCTTAGTTTAAGTCAAACCGAACACTTTTTAACTGTATAAATCCCATGCGTGGCTCGAATTGTTTAGGCCGTTCCTAAACTTTTTTAATATTATACGATTTTGTTATTACATCGGTGGTATGGGTACCATATTTATGCACATCGCTTAGCGATCGTGTCGAGTCCGCGCCTCTCGCTCTCGCTAGTATCTTCGAATAGTCATGATCTCAGATATCTTGGGGTTTTTACCTGGTATACGAGATCGAATACCTTTTAAACCCGTTCTGAGAGGACGCACCTAGACGCCGAACGCGCTTCCGGTCGCCGGTACGAGTCGCACTGACCGGGTCCGCTCTTCCAGGATCCCGACGACGGCACCGTGTACGGGACACCCGGCTACATGGATCCTACTTCGTTCGCTTCAAAGGTGAGCCGCTATAGTATTCGAGACATTATTAATATTATCTTTATAATTATTTTATTCCGTATTGCCCGCGAAGCAATATAAATACGTGCACGCAAAGGCGGCCTTATCGCTCGCAGCGATCTCTTCCAGACGAACGACCCTTGCCGTGGCGAGCGCCGACAAAAGAAGGTTCGGTGCACACTCATTTCAAAAAATAGAAACACTCTGTTCGTTTATATTGTCAACTTTATTGTCAGTCGCAAATACAACTGTTTAACGTGAGGACGTATTTTTCATTTAAAAGATTCTCAGCGAAAGTAGTAACAAAATCAATCTTATAACAAGCAACACACTCATTAAAAAGAAAACAGTATAGATCGATTTAGTTCCTAAACATTATAAATTGTAAATATTTTACTATTTTAGTAGTATAATATAAGTTTTACCGGGGCCCGATTTGCAACGGATGCGGTCGTTGCAGAACGACGTTGGTATTTTCTGAGACCTATCTGAGGCGTTCCAATGCACGAAGCGCGCCCGAGCGACGCGGTAGCCTCACACTCCGACCCTTCTCTCTCGAGACGAGGCGGGAAGCTCGCGCCGAGAGGCGGAGCGCACGAGAGTCGTTCTAAGTAAACGGTAGTAGTGTACCGCGAGAGCGCCGAACCGTACTTCCCGTCGTCCACCAGGTGACCGTGAAGGCGCTCTACGACTACCGCGCGCGGCAGGACGACGAGCTGTCCTTCTGCAAGCACGCCATCATCACCAACGTGGACAAGCCCGACGAGGGCTGGTGGCGCGGCGACTACGGCGGCAAGCGGCGCCACTGGTTCCCCGCCAACTACGTGCGCGAGATGGGCGCCGGCGAGAGCGCGCGCGCCGACGCCGAGGCCGCGCTGGGCGCGCTGCAGAAGGGCGTGATCGACGTGGCGGGCGCGGTGGCCGAGCTGGTGGTGGGCGAGCGGGGCGGCACCGCGCGCTGGCTGGTGCGCGTGCAGAGCCCCAGCAGCCGCGCGCCCTTCGACATGGCGGCGCCCTCGCGCGAGCTGGCGCTGGAGTGGCTGGCGGCCGTCAAGGAGGCGGCGCAGAGCGCGGGCGCGCGCTCGCAGCTCGACCGCGAGATGGAGCGCGCGTGGCGCGTCGCCAAGGAGATGTCCGACCTGATCGTGTACTGCCGCTCGGTGCCGTTCGGGCCCGAGCGCCCGCGCGCGCCGCTCGCGCCCTGCGAGATGTCCTCCTTCCCGGAGACCAAGGCCGAGCGCCTCATGTGCCAGCAGGAGGTGGCCTTCTTCGCGCGCTACCACGCCGTGCAGCTGAGCCGCGTGTATCCCAAGGGGCAGCGGATCGACTCGTCGAACTACAACCCGGTCCCGTTCTGGAACGCGGGCTCGCAGATGGTGGCGCTCAACTACCAGACGCCGGACCGGGCCATGCAGCTGAACGCGGGCCGCTTCCGCGAGAACGGCGGCTGCGGCTACGTGCTGAAGCCGTCGTTCCTGCTGGAGGAGAGCTACGACCCGCGCGAGCGCCGCACGGCCGAGCGCCGCTCGCGCCCGCTGGCCGTGGCGCTGCGCGTGCTGGGCGCGCGCCACCTGCGCCGGCCGGGCCGCGGCACCGCCAGCCCCTTCGTCGAGGTGGAGCTGGCGGGCGCCGACTTCGACAGTGGCGTCAAGCTCACCACCAGGACCGTCGGTGAGTACCGCCGCCCCCCGGCCGCCCCCCGGCCGCCCCCCGGCCGCCCCCCGGCCGCCGCCCGCCGCCGCCCGCTAACGGCCTCGCCCGGCTTACAGCCGACAACGGGCTGAACCCGGTGTGGAACGACTCGTGCGAGTTCGAGGTGGCGAGCCCGTCGCTGGCGCTGCTGCGCTTCGTGGTGCAGGACGAGGACATGTTCGGCGACCCCAACTTCCTCGGGCAGGCCACGCTGCCGCTGCGCGCCGCGCGCTCCGGCCTGCGCAGCGTGCCGCTGACCAACGCGCACTCGGAGCCGCTCGAGCTGTCCTCGCTGCTGGTGCACCTCGCCTTCCCGCGAGGACGCTGAATCGTTCGCACCCGTACTTTAATAGTAGTAATATCTAGATATAAACACGCCCGCGCGTATCCTGCCGTAGCGCACGATATCTTAAGGAGCGCGATAAATATGATAAGTATATAGATTCGTCGACTGAAATGGCTTTAAAGTAAGTAGGACGGGAGGAAGCGCGGCGCGTGGACGCCGGTCTAGTGGTCGGTTATACGCTTACGAATTTGGGAATCATGCATTTTATATTGATTGTATTAATGTCGGTTAATATATTTTTATCGGAAATCGTCTCTTCTCGGAAACGCCCCCGTCGGTCGGGGTCGCGGTCCGCTTTCCGCGCGGGTCTCATCATCTCGCGATCCCCCATGGCACTCTCTCGCACTGAATCTGATATTCGATTATATCGAGGCTCCGGCGGGCCTCGTCTCGCCTCGCTTCCTAATACTATAAATGTTTTGTTCGAAGCATAATATTGATAGGTAAGTTTCCGTATTTGTTGATGGATGTGTCGTTAGTTAGTTAATAGTCCCCCACTAGAGTGGAGTTCGTACGCCAGCGCCGTCTGTAAGCCTGCAGCGTACGAACCGATCTCGACGTTTACGATGCGCTCCATCATCGTGTTTCCGTTTTTAAGGTTCGATTCGAAAACCAAAGGTGTAAACGAGCGTACCGAGCGATAACCTAATAATAACAGACACTTCGGCATACACGAAAAAACATAAGAAGTCGGATACACGTTGCCGGCGACACCCCTATCTAATTGTAATATTTATAAGTTTTTGCAAAGGCTACTCGCGGCCCCGGTCCGTCCGGTCTGAAGTGCGCCTATGTTCTGTAATTTAAAATAATTGCTACAAATTTTATTATATAAAAATTATAGTACGCCAACGAAATTATCAACGGACCCCCAAAACGTTGTTTGTCATTGGGACTTTCGAAATCATTTAATTACGACTATGTCTTTCGATATTTGTAAATAACAGAATCTGTAACCGTTAAGCCATTGTGTGGGATGTCACTTGATGTGTTTCGATATGGTAACGGAGTGAACGCACACAAGACGCGCGTGCTCCAGCGCGAAGGGCGGACGGAGGTAGGGGCGTTAGAATCATCACAAATATCTCATTATATTATATTAGTTAAATTTATGGAGGATCAATCGCCTACGACGATCTTCGAGAGCGCACAATTTAATAAAAACTCCAAGTGTATATTGAAACAACGGTGTTCGACCGGTCGTATGATGTTGTTATTAGAAACCGTCGAACCCGTCGGCCGCACTCGTGCCCTACGGCGACGAGTGCTATTCCATCCGCAGCTGTTCTATTTATGTACATTATTTACTTCGATGTTGTAATAAATATTTAATTGTTACTATCGAAACTAGTATTTTATTCGAACCACATCAGTTAAGTTACACCAGTTTCAAACAGCGTAACGGGAATTTTAAAACCAAAAATATTAATTTACTAGAAATACGTGCGGCTTCGACCGCGTAAAATTTAGTGTTTAGCATGTTATAGTCTCATGAGTCTGCATGAGACTGCCTTTCTGATACCCTACGCCGCTTTTTTAACCTATTCCCCCTCTAACCTGCAATCGACACCGTTTTGTTACTACCCCCACTAAAAATTGTTGTAAAACGACCTCTTCAACTCAATTTAAATGAAACGGTTATGTGCTATTAACCTAAACTTTTCGGAGGAATTGCACTACCTTTTAGTAAAAACCGTACTAAAATCCGTTCAGTACATTTTGAGAAAATCAATTACATACAGACAGACAGCTTTGGGGACTTTATTTTATAATAAGTATAGATTCTTCATTTTTTTTAAATTCCGATACTAGCAAACGCGCACTAATGTAGCTTAATCCAATTTTTTTCAACTTCCCCTCTCCCATTTCCGTTAGAGTCTGTTCGACAAACATAAATTCGGTGAGAGAAGAAAAGACTATTCTTCTCAAAAGGTTTATTTGAAGATTGCAGGTTAAATACAAAATTGGTTTTAAATTAGCAGCAGTAAATGTTGACTGTCTAGCGGTTGTCAAAATAGTAGTCCCTTTATTTTCCGAGATTCAAAATTTCCATAACTGTCATAGACTTCTGTCATATTGTCAGTACATTAGGCGCCGTCCACACTAGGCGCAAACAGGGTCACTTTTTAAATGACAATATGCTGTTAGCCGAAGCGGCTTTTACAGCGACACCGGGAGAAAGGGGCGAGCGCGGAAGCGTCGCCGGGTTGGCTGGTGGGGCGAGCCTCAGGAGAGACTCGTGATATCAATGGGAACGTCGCCTTAAGGGTGCCTCCTGTGAGGCCAAACCTCGACTTAAAGCAACGTATCGTGGGGGGATTAAATCGGGCTGGTAACCGTACCTACCATGAAACACAATATCTTTATTCATTTCCACACGCCAATGACTGTAATAAGTTAAGGCGCTAAAACGAGTAGCTAACAAGCTATACTCATCGAGTAAAGTAAAAACCGGGTTTTAATAGAAGTGAATCTAAACGTGGATTAAAGCAAAATAATACTTATTTTTACATTATTTTTGTATTTTGAAACTGTGAAATAATAAATTAAAATAATGAATTATAAAAATTCTTCGAACGTTATCGTTTGATTGTCTTATAGTTTCATTATTATTTTCGTCCCGACAATGTATTTAAAAAACTAAAACTTTATCCTTTTACCTTTGTCTTTGTACTGTATACATATTCTTTATGGTATATAACCATAAAGAATATATATAATATTATTAGTATGTGTTTCTCTGTTGAAGTCATAGAGTTAAAGTTGCTTATCATAGCAGTCTATGTTGCTTATTATTTTGTTACTCCTATTTCTCAATCATAATTATTATTGCTAATATTATGTGAAAACCTACAAAGGTTACAGGACAAAGCTAGAATAATTTCTGAATACTAAAATGTTATTTAATACTTTTAGAAAAAGCCAACGTCTGCTCATGAATGTCAATGATAAGTGTTTGGCCTTGTGGAATCTATAAACTAAATGTTTTTCTGCAAAAGTGTGGTCATGGATGCCGTTCGAGGATTAAAATGTTTAATATTGATATACAGCGTTTGGTGGAAGCTGGACACAGTGCAAGGTGAGTGTACAGGAGTTGGCCGGCCTAGCGAGATAACATGCCAGGAGGTAACCCGGACCGGCGATCGCGTACAGCGTGTCGTAACTATGTTTGGATTCATCTCATTTGTTTGCCATTACTATTTGTGTTCTGTGTTGTGTTGCAGATACATCGCGTTGTTGCTTCTATTTGGTAAATACGATGAGTATCTTATCATAACCTGAGATCAAAGATCATCGAACCTTATAGAAAACATACCGGTTACTTATGTATTTAATTAAACGATTTTATTATCAAATTATAAACAGATACTCTCCATCCTGACTTTTATATTATATGCAATATTGTAATTCCCTTTCCAACACTAACTTCTATATTTGTTGAAAACTTGTTAACACCTAATGACATGATAAATTAATAATAAATATGATCATATATCATATATAATTAATTTTATTTTATTTTATTTTATTTATTAAAGAAAGCTTACAGCTATTTACAAAAAATTTAAGTACTAGATTATAGTTAACTATAAGCATTAGCTTTAATGGAATCTATGGAAGCTTGTTATTAAACAAGCTTCCATAGATAAGTAAACAAATTAACATTCAGATAACAGTAAATATTACTAAACGTTACAGTTAGGTACATGTAAGTAGCATTAACGTCGAAATTTACCTGCTAAACCTTTACACCTGGACGAAAAAGCTTAGCAGTCAAATCTCGGCGTACACTGTTTGAACTACCGTAAAAAAGATCAATTTTAGGTTCGTTATATATTGCATTTAAGTTACGAGAAGCGCGAATAATAAATGAGTTGGATCTGGATGAGTTGGATTAATAATAAATAACTACTGTTACTTAGTGAAATGTTCACATTCTGTATCAAACAGTATCAAAATACTGTTTTTGATCATTGAAAATACTGTACATTATGTTGTTGAGAAAATTATTTGACTGATAAGTGATCCTATCTTTTACAAGCATGGCTCTGTAATGGATCCATAGCTCTGGCTCACCTTAAAAAGGTTTAGCTGAGGCTTGATGGTATATCCTTGACAATCAGTTGCTGTTTGTTGTAGGCATAAAGTGCTATTGCAACTTTGATAGTTGCCCCAACTCCACTTGTGAAACAGACGGCTATTGCTATGCAGCCACCTCTCTGGACCACGGTCTGACCAAGCGAACTTACCAGTGAGTACATAGTATAACATATATGTAATGGTCTAGTTTACGAATGTCCTTATTACAATATCTGTGAGTTGTTAACTTGAACAATAGGATGTATCTTTTACAAACTGTCTATGCTATAGTGGTAAATGGTCTGTGAGAATAATACTGCATCAGTGTGTTTGTAAAAAGTACACTCTCACTCAGTCAATAATAGATGCCGATCAAGGTACATATTTTACTTAACATTTTTCATTTATAAATATCAGTTTATTTATTGGCAAATGTCAACACAAATCTATCAGTATAGTGGCTTTGAGGTTCAAATGATAACCAATCTATATTGACTTGACTTGTGACTATTGACCTGTGTAGTGAGGTGGGCTTAAGATGTCTGCCAAACAGTACGTTATTGCCACCTGAGTATCCATGGCAATGCAGACATCCCAACACCTTTTGCTGTGACAGGGATTTATGCAATTCTGATGAGAATTACTGGGAAACAGTCGAAAAAGTTTTTGATGCTTCAACTGTGGGTAAGAAGTTCCGAGCACGTGCGGGCGTGAGATGAACTTGGCCATGCAAAACATGAGTTTGTTTTATGTACTCTTAGTTATGATTGCCTTGCCATTGACTTACGACTTTTAAATTGTGTTGAGATGCCAATAGTCTAACAAACACGCTTCCCGGTTAGCGATTCCTACAAGTACCTACCGAGAGGAGGCCGGGACCTCGGCTCCCGTGAATGACCTGCAGTTACGTTAACCCACTCTATTTTCCGAGTGTGCATTGGTTTTGCTTTAACATACTAAACATAATGTATGGTGGTTTCACTCGCGGCGCAGCTGTATCGAGCTCAAATCACTGATACCCATCGAGCACCCCTTCGGTTGCTCCTCGACGAAAACTAGGAATGAGTCACTGGTGATACAGTGTTGTAACTCAGACATGTGCAACCAAGATCTGCATCTGGAGATCCACAGGAGGCCGCAAGGTAGGGCGACGTGCCGCCGGCGCCTTCAGCTTGTTCTCGGCGCACAGTGCATGGCTAGTTGACTCACTTCTCTCTATCTTTTCTAAAATGACTAAATCTTCTCTTTCCTGTTTAGTAACACGCCGGCGCCGATCGCGTACCGATAGGGTCCACTCGTACCCGTGTCCGCTAATCCTACCGTTTTTGGTGTAGTTGTTGGGACCGCAAAACGATATTTCCTCCGGGAGACAAATCGATATGGTGCCGCAGCGAGGAGTCCGCAGACATTTACTGTTGCTCCACGGACTACTGTAACCGCGCCTTCGCGCCAGGTACCGTATGAGGGGGATGTGCCGTCGGGCGGCTCGTGCGGCGGGGCTTTGTCTTGTGACGTCCGCCGCGGGCGGTGCATGCGGGCTCGGGCGGCCATCGCGGCAACGGGCTCGGAGACGCGCTGCATCTAGATCGGGGGACGCGTTTGTCGCATGACTCATGTTCGAAATCGAATGAATGATCGATTAGGAGGTCAGATAGAGGCGGCGGGATGTAATACGATGCTGCGATATAATATTTATGATGTTCGCGGACGCGTCGCGTGCGTAGCGACCCGCGGTGCGCGCCCAGTCTGTAGCGTCTTATTTTCACGTACGACCGTAACTCGCTACTGCGCTCGCCGGGAATGTCGCGCGCCGATCGGACGAATAGATCGGACGGTCCGGTGCGCTCGGCAGCCGTCTCCTCGGGACGGAGGGGGCGGCCGTCGAGCGGCCGGCGTCCCCGCGGGAGCGCGTGTCGCTTTCGGATAGCCGTAATGTAGTCACCATTTTGAATGTTCGCACTGTAACATAGCATGCCGAGTCGGTCCCCGCGACTCCTCGCGATGGAATAGCGCTCCGGCAGCACGCCCCACTCGGCCGGCACCGCCGTAACACCGCTATTGCACGTTTGTGGTACGCTTGTTGCACCGCCTTGCATGTATCCGTGTGGGGGGCGGGCGCGGCGCCGCGGGGCCGCCGGCCGCCCGCGCGGCGCCGCGTGACCGTCCGCCGTTGCCAAGACGCGGGCGGGCCGCTGACGGCGTGGCGCGTGGTGCCGTGGGCGGCGGGGCTGGCGCTGCTGGCGGCGTGCGCGGCCGCCAGCCTGTGGTGGGCGCGCCGCTCGCCCGAGGCGATGAAGCGCGAGGCGCGCTCGCTGTTCGCGCCCGAGGACTCCTTCTGCGAGACGCGCCACTCCACGATGACGGCCACCATCCGCGACATGATCGAGCTCACCACGTCGGGCTCGGGCTCCGGTGAGTGCCGCCGGCCGCCGGCCGCCGCCCGCGGGCCGCGCGCCCCAGGCTGACGGCCCGCGCGCTCCGCAGGGCTGCCGCTGCTGGTGCAGCGCTCCATCGCCCGCCAGATTCAGCTGGCGGACATCATCGGCAAGGGCCGCTTCGGCGAGGTGTGGCGCGGGCGCTGGCGCGGCGAGAACGTGGCTGTCAAAATTTTCTCGTCGCGCGAAGAGTGCTCCTGGTTCCGCGAGGCCGAGATCTACCAGACCGTGATGCTGCGCCACGAGAACATCCTGGGCTTCATCGCCGCCGACAACAAGGGTACGCCTGGCTCTCTCGATAGATACCGTTTACGAACGAATAGTTAATTATTTTATATCTAATTATTAATGATCTAATAGAACGCTGCGTCGGTCCGTCTGTTTGTTAGTGAACGAAAACTACTGAACAAATTTTGAAGAAGTCATCGATAAACGACGAAAGAAAGAATTAGGCGCATGATTCTTTAACTTTTTATGTAATTCTGTTGGTATACGATGACAGTCGCGACGGGCGCGACGCTTGCACACACACAAGCACACGTTTTAAACGCCTATTCTCATCCTAGCCTGTTAGAAAATATATTCTTAATAGATGAAGTTTGACACCGTGAACGTTCCAAGCTTAACGTTGTGGCAATAATCGAGCAGTAATTCGGGCGAGCCTCCGCAGATAACGGCACGTGGACGCAGCTGTGGCTCATCACCGACTACCACGAGTACGGCTCGCTGTTCGACTTCCTGACCGCGCGCACCGTCGACGCGGCCACGCTGCTGCGGATGGCGCTGTCCGTGGCCACGGGCCTGGCGCACCTGCACATGGACATCGTGGGCACCAAGGGTGAGCGCTCGCCGCGGCCGCCCACGACGCCGCCCGCCCCCGCCCGCTCACGGCCGCCCGTCCGCCCGTCCGCAGGCAAGCCGGCGATCGCGCACCGCGACCTCAAGTCCAAGAACGTCCTGGTGAAGAGCAACCTGACGTGCGTGATCGGCGACCTGGGGCTGGCCGTGCGGCACAACGCGGCCGGCGACAGCGCCGACGTGCCGTCCACCAACCGCGTGGGCACCAAGCGGTACATGGCGCCCGAGGTGCTCGACGAGAGCATGGACTCGCGCCAGTTCGACCCGTACAAGCGGTCCGACGTGTACTCGCTGGGGCTGGTGCTGTGGGAGCTGGCGCGGCGCTGCGGCGCGCTGCCCGACGACTACCAGCCGCCGTACTACGAGTGCGTGCCGGCGGACCCCGCGCTGGAGGACATGCGGCGCGCCGTGTGCGCGGAGCGGCGCCGGCCCGTGCTGCCCAACCGCTGGCACGCCGACCCGGTGAGCGGCACGTCCCGCGGCACGCCCCGCGGCACGCCCCGCCGCCCGCTGACCGGCGCGCGTGCCCCGCAGGTGCTGGCGGCGGTGGCCAAGGTGATGAAGGAGTGCTGGTACCACAACCCCGCGGCGCGGCTCACGGCGCTGCGCATCAAGAAGACGCTGGCGAACATCGCGGCGGCGGCCGGCGCGGGCAAGCTGTGAGCCGCCGCGGCCCGCGAGATATCAGGACGCCGAATGAACTGATGTATTTTCTTACCCGTTCGATAATTTATCATATTTTAAATTCTCGTATATCGACAGCAGGCCGTCGTTCGCTGTCCGCGTCGTTGCCGTACCGCAGGAGGTCGCGGTGACCGAGACCGACCGCCGGTGCCGATGGATTTAATAGTTTTAAAAATACTTGCTAGATGAGATATTGAAGATTTTGACATATTTTAATATTTATAATTACGATATACAAGTATACGGCCGAAACCACGTCGTCGGCCTCGGGCGCCACGCTCCGGCCTGCTGCGGCAGCTCCGCCGACGGCCGCGGCCCCGTAGTGCCGGAGTGACGCCGATCGTTCCGATTGAAATGGTGTCATTTTTGCATCACAAATTTTATTACTCGTTTATGGAATGATCTAATTGTATAAAATAAAAGTGTTTTTTTAACGATGCGTTTTATTCCACTCCACTAGAGGTTCTTCGATATATTGATAGATTAAAAAACAATAAAGTTACACTGTCTCAGTTCCGAACCGTCGCGTCGCCTTGGCAGCCGGCCGCTACCGCCCGGTTTAACGCGGCCCCCTAGCGTTCACGAGCTTCAAGAACCCCCTGTCGCCAGTACCCTGAATGATGACACGATCAGATGCCTGACAAACATGCTATTGAACATTTCACCCGTCGCTCTCCGCGAGCCGGTGACTTTTGTTTCTTTGTAGAAATCTTAAAAAAATATTTTCAGAAGCTTCAATATCGATTTCTTTTTTTGGCTCCTGGATGTTCTGGACCGTCCCCACAGTCAGGCAGTATTGGTAGAACATGCAGGTTCCACGACAGATACACACGGATCGGAGTGCTAAGCCGCACGCCCGAGCGATACTATATTTCTTAATAGCTCAGTAGCCCGTGAACCCCAGAGCTTCCGTCATTTTATAAAACCCGAAAGTGTGTCAGCGCCATCTTTCAACACAGGCAACAACGATGGTACATTATGGAATTTGGTTCATCGCGGCCTTGGGAGATAAACGATGCTAAATGTGTATAAAATACCCATCTAATTTCGTCAAATTATAAAGTGCGATTTTTGCTAATACCTACAGAATAATATTAAAAATGTATAATACAATATGATTAATTTAATCAGTAAGCGTAACCGTAATTAACATACACTTAAAGAACCCGTGAACCTCAGACCCTCGTCATTTTATATTGAAAATTGACATTTTATATTGAAATTGGTTGGAAATTGCCAGCGCACGCTCCCAACACCGATAAGAACGATTGTACATTATGGAATGTGGGTCATCTGTGGGAGGCCCACGGTACTCAAAGTGTGTTATGGAGCTGTGATAGCCCAGCGGTGAGACCGTGCGACTCTTACGAGCGGAACACGAGTTCAAACCCGGGCACGCACAAATAAGATTTTCTATTAAAACTCATGTTTCTAATTGATAATTGCAATTTATCACACGCTATTCGGTGAAGGAAAACATCGTCAGGAAACCTGCATATCTCTATAGAATTCTGTAGATAAATGTATCTTACCAATCCGCATGGAGCAGCGTGGTAGGTCTTAGCTCTAACCCTTCTCTCCAGAAACGGAAAGAAGAGGCCTATTCCCAGCAGTGGGATTGTAACAGGCTTTTATCTAATTGTTCACAAGGTACTGGTGGCGTGTCAACAAGAGAATTCTCAGGCATTCTCATTGCAGGATATTCATGCATGCTGTTTGTCAGTAATTAGACGTGCACAATTTGTATGTTTATAAATTATGTTGTTTTATTTTATTATGTTAGTGTTGGCGAATTATTTAATATATAAATAAATAAATCCTTAACATTTGTGTTTTTAATTTCATTAAATGTTAGAGGTGATTTATCTTCTATGAAATGAAAATAACATTTATCCGAGCTATCACACAGCTGATCGGCCGCTCGCTGCCGTCTCATTGCATACATTAACATTGGCGCAGTCGGTGTTTTTAATTATAGATATTAAAGTCGTTAAGATGTCTATCGGAAAGATTAAGAACTTTGAAGTCCGTTCCCATAACTGGGATGTATATTATCAGCGAATAAAACAATTTATTGCCTTAAACAATATTAATGAGGACACGTTGGTGACTCATGTCGGTGTTTCGTGCTATGAGTTAATATGTGATTTGTGCAACTGGGATTTACCAGAAGATAAATCTTTTGATGAACTTGTAAAAATAATTAAAGATCATTTAGAACCCCCGAGGTCGGAAATCACAGAACGACAAATGTTCCGGCAACGAAAAACAGTTGCAAGGCGAAACTGTGAGTGAATATTTGCAATCGGTTCAATCAAACGTAAACCAAATATACGTAGAATTTCTTAAAATAACTCTTTCAACGTAAGCCAAACAATGTGATACCTTCTTTAAATGACAGATTTGACTTAATTTAGCGCCGACACTAACTACATCGGCGTTTACGCAGAGCATTTTGATTGGACGGCGGACGTAAGTGGCGCTACATCATTACTTAATGCAATTGTACTACTATTATAATAGATTGTACAGATTAAACCATTTATACCAAAAAGTATCTTTTTATGTTCCCGTATTGAACGGATGTGACTTTGCCACTAGTGAAAATTAGTACAAACTAAGCAGCGACACAACTTCGAAAAAACGCAAAATGAAGCGACGCATAACGAGGTATCGGTGTAGTAAATATAATACAAAAAGATTGAATTACGCAAATTACATTTATACAAATATAAATAGTCAGAGACGCACTACGGAAAGTACACTGACGAAGACCACGACAATCGAAGCGACGCGGAGTCGAAGCCCTTCTAGCGGGGACGGCCGCCGCAAGTTCGGGGCCGCCGCCGGGGCGGGGAGCGGCGCAGCGTGTCGCCTCGGAGCGTGTCGGAGCGGAACGTGTCCGAGCGGAGTGTGTCGGAGCGGAACGTGTCTGAGCAGAGCGTTTCAGAGCGGATCGTGTCGCCTCGCAGCGTATTCGAGTAGTGTGTCGCCTCGGAGCGTGTCGGAGCGGACCCTGTCCGAGCGGAGCGTGACGCCTTGCAGCGGGTTCGAGCAGAGTGTGTCGCAGCGGAACGTGTCCGAGCGGAGCGTTTCAGAGCGGAGCGTGTCGCCTCGCAGCATGTCCGAGCGGAGCGTGTTGCCTTGCAGCGGGTCCGAGCGGAGTATGTCGCCTCGGAGCGTGTCGGAGCGGAACGTGTTGCCTCGGAGTGTATTGGAGCGGAGTGTGTCGGAGCGGAACGTGTCCGGGCGGAGCGTGTTGCCTTGCAGCGGGTCCGAGCGGAGTATGTCGCCTCGGAGCGTGTCGGAGCGGAACGTGTTGCCTCGGAGTGTATTGGAGCGGAGTGTGTCGGAGCGGAACGTGTTCGAGCGGAACGTGTTGCTTTGCAGCGGGTCCGAGCGGAGTATGTCGCCTCGGGGCGCGTCGGAGTGGAACGTGTTGCCTCGGAGTGTATTGGTGCGGAGCGTGTTGCGGTGGAGCGTGTAGAGGCGAAACGTTTTGCCGTGAAACATATTGCGCCGGAGCGTGTCGCGGCTGGCGCCGAATGCATGCATGCATGGCATGCTGCGCCCGTGGCTGGCATTAGACCCGAAGCGCAGCTCGGCCAAGCGGTAGGCGTGCACGCCGCAGGTGCGCGCCCACATCTGTAGCGTGAGGCTCCTGGTCACCAGCACCTGCCGACAAAGACCGCTATACGCCGGCCGCAACCGGCCGAGGACGCGGCGGCGGGCGGCGGCGGGCGGCGGCGGGCGGCGTACTCACCGCGTGCATGTCGTGCTCCGCGACCAGCTGGCAGCAGCGGACCGCCGCCTCTTCGACGCACGCCGGGGACTCTGCGTGGCTCGAGGCGACGTCGAAGGTCTCTGCAACAGACCGAGCCCCGTTCAGGCCTCGGAGCGCGCGGGCGCCGGCCTCGCCGGAGCGCGCGCCGCCTACCGTGTCGCGAGCGCGTGCCGAGCTGCGCGAGGTGCCGCTTCGCGTCGGTCGCGCGCCGCTCGCCGCCGATCGGCTCCAGCTCGGCCAGCCCGTCCAGCTCCGCCAGCAGCCCGGCCGGGGTCAGCAACTTACATTTTTCGTCTGCAAGAGTATTTTCATAGTTTATGATGGATAAAATAAGAAAAATCAGTTAAAAAACAATAAATAATATTAAAAAATTCTACGATGATACGGATACGAAAAACATCTATTTTATTATAACGATTATTTTTACCGACTACGCTATAATTTATTTCTATACTTGTATGTATAGTATAATAAGCTGTATATTTCTGTTTATTTATTAGTTTATATGTTTATTGTAATTATCAATATTATTAATTAAAATATTTATGAATTAGGTCTGTTGTCATTTTTGTTTAATTTATTTCTGTATTTTAGTTTAAGCTTGACGCTCTTTTAAGGTCACTGTATATCTGTGTTAAGATACCGTGTATCGCAGGAAGTAGAAATAAACGTTTTTTCTTTTTTCTTTCTATTGTCGCGTCGGAGAGCGTCGAGGATGTATGAGCAGTAAACGGTTCGTTAGTGGCGCAAGGAGTAATGTAATTTGTGATTATAGGTGACTTGCAGATCGAGGTCTGTTGTTAGAGCAGACATTAATTAACTATCGAAAAAAATATTGCCACTTTTTCGTGATCGTGTAAATTTTTTGTTATATTATTTCCCGTTTATGTAATACATGTAATAATTCAAAATTATTTAAGAATGCCCGAACTGGAATGATGGTTTTTGTTTCCTGTTAGGTATTTTTTAATGTACAATGAACGAATGTCTCGTTCGTATAATTCCGATCCAGTCGAAAATTACCTCCTAAAATATAGGCTTTGATGAAAGCCATATCGTGAAGCAGCACCGAGAAGTCCGCCACGATGTACCAGCAGCGCTCGAAGCGGCCCAGAGCGCGCAGCTCGCGGACGGATATCATGGCTGCCCGCTCCGGCTACGAGGCGCAGGAGCTTCCGGGGCGCAGTCGTGGTTCGGCACGGGGGTAGGTGAAATGTGTGCACCCCTTAAAATGCCGTTAGGTTAGTAATAAATTGAAGACGATGCCAAACATTCAATGTTCGTGTGTCGCACACTACTAGGGGTACTTTTATGACGAGCGAGATCTGCCCGGCAGGCACGGCCGACCTTCATAATCTCATGATGCAGGGCTACAATAACGTAGCCTCATAAGAACTGGAGACCTACGGTGGGATTACAGTCGATTGACAGTCGTCGACGGTGAAGGCGCTGCGTGTACATGCGGTACTGGCCGTGGCTATCGTAACATGACGGCCCCGACCGTCTGTTTGTGGACTCAAAACTATGGTCCTACTTTTAAGCATTAGGAATAGTCGCGATAAGAGGGTCGACAAGTACCTCCGCTTTTTCAAAAAATCTCTTTGAGAAACCTTCGTGCTGTTTGGCCAAGGAGATCTATTTATGTAGGTCGATATTTTAGGTGGAACCACGGGCAGCCGGTGGCTTCTCTCATGGATTGGTTTTGCAGATGCGCAAAACGCTGTCTCGCTAATCGGACACGTGCGATTGTAAAGCTCGTACAGGTTATTTATTTTATTTATTTCCTGAACAAATATAATAATTAAATTATTACTTTTAAAAAAATAACTTTAAGCCTTTGGCCACAGAAGAAAGCACCTAGCTTCTTTTACAGACCTCGGCCTGTGCTGAGACTAGCGGGGGTCAACAATTTTTCTTACTATTTTACTCAGGTGACAACTCAGATCAAAAATATCCTTACTTATATTATAAATGCGAAAGTATGTCTGTCTGTCTGTTCCAGTAGTTCGGCTTACATCAAAAGAGGTATCTTAAGAAAGCTTTGATATATTTATATTCACGATGTGTCATAGTCGAGTTTGTAAGTTAAAGATGACCTCTTATTAAATTTATGTGATGAAGATAATTGCAGGGTTGATGAGTGACACAAGCTGCTGTTAATTCCAAGAGAACAAATATTTTTTTCGATATTTTTTCATAAATAATCGGACGGTCACGTGCCGACGAGACACATTGTGTCTTTATTTAGTTCGGTTATAATGTGCGATTTAAGTATTTATTAAGTGAACATTACTTAGCATATAAATAAATATTTTTTATGGGTATTTTGATGACTTTTTTATGGACCGGATATCGAGCGCAGGCAATATTTTATACAGGCGCGGCCGCCGGACGTGTGAACTGTCTACTGGTTAACGAAGACGTTTTGGTTCGTAAAGTGTCACTTATGAAATAATAGCTTACTTTACTTGCATACCATCGGAAACTATAATGGAAACTATGCGCTTCCGTTTGTACATATTTCCTTAACCAAGCGAAAGTGTGCATTTTTACGCCACAGCGCCATCTGGTTCAGTTTGCGGTTCTAATTTTACTGGGTGGTTTATTATAAGGAGTGCGTTCAGCGTGGGGAATGAAGAACGCCGAATCTGTGCCGCCTACAAACCACCGAGACTGACTTTCTGCAGAACCGATGCAGGGAGAATTATTGCGTAAAGCGGTAAGAAAATGTTCGCGGATCGTCAACACGATTAGAACGCAGCTTGATAACGTGAGGACCAGACACGGTGTGGTGGGCCCACCGACACCCGTTCTCAGCCCGACGTCCTCTAAAAGTGCTGCACCACGGATCGAACACACCATTCGATGTCTAGGTCCAGTACGATTTCGACGCGCAACATTCACCGTTTCGGATCACTATAGCCACCCACCCAAGACGGGGCACTAGTTTCCTAGTGAAGGGGCTGGAACCGGCTTGCAGAGAAGATAGCGCGTGCTACAGTCACTTGCGATGAGACGCGTCGGCGGTCGGCTGAGGGTCGGAGCATGACACTGCGCTGTGCTCCCCCGTCAGAAACTCACCGGAATTTGTTACCCGCTGCTGGATGTAACGAGTGAGCGCATTTACGCCGCCAGGAGTCGTGTCAAGACCCGGGGGACCACTTGAAGCACCTTCAGGCCTAACCCCCCGAAATCTGCAACCTCCAAGCCATCCGACATCACGCGGCCATCCAGACCGACTTGGATAGGTTCCTGTCGGCCCTAACTCCGCCACTCCAACGTACTAAAATTAAAATTTATTGCAATATTTGTATTGCAATAAATTTTAATATATAGCAAATATAAAGCACCAGCACGACCACCGCCGCAACCGTCTGCCCCCCCCCCCGCCCCAGCCACCTACGAGGCGCGCCCAGCAAGCTGCTGCACGCAGTTCCCGCCGCAATAACGTCGTGTAAAGAGCTCATGAATAAGTGCCCCGGACGGGTTCGAAACCAGTCGGGCTAATCCGATAAAATTAGACGTGAGTATAGCCGGTATCTTTATTAACTATGAATACTACTCACGATAGTTTAAATTTCAAAATATATTAGCAAAATTTTGCTAATATACTGCGAAGGGCATACAAATAACAGTACAACTTTAAATTGCATTAAAAAGGTATACTAAATTAGGATTAAATATGTACTGTAAATGTAAAATTGTAAAATGAACATATTCAAAATAGGCCTAACGTTCACATCCCATCTATCTGTCAGCACCGAGCTGCGGGTCTACGGTGCCTACGTCCGTATGGTGCACGCCTGGCGCATGGGGCACCCGCGTGGTACGCGCCGTGTTCGGTGTCTCAAAGGCGCAGGCTGCAAGTCCATCGGAATCGATGCCTGCTTCTGAGACCAGCAGGACGAGACACACCCGAAGGATTTGACACCCGGACCACGACCTAGCGTTCTGGGAGATACCACTCCCAGACCCACCTCCTGAATCTAAGACCAATAGGACCTAGCCTATCTAGGCTAGAGCTAGGTTCACAGTCTGAACACTAAAGCCTGCAAGGATAAGCCTGGGAAAAGAGGTTTGCTTTGTACCTTAGCTGCTCGAGCAATTGCCAAGACCCCTCTCTCTTTAAAGAGGTTTAATAAAATAAATGAAAGTTTGTCAAAATGATTATAAATTTCATTCCAATGCTTTCATCAACTCAATGTTTTATTTGAAATAAGTTTGAACTCAAGCAGAGGATAAATCTACAGGGGCCTGCGAATTGAGGTTCAACATTTCTACAGTTAGATAGCTAGACAGCATAGGAAAGTTTTGTAGGGTAGAAATAATTGACTGCTTAGTGGGCTGTGTAAAAATTACTTTAAGAAACCAAGGTACAAAGTCTGTTTAGTACGCTATTGTTTTTAGGCTTTCATTGCTTAGCACTGGATAAAAATAAGCAATAATAAAAACTGCTAATAATAAAGAAAGGTAAACAAAATACTTCCTAAAAAAAGTGATACACTAATCTCTACATAAAAACTTTGTTACTGTTAGGATTGCACATTGGTGGGACTATTTTATACATGTTACTGTGAAACAGATATAATCACAACATATTCAGCGGCACAACCTTAGATTACTATCCACTCTTATATTCTTGAGTCACTCAGTCCGTAAAAGATAGATATTCAAATTCAAAAAGGCATAAGACCAATAAACTTATACATAAATAAACTTATAAATAAACTTACTTATAAAATAAACTTTACTTATAAAATATTATAAATAAACTTATACATACAGAAAAAGAAAGAACAATACAGAGAAATATAACAAATTAATAAAACAAAAACACAAGATATTAAAAGTAAAAAACAATATACTAAGAAAGACAAATAAATATAAGAAGTCTCAAAATGGTAGACCACTCAACTTTAAGCTAGAACAGGGACCCTAACACTGATTTTCAGTGGCTGCCATTGTGCAAGAACAAAAAGAAAGTGACAGTATAGAACAAAACAAAAGTAAAGAAATAAAATATATATTATAACTTATATACATAAAGACATAAAATAAAACAGTACTGTTAAAGAACATATTAATTATTAAGAAAATTCAACTTAAATAAATTGATCAGCAGTTCATTAAAATATGCCATAACACATTTTTTGCACCCTACAAAAGAGGTTTAATCCCACCATACATTGATTTTTTATATTTTAAATGGATTGGGTAGTACTTCATGAACGCTTTCAAGCAGGTTAATATTTTCAGAAATTATCAACAATGATTGTCAAATTGCAACCAGATTATAAAACCTTAAAAAATTATATACTTAATCCCTCTGTATCATTCACCCTTCCTATTACATCATAGATAACAACATGAAATTGTTAAGTAGTTTTTGTTTTATTATAGACAGACACATGAGACTATGTTTTATTGATACAATATGTTTTAGACCAACAGGGTTGTGTAGAGTAAGTATTGCCATTATATAAGCCATCTATCACATGCTTTTCAGTGAAGGAAAACATCTAGGTGAAACCTGCATAACTCTAGAGGATTCTGGATGTATGTGTAACCTACCAATCAGCATTGGAACAGTCTGGAGGGTCATAGCTCCAACTCTTATCTAAAAAACCAGAGAGGGAAAGCCTATGGTACCCAGCTGTGGGTTAATAAGAGGCAGTTACCTCTTATTATCCCATAGAGTGGAGGCACCTCCGCTTGCAATCAATTGGTTACCATCGAACACTACAATCATAAATGCAACAACAATCGATTATAAAATGTTCTCTTTTAATTCTTGTTAATAAAAGTATTTCAAATCCCCCAAATAGACAGTAGATGCCATAATTTTAATATTCCCATTCAACATTTTTAAATAACCAGTTTCTGGACATTCTTTTATGATTTGAAAGATATAATTAAATACTACAAACAACATTCATGCAGTGAAAAACTCAAATAAAATGACTACTGTAAAAATAGAGTAGAACAGAATAGAATTTCCTTAATTCTTTTCTACTCAATAATAGTTAATATAGTAAAAAAAAAACAAAAATGATACTATACTGAACTGAGAAGAACTATTCTCAGTTGTAGCACTATGTATGCTGTGAGTCTATCACTAACATTGATTGTTTCTAGCAACTTTTGCATCTGAAATGAGCTTGATATCATTTATGATTGATGTTATAAAATATTAAGGCTGAGAGTACCTTTCTAGTTAGAATATGATATTCATGTTTGTAATACTGATCTTTGGAGATGATGTCTGATAAAGGTCAACCCAGAATTTTGAATATGTTTATAACATATCATAAATTTTAAATGACATGTACAGTTAGGATGTTATGAAATTTCAAATTACGCCGATATTTCTTATAAAATTGTAAAATTTTAAATAAATAAATAAAATAAATATATATGAGACATTTACACACACGGTCGTCCATCCCCAAAGTAAGTAACTTAATACTTGTGTTATGGGTGACGGACAACTGGTAAATATATTACATATATAGTTTTAAATACATACTTAAATACATATATACACCCAGACTCGAAGAACCAACAAATCCTAAATAGAAAATGTTTGTTCTCGGCGGGAATCGAACCCGCGACCCACGGAGCCGAAGACAGGGTCACTGCCAACTGCGCCAAGGGGCCAGTCAACTTTTTACCAAATACCAACTTTTTTTATGTAAAATACACAAAACATAAAATTCGATTTACAAAAACTATACTGATTACTGAGCAACTGATAGCGGATAATAATCTATTGGTCTAGTAAGGTTTCAATACTATTTTACTATTATTTTTTTAAATGTACCTGCATTTGCTATATATTTTTCAATGTACCTACATGTTGCACAGACATATCATTATAAATCCTGTATAGTTTGATAAAATTGCTTTCACTAAATAAATCGTGTGTATTCCTAATAATTTACTTATCTAACGCCACTTGAGTGAAAAGCAATGAATAATTGCATTTTTTCCTTTTTGATAATTTTGAATTCAATCCTCATTTTGTCTCAGCCACGACCAACAAGTCAGCAAGCTTTAACAACGTTTTCAAACTTCAAAGTGGAAAATAGTCTATGATGGGAAAGTAACTTTCTATAAGCACTCTGTAGTCTGAGTCAAAGATTACGGTGTACATCTGAGTGATATAGTAATTAAATTTACTGAGTTGCTGTGTAAAATTATTAATGCTGAAATAAATGTTTATATCATATTTCCTAATATGAAACTTTTCTTCCCAAAGCAAAATTCACAGTTTAAACTCGTCTTTTGTTATCTCTGCCAGTTCTAAGGATTCTGCCAGCTAAGGTAGCTTCTGTCGCTCTCTATACCTGCAAATATCTCCATCACAAAGATCAGGGGTGCTATTCGCTAAGGACATAAACTTGCTTTCACGGCTGGTACAGTGACGAGATAATGATTTGGTATTCACTAACTCATACTAAGCTACACTAGCGCTGTACGTCGAGTACGGCGTCTATTTGAACTAATGAAAGCCGTGACACTTGACATTATTTCATATAATTTGGTATTCGCTAACAAAAAATAGCAATCAAGTAGCCGACGCTCTCGCCCATGTAGTGGTATATAATAGAATGTGTTAGGGTAAGAAAAGTAGTAATAAAGCAAGCTTGGCCATGGATAGTCGTTTATCATTTACATATCCCAGCGCATCATTTGCAACTGTAACATGACACACTACACCCACAACCTCGCCCCTTAATGTCACATGCAAAAGATACATTATCTAAGGCAAGAGTTAACATTGGTAGGGCGAAACATTCGTTTTTAAAGTTTAATTCTTGTGTTATAGTGTATTAAAAATTATAAAAATGTCCGCAAAGTTAGCGTGTACCAAATTCTTATTGGAAGAAGCTAAGAAACAAGATGATTTAGCAAAACGCCGACAGGCGAAACAAATAAGACTTATTTGTACAATTTCAAGAGATTCTGAGTACTTGTAAAACGACGCTGTGATATCAAAAACACTCCCACTGTACAGAGAAAAGCTGACCCATCATTTATTGTGTACTCTCTTTTTATAAATTAATGTTCGCGCTAGCAACACGAATTTTCGGATAATATACAGTAAAACGATACTTCCGGAATGTAAACATATTAACAATAAAAAATTGATAACAATATTGGGATATCAATACGTCACTGGATGTGACGTATTCGTTAGCTGTTACTCGTGCGATAACACGATACTTCCGGAATGTTAATTCACATTACATTCCGGTTGTTAGATACATGTAAATTAAGTAAATAATTAGAGTATTTTTATACAATTTTATGTAAATTATTTGAGCTATAATTAATTATTTAAGTGATAAAACGTTTATTAATCATTCATGTTTATTATTAAAATGGCGCCACAATCGCTGGCGCCGAAATATTATGCAAGAGTCAATCAATTACTGATTTAAATATAAACAATCATTAATCAATTTTAGAATCACAACAAATTAATAGATGATATTTGAAAAACAAATTAACAATAAACACTTGATTACAATATTGGGATATCAATACGTCACTGGATGTGACGCATTCGTTAGCTGTTACTCGTGTGATAAGTCATGGCAGTCCGTGATCATCACACCGATATGCGGGCTTCGGAAACGTTCGCGCAACATGAGGGGCAGCTAAGTGCGAATCGCATTCGCCATTCGCCTTTTGAAGGCAATCTTAGCTAACATTAAATTAGCATACGTGTTTTTTTATACAAAAGGGTCTATCTACAAAAATAAGATTCAAGCTTCAAGATTGGACAAAAAGTACAAAGATTCAAGTACCTTACCCCTTATAGGGAGTGCCATTCCAAAAATGATTCACGACATATCGTATTATTTATGAAAGTAAAGTAATGGTAATGTCATCGTATTCCTGTTGCACTCACAAAATTTCTATCGCCTTTATGTTACCCTAATGCAAAAAAGTTGATTGTGCCGAATTTTATCGATATTGTTTCAGCTGATTTGGCGTGAAAACGCAACAGACAAGCGGATTTTCGCATTTACTTTTTTGTATAACTTATTACATTAATTTTACATTTTAATAGCTCAGTTAAATTTATTCAGTAAATAGAAATATTAAAACTTTATAATATATTAAAACTTTTTTAAATAACTCTTTCGATGTAAGTCAAACAACGTGATATATATAACCTTCTTCAAATAACAGATGTGACTTTATTAGGTTGATAATAGATGGCGTTTTCTAATTTCGTGCTATTCCTGTTAAATTAACAGGAGTTCTAGAACCTATATCATAGCCTATAAATTACACTGATGTACAGTATAAGCATTAATTGTGCCAAATTTTATTGATGTTGGTTTGAGAGAAGTATTTTATATAAATAGTAAAGATTATACTAAAAAGTTATCAAACGAATGTTTAGAATTTTTGTGAAAAAATTTATATCATGTTTTTAATTTAATCAGAAGGCCCAATAGAGTCTCACATTAACAGATAAACTGAAAGATGCTGCTGCCCACTTAAAGAGGTTTTACAATTTTTTTATGGTTTTGTTCGAATCTTTCCAGTGCAAATTAATATCTTTGCTAAATAATAGTAATGGCATGCATATTTAATATGGACTTTCGAGTAGCGTAATAAATGCAAAAGTAACTGCTATTTAACCCCCCGGATCGATCTGATTTTTGTGATGGAGATATTTTCAGGGTAGCGATAGAAGCTACTGAGTAATACAGGACTACAGTCCACGCGGACGAAGTCGCGGGTAAAAGCTAGTATTATATAATTATAATATATTATATAGTGTATGATCTATGGTTTTATTCATAGACTACTAACTTTTAGGGATGTCACTTAAAGTAGAAAAAAAAGCGATGAATAAATAATCGACTTTTCTCCCTTCAAAATAAATCGATTAAAAAAAAGGATGACATCCAAACGAAAAATTCGATTATTTAATAATCGATTTTTTGTGATTATTAAAAAATTAGCTTTTTATTTTAATTAGAATAAAGAGTAATTAAAGTGGACGAATACAAATAAAAATAACTAATGCGTTGTTTGACTACATTGGTTTTATCCAATAATGCATAAGTTAACTTTAAAACTAGGTAAAAAAATAACCGATTTTTCTAATATATATAGATCAATCTATTTAAAATGTTTTAAAAGTCGATTATTTCGAATCCATTATTGTGATAAAATAATCGATTAATAAAAAAAATGATTATTTTTGAACATCACTACTAACTTTATTGTAAATAATACAATTTCTCTGTTATTCGTTATTGTCAATATTGCTAATTAGCAAACATAAAATCAATAAGTTAGCCATAGATCGCTTATGTCCTTTTAATTTTTTGTTTGTATGACCCGTTTCAGTCACACCAGAACTTCTCACAGGGAAGATTATCGCTACGTTCACCTCCAATGGCTGCCCTTGACGGGTGCGCATTATAAGGCTTTGTAATACGCAGGTGCAGAACCCTAATCGTCTGTAGGAGAGCAAAGGATGGCAAATAAATTCATCGAGCGAGGCACATTTGCAGTAGGTGAGTATAAATGTGTCGATATTTGATGGGATAGGCTGAGGCCCCTCAGGAGTTGTTCGCACGTTAGTCCCCTGATATGTAATTCACCGCTTTGTTGTTATTGTTCGTGCTAGCCTCACATGAGTCTGCTTGCGCAAATACGTTGTTATTGTTTGACATGACTCTAGAAGATCCATTTTACGTCGTCAAAGAGTAAGTGTGTTGGAGTTATTTGTTAGATACTTCAGTGTCTGTGGTTTAAAGTCGCCATGTTCCAGACTATTGATGAGAATGGCGATATACTAAAATTAAAAACTATAATGATATCTCACAGTCCGATTCAGTATTATCATTTATATTAAAATAAGTAGTATATCATAATAATATTTTATATATTACTACCTATGCCTGATGCTTCGCCCGCGTGCATATCAGTGTATTTGAAATTTTGAACATAAAAGTAGTTATTGTGAGTTAATCATAAGAGATACAGGATGTCGCGGTCTTTAATTTAGTATTTTTGTAGATCTAAAATCCTTTAGTACATTACTTTAGTGTGTCTCCGACGGTTAATGCAGCGCACGCGACCAAAGCTCCCAGCAGGCGAGTTTTTTTTACAAATGCGCGTCCTATTTAACACGATTTAACTAAAACTACTATGTACTACTAGATTTTAAACGCAACTTCATTTGCATGGACTGCAGTCTTTTTATTTGAGTAAACCGTAATACTTATATTATTTATGGTAAAATGGGTTAACCTGAAAAGCTAGACATATGCTGTCTCGGGCTTATATTTAGAACTTTTAGAGGTGAACAATTTTGTAATACATGATTTTTTAATAACTTTCACTGTTTACTCAGTGCACGCAAGGAAAACTTTAAATTTTGTTTGTTTCCGCAGCATTTTTTATTGCTGCCCTTCTCCTATTTATCTTAGCGTGATGTTATATTGTCTATAGCCATCCTCGATAATTGGACTCAAAGAGTTTTTCAATTTGATCCAGTAGTTCCTGAGATTAGTGTGTTCAAACAATTAAACAAACTCTTCAGCTTTATATATTAATATAGATTAACCTAAATCTTCCAGAAGAGTTGTACTACCTTTTAGTAAAAACTGTACAAAAGTCAGTTACGTAGATTTTGAAAATCATTCACATACAGACAGAAAGTCCCCAAAGACTTTATTATGTTTTATAATGCCATAGATAAGTCCAAATGTTTGCGAATTATAAACCATTAGATCTCATTTTGAGTATGCATTCCCATTTTTGCTTTCATTAAAAAAAATTCACATTCAAATCTTTGACACTTCAGAATTACCTTTGTACATTTTTAACAATAACCCATGTGCTCGGTATTTGATCATGTTTAGTCTTGTCTTTATTTTCATTCAAATTACACAAACACCTGCCTCCATACATGTACATAAATGTCTTATGTCAGATCGGCAAGTTAAATAAATTGTTATTTCAGCTTAATAGCCCCCAGTTATACTTAAATTATTGAAAACTGTTCATTCCTTGATGTGCTCAATTTAATACTCAATTGAAGTTTCAACAACTGTCGTTACCGAGACATTTGCAGTACAAGGCTATTCCCATTGTACAACAATACACAGAACACAGGCTGCGTAGCTGAGACTGAATGCTGTTTCAGCTTTAGTAAATTTCTTGTTACTGTATGAAAGCTACAAAATTTGAAAAAAGTGAACATAGGGACACAAAGAAAGAGTTCCTCTGAGATCAATGGGATTATTATATAAAATAATATGAATTGAAAACTGTTAATTTCTTCCCCACACTATATTAAGACAGCACTTATTCTACAAAAATAATAAGGTTTTTTTATTATGTATCACCTTAAAGTCATGCCTGATTCTATATATTGGCACTCATTTAACAAAATTACGGATGTACCTACGGATGCCTTTTCTATTTCATAATAGAAAAAGCAAATCAACAGAAACAGAATTACATGTGCAATTATTGTCAGCTGCTGAAACTAAAATATATTCAAACAAAACTTAATTAAACTTACTTTTATATCTAAAAGTCCTATGTCACAATATGTGATTATGCTAATCTTCAAAACTACTGTACAGATTTCAATTTCAACTTAGAGGAGAGTTTTTATATAAATTAATAATCTTACTTTTTGCTTATTTAAAGTTTTTTATGCTCATAAGGGTCTAATTTAATTTAAAGTTCTATAGGTTTTGATAGATGTCAGATGATGTGGTTTTTTATGCATATATTTCACACAACCACTTCATTTAGTTCATTGTCTTGTCTTCTGTCTGTTTAAAATCTGTTTAACAGGTACAGCGGCAGAGATTAATTATCAATCTATTATCAATATATAAAGTATTAAGAGTTATTAATCACAATGTGTCATTCCTTCACTTTTTATTGTCTTTATTATTGTGACAAGAAGGTTTTTATGAAAGATAAACAATGTATGTTATTTAATTATTCTAATCTGCTAGCAGATACACTATAAATAATGGTAGTGTTTTTGTAAACTTATGTATGTATGGAATGCAAATGTTGATGTTGTTTGTGTCCACTAGATTAGTTGCTATGCTGTGTGCACATAGCATTTTAAGCAGTGTATTCAATTGCCGGATGTGCATATTTATATCGATCTTACACAACATATTTTATATTTATCGCACCATAGTTATAGATGAAAAGTGTGGTATCCGGCAGAATAGAATAGGCCACCCTCCTTTCTTACCTAGGTGTCGTAAGAGGCGACTAAGGTAAGGGCCGTTTAGTATCCGGCAGTATAGAATAGACCACCCTCATTTCTTACCGAGGTGTCGTAAAAGGCGACTAAGGTAAGTTGACGTCAGGCAGGCGGCCGGTCGTAAAATACGTAGCCAAATCATGTGACAACATGTTTACAACATGTTGTGCCGACGCCACTTAGAGTGGGATAAGGGCAGGAGAATGATGAGTTATAGATGAAAAGATTTATTTGCCAAAGTGATCCTGGTATTACTGGTCGAATACGACGCAGTGAGGTGTTCCGAGCACTGAACAAGACGCGCGGGCTGTACCTGCGCTGGCAGGAGATCGCCAGGGCTCCCGCGGCGCCCTCCAGCCCCGAGGTCGAGTGGACCTCGACAGAGCTGCGCAACGCGCTGCGGAGCATCGAGTGGGACCTGGAGGACCTCGAGGACACCATCAATATCCTTTTCATTGATGTAGTTTCATTCGGAACCGATCCTCGTATTCCTTCCGTGGACGTCTACGACATACGAGTCGCCAGCTGCGATCGACCTGTCGAAAGGTCTCTCGTTATAAATCTAAACGCAGTAGAATATTTCATTTTATATTTATACTCCATAGGTTTAGGTACTTAACTAAATGTAAAAAAAAGGAACGTAACGGCCTGTTACAATCCCACTGCTGGGAATAAAGCCTCCTCTCTCCGTTTCTGGAGAAAAAGGTTGGAGCTAAGACCTACCACGCTGCTAAAATGCGGATTGGTAGGTAGAACACATATCGCCAGAATTCTCCAGAGATATGCAGGTTTTCTCGAGATGTTTACCTACACCGAAAAGCGTGTGATAAATTGCAATTATCAATTAGGCACATAAGTTTTAATAGAAAAACCCGGGATTCGAACCCGTGACCATCTCGAAACAGTCACACGGTCTCACCGCTGGGCAATCACAACTTAACTAAATGTAAACATCTCAAAATAAGGTTCTTTAAGTAAGCCGATTACAACACTGACATTATTTATTTGTTTCAAACCATTTCAAACTATTAATAGTATTAACGCCATTTTATTATAGGGCGATTTCTATCGATAACTGTAGAAACTGAAATAAATAAATAAAAAAATATATAACGTAATTTCTCTGTATCTATTCTGTCTGTATTATCAGTTAATGTAATCTAATCTGACTACTTTAAACTGAAAACGATGGAAACTATTAAATGTACTAAAATACCACAGAGTGACTTTAAAATACTAGCTTTTACCCGCAACTTGTTCCGCGTGGACTGCAGTCTTGGTAAATAATAAACAGTAGTTTCTGTCACTTTTCAACCCTGCAAATATCTCCATTACAAAAATCAGCTCGATCCGGGAAGGCTGAGAGAGATTTGTCGTTTTCTTAACCCGTAATAACTTATCCAATAAACGAAAACCGAAATAAAAAAAAAACTTCCTCAACACTAAATTACGCATAGTCGAGAAGAATTCGTCCAAATTTAAGATCGACAACAGGGAAATTAGCGACCGACGCACCTTCATAGAGGCTACCAAGCGGGAGGTGAAGGTGAGCCGAGAGGACCCCCCCGGCCCCTCTTCGCCCCGGGCTCACCGGCTCCCTCGTTGCAGGCGATGCGCGGCAAGATGAGCGCGAGCCGGCACCGGGACGGCGACGGCGCGGCGCGCGAGCCCCTGCTGGCCGACGAGAGCCCCGTGCGGTTCGGCCACGCGTGGACCGCCACGCCCAAGTACTCGCGGTACTCCAAGCTGGCCAGCCACGATGCGCACGACGCGGACGACGCGCGCGACGGGCAGGGCGCGGCGCCCGCCGGCCGGCCGTACGCCGACGACGAGCCGCTGGCGGCGCAGGGCCGGCTGCTGGCGGAGCACGACGGGCGGCTGCTCGCGCTGGGCGGCGCCGTGGGCTCGCTGCGGACCGTCTCCAGGCAGATCGGCGCGGAGCTGGACGAGCAGGCCGTGTGAGACCAGCCCCCTCGCTCGTCTGCGTCATTTTTGTTGGCATTCATATTCATATACATCGTATGTTGTCAGTAGCTATCGGCCCCAGAGGGCTAGTCCCGAAGCAATAATAATAACGTCCCCGTCGTTTCGAAGGACGGTCGGCTCGAACGAGGTGCGGCCGAACTCTATCTCGGGTCCGATAAATAAAATATATATTATAAACGACTACATTTTTCCTTTAGACTCGATTAATAAATAAGAAGCAGTTTTCCAAAAGTCAAATCGTTTACTCTTTTTTCAATCGACACATATGACGGCCAAGATGTCTCTTTAGATTATCGGCTAACTCTACCGAGGAGGTCGTATTTAACATGTCTTGACAATATATCGTAAGTATCGTGTTAGCATGCTGGACGAGCTGAGCGCGGAGATGGACAGCGCCGACTCCAAGCTGGACTCGACGCTGAAGAAGGTGGCCCGCGCGCTGCACGTGGACGACGGTAAGGGGCGGGCGGCGGTAGGCGGGCGGGTTCGAGACGGCTGCTGAGACGGGCCCTGTTGCAGACCGGCGGCAGTGGCTGGCGATCGGCGTCCTGCTGCTCCTGCTGCTAATCGCGCTGCTCCTGTTCGTCGTGATGTAATCGCCGAGCGCGAGCCGGAGCCCGAGCGAGCGCCCTACACCCTACACTACACTCGAGCGGCGTCGGATTATAAAAAAAACCAAAGCGAAATTATGCTGCGCGTTAAATTGTAATGCGGGACGTGAAGAATGAATGATGGTTTCCTTTTCAAAAATTTGGGTGCTGCTGTTCTTTGGAAATAGGCTCGTTCGGAACGCGGCGACGAACGAGCTTCGCCTCGAAACTTGGAGACGAATGTACCGCCGTCCCGGGGGTTCGTGTCCGCGGTATTTCCCGTTCTTAACATAGAGTTATTACACTTAGAGGGGCGGCCGTAGGGGGGTGGAGTTTGTGAGTGAAGTGTCGCGATAAATGAGGGAAAAATGGATTCGTATACTTATCTTTGCAGAGAATATGCAATGCATGATAAACCTCATCCCTTCTCTCTTTATTGTTATATGGCACGTTTCAGACTGACTTCCCTACTCTAAGTACGATAACTCTGTGGTCATTAAGTTGTTTTTTGCTTTGTTAAATGTCGTGTATCGCCGACTAATCTAGAAGTAAGTAGAGGAGCGGGGCCAGGCCGGCCGCGTCGGGCCCGCCCGGCCGCCTGGCGACTATACCAGATGCATTTGATGATGAACAAGTACACAGCGTAGGTTAATTAGCTTTAAGTTATTTATGGAGTGATACGTATTTTGAAATATAAATTATATATTATATTAACTGTGATTTTATTTATCATGTCTCTAGCTCCATTCACGGAGGCTTTGGCTCGTCTGATGTATCGATCGATCTCGTGGTGTTGACGGAACGGCTGAACTGAAAACCTGAGTATGCGACTATTAAATGATTTTAATACTGGCGATATTGTAAAGAATACGAACCGTAGTGTATGCGGTCACTTGTATTATTTAGTATAATAGCCTGTCGTTGTATGAATGTAACACTGGTCCGAACACGCACTACTCTCGCCCACGTGCTCTGACGTTACCGACGTGTGTACGCTTGAGATAGTGTGAGGTTTCCTTAGCACACTTCTCTCTGAATGTTTATGTATCGGTATCTATAATAGCTTTCGCGCGCAACTTCCTTCGTCTGGTAGTCCTGGAATAAATATCGTTTTCTCGAGAGCAAAGTTTGATAATTTTAGTGAACAAGTCTTATGACAGTGAAATTTACATTCAAATAGCTCACTTAAATTTACCCAATAAACGAAAAACCGAAATATATAAAAACTATAAAAATATCTTTTTCGACGACTGTATTTCGTAATACAGAACCTATTTCTTTAATGCACTATAGACTCCATCATAGATAATATACACTTTATAATATAGATGAAAAATTCCTTAAATTTATTCGAGTAATGAAAAGGAAACTGTTTTTTCGCTTCACGCACAAGATGTTTCACTGTAACGTTATCATAATAATCCACTAGATGACGCTGAACTGCATTTTCATAGGACCCATTTAATAAAAAAGTACCTAGTCGACCTGGTATTTTCTTTAGAAAATATTAAAATATTGCAATTTGCAAAAAAAACAAAAAACGTTCATAACTCGACCAAATCTGATGAAACATGGGATCGATCCATAATATCTGTGCCGATAGTCCGTTCGTTTGCCGCTGAGTCGTACCGACTTTTATATTAACTGCAGGCCTACCATTAAATCTTACGGCGACTCAATTGAAGATGTAAACGAAATTGTTTTGCTTTTTCATACCATGACGTCTTATAGACGCACACTTTAAGTCGTTGCCGAATGAGCGTTCGGAATGCGTCCTGAGAACATGTGAGTAAAAGAGACAGAGTTATCTATTATTCACATAACGTTATCCTTTTCATAAATTACGACCTCAATGCAATTCACACTTTATAGTACGAAAGGAAAGCGGTTCGCGGTCGTCGTTTACGTCTTCAATTGAGTCGCAATAAGAGTTCATGGTAGGCCTGCAGAGTAATTAACAGTTGGTTGCGGATAATATTGTAGCCGAACCTCGGCTTAAAGCGACGCGCTGTGGAGGACTGTGTCGGACTGAGGAAGAGTCCTAATGTCAAGACAGTCGGGGCCAGACGTGAGGAAGCGGGGACCTCGTGGCCGTACTTGTATATTTTTGAGGTAGAGCGTACTATGCGTTCTCATACCTTATACATGTAATATTCGTAACACTAGTACTGCACACATTTGATAGATACCGCAATCTCGACGAGCGTTTGGCCCTCAATCGCCCGTCGTTCTGGGGCGTCTCACGTAAGATCGCGGACTCGGAGATTGCTCGGGCGGTCCGGGTTCAGGTGATGGCGTATCGGTCGAAGTTAACCATTGAAGGATTCGAAAGCTCACGTATTCGTTTTTTAATTTGAAAAATGAATAGCGGGGCTAAAAAAGCTGTCTTCACGCTCGGTCGGAGTCGCTGGTGTCGTACAGCATGCGGTCGTACAGGTCCGGCAGGTAGTCGAAGTGCCGCTCATCCGGCTCGCTCTCGAGACTTTCTTTCATTTGGTCCCAGGTCAGGGAGAATTCCGGCACGAATAAACTAAAAACCATACGGTAAACCGGAATTAGGGTTCGTGTGGGGCTGTTTCGAAAAAATTAATTACATTATTATATTGTTAGGAATGGAAATTGGCAACACGATAATCACGTGGCCGATAGCAAGGAAGGGACTTGGTTTTGGAGCGAGAATTGTTTATAAAAAGTGGAGTTCTCCACATCGAATGCAGTCTTGTTATAATACTTGACTCATACGGTTTTTAGACGCTTACGCGGCTAGATCATGTCATCACTTGCGAGTGTCGTTGTAGACTTGTACGATTATTAATATACTATGATAATTACGCTCCCGCGTGTAGATCATGTTACAATCTGTCTTTGTTAACCAAGCAGGTGTAATTAGTGTTACCGTGTCGTTCTAATATTTTTCGTGTAGACCCGCGCCTACATTGAATGTTCTTTGTTATTAGAATCTAACCTCGAATAGTTAATATTCGTGTTAAGAATAACCACTGAGTTTCTTGCCAGCTCTTCGCAGTGGATGGTTGCGCTCCGAACTGTTGGTAGAATCGTCCTGCCATAATAAATCCAAATTATATTAAACTGAACCTGTCAATACTTGTTTGGGACTACAAAATATGGGACATATTTTGTAGTCGTACGTTTGTTTTTGTTGACTATGTGAGAAAGCTGATATATTTAAGTGATATTCCTGCCACTTCTAAGAATATTATTAATTACATATCAAACGTATCGAACCAGTTCAAGAGCCGTATCCGTACGTTAAGTCGGCGTCGTGGCTCGTCCCGTATTCTTCGCGGCTGCGCCGATAGAACTACTCGCTTCGAAGTCACACCGCTGCATTCGAGGCGAGACGTTTCTCTTACGATAACTCTGCATGAAATTGGTCATGCAAGAATCGAACGTCCTTATAGGCGTCGACGTCAGATATCGATGTATGAATTCTGCGGCGTACGCTCCGGACGTCTATAGAAACGATGCCTCATTCTATAGTCCGCTAGTGACGCGTAGGATCCGTGACGATCTCTCGTCTCGGTTTCTGGACCTAGACATTTCAGTTTACGATCGTGTCGTGAACCGCTCCGTGTGTTTAATAAAATAAAATGAAAAAGGTATTCCGAGAAGAGTCGCGCGGCGGCGACCCACCGAGCGGCGCACGCCATGAAGGGCCGCAGGTGCGCGGCCGCCAGCGGCTGCAGCAGCGCGGAGTGGCCGGTGCAGTTGGCCCACTGCGCGTCCGGCGCCGCCAGCACGGCCACGGCCCGCCCGCGGCAGATCAGTGGCGCGCCATACATGCCCTGCGGCGATCGGACCGTGGATGTATGCTCTTCGGAATGGGAATTGGAAAATGATGGTTCGGACCGCGACGCTGTTTTTGGATCGATCTCGATCCGCTCTCGGCCCTGTGAGATATTCTTCGACGACAGACGGAGCGTTCGAGCTGCCGTATCGCTCCGGCACCGGTTCGAACTCCGAACCGGAGCGAGAACTGTGAACGCATCACGAATACCGCGTCGACAAAACGTGCTCACTCATGTGCGTTGCGCTCACGGTGCGGATTGCTACTATCGTTCGATAATCCTCTATAAAAATTATCTAGATATTTAGCTCGAGAGCGGCGTATTAGGCTCACGAAAGCCTTAGTTTTATTAGAATAAATGACGCGGATACGGTTTTCGGTCTCCGTCTTCTAGGTACGACACGAATGTCCTTCGGCGAACTATTTAATAGATAACTAAAAATCCAAGTAGCATAAATATCAGTCAGTATTCATTCAGTCGCTTCTTATAGTTCGAATACTAATAGGGACTCTATAATATTTATAAATAGGTATAGAAGATTGAGATGATTTTAATATCGATAAATAAACGTTAACAGTGTATGTCGCACTTCACCTGAAAATTGGTGCTCGATGTGTCAATTTCGACGTTCAGCTAATACTGAGGGGAAGCCGTCTATTTACAATAGATTATAAGTTTACTGTAGTCTGTAGTTTAGGACGATATTTTAATGTTAATTTCGTGTCGTACGCAGAGTCGAACGCTTATCGGTCGTTTCATTTCAACTGAATCAGAAAGTACTCACGTGACAGGGCTGGGCTTCTCTGTCGGGCTGCAACACGCACCGGCCGACGGCTCGCGGACTGCGGACAGACGGACAGAACGAGCGACATCCGCGCACCGCTCGTGAGTTCTAATCGAAATAACTACATAACGATTAGAACTCATGACGCGGACTTTCGCGTGTTAAATAAACCAACAAAAAATATTTCATTAGCTAAAACACATGATGATAATGGTCGGGTACGGTACGAATGATTGAATCGATGTGCGACGTTCTGAACAAAAACCGACACTGTAATAGCATAGACGAGGGAGAAACAGACACGAGCTCGCGAAACCACGAGAGGAGGTCGAAACCGCGAGAGCGCTTCGCGGCGGCTGCGGAAACTGCGGCGGGTCAACTCATGTCTCCGAGTTACGTAGGAAAGCTCGGCCCGACGGCGGGATGGTGACAGGTCGTTGCTCTATTTTAATAGATCTATTTTATTTCAGAAATAATTTGTTACTCGTATGCATAAGACATTGCGGATGCGAAATGCGTCAGTGACTCAACAGTAGCGCGTTAGTTACTTCCATATTCGAATCTAATAATGGATTGCAGTGATTGTTGGGGTTACTCGTACAGCGGGAGACCGAGGGGGCTACGTATTGCACGGAACGCGGCCGAATCTCTACACGGTACACGCGATCGAGCATAGTTAATAATATTGAGTCGGCTACGTCACGAGAGTGTGATCTCTCGCAGCGCAAACGGCAACGGGGCCTCTCCGCTGTCGGTGGAACTCACGTCTCGCACGCATATAGAGGCAGCCTCGTCGAAGTGTCCGGTGTAACCGAGGTTGGTCATCGCCTTCTGGAACTTCAAGGCGATGGTGCCGCACCACAGGCTTTTCTTTACGACTATCACGTACTGCACCCGGATGTTGCGTTGCAGAAGAAACTTGTGAACCGGGTATATTTTATCCTGTAACGTGTCGAAACATCACGCTCGCGGTCACCGAGACGGTGATAGCGGTGACACGAATGAAAACGTATCAGATCACCAGGCCACGGAACGAGTCGGCCGGGGCGCACCCACCCCTTTGTAGAAGAAATGCCAGCCCGGGACCAGGCACTCCTCGTGCAGCGCCGGCGGCTCCCCGCCCGGCGAGTCCACGGCGATCGGCCGCAGCGGTACCTCGGCCAGCACGTCGGGCACCGACCGCGCCAGCAGCAGCACGCCCGCCGACCGCTGGACGGCGTAGGCGCGTTCGCCGGCCTCCGCGCTCACTGCGGCGACAATACGAAACTCGAGAATTACCGATCCCCTCCGGTGCTACGCCGGCCGGGCTTTTTCGATGTTTTACTCCTACTCGATCTGGTGACTTACGTTTCGGCAGCAGGATCTTGACGACCTGCACCCGGATGCCCCTCCGGGGGTGGCGGTACGTGGCGCCCACCACCACGTTGATGGGCCGCGTGTCGGGCTCGCGCCGCGTGGGGTCGGTGACGCACACGGCTGCCGTGAGCACGGCCGTGCGCGCCGCGAGTGTGCCGGCGCACAGCCCGCGGTACCGGGACATGAAGTACACCTGCGGTAGCGCAGGCCCGGTTACGACACGTGGAGCGGCACGGGCCCGGATGCGGCGAACAGAGCAGCTTACCAAAAAAGGCAACGAGCCGTCCCGTGGCTTGAAGGGCTCCCGCCCGGAGACGACCGCCGCGCCGGAAACTGTACCGCCCGGTAAAAAAATCGACACAAAAATTCATACTCAATATACTTAAAATAATATTTCGAGATTCACTTTAAACGAAATTTGATCGGTAATCAGACAATATACCTAAAAAAAAGAAATATTCCCATTTATTCATTTCAGAGTTCGAAGCGAAGGCCGATAACGGCGGAGCGTTCGTTCGGCAAAGTTACGGTACGTTGGACGTGCAACCAAAATATTATTGAAAGTGGAAACGATAAAACGATAAAACGTAATCGCAACGAACACAACGTTCCGACGAGCCCGGCCGATACCTCGACCCCGACTCCAGTCCCGAGCGATAGCGTGAATGCCAGCATCAGTATCTAACATCACAACGATATTCCGGGACTCATCTCGCCTCGATATCTATCACGAATAACGATATTGAAATCGACAAGTCCCTCGTCCGCGGACGCATAGTTAGGCGGGACCGTTACCTTCATTCTTTCCGCTTCATCCTATCACTCTTATGTCTATCGCCTAGTAGCTCGTGTGGCGCATGAATGAAAAAATGTGTTTTCTTTCTAGTTTATATTTATGATTGATTTTCACGCGCTTCATAGAAGAAACACTGGTGAGAAAACCTGCGTATCTTTGAAGAATTCTCTCCGAAGAGAGAGAATGCCTACGAAAGGTAGAAGTTAGTGAAACGACTTTAGACTTTGAAAATCTTTTCGTCTCAATAACTATAAATTATGCGGCAGACGGAGGGGCCATGCGAGGGCGGCCGAGGGGGCGCCGGGCTGTGTGGGGGTGGTGGGGAGGGGTCGCACGGTGTCAACTGTCAGGATCGGGAGTCGGGACGCGTCGCTCGATAGCGGGTCCGCGCGCCGGCAGTGACGGCACTCGAGTCGAGACCTCGTCCGCCTGCGGACGCCGCATTGAGAGCACACCGAGACCGCATCGGCACCGCACTCGACATGGAGGTAACCACCGCGCGGCGCGTCGTACGAGAACGGAATCTGTTCATTTTATTAATAATTCACTCAATATCGATTCCTTGTCCTGGTGTTACATTAAATGTGCGATATCTGCTACGAGTGACCCGTGCCGTCCGATCGTCGACAAGACTACGTAGGTACGAAGGGCCGCCTGGGGCGTCGGTCCGTCCTACTGCGTGGACCGAGCCGGTCGTTTCGGTATCGTGTGAGATGTTACCCGTTAGCGCGGCAGTGAACTTTCCGACACGTACAGCGTACCGCTGACGTAGTGGAATACGGTTCGTGAAAATATTAATCGTAATTGAAATTGATTTAATTTGAAATCGCCACGTGTAATACTCGACGACAGGCCTCTGTATTGGTAACGGTATGATTGATATCACTCCAATAATACGAAAAAAAATAATACTACGATATATAATAATAGTACGATTACAGTGCATTCGTTGTGATGTTTCCTATGTATATTCATGCAGGCGAGCGATACGGGGCAATAACTGCAATAAATAAACTATGCTCTCGAGAAAACGATACATCTGTCTCACACCCGTATTCATAAACATTACTATGAGAACGCACAGTGCTCAGGGACGCATAGGGTCATTCAAACCAATTCATAGACATTACTTGAGTGAAATGTTCTACTATGCGTTTGTCAAAATCGACGCACAGCTAAAATAGATAAGGAGCTACTTTAGCGAACGCATAGTGTTCGCGCCGCTTTGGTTAAAGGCAAAATTATTTATTAGTTATCTATTTATTATATTTTATTTTTATAATCATTTAACTTTGTCTAGTAAATAATATAAGTAAAACTATACAATAAAATTACCATACATAATAAATTAAAGAAAAATAGTTCTACCTCTTAGGAGTTGCAGTGCTTGCATTTAAATACAAAGGCGAAGTCATTATACTAAACTATATTTTATTTACACCGCACATTACACAAAATATCATAAAAAAATTATTAACACGACCAACTGCAAATTACGGGAATACCAAAATAAGGTTATGTTTGTTTGCTATTAACATCACAACAAATTGTTAATAACATTGACATTTGTCAAAATCTAGACTGAAGTACGCTACATCAAATGGACCAATCAGAGCGCGCAGTTGGACGCATAGCGTTCTTTTAGTTGAGTGTGGGCTAAGTATTGTTTATGAAATGGAAGGCTTGACACGAGGAACGCACAGTGAACTAGCCTCCTTCGCATAGTAATTTGTGCTTACTTAGCTGAGTATGCTTCTTGAATACGGGTGTCAGTCTTCCAGAAGCGTTACGGCCGATCGTGTGTATCGTACAGAAATGCAAACTACGTAAACGTCGGCTCGTTATGTACTGAACTTTCAATTCAGATCGCTGTCATTACTATGAGTCTAGATCTACCAAAAGTTCAACTTACGAGTAACATGCTTTCAAGGCTTACAGCAAATCGTGGTCGTCAATATGAAACGGAAACTTCATTTAATTGCATATCGCCTTTTTCATTTAAAAGTTTAAAGCCGGCATGACGGTATCGCGGCATAAAGTGAGGCTCACGTGCCTTACCGCTCGTTCGCACGATGGTATTTTTATCGTGCGTTAAAATTACGTCGAATAAAAACAAATCCAGATATCTGTTCACACGACAACGTATTTAAATCGCGACGTATTTTATCGTGCAGTGTGCCATTTCATTCGTTAGGGCGAGGGCGTTAAGCTGAATATACCATACGAAACTTCTTATAACGCCTATTGCGGAATTTTAACGCGACGTATTTTTTACGCTCTTTCGAACGAGGCGTCACGCCCGATCATCACACCGACAGGTGGGCCTCAGAAACGTTCGCGCGAATTAGTAGCAGTTATTTGCTTCTCGTATTTGCCTTTTGCTGGAAATTTTAGCGGACGTTAAATTAGCAAACGTATATTTTAATAACTACCTTAAAAAGTGTAAAAACAAGATTCAATCTTTAAGGTCGCATAAAAATAAGAAAAATAAGAGTAAATTAATTTTATTCTCCTAGATCATTGTAATACGATCTGCATTGTAACACCTCAGATCGATGTGATTTTTGCGATGGAGATATTTGCGGGGTGAGCTACAGAAGTTACCGTTTATTCTAGGACTACGGTCCACGCGAACAAAGTCGCGGGTAAAAGTTATCATATACATACATATATTCACCGGATATCGCTACACTGAGGTTCGGTGGCGTCACAAAATTTTTGTAACTATCGATCCGTGGCGGGACCGCTGGGTTTTTTATAAAATTAAAGGAAATGTCAATTATTTAAGTTCGGCGTGGGGTTCGCTCTCGGGTCGGGGGGTCTCCCGCCTCCCGCGCGCTATAAACGGACAGAAATTCCGAACGGAACATTCGACGTTCGGATAAATCGTTCGAGGAACGACTGACAGGAGGAGGAGCGGCTCGCGGACAGAGTCGTCGGTCGCGTTCTTTTCACGTGTCGTTCCACGACGTCCGGATGTGTATTCGATTTAAAATTATAAAGTACTGTCGTCGCGTACTTCTACGTTCGCGTAGTCCACTCGCTCGAGAAACAAAACGAAGCACGGAGGAGACTCTCTTAGTAGGAAAGTTCTCGATGGCAAATGCCGTCTTTTAACTGTAACTTACTACATCCGTTGTACTACAATGCTTGTCGGGATAATGCTTCGCTTTGCGATTTTGTCGTGGAGTCTATCTCCTGATGATGCTTCGGTTGTGAGGCGAAACGATTGTTGAGTTTGTGATAGTAAACGTGTGTAGTGCTTGTGTATTGTGGTGGCAGTGGTGGAGGTTTGTGCGTGTGTTTTTACGAATCCTGCATGAATCGGGTATGAAAAAACGGATAGTCCACTATACATTTAACACTATATAAATTTTCTATTTACTGTATCGCAAAATATTATAGCAAAATAATTTTATTATTACTTTTGTACATCAGTTGTATTTTTTTTTAGTGGTCCCGTATGAGGCGATGTTTCTAAAGCTATTCTCACCGATACAGTATCGGTAGTTATCGTTTCGAATAAGTCAATCGTCTCAATCGCTTCACACTCGACATTATGATCCCCTACACCGTATAACGTAAATGGACGTGCGGGACTCTGCCCACTGTCGACGCCGGCTCCGAGCAGGGCCGCGGGTCCGTCGGGGGCTCCGGCCGGCGTACAGCGCGCCGCGTCTGTTGCAGCTCGGAGCGCACCGGCTGCCGGCCGCGCTGCTGCTGCTGTTGCTGCTGGCGCTGGCGGCGAGCGGCGCACGGGACCGTGCGCGGGACGGCGTGCGGCGTGGCGCCGCGCCCCCAGGTAGCGCCGAGCCAGTTCGGAGGGCGCGACGGATACGAGACGGACGATGACGACGCGTATTAATTTGCCGTTCGCAAACCGCATCCGCGCCACGATATTCAGTTTTATATTTCATTTCTAGTCTCTCGTCCCGTAGATCCCGTCACTCTCGAGCATATCGCGGCGCGCGTCCACGCGGTCGCGTCGCTCGAGTCGTCCTCTCGCACCGTCGCCGTTCGCGACTCCGTCCCGCGCGAGGCGGCCCGAAACGATACGCCGACGATCTTTCGCTATCGCGTGTCGCAGGGACGTGCCGGTACGCGCGCGGCGCGTGGTCCGAGTGCGACCCCGACACCAACGTGCGCTCGCGGACGCTCACACTGAAGAGGGGCGACCCGGCCAGCTGCGAGCGCGACAGGACGCTGCAGAAGAAATGCAAAAAAGGTAACCGATCGCCGGCGGCCCGTCGGGCGAGCGTCTCTCGCCGGGCCGTCATTGGAGGCCAGCGAGAGTTTCGATTCGATCGTCGGAGTCGCGCGATTGAAGGAGGACGTTCGCCACCGAAGCGTCCGAATTTACGGTGCGACTCTGTCGAGCGAGGGGGGGCCCGAAGGCCCGCGGGCCCGAGGCCCCTAGGCGTTTTCTACCGTGCGACGTCACGTCCGCAGCCTGCCGCTACGAGAAGTCCCCGTGGAGCGAGTGCGGCGCGAGCGGCGAGACGACACGCACGGACCCCCTACGGGCCGGCAGCGACCCCGGCTGCGAGCCCAGCCGGCGGCTCTCCAGGAAGTGCAACAAGAAGCCGGCCGAGGACAAGGGTACGTGTCCCCGCCGGCCGCTCGCTCGGGTCGGGCGCGGCCGGCCCCGACGGCTCCCACGAGCCCACGGCGAGCGCGATAATCGAGTCCGATCTTTTTTCCCAGGTCGCCGGAATCGTCAATAAGCGTTTCGACGACGACGAAGCAGTGGACTTTAGGGAGATAAGATTTTATAATAAGAGAACCGATTTCGTATGTAACGGCGCCGAAGAACTATCGCGCGGAGTCCTGCGGCGGGCCGCCGTCACCGCCACAGACCGCAGTGCGATCCTATAGTGTATCCTGAATTTGACGATTATTAGTTTAATACTAGATGTGATTACTTTTTAATCGTTCCGATCGAGCGAGATCTTCAATTTCAATAAACGAGTACTTAAAATTGAACTCTTTACATTTTCTCCTTCGCGCTCCGCCGACCGCCGGCAGTTCGTTCTGCTAGCGCTCGGTGCGGGCTGCCCCCTGCCCGGACTCGAGCCGGGCGCGGACGTTTTCACCGATCGCAGTGATATGAAGAACTTTTCATATAACACCATCCGCTATTGAGTTCTACGTCGACTGCTATTGCTATAATTATTATTACATTTAATATGATACGTACGAGACGTTCACGATGACCTTTCGAACGCACCATTTGAATATTCTACTACAAAAATTAATTAAATTGAAATCGCGTATAAACGTAAAAAGATATGAAAGCTAATAATATAAGAATTAAGCGCTTCATCGCTTGAGCCATCCAACAGGAAATTTCACGCAGACTGTGCAGTGTCCCGCGTCATTGTGCCTGACATCCCCGACTTTTACTTGGTCGGGAACGCATTCACCAACTTTAAAAACTGCACTCGCCACTTCGGTGCCTGAGACGAAATCTTCTACTCTTTCAAATGTAGAGAAAAAAATTAGATGATATCCTTAGATGATGTATTATGTGTTTGACGAACGACTAAGCCGACTTGAAAGTGGCGCTAAAATTGCTAAAATTAAAGTTAAAAAATGAATAAAACACTTAAAATAATGTCAAAAGCGAATTGCAACTAGTCCTAGATACTGAAAAAATTTACATTTGTCTAATTTCTGAAATGCGCTTTACTAAACAATCGTTTATTAAATTCAAGGGCTATAAGATTTATCATGCATTACATCCTAACAATAAAACTCGAGGAGGAAGTTCGATTTTAATAAAAGAATATATTAATCAGTTTGAAGAAAGGAAATTTGAAGAAGAAGAAATATTCTTGGCGGTAATCTTTCTTCAATCAATCTTTGGCGGTAATTATACAAACTGCCAGACACCGCGTCTCCATAGCGTCAATTTATTGCCCTCTAAAACATTCTATAACCAAAGATTACTCTATAATATTTTTTTTAATTTGGAAATACATCTATTATTGGACGAGACTTCAACCCCAAAGATACTTATTGGGGGTCTAGATTAACTACAACCAAAGGCAAAGAACCGTTGTATGCTATTCGGCTCGAAAAATGTGATTCCTTAAGTACAAGGCAAGCCTACTTATTGGCCGACTGATCCGAATAAAATTTCAAACTTCGTGATTTTTTATTTATTTATATAATATATATCGTCAAAATATTAGAGCATAGATGCATATAACTTGAGTTCGGATCATTCACCATTATTATTAACTTTGAGTGAAAAAAATATATTTAAAAATTCTACTATTGCTTTAGTTAATACCTTTACGGATTGGGAGAGTTTCAAACTAGATTTGGATATTAACTTAAAGGAAGGTTAGGTTAAAAACTAAAATTAACAAAGCTTAGGTTGGGGTTTCAATGTCGGTCGGCCTCCTTGTGGCGCACCCTGAGCGTAACTCTTGGATATGATATGTATTCCATGGGCCTGGTGGTAAAATATTAGATCCGTCGAGTTCTTTGCTGCGCTCTTCTCGGTAGGACAGCTCTCGGAACCAGCAGTGGAGTTGACCTTTAAACCACTCGTTTACAAGTTGATTTCAAGAAATAATAATTAATAGTTTACTTACTTTCGTCTTCCAACAGTGCGTGTTGCCAGTGGTGGTATATGACCCTGAAACCTGGTCGCTAACTATGGGCCTCATATGAAAGCTCAGAGTCGCTCAGCGGGCAGTGGAGAGCTATTCTCTAGTTGCTACGTGATCAAATCAGAAATGAGGGGATCCGTAGAAGGACTAAAGTGACGGACATAGCTCAACGGGTCGCACAGCTGAAGTGCTAATGGGCGGGGCACATAGTTCGAAGAACTGGCGATCGAGTGGCGACCCCCCACTAGAGGGACAGACGACCTCACAAAGGTCGCAGGGAGCCGCAGCATCCGGGCGGCACAAGATCGTGTAGCGTGGAAGTCGGTTGATGAGAGAGATGGAGAGGAGAAAATAATGAATTATTTTGCTATATTTAATATATCGGATATAACTCGGAGATCTCAGCAATAGGACAAAAACAAACCCCTACTTTAAGTTTTTCTTTATGGAATTCTACTGCATTATGTTCTACTTCTGTATAGTGTCTTATACCTTTTTCCAGAGAAAACGCATGGAAATGATGGTAAAACTTATGTTGCGAGTCAGTAAATCTGAAAGTCAATTGTTCTGTATTCTGTCCACGTACGTTTGGCTGTTCTCAAAATACGACGAGGTTTGAAAAGGTAATATTCTCATTTAATTTCTCAATGAGCCGAAACAATAAACCTTGTCCGAAACAGCATATAGATGCGAAAGTCTATCTCCCTGTCGAGCTTTCACGGCTAATACGCTGGGCCGATATTGATGAAATCTTGCACAATTAAAGATTATATACCCGAGTGACATGTAGGATTTAAAAATCTGTTTTTTCTTTCAAGAAGGTGTTAAAGACCTATAACATTATTGAGGGTAGCTTAACGCTCAAGTAAGCACTAACGAAGTCGCGGATTAAGAATGCGCTAGTATCTTACAAAGGACCCACTGACATCAGGTTTGGGGCAAACTCGCCGCCTACGTCCCCCCCCCCCCGTCTAAAAATGATAAGAGTGGTGATCCTTTTTGCGTCGCATTCATAATATTTAAATGTTTATCTATAGAATCCAATTACGTTAGTTTATTTCCTTATGTTTTTTTTTGTATTTTTAATTTCTTTCTTGATGTACATAATCTACATATAATGGTGTGACCTAATAAATTTTTTGTTGTTATTATTCTTATAGTAGAATAGACCACCCTCTTACCGAGTTGTCTCAACTTCTTACCGAGTTGTAGAATACGACTTAGGTAAGTTGATAACAGGCAGGCGGCCGGTCGTGAAACACGTAGCCGAATCACGTGACATGTTTGTAAAATGTTATTCCGACCCCACTTAGAGTGGGATAAGGACAGGAGGACGATTCTGCTAATATTTTTGTAATTATGCATTACTGGCGATAGTTTACAAATTGTGACCATACTTTTATATTCTAGGATTTGACAGAGTTCCTGCATATACCGCAACACTGCAAGATGCTCTCGTCTATAAAACAAAATGTACATAGCGTGAATAGGATGGCCAACAACAGAATCAAAACGACAAATCAATCTACATCGCAAAGTCTCCGTAGGCGCAGTAACGACAGCTGCACGTTGCCTGCTTTGGAACCAGATTACGGCATTACGGTGGCCAATCGACCGAAATATTTCAAAGACGCCACGCAGGCAATCAAATGCTTGTATGAAACCCTTGGATTATAGTTTCCAATAGTAGATTAATGTTATATATGCCATTCAGTGATACTTAAGCCAAAGATACAATTCCGTGCAATCGTCTATCGTCGTCGAATATCTGTTCATAGTACCATTTGACATAATAAGTATATTCGGCAAAATAAAACAAATATCCTTAACTACTACCACAAATTAAACAAACTGCGCCATCTGCACGACCATAATATGATATACAACATCCATCGTACTTCGACGTAGTGTTAGGAGTTATCGGGAGATGGCGCTAGTTATTGGCTTTTTAATTTGTAAAGCTAGCTAACACAACAGCCTCATTGTTTAATTCCTTTACATGACACAAAAGTAATAATAAAATTATTTTGCTATAATCCGCGATACATCGCGATGTATCGCGGATTATAGCAAAATAATTTTATTATTACTTTTGTATTATGGATCTCCGCAAAGTAACGCCTAATTCTATAAATCCTTTACATGAATCATTTAATATATAACAACGATATTTTTCCTTTGCACTTTTAGGCAATTTTCTCAAATATCAACCCATTTAATCTCTCTCAACGACTCGAACACATATTGACATTGACAATGTTTTTTTTTATATTATTGACCAACTACATAAAGGAGGTTGCATTTGAAGCATGTTACAAGTTCTTCGTTAGTTGTCATTTTCTTTTTTTCTATATCACCCGAATTTCACTTTCTATCCTATTCTTTCTGTCACATGACTTATATATATTTTCTTACATTTTTCATGTATATACAATAAAGAAATGAAAAAAACATATCAGCACAAACATAGAGCCATTGTCTTTAGCTCAAATATTATATTTAATATTAGTGATATATAAAAACATAGTCATATTTTCACATGCATTTATTTAGATTATAGTTTCTAATAGTAGATTAATGTTATATATGACATCCAGTGATATTTAAGCCAAAGATACAATTTCGTGCAATCATCAATTTTAAAAAATCAACCTACCATTTGACATAACACTATATTCGGCAAAATTAAACAAATATCCTTAACAGTATGTATTAAATCTATTAATTAAATCAAATCTATTTTTGTCTTTCATTTTTTTCTTCTGTACCAACTGACAAGTAGTAGTAGTAGCACATTTTTTTTAAATTTTAATTATGAACGTTTCGTTTAATAGTTCCCTATTCGAATGTCAGTCAACAAGTAAGAATTCATCTAAAGAATCTGCTTTTAATGTTGGTAATAATATGCATAACTAACGGTAGCACACTTACTAGTTGCAGCAGGTCTGCTGCCTCATTACTAGGAAACCTAGTAAGTAGTCCGATTTTCGATCGATTTTGGTACATCTTCTGTAGTATCATCGTTCTTTTTAATTTTTAACTGTATGATATCGAGTCTGGGTCGGAGACCGCTTCAGCCTTACCGGGGAGTCGTAACGTAAAAAGATTTTTCTCTGTTTGATATTGCGTAGAAATCTTAAAGGAATCTACTTTTTTTAGTTTTTGTTATTACAGTCTATGTGCTTACGTGTAACTGTTGTTCGAGGTCCGTTCATTTATTTAAAAAACTCGAGTCTACTGTCATATTATTTAATTCCAAGTCACAAGGAGATAACACCTCTAGTACATAAAATTGAGAGAAGATTCCACTAATAGACTACGACATATTTGTTTGCAGTACGAGATCGCGTACTTCCAGAAAATACAAGAGGGCCCTAATTTGTTTTGCGGAACCCTGTAAGTTAGCAATTTACTTCGCAGTTAATCACCAATCAACAACGGGTTGATCTTACACTCCCAAAACAAACCAAACGATTCAGTGTGGTACAGCGACATCTATTTTACTTAAGCGTATTAGGGAAGGCACGAATTTAATGAAATTTTACGGTGTTGTGGGTCCAGGAGCGCCGACCCCCGCGCACAGCTAGACTTCATCGACATCGTGCTGCACCGCGGATTAGACTACCCGTTCGACGTCGAAGTCCTCTACGACCTGGACACGCAACACCTATCGGTTCTGGTCACTCTTGTCACTCAGGGAGGCTTCTCAGTGCCCCGCCCGCCGCGGACGCGAACGAACTGGGAGCGCTACACCGCCGAGCTTGCCGGGCTCGAGCTAGCAGGCCCGATCACTGCCCCTTCGGAGATCGACGATGCTGCTGCGCTCGTCGTCGGACACGAACCGGAGGAAGGTCCTGCCGAGCTGGCTCCGCACCCTTCGCCGCCTCTAGGTGAAGGCTGACCTGAACCGGCTTGCCGAGAAGAACTTCCACTACGTCTTACTTTCCTAATTCATATCATTATAGTTGAAGATTTAAGACTTATCCAAAGTTAAAGTATATCAAATACGCACAATTTCATTATTTATTTTTATTTTATTTCATTAAACCTTCAATAAATTTACAGAAAATATTTGATGCAATAAAAAATTGAAAAATGCTACATTAATAACGTTTCAGACAAATTAAGGTGCAATATTGCATTACACCGGTCTACAGCATTTTGCGCACGGGTTACACATACGTTACTTGCATTGCTTATATACCTAGAAACAAGTTACCTCGTTTACAAACGGTGCGAGCCAACAACTCGTACGGTGAAAGGACAACAAGATACCTTGTTCCTCGTTTAATTAATAAACTACCGCGCGATCTTGTTAACACAATAACAACTGAGAATATTACATTTAAATTAAAAGAATACTTTCTAAAAAATTTAAAATGACTAAAATTTAATCAATTGGTTATTAAAATATAACGATACTTGCCTATTTCCTTTAAAAATTAAAAAGTTAATAAAAAATACATACAACTGTGTAATACTGTAGTATATACTATTATATAATATAGACGGCATTCGCACTAAGCACAAACCTCTGTGGTTTTTTATAGTGTTAAGTAACATTTGTTAATAAATTGTTAAAATAGTTAAATCAAAAAAAAAAAAAAGTATAAGAACAAAAAAGAGTTTGCTTTTATGAGTGAAAAATGAAAAATTCAAATTAAGTAAACTACATAAAAATCGCACAGAGAGATGATTTATTAAAACATACGAAACAAAAATTTATAATTTATTATTACAATAGAAGTTTTAAAATAGAGGCCAAATGTTTAAAAATGAACAGTTTTACTGTTCCTGTCATGCTGAGTGGAAGTGTACGGGCTAACACGTACATTTGCACCGTCGGCATTTACGCCATATTATTAATATCACTTAATACAAATTTGAAATCAGTACGACGTTAGCGGCCGCGCGTGCTCAACATATCAAATCATTACTATCAATCATTATAATAACTATCAAATAAATCTATCAATTAAGCGTCGCAATTATCAATATCATTTATCAACAAAAGATAGTACAGGGTAGTAGCAGCCCGTACATCTTTTTGGTCCTTCGAGCCGGATATGAACCAGCGACCTATGGATCACAATTACAATTCGACCAGCGACTGCATCACAATTACGGGAGCACAGTTTGTGGTGGCAAGGACCAACATGGCTCACAATATTTAAAGATGAAAGTGGACCAACAAAATTTTCCACGGAACAAGAGATAAGATCTCCAAAACGCGTATATTCAATAATACAACACGAAAATATAATTGAAACTATTCTATCAAAATATAGTTCCTTTAATAGAGCAGTAAGAGTAGTAGCTTGGATGCGAAGGTTCATGTGCAGCAAGAAAAAACAATTAGGTGCGTATTTATCAATGGAAGAGATCAAAAAAGCTACTTTACTAATTATCAAGAATATCCAACAAATTACTTTTATCAAAGAATATGCAGACTTGCAAGCTCGACATAAAATACACACGAAAAGCAAGATTTGCGAATTACATCCCTACCTCGAAGAAGATCACCTAATCAGAGTCGGCGGAAGGTTACGTCATGCTAACCTTGATCCCGACATGAAAAACCCTATCATAATCCCGGGTAAAGGTCGCCTGGGGGAGTTACTTATTGATCATGCTCACAGAATGACTTTTCATGGGGGTGCAAGATTAACATCAGCATATCTACGACAGAAGTATTGGGTTATTGGTGGTAACAGAGCCACCAAAAAGAGAATACGCCTTTGTATCTTGTGTAGGAGGCACAAACCAAGCAAACATCACCAAATCATGGCTGACCTACCAACAGCTAGAGTAAATCCATCAAGACCATTTTATCATGTATGTGTGGACTTTACGGGCCACGTGTTTATCAAGGCAAACTCAGGTCGCGGTATTAAAACAACCAAGGGATATGTAGCAGTTTTCACGTGTATGGCAACCAAAGCTGTTCATTTAGAACTGGTATCCGATCTGACGAGTTCAACATTTTTAGCAGCCTTACGGCGAATGTCAGCCCGCCGAGGAACCCCCCGAGATATTTACAGTGACAATGGAACCAATTTCGTTGGAGCGAACAAAGTACTACAACAAGAATACCAAGAGCTACTTAGTATTTTTGGAGAAGAATTTCATTCAGAAATTTCCAGTATGGGTATCAATTGGCATTTTAATGCCCCGTCCTGGCCCTCAGCAAACGGCCTTTGCGAAGCAGCCGTAAAAAGCTTAAAATATCATTTGAAGAGAGTTGTCGGGGAACAAAAACTTACTTTTGAAGAATTTAGCACAATCCTCGCGCAACTAGAAGCTTGTCTTAATTCAAGGCCCTTGGGTCCTTTGACAGAAGATCCTGAGGATCTGGCATTCTTAACGCCGTCGCATTTTCTATCGAGTGGTCCTATCTTATCAATTTATGAAACCGAGAACGATCTCAGAACGAGATGGCATCTAACACAAAAAATATTTCAAGACATTTGGAAAAGATGGCAACATGAGTATTTAACCAATCTATCAGCAAGAAGCCGATGGCGACAACCGCAAAATAATATCAAACTTAATGACGTGGTGATTATTAATGATGCGAACCTTCCCGCTGGCAAATGGGCATTAGGCCGCGTAGTCGATGTACACCCCGGAAAAGACGGCTACGTGCGAGTCGTAACTTTAAAAACCAAAAATGGCTATATGAAGAGGCCAATTATCAAATTGTCGGTTTTGCCTATAAATCCCGAAAATTCCCCTTCCGAAGAATCCAATAAAAAGCTCTAAAAGGTACCATAATAATTATCAAAAAAGCAAAATCCATTGAAATACGAATCCCTCTAATAGCAAGAGACGATATTACATATTACATAATGTGATACCTCTACAATTACATTACTATAGTCAGCTTTTACGCCCAGCTTTAAAACTAAATAACAATGTATTTTATCATGAACAGAAATTTATAGAAGAGCATACCTCAAATAAAATTAAGATACTCGTATCACTTTATATCATTGGGGGAAAACAGTTTCTCGCAAAAGAAACTATTTATGAATACACGAGCAAGAAAAAGCAAAATTTAAGAGCATATAAATCATCATAAAAACTGCTAAACTGAAAGTTTATTGAAACAGACCGACGGAATGCATGTTTTATTTCTATTATAATAAATGTTTCTTCCAACTACTATCAAATTACCGCTATTGTATTGAGTCGTGCAAATTGCTTACAATGCAGCAAGGTGCCGTATGGGATCAGCTGATTATTATTTTCGTGATCGAAGTCAGGCTATCAGTTAAGAAGAAACGTAAAACGCATCTCAATTTATATCAGAGATCTCTTCACTTATCATCCGATAAACATATTGTTCCTTAACTCCTCTGCCAGTACTTTGAAGTATTCGGAAAGATGCTTTTATATTTAAACCCTATAAAACATCACGAAGAGTAGACGGTTCTCTATCAACTAACGCTTGCAGCAGTGGTGGTCGACGGTGTGTTCGTGATCAGGCGCATGTGGCGCTCGAGTCATCTTCTGGTGACTCGCGCCTGCAGTGTTCAGTGCGCGAATAAAGTGCGTGAATAGTGTAGGGTTACAGAGTTAAAGTGTAGTGCAGTGCAAAAGTGGGTATAAGTAAAAAGCAAATCATAAGTGCCTCAATGGATGTTGACTATCAGTGATTAATTTAATTACGAATTATTATTACTTTGTATTTTGTTTTATCATTATTTGTTTTTTGTACTAGTTTAAGCAAAATGCCTATCATCTTGTAGTAGTTTTAAGCCACCTCATCAGCTTTCTTATCATTTGGCCGGGGAGCATGTACGGGCTAACACGTACATTTGCACCGTCGGCATTTACGCCATATTATTAATATCACTTAATACAAATTTGAAATCAGTACGACGTTAGCGGCCGCGCGTGCTCAACATATCAAATCATTACTATCAATCATTATAATAACTATCAAATAAATCTATCAATTAAGCGTCGCAATTATCAATATCATTTATCAACAAAAGATAGTACAGGGTAGTAGCAGCCCGTACAGGAAGTTTCACTTTTTAACCCCCAAATATAGTCCCCCATCATGCTTTCAGTATACTGGCCTTGGTAACGTTTCTCAAATTGCATTATATCTTGGTGGAAGCGTTCCCCTAGTTCTTCTGAATAAGCTCCCATATTATAAAAATATATATATAGAAACATCAGGAAGCCTATTAGGGCGGTGCAGGCTGTTGTCCTCCATTGTGGGTTTGATATTGGCAAGAACTCTGAAAGAAAACCACGTTCGTAAGATGCAACAATTAATGATTCGGTTCCAATACAATATAAGCCAAAATACAATACTTAAAACCAGATGAAATGAAATTAAGAGCCAATAGATTAGCCCACGCGCGTCTTCTCATAACAACCCACGTTGCCATGCCAACGTCGAACTACTCTATTCGGGGTTACCCGCTCTTAATGTTAATTTCTCCTTATTACATTATTTTAGCTCAAAATAATCAAATAACTTTGTGCACAACTTAAAATTACTCCACGCGCCGTCATATATATATTTTGTATTTACTGTATCGCGGATTAAAGCAAAATAATTTTATTATTACTTTTGTATTATGGATCTCCGCAAAGTAACCCCTAATTCTATAAATTACTCCCATATTATCTTTAAATTTATCCAAATGTAAATGTAACATGTGCATCTTTAGAGACATTCTACATCCGATGATGGAAAAACTCATAATCATGTCAGTGATCAGCTCGTCATAATTTTCAGCTCTATGGTTTCCAAGAAAACCATGAACTACTGCCTTAAAAATCTTCCAGGCTCTTTTCTCCTCATTGCTAAGTAGTTGCGGGAAAATATCACAATCCATATTTTTTTTTATTTGAGGACCTACAAAGATTCCATGGAATTAGGGAATAGTTCCAATGCTCTATTTGTATAAATATAAAAGTACTATCATTTTTGTGATGTACTACAAATGATGATCGTTTATTGCGTTATCGCACACAAACATGACAATTTATTTCGCGCAAGCGCCCAGCGCCGCCTGAACGAAACTAGAAATTCTAAAAGGATGCTTCCTCTCCTACCCCGCGTCGGCGGCCTCCTCTCCCTCCGGACGGATTACGAATCTTCGATCGGGTCACATGTCCTGACACATCAACATTTACCCATCAAAAAGTGCACAACATGGCTATAGAAGTTTTCACTTCAATAAATTTAATTCAATAAACTAAACTTGTGTTTAAACTAAAAATGTTTAGTGAAGTAGTGATATAAATTGAACTTATCACATTTGAGGTGATCGATGTCGTCGAGTCGATGTCAACTATCAGTTTTTTTTTATATAGAATAAAAGATGGCAATCACTACTCTGACATACCTTTAAATAGTTTTTATTCCTTGTCTTGTTTGGTACTAAGTCCAACAACTTGTCAATTGTTGATGACATCCTCATGTCCAACCACACTATAGTATTGTGCAAAGGTTTCCCTGTATACCTATCCCATACTATTGTTGTCTCTCTTTGATTTGTAACTCCCACTGCTATTATATCCTGTTAAAAAGAATATTGTCAATAATTTTCTAGATAATAATAACAGTAAAGTACTTTATTGGACAATTGGAATGAAATAAGTAATAAGTATCTTAATAATATAAACCGTACATAGTTGGCCTTATCACTAATACTAGGAGTGTAAAGGACATTGCACAATTTATTATTTATAAACATACATGCATTCAAATCGCACATTAATACATATTTAAATATTAACACACATATTTAAATAATTAGAAACTAATACATATTTAAATAATCACACACATACATGGATCCATATATGAATAATTCATGGATGGATCCTGAATTTATGGGAATATTGTTTTTATTACTCACTTCTTTTGTTAAAGCCTCTACCAATAAATTCATAAGAATATCAGATTTACATAGTTTACTTAATTGAACCTCTATACCATTAGAATTAATATGACGAAAGGCTGCATTGTCAAAAAGATCTGAATATTTAACAGAGTGTGACTTTATTTTGTTTTTTAATTGGCATGTAGATGAAATGTTGCTGACCTAAATACCAGACCGACAGTGGGCAGCAGCACTGTCGGTGCAAAACGGTCAGCACTGCGATCACCAACCCGCATGCCAAGCGTGGTGATTACCGGCAAAACCTTCATGGCATCACACATTAAACCACAGCCCCTAGTTCCCGGCAGCTCCGCTATTCCCAGCTCTGGCAGCGGTTTGGGTAACGGCGTGGCAGGGGGTGTCAAGAATCTTCGGAAGAGGTTCCGCTGCCAACCCCGACGACTGGACCTGGCACTTTGAGGGAAGACGAAAAGATACTCGAGCTGGAAGAAACAGTAAGCAAGTTGCGGTGGGACGTCATAGGATTATCCGAAGTCCGAAGAGAGGGGGAGGACACGATGATTCTAAAATCCGGCAACTTGTTTTACTACCGGGAGGGCGACCAACAGTCCCAGGGTGGTATCGGGTTTCCCGTCTACAAGTCCCTTGTCAACAACATTGTTCAAGTCGAGAGTGTGTCGAGCAGGGTCGCGTTCCTTATACTCAGAATTACCAAACGGTATTCGCTGAAGATCATACAGGTTTACGCACCGACATCGGCGCACCCAGACGAAGAGGTAGAGGCCATGTATGAGGATTTATCTAGAGCCATGCATGCCTCCAAAACCTTCTACACTGTTGTGATGGGGGATTTCAACGCAAAACTGGGCAAGCGAAGCGGTACAGAGGTGAGAGTAGGGCAATTTGGATACGGGCAACGGAACCACAGGGGCCAGATGCTGGCCGATTTCTTGGTGAGAGAGGACCTCTACATGATGAATTCTTTCTTCAAGAAACGGCCGCATCGAAAATGGACATGAATAAGTCCCGACGGTTCCACGAGAAACGAGATTGACTTCATCATGTCGACCAGGCGTCATACATTCAATGATGTCGTGGTGATCAATACTGTGAAAACCGGGAGTGATCACCGTCTGGTTAGAGGCACATTGAATATATGCGTACAGCTGGAAAGATCCGGCCTGGTGAAGTCTACGCTCCGACCAACTCGAGCTCATATCCAAAACCCCGAGAACTTCCAACTCGAGCTGATGAATCGTTTTGATTGCCTAGCTGACTGCGCTTCTGTGGATGACGTAAACAACAGGCTGGTGGAAACTGTCCATACGGTGGGGTCCAAATTTTATAAGACACACCGTAAGAGAACTAGTAAATTCTCGACCCAGACTCTCAAGCTCATGGATGAGAGGAACGAAATGAGGCTACAGTCTTTTGTAGACGCGGCACGCTACCGTCTGATCAATAGACATATTTCTAAGGCATAGAAATGTGACCTGCGACACTTCAACACCGAATACATTCGAGGTACTATTGAGCGTAACAGGGGCTCAAAAGTGTTCGCAAGAGATCTGTCTATTGGGCAGAGGCAGTTAACGCGATTGAAGACCGATACTGGTAGTATCATTTCATCTTGTCATGAGATTTTGAGAGAGGTTGAGAGGTTCTATGGGCAGTTATACACCTCAACACAACAGCCTGTTGTCAATTTGGCAAAAGACCCAAGAGCCAAGTTCACCCGACACTATACCGAAGATATCCCGGACGTCAGCCTATACGAGATTAGTATGGCTCTCAAACAACTTAAGAACAACAAGGCTCCAGGTGATGACGGAATCACTACCGAACTGCTGAAGGCGGGTGGTAAACCGATACTTAAAGTCTTTCAGCGATTGTTCAATTCCGTCATTCACGAAGGCACTATGCCGGAAGCATGGTACAGTGACGTGGTGGTTCTCTTCCTCAAGAAAGACCTTATTGAAGAATTATAGACCCATGGCGCTGCTGAATCATGTTTATAAGTTGTTCTCGAGAGTCATAACGAATCGTCTCGCTCGTAGGTTCGACGACTTCCAGCCTCTCGAACAAGCCGGTTTCCGAAAAGGGTATAGTACCATAGACCACATATTCACGCTGCGGAAGGTTATACAGAAAACCGAGGAGTATAACCAGCCACTTTCCTTGGCGTTTGTGGACTATGAGAAGGCCTTTGATTCAGTGGAAACATGGGCTGTGTTAAGATCGCTCCAGAGATGCCGAATCGACTATCAGTACGTCCAAGTGTTGAAGTGTTTGTATGAAAACCACTGTCTGCCACAATGTCTGTCCGTCTCCAAGACAAAAACTACGAGACCAATCCAAATGCGGCGAGGTGTGCGACAGGGAGATGTTATCTCCCCGAAGCTGTTTACCGCTACATTGGAAGATGTCTTTAAGTTTTTGGATTGGAACGGATACGGCATCAACATCAACGGCGAGTACATCACTCACCTTAGATTTGCCGACGACATAGTCGTTATGGCAGATTATCTGGAGATTATCTGGATATCTATACACAATGCTCGACGACCTCAGCAGAGTATCTCAGCAGGTGGGCCTTAAAATGAACATGAGTAAGACAAAAATCATGTCAAACTCACATGTTCCGCTCCACCCGGTTATCGTTGAGAACTCTGCACTCGAAATTGTAGACGAGTACATATACCTGGGACATACGGTCCAGCTGGGTAGGTTCAATTTCGAGAAAGAGGTTAGTCGCCGAATCCAACTCGGATGGGCAGCGTTCGGGAAGCTACGCGAGATCTTTTCGTCCAAAATACCTCAGTGTCTGAATGATGACCTACGGATCCGAAACGTGGTCGCTCACTATGGGCCTTATAAGAAAGCTCAGAGTCGCTCAGCGGGCGATGGAACAAGCTATGCTCGGAGTGTCTCTACGAGATCAAATCAGGAATGAGGAGATCCGTAGAAGAACTAGAGTCACCGACATAGCTCAGCGTGTCGCGAAACTGAAGTGGCGCTGGGCGGGGCACATAGTGCGGAGGACCGATGGGCGCTGGGGTCTTAAGGTGCTGGAATGGCGACCCCGCATCGAAAAGCGCAGCGTCGGTAGACCCCCTACGAGGTGGACAGACGACCTCAAAAAGGTCGCAGGGAGCCACTGGACCCAGGCGGCGCAAGATCGTGTGGTGTGGCGATCCCATGAAAAGGCCTATGTCCAGCAGTGGACGTCCATCGGCTGACGAAGAAGAAGTAGATGAAATGGCAATGTGATCTCCTTGACAATTGGCAAATTTTGGAACTGTTTTGTCATTGTTACAAATTTTAAAGTTGTGATTTTATGTACAGATTGAGCAAACATCAGTGTTGCGACAAAATTTTGCCATGTGACCATACTGTAGACACTTTAAACATTGTTTGACTGGTGGTATATAGACTTTTACTTCATGTCGCCAAGAATCCAAATATACATGCTCTGGCAGCTGTGTAGAAGCAAAAGTTACTGTAATAGTTTGTGTTGGTTGCAAGGAGATTTCACCACCATCATCTCTTACTCTGCGCATGAAACGCCTGACTTGATTAACATTTTTACTAGTACCAATTAATGAGAATAAGGTTTTATATGACAGCTCTACTGGAACTGAAGTAAGTAAGTACACCTCGGTGTCATCCGTTGGAATCGAAGCTTTCAAAGCTCATTTAAAAGTTGTACATTTGTAAGAAATACATTGGCATTATTTGAAACGTCGAATGTAATACCCACTTTGAAACGGTTGATGGGCCTCAAATACATGATACCTGATACACAATGGTCTCGCAAGGCTTTGGAATGAGCTCTGTCTCTGTCGGAGAATAGTATTTTATCGTCAGTTTGTGCAAGATGTACTACGAACTCATTTTTGTGAGAATTTGCAGGATATTTTCGTGAACCGGCATCTTGAATATCTTATATTTATCAGATTCATCTCTTCTGCTGTGTGATTTTTCCGAAGAATTCGAAATTTAAAAACACTCAGCGACTCAGCTTCTGACGCTGGCGAATCCGGCTTGCTTCTTTTAGAACCCTACCCATTTTGGGGATGAGTCAAAATACTTTTTCTACTTCCTTACAGCTTATATTTGTGGATATGCACTGATCACAAACAATTTGAGTGATTAAATGTCTAAAATTTAAATTATAGTTTTACAACGCGCCTTTTTTATTCGGTAGTTCCCGCCTTTTCACTGGCCATAGACTAGTAACAATGTTACCAACTAAAATACTGGTAATCGCTAGCAAGCTATTTCAGGTATTTGTCAATTTTTTTTAATAATTCTATATACGGCATGAGATCTTGTTTTGAAGTCCTTAATTGACAATCTGACAACCATTGAGAACTGATGAAAACTATATGGCATGTTAAGGCACCAACAAAGATTACAGTATACATAAATTTGCATCGGTAAAGATTAATACCGTAACGGCCTTACAAATAAAACCACGCTTATGCGAGAGTTATTCTAGGAATAGTTATGCTTAGAATATCCTAAGTTTAAGAAGACAAATATATTCCTACAAATAAACTAGGTATAAGCTCGTCATAACTATTCCTCTGTTATGCCATGCATGCATAAGAAAAACTAAAATTTTGTTTATGGCTGCCGTGTTTTTGTCATTTTGACATAACTTTGACATTTCTATTTGTAATTTAGCGGGCGGAAACGATTTTGTGAATTGTGATTTGTGATAGTGAATAGACTGTTAATTATTATTTCTATGATTCTGTTGATTAAAGAAACAGATTTATTTTGTAAATATGGCAAACAGCTATAATGGCAAATAATCGAGAACGCTCTATCGACTGGGAACGAAACCACCATCCCCTTCATCAGAAACTGTAGAACTAATGGAGTTGATACCTCAAGAATTCGAAGTAGATACTAACAAGTAACAACTTCGATTGTGATGGCGTTCAGGTACTTATAATAATATTATATAATAATAATACTTACTCTGCTGGCTTAGCAGACAGTGTGTAGATTACAATTAATAGTGTTCATACAGTAAATATATTGGTACTAATTGGTAATAGTTAATTGCATATTTTTTATAGGATGAAATTAAATGGTGATGAAGAAAAAAATAATTGAAGAAAAATTTACGTGCAAGCCATTAACTACACCAAAGCGATCTGTAAATAAAAAGTTAACCCATTTATTCTTTATCAACAAATTCACATTGGTGGTGATAATGTTTTTTTTTATTATTGACCTACTTGAAGAAGGTTGTATTTAAAACATATTGTAACAATTTATTATCTAAAAAATCAACAAATTCTTGTTTTGTTACAGCTAAAGAAGGAAAAAGAAAGTTTTAATTTTGCAGTCTCTTTATATACAGATATGCATAACTTAAGAGTCATAGAAAATGAGAGACTGCCAAAGGAGCGTGAACTCAGGATGAAGAATGCTGAGCTACATAATGAAGCGATGGAAAACTTAAAAACAAATTCTTCTTAAGACTTTGGAATCATTAAAAAAATAATAAAGAATTTAATAAAATGTTTTTATTGAATAAAGAACAGTTTTATTAATCTTATAAATTTTCTTCTATAAATGTGGCTCTCACTGCAGCTCCATGCAAGGTATTTTGTTGTATAGGTGCCATGGTTGGTTGAGGCAGGGAATGCACATTGTTAGTTTTATTAGTTAAAGGCTCTTCATTCAACTCGGTGGCTATATTATGTAACACTGCCAATGCTACTATATACATTTTGGTGTTCTCTAGAGATGTTCTGAATCCTGTTAGGAAACATAAATCTATTTATCCAAACAGCAAAACATCTTTCTTAGTGTTACAAGTTCTAATGTGGGAATAGTTGAATAACTTTTGCAAAAGTAATAATAAAATTATTTTGCTATAATCCGCGATACAGTAAATAGAAAATATATATAGTGTTTAATGTATAGTGGACTATCAGTATTTTCATACCCGATACGTGCAGGATTCGTAAAAACACATGCACAAACCTCCACCACTTCCACCACAATACACAAGCACTACACAGGTTCACTATCACAAACTCAACAATCGTTTTGCCCCGCAACCGAAGCATCATCAGGAGATAGACTCCACGACAAAATCGCAAAGTGAATAACTTTTGTTTCCATGTCCTTGGATTTAGTAGGGGGGCTAACAAGTGTGGAGTACATGCATAGCCTGAGTCTTCTAGTAATCTACCATGGAACTGTCCTTTTTCAAAACATTATTTTATATCTTTTGCTTCATCTGTAAAGAAAGCAGAAAAAATTATATCTATTTACCTACCTAAAAAAGATAACAGTAAACTGTACCATAACAGTAAGATATTAATGATTGTAGTAGATACATATTAAAAAGCTACTTACCTGGTTGCGACCCCAGTAACTCAATGCTATACCTAATATCTGGAGAGTAAACCTGCACCACACTTATCCATAGTTGAAGAACTACTAAATAATTGGTCCAGAAACATAACACTGCTATTAGAAAATCTATATTTAACACAAAATTCTTCTTCACCATACAAATCAAAGGGATTTTCTTTGTTTTTGAATGTTTAACTTTCCTTTCTGTCTGTATTTGATTAACAATATTATTAACTTGCTCTACTTCGGATATTGCTCTTAATGACATCGTTAATAATAAAATAACTAAAAAATTAACTTATTGTGCTTGCTAAAAATAAACACAAGTCAATGATTTTTGAGGTTATTCCTTAGTTAAACTAGGGCAAGGGTAAGTATAAGGTGGGAATAGTGCTAGTATGAAAAGATATTCCGACGTTTTCCAAGGTATAACTTATTCCGAATTTATTTGTTGAAATCTTGCTTATTCTCCTTTTATTCTCAGTATAACATTTTATACTGGGTTTATTTGTAAGGCCGTAATAGTTTAAAAAATTTAAAATACTGCACGTGCCCATTTTAAAGTTAGACTGGGTACAGTAAGGAATTCACTAATAAATTTCCTTGCAAAAGTAAACAAGTCGTTTGTGGGTATAAGATTCTATAATAAAATAACGCAATCGATTTTCTTTGTCACTACAGCAGTTTAAAAACACTATTAAAGGAAGTCTGTTACAAAAAATCTACTTTACTATTGAGGATTATATAGATGAGAAAAATGCATGGATCTCCTCTACCCTATACAAGATAGTAATGAGCAAATGTAACTATATAGTTATAAGAATTATATTTGAAAAGAGCTCTTCTCGGTAGGAACAGCATTCTGAATCAGTAGTAGAGATTACGATTCAGGACTTGTTTACAATTTGACTTGAATAAAGAAAATTTTAAATTTAAATATTAAAGATAATGCTCAAAAGTAAGATTACAGATATGGGCTAAAAGTTTGGAAAAAAATCGTCGAATATTTTCAAAACAGTAGTCGGAATTTTGTCGATTCCTGGAGCACTACCGGTTTTCTACCCATGAATTATAGATCTCATTTTTTGTGGATCCATATAAAAGAGGGACATTGAACTGTGTAGTACACTCTTACAATAGGCTTTTATAGCTAGGTTAGTTTTATATGTACTATGTATCTTTTTAAGTAGGTTACTAATAGCTTTGCTACCAATTGTTATAAAAAATCTATTTACCCCATAAAGTGAGCTTGAACAGTGCTTTTTATATAGAGAAGTTTAGTAGGGGGTTCTTTATTTGAAAAATGTTACAAATTATATAAAACTGTCCTCATTAATCAATGTCTAATGGTAAAAAACCACTATCATTGTGTGTGTATCAGTGATAATGTTTGCAGTGAATTTAAAAAGCTAATGAAGTGCAAGGTGCAATGGTACAAAAAAAACATAGACTAGACAAAGACAGCATCTTTAATAGAAAGAAAAATAAAAGTGACTAAAGTAAAGTTGACTAGTGGAAATCATTAATTTAAAAAATAACATTTCATATAAATTAAGTTTAGTTTAAGATAAAATAAAGCTTTGCATATAATGACCACTATATTTAACAAAAAGATAATTAAACACAAGGCAAGTCAGGCATGAGCAAATGAAGAGAACAATTCCCATTTTAGAAATAATTCCTAAAATAGGAATTGTTGCTAAAATAATGTATCTTCTTCAAAAACAACATAAGTACAAAAGCCTGTTAACCAATTCTGTACAAAATAAAAAAAAATTTCATTGAGTGTTTAACTTTTCCAATTCCTTTTTTAAACTATATGAAATAAATAATATATTGCCATTGGAGTACTTTGGTCCTTAATCTCCATGTACATACTAAGGCTATACAATCATCATCTTACTTCATTATTACTTATCTTTGGTGTGAATGCTATCTAAATATTTGGCATAAATTTGCAAAGAACATTTTTTGTAGAACATATACTTTTTCTTAACATAATGATTTTGCTTTAATTACTCTAAAATATTATCAATTGCCTTCATTCTGTTTATTGTTATTATATTCTTTGTTCTGCATTTCCAGATCTAATAAATTTAGTTCAGATGATGAAGTTGTGACATTTTCTTTTTTTTCAATATTCTCTTTGAAATTTAATTCCTCTTTAATATTTTTAGGTTTATTATTAGTATCTGCATTGTCCATACAGTTGGTGTTATTAAAGTATTCTTCAAACTCATCGATTCTAGGTAAAAACTTAATTCCACCTGAAACCATAGGAAATAAGCATTATGTTATTGATTCATTGTCATACAACTCTTCTTAATTTTTATTACACGCTATATTTATTAGCACTATATATATTTTCTATTTACTGTATCACAGATAATATATATAGCAAAATAATTTTTATTATTTCTTTTATATTGTGAATATCTTTCACAAAAACACAAAATATAGTAAACCGGTTGCTTCTATTCTGAGGGTAGAAAAAAATAAACTGATTACCATCAATCAAACCTCATAAGAGTGTGAGCTTTTGCTCATAAGATTCCATCCTAAAACCAAGAACTGCAAATTATTTTAACTTAAATGTTATAGGTATTAGTAGATATTTCATGCTATCTGACCTTAAATTAGTTTTTCGATCGGTTATAGAATAACAAATATAGCTAAAATTTTATTTGATTTTGGACGATAAATAATAAACTTCTAGACTTTTTTCAGATTCTCATCAATTACGCATGGTGTGCGAGTATTGCAATGATGCCTAGGTTTAAAATTAAATGAATGAACTAAATGAAAAAAAAATTACATACCAACTCCACAGCTTTTAGTTAATTCCTTCCTTTTATTAAGCGGAAGAGGAAATTTTTCTAGCATTAAGTTATAATAACGTGGCTTCGAATTATGTTTTTCACAGGCCATGTTTATCAAGAAATTAAAACTTTCGCAATTTTTAAAACTTTCGCAATTTTTAAAACTTTCGCAATTTTTAAAACTTTGCAACTGCTGTTACTGTCACAAACGTCACCAGTTTAGTCCAACTCCAGTTAGTACCAGTCATAGATAACACATGTTTCATTATCTACATTCTCTGGATCAACCGTAACCCTGAGTAATCTATGACCCTGAGAATGCTGGCCATAGATTACTAATATGTAACAAACTATAGGTACTGGCAATCGGATTACAATATTATCTTGGCATTATTGCACACCTGCGAAAAAAAAAGCTTGAAATTAAATATTTTGGAACAATTAGAAATCATTAAGAATAACAATGGCACCCTCATTAACGAGCAGATAAATGTCTCTAGTTCAAGCTTGTTGCACGTGTTCCAAGGTAAAATAAAGGGTGGGGATGAACCAAGTACTATTTATCAACGCTTGTTTGGATAACGCTTCGCGTTGCGATTTTGTCGTGGAGTCTATCTCCTGATGATGCTTCGGTTGCGGGGCGAAACGATTGTTGAGTTTGTGATAGTGAATCTGTGTAGTGCTTGTGTATTGTGGTGGAAGTGGTGGAGGTTTTTGTATGTGTTTTTACGAATCCTGCACGTATCGGGTATGAAAATACTGATAGTCCACTATACATTAAACACTATATATATTTTCTATTTACTGTATCGCGGATTATAGCAAAATAATTTTATTATTACTTTTGTATTATGGATCTCCGCAAAGTAACGCCTAATTCTATAAATTAGATGATTGTTCATATTATATTATAGGAAGTATGTAACTTGTAATCAGCCTTTTGTAAATTAATTACTGTTTTTTTATTGGTGTTGTATATTTTTTAGTTTCTTGAGGCTGGCAACCCTTCATATGGTAGTCTCCAGTCTATTTTAGTTAGTAGTCTATGTCAATATGGTCTTAAGAATCTATGATCTCAGCTCTGTGATGTGTGCGTATGGTGTGCATAATTGATTATTGATTTACTCTATCTGGCTAAATAATACAAGTGAGTAAAGAATATCTAGTTATAATAATAATAATAGAATAGCCTCAACCAACATCTCAAGATGCTCTCGCTTAGTTGTTGGATTAAGGGCAAGATACAAAATGGGGGTTACTTGAGACGGCACGCATGTGAGGAGGTTACCTACCTAACCTAACCACCGGGAGCTTGGGTCCATCTCCGCTCTCCGTAATGATATTTTTTTTTATGTTTTTAAATGTTTTTTCTGTTTGTTTTAGAAAATTTGTAAATAAATGAATAAGTGATAATAATAGTACTGCCCTAATATTTTTTTAATTATTTTGGTTTTTTTTGTTACTAAAAAAATACTAGCCTTGGGCGTAACCGTTCTCAGCTAAGAATGATTCCTTTGATTCTTATGTTTTCGCGCCTATAAACTAGCTAATTCCTTTCGTTCGTTCGTTCGCGATTCGTGTCGTTACAAATTCTCGACTCCGAGAGGAGCCGTTTTATAATTAGCGAACGATCTGGCATTATTATTTAGTGAACGAGATTTCATGGCAGTTGGTTCGCTTGTTTGATACTGCTCTTGTTATGACAAGATTCTTGAAGACTGTAAATTTAATGAAAATTATATCACTAAAAGTAGCATAAGGCTATGAATTTTGATAATATATATTTTTCAGGTAGTGATTAGAGGACCCTTTTATATTTTTTATTAAATTTGGAAAATAATCAAGTAAACCTTATGTTTTATATATTTATATATATAGATTTTACATAATATAAATTCTATATGTATATAATACGTAAAATAAAATAATCCATATTGTGTTTGAAAAGAATATTTCTAATATTTTGGAAGGAGAAAAATCGATTAATAAACAATCGATTTTTCTCCTTCCAAAATAAATCTATTTGTAAATCTTTTAACTTGAAAGGAAATAATCGATTATTTAATTGGCCTTTTTGTTTTGATTACATAAAAATTTGCTTTTTAAGAATAATAAGAATAAAGACTAATTAAAGTAGACACCTACGATTAACAGATGCGCTGTTTGCGAAATTCGATTAATATGTTTTTGGCTACATTGGTTTCATCCAACACCGCCTTTTCTAATCTTAAAAAACAAGAAAAAGAGAGTGAGAAATAGAAAAAAAGGAGCGTAATTAATAAAATCCATTTAAAAAAAACCATTTTTAATGGTTAATGAATTTCTTATTAAAGATCGATTATTTTGATTAAATAATCGATCTTTATTCGATTCGATTATTTTTTGATACCCCTCGTATGCACGAGAGGATTTTTATCGCGCGTAAAAATTACGTCCAATTGTAACAAATGGGTATCCAGGTATCTGTTCACACGACACTATTTAAATTGCAACGTATTTTATCGTGCAGTGTTCCATTTTAGTCGTTAGGTCGAGAGCGTTAAGCTGAATAAACCATGCGAAACTTTTTATAACGCCTATTGTGGAATTTTAACGCGACCTATTTTTAAGACTCGTTCGGACGAGCGTAAAAAATGAAACAAATGGATATCCAGGTATCTAAACAGGTTCACACGACAGCGCATTTAAAAAGCGACGTATTTTTATAGAGCAGTGTTCCATTATAAGGCGGTAGCTTTGGGCGTCACCCGATTAGTACATATGAAACTTCTTATTACTAATCGCACGAACGCGAAAAAATCGCGCGCGTTGCTTTCAGTCCGTCACGAACTCCCTCGACGGTCTGACGTGTTATTTAGTTTTTGCCTGAGAGTGCATAGTACGATGTCGTTTATCGATCCAGAAGTACTTATTATAGAAGTGGATTCTCGTGCGCATCTATATGCGAAACATTTTCCAGAATACTGAAATAAAATTATGAAAAGTAAAAAATATATACAAGTTGATTTACATTTTTAAATATTTTCTACAACAAAAAAAAACATTAAAAAAAAATTGCCATCCACGGAGAGCGGAGAGAGGACCCAAGCTCCCGGTGGTTAGGTGGTTAAGGGCTACAGAGTGAGGAACCTCCTCACTATCCTTGCCGTCTCAAGCAACACTGCCTTCTGTATCCTGCACTTGATCCAGCAACTAAGCGTGAGCCTCTTGAGATGTTGGTCAAAACTCTTCGCGAAACAACATTATATTAACCGATACAACAATTGGAACAATTATTGTTGAATAAATATCCCACATGGCGTTAATCTCATGAGCTAAATCTAAATATTTTGTTAATTTTTATTTTTCTGCTCGTATGAGTTTATCGCCATGCGGGACAGTGATATCAACAATAATTGCCTGACGCGCTGACCGATCCACTAAAACTATATCAGGTTTATTTGCAACAATATACCTGTCAGTAATAATGGATCGGTCCCAGTAGAGCAAAGCACGATCATTTAGAAATTTCGTTATTATTGTTTTCCTTACTTTAGGGCTAAAGTCAGTCGTCGTACAGGTTATTTTTACTAAACGCATATTAGTGACTTGAAGTGTTATCCTGGGACCAATATTTCCATAAAATTATCAAATGATCTTATTCTATTTTATTTATCTTATATTATTATATTTATTTTTTTAAATAGGAAGTCAACAAGTCAAGTTTACAATATAATGTATAGATACAATCATCTTAGCATTACTAACCCGTATATCTCACTTATAGGCTAACTCAGCATGAGTTAAAAATGACAAACAGTGGTTAAACTGTAATTTGAAAAAAAGAAAATAACCTTATTGGTAAAAAAATAAACATATAAATAAATATATGATAATATAACTAAATATAAAGAACACTTACACACACAGTCGTACATCCTCAAAGTAAGTAACTTAATACTCGTGGTAAAAGTAAGTAACTTATGGGTGAATTAAACTGGTAAATATACTAATATGTAATTTTAAATACATACTTAAATACAAATATACACCCAGGCTCGACGAATCAACAAATTTAAGTTTTATAGAAAATGTTGGCTCTTGGCGGGAATCGAGCCCGCGACCCGCGGAGATGAACGCAGGGTCACTACCCACTACGCTACGCGGAACTTCAACGCGACGTCATTTTTACGCCCATGCGTACGGGGCGTACGCGGAATTTTAACGCGACGTAATTTTTACGCCCGTGCGTACGGATATATGAGACTCGATTCCCGTGATTCGTCGGTGGGAGTGATTCTTTCGAACTAGTTCGTTCGCGAACTACACAAGACTATTACATACCAATCTTGTGGAAAGACTACTAAGTCTTATATTTATTTTTGTAAATTAAAAAGTTCAACCCTGGGACTTATTAATGGGTAAGGCTACGCTTTAACTGGAAGTTGAATTATTTTAAAAGGTATAGCAATATCCATGCATATCATTAGTATCCTTGGAATAAATGCTAACTTACCAGTTGCAGGTCCTTTTACAACGGTTACTACAATGAATTTGTTATGGCATTATTTCCTTAGGTTGTCACTTTTAAATTCTTTACATCTTTTGATTGGAATGTCCAATTTTAATTCTATAAAAAGTATTTGCAGTTTTTAATAAAATATTATTTAACGGGATAAGATATTATTAATACGGAGACATGAATAAAATATGATTATTGTCTGCACTTTTATCAACTTATACGAAGTCAAAAAGAAGTTATATTGGCAAAACTATAATAGTTAGACATATGGTTTTGGGGACTTTTTCGTGGATATTGATATGTTCTATAATAATTTAGATTTTTTTTTGTTCTATCATCAAGAGTTTCAGCAAAACATGTGATGACAAATTATTACGACTAAATTATTCACACCTTATTACAATCTTAGTAGGGTTCTCTATTTTTTTTGAAAATGTTATATAACCTATATTGCTCAGTGAAGGAGCAGCTTTCCAATGGTGAAAAATTTTTGGAATCAGTGAAGTAGTTTTTGAGTGAAAACATTATAGACATACATATACTTACAAACATACAAATCTTTCCTCTTTATAATATTAGTATAGATATCGATTGTAACTTGTTTGACACCTTTTTGAGTATAAAGCTTTGTTTAAACTGTTAATATATATTTATTATGGTATAAAATACTCAAGTACAACAGTTAAAGTAATTATGAGCATTATTGTTGAATAGCTTGTAAAGGGCTTAAATAATGAAAAAAAATTAATACCTATTTAATAGATATGTGAGAATATTGATCTGTGTAGCAAATGCATGTAAATTGTAAATTGACAATCTAACTACCCACTTAGTTTTACTTTTATTAAATAAAATAAAAATTACTTTTGAATAATTTATAGAATAAGGCGTTAGTTTTCGGAGATCCATAATACAAAAGTAGTAATAAAATTATTTTGCTATACAGTAAATAGAAAATATATATAGTGTTAAATGTATAGTGGACTATCCGTTTTTTCATACCTGATACATGCAGGATTCGTAAAAACACATGCACAAACCTCAAACACTGCCACCACAATACACAAGCACTACATATGTTCACTATCAACAATCATTTCGCCTCGTAAGCGAAGCATCATCAGGTGATAGACCATGAAAATATATATAGTGTTAAATGTATAGTGGATAGTCCACTATACATTTAACACTATATATATTTTCTATTTACTGTATCGCAGATAACAGCAAAATAATTTTATTATTACTTTTGTAAAATTACTTTTATTTAAAAGTTTAAATAAATAGAGTATATATACATAGGACACAGTGATAGTACCCTCTGCATGCATTAACTTATAATTAGTTTGTAAAGTGTACTGTTAATTGTTCTTCTTTGTAGTGTAATCTCATATATTTAAGATGTTTATCTGCATATCTACCTAAAATAACGAATTTGTTCTACACATATCTGACATTGGCACAGGTGGAAGTAACTGTGTCTTCAGCTCTGTGATTCATGCTGGGGGCCAACATCTTAAAAATTTGATATACAATATATAATTATAGATATAAAGTAATTATATAAAGTAATATTTAGCAGTTGTCTGTCACCCATTGTATTAAGTTGCCCTTGATACATCACGGGATGGACATAAGTGTGTAAGTGTCCCCTTTAATTTATTTATTTATTTCAGATATCTATTAATATAGAAGGACAGTATATTGGCACATATAAATTTTTCCATGGATTTTTCTCTAAAGTTTAATATAGTATATGATATAATTATTTTAAAAAGAAACATGTTTTAAATCTTGAAACCACAAAATTTATCAAAACACACTTTGTTAATAACAATTCCTTAATCAAGATAGCTATGCAACAAAAAGTGTGTGTACATTATTTTATCTCACTTGTGGGAGCAATTTTAACATTTGTATAATAATAATAATTATGGTATTGAGGTTAGTGTATTAGGAAGTTTAAACATTGGCATTAGCCTCAAGTTGAGGGAATATTAAAAAAGATAGGGTAATTCTTTTTTGGCGGGATTTTGGTGTGGTGAAAAAGCATTGTAAAAGTAATAACGCGTGATGAAGTGTTTTTAGAATTGTTTAGGATATTTTAGTGGAAAAAAGTGGATCAGGGATATGCGCCGCAATTACAATATTTAAATAGTGTGTAAGTACTATGAATTGTATAGTATTAAAATAAGGTTTATTTTGGAACTGCATGCCCTCATCCACTGAGTTTCCTTTATGCTCATCATTGGTTAATACTGGCGTAAACTATTAGCATTATATATCATGAAACAAATATTCAACAGAAGAATAATCTTGTGGCTAAATTATTTGAAAGGCTGAAATTTTTATTTAGCTTGTTAAGGTATCTAGGTACCCAGAGTTAAAATTAAAACCAGTACTACACTGGTTATTATTTATTATTTAAGTCTTTATTCAGACATTTGTTATAGACTTTGATTTGAAAAAAGTATGTAATTTTCTTAATTTTTTTACCATTGGTATTTAATATAAATTGTACTCTGCTCAATTTTTCAGAAGCAAACAGCATTGAACGGGTCCGAGTTTATAATAATTCATTAAAATTTGAGACATCACATAATTTCCAAAATATGAAGAAATTCATCAAGTCACGTTCTACTAGTCCAACCGATCAGAGTTACCTCACATCGGTGACCGCTGATAACGAGTTGCCCTCATCTTCAGCGTTGGGAACACCTGAACGTCTACCGCGGCCAGATATCGGAAGAAGCACGAGAGTAACTGCAGACGTTAAGCCGCCACTGCCCGTAGACTCTCATCCACAGGATTACCACTTGAGCACCGACATCAATCATACAGCTATCAAACAAGAAACCAGGGAGGTGCAAGATCGAGATTCCGAACAAACGGATGAGCCTATGCAAATCGAAGTATGCAAAAATTTTATAAGAAGTGGCTATTGTCCACATCAAGGTCGGTGCAATTTTGCACCTGTCAATATTAAAGTTATGCAGCCACCAACCCCACCGCCACCTGAAGGTTAGGATGTCTTTAGTTTAGTTTGACCTATTGAAAAAATTACAATTACAATATATTGCATTAAAATTATCTGTCTATATCTATACTTATTATAAAACAAAGTCCCAAATAGCTGTCTGTCTGTATGTAATCGATTTTCTCTAAATCTACTGAACGGATCTTTGTACGGTTTTCACCAAAAGATAGCGCAATACTTCCGGATGGTTTAGGTAAATAGTACATATCGGTATTATGTAAATTGTGTTGAAGAGATCGCGCAGTTTTTAAAAACTTGCTGGCTGCGAGCTTTAGTCATGTTCGCTGCGTAAACCAGCAGAGATACACTAAAGTAATATAGTAGAGAATTGTAGATATATAAAAATAGAACAAAAAAGTCCGCGATAGCATGTCTCTATCACTCACGGCTAACTCACAATAACTAGTTTTATGTTTAAAATTTGAATTCTAGAAAAAAATTGTGACACGCTGTGTGCGGGCGAAGCCACTGGCACAGCTAGTATATATATATACATATATATATATATATATATATATACGTATATATATATATATATATATATGTATATATATGTGTGGGTGTGTGTGTGTATTGCAATTTATATTTAATTTAATTCTAGCGATGAAAGTAAAACTGGCAATGAATTTGCCAGTTTAACTTGTTAAGGCTACATTATTGGTATACTAACAAGTGAGGTCTAGGATTTTGTCCATAGGTTTTATAGGTCATTATAATGAAAACAGTATAATTGATCGTATAATCGAGTATCGTATTGATATCGGAAGCTGCGGGGGGATACTGTAAGCCACTGAGGTTGACGTGATAATCGACGACATTTTATATCGTTTCAGATCCAGCAGCGCCCAACTTTTTCAACCCCCTGCCGTCTACATCGTCGGCGTAAGTTAATTAGAGGCTATTTAGTTTTGAATACCCTCCATTCCCCGCTTTTAACTGGGGAACGGAGGGTATTTTGTGGCATCTACAATTTAAGTCCGCGTGATTCCCTGCGAGAGAAGTTTAAGGAAATAGGTATTCTTACATTTGCTTCACAATATATTTTAAGCGATGTAATTTTTGTACATAAAAATATAAAGAATTATAAAACGATAGGTGATGTATATAATAGACAAAGTAGGAACCGACATAAGCTTGCGACTCCTGCTTTGCGCCTAGCAAAAGTACGTAAATCGTTTGTGGGTTTGGGTATAAGATTCTATAATAAAATTCCGAAATCAATTTTGGCCATGCCATTACAGCAGTTTAAAAACACTGTTAAAAAGAGGCTGATACAGAAAGCCTACTATACTGTTGAAGATTACTTAGATGATAAGGATGTGTGGATATAGGTGCACTTCTACCCTGTACAAGACAGTAAAAAATAAATGTAATTAGTTCTAAGATTTATATTTTAAAAAGAGCAACCGCCGAGTTTCTTGCTGGCTCTTCTCGGTAGGAACAGCTTTCCGAACCAGCAGTAAAGTTGACGATTCAAAAGCACTTGTTTACAAGTTTACTTGAATAAAGAATATTTTGAATTTGAATTTGAATATTCGAAACCCGCTATATTAGTTTCAGCCATACCAGAAGAGCTGTGATAGCCCAGCGGTGAGACCGTGCGACTCTAGAGACGACATAGGATCGAACCCCGGGCAGGCACCGATGAGTTTTTCTATTAAAACTCATGTGTCTAATTGATAATTGCAATTTATCACACGATTTTCGGTGAAGGAAAACATCGTGAGGAAACCTGCATGTCTCTAGAGAATTCTGGAGATATGTGGAACCTACCAATTAGAGCAGCGTGTTAGGTCTAAGCTCCAATCTTTCTCTCCAATAAAATGGAGAGAGGAGGCCTTAGCCCAGCAGTGGGATATTAAGAGGCTGTTACTTTAAGCTGTTAATAATTATTTTTATTGAAATAGCTTGATTAAATTTTTCGTTAATCGCATAGATGAACAGCTTAAATATTTAAATTCTGTTTAAGATATACTAGGATTAAAGGATTAAAGAGTACGTTATGTTGTATCAATCAGTAGTTCATTAAAGGATATATATTTTCAGAACACACGATTTCAATATGCCCAGCACGTCTGGTGTAACGCGGGGCACGTCTGGTGGTGTGAAACGTACTTCGCAAGACATAGGTACGTGTAAGTTTTCGAATAGATCTCAATCAAAATTCAGCGTTGCAGCACAGATATAAGAAAATAATACAAAAAAAAATGTATCGTTTATTTAAATATAGTATTGCTAGCGAATTTGTATCAATCGAAATGGCATTTGCGTCGAATGTTTTAAAATGTTTCAAAAATTTTTGCTGATTTATTTAATTTTAAGTTTCCATACGCAACTGTGTGATATTTTTACAACTGTGCGTTCCTATCGCTAACGAGCCTTATTTGTAAAACATTAATCGATTTTATTATATAAAATGCATATTTGTTATATTTTATATGTTGAATGAGCATTTGCATATACAATCCCACTATATATATGATTCTCTATGTGTGTAACGTTAGTTTGTTACTTTGACAACAATCGTGCAAATCGAATTAAAAAGTCCCCACAGTGTGCTTTATCCCAAAAGTTGTGAATAAAACAGTATGAACGATTATTGACCGAGATGTGATAATGTTTTCACAAAATATTAATAATTATTTCATGATCTTAGAACAATTCAAGAGTGATTAATATTTATATATATTCATATTTTTGTGCTTAAGGCGAATCGTTGAATTACACAAACATGCACGCTTATAAACCGAATTCCAAAATTGTTGTTTTGAGGCAAGTTGGAATAAAGAATGTTAGACTCTCTGGAATCTTTTTTAATAGTTCTCTACAATGTATCTAAATCAATTCAGACTTAATTTAATATATAATGCTAAGCGCGTACTTTCTTTGTAATACATTAATAGCTATATCGTTTATATTAAATCTTTGCATCGCGTATTATATATTTTATAAAAGGCGAGCGAGCTCTTTTCGCATATGCAAAATACAAAACATTATTATTTTCTTCTCAACATACAATATTATTGTTTTATTGTGCTAATTTTTTTTCAAGATAAAAAATTGTTAGTAATCGTTCTTTCTGCCCACTTTAAGTGGGGTTGGCACAACGTGTTATAAACATGTTGTCACATGATTTGGTCACGTACTTTACGACGTCAACTTACCTTAGTCATATTTTACGACCCCTCGGTAAGAAAGGGGGTGGTCTATTCTACTCAACCGGATGCCACATGGCATAGTAATAGTTATTTAGACCATAATTTAATAATACATCGGTAATGATAACTGTATACCTTTTTTAAAGCTGACACATTTTAGTTGAAGTATATTGATTGTTCCAATTCCTATACATTGGAATGGGAAGACTTTTTCCTTAAGAGAATTAACTTCGAATTGTTCGATCTCGTCTCGAATTCATTGGTTGGTGGCATTGACCGACAGTCAGGGCGGTTTACGGTATATTTACCGTGGCATCGCTCAGTTCTACTGCTCGGAAGATCCCTGAAGGCATCGCGAGTGGGTGAGGTTGGCAAGTGGGGAGACGGACAGGCGAGGAGTTCCTCCAACCTGTGGTGGGACGTTGTTGTTGGGTATGAGGAGAGCCTCACACTGGCCGGTTCGACAGTTTGCCGTGCTCGTAGTTCGCCACCCGTAGTACCCGCTCTTACTGTGACGCTGTGCGAATGTAATCTAAGGTCCATTACTCTGTTCTACAGCCCGCGCCGCACGCTGCGACAACGCCTACGGTGAACCCAGCGCAAAAAAATGCAAATATTGCGATGATACCAAAATGAGGTGTAGTATACATCTGTATATAGCGTAGATTTTATGTATGTAGTAATATATGTGTATTGTTACCAATCGAAAAACACAATCAAAACAATTGTGTTTTTCGATAGCTACGGCGAGGTAATGATGATGCGACTGCAGCACTGGATGTAAGGATTGGGGGCCACAGTAAGTAAGGTGTGGGGGTCGAAGCAGCAGCGCTGGGTTTGGGGGTTGAAGTAGCAACGCTAGTGTAAGGGTTGGGGGCCGCAGCGCTGGGTGTAAGGGTTGGAGGGCCACAGTAAGTTAGGTGTGGGGGTCGAAGCAGCAGCGCTGGGTTTATGGGTTGAAGTAGCAACGCTAGTGTAAGGGTTGGGGGCCGCAGCGCTGGGTGTAAGGGTTGGAGGGCCACAGTAAGTAAGGTGTGGGGGTCGAAGCAGCAGCGCTAGGTTTAGGGGTTGAAGTCGCAACGCTAGTGTAAGGATTGGGGGCCGCAGCGCTGGGTGTAAGGGTTGGAGGGCCACAGTAAGTAAGGTGTGGGGGTCGAAGCAGCAGCGCTGGGTTTAGGGGTTGAAGTCGCAACGCTAGTGTAAGGGTTGGGGGCCGCAGCGCTGGGTGTGAGGGTTGGGGTAGCTGCGCTAGGTGTATGGGTCTAGGCAGCAGCGCTGAATTTGAGGCCGCACTTCTCTGCGACTACAACTTAATTGCTGTAAAACGATCGCTAATCTGCGACGTGCTTTTTTGTACATGCTAAATGTATATCCAATAGCCATACTTTTATTAATTGTAATGTATTGAATGCAAACTTTTATTAGCCAGTGTCACTGATGCGCTGTTTGAATGTACTTATTTAGATTTAGATATATATTGTCTGCTTTCATAGTCGTAAGGCCCATTGTTTTGCATGAAAATAATCCTTTCGCTGTCCGAAATAATCGATACACTTGTTGTGATTTATTTTCCGTATATATTTTTGCCGGAGTATACTTTAATTCTTTAGAATTAATCAAACAGCTTATAGCTGCCTTAATTGCATACGAATGTTGGGACACGTTATGTTTGTTAGGTTAAAATTTGCATTGCGTTGGACGTCATACAATATCGAAGGGATAATGTAGATTTTTAATGCGAATGCAAGAAGTGGAATTGTTAATTATTAATAACCTAAACACTATCAATTGTATCATAGTAGTGAAGGTACTAGAGCGAAATATTAATTTTAATTCCAAATTGTGAATTGTGTATTTTTAAAAGCTGTCTGTATTTGTCGATGTCGCCCTTAGAGAAGCCACTTGAATCCAGCATAGTGCTCGCCGTCCTTATTGATTTGAGTGGTTATTTCATTTTTTTTTCTTCACACCGCTACACAAAGTAAAAATAAATGGCTATAGATCCTTTTTATATTTTTGAAATACACTAAATACTAGACTTTAACTCGCGAATTCGTCTGCGTGTAACCTTCACCTTAGTTCTGAAATAAATAAGCTTCTGTCACTTTCCAACCCTGCAAATATCTGGATTTTTATATTTTTATATGCATGAATTGCGCCAAATTTCAGAGACATCGGTTCAGCAGATTGGCCGTGAAAACGTTACAGACAGACAGCAGTTACGCATTTATAATATTAGTAAGGATTGTGGCAGTGTGTAGAAAAGAAATGAGGAAATTCTATTTTATTCTATATTGATAAATTTGCGTTCGAGCATGCTTCACCTTTAAGCCTGTGGGCGTTCAGCTCGACTCAATTATAATATATGACACCGTTGTAGGTTGGAAAATAATCTAAATAAAGTAAAAAAGATGAAACAGTCCAAGGAGCTACTGAATAGAAAAATGGCTATTTTAGAACGGAAAAACAACAGGCTACTGTCAATAATATTAGCAGTCGTCAAATCTAAAGTAAGTTTTCTTATTTTTACATGTTTTATATTATGTATGTTTCTATGTAACCCACTGCTTTGACCTTAATTGAGGCCCACTTTGCGTGGCCAGATTAAATGCAAACTTTGTACACTTATCAAGAACCGGTGACGTTAAAAGTTAAGTAACGGCCTGTTATTATCCCACTGCTGGACATAGGCCTCTTCTCGCCGTTTGGAGCTTATACCTACCATGCTTCTCCAAAGCCGATTGGTAGGTCACACATATCCCTAGAATTCGAATATATGCAGGTTTCCTCACTATGTTTTCCTTCACCGAAAAGCGTGTGAAAAGCGTTCAATTATCAATTAGACACATCAGTTTTAACAGAGAAACTCATCGGTGCTTGCGAAGGGTTTGAACCCGTTACCCCCTCGACAGAGTCGTGCGGTCGCACCGCAGAGCTATTACGTTAGCTATTATCAATAGATTTTCAGTTAGAGATCTTTCATTCTAAAAGTGCACGTGGAGGGGTCCACCAAATTACATTATTTTAATGTATGAGAGAAAATATTGACTGTACTATTTTATATGTGTGCGCGCAGCAATTTCAAAGTTGACTCGACTCATTCGCGCACTAAAGTTCATCTAATTGCTCGACTGGTAAAGGTCAAGCAATTATATGGCGGAGAATGCACGCTTTGTATGAGACAACACGTTCTATTCTGTCACGCGTTCCTATCATTTGTGCACTGGTTGACCAACCAATCCGGTTACACGGATTACGAGTAACGTTTGCATAAAAATAAAATTAATTCCATATTTATAATCAAATTTATGTTGAAAATTCTTTAAAATAAAAAGTAAGTTTTTAACGTTTCCCTGAGTAGTAGTAAGCGCTGTGGATTGTAAACGGGAAGTTCCGCATTCGAATCCTAGAAAAAAATTATTAGTATATTTCTAAAATTTATCCCTGGTCTTGACTAGATAGATACTTCCGACGTACCCTTCTAACAAAGACATATCACCAAGCGGTTTAGCATTCAGGTACAATGTCGTGTAAAAACCCTTAAGTTTAATCTCCAAACCCTTTCAAGAAACTTAAACTACATCGGCATCCATCAGGTGAATTCGCAATCAAGAGCTAGCTTGCCAACTTAATTTATAAAGATCATATCATATATTCATTATGCAACTATTAGAATGATAAATAAAACGTAATGTACAGAAGTCTGTTCATTTATTTTATTAGTAAAAAAAGAAAAAAATTAAACCGCAATAAATATTTACTATTTTATTATAATATTTACTATTCACTCACGTCGCTGTCTTCAGATTCAGACTCAACATTAATTATATATTCAAAATTTTTCATATATTCTATCTCAATATCATTCACATTTCGACACGTAATTTCCCACATATTTCTATCAATCATGTCAAATGTCAATACGTTCCTTTATTAAAGCAATGGCTTTAATGATGAAATAATGATAGATGTTCAGTTTTGTCCGGTTTTTTTTCGCCACATAGTTTTATAAAATTCTCCATATTTTTCTATTAAAGAAAAAAATTATCTAATTATTATTTAAAATAAAAAATAAATAATATTCATCCTCTTTTTTATGACATGCTAACTGTACTTTTGGCAATAATCGATGCGTGCTCCTACTTTCGTGTCTGTCCGGCAACTGAAAGATCTCTACTGTGATGGGTTTAACAGCAATAATTTATTTTGAAATAATTATGTTACAGATCCAAACCATATCAATTGAAGGTCAAATTATTGAAAGTCAAATAGCTATTATTAAACGTACTACTAGCAATGATTGGATGTCATTTAGATGTGATGGTTTGGATTATTTTACTTCCGATAGCTTCTCTTCGACCCCACACAAGACAGTATTGATTAAATGTTACTAGTGATGAGAAATTATACTATGAAAAATAGAAACCGCTGAGTTTCTTGCTGGCTCTTCTCCGTAGGATCAGCTTTCCGAACCAGCAGTAAAGTAGACGATTCAAAAGCACTTGTTCCCAAGTTTACTTGGATAAAGAATATTTTGAATTTGATAGCAATTATTTGACACTCAATAGTATTTATTGAAAGGCCAATAATTCTTTTGTTTAATTTTCATATAAAAACTGTGTAAAAGAAATGTGTCCTGTATTTGAAACAAATAAATTAAAATATTTGATTAGGTTTGAAGATAAATTAAAATGTATCCAAGGTTAGGAAGTTTTCTCTTGTACCTAAACAAAAGGAATAATAAAATGATTTTGCTATAATCCGCGATTAAAAACCTACACTATATATGGTTATGATTAAATAATTCAAAATTTTATTTATTTATTAATTTTACTTCAATTCATAGAATTAGGCGTTACTTTGCGGAGATCCATAATACAAAATTAATAGTTAAATATTTAGCTATAATCCGCGATAAAGTAAATAGAAAATATATATAATGCTAAATGTAGAGTGGTCCGTCCGTTTTCATACCCGATACATGTAGGATTCGTAAAAACACATGCACAAACCTCCACAACCTCAACGACAATACACAAGCACTACACACGTTTATTATTTTATCACAAACTCAACAATCGTTTCGCCCAAACGCAACAATTGTTGTGTGTTGGCGGTGGTGGAGGATTGTGCATGCTTTTACGAATCCTGCATGTATCGGGTATGAAAACGGATAGTCCACTATACTTTTGGCATTATATATATTTTCTATTTACTTTATCGCGGATTATATCAAAATAATTTCTTTATTATGTTTATAATACTTTAATAATTTAACTTTTAAATACAATACAGTAAATAAAATATTCGTACAAAAGTTATCACAATTCAATTAATCTTCTAGAGTTACCCAAGGGTGCAGATTTATTTCCAAGGACCGGACACAGATGAGATGAGGTATTTTTAAATTTTATTTCTATTTTATGTTGTAATTTGTCTAGTAATGAGGTAGACATCTTGTGCCGAACACAGTTACGGCCGGTCTCGTAGACGTTAATCAATGAAAAACTCACAAATATCAAATAAATCAATGGTCGTGCACTATTTCAGTTTCTCAAAGAGTCATTAATACCGATTGACACTGTGTTAACGGTCTCTGAGAAAGCGATGGTACAAGTCTTGAAACAGTTGTCCATTGGTCTCTTAACGCCATTTTGGGTTTCTCGAACCGATAATCATCTGTCAAAGCATTGACATTGGTTTTAACACGTTGTTTTGTATTCAGAAATATTCGTATATTACTGTTGGTTGGTACCGACCATACGACATTAACTTTAATTTAGGTACACACATCAGTACCCTCCATAAAATATCAGTTATTTCAGTGAAGTGTTTTATACGCAGCAATTTATTTACGTATCATAAAAGATAAACACGATTTGTAGAGATCGATGACCGTACCCTATCACACGATTCCAACCTTGACCTAAAAATTGACTGGCTGTTGGCGCAGTTGGCAGTGACTCTGCCTTCAGCTTCGCGTGTCGCGGGTTTGATTCCCGTCGAGGGCCAACATTTTATATAAACAATTTGTTGGTTCTTCGAGCCTGGGTGTAAATTTGTATTCATTTAAAATTATATACGTTTATATTTACCAATTGTCCGTTAACCATAACCCAAGTATTAAGTTACTTTGGGGACGGACGACCGTGTCTGTAAGTGTCCCATAAATTTATGTATTTATCCATAATCGGTAAATATTTGTAGTTCATTAAATTTTCTACAAACTCGTATACGAAAAATTATTAAGGTGCAACTAAACAGGTGCGAGTGACGAAACAATCACACGCCGCAGGTCAATCAACTATTACTAACAAAGCGAGACCTCAATTAAATTATATTTTTTCCTTCGAAAATAGTTCTTTTTTAAAGATATTTAAGAATATTGATTTATACCAAAGTTATATTTAAGAGATCATTGCATTCATTTAATGTCGTATCGGCGGTTACCACTGTATATCGGATTTGTTGTGTGTTGTTTAAGTTTTGAACGGTTAACAGCAGGGACATGAAATTTTGTAACTTATAATATTTATTTATAAATAAATAATTAAAATTAATAAGACCGAACGTCTTTAATGCATTTTTCATTTTCCAGCGACTGATGGACCACTATGGTATCAACCGCACCTATTATTTAAGACTCATATGTTTAAGGTAAGAAAAGACAAGTTTTCTTGTCCTATACAACTATTTGATAATACATCGATATAAACTACTAGCGGTTGACTGGTTGCATGTCTCAATGTGGTTTCAAATTTAGAGATTGTCTAAAAATTTCATTGAAATGGATCCAGGCGTTGCTGAGTCTATATATGTATAAACCCAGCACCTGGAAATGATGCAAAACACACACACACACACACACACACACACACACAAATGTATACACATGTACACACACACGTATCTCGCATATGAACGATCTATTAAGCTTTACTTCGACTTTATATTCTTCTCAAGCGCAGTCTATTTCGTCTGCACCTTCTATTTTGAATGACGGTTGCCATGGCTGCGACATATATATATATATATATATATATATATATATATATATATATATATATATATATATATATATATATATATAATATATAGAGTGGTACCAACGATCACTAACGTAATTCCCCATGGCCATCGAAAACCTAATGACACGTGTGTTCGTCCACAGATCGCTGAACGTGGCTCGTCCGAACATGTTCCAACGACTCCGGACTCGTTCTGTGTTATATTGTGATATACTGTGTTATACTGTGTGATATTTCTAGTTTCGGTTCCTAATTCTCATACTTCTTTGGCGTACTCGTGACGAGAGAATTTTTACAATGGCAATACTGAATAAAAGCAAAAAGTCAAATAGTAGATTTTGAGAATAAGTTTAAATTACGAAGATATTTTACAAACCGATGATTTATCACATTTGATTGTATACGCCATTATGATTACGCCAAAGAAGTATAGCTTTTCATTTGTCGAATAGAAATTAGCGTCTGAGTCCTTATTAATTGTATTACATCATCACAGGACATGTATAAGATGTTAGATGTTAAGTATAAATGGTAGAAAACGGGTTCCGATTTAGTATTTCTGAAATACGTTCAATCAAAACAACATCTTTATACGGTACGGTTGTATTAAGTTAAGTTAAAATGTAATAATACACCATTATCGTAAAGTACCATTGATTCAGGGTCCCTAATTAGGGCGTCCGAGTGGTCCGACCGCGTCCTCAGTGCGTTTGTTTCGTTCACTTATATCTGTTTTTGTGTCCCGGGAGGGAGAATTTTTTGGAAATATTTGTTTGAGTAATTTTACTCAGTTTAAAATATATCCCACCTTATTTATAATTGATATGAATATCGTCATTTTTTGTTGATTTAATTAAACATTTGAGTTGATTTTGAATGTATTAGCATAGTTATGTAAACAGTTAATACTAGAAAACTACCTATAAGAATTACCTATTAGAATGAATAACATTTTGTTCTAGATTTATAATATACCAAAGTTTCATGTTTGCGAGAGTTGTTGAAATAAAATCTAAAACTCAAAATTTGCTTTCGGTAAATGTTTGCAAAGCTTAATTGGGTTCTATAAAGGTATTATGTGGAAACCTGTTTAGGAATAGGGGGACTACATCGCGATAGTATTTAAATGCCTTTATCGATGATGATAAATTCGTATTTAAATAATATTGTGTTGAATTTATTGCTCGGTCCTCAGTTTGCTCAATATAAGAGTAGCCAATAAGAAAATTGGCGGTCGCTCTTTAGAGAATAGAATTGTTTTCGTTACTCCCTTGTATTCGTTCGTAGTAAAATTAAATTAAATTTCGAGAATTGTTTAATATTTTTTTAAGTTTATACTTTTATTTACTAATGATTGTTGTTTTCTGATAATTTTACTTGTATCCGAAACTTCTAATGGTTATGAAAATATAAAGGAAAAATTATTCGGATTGCATTTAGTGATTATAGATATGGGATAATGAAAATTACTGAATTAATTTAATTAATATGTTATGTTATAATATGTTATGTCTCTACTATAGTAATAATATAGTAGTAAGAGTCAATAGTTTAATAAATAAACAATGTGATTGTAAGATGATATCTTTTGAGGATATTTCTTTTAATAATCACTTAATTGAGACTGATTAAAGATATATAATTAAGATTCTTGTAATGCAAGGTAATAATAAACTGTGATTTTGATTTAATAACCATGGTTTAAATTTCAACACATTAACGTTAAATGTTATAAAATGTTGTTTAAAAAACTATTTCTAAAAGCAACAAAAATGTTATCGAACAAGCTTTAGCACGGTAGTAAGTAAATGTTATATTATATATAAAATTTTCGTGTCACAATGTCAGTCCATATCATACTCCTCTGAAACAATTTTCCAAAAGTCAACTCATTTAATCTCTTTCAACAACTCAACACATAATGACAGCGACAATACTTTTATTTTTATTTCCCACCAACTATATGAAGGAGGTTGTATTTAAAACACGTAACAGAATTTAATGTAACAAAATTTCATGTCCGGTTAACAATACCGTTGAGGAGTTCCCTTTTCTGGCAGCAGCATCAGGTCGTGCTGATCATAAACATAGTCATCGGGACTGGACCGCTGGGTATGATTTCAGCTCAATCGGACGCCGGGAAGTGGGTTAAATTTAACTTGCAAAATTCCACCTTCACATACACGGCTCGAATAAGCTTTTAATTTTAGGCTTGGGAAAGGGAATAGACGAAAAAAACAAACATAATATGTACTACAGTTACTTTATTTTATAAAGTTCATTAGTTACTTTCTTACTCTAAATACACGTATTTAAATACAGGTAACGCTCCTAATATGCTGACAGTTATTAAATCATTTATGAATCCATGAAACAAAAGTAATGGAATTATGAAAAAAACAATTCGCTAAAAACTGGGTCAGACCTGCAAATTACCGAAGCTTTAATAATAAATAAATAAATATATATATATATATATATATATATATATATTGTTTTTTTACCTAGAAAAAACCGTGTTGTGTGAACCCCAGTTTTTAAATTATTGATAGCAATCATGCCATAATAAAATGGCGCAAATACGATCGATAATTTTAAATCCTTTGAAAAAAAAGAATAGTATTTAGGATTATGTAATGTGCTGTAAACTGCCTATTAAAAGTAACCTTTTTTTGCTATGTTCACCTCTAGTGAAGTACCTAAACTTATGGAGTACTAGTTAGTGTAGTATTTTACATGGCAAACGTTGTTTTGCCATGTAAAATACTACAGAATTGACTTTATTTTTGACGCATTGTGAATAAAAAACTTTGATTGGTTGATAATAGATGGCGCTTTTGAATGTCATTCTATTCCTGTAGAGTCAACAGGGTTTTGATAGTCTATATCGACTGTGAACCGGCAATACGTCCTATCTCAATTTTAAGCAGCATTATCTTTAGGACAGCAAGTCTCGCAGCGGCTATAAAAGTACAAAGTGTTGTGTGTACAAAGAATTTGCAGTTTTTTTTATATTGTTATAGGGAAACCGTGTTATAGGAGGGCTGGCGTAATTGACTAGTCGTGTTATATCGAAACCGTGTTATAGGAAGGTTACCTGTAAAAATAATTGATGAGGTAATATAACACAGAAAAGGATCTTAAATCTTATCAACTAGGTATTAGGTAGATCAATTAATTTGGTGGGCGCTAATCACAACACGAAGCCACAGAATCACCAGATTCTCATTGCACATCAATCACTCCTCCCTCTGGAACAATATTTATCATATAAGTGAACATAGTACATACTTGGGATGTTATAGTTTTGTAAGAAAAAACTAGATGAGAAAAAGTTTGTATTAGATTTTTTAGTATTTATGGTATTTTAGCTGTCAATTTTGATCAAACAAGTCATTTAACCATACAGCTATTAATATTAGAGTAAAGGCCTGTAAGGGATACTGACAAGAAAAATCATGATGAGAAAATAATAAAATCAAACTCGTATATTTTAATCAGTCTAATCGGTTTAATCAGACATTAAAGAAGGGTCGAACAGATACAAGCTTTATGGCTGAGTGCTCTACGTACTCGGTGCTAAGATGGGAGATACTCGGTAAGGAATCGAAGCTGAGGACCCAACTATGATAATATCCATGTAGGGCATCTTTTATGGATATTATCAGGTTTGTAAAAGCAATAGATAGCAGGTGAGACCGTCGGGTTGTGGTCATTCATTATTCCGTAGTTTACATTTTTAATACAAACATGCAATAGCTATCCTTCTCTCTCTTTTAATTCGCTCCTTAATCGCTAAAATACCCACTTGGAGACCAGCCGATTCTCCTAGTCCTATACTGCCTAACTACTCACGGTCAGGAAAGAGTTTAGTTTGTTGCCACCGAGTGGACGACCATGACCACATTTCATTATCTACCATCACCATCCTATCTACGACCAGAGCAGTGGGATAGTAACGCCGTTACTTGACTTTTAAAGGCATGGCACAAAAGGTTGGAAGACATTGATCTGACACAATACTCACAGATAATTAGTTCCCTGACAATCTTTCGCTGCTTAATCGCTAAAATACCCATGAGACTACGTTGCAGACGTGTACAGACGCGACGTCCAACCGCTAATCCTCCTAGTCCTGCACTGCTTCTCTACTCACGGTGTTTTAAACAAATTGACGCGCGCGACGCGGCACGACCGGCCGGAGCAACGACCTTTATGCATTCGATTGTCCACGCGAGCGCCGACAGTTAGTAATGTTTCAAATACGATAAAGACAGGACGCGTGCGCCTGTAACGACTTTATTGTATAACGCACACGTGTAATTATGCGTTTCGGGTGTGGTTCTCAGATTTAGTGACGCGTTTAATTAGTGAAGCGTTCGAGAAGACGCGACCGTCCGCGGTTTTAGTGCGCGTTGGGGTTACTGTTCCCCGATATAGGGACGATTCAATAACGTGTGACCTTACGAAGGTTGTGTGCACACCGCGTGTTATTTGTGTTATTTAACCGATATAGTGAAGTGTATACTCCGGGAGAAATAGACAGTACGTGTCCGTGGAAGATTGCTGAGGCGAGCCAACGGGTTCGGGAATCGGCCAAGTACATACAAGCGCACACACACACGTACACATATACACGCAGTGATTCATGAGGCCGGACCGCATACAGCCGACGGCCGCATAAGGTAGGTTGAGACGCCGAGACGACGGGCCCAGGTCTCGTGGGTTGTTTCATCCGCCCGCACGTTTGTGCGGAACACACGGTCACGAAAGAGATAAGTCAGCAGCTACCGAGTGGAAGCCGCAGAGCGCCCAGTGGTGCACGTCCAGAGGCCGTACTCCCGGCCGGGGACCGCCTGCCACAGCCGCATCGTGCCGTCCTCCGACGCGGTCCCGTACACCTCGCCGTCGGGCGACCAACGGACGCCGTGTATGTCTCCGAAGTGAGCTTTATTCTTCTCTGAAAATCCGTATAAAAGGGAGAATATAAAAAAAATTGAAAAACAATTTTTTTTCATAGAAAGCTTTGTAAGTGAGATTTATTTATTTATGAAAATCCATACTAATTTTAGAAAAGAGAGAATCTATTTATAAAAAAAAATTGTGTGATATGTAAAGAGAATAAATGTGGATGGATGTGTGACTACAAAGATGATTGATGATGATTGAAGATGAACGATCATGATTGATGATGAATAAAAGAGATGGTTGGATTGTGTGAAATATGATATGCATATAAAAGGAGTAGCGCCAGACATGACGAATGTTAGGAGAGAAAGGAAGACAAAAATATATTGTGCTGACCCCACTTAGAGTGAGATAAGGGCTGGAGAAAGAAGAAGATGCAAAGAAGAGAAGGAATATATGATTATTTAAGTTATTTTTGGCTATGATCCATAGATATATGTAATAAAGAGAAATAAATCTATCAAAAGAGTTTCAGAATTAGCATTAGAATTAAAACTCTTGTCATAAGTCTAGTCATGTAGATATTTAAAGCGATAATAAAGAATAATAATAAAATAAATTTAATTCTCGTTTAATAAGACAATTAATATTGTATTGCAAATAACTTAAAGTGATACTGAGTAACAGTTACTCTATTTTACAAAGCAACACCACATCGACCGCCGATTTTCTTGGTGTTTCTTCTCGGTAAGAGCAACATTCCGAACCAGATCCTTGACGATACAAAAGTGCTCGAAAGAGCTTACTTCAATAAAGAATATTGTTACGAATAAGCGAAAAGAGTTCGTAAGCTTTATTTCATAGAGTTCAAATTCGCTTAACGGAACGGAACGAAATTTCTCTGGAACATTCGGCGTGTATATCAAAACATGTTTGCAAAAGACTTGTTTACGATCTTTCTAAGGTCTCGCGAATGTTCTTGAACTTTGGTTCGTTCGATATATGAGCCGACGTATCGTGCGACTCGAGATTCAGTTTGCGAATAGCGTTCAAGAGCGAATAAACAAGCCAAAATAAAAGTGAAATATTAGTGACCTCGGCATTCTTATTGGACAACGAACTGTATAGAGACTGTAAGTAGTAAGTTTTCGGTGAAGGAAAACATCGTGAGGAAACCTGCATATCTCTAGAGAATTCTGGAGGTATGTGTAACCTACCAATTCGCACTGGAGCAGCGTGGTAGGTCTTAGCTCCAACCCTTCTCTCCAGAAACGGAGAGAGGAGGCCTATTCCCAACAATGGGATTGTAACAGGCCGCTAATTTTCTTTTTTTTATATTAATTTGCTCTCACCAAGTTCAATTCCAGTGTAATAATCAAATTTGTACACTTTAAGATCCTCTCCGCCGCACACAAAGGTAGATCGATCCGGCGCCAGAGATGCCGAGTAGCACTCTGTTGGTACTTGATACTCACGTATCAGGTGCATCGTGTCCGAAGCGTAAAAGGATACATTTTTACCTAAAAATAAACTTTAATTAATATCTAGATGTCATCATCATCCTGCCTTTATCTCACCCTAAGTGGGGTCGGTACAACATGTTATAATCACGTTGTTACATTTGGCTACGTTTTTTACGACCGGCCGCCTGCGTGACTTCAACTTACCTTAGTCGTATTTTACGACACGTCGGTAAGAAATGATGGTGGTCTATTCTACTCAAACGAATAATACACGGTCAGTCGACTTACCTTGGTCGCATTTTACGACACCTCGGTAAGAAATGATGGTGGTCCATTCTACTCAGCCGGATACCAAACGGCATAATTGACATCTAGATATTTGCCAAAATATCCGTCCATAAGAAAACATTGATTCAATAATACAAAAGTAATTATAAAATTATTTTGTTATAATCCGTAATAAAGTTGAACTTCATAGCGTGTAAAATTGTTCATTGTAAAAATTTAAATATCAACTCATTGTAAAATTGTTCTCTTAAAAAAATTATAAATAAATTTTTAAGAGACTAAGTAAAAAGCTGTCATAGCTCAGCGGTGAGACCGTGCGACTCATCCGAGGGGGTCACAATTTCAAACCCCGGGTTCGCATTGGAACAGCGTGGTAGGTCTTAGCTCCAACCCTAAAGCAACTCTAAAAATGAAGAGGTTGGCAAGAATTAGGCAACGAACTCTGTGTGTCTGGGGGATGCAGCATAAATATTAATACTAATTTATGACTTTAACAACGAGTTAATTTTAACCAAAGACAAGCTGTAGAACTTACCATGAGCAACAGTCAAAATTTTTCCATCTCTGGATAATTCTAGACCTTTTGGAACCGAAGCGAAAACTACTTTATGTACTTCCTGAAATAAGTTAACTGTTTATATTTCATTACGTTTAAATATTTCAAATAATCAGTTAAATTTCGTATACACCTTTAGAACGATACGTACTTCTACCTAGATACGTTTCACGAAGACACTCGGCCGCTAAACGACAAGCCGTATAAGGAATCAATAATTTCAGTACAAATTCAATGGGATCGGTTCCAAATTTTTTAAATATGTAACATAGTTTATCATTGAGAATGCATTACATCTTTTTTATTACATTTCAACCAAAAATACATACATAACAAGTATATACAATTGTATATAAAATAATAACAAGCAACCTTATGTTAAAAATAAAATACGGGTATACGTATGTAACATTTTTTTTAAAATTTGTTCATATGTATTTATTTATGTACCAATAATATTCCAAATTGTTTCTAATTTTTCCAGTAAACGTGTTATTGTTGATCAGTAATGAATATGTACGTAAAACACTCATAGACAAGTCTAAACTAGAAGCTATTTTTTTGCCGTTACAGCGTAACTATTTAGGTCGTAAATCGAAAACGTGCCTTAAACGTACAGGGCCGTTATAACGATATGCCGTATACAGATCGGCCGTATAGCAAGAGTGTATTTGAAAAGGCGACCAGAAATCAAATATAACTCATAATATTGAATATATATACAAAATATCGCCCCACCCTTTTTTCATAATACTACAATTTTTCGTTATTTTTGTGTTCTTTTCAGTTTTCGACTGTGTTTATTTTCCACTTTTACTGCGATCGATTAATATTTTTCTTTTAAATTAGTTTATTTTATCAAATTATTTTATTGTCACCGGTTTTTGAAAAGTTGACTAAGTGTTGAACACTTTGACAACTTTTTGTCGTTGAACAATCTGTCCGTTCAAAGTGACAAAAAAAGTGAAAGAAAAATTGAGCTTGAAGAATTCGGTTACATACATACATACGTGAAACATATATAGAGCCCATGAAAATCAAAAACATATTATTGTTCATACCTGACCACTCCGGCGATCCCAAACGCGCATAGTGCGGTCGTCACTCACACTCACAATTCGCGTGTTGTGCGGGAACACGGCATGCCTTATGCTGTCCGTGTGCGCCTTTATTTTGTCGAATGCTGACAATATTAGTGATATTTTCATAAAAAAAACAAAAGAAATTATTAAAACAACCGTAAAGGCGCATCAAACAAGCAAGCAGGCGTCTGTTGCGCTAGTGGCACTGCACAATGAAAGTCACATTAATTGAAAATAAACCCATATTAGTGACACTGTGCAAGTAAAGACAAATTAGTGACACTGCACAATTAAAGTCATATTAGACACCGTGCAAGTAAAGTCACATTAGTGACACTGCGCGAATAAAGTCATATTAGTGACACTGTACAAGTCACATTAGTGACACTGCGCAGATAAAGTCATATTAGTGACACTGTACAAGTAAAGGCATATTAGTGACACTGCACAAGTAAAGTCATATTAGACACTGTGCAAGTAAAGTCACATTAGTGACACTGCGCGAATAAAGTCATATTAATGACACTGTACAAGTAAAGTCACATTAGTGACACTGCGCGAATAAAGTCATATTAGTGACACTGTACAAGCAAAGGCATATTAGTGACACTGCACAAATAAAGTCATATTAGACACCGTACAAGTAAAGTCACATTAGTGATACTGCGCGAATAAAGTCATATTAGTGACACTGCACAAGTAAAGTCATATTATTGTGCAAAACAAGACATATTAGTGACGCTGCACAAGTAGACATAACCATAGAACTCCACTTCTGGATATATGACTTTAGTGGCCCAAAACTATATGCCCGGTCGGTCCGTCGGGAAGCTGCATTACTTGTAAGAGTATTTAACAATTAGGATTTTTCGAGAAACTTTCAAACAATTCCATTTCTAAAATATAAAGCACTTATGATAATCATTAATCAATTTAAGCTGAAATTAGAATAACATTTATTAGAATTACATTCTTATATTACTTACGCCCTGCCTCAGGTCTATTCAAATCGAAAATCCGTATAAGTTTTTCGTTGCTTGCTGTGACCAGCAAAGTGTCGTTGGAGTTGAAGTTGACGCTTTTTACAATATGCCCGTGGTTGAACGTATATATCACATCGCCTTCTCGAGCGTCCCATATTTTTGCTGAAAACCATATTTACAAGAATAAATAGTACAATATATTGTAAATATGTTGAATAAACCACCCTCATTTCTTACTGAGGTATCGTGAAAGGCGACTAAGGTAAGTCGACGTCAGGCAGGCGGCCATACGTAAATAACTAGCCAAAACATGTAAGAACATGTTTAAAACATGATGTGCCGACCCCACTTAAAGTGAGACAAGTGCATAAGAATGATGATCATTAATGAAAAATTCTGAATGAAGTGAATAGATAAATAATTTATAGAATTAGGCGTTACTTTGCAGAGATCCATAATACAAAGGTAATAATAAAATTATTTAATTACAAAATCGCAAAGCAGCTTTGCGATTTTGTCGTGGAGTCTATCTCCTGATGATGCTTCGGTTGCGGGGCGAAACGATTGTTGAGTTTGTGATAGTGAACCTGTGTAGTGCTTGTGTATTGTGGTGGAGGTTTGTGCATATGTTTTTACGAATCCTGCATGTAACGGGTATGAAAAAACGTATAGTCCACTATACATTTAGCACTATATATTTTTTCGATTTACTGTATCGCGGATTATAGCAAAATAATTTTATTATTACTTTTGAATAGATAAACAAAATTAAAATTGCCACACAACAACATGACTTCAAAATTTTTTATTCAAGTAAACTTGTAAACAAGTGATTTTGAATCATCAACTCTACTGCTGGTTCCCAAAGCTGTTCCTACTGAGAAGAGCCAGCAAGAAACTCAGCTTTGTTGCAGGTCAGCAGGTTGCTCTTTTCAAAATATAATTCTAACTACTAGCTACATTTGCTCCTTGCTGTCTTGTACAGGGTCAAAGATCAGCTATAACCCCTCATTCTTATCATCTAAGTAATCCACAACAGTACAGTAGACTTACTCTTTATCAGCCTTCTTTTGATAGTTATAATAAACTGCTTATTGGTAAAGCCATGCTACAATTGATTGCAAATTTTAGTATAGAATCTTTTATTGAATATATCATAGTTTAATAGTAAATTAATACCGGTGAAATCAGCTGATGCACTAGCTGCTATGTTTGCATCTTGTGTCAAAGCTACTCCCCAAACAGCACCTCTATGACCTATAAAGGTTCCAATCCAATCACCAGTTTCTCCTTGCAGCAACATAGGTGTGCCATCTGTAAAAAGAAAATAAATGTGAATTTTAAATATACCGAACCATACATTATTACTTTTTTAGTTTAGATCTGTTGCATGTAGATTTGTTGCATATTCACTAAAATAAACAAATAAATTCTTTAAAAAAAACCCACAGTTTATCACATAAATGACATGTGATATCTTTAAACTGCTGCTGGGCTAGTTGTTTTTTTTTCTATATCTTTAAACAGAGCTGTGATAGCCCAGCGGTGATACCGTGCGACTCTTTCGAGGGGAACACGAGTTCAAACTCGGGCAGAGGCACCAATGAGTTTTGTTTTTCTATTAAAACTCATGTGTCTAATTGATAATTGCAATTTATCACACGCTTTTCGGTATAGGAAAACATCGTGAGAAAACCTGCATATCTCTAGAGAATTCTGGAGATATGTGTAACCTACCAATCCGCATTGGAGCAGCGTGGTAGGTCTTAGCTCCAACCCTTCTGTCCAGAAACGGAGAGGATGCCTATTCCCAGCAGTGGGATTGTAACAGGTCGCTACTTTACTATCTTTAAACGAGTTAATCTTGTACACATAGAATCTGAATTTCGGAAACCGCGCGAAACGATTTTCATGAAATTTCGTATTTAAGCGGTTTCAGGGGTGATAAATCGATCTAGTTAGGTTTTATTAACAAAATGTCATTTTATCCGTCTTTAGGCATAGAAAAACTGCTAAAATATAAATTGAATACAAATATTAGTTTTACTGTAAATTCGTTAAGTTGTAATAGCTGCATTAAAGCAGCGGATTAAAGAAGTGAAAATATCTTCAGATCGAATCCCCGATATCACCTGCCCTTTCTTTTTGTTTATTTTTATGTATTGCGTTTTTTTTATATCTATAAAAAAAACCGAGCGAAGCCTTGGTCAACCAAGTACTGTCTCTTTAATATACGAATCATCCGCACAAAATTATTATTATTTATTATTTAATCTGTGTTCAGCGATACATTTATTAAAATAAAAGAAATAAAAAAAAATCTTAAGATCTAGATGTTGAAGCTGTAGTTTTACAATTAAGTAGTTTATTATTGTACTTATACATCATTATATATGTATATGATGTGCATGCTATGACACCTAAAGGCACTTTAGATGTCACACAGTAATTTAATGCCTTTTGTGTAATTACTTTAATTTAATGTTTTAATGTAACAAATAAATAAATTAATAAAACCTTTAGAAATGAAAAAACATAAAAATCTATTTTTATTTCATATATAAAGCATTATTCTCTCGCGAAATATCTTATAAGTTATTCCAGTAAGTAGAATGGTAGATGACTTCATAATTTTAATTTTAAATTGCACTGCTCCATTGAACAACGTAAGACGCGTTTAATGCAAGACACAAAACATTCAAGGTCAGAGAGACCTTGAACTTTTTTACAGTAGATACAAATTTTCATTCTATATTTAGCCATTGATTTCATGAAGTGATAAAGATCGATTTTTTCTCTTACTGAAATATTACATAAAACAAACAGAAGAGCTGTAGAATAAAAAAAGGGTTGATGAAGTTAATTTCGTTTAATAATTAAAATTATTATTAAAATATAAATTAGATAAATATAAAGAACACATCAAGGCACATATGCTTTTTAATAATTTATTTATTCTATATTCCATAAAACAAATTACAACTTTGTTAAGTTAAATTGCCATTACAGCAGTTTGCTGCATTACAGGTTAGGGTATAAGATTCTATAGAATTCTACAATCAAGTTTCGCTTTGCCATTACAGCAGTTTAAAAACACTGTTAACTACTGTACTGTACTGTTGAAAATTACTTAGATGATAAGAATGAGAGCTTATAGCTGATCTACAACCCTGTACAAGACAACAAGGAGCAAATGTAACTAGTAACTAGAATAATAATTTAAAAAGAGCAACCTCAAGAGTTCCTTGCTGGCTCTTCTCAGTAGGAACAGTTATCTGAGCCAGCAGTAGAGTTGATAATTCAAAAGCACTTGTTTACAAGTTTACTTGAATAAAGAATATTTTGAATTTGAATTCGAATTTAAAGAAATAAATGAACTTATGAAATCAAGTCAACACATATGATATAAAAAAATATATACATTTTTAATTTATACATGTAAACAAATCAGCCTTGCTAATTTGTTTTGTATATAATATATGGGAATGGTTAATAGAAAAGATTGCAATAAGATAATTTACAGAGGGTGTCTGTTAATCCTGGCTAGTCACAGGTTACTATAATAGGTTACTATCATCAATAGCTTTAAACAAATTTCTGAATTGTAAAAAATCTCAGTTAACTTTCTCCTATTGTTTTCAATGGTACTATATTGGAAGTTAGGAGCACTGTGAAAAATCTGGGTATTGCCATTGACAGCACTCTTTTTTGAAGTTCTGAAGAGTGTTCTTAACTAGCAAAATTTTTCGAGTTGTTGTCAGATTAAGATGGAAGAATCTTCTCGACATAAATACTTAAGTGTCTCTGGCGTATTCTCTGCTACTTCTTTTTCTAGACTATGCTGACTCATGCTACCTAGATTTGTCACAGCAATTCTTTAATAAGCTTGAACATCTACAGAATCTTAAAAACATATCACCCAGTATTGTTTACTACCTAAATGGCTTACAGCAGTTATTTTGTTCTCTCTACACTCTTCCTTTCCAACTTAAAGATTTTTTTACTTTTCTTGGAACCAATACCCTTCTCCAAAATTTCTACTCACTGAGTGAAAATGAGGTAGCTCATTTCAAACTGTAGAGTTTACTTTATATCACTCTTATTGCTGCACTAAGGGATTCACTATGGGCAGCAAATACTTGAAATATGCTTCCATGGAATATTAGACAAGCACAGTGAGTCAGCATTTTTAAAGATTGTCTCAAGAGTAATTGTCAGCTTTATAAATTAAAAGGTGAGTTAAAATTTTTTACACATATAAATAATGTATGTATATATATTTATTAAAATTGATTTTTGTATAAGAGTGAATTTTATTAGAAGTATTTGAAAATATTCATGTTTATCAATAAATACTGTGCCTGTCCTTTCAACTCTAGTTTAACTCTTAAGTAAGGTGGACTTTTAGATATTACTGATGCCGCCTTAATTAAAAAAAACGAAGGCACTACCCACCCAGTTAATCTACCACCGAGAGGAGGACGTACAAACGGAACTTAAAGGTGCACCTATATATATATATCCGGAAAGAAGACAGCCTACATCGTAACACTAGCAGAACTGAGCTTTTTAAACTTCAAAATGAACGCTTATGAATATTTCTTGACGCCTAACATATGTCACCTTAAATCCAAACTAATACTGAGTGTAATACACTCGAGGGATATGCAGGACAAGGCAAAAAGATACCCCGCTGTAAAATAAATACTAATACTTACCTTTGCATGCCGAAATCATAAAGTATCCATTTATTGTAACGTCACTATATTCCAAGTGCATTACTGGTCTAGTATGGCAAATACATGTAAGAGGAACTTGTTTTATAGTCGACATTTTATCAACAACTTTATACCACTTTAACAAACAACAATTAGTTTGTTAAAAATACCTATATTTAATTATTTAAAGGCGCCTTGTCGTAATGGCGGTAACCGATTATTTATGGTAGCCGGTATGAGATGTAGTCTTTGTATGAGATGTCGAGTGTCGACCAAAGACTACAGTGTACATATTAAAAATGTAGACTAATAATATAGTTGATAACACTGGAAAAACTCTATGATAATAACTATGGTTCCATTTTCAAAAACAAGGGTGAGGTGCAAGAATGTAACAACCGAATCACTTCCAAAGACCATGTTATAGTGTCATCATCTATACCAAAGACTACAGTTTACATACTCATCAGATCCGTTTTATGCAAAGACTGAATCTTGGATAAATAATACACTGGATGCCGCCTTAGCTATTTTTGTGTGTCCGTTTTATGCTTGTGTGAACTTTTAGAACTGCATTAGTGTGCGTGATTAGGGAAGTACTTAGCTTATCGATAAGCTAAACTAGGCATCGATAATTATCGAAGCCAAGCTCAGGTACTGTAAAGTTAATATACAGTTGTAACCAACCTAGTTGGTTTACTGTTCAGAATATGTTTGTTATTTATCGTGAAATAAAACAAGGTTGTAATATAACAGCTTCTATTTATTATTAACACATTTTGAGCCAGGATCTTTTTGTAGGCTCCCTATCCTCTAATCCAACAGCTACATGATACATAGCAAGATAAAAATATATATTTTTAATTGGTCACCTCCCGCATATATCTTAATGCCCCTTAAACAAAATCAATTTATTATACATATTTCGTATACTGTTTTCCACCACGGCATTTTTCATAACATAATGTATCCTAAGCTGTAAATATTTTTCGCAAATTGACTTTATTATTAAATATTTGTGATCATTAACGAAGCTATAGTTCATTTCCTTTCATTTCATTTCCTGGGAGAAATAAATTCGGTTTTCTTACGATCTGTAGGCTCTTTTCTCTTCGTCACAACCTAAAACATACCATGATGCATTAGATGCAAAGGATCACATGGAATATTTAGTGAGAAGTTATAAACAAGAATACTTACCAGTTGTTAGGATTTTGTATATCCTTCAAATATGGTAGGAACTGCATCAGTTTTAAGTTGTCTTCTTGACAATCCTTCAATATAACAAGATTTTTCAAAGTGTTTTGAGCAAAGCCTGGAATTTTTAGTAGGCTCCCAATTTCCTCGTCTAACAGCTTTTATCCACTGTTCTCTTAGGGCATTTAGGAAACCTAAGAAAATAATCGAAAATTAGAGAATTCGCATTTACTTGGCTAGTAAATATAACTTTGACTGATATTTATCGATACATAATAATTCGTTAGGTAACACAAAACAATCGAATATTTAATGATTAATTTCTATGTTTTATCAGTATCCCACACTCGTGCCGGCTAGAGAATATCAAACTATACTGATACATTATAATCTGAAACGCTTTAACTCAATAAAACGCTTTAATTTAGCACGCAAATGAGAGTCAAAGATTTACCTATGAAATGATAATTCCGTGTTTTTAACTCCTCCTTTCGTTGTTCTTGATGGACATGATAAGGCAGCACACGACATATTCGACCTTTTTTGAAAAAAATATATCAGTAACACTTATATTTGCTTTAGACTTCAAGAAATAATCTTCAACAAACTCAATGTTATGGCCTCATTTGGTGTCACCAACTGGACACATTTTTAGCGACGTTGCCAAACTTCATCACAATCTCTTTCACTCTTATGTATAGTTCGCGATAAGAACAGAGACCAACGATAAATCGCTTACACACAGACGCAAGATTGGCAACCCCTACTTTAAGTTTTTCTTTTATGGAATTCTACTGCATTATGTTTTACTTCTGTAAAGTGTAAGTGTTCTAATACCTTTTTCCAGAGAAAACGCATAGAAGTGGCGGTGAAACTCATGTTTCGATTCAGTAAATCTGAAAGTCAATTGTTCTGCATTCTGTCCACGTACGTTTGGCTGTTCTCAAAATACGAGGTTAAAAAGGTAATATTCTCATTTTATTTCTCAACGAGCCGAAACAATAAACCTCGTTCGAAACAGCATATAGAGGCGAAAGTCTATCTCCCTGTCGAGCTTTCACGGCTAATACGCTGGGCCGATATTGATGAAATCTTGCACATTTAAAGACTATATACCCGAGTGACATGTAGGATTTAAAAATCTGTTTTTTATTTCAAGAAGGTATTAGGTAGGTAGGTATAGGAACATTATTGTGGGTAGCTAAACGCTCAAGTAAGCGCGAACGAAGTCGCGGATTAAGAATGCGCTAGTATCTTACAAAGGACCCTCTGACATCAGGTTTGGGGCAAACTCCCATGTCCATAATCATAATCTCACTTGTACATAATCTACATATAATGGTGTGACCTAATAAATTTTTTGTTATTATTTTTCCTTTAGTAGAATAGACCACCCTCTTACCGAGTTGTAGAATACGACTTAGGTAGGTTGATAACAGGCAGGCGGCCGGTCGTGAAATATGTAGCCGAATGTTTGTGAAATGTTGTTCCGACCCCACTTAGAGTGGGATAAGGACAGGAGGACGATTCTGCTAATATTTTTGTAATTATGCATTACTGGCGATAGTTTACAAATTGTGACCATACTTTTATTTTCTAGGATTTGACAGAGTTCCTGCAAATACCGCAACACTGCAAGATGCTCTCGTCTATAAAACAAAATGTACATAGCGTGAATAGGATGGCCAACAACAGAATCAAAACGACGAATCAATCTACATCGCAAAGTCTCCGTAGGCGCAGTAACGACAGCTGCACGTTGCCTGCTTTGGAACCAGATTACGGCATTACGGTGGCCAATCGACCGAAATATTTCAAAGACGCCACGCAGGCAATCAAATGCTTGTATGAAACCCTTGGATTATAGTTTCCAATAGTAGATTAATGTTATATATGCCATTCAGTGATACTTAAGCCAAAGATACAATTCCGTGCAATCGTCTATCGTCGTCGAATATCTGTTCATAGTACCATTTGACATAATAAGTATATTCGGCAAAATAAAACAAATATCCTTAACTACTACCACAAATTAAACAAACTGCGACAACAAACTCAACGACTCGAACACATATTGACATTGACAATGTTTTATTTTAATATTATTGACCAACTACATAAAGGAGGTTGCATTTGAAGCATGTTACAAGTTCTTCGTTAGTTGTCATTTTCTTTCTTTCTATATCACCCGAATTTCACTTTCTATCCTATTCTTTCCGTCGCTCAAAGGTTGACTGAGATTGAAAAAGATCGCCTTTAAGGATAATTCCGCCAATAAAGAAATGAAAAAAACATACCCGCACAAAGACTAGAGCCACTGCTTTTAGCTACATCTCAAATATTCTAGTTAAAATTAGTGATATATAAAAACCGTCATATGTTCACATGTATTTATTTGTACGTTTCCATTACAAGACTTGGTCTCAAAATACAATATATTCTATTACATATAATATAATGGAATGTACTTCCACTACGTCTTACTTTCCTAATTCATATCATTATAGTTGAAGATTTAAGACTTATCTAAAGTTTAAGATTTTGAGTATATCAAATGCGCACAACTTCATTATTTATTTTTATTTTATTTTATTTCATTACGCCTTCAATAAATTTACAATGACATATACAATGATAAAAAACATCCAGAATAGTAATTAAATAATCTCCTTATCAGATTTAAGATGTTAACAGTGGTAATAAATGCAGTAGTTGTATAAAAATAGCAAAAACTAGCGAGAATCACACATATTATGTGATCTGCGTTCCAAAAAAAAGTTAAGGGATTTTCTAAACATAATCATAATAAATACCCCTCTTTATATAATGCACACGCAAGATGATACCAAAATGCATGTAAAGTAGCGGCCTATTACTATCCCACTGCTGGGAATAGGCCTCCTCTCTCCGTTTCTGGGGTGCTATTCGCTAAGGACATAAACTTACTTTCACGGCTGGAACAGCGACGAGATAATGATTCGGTATTCACTAACTCATACTAAGCCACACTAGCGCTCTACGTCGAGTACGGCGTCTATCTGAACTAATGAAAGCCGTGACACTTGACATTCCTTCATACAATTTGGTATTCGCTAACAAAAAATTGCCGACGAGTCGCCTTCGCCCTCGCTCACAACCTCGCCACTTAATGTCACATTCAAAAGCTACATTATCTAAGGCGAGAGTCAACGTTGTTAGGGCGAAAGATTAGTTATTAAAGTTAAATTAAGTTGTTATAGTGTATTAAAAATTATAAAAATGACCGCAGAGATAGCGTGTATCATATTCTTATTGGAAGAAGCTAAGAAACAAGACGATATAGCAAAACAAATAAGACTTATCCGTACAATTTCAAGAGATTATGAGTACAAAAACATTACAGCCTATCGGAAGATCTCATTAACTTATTAGAAAGTGAATTAAAACCATGAGAAGACCTCGGCATCATGAAGAAAGGTACTATTGTCGTAAAGGTTATCATGCCAGAAATGTTCTTATAGTAAGTGTAATATAACTATTTAATATAGTATTTAACAGTTCTAGAACATTTTTTTCTAATAACTTTATTTTCTAATATCATTAATTTCTTGTAGATTTGTGATGCTGATTTAAATATATCCATGTTGATGCTACTTTTGGATGTTTTGTCTTCACAAATAGTATCATTAAAGAACATTTAAATAGACTCTATGCTATGGGGGAAATATTTTATTTACTTGGTAAATACTAAATACTATCACAAATATATTATGTTGATTAGGCTAGTTTTAATGTGAATATATTTTTTAGATGACTCCGGATATGCTCAGAGGCCATTCATGATGACACCATTCAATGATCCTAATGAACCACATGAAAAGTTATATGATGATTTATTTATTATATTGTTTGTTATAGCTTTAACTTTACATTGAAAAATAAATCATATTACTTTATTTACTTCTTTCACTATATCATCAAATATATCCAATGGTACTTACTGTAAAACAATTAAAACAAAATATTTTTAATTTTAGTTTAATGTTAAAATTGATGTATATACAACATGTTAAATAAGATTAATTTAGTTGAAGGCACAATAAGTATCAGTCATTTCAGTTAATCAACTTTCAACAGAAAGTATATGCTACATTATAGTATGTTATAGACCAATTATAAACCCAGTATACTTACACATATCTGCATAAATAGTAAGATAAAAAAAGGCATTTTGTGATATGTTTTTATTCTTCAAATATAAGACAAAATTAGAAAAAAATAATGTAGGGCAGAAAAATTAGGAACCTAAATTAACTAATTGTTACAGTAATTTTACATGATTAATGAAAAATTTTTATTTTACGCTATGCTATAATAAATACAGAGTATATTAATTAAAAACAATCAACAATATTTAAAAGTGTGTTTACTTAACATAAATTCAGAAATTATAATAAAAAACTTTAATGAAATCTTAAATCAAAGTAAATATCTAATTATGGTACATTTTAGCAACTAATTCTTTGCAATGCTGCACTCAAATCCCGTAGCACATTCACCATTGCTTCTTGTGAATGAGCCAGAATCTGTTCAGTTTCAACTCTTTTTTTCTTCAATAGCGATGAAACGTTGGGTAATTCTGGCCATCTGTGAATGTCGTTGGTCTGGTGGAGTGCAGTAGACTAGAGTAGAGTAGAGATAAATTAAAAATATTAGTTGATGGAATAGTAATTTCTTGCTTCTCTCTGAATAGATGTTCTTTCCTCTGCCTGTAACATTAAAAACAATTATATTACTAAATATATTATACTTCATAGTAGTAATACATATTATTAATTTTGAAATTTCCAGTTTTTAAATTCTTATTAAACTTAATTCTTATTAACTAACACTTTAACAACAAAGAAACAGTGTGCAACTGTACCTATGATAAATTGACAATGAATTAATAATTTACCAAAACAATAACACAGAATAATAGTGATAAATGAAATATAAAATATTTATAAAATATTATGTAAAATCTTTGAAATATTTGTAAAATCTTTTACCAATTCCTGAATATGAGAATGGAGTGGTGGTTCACTATCCACTCTCCATGATGGCCTAGGTTGTGGAGTCTGCAATAAATAGTAATAGAAATTTAAAATATTTATTTTATTTATGTTTATACTATTTTATAAAAAGTTTTGCTTACAATCACAGATTCAGTAGCTGAGTTTGACAACCTAGCCTCATTTATAGGCTTGTGAAATGTCTACATTCTGTAGAAAAAATAAGAATTTATTTTAGGAAATAATAAAATAACATTGATTATAGGAAAGGATTACACTGTTACTTACTCGAATTATACTTTGGGAGAGTGGTGATTCCGATGCAATTTGCTGTAATATTAATATTTTTGGTTTGAGCAAGTAGCAAGCCAACGTTTTTCTTCAATTCCCTCAATTAGTTGTTCGAATTGGTTACGAGATGGTATCGCGCTTCGCGACATGCTACAAAGGAGAAATGCAAAATATATAATAAAACCAAACAAGGACTATAATATTCATTGCACGTTAAATATACTTTCTTGCGATAGATAATAAAATTACTAAAAATTAAACAATTTAGGTATAAATACAAAATGAATAACTACGCAAACAATTTAAAACATTAAAAATTGAAAAGGACGCCAACCACTTGACATTTTTTTAAACTTGAAGTAGGCAAAGGAAATGTTCATTCAGCCTACGTAATGTTACAATGATATTGATAAATATGTATTTGAAGCTAATTTGAGTTCAATTTATAATAATATCCACGAATATAATAATATTTTCATTTTAAAATAAGTTTTTATACGTAAAAATATCAAAATAATATATTATCGGTAAAATTTTTGTCAACGAGAATGCAATCACTTGTGTCGCATTGTCTATGATAAAAACAGCGACGCGGTCTCACAGCCTTGACTTCGACTAGAGCAATCTGTCGTTAGAGAATACCAATTTCGGCGTGGTTAGGTTGACAGGCGAGAGCAAGGTTGGCTCTCGTCGACGAGTACAGCGTTGCGATTTGCTTTTAGAGAATAGCACAGCTGGAGAGAAGGGTTGGAGCCAAGACCTACCACGATGCTCCAATGCGGATTGGTGGGTTACACATATCTCCAGAATTCTCTAGAGATACGCAAGTTTCCTCACGATGTTTTCCTTCACCGAAAAGCGTGTGATAAATTGCAATTATCAATTAGACACATGAGTTTTACTAGAAAAACTCATTGGTGCCTGCCCGGGTTTGAACTCGTGTTCCCCTCGAAAGAGTCGCACGGTCTCACCGCTGGGCTATCACAGCTTATTGCCAAAATGCATGCCAATGATGATATTCTCATGCAATTTTCATTCATATCCAATTCGTCATAAGAGTTCATATAATTATTTCGCTAAAGGGAACCGATAATGATATTCTTTAATCATGACAAGACTCATAGTTAAAAATTCAAAGTACGTAAACATTACATCATTACCATCATCGGGTGCCATCCTCGAAATGAAGTTTGAGGGTGAACGGGAGAAAACTACTCCGATTGGGTGAAATATTTTTTGTTTTACAGTAAGTGGATTAAAAAAACCCTGTCCTGTCCCTTAAATATTACGGAGATGACAGAAAAAAAACTTACTTTTGTTCCATCTAATTACATATAATTCTATAAGACTACAATAATTTAATAATCAACATTTCAATATCATTTAATAAGCTATGTTTTATTTATACTAAATAGTTTTCCCGTTTATATAATATCGTTGGTTTCTCTTAAATATAATCGTTCTAATAATAACTTTTGAGTATATATAAGCACGAAAGTTATACTTCCCTGTAGCAACAAAACGAAAAAATTCTAAAAATTTCATTAATCAATTTAGATCTGAAAGAAACCCATTATATACGTAAAGTTACATAAAAATATTTATCTCGACTAATCTTATAATGTATTATGTAAAACGTCATTCATTGTTTTAATAAATTAAATTATGATTGATAAAAGTATCATTTTTTTAAATTTACCACATATAGTTAAATTCAACTAAAAAATCATCTTATACATATATAATTCTTGTCAATGTTATCTACCGTACTCCGAAACGGCTTGACCGATTTTTATGGAATTTTATATGTATATTCAGTAGATTTGAAAATCGGCTTCTATCTATTTTTCATAACCCTAAGTGAGTAATAAGAATTGTCATTCAGTATTTTTTTTTGTCAATTTTATTAATTTTTCTATAATGTACACTAGAAATATTTTTGATGGCAAAACAACGTTTGCCCGTTCAGCTAGTATTAACTATAAAATTGCATTTCAATATTAAGTATATATTCTCATGAAAACGAAACGAATCTCAGTATTTTATTTTAATCGGAACAATACCTAATAAAAGTCTAGTCAAAACCGGCTCTGGATACGAGAGAAATGATTTTAAAATAGGCGTCTTCTGAACCAATATATTCTATATCTATACTAATATTATAAAGAGGAAAGATTTGTATGTTTGTTTGTATGTATGTTTGTTACGTTTTCACGCAAAAACTACTGGACCGATTTCAAAAATTCTTTCACCATTGGAAAGCTGCTTTTTCACTGAGCAACATAGGCTATATGTCATTTTAAAAAAAAATAGGAATCCCTAATAAAATTGTAATAACTTGGTAAAAATTTAGTCGTAAACATCTATCATCGCGTGCGCTGCGGAAAGTATTGATGATAGAACAAAAAAATGTTCTACAGTATTATAGAACGTATCAATATCCACAAAAAAGTCCGCGATACCATATAACTAACTAACTAACTCTCTAACTATCATAGTTATGCCAATATAACTACTTTTTTACATTGTAAAAGTTGGTAAAAGTGCCGACAATAATCAAACCATTTTATTCATATCTCTGTATTAATCCTTAACCCATTAAATGATATTTTATGAATAACTGTTTCAATACCTGTAAAATACTTTTTAAATTATTAAAATCCGACATCCCAATCAAAAGATTTTACGAATTTAAGAATGTAAATCGAAATCAAATAATGCCATAACAAACCTAACCTACCGTTATAGCAGGGCCTGCATTTGGTGAGTTAAGTCTTATTCCAAGAATACTAATGATACCCATTTTATATAATTAAATAATCTACAAAATAAATCTATAGTCCGATCTCGTAGACTTTGCACTACCACGAGATCTGTATGGACGCGGGTGAAACCGCGGGGCTTTGCTAGTGTACTATATAGTGCATTTTTATTGTGGAACAATCAAAAATGGTTTAATTTGGTATTTCATTCAAATTTATACAAATGCGGGTTAATGACCTTTGAATTATAAGTTCACTTCGTATATAATTTACTTTTACTTTTAAGGGATCCAACGAGTTGCCTATTAAAAAAAAACATGTTTTTATAATTTTCAAAGTTGTTTCAGATATTTTAAGGCTTATTTTTGATATTTTACGACTCGTTCCTGATATTTTACAACTCAACACACACTTACCAGTATGTGTACTTATCAGTACTTAGTATTACGTGGTGGATCCTAGGTTCGAACCCGTGCAAACAAAAAAAATGTTTTCAGCAGCGGGATAGTACCCAGACAAATTTAGCCGATTCGTACAATCCAAATTTAATTCTGCTCCCAGCCCAGAGACCTCTCGACGGCCATCTTCCACTGCTTGTACCGCATATCTCTCTCGTCGTCACTGATGCTGGGGCCGTACGTGACCCCTGGGGTCAGCGGTACGGGGCCGGCGTTCCGGCCGCGGTCCAACCCCCAGTGAGCCACCATCGCGGCGCCCAACGCCGTGCTCTCGGTGAAGCCGGCCTTGATGACGTCGATCCCGATCAAGTCGGCCTGCATTTGCATGACGAGAGCGTTCGACGTCATCCCGCCGTCGACCTGCCGATTTCACTGACTTCAATCACTACCTAACACTAGTTGGTAGTTAGTGAGGAATCATCCTGCTGCCCTTATCCCGCTCTAAGTGGGGCCGGCACGACCTGTTACAAACTTGTCGTCACACGATTCGGCTGCGTATTTTACGACCGCCTGCCTGACGTGGGTGTGAGCCTGGGTGTACATTTGTATTAAAGTATGTATTTAAAAGGCTGTGATAGCCCAGCAGTGAGACCGTGCGACTCTTTCGAGGGGAACATGAGTTCAAACCCGGGCAAGCACCAATGAGTTTTTCTATTAAAACTCATGTGTCTAATTGATAATTGCAATTTATCACACGCTTTTCGATGAAGGAGAACATTGTGAGGAAACCTGCATATCTCTAGAGAATTCTGGAGATATGTGTAACCTACCAATCCGCATCGGAGCAGCGTAGTAGGTCTTAGCTCCAACCCTTCTCTCCGGAAACGGAGAGACGAGGCCTATTCCCAGCAGTGGGATTGTAACAGGCCGCTACTTTTATAATTTTATATGTAGTATATCTACCAGTTGTCCGTCACCCATAATACAAATATTAAGTTACTTTTGGGTCAGACCCCAAAGTAAGTAACTCAATACTTGTACCGTGCGTGTAAGTGTCCAGTATATTTATTATTAATTTCTTTATATTTATATTAATAATGTGTTTGGAAATTGTGTATCATAGAATGCTACTAGTTGACCTACTCTACTACATAAAGGACTGAGGCCGCCTAAGGCATAAAGTTTGTTCCGCACAAACGTGCGGGCGGATGAAACAACCTCCGAAACCTGGGCCGGTCGTCTCGGCGTCTCAACCTACCTTATGCGGCCGTCAGCTGTATGCGGTCCGGCCTCATGAATCACTGCGTGTATATGTGTACGTGTGTGTGTGCGCTTGTATGTACTTGGCCGATTCCCGAAACCGTTGGCTCGCCTCAGCAGTCTTCCATGGACACGTACTGTCTATCTCTCCCGGAGTATACACTTCACTATATCAGTTAAATAACACCCGGTGTGCACAACCTTCGTAAGGTCACACGTTATTGAATCGTCCCTATATCGGGGAATAGTAACCCATGCGCACTAAAACCGCGGACGGTCGCGTCTTCTCAAACGCTTCACTGATTAAACGCGTCACTAAATCTGAGAACCACACCCGAAACGCAAAATTACACGTGTGCGTTATACAATAAAGCCGTATACAGGCGCACGCGGCCTGTCTTTATCGTATCCGAAACATCACTAACTGTCGGCCGCTCACGTCAGTAATCGAATGCATAAAGGTCGTTGATCCGGCCGGTCGCGTCGCGTCGCGCGCGTCAATTTATTCAAAACAAAGTTCTTTACCTTCAACAACTGCAGAGGTATCCCACAGTCTTCGTTCATGGCGTCCAGGATGTCCCTGACCTGGAAGCAGACCGCTTCCAGGGCGGCCTTCACTATGTGGTTTGAATTCGTGTCTTCAGATATACCGCATATAACGCTGGAAGCAAAGGTATAACGAAACGGTTCACAAAAGTAATAATAAAAATATTTTGTTATAATCCGCTATAAAGTAAATGGAAAATATATATAACGCTAAATGTAGAGTGGACTAGACGTTTTCATACCCGATATGTGCCGATTTCGTGAAAATCACATGCACAAACTTCCACCACCGCCACCGCAATATAAAAGCGCTACACTCGTTCACTATCACAAAATCAAAGCTTTGCGATTTTGTCGTGGAGTCTATCTCCTGATGATGCTTCGGTTGCGGGGCGAAACGATTGTTGAGTTTGTGAAAGTAACGTGTGTAGTGCTTCTGTATTGAGGCGGCGGGGGAGGTTTGTGCATGTATCTTTACGAATCCTGCATGTCTCAGGTATGAAAACCAAATAGTCCACTCAACATTTAGTATTATATATATATTTTCTATTTACTTTATCGCAGATTATAGCAAAATAATTTTATTATTACTTTTGTATTGTGGATCTCAGCAAAGATACGCCTAATTCTATGAATTACTTTTAAAAAAACGGCGCGTCACTATCCCACTTCTGGACGAATAACCTAATGTCCAGAAGTGGAGAAACGTACAAAAAGATGCAGAAGAAACATGCAAGCGTGTAAGCATGCAGTTATGGTGTTATGTTATGTTATGTTGGTGTTATGGTGAATCGCACGCTAACTGTTTTCTGTTGCTTCTAATATGTACAATACCAATAGTAGATCTCTCTCTGTATATCTCCACTAACTTATCTTACTCTCAACTTCCGTTCGCGTCGCCCGATCACTCTTTTCGTAACGCTCTCGTCACGCATTCACCAGCTTAGTCAAGTCAAGTATGCGTAAGCAAGTTTTAGTAAAAAAAAATTGTAACTATTTGAAAGTCCACAAAAAAAATATTACCTTGCGCTTTGGGCTAAAGCGTAAAGAAGTCGAACTTTAACGTGCTTACTTTTTACGCCATACGCAGGAATATCACGCGGTTCGATCTTAAGACTGTTTGAAAATTTCATCGAAATCGGTCCAGCCGTTTCGGAATCTATAATGAACATTCTTTCTTATGTATACGTAGAAGATAACGAACACTCACCCTCGGGCGTCCTGACGCCAGTGAGGCGCGTACAGACCACTGAAGGCCGGCACGAAAACCACGCTGCCGTCCTCTGGAGCATCTTCAGCCAGCACCTGAGACTCCTTGGCGCTGCTCAGGATGCCCAAGTTGTCCTTGAGCCAACCCAGCGCAGCGCCAGCTATAGCCACCTAAAAACCACGATAACGAGGGTAGTCGATAATCATCATTCTCCTACCCTCATCTCACTCCAAATGTGTTCTATTGTCCTTGTCGGCGGTGTGACGGCAGCAGACAAAGGAAATAGGCCGATGATAAAATATTATAATGGATTATAGATAAACATAATAGTACATCAAATAAATAAATAAGTTTTGGCGGCCTATTGTCAATATAAGTAAAGGAGCGGGTAGACGTAGTCTTAGTCGGTCAGTGCTTGTCTTAGCTTTAATCAAAGTTGATTGGAGTAAGTAATACTTTCTGTAAACATATTTTATCTGTTCATCTATCTATCTATATTATCTGTCTATCCATCTTATCTGTCCGGTATAAACAGCATTAATAACAGGTCTCCATGAAACATATGAAAAGATTGTTGTATATCATTGTTACAACTCAACAGTACAATTGAAAGGGTTACTAAAAATATGGCAAAACATTATACAATATGAGATCAGATCAACAAAATATTACAGACTTGCTAAAAACCATCAAACTACTCGTTCAATAAGATTGTTTCAACCTTCTTTTAAAATTTAATTAAACTGCCATGGAAACGTCACGTCATACTAAGGTATACTATTATATATATGGATATGAAAAGCCTGTTAATATCCCACTGCTGGGAATAGGCCTCCTCTCTCCGTTACTGGAGAGAAGGGTTGGAGCTATGACCTACCACGCTGCTCCAATGCGGATTGGTATGTTACACATATCTCCAGGATTCTCTAGAGATATGCAGGTTTCCTCACGATGTTTTCCTTCACCGAAAAGCGTGTGATAAATTGCAATTATCAAATAGACGCATGAGTTTTTAATAGAAAAACTCTTTGGTGCCTGCCCGGTTTTGAACTCGTGTTGCCCTCGAAAGAGTCGCACGGTCTCATAGCTGGGCTATCACAGCTTCATACTATTATATGTAGTGTTAAGAATGTTCAGAAGTGAGTGTTAATTAATCCTCAATCAATAATTCAACATGTACTTCCTTATTCGCAATTAATACAATAATACAAAACATGCGTCATATCACACAACATGGCGCCCTATTATTCTCTAGCAATCACTAGTCCGAACGTTGCGCCGTTCTGCGGCGCAACGTTCATACTAGAACATCTGCGGCTATGTTCGTTATACATCGGCTGCACTCGGTACACGCACGACAGCAGCGACCTATTGAAATTACCCCTTACAGTAGATATTAATCGATTTAAACAGGAATATTTACCTAGATTTGTTTTGGATTTGGTCCAAGTATCTTATCTGTCTATCTGTCTTATCTGTCCATCTACAAATCTCACCGATCCCTCGAGGGCGTAGCACGGCGGGCTGTCCCCGAGCTGGTAGGCCACCGTGGTGAGCAGCCCGCGGCCGGAGCTGACGCGCACGTCGCCCGTGTTGTACAGCACGAAGCAGCCCGTGCCGTACGTCGCCTTGGCCTGGCCCTGCTGCAGGCACATCTGGCCCACCAGCGCCGCCTGCTGGTCTCCCAGGCACCCCGATATGGGCACGCCCTCCAGCGGCCCGCCAGCTATACACCCGTACACCTGGAATATACCGTTTGATACGGTCACCGCACGAACTCGAATCCGCGCTTCCGCACCCTCTCGACACGCACGCACGCACGCACGCACGCACGCACGCACGCACGGGTGTTCGTAAAAAGATTCTGTCTGTAGTGTATGCGGGTTGATAGGTGTGTATCCTACCTCGTGTATTTATATACAAGACGCATATATGAATATCCTCATACTAACTCACACTATCACTAAAGTAGAGATCTTTCATTCTAAAAGTGCACGCCCCTCCACCATTACAATTACACAATTACATTATTTTAATGTGAAAATATTGACTGTATTGTATTTGTGTGCGCGCAGCAATTTCAAAGTTGACTCGACTCATTCGCGCACTTAAAGGTCAACTAATGGCTCGACTGGTATAAGTGAGTAAAGACATTGAAGGGGCGTGCACTTTTAGAATAAAAGATGTCTACAAAGGAAACATTATACTGTTTCAAACGCTCACACGTCAGTGACACGAGAACCTTTGGAGAGAGTGGACGTGTAGTGACATGTCGTTACTTGATAGTGCGTGTTTGAGCCTGTGTTGTAATTCATACAACATAAGTCTATATTAATAAAATAAAGTGAACACTACACTGTCCAACAAGGTTTTTATATGCAAATGATACGCATTAATTTTAAGTCGTCGTCCCTACACAGCCTGTATCAAACAATTCAGTATAGGACTTACTGAATTTACAAAGTACTTTAGCCACGGGAGATTTTTTTTCATTTCAAAAATCTGATTCACGATGTATAGCACCACACCAATGACCGTAAGCAACTGGTGGTGGCAAGCTATTGCATTCCAAAATTAACCATATTTTTATATTATGTTTTAGTGAATTTAATGAAATGTGAAAGAAGTCGTACGTACATACAAAAGAGGCATTGCGAAGAATAATCTTGACCTAGAGATTAAATACATGTGCGAGTGACAAAACAAGGAACGCATGCGACCTTGTCGAGAGGTCTAACGGGCCAACCATTATTAACAAAGCTTGTTCTAGTAAATTGACCTAGGAATACCCTAGAACCGCTCAAATAATAATTCATCATACCATACCAAATAATAATTTGGTGGAAAATAGTTTTTTCTTAAATAGCTATTTCAATACATCGAATTATCAATATTATATAATACTTTCAAATGAACAGTGGAGTCATTTAATTTCGTATCATGCGCACCTTTTAATTATTGTTGTAATGTAATTATTGTTAATTTTACACGTGCAGCCTTTGGGTTACATATACGCAAAGGGTCTTCAGCGAAATGCGTACCCAGTTTGATAATAGGTTCAGAATGCCGATGGGAACGCCGGGTTTTTGGCGTTAGGGTTTCTCTGCTGAAGCTCATGGAATTATGAGGAAAAGAGCATCATCAGTGATGAACGTAATACTGGGAGTTCCTAAGGTATTCAGAAAATGTTCCATGAAAAATTTGTTAATCCATTCATTAACTACATGATTCATAAACGGAGTATGGTATGGAGTAATTAAGTCCTAAATATAATTATTAATACTAATATACGATGTAACGTCTTTAATTTAAATTGATTGTGATTATTGTTTATTCACAAATTCCAATAGCCTTAAAAATATAACAAAAAATTGACATCTACAGTGAGCGGAGAAAGGGTCCAAGCCGGTACTTAAGATTAGCGAGGGACCCCCTTACAAGCAACACTGCCTTCTACCCTTTACCTAACAACTCATCGCTAGTAGACAGTTCAGCAACCAACAATAGGCACAGTATTGTTAATTAAATTTTGCAATATATTATTATTAAATATATGTCTTACCTCAGAGCTTGACTTGATTTCTGGCAACACGGATTTGGGCACTTCAAAAAACTTCAAGAGCAGCGGGTCCCACCTCAAGTTTTCTATGTTCATCAACATGGTCCGCGACGCATTCGTCACGTCCGTAACGTGCTTGCCCCCGTTCGGCCCGCCTGAAGCGAAAGCGTTATGTTACTATTGATTTGCTTTTCTAGCAATTTCAGATTAGCCACTGCAGCAGTTTAAAAAAACTGCTAAAAAGTGGCTACCACAGAAAGCCTACTACACTCTTCAGGATTAATTAGATGATAAGAATGTGAAAATGAGTGTGGTGATAATTACGAGACAGTAATGTAACTAGTTATAAGAAAAGCGCAACCGGCGAGTTTCATGCTGGCTTTTCTCGGTAGGAACAGCTTTCCGAACCAGCAGTAGAGTTGACGATTCAAAAACACTTGTTTACAAGTTTACTTAAATAAATAATATTTTGAATTTGGTAGAACGAAATTGGGGCAGAATATAATAGCTGCTTAAAGGACACTTTATCAACGGATATTGGCTGCGATGGACTTTCTTCATTTGTGACAATGTATTAAAATTCTAATTTCAGAGTTGTAATATTTGAGACCTAATGTTGTTTTTTATGGTTTCATTATTCTCTTGTATTTATTTTCATGTTTGAAATTGTTATTAATTGTCATTACTTATTGTTTTGTATAAATTCAAGCGACGCGCGCGCCTAGCCAACGGAGCATCGGTAATATCGCGTCGAAGCTGACTTGATTCTGAATTCGAGTGTGGGGTCACGTTCGCACGGCGCTCGCGTTTATTACGTAGTATTTTTAGTAACGTTTTCTATTACGATAAGACAGGACGCGCCTGTATACGATCTTATTGAAGAACGCACACGCGTAATTATGCGTTTTAACCAGTGAAGGGTGTGGTTCTAGCTAGTACCACGGCTGTATTGACTTTTGATATTGATATAAGTATTTAGTGACGCAGTCAATTAATGAAGCGTTTCGATTACTATAAAGATAAGACGCGACCGCGACGCGGTTTGAGTACGCGTTGGGATTAATGTTCGTCGATATGGGACGATTCAATAACGTGTGACCTTACGAAGGTTGTGTGCACACCGGGTGTTTTTTTTGTGTTATTCAACCGCGTTAGTGAAGTGTATACGCCGGGAGAAATAGACAGTACGTGTCCGTGGAAGATTGTTGAGGCGAGCCAACGGGTTCGGGAATCGGCCAAGTACATACAAGCGCACACAAACACGTACACATATACACGCAGTGATTCATGAGGCCGGACCGCATATAGCTGACGGCCGCATAAGGTAGGTTGAGACGCCGAAACGGCGGGCCCAGGTTTCGGAGGGTGTTTCATACGCCCGCAGAACTGAGAAGAACTGGAACTTCCCGCTGAGAAGAACTGGCAAGAAACACAGCGGTTACTCTTATCACGAATAGCAATAATCAGAGGTTGTCACGTAACGACGCCTAATAGCACGATAGGCGCCTGTCACGTAGGGTGGTAATATCACTTCACAATTTACGGTGGGTGACAAAATTACGTGGGGTTCGGTATCCCGAAAAGAAAGAAGTAGTTTCGGCAGAACTTTGTATACTATGAATGACTTAAAGAACAAAACTATTACATTACAAACTTATAAAACAGTGAGACTAATTAACTTTAACAACTTGCCGAAACTTAACAGAAACGTTAAACAATTGAGCCTTGTACCACCTCGTCCGCGGAGGCGTAGTATGAGTTAAATCCAAAGACGCATCCACGAGGCGGGAACGAATAAACAACTAGGTACTAATCCAAATAAGCGAGGTTCCCCGAAATACGTATGCTAAAAGGTTAGATTTTAATTACACAACGCAATGTGGGTAGGTGCGGATCTGTCCGAACTACATCAAACTACACGGATCTATCTAACCAATATTAAAACGACACAGTAATTAAAGATACCAGTTGCGTACTAACGACGCGACAAGACTGAACCTGCTGGTTGAAACCAACCAAGACAAGTTAAAAACACTATCTAAACGCGGGAACTTTTAAATATCGTACAAACCAAGCTTTACAGCAAGACTCCAAGGGATGAAACGGTCTAGCCGCGTATTCGTAAGCTAATAACCGTATGAGCCAAGTTTTGCAACGACTGCCTTCAATGTGGCGAACTCCAGCTTTTATAAACAATTTACGCTCCAAACCCAAGCCCGCGTTCTGGTTTCAGTCACATTACAGTGGTGCCACTCTACAAAAACTAAAGAAATGAAACTTGACTAGTGCCATGGATGGATGCGACATATGTAATGCTAAGTTATATAACAAAGTCCCCAAAAACTGTCTGTATGTGATCAAATTTCAAAAAATCTACAGAATAGATTTATGTACGGTTATGATACTTAGTAAACGATAATGCGATTCTTGAGAAAACTTTAGTTAACTAAACTATTGTTAACAATACATTACGGTTTTATGTAAATTGACTGAAATACATCATCATCATTATCATCCTCTTGCTCTTATCCCACTCTAAGTGGGGTCGGCACAACATGTTTTAAACATGTGGTCACAGAATTCGGCCACGTATTTTACGACCGACCGCCTGCCTGATGTCAACTTGCCTTAGTCGCCTTTTACGACACCTCGGTAAGAAATGAGGGTGATCTATTCTACTCAAGGCGGCAGTCAAATTGACTAAAATACATATTTGTGATTTCCGCGTTGTCAAAACCGCGGTCACAGCTAGTGTAATGCTTAATGTAGAGTGTACTATCCGTTCTCGTATCTTATACATGCACAAGCAGTGCACACATTCACTGTCTCGATCTCAACAATCGTTTCGCCCCGTAACGAATCAAATATGACAATGAATAATTTAGCGTTTCTCTATCTACATTTAGCATAACATATTGCGTAATGCTAAATGTAGATAGAGAATGTAAGATTTTTTATCGTGGAATATAACTAAATAATAATGTCATAACTATTGTACTATGGATTTCCGCAAAGTAACGCCTAATTGTAGAAATTAATAACGTTTCAGTCAAATTTAGGTGGAATATTGCATTATTTTTCTGAATCTAAGATCGCTAATACAATATTTTTTCTTGATTTCTTCCTTCCGAACTTTCTTTATCAGTACGATAAGAAAGAACGTCAGCCTGTTTTTGATTGGGACCAAATCAAAAACAGGCTGACGATCTTTCTTTCGTTTCCATCAATTATTTTTATATTTTGAATTCTAATAAATTATACACCCGAATCTTCCTTATGAGTAACATTGGTATTCACAATCGAGGAAAACCGCGTTGAGATCCGTAGGTACGTAGTTTCTGGGCTTACACCAACCAAGCACTGCGGGGTACTTTGCATTAATTACTTAATGCGCGGATATTGAAAAAAATATTTGTATTACAAAAAAAACCCAAACGTGGCGTTTACAATTTAAGTCCGCGTGATTCCCTGCGAGAGAAGTTTAAGGAAATATGTATTCTAACATTTGCTTCACAGTATATTTTTATTACAGTATTTTTTATAGTTTAAAAACACTGTTAAAAAGTGACTTATACAGAAAGCCTACTACTACGTTGTTGAGGAATAATGAGATGATAAGAATGTGAAAATACAAAGATACACTTCTACCCTGTACAAGACAGTAATGACTGAATGTAACTAGTTATAAGAATTATATTTTAAAAAGAGCAACCACCGAGTTTCTTCCTGGCTCTTCTAGGTAGGAACAGCTTTCCGAACCAGCAGTAGAGTTGACGATTCGAAAGCACTCGTTTAAAAGTTTAATTGAATATAGAATATTAGCTATTAAACGCAACTTCGTTTGCGTGGACCGCAGTTTTATTATTTAACTAAACCGCTATACTTATATTAATTATTGTAAATTTAAAAGCTAGACTCATTACCTTATCTGACCATTTACTCAGCGCACGCAAGGAAAGCTTTCAATATTGCCCTTTGTACAATATTTATTATTGCTGCTCCTCTCTTATTCATCTCAGCGTGATGTTATATAGTTTATAGCTTTCCTTGATAAATAGACGATCTTACACTCAAAGAATTTTTCAAATCGGATCTAATAGTATCTGAGATTAACGCGTTCAAACAAACCCTTTAACTTATATATTATGGAGCATTAAGTATAGGTATAGAATTTTATTTATCGCAGTGATTACTGTTTTCATATTTACCTGTCAGGTTCCATATGATCCAAGTGTCAACTGTCCCGAAGCAACAGGCGCCTTCCTTCATGGCCTGCTTGACAGCGTCCACGTTGTCACTGAGCCATCTGAGCTTCACGGCACTGAAGTACGGTGACAACGGCAGTCCGCATAGCGGCTAGAGTTGATATATAAACACTTTTCTCACATCTCAAACCGTTTATTCCAATCAGTTTTAATATAAAGGAAAACAATGATAGTCATTGTTTATGTAATTAGGGAATAGTTCCAATGCTCTATTTGTTAGTACAAAAGTACTATCATTTTTGTGATGTACTACAAATGATGATCATTTATTGCGTTACCGCACACAAACATGACAATTTATTTCGCGCAAGCGCCTAGCGCCGCCTAAACGAAACAGCAGGCGCAGGCATTCATTTTCACCGCGAGGTAGAAAGAGAAGGGGATTCTTCCTCTCCTACGCACTGTCGTCGGTCTCCTCTCCCTCCAACTTACGAATTTTCGATCGGGTTACATGTCCTGACACATCATCATTTACCCATCAAAAAGTGCACAACATGGCTATAGAATTTTTCACTTTAATAAATTTAATTCAACAAACTTGAACGGTACAAAAATGTTTAGTGAAGTAGTGAAATAAATTGAACTTATCACATTTGAGATGATTGATGTCGATGAGTCGATGTCAACTAACAGTTTTTTTTATATAGAATAAAAGATGGCAATCACTACTCTGACATACCTTTAAATAGTTTTTATTCCTTGTCTTGTTTGGTACTAAGTCCAACAACTTGTCAATTGTTGATGACGTCCTCATGTCCAACCACACTATAGCATTGTACAAAGGTTTCCCTGTAAACCTATCCCATACTATTGTTGTCTCTCTTTGATTTGTAACTCCCACTGCTATTATATCCTATTAAAAAGAATATTGTCATTAAATTCTAGATAATAATAAAAGTAAAATACTTTATTGAACAATTGGAATGAAATAAATAATAAGCATCTTAATAATATAAACAGTACATAGGTGGCTTTATCACTAATACTAGGAGTATAAAGGACATCGCACAATTTATTATTTATAAGCAACAATGCATTCAAATCACATACTAATACATATTTAAATATTACACATTCATCCATATTTAAATAACTACACACTAATAATAATTTAACACATATTTCAATAATTACAAATTAATACATATATAAATAATCGAACAACAAAATATTTGTTTTCAATAAGTTTTTGGAACTAATAACTGTTTTTGTACTAGGTCAGTGTCTCATACAATTTTATTTCACACAACACAGCATTATGGGAGGGTTATCTGTACTTCAATTTTTAATGCTTATATTAACAAAAAGTTGAATTTAAATTTAAGGTTAACATTAAGGTAGATAACCCTAAAATAGAGGTCTAACAAAATAACTAAATTTAACTTTAAATTCTCTTAACTTAAATAATAAACTCTTGAAATTATCTTTGTTTCTGTGCAGTTTATTGTGGTAGTGAAGGTTTGTTGAGTGTACAGTCTGCTGATGCTTCATGTAATCACAACATTTTTCCAAGTTAATTACAACAAAATAATCAATACTTTTGCAACTTTATTAAGTGTCTTTGTACACTTCAACGTTATTGACATAATTAATATAGAATATTTAAAGATTTTTTCCCAAAAAATGCTGTATTTTGTCAATAATAATATTATGAAGGATTTTCGTTTTATTCCAGCAATGTTATATTTATTTCATTTGCCCAATGTTTTGTTCTTAATATATTTTTAATTAGAATGTTCATACTATTTGAGTTACAGTTGTAGGTCACCTTGTTTTTATCACTTATTAATTGTAGGCATTAAGCTGTCACTTAAGTAATAGAGGCATCAATAAAATTTATGACTATTGTATAATAATTAATAGAATTAAGTGTTACTTAATAAAGTAAATAGAACTGGATTTACTTTATCAGGGATTATAGCAAAATAATTTTATTATTACTTTGTACAATAGTACAACAATAATAAACAATATTAACACATTTTATTATTACAATTTATAATTATAATCATGTGAAAATTATAAGGCATATGTAAGGATAACTATATGCTTGAACTTCTCTTGCTTATCACACGAATTTCAATTCTAAATGACACATATGGCTCTTTTTAGTAATACAAACATTTTTTCAATGTCCGCGTATTTACCCCCTGTAGCAACCAAACGTATTACGAGGAAGCCCGCTCGGTATTTAGATTAGTACCTAGTTAATTATTCGTTCCCGCCTCTTTGTTGCGTCTTTAAAATTTGAATAAGACTACGCCTCCGCGAACGAGGTGACATATGTCTTGGTTGTTTTGTTTTTTTCGGTGAAGTTTCGGCATCTTGTTTTAAATTAAATTAGTCTCACAGTTTTAGAAGTTTGTAATGTAAATAGTTTAGTTCTTAAAGTCAACCATAGTATACGAAGTTCTGCCCAAATTATTTCTTTTATTTCGGGATACCGACCCCCGTAATTTTATCACCCTACGTGACAGGCGCCTACCATGCTATTAGGCGTCGCTACGTTACACCCCTAACAATATTCGGTAAGACATAATATTATGGAGGTAAGCAAAATAAACAAGTTTTGCTTTTTCGACGTCTGTTATCCATCTTATCTTTCAGACAGCATATGCTGCTGAACTGAGTTTCCCAGCGAGAGTTGTTGTGTGCTCCACTGGAGTTTTGAATCCAAGATCACTCACAAAAATACGGTTGTATCTTCTGTTTTTAGTGGCACGTTATTTATGAAGAACTTATTTGCTATTTTAGCAGCATTAGACAATGCAAATTCTAAACATTTCGTTTTGGTTAAGTTCAGCACCAATTATTGAGCCTGAACCAACAAGTTACTTACGAAAAACCACTGTTTTTGCCTTAAATATTTCTACTTAAATATACAAGTTTAAGGGAACAAATACCTTAGGACTCCCGCCCAAATCAACAAGCTGCTCAACCGCCTTCATGATACAAGTTTGAACCACTTCTAGTATGGCGCATGGGTCTTGTTCAACCCAACCCCCTTGAGGAAAATGCTGTTCCAACTCCTTCTGGTGTGTGACCACTACATCACAGGAATTCGCTTTGAATAATATAAATCGAGCACTCGAAGTTCCTTCGTCAATAGCCCCCACGAGTGGGCCAAACTTCCCAAATTTAGAACTCATTTTATTATATACCCTTCACGTGGTGCATATACTCCACTATGTCTACTAAACTTGTTATCTCATCGCACTTTGATCACAACAAATAAAACAAGTTTCAAAACATTCATTTGACTTTGACGTCATCCGTAACCTTGGCAAGTGGCAATCATAGATTACTAACTAAAATAAATAAATGCTGGCCATAGATTTTTTTTCCTTCCATTCGTCCGTGTTCAAACGAGGAGGTTAAAGTCGTTGAACATAAAAGTAAAGTAAAGTAGCGGCCTGTTACTATCCCACTGCTGGGCATAGGCCTCCTCTCTCCGTTTCTGGAGAGAAGGGTTGGAGCTAAGACCTACCACGCTGCTCCAATGCGGATTGGTAGGTTACACATATCTCCAGAATTCTCTAGAGATATGCAGGTTTCCTCACGATGTTTTCCTTCACCGAAAAGCGTGTGATAAATTGCAATTATCAATTAGACACATGAGTTTCAATAGAAAAACTCATTGGTGCCTGCCCGGGCACTCGTGTTCGCCTCGAAAGAGTCGCACGGTCTCACCGCTGGGCTATCACAGCTCTATTTTGAACATACTGCCTTGTAAATTGTCCATAATAATAAATGAATTTTTTCTCCTTTAGTGTATTCTTCTTCTATTTTTAAATCTCTACTTATTCACATATATATCTTCGTAGTATTATCCAATAATTTTGTCCTTCGTAATAACAAAACCAGTTCTTTTCTTCTTTAGAATACCCTTCTTCTAGTGTTAACTTCATCGTATTTACTTATAATGTCTTCGAAGTCATATCCATTAATTTTGTCTTTCGTAAATTTATATTCTTACTTTTCATATTGTATTTGTCTCCAAATTATTTAGTATAGATCTAATAATAGTTAGCTTTAAAATATTAATAAACATTTTATAGGCAAACTGTATTCACCTTTATACAGTTTTTGCTTAAAATCTAACAATAAATACGGTACGAAGTTCTAGTTGTCCATAAATTAATGATTACTAGAATTTTAATTTATATTTATGGTTTGCTGAATGATTTCACTTATCAATCATCATACTTCATAGGCAATTTGTCTATACTCTATTAACTATTTCATATTTCATCATTTGTCTATATTTCATGAGACGATTCGTCTTTCTAAAGTCTAAAACAAATTATATTTGATATATTTAAAAGCATATAGTATGGATAGCTTTACTTCCATTCCAACTCATATCGACTACGTTGGTCAAGCAAAAGCGGAGAAACTATACAGAGCCATCATTACGCTATTCAGCATAGTTGGATTTATTTGGGGTTACATTGTCCAACAGTTTTCCCAATCAGTATATATTTTAGGAGCTGGTTTTATATTGGCGGCGATTTTAACATTACCTCCATGGCCTATGTATCGCAAAAATCCTTTAAACTGGCAGAATCCAAAGAATCAAAATCAGGAAGCAAAATCATCTGGCAAAAAGAAGAAGTAAAATTCTATTATAATTTTCCGGATATTTTTTTAAATAAATAAATGTTGTTAAAAGAATACATTTTGAAGTTTTTTTTTATTCAACAATTAATATATATTATATATAATATTACTTATATTGTTTAGTTTTATCATAAAGCTAAACAACGACAAGCTGCCAGGGCAGCAATGTTAAAGTTGTTTCAGAAAACAAGGTATTTGATGAAAGCAATAACTTTTATATTATTATTTTTATTTTTTTTCATTTTCTGCATCAAATTCATTGGTAGTGTCTTCTTTTACTTCATCACTTTCACTTATTGCATGTTTTTTTAAAGTCACCAATACAGCTTTACCAATAAGAAGGTTAATGGAGATGTTTTATATCCATCCCCAAATACTTTGACTGGCCTGTTGACCCTGTGTTCAGCTTCACAGGTCAGAGGTTTAGTATACCTTAAGGTAAAAATCTTCAACTTCTGTTGTCAACCTCACTGGCATTAGGCTCTTGAGTTATATTTGCTTCAAAGTAATCTTCAACTGTTAAACTGTATACAACATATATGAATTATGATTTATGTAGGATTGTGTAAATGTCATGAGGCATGGCATTTATATTCAAAATAATCCAGGATCTAGGAAAATGTCCAAACATCCATTCATTACAACTGATTTTTTGAAAATTAAAGTTGATACTGTCATTATTACTGTCACTATTTCGAAAATTTACAACAATATCTCTGTAATTATTTTATTTTAAATTTTTTGTTTCTTTTGTATGTAATGTTGTGTGTAATAAAGAGTTTCTTATCTTATCTTATCTTAATTACTACAAAATGAAAGTCTCAAATAAAATGTTCATTAATATTTAGGAGTATAATATTAAATTAAGAATACTAAATTATATAACTTGAAGGCAATGCTCATAAGCTCATGAATAAAACTGTATCTATAATTATTAATCAATTAATAAAACTTTAACTTTAGAAACGAAATTGGAATCAGTATTTACATTATATACACTGTAATCTTTGATGTACATTGTACATTCAATTTCATTTAATTTGATAGTTATAATAGTTGAGCCTTAATGTTGTTGTTTTCTCCTTTTTTTCTATGTTCGTTATTCTCTAGTGTAGTTTTTAGGTTTATAATTTGTGACTTTGTGACTAAGAATGATGTGTTCTTCTATAATTGGTGCTACATATTTAATTTAGAACTATATGGGATATATGTTGGATGATTTATCATGTAATGCTGTTAAAGATCCGAATAAATAAATAAATAAATAAATACACTGTAATCTTTTATTGTTATTGAGTATGACTATTAAAAAAAAGACAATACAAAAATTATTATAATATTTCTGATATAAGATTTAGTTTATATATAATGATATTATTTATTTTCATTCGAAAAACAAAGACTTAATTGCGTTTCTGTAAAAAAAAGTTTATTTATTAAATCTACGAACTTACAAAATTACCTATTAATATAAAATTATAAAATAAATATGTATTTACCTGTAAATAAAAGAAACAACATTTAAAGCCCTTACTTTCGGGTCCATCTTCTAAATAAACTATAAATAAAATATAATTTTCCTAACGAAATTAATTAAGTCTCTTTGACAATCCGCTGACACAATATCAAAAAAAAGAAAATATAACTAAATAAAACCTTATGGTTTTCTTTACATCTCCCCTCCTGGAGAAGAACAATTACAAGTGTGATTGCACGTAATTGTTCTTCTATCAACCGATAAAGGAGTGAGTTTTGTTATGTGGAACAAATTTGATTCTCCTTTCTTGTGACCAACATTCACTTCATAAATCGTGTTTGAAATTTTTTCAATATCTCATAGGGTCCAATTCTTAGTTCATCTGTTTTCTTCCTATTTAGATGATTTCCATTCTCCACATAAACTCTATCTCCCTCTTTAAAATCGTATTCTTTCCTTGTCAGGTCATATCTTTTCTTATTATAATCATGGGATTTAATTGTATTTTCATATGCTTATTTTCTATCTCTTCTTAAACTTTCGTTTGAACATTTTGTTTTTAATTCTGGTGGTAGAATACTTACATTTTCTCCTTCCAACAAGTATTTTGGTGCAAATTTAGTAACAGTATGTTCCGTCTCATTATATTTGTCAACACATCTCTGTGCAATAGTTGTCCATGCAATTTTATTTTTTCTTTCATTAATTTTGCATCTTATCTTATTAACCAGAGTTTGGTTTAGCCTTTCATTCAGACCATTTGAAGAAGGAGTATCCACAGCAGTAAAAACTATTTTTATATTGTTATCTTTCAGAAATTCCTTAAATTCTTTAGAGTTTATGCTGGGAGATTGGTCTGTTAATATCATATCAATTTTATGACCTTCTGTCACTTTCCGAATGAGTTTAATGAAATTGTTAGAACTTTGATCTTTTGATGTCAAAATATAAGCATACCTCGTGAAATGATCAACCAAAAGCTGTAGGTACTTTTTAGTCGACCGCGATCCTCCAAATCCACCAATTGTATCAATTGATACAATTTCAAATGGTTGTCTTGCTGGTCCCAAATGTGACATAAAACCACATTTTGGTTTCCTCCTTGTTTTATTTTTAATACATATTTCATATTCTTCGCAAATTTGCTTTATCTTTGCTATGATATTCTTCGTTGAAAAGAATGGAGTTAATTTATTTATCATTTGCGTCGTTCCCAGATGGCAGTAAGTAATGTGTACCTTTTTTATCAATGTTTTGCTTAGTTCTTCTGATAGTACAATTTTATTTTTTGATTTAATTTTTCTTGTAATATATTTCATCTTTCAGCTTAAACTTGTTCCTTCCTTTTTGTAGTTCTTTATTTTTGTTTTGATCAATTTTTATTTCTTCTATGGTAATTAAATTTACCACTTTCAAAGCGTTGTCTGTATTCTCATTTGGGCTTAGAACTGGATTTCTGCTTAAACAGTCCGCCTCTTGATTTGTTTTTCCAGGATTATATTTAATTTTGAAATTATATTGGGATAAATAGTACATTAGATCACCGAGCTCCTCATCAGTTCTTGCTTTAACATTCATGTTTTCTAATGGTTCATGATCAGAGTACACCGTAAACTCCTTCCCCATAAGTAAATGCTGCCAATATTTTAAAGCTTCTTTTATAGCCAAACATTCAAGGTAAATTGCCTTCTTCTTTTTCTGTGAATCTATTAATTTTTTTGAAAAATAAGCAACTGGATTATTGTTACCGTTTTCATTGGGTTGTTTTAGCACTGCTCCCATTCCTTTTATACTTGCATCCGTATAAATATTTATTGGTAATTGTGGATCATAAATTTTCAGAATCGGCTTTGAGCACAGTAATGCTTTTATTTTCTCAAATGATTGTTGACATTCTTCGGTCCATATGAATTTCATGTCTTTCCTTAATAAATTGTGCAATGGATCCAAGATGATCGCGCTGTGGGGCACAAACTTATGATGAAAATTTATTTTTCCTAGGAATTGTCGAACATTTTTCCTTGTCTCTGGTATAGGAAAATCTGTTATTGCTATTAGGTAATCTTTAAGATGTCTTACTGAATTGTTTTCTATTATATGTCCTAAATTCTTGGCATAATGATTTGCAAATTTATACTTGGTAAATTTTAGTCTAAACCCCTCTGCTTGAATTGCCTCCAATAATCTTGATACATGTGATACATGATCCTCAAAGGTTTTTGAATAAATAAGTATATCATCTATAAAATTTACTGCAAAATCAGAGAGCTTATGTTTTCTTATGATATTGCTTAGTATTCTTTGGAAAATTGCTGGGGCAGTTTTTAATCCAAATGGAAGACACGTCCACTGAAATTGTCCTTCCTGAGTAACGAAAGCTGTTTTGTATTGATCTTGTATTTTCAATGGAATTGACCAAAATGCTGAATTAATATCAAATGTTGAGAAAAACACAGTTCACTGTTTTTATCATTAAATCTTCAATCAATGGAAATGGCTGTGATTGTGGGACTACTATTTTGTTCAATTCTCTGAAATCTATACATAATCTTGTTCTTTGTCCATCTTCTTTTTTATAAGCTAGAGTTACTGGAGCAGCAAACGGGCTATATGATTCCACAACCAATTTTTCCTCCAATAGTTTCGATATTTGGTTTTCTATTTCTCTTCTATCTTCAGCTGTGCATCTATATGGGCCTCTATATGGTCTATATGAGCTTCATTATCTCGTACAGTGCCAATATCATATTAATCCTTGGCAAAGACAGTTTTATATTTTTCTATTAGCTTGTCTATTTCCGTTTGTTGCTGCTTACTTAGATGATTAGTAATATTTTCAAATTGATCAGTTTTAATGTGTTCATTGAGGTTTAGTCCTTGTTTCCCATTCTCCATTTCAGGTCTTTCTGATCTTGACTTAGTTTTGTCACCTAGTGCATCAGGAATGTTTACCTCTTCTCCTTTTTTGGCTTCTTGTATGATTTTTAAGTCTTCATTTTGCATGAGCCTGAATTTTTTTATACAGTCTAAGCCAATCAGGAAATCATAATTAAAGTTTTCTTTATCTATTACAAAAATATCCATATTTTGTTCTATATTATATATTTTAATTTTTAATGTTACTATACCTTTCGTTTTTTTCTTTTTTCAAAATTTTTCAAAATTTCTATTTTATTTTTGTCTTCGTAAATGTTGAAATGTTCACATTCCTTATTAAAATATTTAATCCATTGGTAGGTGTTTGAAGTTTTGCTTGTGAACTTTTCGATTATAAAATCTTTTGCAATTTTGCCTCGAATTGGAATTTCTGTTTTTTTTTTATTTTTCTTCAAGTATTTTCTGTAACAATTTTTCCAAAGTATTGTTCGAGCCACTAGAACTCGGTATAGCCTCTGATTCCATGATTTCGTCTGTTAACGTAATCCAGATTTTTCTAATCTAGTGTCTCTTTTGTAATGCTTTTTTTATTTTGCCATAATGTGAGGTATTGATAATTGCCTGATGTTTATTCACTGGTTGTAAATCTAGTGGTATTTCATACACCTGACCACTAGGTGTGGCAATTGAGGTCAAGCATGAAATGTTAGTTTTTCCATCTGATGCTGTTTTGACAGCGAAATCAAACCTCAATTTATCCATTATTATATGGAATTATAGTGCAAAAAATGTTGTTTTATAATGATATTATTTATTTTCATTCGAAAAACAGAGACTTAATTGCGTTTCTGTAAATAAAAGTTTATTTATTAAATCTACGAATTTACAAAATTACCTATTAATATAAAATTATAAAATAAATATGTATTTACTTGTAAATAAAAGAAACAACATTTAAAGCCCTTACTTTCGGGTCCATCTTCTAAATAAACTATAAATAAAATATAATTTTCCTAACGAATTTAATTAAAAGTCTCTTTGACAATCCGCTGACACAATATCAAAAAAGAAAATATAACTAAATAAAACCGTATGGTTTTCTTTACGAGCTAACATATCTATAAGATAAAAATAATAAAAATTCCCCTTTCCCGCAAAGAATAAATCATGATATATAAATGAAGCTATTTTAAAATCTGTTCACGTAAACAGCTTATTTGCTGCTAGTATATATGCAATGAAATGAGAGACATATAAACACGCTTCGATATATAAAGCATTTCACATGAAACGAGAAGCAAAAGAAGTGTGAGATTCTGGATTTTGATTATAATTTAAGTAATTCAACATGTAATAATAAATTTAAATTTATTAAAATTATTAGGTATATTATATAATCTATATGTTGAAAGTGGAAAGTGGAAACTCTAGTCTATATTATAGTGTGTTGTCTATGCTCTAGTCTCTAGTCGTTCGTTGTCTATGAGTCTGCTCTCGGATTTTTCGTGTGTGGTTGTCAGATTATACTTTATATATTTCTGTTCGGTTATTGATAACAAAGATTACAGTGTACAAATGGATAATTTCACTTTTTACAGCACAATGTCATGCTCAGGTTGGTTAATATTATCATTAATGCATCAATCGTGATCTTTAAACAGACAGATATCTACAATCTATATGGTCTACAATCTACATGCTCTACGTAGTTCCACCTGGTTAAATAATACAAGTTTATATATCGAGCTATAATAATATAGTCATATCGATTTTTGGATATTTGTAATGCTAGAAGACACAGAGCTCAAGTTATTATTTTGAATATCGATTGTCAGTCGCTCGACGCCGTGTTGTTTTTCACTAAAGCTTTGTTACCGCTAATATATATTCATGTATTTTGTTGCAAACAACTGGAGAAAAATCAGTTAAGGTGAAGTAGAAGTTTTATACATTGTAGAGTAAAATAAATCAAATCATCATTTAATTTATGTACATATGTAATTTTATTATGTATTTGTTAATTTCATCTATTGTTATTGTTATCTTCCTTTATGCCTGTCACCAAACAAGTTAGTCGCAAGTTCGGACAGTGTCGCATGAATTAGCAAAGTTACGTGTTAACATATTGTGTAAATTGCCTTGCAGAAAATATGTTGCACAATATTCTTTAAGGAATATTTTCAGAAGCAATTAATTTAAAGCAACTTTTGGCATTATCATCACGAAGAATCTGTGCAAAATTTTCACTTTAAAACCTGTAGTAAAGTAAAAAAAAAACCTAACATATTTTATCTTCTGAATTATAGGAGCCCCTAACACACATTAAAATGAGTGTATCAGAAATGTTCTGACACACTTGTTGGCAAATGTGACAATGACTGCCTTCAGCTCCATTGGTCACTGGTGTAATTCCTGTTGAGGGCCAACATTTTCTGAGAATATTTTGTTGGTTCTTTGAGTCTAGTTCTTTTTTTATGTAAAAAGACATATGTAATAAGTTACTTTTGAGATGGATGTTTTAAAGTGTAATGTTACCATATATATTTATATATTTTATTTATTTCAGAGATTTAGTAAAGTCCATATGTTTACATATAAGGAAAGAATATAAGCACATATAATTTAAATCTGTGTGTAGAGTTGGGAAATATTGGTAGTTTGGAAACAATATAAATGTTAAATGCAGGTTCCTCAAGAAGGTAAGTTACCATTAATTTTTCCACTGACATTTTTTTTCTGTAAAGTGTAATATAGTTGTTGAAAGAGGAATAAGTTGTTATTTCTGTAGTCAATACCAGATTTAAGAGGAAAGAAGTTATCATGTTATCAAAAGCCAAAGTAAGAAGATTTTAATGTGAGTGGGATTGCCTATAAATAGCAACACCTGTCCTAAACCTTTTTGTGTGAATAAGTCGCACCATGAAGGAAATTTCTAATACCTCTAAAAACCAAAACCAAATCAGATTAAATTACATCACAAAATAACTAAAATTTTACTTAGGTTGTTAAGGTTAGACACCTTACCTTGAAGAATTAAAATTAATTTGCTTCCATTTTGTATATGTTGTACTATCCTTTAAATTTTTCAGAATCAAACAGCAGTAATCGAGTTGGGATAGAAGAGCATTTAATAAAATTTAGGCCTTCACCTAATTTCAAAAATATGAAAAAATTCATTAAGTCACGTTCCGTGACCGCTGATGAGGGGTCACTCCTATTGGCGGCGTTGGAAACATCCGAGTCTCTGCCGTCGCCAAGTAACGGAAGAAGCACGAGAGTACCTGCAGATATTCAGCCGCCACTGCCCTTAGACCCTCCTCCGCCAGACAGTCCAAGCCGTCCAAGAACCCCAAAACCAAAGATGTCCAGAGACATCGAAGTTAAGAAAGAAATAGAGGATTTAGAGTACGAAAACATCAATCAAGTAGCTCCCGAACAAGAAACCCAGGACGTAGAAGGTGCAAATTCTGAACAAACAAATGACCAAAAAAGTGAAATATGTAGAGATTTTGTAAGAGGCAATTGTAAACGTCATGGTACGTGCAAATTTTCGCACAAATTTGATCTATCTCAATTAGAAGGAGTCTATACGTTTTGCAGAAAATACCAGAATTCGATCTGCACATATACAAATTGTAAATATGTACATGCGTCAGTTTTTGAAGAACGCCATTTCTATAGGACAGGCGTTTTGCCACCGCATGCATTAGCGCATCACAAAATTCAAGTGTTGCAGCCACCACCACCCCCGCCACCTGAAGGTAAGGATGTTGATAGTGAACGCTTTATTAATAGTTTGACCTGTACATATAATAGTACCCGGCATTAAAAAATGCACATTGATGTTTAGAACGAAACAGCCGGCCAGTTCGGTTTCGTAGAGTGCTGTCTCTGTCACTCAGTTACTATGTGACGGTTCACACGGGTTCGTCAGTCTGTGCAACAGAGACAATGCTCTATGAAGCAGAATATAGCCGATTTCTCTCTAAGCTTCAATGTGCATTATTTATTGCTGTGTACTATAAGTTTGTTCGTATGTGACCTACTTCTCAGAACTCAATCTCAAGATCCACTTTGCGTTATCATAAACGGGTGACGTTACAATGAAATAGATAAGTTCATAATTGATACAATTAGCGCCTTCATCGATCGTATACGCCACCTGAAGAAAACAACCGCTCGGTGACCACCAGTTTTGCCACCTGAATTTTGGTGTGGTCATTGTTAAAACCGAGAAGGTTTAATTTAATTTTAATACCATAATAGTTAAGTAAGTTTCGAGCTGTGATAGCCAAGCGGTGAGACCGTGCGACTCTTTCGAGGGGAACACGAGTTCAAACCCAGGCAGGCACCAATGAGTTTTTCTATTAAAGCTCATGTGTCTAATTGATAATTGCAATTCATCACACGCTTTTCGGTGAAGGAAAATATCGCGAGGAAACCTGCATATCTTTAGAGAATTCTGGAGATATGTGTAACCTACCAATCCGCATTGGAGCAGCGTGGTAGGTCTCAGCTCCAACCATTCTCTCCAAAAATGGAGAGAGCAGACCTTAGCTCAGAAGTGGGCATAGTAACAGGCCGTTACTTTACTTTTACTTTATTATAGAAAAGACGAGAGGTGCAAGATAGGGATGGTATGGACATGTAATGAGGAGGAATGAAAATTATGTGACGAAACGAGTATTGAGTATGAATGTGGATGGATATGTGACTAGAGGGAGGTCTGAAAAGAGGTGGTTAGATTGTGTGAAATATGACATGCATATAAAAGGAGTAGTGCCAGAGTTGACGAATGATAGGAGTGAATGGAAGAGAAAACATGTGCCGACCCCACTTAGAGTGGGATAAGGATAGGAGAAAGAAGAAAAAATGTTTAATGTTGTGACTTGAACTTGCCAGTTTTACTTATGCATCTTATTGCTGTAACAAATAAGGTCTCGGATTTTGCTCTGGGCTTGGTCCTACGAAACAGTTTTATAGACCATAATTATTAAAACAGTAATGTTCGTCGTATAAACGGGTATCGTATCGAAATCTGTATTTTTACTAATTTTATTAGTACTTGCTCATTCTTCATCACCCCGGATCGCGCCCCTGACCAGGGCCTGTCGCAGTGCGGCTGCTGTGGGGAGATACTTTACGCCACAGGTCATTGTTTTATATATCGACATCCTACTTCCTACTAATCCTACTAATTCCTACTCATATTATAAATGCGAAAGTTTGTGAGTATGGATGGATGTTTGTTACTCTTTCACGAAAAAACTATTGGACGGATTCGGACGAAACTTTACAGTTATATAGGTTATACATCGGAACAACATATAGGCTACAATTTATAATGATTTTATGTACATACATGTCAATAAAGTCGGAAAAAATCTTGCCTCTGAGATCTATCTCGGCTTACGCTACCTAAACTATTAGAGTTACACAAAATTCAATAATGTACCGTAGTATTGTTTGTATTTAATAGTTATAAATAAAAGTCCGCGACAGCATATATCTATCTCTTATGCGGAAGCCACTATGACCAAAATTTTGAATCATAAATTTAATTATTTAGAAACTGTGGCAGATCAAATTCCTCGCGAGCGAAGCTGCGGGCTAAAACTAGTTTTATATATGGAAATATATCGTTTCAGAAACAGCAGCGCCGTCGGCCTTGCCGCCCAACGTGGATTTCTCCAACCCACCGCCACCGCTACCATCTGTGTAAGTCCGCCGATATATTTACGACTAGAGGCACTGCGACTTAAACGTTTTTAATGTTAAATAGCCTCCATTATGTACTATTTTTTTCCCGTTCCCCGTTGAAAGCTGGGATTTTCTTATTCTTTATGTTACCCCGCTATACAGGGTGGTATTAATTTTAATTTTAGTTACCTACAACAAAAACATTTTTAGAGGTTTATAACCGTTTCCATCCTTGACTTAAAAACTAGATAGTACTGCAAAAGTAATAATACAATTATTTTGCTATAATCCGCGATATAGTAAATAGAAAATATATGTAGTCGCAAAGCTTTGCGATTTTGTCGTGGAGTCTATCTCCTGATGAGGCTTCGGTTGCGGGGCGAAACGATTGAGTTTGTGATAGTGAACGTGTGTAGTGCTTGTGTATTGTGGTGGCAGTGGTGGAGGTTTGTGCATGTGTTTACGAATCCTGCACGTATCGGGTATGAAAATACGGATAGTCCACTATACATTTAACACTATATATATTTTCTATTTACTGTATCGCGGATTATAGCAAAATATTTTTTATTATTACTTTTGTATTATGGATCTCCGCAAAGTAACGCTATAGTACTGAATAGATAACAATAATGTTATATTTTTCTACAGTCATTTGAACAACATTTGGCGCCCCGCGCCAGTTCAGTCAAACATTACTAACATAACCATATCTCAGTTAAACTATACTTATTATTTTCGAAAATACATTCTTTTTTTAAAAAGATTTTTAATTACGCCACAGTTATCAATTACGTACAAATGATCAGCGCATTCATTTGATGTTGAATCGTCGGTACCATCCTGTATATTTACCAGTTGTCTGTCACCCATAACACTAGTATTATGTTACTTTGGGGACAAACGACCGTGTGTGTAAATTTCCAACATATTTATTTGTATTATTTTCTATTTAATCTGTCACAATGAATAAATTATGTATAAGCACCATGATTAAATTTAAATACAACGCTGTTATACGCCCTGTAGGGATCGGTGATCCCTACAGGGCGTATCAAAATACTCTTTATGAATAAAGACTTAAAGTAAACTTGTATACCAGTGCTTTTAAATCATCAACTCTACTGCTGGTTCGGAAAGCTGCCCCTGCTGAAAAGAGCTAGTCACACACTCGGCAGTTACTCTTTTCAAAATATTCTTATAAATAAATAATAATAATAAATAAATATATGGGACACTAACACACACGGTCGTCCGTCCCCAAAGTAAGTAACTTATTACTTGTGTTATGGGTGACGGACAACTGGTAGATATACTACATATATGTTTAAATACATACTTAAATACAAATACACACCCAGGCTCGAAGAACCGACAAATTGTTTATAGAAAATGTTGGGTGGGAATCGAACCCACTACCCGCGGAGCTAAAGGTAGGGTCACTACCCACTACGCCAACGGGCTAGTCAAATAAATAGTTACATTTAATTATTGCTCGAACAGGTATATACATACATTGTTATTATTTACGCAATCCTCAACAGTAAAGTAGGCTTTCTGAATTAACATCTTTTTTTAAATTTAAACTATCGTGAGTAGTATTCATAGTTAATAAAGATACCGGCTATACTCACGTCTAATTTTATCGGATTAGCCCGACTAGTTTCGAACCCGTCCGGGGCACTTATTCATGAGCTCTTTACACGACGTTATCGCGGCGGGAACTGAGTTATAAAATTAGACGTGAGTATAGCCGGTATCTTTATTAACTATAACATCTTTTTATTAAAAGGATATCTGTTTTAAGTATTCACCAACCACCCGTTATGCCTGGCACATCGTCTGGCACAATTGGGAGGGGATTAATGGATGATACGCGAAACAATATACAGCCAAAACCAATGAAACATGGCTGGCGTGCCACGGAAACATGTAAGTGTTTTCTAATAGTTCACAATAAAAATTCAGTGTTGCAATATAATAAGAAGAAAATAATAAAAAAAAACATTATATCGTTAATTAAAATATATTATCGCTAGCGAATTTGTATCAATTGAAACGGCATTTGCGTCAAATGTGTTTGAAAACCTTTATTAAATTTAAGTTTCCTAACGAAATTATTTTAACGATTTGATTATATATATCCATTGTAATTTTATTATATTATATGTTTCATAAGCATTTGCGTATCCCAATCCCATATTTCTCTATATCTGACTGGTAATGTTACATTACTGATAGCAGTGCGGGCGACGGCTGATAACGCCTTTTAAGTGTGTTTAGTACATTTTCCCATCTCTCTCTAAGATTTAACTCAAAGTTATCGCACGCGAACTACGATGCGTATGTTTATAAGGCCATCGAAATGTCCTGATAAAATAATAAATGTGCGAATCGATGTGAAATGCCCCCAAAGTGTTATTTATTCCCCAAACTTGTCGGTGTCTATAAATCTATGTAAATTTTAAACATTTATTTGTTTGTTCATATTTTTTATCACATCAGTGTTTTCACGAAAAATGTATTGTTCATCCATTAATTATTCATTAATAATATATTACCCATTAAAACTTTTCCATCTATTTATTATATGTATCGTCGTAAAACATTTAAAATTTTATGTTTTATTTAGCTTAAGGCGAATAATCGAATTTATATAAAATAATAAATATACTTATTCATAAAATTTGCACTTAAACCTTTTACTCTTTCAAAAGAATAAATAATTATATAATTATTAATTTTCATTAGAAACTTTTGCATCGCCTGACTGTATAATATACCTAGAAGCGAAAAATGTAATGGCCTGCTACTATGCCACTGCTGGGCATAGAACTCCTCTCTGGAGAAGGGTTCTATGCCACTGCTGGGCATAGAACTCCTCTCTGGAGAACGGTTCTATGCCACTGCTGGGCATAGAACTCCTCTCTGGAGAAGGGTTCTATGCCACTGCTGGGCATAGAACTCCTCTCTGGAGAAGGGTTGGAGCCAAGTCCCACGATGTTCCAGTGTGGTTTGGTAGGTTTCGCGTAGCCCCGGAATTCTCTAGAGATATGCAAGGTTCCTTACTATATTTTCATTCACCCAAAGAGAATGTCATACAATGGTCATGCTCGATGTGAACTCGTGATCCTCTCGTAAAAGTAGCACGGTGTCGCTGTGCTATAACAGCTCTATAAATATGATATAGCAACAATTTAAATATTATATCAATATCAATGTTATATAAAAGACGAGCCAGCTCTCTACACCTATATATCCAGTATGGTGTAATGACGGCTGTAAATTGTACAGGTATATATTGATGAGATCCCACGGGATTCAAGTGCTTGTTGATAGGTTTTAACCATGGTCCTCCGATATACGAATTTCCTCTCTATGTTTTCCCAGCCATTAAGGCACGTGATGTTTTGTGATAGAAGTTTTAAAGAAAATTCGACACAATTTTCCACAAATCAACTTTTTCCAATTAGGAAATATCCACTTTAATAGTAAGCGTGCGATATATCGAGTTAAAAATGGTATTAAAGATATATTAAGAAGGCCACGATGCAATCCATTCTAGTATAAGATCGGTCTTTTTCCCGCAATATTAACATATTTTTGATTCTACGCCATTTTGCTATATAAACGAATAAACGTAAAAATTATAAAGCAATTATTTTAATCTAGTCATTCACCTTTATCATTTATTTGCACGACAGTGGCTGAAATTTCATTGCCGCTTTATGCTAAATGTTTTTAATTAGAATTAGTTAAAAAACGTAAATGCTAGTTTATGCTTTTTAACACATAAAGTAACCTGATACTATCCCACGGTTGGGCGCAGGCCTCCTTTCCATTTTTGGAAAGAAGGGTTGGAGCTAAGACCACGCTGCTCAAAGGTGGGTAACACATTTTGCCAGAAGTCTCTGAGATATGTAGGTTTCCTCACGATGTTTTCGTTTACCGGAAAGCGTGCGATAATTTACAATTATCAACTAGATACATAAGTTTTAATAGAAAAACTCATTGGTGTCTGCCCGGGGTTCGAACTCGTGACCCTCTCGTAAGAATCACACGGTCTCACCGCTGGAGTATCACAGCGTATTCTTTTTTAACACTTATTATGTTTAAGTTATTTTTTGCACTCCATGTAAAGTTTCTTGCAATTTTATATTAGTATAGATATGTTATAATACCGTAGATATTTCTCTATTTCATTTCAATAATAGTTTATAATTGAATCAAATGTTGTTTTATTATGAAAGAATAAAACAGTAGTGTAACAAAAAACTTTTGTGATCAATGCAGATTTATTAAGTCGAAACCCACACAATTGTCTCATGATTAATGACAAAATCTTTCAACATTTAAAACATTATTTTATTGTACTAAATTGTCTTAAGAATTATTAAATACAAATTATTGGCCATAGTTATTAAGATCAGAATAATGCAATGGTAATGATAATATATGCTTTTTTTTACAGCTGATATATTTTCGTTGAAATATGTAGACTATTTCAATGTTCCTACATAGCTGTGGGAAAACTTTATCTGTGATCATATAAGATAATTTATTTCGTTTGAGAATTATTTTTTCATTGTCATTAAATTCATTGCCCTTCATAGTTTAATGCGTTTCAATCTGAAAGGCATTGCTATTGAAAGATATAGGGATCTAAGGGGTATTGCAACGTCTCCTTTTGCTTGAGAGATCCCTGAAGTTATCGCAGGTGGGTGAGGTTGGCAAGTGGGGAGACGGACAGGCGAGGAGTTCCTCCAACCTGTGGTGGGACGTTGTTGTTGGGTATGAGGAGTGCCTCACACTGGCCAGTTCGACAGTTTGCCGTGCTCGTACCCACTCTTACTGTGACGCTGTGCGAGTGTAACCTACAGTCGATTGCTCTGTTCTGCAGTCCCCGCCGCAACCTGCGACCACGCCTACGTTGAACACGTGCCAAAAAAATGCAAAAATTGCGATGACACGAAGATCAGGTTTGGTATACTGCTTATGCTCGTTTAAATTTTATATACTCACTATTTATTTGTATTGCATTTCCTTATTTACGATTTGTGTAACTCGATTGATGCCGTGTCAGCGAAGGGTTCGATGGCGACTGCGATGTCATTATGATGTGACTGCAGCGCTGGGTGTAGGGGTTGGGGGTCACAGCGCTGCATGTAGGGGGTCGGTTGCCGCAGTGCTGGGTTTAGGGGTCGAGGCCGCAGCGCTGGTTGTAAGGTTTGGGGTCACAGCGCTGGGTATAGGGGTCGTTTGCCGCAGTGCTGGGTTTATGGGTCGCACTTATCTTTGACTACAACTAAGTCGCTGTAATATGACCGCCAATCCGCAACGTGCGTTTTGTATACGCTGAATATGTTGCCATACTTTTATTAATATAAATTTAATGAATGCAAACTTTTATTAGCCGTAGTGTTACCGATTCGCTGTTTGAATGCCCTTATTTAGATTTACATACGTATTGTCTGCCTCCATAGTCGTAAGGCCTATTGTATTGTTTTGTATGAGAATAATCCTTTTGCTGTCGGAAATTGTCAATGCATCTGTTGTGATTAATTTTCGGTATACATTTTTTGTCGGAATATATTTTTAATTCTTTAGAATTAACCACACATCTATAGAGCTTATAGCGCGCTTAAGTTGCATACGAATGTTCGGACACGTTTTGATTATCTCGCACAAAGTGTAAAATGTTACAAACAAAAGAGTAGTGTAAAATAACTGTTTCTATAGTACTTTATTAGTCTATCTAGAAATAAGAAATTTCGGCGTGTAACTGAATTCCAAAGTCATAAATAAGCTTTCTGTATACTATAATAAATAAATCCTATGATTTGAGCTTAAAATATAAGACATAAGAGGTAGTTACCTCTAATAATAATCTTCTGTTGTTTTGTGATATAATATATACTGTTTTCGCTGGTTTTTCGTTAATACAAGCATTGCATTAGATGTCATACAATATCGAAGGGGTACTGTAGATTTTTTAAGCGAATGCAGGAACAATTAATAAAAGGCATTATCAGTTAATTGATTATCCCAAAAATGGGACAGAGTGAACTAAAACTATCATATACGGCAGTAGTATGTAGCGAAATATTAATTATATTTATTCCAAATTGTGTTTTTTAAAATCTATGTTAACACTGATATATTCGCGTTCGAGCATGCTTCACTTTTAGCCCGTGGGCGATCAGCTCAATTATTTTATAATATATGACACCGTTGTAGATTGCAATATAATTTGTACAACGTGAACAAAATGAAACGGTCCAAGGAGGAACTAAATAAAAAGATGGCTGTTCTGGATAAGAAAAGCAACAAACTACTGTCAATTATATTAGCAGTACTCAAACCTACCGTAAGTTGCATTATTTTTACATGTTTTATATTAGTCTAACCTGTATGTATGTTTGTATGTAACCAACTGCTTTGACCTCAGTTGAGATCCACTTTGCGTGGAATCCGTCAGAACTTCGTACACTATATTTTATCACACCTTATCAAGAAGGGTGTTCCGCACAAACGTGCGGGCGGATGAAACAACCTCCGAGACCTGGGCCCGTCGTCTCGGCGTCTCAACCTACCTTATGCGGCCGTCGGCTGTATGCGGTCCGGCCTCATGAATCACTGCGTGTATATGTGTACGTGTGTGTGAGCGCTTGTATGTACTTGGCCGATTCCCGAACCCGTTGGCTCGCCTCAGCAATCTTCCACGGACACGTACTGTCTATTTCTCCCGGAGTATACACTTCACTATATCGGTTAAATAACACAAATAACACGCGGTGTGCACACAACCTTCGTAAGGTCACACGTTATTGAATCGTCCCATATCGGGCAACATTAACCCGAACGCGCACTAAAACCGCGGACGGTCGCGTCTTGTCAAACGCTTGACTAATTGAACGCGTCACTAAATCTAAAAACCACACCCAAAACGCATAATTACGCGTGTGCGTTATAAAAGGAATGCCGTATACAGGCGCGCGCGGCTTCTTCCTGTCGTGTTCGAAACATCACTAAGTGGCGGACGTGACCGGCGGCGATCGAATGTATAAAGGTCGTTGCTCCGGCCGGTCGCGCCGCGTCGCGCGCGCCAACTTATACAAAACAAAGGGTTAGAGTTAAAATTGATTTGAACAGCAAATAGGCTATCTATAAATAATGTACTTCTGAAAACAGAAAATACAACTGTATTTTTGGGAGTGGCCTTGGATTCGAAACTCCAATGGATCACACATAGCAATTCTTGCGGGGAAACTTAGTTCAGCGGCCTACGCTGTTCGAAAGATAAGACAATTTACAGATACAAAAGTAATAATAATTTTGCTATAATAATTTTATTATTACTTTTGTATTATAGATGTCCGCAAAGTAACGCCTAATTCTATAAACAATTTATAGATGGCGAGACAGCAAAACTTGTTTATTTTGCTTGCTTCTATAGCATTATGTCTTATGGAATATTGCTATGGGGTAAATGCGCGGATAGTGAAAATTTTTTGTTAAAAAATAGAGCCATATGTGGCATTTACAATTTAAGTTCGCGTGATACCCTGCGAGAGAAGTTTAAGGAAATATGTATTTTTACATTTATTTCGCAGTATTTTTTAAGCAATTTAATTTTTGTACATAAAAATATAAAGAATTATAAGACGATAGGTGATGTATATAATATACAGTAGAAATCGACATAAGCTTGCGGCGCCTGCTTTTGGCCTTGCAAAAGTAGCATTGTCTCTGTCGCACAGACTGACGGACCCTTGTGAAACGTCACATACTAACTGAGTGACAGAGACAGCGCTCTACGAAACCAAACTGGACGGCTGTTTCGTCTAAACATCGATGTGCGTTATTTAATGCCGGGTACTTTAAATCGTTTGTGGGTTTGGGTATAGGATTCTATAAAATTTAAAGAATTATAAAACGATAGGTGATGTATATAATAGACAAAGTAGGAACCGACATAAGCTTGCGACTCCTGCTTTGCGCCTAGCAAAAGTACGTATATCGTTTGTGGGTTTGGGTATAAGATTCTATAATAAAATTCCGAAATCAATTTTGGTCAGTTTAAAAACACTGTTAAAAAGAGGCTGATACAGAAAGCCTACTATACTGTTGAAGATTACTTAGATGATAAGGATGTGTGGATATAGGTGCACTTCTACCCTGTACAAGACAATAATCAATAAATGTAACTAGTTCTAAGATTAATATTTTAAAAAAGAGCAACCGCCGAGTTTCTTGCCGGCTCTTCTCGGCAGGAACAGCTTTCCGAACCAGCAGTAAAGTTGACGATTCAAAAGCACTTGTTTACAAGTTTACTTGAATAAAGAATATTTTGATTTGATTTGATTTGATATAATAAAATTCTGCAAAAAATTTAAGCCATCTTGCCATTTTAAAAACTCTGATACAGAAAGCGTACTATATTGATGAGGATTATTTAGATGATTAGAATACTGCACTTCTACCCTGTACAAGACAGTGATGACTAAATGTAACTTGTTATAAGATTTATATTTCAAAAAGAGCAACCGCTGAGTTCCTCGCTGGCTCTTCTCGGTAGGAACAGCTTTTCGAACCAGTAAAGTTGACGACAAGTTTACTTGAATAAAGAATATTTCACGAACTAACTGGTCCGACTAAACTAACTGATCCGATGTGACCAGTTTATTTATATAATAATAAGTAACGATCGCGAAAGTTTAAAATTTACCATTTAACTTTTTAAGACTTACTGTAATAAATAAAATTCTTACCATTAAATCTATCTTCCAGATTTCCTCAAGAGCACAGAATCGTTCCAACGGAATTAACGGAGATACAGATAAGGTATTTTGAGATTTTGTTTTTTATTTTATTTCATTTAATAAAATAAATATGCCGTGTGGTATCCGGCTGAGTAGAATAGACCACCCTCATTTCTTACCGAGCTGTCGTAAATGGCAACTAAGGTGAGTTGACCCACCGTGTGGTATCCGGTTGAGTAGAATAGACTACCCTCATTTCTTACTGAGGTGTCGTAAATGGCGACTAAGGTGAGTTGACCCACCGTGTGGTATCCGGTTGAGTAGAATAGACTACCCTCATTTCTTACTGAGGTGTCGTAAATGGCGACTAAGGTGAGTTGACCCACCGTGTGGTATCCGGTTGAGTAGAATAGACTACCCTCATTTCTTACTGGGGTGTCGTAAATGGCGACTAAGGTGAGTTGACCCACCGTGTGGTATCCGGTTGAGTAGAATAGACTACCCTCATTTCTTACTGGGGTGTCGTAAATGGCGACTAAGGTGAGTTGACCCACCGTGTGGTATCCGGTTGAGTAGAATATACCACCCTCTTTCTTACCGAGGGGTCGTAAAATACGACTAAGGTAAGTTGACGTAGCCAAATCATGTGACAACATGTTGTTAACATGTTGTGCCGATCCCACTAAGAATGGGATAACAGGAGAATGATGATTTTATTTAATTTAAACAATGTCAATGAAAAAGGCGGATGAAAGAAGAGTGCATGCAAATGAGATGAGAATGTTAAGGTGGGACAAGATTGGTTAAAATAAGAAATGAGTATATAAGGGGAAGTCTGAACACCCATTTGCACCCATTATAGAAAGACTAAGTTCAAGATTAGGATTAATGCTCCTCACTGACTTACTCGAGATCATTTAGCTTCCAGGGTGTTAACCTGTGGAATGATACACACACACTAGAAAAAACTAGACTAGAAAATATTTGTCTCAATTAATTTAAATTGAATTTAGTAGCACTTTCATCATCTACTTATTTTACCAAAATCTATACTTATTATAAAACAAAGTCCCAATAAGCTGTCTGTCTGTATGTAATCGATTTTCTCAAAATCTACAGAACGAATGCTCGTACAGTTTCCACCAAAAGATAGTGCCATACTTCCGGATGGTTTAGGTAAATAGTACATATCGGTATTATGTAAATTGTGTTAAAGAGATCGCGCAGTTGTTAAAAAACTTGCTTGCTGGGTGCTTTAGTGCACTGCGTAAACCAGCAGAGATACGCTAAAGTAATGTAGTATAGAATTGTAGATCTATAAAAATACTACCAAAAAATCCGCTATAGCATGTCTCTATCTCTTGTGGTTAACTCACAATAACTACTTTTATGTTTAAAATTTGAATAAAAAATTGTGTCATTCCGATTCCGAGGCGGGCTAAGCCGCTAGCACAGCTAATTAATTTATAAATTAATATTACATCTGCATCTTTTTTTATCTTTTGTGTATAATGTGCAAATATTAAACTATGTATATAGTTTTTCGTTATTTTTCTTTTTCTTCCATTCTATTTCACTTCTTATACTTTTCCTTTTGTTACTCGAAGGTTGATTAGAAGAGATCGCATTTACAGATACAGCCTTTGTACATGCCCTTTTTTCTTTTTCTTTTCTAAGATTATGTATATACAATAAGTAAATAAATAAATAAGATTTGTATGGACTTTTAATGAACAGGGATGAAAACTATGTGACCAAATGAGTGCTAAATATGAATGTGGATGGATATGTGACTAAAGGTAGGCCCGAAAAGAGATGGTTGTAATGTGTGAAGTATGACATGCATATAAAAGGAGTAGCGAGAGTTGAAGAATGATAGAAGAGAATGGAAGATGATATCGTGATTTTGAACATTGTGCCGTTTAAATTATAGTTTGAAGTTCGATATTTTAATATTTATATTATAGTTATAATTAACACGATATTCGATTGTTAAATGCATTTTTCATTTTCCAGGCTCTTTTGGACCAGCACAATATTGGACGCCAACAGTAATATCTTGACTTGAAGACTATATTTTTTATATTTAAGGTACAAAAAAGTTTTTTTTCTTTGTTATATATGATCTATATGTACGCAATGTTACCGACGATACTATTAAATGAATCCACAGATCATTTGTACGTAATAGAAAATTTTGGCATAATTCAATCTTCTTAAATATTGGGTTTTTAAAATGATTAATAGAAGCAGGCGTTACTTTGCGGTGTTCCATATTACAGGCACTATAACAGAACTACCTTGCTATAAACCGCACGGGTTAAGCGAATGCATGCAAAGCCAATGTGTATGAAGCAGGCAAAATTTACGCACCTTATACATGCAGGACAAGCCACCACATGCACCCCAAGGCGCCTCCTGGTGGAGGCAGCAATGCACACAAGCAACACACACAACCACCACCACAATCTCGACGATCGTTTCGCTCCGAAACCGAAGTATCATCAGGAGGATAGGCTCTATGACAAAATCGCAATGCGACGTGCCATTCATACAAGCAGTCTTAAATAGTTCAAACCCCATCATCACCCTCCTCTCCGAACACATGCAGCAAAACGGAATTGGAAACATTTACTTGCTCGTTAATTAATTGGCCATTGTTATTTTTTATTATCTCAAGTTGCTCTAACATATTGAGTCGGAGTCCCTTATCACAAGTGTGAAGAATATGAAATGAATGGTCATTAGGTATTTTATGACCGCATTCCAGCAAATGTTTAGCAAAATTAGAACTGGCTTTGCATGCATTCGCTTAAGCCGTGCGGATTATAGCAAGGTAGTTCTGTTATAGTGCCTGTATTGTTTTTTTTAATTTATTTATTCCATAGATAGGTCCGTATACAGAGTATACAGTAATTGTCAACTCAAATTCAAATTGAAATAAAAATTCAAATTCATTTGCCGCTACAGCAGTTTAAAAACACTGTTAAAGGAAGGCTGATAAAAAAGGCCTACAATACTGTTGAGGATTATATAGATGATAAAAATGAGTGGATATAGCTACTACTCTACCCTGTACAAGATAGTAATAACCAAATGTAACTAGTTATAAGAATTTTATTTGAAAAGAGCAATCGCCGAGTTTCTTGCTGGCACTTCTCGGTAGGAACAGCTATCCGAACCAGCAGTAGAGTTGACGATTCAATAGCACTTGTTTACAAGTTTACTTGAATAAAGAATATTTTGAATTTGAATTTGTATATTCCATAGAGTATACAGTAATTGTCAACTTAACTGTAAATACACATTTTTAACAATCTAATGCTACCCTATCTATAGGTGGACACAACATGCTTAAAATGTAGTAGTAAAGTAGCGGCCTGTTACAATCCCACTGCTGGGAATAGGTCTCCTCTCTCCGTTTCTGGAGAGAAGGGTTGGAGTTAAGACCTACCACGCTGCTCCAATGCGGATTGGTAGGATACACATATGTCCAGAATTCTCTAGATTTATGCATTTCCTCACGATGTTTTCCTTCACCGAAAACCGTGTTCATCATAATTTTAATTACTTATTTATTTTTATTTATTTATTTATTGATATACTTTTACTTTACTATTGCACACCAAAAAAATTTAAATATACAATTACAACTAAAAATAAAAAATTACAGAGTACAAAAGGCGGTCTTATCGCTTCTAAGCGATTTCTTCCAGACAACCTTTGGATTAGGAAAGTTGTAAGATAAATGTAGGTAGGTGGTGTATTATAATAGACATACATACAATTAAGTACACACTAATACACAGACACGTTACACAAATAATATTATTTAAAATACATACAGATTCTACACAGACTAATAAATAGTATAATATATGTACATTTATATATAAATACAAATTAAAATAAAGTATTTAAAATTAGTCGTCAATTATTATGAGTTAGCGAGATAATAAGCTTTAACACGATTTTTAAAAATGCCCAGTGAAGTGGAGTTACGAATTTCTAGAGGGAGTGCATTCCATAATTTAACAGCACCAACTTCAAAAGACTGGCCGAAAAATTTAGTTATATGGGTAGGCATCGTAAGCATAAGTTTTAATTACCCACAGTCATCGAAAACCCCATGACACGTGTTTTTGCCCGCAGACTGACGTACACAGAACGAGCACTCCGGAGTCCGGCTGCTGCGGGCGGAACGCGTTTGCTTGCGTGACGTCATCACTGTACGCGTCTTTGATGCGTCCGAACATGTTTCAACGACATCGAACTTGTTAGGCCGGGTTCCCATTACGCCGGACCGGTAGATTTGCCGGATAACGTCTCGCGTACCATAACGTTCACATCACACCGGATCCAACGCCTTTTACCACACCTCGGTAGTAAATGAGGGTGGTCCATTTTACTCATCCGGATACCACACGGCATGATAGTTCTATCATAACTTCTGTATAATGTGAATAGCTTTATATATATTATTTAGCCACTAGCACCTCCGGTAGTTTTGCGCAGGTAATACTTCCGGTTTGGCGTAGTGCGAACCCGGCCTTACGTGAGTTTCAACATACAGATATTACTGGGTAACGTGTGATATATGAGTTATTATACATAGAGTAAGCAGCCATGTTCCTGTGAGTGAGAGTGCCAAAATGATTAAGAGGGACGATAAGAGAGATCTCTAATCACGCACATAAATCCTTTCCGCAATGCAATCTTCTGGTTTTACCGGGGGTCGTGACCATGGGTCTCTTTGTCACGGATAATTGATCACCAGATCTTGGGATCTCCTAAGACTCAAGGTTTCATGGACTTGGATGGAGAGGGACTCCGTTATCTGTATCTCATTGGACTGCAGCCTCTTTCTTTTCCATCGAACCAGTGTTCATTATCTTCTCCAGGCTATCTCCAGTCCAATATGTCACTCCAGGACTCTAAAGAGACAGTTAAAAGCCTGGTGGTCCTATATGTTTTACTATCGATGCATTTCGATGCTCAATCCAAGATACTCCCAGCACTTTACGCTAGCACCACATCTCCAAGGCGTTGTTCATCAATGCGTTTCCTGATTTGATAGTCAATGTCTCAGAAGCATACACAAAAATAAAATGCGTACCAGGATTTTGGATTTGCGAATTCGCGCCATATTTTCTGCAGCTGAGACGTTGCCGACTTTACCATGTGTAGTACTTCTCTGTACTCACTACTTACTTATTTTGTCTCCTATTCCACATCCAGTGGCCAAGTAATAGTAATAATAATAATCATTTATTCGGATATAGTGTTACAAACAGATACTTAAACTAATGACATACCTGTCTGTAACACCATACCGAATAGGTCACAGCTCAGCGTAGCTGATTTTCAGCTGATTGTAACGATACTTTCCTTCCCATTCCGAGTGTGTAACAGAGACAACATTCTATATTTCCACTATACCATAGACATGTAATATCAAATTTCTCAAATCAAATAATCAATAGAATTAGGCGTTACTTAACGGAGATCCAAAGTTAAATTATAGTAAAATTATTTTGCTATAATCCGCTATAAAGATATATAGGAAATATATATAATGCTAAATGTAGAGGGGACTATTCGTTTTCATACCTGATTCGTTGAAACACATGCACAAGCATCCACCACTTACACAATACACAAGCACTACACACGTTCACTATCACAAACTCAACAATCGTTTCCCGCAACCGAAGCATTGTCAGGAGATAGACTCCACGACGCGAAACGCGAAAGATCGCGAAGCTAAAACGAATATACCACTATACATTCAGCATTACATATATTTCCTATTTAATTTATCGCGGATTATAGCGAAATAATTTTATTATTTTGTTTTCTCAAATCAGATTTTTCGATGGACTCATTTTAGGCTGCTTCTTCTAATAGTATAATGACTATTGATATTTCTGTTAGTGAAAGCTAAAGGATCTTAAAAAATTTTTTTAGTAATTTCTGTATTTTCAATGGTTATTGTTCAGTACACTCGTATTGTTCAAATGGTAAAAGACATTTAGGTCCTACAGTCGCTAATTTCGAGGATGTAAAATTATAAATCACATTAAATCCTTAAGTACTACTGAATAATTTATAATGTGACTCAAGGTTAGCTTTCCACTACAGTTTTGAAGTTTCAGTTACCCTTGTAGTTATACTTCTTTGACGTTCGTGACAAGAGTTACCTTTTATTGCTATTTATATTGTTTATACCACAAACTTGAATTATCAATGTCTCAAGTTATACTTTTTTTTTAACTTTTTTTATAACTTTTTAATATAAGACAAGAAACTTTATTACAGACAAAATACGCATTGCAAAAGAAACAAACAATTGAAAATGAAATGTATATTTGCGGCCTTATAACTGTAAGTGATTTCTACGCAAAATCGTTTTAACATGTAGGAACATTTAAACTATCGTGAGTGGTATTCATTATTAATGTTGAGAGACCGGCTATACTCACGTCTTATTTTATCGGATGAGCCCGACTAGTTCCCGCCGCGATAACACCGCGTAAAGAGCTCATGAATAAGAGCCCCGTATGGCTTGAAACTAGTCGGGCTCATCCGATAAAATAAGACGTGAGTATAGCCCGTCTCTCAACATTAATAATGTAGGAAAATGTTTAAAACATGTATCGTATTTAGAGTGGGTTCGAGGTAGGAGAATGTAGATTCAATACTTTTACAACATTTTTAGTTAGTTATTTTAGTTTAGTTATGACGAGAACATATAGAATGTAGCGCGCGTGTTGTCGATCATTGTATCATATCATCACAATATATATAAGATGTAAGATTTTAAGTATAAATGGTAGAAAACGGGTTCCGATTTAGTATTTCCGAAATACGTTCAATCAAAACAACATCTTTATACGGTACGGTTGTATTAAGTTAAGTTAACATGTAATAATACACCATTATCGTAAAGTACCATTGATTCAGGGTCCCTAATTAGGGCGTCCGAGTGGTCTGACCGCGTCCTCAGTGCGTTTGTTTCGTTCACTTATATCTGCTTTTGTGTCCCGGGAAAGAGAATTTTTACAGGTTATTTCGAAATATTTGTTTGAGTAATTTTACTCAGTTTAAACTCTCCCACTCGGTAAAGTAACAGCCCGTTGTTATGCCCACTGCTGGGTTAAGGCCTCCTCTCTCCGTTTTTGGAGAGAAGGATTGGAGCTAAGACCTACCACGCTGCTCCAATGCGGATTGGTAGGTTACACATATCCCTAGAATTCTCTAGAGATATGCAGGTTTCCTCGCGATGTTTTCCTTCACCGAAAAGCGTGTGATAAATTGCAATTATCAATTAGACACATGAGTTTTAATAGAAAAACTCATTGGTGCCTGCCCGGGTTTGAACTCGTATTACCCTTGAAAGAGTCGCACGGTCTCACCGCTAGGCTATCACAGCTAGTAGCGTAATAAGGGACATCTAATTAGGGACTACGTCCATTTAGTTAAGGGCCCTGATTCAGTGTAGTGTAGTAACCATTAGGTGTAGATATTGAATGTCAATAGCATAGTTATGTAAACTGTTAATACTAGAAAACCACTTATTACGGTAAGATTGAATAAAATTTGGTTTTAGGTTTATAATATAGGGTAACATGTTCGTATATACGTTTGCGATAGTTGTCTACTGATACCGAAATGAAACTCAAAACTCAAAATTTACTTTCGGTAAAGTGTATTTGCAAATCATCATTGGCTTCTATATAAATAAACTATGCCACGATAGTCTTTATTTACGTTTATGTATTTGTTATGTAAGATCAGTTTAAAAAAAACTTTATTCATATAATGTTGTGTTGAATTTTCAACTCTATCGCTTGGTCGTCAGATTGCTCAAAATAAGAGAAGCCAATAAGTACATAGGCGTTTGCTCTTTAGAAAATATAATTGTTATAACTAGTTATATTTTGTCGTTACTCTCTTGTACTACTTCGGTGTAGTATTTTCAAGATAAATTAAATATTCTTTTAATTAACAAATTAAATTTTGAAAATTTTTTTTTTTTTTTTTATAGATGTATATACTATTTTACTAATGATTGTTGCTTGCCGGTTATTTCTAATTGTGTCAGAAATCTGTAATGGTTATGACAATATAAGGGAAAAAAAAGGGTTGTACTTTGAGTTTATGGAGATGGGACTTGAAAATTAACGAATTAATATTAATTTAATCAAAATATTGTCTATTACAAAAGACTTTGAAATAGACAATATTTCTTAGTGTCTTTGTGTTCTTGTTATATTTTAAAAGTCCATAATGTTATTACGAGTAATATAATCTGTACATTATTTTAGTATAAGAGTCAATAGCTCATTTATCATTTTAAATAATTAAATACAACTTTAGTGTAAGTTAAAATCTTTAAGGACTTCTTTTACTACCTGCATTATGATAAATAATTATCATAAATGAAAATGTTTTATCACAAATTATTTATTTTTATATCATCTGACGGTGTCAATAATTCGATTCTATATCAATTATTAATAAGTTTCAATGCCCAATTACCTATAATAGTATCAATGTGCTTATTATGACTGTACTGTGTTTTACAAGTAATTGTATAGTAGTTCTTTATGTCTTATTGAAATAAATATTAAAAATGGACGGCCGTTTTACTTAACCTATCAGAGGTGATCGTAGATTAACCCATCAACGATCCAGTGCTGCGCTATGAATTGCTTCTCGTGCGGCAGTTTTGATTTTGTGACAATATTTAAAGTATCGGCCTGTTACTATCCCACTGCTGGGCATAGATCTTCTGTCTCCGTTTCTGGAGCTTAGACAACACGCAGCTTCAATGCGTATCGGAAGGTCAAACGAAATTCCCAGAATTCTCTAGAGATATGCAGGCTTCTTCACGTTGTTTTCCTACACCGAAAAGCGTGTGGTAAATTGCAATTACCAACATACGGCATATTTCCTTTTATGATATGTATTGATAGTTTCTAATAAAAAAATCCAAAAATTTTTTGGACCAACATGTATGACTAGATAATTCAAACTTGTGAGATGATTTTAGATTATAATTAATACTTAATAGATAATTAGACAAATGAATCATTTCACATTATCACATTATATACTATAACGATTACCAATTCCAGTATATCGGTTGATATATGGAATTGTTAAAAAATTAGTTTTATTTGATAATTGGTATCTTTATTGATTCATAACACCTCGTTTCAACTTATACTATTTACAGCGACACTCGTAAGCGCGGACCAAACAGCCAATTCTGCCATCTGGTTAAAAACGGGAACAACTTCAGCAAAAGATTTTATATTACTTAGCATATCAAGAGAATAGAGTAATCTGTATTTCATTTAGTTAACGATATCTGTTGAGGAAAAATGGATATATAATTTATAGTGCATTTCGCCCCATCCGAAAAACAAAGTAACATTTAGTATGCTTATACATGGGACATGTAACTTTGTTCTTCGGATGGGGCAGTTAGTGAAAATAATTTCTGTAATTCAATACTTATTTTATAAAATTAAATATGAATGCTTTTAATATACTTAAAGCATAAAACCTTCTGATACAGATTAGAGCCAATTAAACCCTTATAATATCCAATTCTGTAATATCATTAACCAATGTAACGTGATATCAATATTTTATAGTCTTCTCTGATACTTTTATATTTTGTATATTTAATATGTATAGTAATAAATAGTTATTGTCTTTATTGTACATACATAAAAATGTTAGAGAAGCAAATACATAGCACATTTACAAAGGTGGGCTAGAAACACTATATAGGATATAGATGAGAAACTCCTTCGTTTTATTCGAGTAATGAAAGACAACTGTTTTTCTGCCATCTTATAGATGTCACTGTAACGTTACCATAATAATCCACTAGATGGCGCTGTATTGAATTTTAATGTGTATAGTTAAGCTTACCATACGTCCCGGTTTGACAGGGATAGTCCCGGTTTGAGATCCCTATACCGGCGTCCCGACCGGTCTGCATTAAGGTCCCGGTCAAACTTGAACAGCACCAACACCCCGGCCGAAAGTTCCCCGCGCCCAAATTTAAAAAAAAAATTGTGGAGTTTGCTATGTGTCTACCCGGTACTTCAGCGCCAGTGGAAAGAATTTTTTCACAGACGAAAAAATGTGGTCTGACGATCGGGGGAGGATGGAAGAATGCGTTGTGGAAGCCTTGCTTACGTGCAAACTCAACTTGAACATGTCATGCAGTGAATTTTATGACAAAATTAAGAATGACAAAACGATTCTGAAGAAAGTGCACTCTAGTAATAAATATAAAGCAAGCGTGGGTGAATAATAAAACCGGGCAAATTTTTAGTGTTGTTTGTATTAATTGTATTTTGTCTCTTTTTCTTTTTAATAAAAAATATATTCACATTGATTAATATGTTGTCAATTCATAATAATTTTGATTGCATTTCAATATGAAAAACACAAATTAAACGAAAAACAAAATGAAAATGAGCCTCTTTCTCTGCGTCCCGGTTTGGCTCTTCGTAATTATGGTAAGCCTATGTATAGTGGCCCATTTTATAAAAAGTACCTAGTTGACCTGGTATTTTCTTTAAAAAATATATAAAAAAGGTGCAATTTGAAAAATAAAGCGAATAAGGTAGCTTGGTATAGTGACAAAACATGGCACAGAACCAGGGAATCTGCATTTAGAATTCGCCCGTCTCCCAGATAATATATAAAATATATATACATAGCATTATGTCTTATGGAATATTGCTGTGGGTTAAATGCGCGGATAGTGAAAAAATTTTCGTATTACAAAAAAGAGCCATACGTGGCATCTACAATTTAAGTCCGCGAGATTCTCTGCGAGAGAAGTTTAAGGAAATAGGTATTCTAACATTTGCTTCACAGTATATTTTAAATAACGTTGACAACCACGAATTTAATTCAGCAACACTGACTCACGAATAGCAACACCGAAAACTACACATCATATTCGTAAAATCCGTTTTTTATACGCGCCCAACTTTTCCATTTTGTAAAACCGTTTAAATTCGTCAAATATACGTCTACGAAAATCAGCGACGTTTTAATCCAAACCGCAATCATCAACAAACGTAATTTTTGTACATAAAAATATAAAGAATTATAAAACGATAGGTGATGTATATAATAGACAAAGTAGGAACCGACATAAGCTTGCGACTCCTGCTTTGCGCCTAGCAAAAGTACGTAAATCGTTTGTGGGTATGGGTATAAGATTCTATAATAAAATTCCGAAATCAATTTTGGTCATGCCATTACAGCAGTTTAAAAACACTGTTAAAAAGAGGCTGATACAGAAAGCCTACTATACTGTTAAAAATTACTTAGAGGATAAGAATGCGTGGATATAGGTGCACTTCAACCCTTTACAACACAGTAATGACTAAATGTGACTACTTATAAGATTTATATTTTTAAAAAGAGCAACCACCGAGTTTCTTGCTGGTTCTTCTCGGTAGGAACAGCTTTCCGAACCAGCAGTAAAGTTGACGATTCAAAAGCACTTGTTTACAAGTTTACTTGAATAAAGAATATTTTGATTTGATTGATTGAAATATCATTCATAAAATGTTGTATGTACGTCATAGTATAGAAGTTGATTTTAACATATTATATTACTTAGATATTTTTTTTATATTGTCATTTTTAATAGTTTCAACCCCTGCCAGATCAGCACTAGTACATAACAAACTTTTTGGGTTACGGTAATTCAGGTATTTTCCACACCATGAGTACCGTTTATCTCTCTCCCATTTAAACAATGTAATTTTTGTAGATAAAAATATAAAGACTTAAAAACGATAGGTGATGCATATAATAGCCAAAGTAGGAACCGACATAAGCTTGCTACCCCTGCTTTGCGCCTTGCAAAAGGACGTAAATCGTTTGTGGGCTTGGGTATAAGATTCTATAATAAAATTCCGAAATCAATTTTAGCCATGCCATTACAGCAGTTTAAAAACACTGTTAAAAAGAGGCTGATACAGAAAGCCTACCATACTGTTGAAGATTACTTAGATGATAAGGACGTGTGGATATAGGTGCACTTCTACCCTGTACAAGACAGTAATAACTAAATGTAACTAGCTTTAAGATTTATATTTTAAAAAGAGCAACCGCCGAGTTTCTCGTTGGTTCTTCTCGGTAGGAACATCTTTCCGAACCAGCAGTAAAGTTGACGATTCAAAGCACTTGGTTACAAGTTTACTTAAATAAAGAATATTTTGAATTTGAATTTAAAGAAACCCTTTGAGTTGAGAATCGAGTAGAATACTCAACCGGATACCACACGGTGGGTCAACTTACCTAAGTCCCATTTTACGACACCTCGGTAAGAAAGAGGGTGGTCTATTCTATTCAACCGGATATTACACGGTGGTTCAACTTACCTTAGTGGCTGTTTACGACACCTCAATAAGAAAGAGGGTGGTCTATTTACTCAATCGGACAACAAATGGCGGCATTTATAGATGGATCTATCCAAATACACAAAAAAATTTTTAATGTTTATAATAAATAATTCCTGTATATAACAAACACATTTATTCGTCTTTACACAAATTTAATCAACAGTTTCCTTATTAATACAACAGAGTAACAAGATATGAAAACGCTAGAAGGGAATACTTAATGTTTCGCTTTAATATATAATGTATAACTAATTAAGTAATAAATTTAATGCACTAATATTCTAACGAAGGACCAACAATTTTTTGTAAAGAAAACGTTTGTCCTCGGTGGGAATCAAACCCTCGAACCGCGGAGCTGAAGGCAGGGTCACTACCAACTACACCAACGGACGAATATAGTAGCATTTCTTGCCTAAAAATTTTTCTAAGATATCGGAAGGGGCATTCACCTCAACTTCCTAATATTATTCGAGCTCCTATATATATTATCTAAAAATAATTTACTGGAGTCAATACATTTTTTCCTATAGGAATATATAAATTTATTATAAACACTAATAAATAATATGCGAGAATAAAATATAAAATATGTAAATATACTGAAATCTCTATATCATAATCTCTATTTATATATAGAGATAATTTATTATAAACACTAATAAATAATATGCGAGAATAAAATATAAAATATGTAAATATACTAAAATCTTTCTATATCATAATCTCTATTTATATATAGAGATAATTTATTATAAACACTAATAAATAATATGCGAGAATAAAATATAAAATATGTAAATATACTAAAATCTCTCTATATCACAATCTCTATTTATATATAGAGATAATTTATTATCTCTATATATAAATAGATAATATGCTATAATAAATAATATGCGAGAATAAAATATAAAATATGTAAATATACTAAAATCTCTCTATATCATAATCTCTATTTATATATAGAGATAATTTATTATAAACACTAATAAATAATATGCGAGAATAAAATATAAAGTATGTAAATATACTTAAATCTCTACAGGATACAGGATGGTACCGACGATTCAACATGAATCCACTGATCATTTGTACGTAAATGATAACTGTGGAGTAATTCTATCTTTCTAAATATCGTTTTTAATAAAGAATGTATTTAAGATGAAAATAAATATAATTTAATTGAGATCTGGCTTTGTCTAGTTATAATTAGTGTATAGTTGTATAGTATAATTGTATAGTTAGTGAACTAGTCACTAACTAGTTGACTGACCTAGCGCGGCGCGTTTGTTGTTTTCTCTACCTCGCAGCCGTACTATGTATTTAGTTTTTGGGTCAAGGTTAATATGTGTGTCTTGATAGGGTACGGTCAATGATCTCTATAATGTTTATTTTAAAAAAAACAAGTAAAATAATGCCCTGAAGATAAAATACTTAATGAATGAACTGAATGAATTTAATGTAGGGTGCTGAGGTGTGTAGGTAAATAAAATAATAATTAATATCGTATGACCGGTACCACCCTGTATGTATCAACATGTCAACTTTCCTTAATTAATAAAAAAATATAAATTGGTCGGAATCCGTAGGTCACCACAGGTCATAAATGAGATCGAATATTGCTATTTGCTAATTGAATATAAAAATTGACATTGAATATAGAAATTGACTCTGTCAAAGAGAAAATAGTACACTTTTCTTAATTAAAATTGAGATTTTGAAAAATAATTTATATTCTTTGCATTAATACAAAATTTCATGACATTTTAATGTCATTTGAATGTATATCCAAGTTGTATCTTTTAATCAAATTGTTTTGCCGAATAATTGACTTTTGGATTACAATGACCTAGATAGAATCGTTAACCGTGGATTTACCTGCTTTTCGACCCTGTACAAGATAGAAACGACTAAAAGTAACTAGTGATAATAATAATATTTTGAAAATAACAATGTCCGAGTTTCTTGATGGGTATCTATAGGAACAGTTTTCCGAAACGGCAATAGATTTACAAGTTAATATTACTTTAAATTTACGTCTCTTCCAGTTTCTGGAAGAAAAGCGGACGTTTGCCGAAAGTTTTCCGGAAGTCAAGTATGCAAGCTTCGATTGAACCTAGTTTTATAAATATCAGACGATTATTATCATGGTATTTTGAACGAATACACAATGTCAATGTCACAATACTACTAATATTAATATATATTGAACCATTAAGGGCGAATTGTTAGAAATGTTATTATTTGTTGATGTCAAACTTATTATTATTATTACATTTAGATAACCAATCGATCTTAGAACCTACAGAACAGTACTAAGTCTAAAATCAATCTATACTCCGTAGTTTTAGGTACTTAACTAAATGTAAACATAACTTCCGCAGATTACTAAATATTACATTACATTAAATATTATCTTTATTTTTTTCAAAGTATTTAAAATTATCGATTGTAATACCGCCATTTTATTATGGGCATGGTTTCTTAAAATAATTTAAAAAAATCTTTGAATAAAATAAATATAAATATTATTTAATTTACTGTATTGTGATGGCTTTACTTACGGTACTTTAAGAACCCAAACACAGAGATATTTTAAACCTTTCCTACAGAACAATGGATATACTAGATTGTAAGATCGTCATTATGTTACATGGATAGATTTAAGTATCTTATGTAATTACTATTTCCAGAATTGATTTAATATTATTTGCATGCAGTCATATCTAATCAATAACCGTTTCGTAACACAACTTATAATATAAAAATACAATTAGTGCGTGCTCATTTGTATGGGCGATCGCAAAAAAATACGAATCTAAAAAACATGTATAAAAAAAGAATAAAAAAATACTAGAGATCATCATAACTTAAACATGCTACCCGTAAAGGCTATATACACAAAACTATTCCAAAGTCGTCGGAACAAGTTCGGACAAGTCGACGACATCACACACACAAAGCGTCCAGAAAACTACGGAGCTGTAATCGTTAAGTCAAAGACAGTGATGACGTCAGACGGCCAAGCGCGTTCCGTGCCCAGCACAGGACCTCGGAGAAAGCATTGTGTGCATCAGTCTGTGGACAAAACACACACACAATGTACATATAGTATACAGCATTAAATAATGCACATCGGTGTTAAGAACGAAACAGCCGGCCAGTTCGGTTTCGTAGAGCGCTGTCACTGTCACTCAGTATGGGACGTTTCGCACGGGTCGTCAGTCTGTGCGACAGAGACAATGCACTATGAAGTAGAATCTAGCAGATTTTCTCTCTCTAAGCCTCGATGTGCATTATTTGTTGCCGGGCACTATACAATGTTTAAATGAATTATTTATATATAAATTGGAATGAAAGAATGGAATTTGTTGTAAATTTTAATGCCCAATTAAGTTGGGCGTCTGTGTTGTCCTAAAACTTTATAGCTTGAGTCGGAATCAATAATATTCAGACATTTTTTTTTTTTTTTTAACTGTTAATTTATGTTTAACCCCCAGGACCAGACATCCCTTAGGTCAATTAGGTGAGCTGGGCCTACGGCACGAACATAGTACAGGCCATTAAAGCCTACGAGGACTAGTCCGGGCAAAGAGGTTCGCCTCGAGACCCGTACCCCACCTACCCTCAAGGGTATGTGAGATGACCCCTGCTGCTGTTGCTATTCCGTTTGCATACGTATTGCCTATAGCCTAGCCATTTTACCTATACAGAGGAAATTTAATATGATTTATTATTTTAGCAAATTTATGCAAAAAAAATTAAGATGAGAACTGTGATATTTTACATTGAAAATAACTTTTTTATGTCCGCCTAATCACAATATCTTATGTTGTCCATATCAAGTGGCTTTTAATCCAGTATCTCTGTTTTAGCCATAGACATCGTTCATTTTCTTTTGAAATCTCGTAAACTCTACGTCTGAAGCTCTCTATAGTCCATGTGTCCAGGGGAACTTTAACCTTGGTCAAGGTTATCATTATGTTGAAGCTGTGATAGCCGAACGGTGAGACCGTGTGACTCTTAATGAGTCACTGGTTCTAAATCCGGACATGCACCCATGTGTTTAATTGATAATTACAATTTATCATACTCAAGGTTTTCTCATACGTTCCATATTTTCGACTCAAGTGGATGCATACAATAGACAATAGGAACCGACATAAGATTATTTATACGACATAAGATACTTTATACCTTGCAAAAGTACGTCAGTTTTTTGTGGCCTTGGGTATAAGATTCTATAATAATATTCAGCAATAAATTTTAGCTTTGCCATTACAGCAGTTTAAAAACACTGTTAAAAAGAGTCAGTCAATCATAATACAAATAGATAATTAAAAATGCATTATAGGTGATTTACATTTCCGCAAATGTAGTTTAAGTTAATAAACATTCGCTAGCGATACGATACAGTTAAGTATTTTAGTATTTTTTTATGCATTGGAACTGCATTGGTAAACTATTAAGTATTATATACGCTTACCCGAAATGATATTAGATTCCTCTGGGGACGCCTTTGCCGTAGACGGCACGGGATTGTAATTTAATGACTGATTTGTATTAGCTGGCTCGTTATATGCAGAACCCGATGCTTGTGTCGAATTTGAATTATTGCCATTGTCGTACCCGGCTTGCGGCAATTGGGAAATAGTCAATTTCTCCATCTTGTTTTGAATGTCACTATAAAAAATGTCGTTATTGAAGTTCTCATCCACGAATAGCCTTCGACAGCATTTTGGCTTTATAAGAGACCTTGAAGGTAAGTTTTCCTTTTTTTCTGTTACGGATCTGTTGTCTAAATCATAATCATCATCCATGCGCATTATTTGTCTTGCTGGCGGGGTTCTTGGATAAAAATCTGACATTTCAGAATCCGATGATGAGTTATTGTCCTCTACCTCGACGGGGTCGCTTAATCTAAAAAATAATTTTATTTTAATGTTAAAAGATTAGTGATTATGTTACTGGTGTGCTCTATATTTGATTAATACTAGCGACCCGCCCTGGCTCCGCTTTACGCTGTCAATACGGTACTTGTTTCATCAACAAGACCAAATTAACTCCTTTAATATTTTTTCAAATTGCACCTTTTCATATTTTCTAAAGAAAATACAAGGACAACCAGGTACTTTTTATTAAATGGGTCCTATCTATCCTATAAAATACAGTACAGCGTCATCTAGTGAATTATAATTCTAATGTAGCAGTGACATCTTTGAGATGACAGAAAAAAAAGTTTCCTTTCATTACTCAAATAAAATAGAGTTGGAGCATACTCCATTCACCAGCACTCGCACACAGGGAGTGCGGGTCAGCGTGGGGAACGAGGAGCTCCGCATCTATGCCGCCTATAAACCACCCGGACTGGCATTCTGCAGCACCGATGTCGGGGCCATCTTCGCTCAGCAAGGACCCGCGGCGATCGTGGGCGACCTCAACGCGAAGCATCACGCGTGGGGATCGCGAATTATAACCGCGGTCGGGAGGCACCTGCACGAAGATAGCGTGAGGAGTGGGTACGGGGTTGTGGGTCCAGGAGCGCCGACCCACATACCCACCAACCCCCGCGCCCAGCCAGACGTCATCGACATCGTGCTGCACCATGGATTAGACAACCCGTTCGATGTCGAGGTCCTCTACGACCTCGATACGCAACACCTACCGGTTCTGGTCACTCTTGTCACCCAGGGAGGCTTCTTAGTGCCCCGCCCGCCGCGGACGCGGACAAACTGGGAGCGCTACACCGCCGAGCTTGCCGGGATTGAGCTAGCAGGCACGATCACTACCCCTTCGGAGGTCAACCATGCTGCTGCACTCGTCGCCGCCAAAGCAGCAGCCTCCACCACGTCGACTTCGCCGGACACCAACCGAAGGAAGGACCTGCCGAACTCGCTCCGCTGCATGCTCAGGCGGAAGCGTACCCTTCGCCGCCTCTGGGCCCGCACTCGCTGCCCCAGGGTGAAGGCTGATCTGAACCGACTTGCAGAGAAGATCGCGCGTGCCGTAGTCGCTCTCGACGAGGCGCGCTGGGAGGATACCGTCGATCGAGCGACGGAGCACGACACCGCGTTGTACTCTCTCTGCAAGAAACTCACCGGACATGATACCCCCGTTTACCCGCCGCTCGATGCAGCCGGTAAACGCACCTACGCCGCCAGGGATCGTGCTGAGATCCTGGCGGCGCACTTAAAGAAAACATTTACGCCCAACGCCCCCAATACCTCCAAGCTCCACGTCATCCGTCATCACGCGGCGGTCCAGGACAAGCTGGAGAGGTTCCTGTCGGTCCCTACACCGCCGCTCCGGGAAGAGGACTTCATCTCCCTGTCAGAGCTGCGGTAGATTGCTGCTCGCCTCGACAGGAGAAAAGCACCAGGCCTCGACGGAATCACCAACGCCGCGTTAATGTTGCTGCCCCCAACAGGCCTCGTAGCGCTCACGAGCCTGTTCAACGGAGTACTCCGCACCGGTCACTCCCCAGAGACGTGAAAGACCGGAAAGATTATTGTTCTTCCCAAGCCGGGGCAGGACCACCGACTGCCTGGAAGTTACCGGCCCATCACGCTACTCTCGCACATAGCCAAGCTGTTCGAGCGTCTGCTGCTGCGTCGAATCACGCCCCATCTGCCTCTGCGCGAGGAGCAGCATGGATTCCGCAGCGGCCACTCGACGACGCTCCAGCTGGCGAGGGTGATCAACCAACCGACCAGTGAGCGGAACAACGGTCGCTACACCGTCAGGGTCTTCCTCGATATCGAGAAGACCCGCGTGTGGCACGCCGGGCTCCTGGTCAAGATCATGGATACCACCATGCCGCCCGCTTATGTGCGAGTGCTGGCGTCATTCCTCAGCGGCCGTAGCTTTTACGTGGCAGTGGAGGGTGCGGAATCCTAGCCACGCACCATCCAAGCCGAAGTACCCCAGGGCAGCTGTATATCGCCGCGCTTATACGCGGCGTATACGGATGACATCCCCACCCTGCGCGACCATCTGCGGGAAGGGGAGGAGGACGTGCTGTTGTCGCTCTTCGCTGACGACAGCGCGTATTTCGCGTCGTCCTACCACCAGATCGTCGCCACCAACCGCATACAGCGCCTGCTAGACTCATTGCCGGAATGGCTGGACAAGTGGAGGATGGTCGTCAACGTCGGGAAGACGGCCGCTCTGCTCACCAGTCGCTCCGTGCCGCTACGCCAACTCACTCTGCGAGGCCAGGACGTAGAGTGGAAGACCTAAGTGAGGTTCCTGGGGTGTGAACTGGACTGCAGCCTGCGCATGGTACCCATGGTCAATCGTGCCGTGGGCCAAGCTGCCGCTGCCAGGTCCCAGCTCTACGCCTTGTTCACATACCACCTGCCCGTCAACACCAAACTTCGAGTCTACGGTGCCTACGTCCGCTCGCGCTTGACGTATGCGGCACCCACCTGGTACGCACTCTGTTCGGCGTACCAGAGGCGAAGGCTTCAAGTTCAGCAGAACCGTTGCCTGCGACTGATCGTAGGAGCCCCGAGGTATGAGCGGAACGACGTCGTGCACAGAGATACCAGGATGCCGACCGTGGAGGAGTTCGTTCGTCGCTTGGCGCGCACACTGTTCGCGCGAGCGGACATCAGCGCGCACGTTCACCTTCACGGCATCGCGCCACTCCACGCACGACCACCGAAGGGACGTTCCCTGCCTCGCGAGCTCCTGCGATCACCATCACCGCGGCCCGACGGACGACGATGGCGACGACGAGGATGACGCGACGGGCGGGACACCACCGGACAAGACGACACCACCCGATACCGATTTATGCGGACTGGGTGTCCGTGGTTCATGCGGAACGTTGACCTCCATAGAGACCTCGATCTCCCTACCATTACTCACCTCTTTAAACGTTTTTCGAAATCTTACTTCGAGAAATCTGAGGTACACTCGAACCCCCTTATTTCAGTTGCTTCTACCTACATCCCAGTTAGGTCCGACCATCGAAAATATAGGCGTCCAAAAAGCGTCTTGTATGACTCCGACGATCAAATAACGATCGCCAACACAGAAACACGTAATACACACACACAGCGTCTTCGCCGGCGAAGACGAGGTCCCAGTTTTCTGACGTCGGTCGGTCGTGGCTTCTCGCCACCCTTCCGACGCCGCAATGACTAATCTAAGTCATACCATCAACCCTCCACTACACGTCGCCCTAAGCCGTGGTCCGGCCTCACAGGAGGCACCCTTAGGACGACGTTCCCCGACGCTAGTAGAGCTTCTGCGCTCTACTCTCTGCATTTCGCAACCTCGACGATGCTTCTGCGCTCGCCCGTCCCGCCCGGTGACGCTGTAAAAGCCATTAGGGCCAACAGCATACAGTCAGTTCGAAAAAAAAAAAGACACCACCCGATCAAGACGCCTATTGCGGAGTTTTAACGCGACGTACTTTTTACGCCCGTGCGCACGAGGCGTAACATGTCATGTTGCTTAGCAACCAGTGTCAACACCACTAAACCGTGTGATTCGTGTGACACAAACAAACATCACAATGATACGCGACAGCTCTGAGACAACCTCGACTCGAACTACTGACTCAATGATTAGGCTGAAGTATTCTAAATAATAATAAATGGCGCCAACAGTACGTAAAAAAGTCTATTACCCTATTCACTCCTCCGACATACAAAAGTAATAATAAAATTATTTTGCTATAATCCGCGATACAGTGAATAGAAAATATATATAGTGCTAAATGTATAGTGGACTATCTGTTTATTCATACACGATTCATGCAGGATTCATAAAAACACATGCACAAACCTCCACCACTGCCACCACAATACGCAAGCACTACACACGTTCACTATCACAAACTCAACAATCGTTTCGCCCCGCAACCGAAGCATTATCAAGATATAGACTCCACGACAAAATCGCAAAGCGAAGCGTTAACCGAACAATCATTGTTATATAGTAGTTGGTTCAACCCCACATTTACCTCTGAACATATGCAACAAGCTTGAACTTGAAACATTTATCTGATCGTTAATGAGGGTGCCATTGTTATGCTTAATGATTTCTAATTGTTCCAAAACATTCAATTTTAAGCTTTTTTCACAGGTGTGTAGTATTTCGAAACAACGGTCATTATTCTAACAAATGTTTCGCAAAATGTGAATTTAGTGGCTTATTATTCAGGCAGGAATCTCCTAATGATGCTTCGGTTGCGGGGCGAAACGATTGTTGAGTTTGTGATAGTGAACGTGTGTAGCGCTTGTGTATTGTGGTGGCAGTGGTGGAGGTTTGTGCATGTGTTTTTACGAATCCTGCATGTGACGGGTATGAAAAAACGTATAGTCCACTATACATTTAGCACTATATATAATTTCTATTTACTGTATCGCGGATTATAGCAAAATAATTTTATTATTACTTTTGTATTATAGATCTCCGCAAAGTAACGCCTAATTCTATAAATTATGATGGGTACCGCTGGGCTATCACAGCTTTGTACATTTGTACTTTTGTTTAAATGTGAATAAAATATTAGGCAATTCTTTGTCTCAGTAAATCACTAATGTTAATATTAACATCTGAAAAAGCATTCGCATAAATCAGTTAAGTTCCTATCATTTGATAGCAAATTATATTACAAAGTTATTACCCTGAGCAACATCTCTGTTCAATCAATCAATATGATTAATTTGTTAGATCAATAAAGTTAAAAGAAAGATTCATTAAAAGCAACATTCTAAATTGTAGCTTCATTAGATCGAATTCATCGTTGATGATTCAAAAGTGCTTATAAAAAGCTTATCGCAATAAGGATTTTTTTGATTTTTACATATAAAACTCCTAATTTATTCAAATACAATACTGTGTATTATGGATAAATAGTGTGTTTTAAATTAAGACTTTATAATTCAAGCCTTTTATTAGACCTTTAAAATCAGTATATTATACATGTGATAGGTATGTCACTATTATTGTTAAAAGAACGCTGATACAAGAACCTAACTACACTATTGGTTTACAGAAATGATAAGAAACTGTGGATATAGCTACTCTTCAACCTTGTTGAACCCTGCTGACTTTTCCAGTAAGAGCAATTGTCTGAACCAGCAAAAGAGTTTATGGATCGAAAACACATACAAGTATATTTGCATGAAGAATATTTTGTAATTTAAGTTTGATTGGTTACACTACTCTGTACAGTGTATTTATTTATTTCTGTATCTAGTATAAAATAATACAAGAAAATGCAGTTAAAAAGCAAAAAACTAAGGACTACTTATCTCTATAGGCAATCTCTGCCAGCAACCTTTCATATTTGGATAATTAGTAGAAATATAGTATAACTACATTAAATAGTTAAAAACACTTTAAAATAATATCATAAATTAAAAATGGATAAACTTATTTTCCTAATAATCATAAAATAAAATACATTTAATACATAAATAACATAAATAACATAAATAATAGAATAAAATACATTAATGAAGCTAAAAGAAGCATATGCTGAAGGGACAACATTTAAACTCATGTCCCAACATCGGGAATGGGTGGATCTGCCCTAAATATGGACTGAATACTCTTCTGAACCAGACAGACCCTCCCAAAATTAATTTAATAATAATAAATAAATAGATTAAATAAGCATGACTATTTCACAACTTGCTCTTGTCCTAATATTCCTAAAAGTTTATGCAGTTATTACAAGCTTAGTACAAAGATTTGATATATGGGAGAACATATTGTGCATCATAAGGCACTCGCAAAAGTCTTATCATAATATTCCATCATTAATTTATAGTAAATAATTATTGTTCTCCTATTATTGGACATTGTGTATTCAACGTACAATTTTAATGACATTTTAACTAAACTAAAATTGATAAGGTAAAGAAAAAATGTGGGTAGGTAGTAAAATTGAGACCACTTTACCCAAGCTTCTTTTCCTCGAACTGTACTCAGGATTTTCTAGGATTTATCAAATTAATAGAATACGTTAAAAAATTATATGCAAGAATAAGCTTTCAATGGCCTAGTTACAATAAGCAAGCGAAAAATAATGATTTTGTCAATGCAGAAAATGTACGTAGTTTATAAACTACCCACATTTTCTGCAAATTTCTTAAAAATATATATTTTTAACTTTATAAAGTTAAAATATATATGTATAAAGAAATTTTTAAAATTTGACATTGCGACCTTGAGTTGTAAAAACACTTACTCGCTACAAAAACAAACATATTTCATCAATTGAATATGAATAGATCAAAAACAAAAGCCAAAATTCGTGGAATCATCTGGATAAAACAAGAAATAAGCAATAGTAAGACACTTGGACATGTGCACCTTTAATTATAAAAACGTGCTTAGCAGTTTTGTCCTCTTATGGAAGAATGAAATTTAATTTTAAAATGGATTACCTTTTTATTATTTCTTATGTCCCGTTCAGCGCAAATTAGGCGCAAATCACTTTGCCAATTCCAAGTAAAATGGGAAGCCCACAAGAAATAGACTTTAAATGGATTTCTATGTTCTGTCGACGATTGCAAGGCCTATAATTGAAAGACAAATAAGTAACAAAAACTATCAAACACGGTCAAAAATCGAAATTATTGATTTTAATCGAGTTATTAATCGAAGACAAATGAGTAATTTTAAGTCTTTTCACTTAAGGGCGACAACTATAAAGGAGTATCGGCTATCGATAAATATAATCGAGTCAAATAAAAAACTAATATGTTAATTAATTTTATAACTATTGTTTAAAAAATATACGCATGATCGATAAATAATCAAATTAATATTAGGTTTTTCGTATTTTAATCACACGTTTACATTGTCGTACAAAGGTTTATAGGTTTATACTTATTATTGGAATTTGAGGTTTGAAATATCATCATCATTTCATGTTTCATATGATATTTTAGGATTCATTACTATTACCTCCCGAGCCGTATCATTTTTTTGTAACATGAACCAGATTCCATATGTATCAACAGGCATCAACGTAACCACGTTGATCCACTTGGTTTGGACTGGTGAACCTACACGAACTACGTTGCTCCTACTCTCCGAGCAAGCCATTGTGCTTTACACTTTTACTTTACTTAGTTTCTATTACTTATTGTTACTTAGTTTCTATTACTTATTACAAAGCCAAAAGCTCTCTTTCTCTATGTGATCGATTTTCTCAAAATACTAAACGGATTTATGTACGGTTTTCTACTAAAAGGTAATTCAATGTTCAAAATAAAATAAACCAAAAAAGGATTACATCGTTTAATTTCAAATAATATCTAATTAATTCAATCCCTGTTTGTGCGTAAATTTTGTACATGCCAAGGTACGTAAAATTCGACTAACAATAATACTCATTATAACTTAGTTAAAATAAAATCTTTATTCCTTTACTTAAAACACTGTACAGATCTATTATAACAGGACCTTTATTCATAAAAAATAAAACATTATAAAGTATTTAAAGAAAGATTTTAAAACTAAAATTTTAAAGGAGATGGATTATTTTGTTTTTATTGTGTTTAGTTAAATATATTAGTTTTTGACATCAGGAAATTTTTAATATTCACGGTCTAAACTCATTAATCACTCAGTAATTAAAATGCTTGACCTTTATCTCAAACATCAGTTTTAAAAACTAAAATATTTACTGTACACAAAGTACATTGTAAAACATTTAAACTACATGAAATGAAATGTACTATAAAATATAAATACTAATCTTTTAATATATTTTTTCCTAGTCGAATTAAAATCAGTCCAATCACGAATTACGTTAATAAATAATATTTTCCCAATACTATGACGTTAACGTCTAATTCTACAATGGAATGTTTCTATAATCAATTAGTAGAAATTTGTTATAAGAGTGTTGGTACAAAATAGTAATCAAAATTAAAGCACCACTTTTGGACGGACTCTAACGTATAATCATTTAAAACTGCACCACCAGTTTACAATCTATAAAGTAAATATAATCTTTCGCAGACTATTATATCGATAACATATTTAAGGGCTGTGACAATAACATAATCGATTTAATCCGCAAGGTAACGCCTAATTGTATAAATTATTGATTGAATTTGCCAAACACGGACAAAAAACAAGACAATCTTCTATAACATTCGATTGAATTATTTTTGCAGTGCTCACATCGTAGTGTTAGCGATAATAAACTTTAAAACTATTGATATAAAGTAGAATGACACTCCCAAATGCTCAATTACTCATGGCGGCATAATTTTGCGTATCGATTTGTTCGATGTATTCGTAATGACAGCGACAGGTTATTTGTGAAATACGAAGCCCAAAAACATATTTTATTTTCTGTTTTCTGTTGATCTGAGCTAGATACCAATTTTATTATTTAAATTTTGGTTCAAACTATCTTATCCTCGGCTATTATCGGCTTTATTGAAAGCCGGTTTTCTCTCTCAATGGAGATGCAAAAATTTTAACTATTGACTGACTGAACATAATGATTTCTCAGGACATTACAAAATAGTTTTACAAATCCATTATTATTTCGAACAGTATCCCAGTAATTGTGTGAATAGATCCAACAGGGTAATATAGTACTCTGTTGGACCTATTCACAATAATAAATATTTTAATATGTCATAATGAAATTCATCTAAAAATATAGCTACGAATTTATTTTGACTCTGAAAGTACTAATTACGTGATTTCATCCCATACTTTTCACAATATGAGCCATAAAACTTCTATATTTATCTATAATTAAATCCAGTCAATAAAGAGCTGGATTCGTTTAGTAATAACAGCTAAGCCTTAACTGAAACTGCGGAATCAGGTTAAATCATGCGTTTCAATAATGCGTTTCGTAATCATCAGGTTTGTGATAAACTTTGTAGATATATTTTAACAACGCTTCTGCTAATTTGTTAATTAGGAACAATGTCTGGCCACTAATAAAAACACGCGTGGTAGCAAAAGTATTGGAATAACAAATAAAATTGTAATACACAGAATTTCGTTCCAATCTTTTTGTTATTTCAATACTTTTGCTATATAAGCAATACTAGCGTCTGGAGTTCCCTTCAAGATAAAAATAAAATACCTTGCAACATTTATCAACAAAATCGAACATCACAACTTTGTGTTTCTATTGTGTATTATGTTATATATATTTATTTATTTATATATAAGTATAGTGTAGTTTATTGCATTATAGTAACTATATATTGTATTGTATAATGTAGACGCTTTCTACCTGTTTTACATTCTGTGCTTACATATGTCAGGACTCTTCCAGGCAGTTTGAATAAGGGTATACTTTTATTAACTTTACTATTTTTGATAGTCAATGTTACTTTTTAATGCGCAATAAAATGAATTGAAACAATCTCTAAATTGATGAGGATATATTAAATCGTTTTATTAACTAGATCCTCATTAGAATTGACCGTTGGAACTAGAGGCGGTCTGTTTGACAGACCACGAGTACCTAAACGGTTAAAGCTTGGATGACTCGGCGGTTAAACTTATAGGAATGTAAGAACTGTCTCGAACTGCTATACGTTCATAAAAAGGACTACGTCGGATCTTTAGGTTTATTTGGCAACATTTCACTAGTCTCCCTGGTTAACTCGATTTTTATTATAGAGTTATTATACTTAGAGTTCACGCAGACTTGTAAGTGAGTGTCGCAACAAACAATAAGAGAGGGAACATGAGACGCGTATAGTTATCTCTGTCTAAACATACATGCGCGAATATTCGTGGCGTGTTCTTAATTTATACAATATAGAACATTTTTTGCACACCAACGAAATGTTAACGCGTTTATTACACATAATGCGTCATTTCATTGGTAATAAATATACTTTAAATTAAACAGTATATAAGAGCATAATTGCTCCAATTAGTCCCAGCTAGCTTTCGGAATTTCAGTAAATATGACAGAAAAAAATTGACGATAACGTCCTGCAACCGAAGCATCATCAGGAGATAGACACCACGACAAAATCGCAAAGCGAAGCATTATCCGAACAAGCATTGTTATATAGTACTCGGTCCAACCCCCCCAAAAGTGGGGTTTTTTGAAAGGGATTGTTTATTATTACTCAAAATACAAAATAATTTATTATTATTACTTTTATATTATGTATCTCCGCAAAGTAACGCCTAATTCTATAAATTATTTAGGAGTATACTTTTTAGGAACGCAAAAAGTTGCATATAGATCTTGTAGACTTCTTTTAAAGGCCTTTGTTTCCCGACTTAAGAGCTTCTGCGCTCTACTCTCTGCATTTCCTCGACGATGCTTCTGAGCTCGCCCGTCCCGCCCGGTGACGCTGTAAAAGTCATTTGGGCCAACATACAGTAAGTTCGAAAAAAAATGTTTGAGGGCCTCGACAGCACCACCCACATGTTTAGACAGATGATAGGCCTCATTCGCTTTCCCCTATATGTTTTTTTGTAGCTGTGATAGCCTAGTGGTGAGACCGTGCGACTCTCTAGAGACGACATAGGTTCAAACCCCGGGCAGGCACCAATAAGTTTTTCTATTAAAAACTTATGTGTCTAATTGATAATTGCAGTTTATCACACGCTTTTCGGTGAAGGAAAACATCGTGAGGAAACTTGCATATCTCTAGAGAATTCTCTAGGAATATGTGTAACCTACCAATCCGCATTGGAGCAGCGTGGTAGGTCTTAGCTCCAACCCTTCTCTCCAGAAACGGAGAGAGAGGGCTTAGCCCAGCAGTGGGCATAATAACAGGCTGTTACTTTATATGTTTTATGCCGGCTCTAGTATAATAACTCTATGATTTTTACACGTATACTTCTCCCCGTTTGGAGCCGTTTGGTTTTTTTGTGAATTCAGGTGGCGTTCCGGGACCACTATGGTCGCTGTCGCGGTCCGATGGTATTTCAGTGATGGTGGCCCGCGGTGTCGGAGGAGTGGCGCGGCCGACCAATGGCGTCGATGGTGCGGAGCCGTTCACCATGGTGATCTGGGATACCCCTATTGGCAACGTGACAGGCGTCACGACCGGCGTAGCCAACATGGGCGTGATACCTGCAACGGACAATTACCAGTTCTATAATGAAAGGAAATTGGTGTTTTTAAATAATAAATAAATAAATAAATATATGGCACATTTACACGGTCGTCCGTCCCCAAAGTAAGTAACTTAATACTTGTGTTATGGGTGACGGAGAACTGGTAGATATACTACATATATAGTTATAAATACATATATACATTTTTGGGACCGATTGTAAGAGGTTTAGGTATGGTTTAGGGATGTTTAAAAACAACCATGTTTAAATATGTTTAAAGGCAGATTAAAAACACAGGGACTCTGATACAAACAGCCTACTCTATTGAGGATTATATAGGTGATAAAATGCTTGGATATAGCTTCTGAAATAACAAATGTAACTAATTATAAAAACTATATTTGAAAAGAGCAACCGCCGAGTTTATTGCTGGCTCTTTTCAGTAGGAACAGCTTTCCAAAGCAGCAGTATATTTTGACGATTCAAATTTTGTTTACAAGTTTACTTGAATAAAGAATAATTTGAATTTGAATTTGATGCAAAAGCGATATATTTTTTTGTTAGTAAATTGTTTAAAAATTTGCGCAATTCACAATTTGGAATTCGAAATCTCTTTGTGCCAAACACAAATAAAATAAGTTAAACTTTTTGCACAATTAACATAAGTATCCTCCTGTGAACTGAATTACCTTGGGCAAGTCCTGGTGAAAGGACGGCTTGGGCTAAAGCGGTAGTGCCTGGTTGGCCGGCGTGCAGTGTGTTGTTGACGGAGCCGCTATCCAACTCCTGAATAGGCGACAGGACCAGGGCTCCGAGCACCGGCACCTCGTTCTGGTACCCCTGGTGGGCCATTATCACCCCCATATTCTGCATGCCCATCGCCAATCTGTTCTCTCTGTCCATCACTTCCTTCGACTCAGGGGTCGGTATGCGAGGTCGATTGCGCAGCGTTATAGGCACCGCGGAACCGTTGCTTTTTTGACCTGTAATAATATAATTGGTGATATCATTAAACGGTTTAAATTAAGTTTAAGGGATACAGTTATATATAATGTATACTAACACAGTGGAAGATTTTATAAATAATTTAAAAGAATAAAGCATAAATATAGACTTAGTGATATTATAATTGCAAGTAAGCGTCTGTTAAGCCATTACGGTTTATCAGCTGGACCGGTATTGATGAAATTCTGGCTCAATTTAAGTTTATAAACCCGGATACCGTAAAGGATGAGAAAATTCCCGTTTTTCTTTACGGAATAAGTAAAATTTATTATTGAGAGTACTTAAACGCTTCAGTTGGCGCGAACAAAGTCGTGGGTATTACTAGATTTATATATAAGTGACTTAAAAGTATTTTCAAATACTTTATATTGACATAAGATATTTTTAGACTTAGAAATTGTCAAGTGGCTACTGGTTATGAATTAAAACGATGAATGAAGAATCATGACGAAAATTTGTACGGGAATAACTTTTAAAGTTTTCTGAGGTAAGAAAAGTTAGCTGTTAGTATTTGGAAGGCGTCTCTAAATGCTTATAAAAAATGTCATCTAGGTAACCTGTTAGTTCAACCAAAAACCAGTTAATATCATTACTGAAATAGACTTCTTTCTGGATTATACAAATGGCTAGATTTTGAAAACTCGTTCCGACAGACAGGCGATGTATAACTCACCATGTTTAGATGTCTGTCTGTGCTGCCCTCTACCGGACTTGCGACCGACCAGTCTCTCGTAAAGGGACATTTTGTGGTGTGCGGTCGGAAGCGACATTGGCTGCCCGGCCTCTGGGCTCGAGTATACTACGGAGTTGTGGCGGTTCCTCCCGAACAAGCCTCCTGATGAATAAGCCGTGGATGCTGATCGCACAGAGCCCATCCGAGATATTTGTCTTTGAAACCAATTCTTACGTCGCTCCACCAAAGGCGTATCAACACTTTCCTGGAACAAACCAAACGATATCTGTTTTGAATAAAATGACTCGGCCGCCGGAGACGCGACCGACGAAATCAAGGACGTTTATGCATTCGATTGCCGACGCGAGCGGCCGACCGCTAGTAACTTTTCAAACACGATAAGGACAGGCCGCGTGCGCCTGTACACGGCATTCCCTTATAACGCACACGTGTAATTTTGCGTTTCGGGTGTTATTCTCAGATTTAGTGACGCGTTTAACCAGTGAAGTGTTTGATAAGACGCAACCGTCCACGTTTTTGATGCGCGTTGGATATTATTCCCCGATATAGGGACGGCTTAATAACGTGTGACCTTACGAAGGTTGTGTGTACACCGGGTGTTATTCAGCCGATATAGTGAAGTGTATACTCAGGGAGAAACAGACATTACGTGTCCGTGGAAGAGTGCAGAGGCGAGTCAACGGTTTCGGGAATCGGCCAAGTACATACAAGTACATACACACACGTACACATATACACGCAGTGACTCATGATGCCGGACCACATACAGCTAACGGCCGCATAAGGTAGGTTGAAACGCTGGGGCGTCGGGCCCAGGTCGCGGAGGATGTTTCATCCGTCCGCACGTTTGCGCGGAACAATATCCTTTAGTACGCCTATGAAGATCGAATCGATAGCCAAAAATACCATAGGGGCTGTTCATAAAATACGTCAAGCTAAAGTAAGTTAAGTTTTTTAAATAATCATTCTGTCCCCTCTAAAAATTATACATAACAAAAACTAAGACTAAATTCAAAATAGTCTTTATTGAAGAAAACTTGTAAACAAGTGCTTTTGAATCGTCAACTTTACTGCTGGTTCGGAAAGCTGTTCCTACCGAGAAGAGCCAACAAGAAACTCGGTGGTTGCTCTTTTTAAAAATATAAATCTTATAAGTAGTCACATTTAGTCATTACTGTGTTGTAAAGGGTTGAAGTGAAGCTATATCCACGCATTCTTATCCTCTAAGTAATCTTCAACAGCATAGTAGGCTTTCTGTATCAGCTTCTTTTTAACATTTTTTTAAAACTTTTAAACCCCATAGCAATATTCCATAAGACATAATGCATACATAATAAAGACATCAACTGACATAATCGGCGTATGTTTCGTCATGACTTTTCCTTGGCGGCTGCACGTTCGCGTACACAGCATCTTCGGCTTTCACTTTGTAGTGATCAGCTGAGCACGACGGCTCGTGCCGCCTGTAGTGCTCCGAGGCCACGGTGTACGGCAGGTCTTTGGGAACCACTTCCTCCCAGTACTGGTCCTTGAGAAGCTCTGGATGCTCCTCGTGCATTTCGTCCACTATCATGTACGCTGCCTGGAATTAATGGTCACATTTATGGTAAAGCGATAAATCATTTTTTTGACAAAATATTCAAGTTGTGTGGTAAAGAGCTGTAACGTTTTTTTGGTTAAAATATAATTTTAAAATTAAATGTTAACATTTTAGTCAAATTTTAGTCAAAATATAAAAAAGACAATAATGTATAGAATTATGCGTTACTTTGTGGAGATCCATAATATAAAGGTAAAAGGAAAATTATTTTGCTATAATCGCGGATTATAACAAAATAATTTTATTATTACCTTTGTAAAAAGATAATACATAAAATGCAAAATGTAGAGTGAACTATCTGTTCTCATACTCAATACATGCAGGATCAGTAAAAACATATGCACAAACAACTTCCAGCAACGCCAGCAAAAGCAATTAGAGGTAACGACTTTTACAACGCCAACGGTAAGATAAGCGAGCGCTGAAGCATCGTCGGCAGTGAAAATTGGGAGAGCGAGTCACAAAACTAATATAGCGTTTTTTCATAAAACTATATATAATAATAGTAATAATACCTTGATATGTCTGTCTATAAGCCAGTTCAGCTCAATATCGTCGTCATCTTCCCCAAACGGGTTGATGAGAACCTCAGCAACTTTCAACCATCCCACGTAGAAACAAAACTGAAAAACAACAATTTATTTTTTCGATTAAGCAATATTTTAAACGGACTTTTTATATTTTCACATTGTTGTAACTGATTTAGTGCCGTGTGGTATCCGGCTGCATAGAATAGACCACCCTCATTTCTTACCGAGGTGTCGTAAGAGGCGACTAAGGTATGTGCCGTGTGGTGTCCGGCTGCATAGAATAGACCACCCTCATTTCTTACCGAGGTGTCGTAAGAGGCGACTAAGGTATGTGCCGTGTGGTGTCCGGCTGCATAGAATAGACCACCCTCATTTCTTACCGAGGTGTCGTAAGAGGCGACTAAGGTATGTGCCGTGTGGTATCCGGCTGCATAGAATAGACCACCCTCATTTCTTACCGAGGTGTCGTAAGAGGCGACTAAGGTATGTGCCGTGTGGTGTCCGGCTGCATAGAATAGACCACCCTCATTTCTTACCGAGGTGTCGTAAGAGGCGACTAAGGTATGTGCCGTGTGGTGTCCGGCTGCATAGAATAGACCACCCTCATTTCTTACCGAGGTGTCGTAAGAGGCGACTAAGGTATGTGCCGTGTGGTGTCCGGCTGCATAGAATAGACCACCCTCATTTCTTACCGAGGTGTCGTAAGAGGCAACTAAGGTATGTGCCGTGTGGTATCTGGCTGCATAGAATAGACCACCCTCATTTCTTACCGAGGTGTCGTAAGAGGCGACTAAGGTATGTGCCGTGTGGTGTCCGGCTGCATAGAATAGACCACCCTCATTTCTTACCGAGTTGTCGTAAAAGGCGAATAAGGTAAGTTAACGTCAGGCAGGCGGCCGGTCGTAAAATACGTAGCCAAATCATGGGACAACATGTTTGTAACATGTTGTGCCGACCCCACTTAGAGTGGGATAAAGGCAGGAGAATGATGATGATGTTGTAACTGATTTAGATGAAAAAATGAAGCTGTCATAGATCGAGCAGCGGTAAGATTCTGTGATGCTTTTGAGAGGGTCACGGGTTCAAACCCCGGGCAGATACCAATGACTTTTCCTGTTAAATCTATGAGTTTAATTGATAATAGCAATTTAACACACGCTTATTTGGTGAAGGAATACCTAGTGTAACCTACAGGCTATATATGTTATATAGGTGCATATCTCTAGACAATTCTGGGGATATATGTAACCTTCCTCTTAGTTTAAACCCTTCTGTCCAAAGAAGTAGAGAGGAGGCATTGGGATAACAGTTCCTTATTTTTTTTTAACTTAAGATAAATAAAGACCCCAGGTTATTCCTTTTTAAATAATGTATTTACGAACAAAATAAATATGATTTAATTGGGAGCTGGCTTTGTTTATAATGGTTCATTGACCTGGAGCAGCAACAGGAGAAAACAATAACATTCTTGTTTTGGCCCACTCGCACCTGACTAGTTTTTGAGTCAAGGTGTGTGTGTGTATTACACGTCTTAGCGTACAGTCATTGATATCTATAAATCGTGTTACTTTTTTTTTTATAAAAACGTGAAATAATTCCCGCTAAAATACATTAGTAACTGATTTTTTATGGATGCTGAGGTGTGTAAAGTACCTTAAATAAAAGTTGATGTAGTATGTTCGGTTCCATCCCTATAGGATAAAAAGCCGTCTTTATTAAGGGGACAGGGCAAAAAAAACATTTTGCATTATTCAGGGTATTTAAACACTTTGGAGGGTACTATTAAAGAATGTTTGCATTTGAAATTATATGAATCAAATCAAAATAATCTATATTCAAATAAGCCATTTCAGGCACTTTTGAATCGTCAATCATCAATATCATTAATGAAGCTACAACTGGTTTAACTCGACGGTCAATTTTTTAAAATATTTACATTATTAAACCGCAGTCTTGTAAGCAGCTGTTCCTGAAGTTTTATCATCCATATAATCTTCAATTGTGTAATATGCTTTACGTATAAGCATATTTCTTACACTTACTTCAAACCTTTCAGCAGGCCTACCACGAACTTTTAGAAAACGATTCAATTCAAAGTCAATGCCTAAACTCAACCGCTTACTTTTCGTACGATGAAGTGTGGATTGCATTGGGGACGTAACGTTTGAAAAGGAAAACATTATATGAACTATAGATAACTCTGTCTCTTTTACTCAAATGTTTTAGGACACATTCCGAACGCTCATTCGGCAACGACTTAAAGTGTGCGTCTTTAAGACGTCATGGTATGAAAAAGCAAAACAATTTAGTTTACGTCTTCAATTGAGTTGCACAATAAGGGTTCATGGTAGGTCTGCTGTAGACTGGTCCAGTAAATTATTCTATCTCAAGCGGTTTTGTTTTAAGTTAAGATAAAAAGGGTTATTACCTGTAGAGCAGTGAACAATGGGAAATATACATCAGGCTCGTATTTGGAGGTGCTTCCAGGAGCTGGAGGGACCAACTGCCTCCCCATCAGGGCTGCCACGAAGTAAGTGTAGAGAGCTAGTGTCACCACCTGCAATGACCATGTTTAAACTGTTTAATTCAGAGCTGTTAAACTCAGTTTTTTCAGCCCAGTCATGATATCCGACACAAAGCAAAAATATATTTAAATATATGATGTTTATTACCATTGGTAAGCGTTTTACTTAGTCCTTGCCTTGTCACCTCTTGTAGCTAAGAGTGCTTGCCGCCTGTACTTACCCTCATCCCCACTCTCTCCCTACTTCCGCGCCCTACCCCGAAGACGAGGACTCAGTTAAGCGTTTAGCCTATAGTCAAAGATTAATTTGTTTTCAATGAAGCCACTACATATTCGTAAGGTTACTTTTGCCGAGAATACCGTCCTACTACTACTCCTACTAATACGACCAGAGCTTCCTAACTATTTGTATCTCTCTGTATATAGTTTAATAGATTATAATGAAAATAGTAATATTCGTCATATAAACGTAAAATAGTGGAACCGGACTGCATTCTACTAATTTGATTACATTTCCGCATTTTTCATCACCCCGGATTACGCCCCTTGGCATGCAGTCTTCCTGTAGTGCGGGGTGAGCTCACCTAAACTTAAGAATTATTTATTTGTAAGTGGGTAGGTGTCAAAGCATAAAGTCATAAAATAATTTGTTCTGATGATAACATTAAAAATAGGTAATAGTTAATTTAATTTTAAAGTAATGTATCTTTAAAACTCCTATACCTGCTAGCTACTTTAAAGTTACTTGTGCAGTGAACACTTACAATTCCTAGAAAACATTATTTTAGTGTATGAATTTATAACCTCAAATAGTGACACAGTTCAGTATATATTTTTTAGACTATATCATTTGTCATTGTGTCCATTAAGAACACATTGGCTGAAATAACTGAACATTTTAATATGCGGATGAGTGAATTTCTAAGGGAATTGACGTATGCTGCTCGAGCTACAAGCCCAACCTCAAACATTCATTCGCAGTTTGGTTCACTCCGAGCATTTGTTCTTACTGCTTTGGAAATCATACAATTACAAGTCTCACTCCTTTCAAAGCAATGTGATGACTTAGAAATGCGTTCAAGAAGGAAGATACTTCTACTACATGATGTTGCTGAGGTTGATTAAGAGGATTTTGGTGCCTCTAAGATACTATGAGATCATCTTAAGTTGCCACAGATTACTTGCGACTCATTGAGTCGCTGTCACCGGCTGGGACCATCCGCTACTGAAAAGCTATTCAGTCCTTTTAAAATTTAAAGTTTGGTCCGGAACTACTGGAAAAAACTACAGGAATATGTTACCCTGGTATGTAACCTTGAATTGAACCACATTTCTACATTACACAAGCACTACACAAGTTCACTATCACAAACTCAACAATCGACTGTGGAGTCGATGGAGTTGATTTGTGGAGTCTATCTCCTGATGATGCTTCGGTTGCGGGGCGAAACGATTGTTGAGTTTGTGATAGTGAACTTGTGTAGTGCTTGTGTATTGTGGTGGCAGTGGTGGAGGTTTGTGCATGTGTTTTTACGAATCCTGCATGTATCGGGTATGAAAAAACGGACAGTCCACTATACATTTAGCACTATATATATTCTCTATTTACTGTATCGCGGGTTATAGCAAAATAATTTTATTATTACTTTTGTATTATGGATCTCTGCAAAGTAACGCCTAATTCTATAAATTATTTACAAGTTTACTTGAATAGAGAATATTTTAAATTTGAATTTGAATACTATTAGCTCTCCACTACGCGTTGCCCTAAGCCGTGGTCCACGACGTTCCCCGAAATTACTAGAGCTTCAGCGCTCTACTCTTCGCAATTCGCAACCTCGAAGATGCTTCTGCGTTCACCCGTCCCGCCCGGTGACGCTGTTAAAGCCGTTAGGGCTCAAAGCATATAGTCAGTTCGGAAAAAAGTGACCTCTTGTATATCTATATACAAACTGTAACATGTATTGTACACTTCAACTACTAGCCTGGGTGTAGACGAGAGGTACGCACACAGTGTCGTACCCGATCAGAGCTCCCAATCTCCGCCTGATGTCTGACAGTTCGACAAGCAAGGTCTGCACGATGTGGTCGCTGGTGATCAGGCCCTCTTTCCTTGCCCTGTTGATGATGTTCGTCGCCCAAACCAATGGCATCCAGTATTTCGACATAGGACTCTTGCCGTCCATCTTTTCGAACACTTTCCTCTCACTCTCAAGCATGAGACCTGAAATTAATTTAACATAAAAGTAAGAGTAAGATTTTTGTTGTTGCGTGGAAATAGCTTTCTCTTCGACCCTGTAGAAGACATCATCATTCTCCTGCCCTTATCCCACTCTAAGTCGGCACAACATGTTAAAAACATGTTGTCACATGATTTGACTACGTATTTTACGACCGGCCACCTGCCTGACTTCAACTTAGCTAAGTCACCTTTAACGACACCTCCGTAAGAAATGAGGGTGATCTATTCTATGCAGCCGGATACCATACGGCAAATACCTTAGTCGCCTCTTACGACCCCTCGGTAAGAAAGGAAGGTGGTCTATTCTATTCTGCCGGATACCACACGGCGTACCCTGTAAAAGACAGAAGATTGGTAAATACATACTAAAGTAACGGCATGATAACATCCCACTGCTGGGCATAGGTCTCCTATGCCCGTTTTTGGAGAGAAGTATTTGAGCTACGACCTACCAGGCTGCTCCAATGCGGATTGGTAGGTTACACATATCTACAGAATTTTCTAATTTGCATGTTGCCTTACGATGTTTTCCTTCACCGAAAAGCGTGTGATAAATTGCAATTATCAATTAGACACAAGTTTTAACAGAAAAACTCATTGGTGCTTGGCCTGGGTTTGAATGTTTGGGCATTTAGGCATCGCATATTTTTCCTGATACCTGTCACTCCATCCATCCTGCATTTAATATTTTATTACCCACATCTCGACCAATTACGCGAACCAAGGTACCGGAGAGCAGACTGGTAAAATTTTCCCATCCAAGCTGATTTGGGAGGAGATAATCGGTTGCACTTAAATCATTGATGTAGTTATATATTAGCATAGATTCCATGTAACAATGTTAATTTTTTACGTTTGTCCTGTCAATTTTGAACGCGAAAATACAGTGTGACTTTATTTCTCATAATCTTAAAGTACGTAAGTAAGTTATGTATTTCAGACTGTATAATTAGTCGTTCACGCACCAAGAAATCAAGAAATAACGGATGTTCTACTGGTTTATGTAATGATGATAAGTATTATGTAAGGTCTAGTGTAAATTCAGTGTACTCGGTAACCTAGTTATGAGAAAGCATTGTATTCAATGTAATGAAATAACAAAATATATAATCCAATTGCACACATGGCTGTCTGTCCCCAAAGTAACGTAATATTTGTGTTATGGGTGACAGATAAGTGGAAAATATATATATACTTATATAATTTTAAATAAATACATAAATACTCCGTATTCGGCTGAGTAGAATATACCACCCTCATTTCTTACCAAGGTGTCGGTAGAGGCAACTAAGGTAAGTCGACCCGCCGTGCGGAATTCGGCTGAGTATTGAATGAATTCTTTATCCCTATTTCTCTCATAGCTAGTGCGTGAAATATATCTCACGTTGAGTATTATAGCGTAGCCGTGTGGTATCCGGCTGCAAAGAATAGACCACCCTGATTTCTTACCGAGGCGTCGTAAAGGGCGTGAAACCGCGGGCATATATTCAACTATCAGAACTATAAGAGCTATCTTGGCGAATGCTGCCTAAACCATTCAAGTTACACAAAGATGATGTACCATAGTATTGTTTGTCTTGAATAGTTCTAAATAAAAGTCCGGGACAGTATATATCTACCTTTTATGCGGAAGCCACTGTAACCAAAATTGTGAATCATAAAGTTAATTAAATTAGATACTATTTTACAATGCATATTTTATATACGTATATTATGAAATTCTTATAAAAATTAATACATTTGTCGCTTTCAGTATTTCATGTAGATAAACTTTGTCGTTTACACTAAGTAATTCGGCCGAATAGTTTAAAAGTTATCACGATATGTTTAACTTAAATGGAGCGCTATAGAATGTCTAATATGCGCAGCGCGCGAAAATTGTATGGAATCCTTTTGTTTTGAAGTTAGAAATCTAAAATTTTGGATGTACGAGTAACTCAATAAATATATTTTTTTTAATATTAAGTAAAAAAAAATATTTAAATCTAAAATGATCTGTCACGAAACTTAATGTGCCTGACCAAATTCCACGCGAGCAAAGCCGCGGGTAAAACCTAGTATATATACAACGATGGAACTAAAGAAGTTTGATTACAGAGTGGTCTAAATAATACTAGTTTTTTTTAATTTCTTACCAGAATCGACGACATGTTGCCACGTGGGGAAGCGGCGTTTGACCCTCAGCGACACCCGCTGCAAGGTGATCACGTAAGCCAAGATAGCGTACCGGACTATATTTCGCCTCATCAGCCGCCCTGTTTCGTCCTGAAACAAAAGAAACCACTCTGCAACAGTCGCCACTAAAAATTAATCAAATTAATAATAATAAATAATTAATTATTAATAATAATATTAACATTAATTATTAATTAATTATTATCTCTGTCAGGTTTATTGCTGCCAATAAACCTGATATAGTGGTAGTAGACCGGTTAGCGCGCCGTGCAATTATTGTTGATGTCACCATTCCGCGTGACGATATCATAAAAGCGGAAAAAGAAAAAATTGACTAAATATTTATACCTTCTTGACGAAATAACCGCCATGTGGATTGTTGACTTAACAATAATTGTTTCGATTAACGTTCTGATAACGAAGCTCGACCAACATCCAGGCTTTCGCTTAATAGTTGGATCAAGAGTCGGATACAGAAGGCAGTATTGCTCGAAATGGCACGCATTGTAAGGAAGTTCCTCACTCTGTTGCCCTAAACACCGGAAGCTGGGAATATTGCGCCGCTTCCGGCGAACGAAATTTTTTTAATATTTTAAAAATGTTTATTAATTATTTTGTTTTTTTATGATTTGGAATATTAAAAAACGTAAGTTAGGTTTAAGATAAAAATTATTATTATTAATCAATTAATTAATATTAATTATGTATCAAATTAATCGTATACGGCGCCACGCAGTATCTAATTTTTAATTTAAAACTCCTGAAGGACGCCGCAATCTAAACTACGCGATATTTTAAATCAATTTTAAGCCACTTTGAGTTTTCACATTTAATTCAAAATATGTACACTTATCAAGAAAGTTTTTAATGATAAAAGCAGATACGTTAATAATTTTATATAAATTAAGTAGCTGACCCAACTGACGTTTTCCAGTCTTTAAGTAAAATACTATTTAACTAAGAGAAGTAGTACGGAAAAGGGGTAGTAATAACAGTACTATTTAAATAAAAGAGTGTTTTCTTAAAATTTGTAATGTTCCGCTAAGGTTAAATGTTTCTATTTCTTTCATGAGAACCCCCTATAGATAATAATGAACACAACAAAAAAGGTTTGTGACATGTGTCAATGATAGACACATCGTAAAAAACCTTAATACTTTTATATTGATCACAGATGGTGTTTTTTATTCTTTGATGCTATTCCTGTGAAATAGACCGGATGATGGAGCATTTGTATGAATCGCTTGGACGAAATTTAAGCATAAAAAAGTGAAATTAAAGCACAGTTCCTTATGTTGAAATGAAATTGCGGGTAAATATGGAACTGCCACTGACATCTATTGATTATGAATGAGTCTTTAAGCTCCGTGTATTAATCAAATTATCAGATACGCGGCGACTTGTAATCAATTTTTGATACACGGTAAATCACATCAAAAATTAAAAAAAATATTATACAATTCGTATTTTAGAGATAAAAGCAATTATATAAATAATTTTATAATTTATTTTAATTCATAATCCGCCAGTCATACATTGATTAGTCAGCCAGCATATTGTTTTCTAAATACGTCATATACACGGAACCGTGTATTAATCTAATTATCAGATACGCGGCGACTTCTAATCATTTTTTGAAACATGGTAAATAAAAAAAATATTTAAAAAAACATTAAACTCAGTTTACATCATCATCATTCTCCTGCCCTTATCCCACTCTAAGTGGGGTCGGCACAACATGTTGCATACACGCTGTCATATGATTTGGCTAAGTATTTTACGACCGGCCGCCTGCCGGATGTCAACTTACCTTAGTCGCCTTTTACGACACCTCGGTAAGAAATGAGGGTTGTCTATTCTACACAGCCGGATACCACAAAATCAAAATCAAAATCAAAATAACTTTTAAACTCAGTTTATATCTCAGTGATAAAAGCAGACACTTTAATAATTTAATCATAAATATTATTTTTTTTATAATTCGCCGGTTGAAGATTGTTTTGTCAGCATATTGTTTTTTAACATTCGTCAAATACACAGCACCGTGTATTAATCAGATTACTTAATTAATCAGCTATGCGGCGCTTACTAATCAATTTTTGATACACGGTAAATGAGAAAAAAACTTCCTTTTATTAAACACAGTTCGCATCTTAGTGATAAAAGCAGATACATTTCAAACACATGGTACATCAATAGAATAGTTTTTTTTTATTAAATAATTCGCAAATATCAAATACACAAATAATCCCGGCAAATTTGTTTTGCCATATAAATTATTTCTAGAGAATTTCTAGTGTACTATAACAACGGTATTTTTCTTTTATAGTAAAAAAAGTAAAGTAACGGCCTGTTACAATCTCACTGCTGGGAATAGGCCTCCTCTCTCGGTTTCGGGAGAGAAGCGTTGGAGCTAAGACCTACCACGCTGCTCCAATACGGATTGGTAGGTTACACATATCTCAAGAATTCTTTAGAGATATGCAGGTTTCCTCACAATGTTTTCCTTCACCGAAAAGCGTGTGATAAATTGCAATTATCAAATAGACATATGAGATTTAATAGAGAAACTCAGTGGTGCCTGTCCGGGTTTGAACTCGTGTTCCCCTTGAAAGAGTCGCACGGTCTCACCGTTGGGCTATCACAGCTTTTTCTTCTCTTTTATAATTCAATTTAATAAATATAAAGCTATTTTCTCAGAAGTTAATCAATTTTTTTACAACTTGTCAATACCGCGCACAAATCACAATTACGTCAAACGGCGCTACCACTCTCCTCTCCGCACCTCACCACGCCGCACTGCACTTCTCGGCCCGTCGCCACACATACCAAAGCTATCTATATGTGTATATGTGTCTCTGTGTGTATATGTATATATGTCTGCTGCTTTTCCTGACGTTACAGTATATTATAAAAAAATGAAATAAGAAGTCCAAAAAATAAAAACTTAACGTTAGGGGTGGACAAACTTTACCATTTAGGGATATGAAAAATAGACTAAATAATAGCCGACCCCGAAAGCAACCGAATAAGCATATAAAATTTCATAAAAATCGGCCATGCCATTTCGGAGGGGTACGGTAAATAACATCATAAGCTGTGATAGCCTAGCGGTAACACCGTGCGACTCTCTAGAGACGATCATGGGTTCAAACCCCGGGCAGGCACCAATGAGTTTTTCAATTAAAACTAATGTGTCTAATTGATAATTGCAATTTATCACACGCTTTTCGGTGAAGGAAAACATCGTGAGGAAACCTGCATATCTCTAGAGAATTCTAGGAATATGTGTAACCTACCAATCCGCATTGGAACAGCGTGGTAGGTCTTAGCTCCAATCCTTCTCTCCAAAAACGGAGAAAGGAGGCCTTAGCCCAGCAGTGGGCATAGTAACAGGCTGTTATTTTTTACTTTTTTTTAAAATAACATTGTCACAGGAGAATTTTATATATATGTTTTATACATATAAGACTAGCTAACCGAGAAAACGTTATTAAGGTAAAACTGATTTAAACAGGGTTTTCACCGAATTTTTTATCATAGAATTGCCTCTGGGTTGGGATTAACGCGAAACTTTGTGACAGCGATTGCCACGCTTCAAAGTCACAGGCGTAGCTAGTTTTACTCCTACTAATATTATTAATGCGAAAGTTTGTGAGTATGGATGAATGTTTGTTACTCTTTCACGAAAAAACTTCCCTTCAATTTTAATAAACAATAATCCTACTGATCCTATCCTATCCTACCTCCTACTAATATTATAAATGCGAAAGGTTGTGAGTATGGATGGATTGTTACTTTTTCACGAAATAACTATTGGACGGGGTTGGATGAAACTTTCCAGTTATATAGGTTATACATCGGAATAACATATAGGCTACAATTTGTAATGATTTTATGTAATATAACGATACATGTCGCGGAATATGGCGCGGCGCTCGAAAATTGTATGGGATCCGTCAATTTTGAAGTTAGGGATTTGAAACTTTGGATGTATGAGTAAATAAATAAAAGCATACTTTTTAATATAAAGTTAAAAAAAAATGTTACATTATCTGTCACGATACTTAATATGGCAGACCAAATTCCATGCGAGCGAAGCCGCAAGCAAAAGCTCGTATTATCATAAAGTGGAAAAATTTCAACTCCAATGAAAACTTTAACCTTGTTAACGATATCCGGATGTCTGCATGCGGTAAAAAATGTTTAATAACTGCTCAGTGTACTAATTATATTTTTGTTAATGCGATTCCAATTATTTTGAGTCAAAGCTAATGAGCAAATTATAACTGATCAATCTTAACTATCAATAAAATTGAGTAACGTATTTGTCGAATACTCTGTGGCAATTTTGTTTAAGTAAGTTTATGGTCTGTGTCTTCCCTTCTCTCCGTGCGTCCTGTCATGAAAAGTTTTACTTTTGAGCTCTCGAAGAAAATATATAAATTACTAAAAATACCAGCGCCTTTCTATCATCTCTCTCCACCGGTATTGTTAGATTTGATTCGCAGTATATTTTAAGTAGTATAATTTTTGTGCATAAGAATCTACATCATTATCCTCGTGCCCTTATCCCACTCTAAGTGGGGTCGGCACAACATGTTACAAACATGTTGTCACATGATTTGGCTGCGCATTTTACGACCGGCCGCCTGCCTGACGTCAACTTACCTTAGCCATATTTTACGACGCCTCGGTAAGAAAGAGGGTGGTTTGTTCTACTCAGCCGGATACCACACGGCATTGCATAAGAATATACATAATTATAAAATAAATATATTAAATATAATTTAACGAATCCTGAAAACGGATAGCGCACTCAACAATTAGCACTATATATATTTTCTATTTACTTTATCGCGGATTATAGCAAAATAATTTCATTAACACTTTGTTGTTATGAATCTCCGCGAAGTAACACCTAATTCTATAAATTAAGGTATTTAACAATAAAGTTGCCACGAACGAAGTCATGAGTAAAGATAGTTCATAATATCAACGGTCGGTTATTATGTCACTGCTGGATATAGACCTCCTCTTTCCGTTTTAGGAGAGAAGGGTTGGAGCTAAGACCTGCCACGCTGCTCCAATGCGGATTAGTAGGTTACACATATCCCCAGAGCTCTATATAGATATCCAGATTTCCTCACGATCTTTTCCTTCACAGAAAAAGGTGTGATAAATTGCAATTAGCAATTAGACAAATAAGTATTTAAGCAGAAAACTCATTGGTATCTACCCTTGGGCTTAAAACCTTGACCCTATAGAAAAATTCTTACGATCTTACCCCTGTTCATCATCTTTGTGTAACTCCAATGATTTAGGCAGCGTACGCCAAGATCGATCTCAGATGCCAGAATTCTTCCGACTTTATTTACATGTATCGTAATATTACGTTAAATCATAACAAATTATAGCCTATATGTTATTCCGATGTATAAACTATATTACTGTAAAGTTTCATCCAAACCCGTCGAATAGTGTTTTCGTGAAAGAGTTACAAACATCCATCCATACTCACAAACTGGCTATCACAACTTATGAAATATATAAATGAAAAATAAACGTACATAAATGACTTTTATACATGGTTTTATGTATAGTAGATGTAAAAATACGGTTGCACATTATAATTGTGGTTTATATAACTTGTTATATAACCTTGTTATTGCGAGCAAATGACCGATTACACAAAAAATACATACGTATAATAAGGTGGAATTGCGCCGAAACCAAATTAGTGAACTCAAGTGGCAAGTACAGTACCTAAAAGGTTATTTTGGAATGAATAAGTAAGTATAGTCGGAGCGCGCATTTTTGTTATTTTTAAAAATTGGTGTCGTTCTTCAACTAAAATAATCACTTTGTAGTGGAGCTTATCCTTTGAGAGGATGCTTCGGTTACGGGTTGAAACGATATTTGAGAATGTCGTAGTGAATGTGTGTGGTGCCTGGTAATACGTGCGGTAGCTAATGTTGCGTGAATAAGGTATGAGAACGATTTTGCTTCCTACACATTACATAGATTTTGTTAACAAACGCATATTATAGGAGAATAATTCTATTACAACTTTTTTAAAGTAACGGCCTGTATGACCCCACTGTTGGTCTTATCCTGTCTTAATTTTTGAAGAAAAAGTACGGTCTATTATCGTATGTAATCGATTGGATCATAACAATATGTAAAGTACATATATTTTTAATAAAAAAACCGTGAAAGTTTGTTTATCTGACTGTCTAGCCCGTTGATCCTGAAGGCAACCCTGCTTTCAGCTCTGCGGTTCGCCTGTTTGATTGCCGCCGAGGGCCGACATTTTCTTATTTGTTGGTTCTTCGATTCTGGGTGTATACATTTATTTAATTTGAAATATATATGTATATATTTACCAGTTGTATGTCATCCGTAACAAGTGTTAAACTACTTACTTCGCGGATGGACGACTGTGTGTAATTGTCCCATATATTTATTTATTTATTTTATATTTTACCGAGACTTTTTCACCGTGTCGAACTAAGAACTAAGACCTACGACGCTGTTCCAATGTGGATTGGCAGGTTAATTCTCTAGAAATATGTAGGTTTCAGTGAAATGTTTGTGAGGTTTGGTACTCGAGGTTTGAACCCATGACCGAAAGCGTTGCCCGGTGACACCGTTGGGTTATGACAGGTTTTCTGGGCTATTACAGCTTAGTTATAGTTACTACTGGCATATTTCATGGCACTTTACGGTGAAGGAAACCTGCATATCTCTGGAAAATATTTCCATCCATCCGTCCATCCAGACAGGACGCATTTGTCGAAGACTTTGGTCTTCAGGCATTGCGGAATATTTGGATTATTTAAATTCGTGCAGCGGTGGTGGTACTAGCCTCTACTCTCACTGTAAAGAGCTTAATAAAATGATTAAATTGTTGATATATGACTTACCAAGAAAAGTCAAGCTACAAAATGTCGCACAAATTTCACCATTAAAATTTATGCTTCTTCGATTGATATTATAATAACGATGGACGATATTTGAAAAAATTAAAAGACCTTCATTTCTTCTATAAGAGGGGTCGGCATAACATGTTTTCCTCTTCCATTCTCTCCTATCATTCGTCAACTCTGGCGCTACTCTTTTTATATGCATGTCATACTTCACACAATCCAACCATCTCTTTTTAAAGACCATCTTTTTTAATTAAAGGACCTTCATTGAAGGACGTAAAAAAAATAACAAAAAGAAGTATTGCATCAAAATTTTCGTGTCACAGAGTTATTGTAAAAAAAACGGATTTTAAACCCTTTATTCAACATGACGAAAAATGCCCCTTGGGAATCTTGAGCATCTTGGTTGAAAATTTGAAATAGAGACTATAAAATATGAATATTAAAAAACTTCCGCCATGTGGTATCCGGCTGAGTAGAATAGACCACCCTCATTTCTTACCGAGGTATCGTAAAAAGTGACAAAGGCAAGTTGATCCACCATGTGGTATCTGGTTGAGTGGAATGGACCACCCTCATTTCTTACCGAGGTGTCGTAAAAAGCGATTAAGGTAAGTTGACCCGCGTGTGGTATCCGGTTGAGTGGAATAGACCCCCATATTTCTTACCGAGGGGTCGTAAATACGACTAAGGTAAGTTGACGTCAGGCAGGCGGCCCCTCGTAAAATACGTAGCTGAATCACGTGACGATATATTAATAAGATGTTGTGCCGACCCTGCTTAGAGTAGGATAAGGGCAGGACGATGATTATGAAAATATCAAAAAACTTAGCATTCTTGGTTCACATGCATTAGAACCAGTTTTTTCCTACCAGTTATTAAACTGGACTATATCTCTTTTAATCTCTTTTAATCGCAAGTTCAAAATAATTCAGTAAATTTTTAAATTAATGAGAAGATTATTCATTTGTATTAAACATGACCACCTTTTCGCAATAACGAGAATTTTACCATATACCCAATTATGCGTACAACCTTGTTTGAGTTATAACACCTGTTTCAATAAACTGAAACACTACTACGTATAATGAACGTACATAAAAATTATACAGCGTAGCCTAGAATGAAAGGCTACACGAATAACCCGCCCGTTATTTTTTTTTTCGAATTGACTGTATGCTTTTCGCCCTAACGGCTTTTACAGCGTCACCGGGCGGGACGGGCGAGCGCAGAGGCATCGTCGAGGTTGCGAAATGCAGAGAGTAGAGCGCAGAAGCTCTACTTAAGTCGGGGAACGTCGTCCTAAGGGTGTCTCCTGTGAGGCCGGACCACGGCTTAGGGCGACGTGTAGTGGAGGGTTGATGGTATGACTTAGATTAGTCATTGCGACGTCGGAAGGGTGGGGAGAAGCCACGACCGACCGACGTCAGAAAACTGGGAGCTCGTCTTCGCCGGCGAAGACGCTGTGTGTGTGTATTACGTGTTTTTGTGTTTGCGATCGTTATTTGATCGTCAGGGTCACATAGGACGCTTTTTGGTCGCCTATATTTTCGGTGGTTGGACCTAACTGGGATATAGATTGAAGCAACTGAAAAAACCTCAAAAAGGTCGCAGGGAGCCACTGGATCCAGGAGGCGCAAGATCGTGTGGTGTGGCGATCCCATGAAGAGGCCTATGTCCAGCAGTGGACGTCCATCGGCTGACGAAGAAGATGAAATAAGGGGGTTCGGGTGTACCTCAGATTTCTCGAAGTAAGATTTCTAAAAACGTTTAAAGAGGTGAGTAATGGTAGGGAGGTCGAGGTCTCTATGGAGGTCAACGTTCCGCATGAACCACAGACGACCAGTGGCTGGCCGCATGAATCGGTTCTGGATAATAACCCGCCCGAACAAAGTAACCTAGGTCGGGAGGGTGCGCTCTCTTAATTTAAGAGTTTAAAATCCCATCAGCTTCTTTGAAAAATGCAGATCACTATTGAGAATTAAAACGATCAAAGAATCGACCGCCGAGTAACTTACTGGTGCCTCTCGGTAAGAGCAACATTCCGAACCATTGATAGCTTTTATAGAATTAGGCGTTACTTTGCGGAGATCCATAATATAAAAGCAATAATAAAATTATTTTGCTATAATCCGCGATACAGTAAATAAAAAATATATATAGTGCTAAATGTATAGTGGACTATCAGTTTTTTCATACCCGTTATATGCAGGATTCGTAAAAACACATGCACAAACCTCCTTGTATTGTACAGAGGCAGTAGAACTGCCTCTGTACAATATAGGCGGTAGTACTGGCAACAGAGTTAGTAGTACTATTTACAGAGATTAAAGCAACATTGCAAACAAGTGGTTTGATTAATTTTTTAATGTTCTTTAATTAAATATATATATATTTTTAAATATATGGGACACTTACACACGCTGTCGTCCATCCCCAAATTATGTAACCTAATACTTGTGTTATTGGTGACGGAAATACATACTTAAATACAAATATACACCCAGGCTCGAAGAACCAACAAATTGTGATATATAAAATGAATGTATAGAAAATGTTGGCCCTCGACGGGAATCGAACCCGCGACCCGCGGAGCTAAAGGCAAGGTCACTACCCACTGCACTGCACAAACGGGCAAGTTAATTAAAAGATACATTCTATTATTTGAATAAAAAATATTTAAATTTGATTTGCGATGTTGTTTTCGTTAAACTTGATGGCAATTGTATATCAAGAAATGTCTTTCTTTAGTTCCCACAAACCTGTAGATGCATCGGATTACTGGATAAGACATTGCTGCCGGCGTTAAGTTACCAAAGACGTTTGCACGCCAATTTCCATGTTAATATAGACTTTATTGGTGCTATTGTAAAATGAGACGGGACATATTGCGAGATGAGTTCCCTGTATTGGGTTAGACGTTTCAGTAAAGAGAGAGAATACATTTATCGTACCTAGAGTAGGGGCTAGTACCCCAAGTAGTAAGTTGTGTCCATAGAATAACAAGTAAAGTTAAAAAAACTTTTATACAAAATTATAGGATTTATAGCCGGATACCACACAGCGGGTCAACCTATTTAAGTCACCTTTTATGACATCTCGGTAAGAAATGAGGGTGGTCTATTCTACTCAGTCGCATGCCACACGGCGGGTCTAGTTACCTAAGTTGCCTTTTACGACACCTCGATAAGAAATGAGGGCAGTCTATTCTATTTCGGCGTCTGCCACACGGCGGATCAATTTACCTTAGTCTTCTTTTACCTACGACACCTCGGTAAGAAATGAGGGTGGTCTATTGTACTTAACCGGATTCCATACAGCGGGTCAACTTACCTGAGTCGCCTTTTACGACATCTCGGTAAGAAATGATGGTGGTCTATTCTACTCTGCCGGATACCACACGGCGGGTCAAGTTACCTAAGTTGCCTTTTACGACACCTCGGTAAGAAATGAAGGCGGTCTATTCTATTCAGATGGATACAATACGGCGGGTCAACTTCCCTAAATTGCAATTTACGACAACACGGTAAGAAATGAGGGTGGTCTTTTCTATTCAGCCAGATAACCTAGACGGAAAATTTGATCTCTAATTAAGTTTTAAAACATTTAGTCGCCAAATTCCGCCTTGAGATTTAGACTTATAACGTCATTTGTAGCGTAACTTGATGCATAAACGAGTTTCAATGGCGTCGGTCGTATTCTGAGAAGTGACTTTGAAGTAATCGCTCTTAGATAAATAACAAATCATATTTGTTGATGATCCAATAGTATATTTACGTTATTATATCATATGTGTGGGCATAGACTGTCGCGCGTACTTTGCTCCTTATGGTGCAATGATCCGAATGTTCAACTATCGAGCCACAATAAAGATTAATTTATGTTTTATTTTTGCCGAAGTGACGATGCATATAGTGCGGAGAACCGATGGGCGTTGGGGTTTAAAGTGTTGGAATGGCGCCCACGCACTGGAAAACGCAGCGTCTGTAGACCTTATAACAGAACTAACTACCTTGCTATAGGAGGATAAAAATTTTGACCATAAAAGTAGTTATTATGAGTTAACCGCAACAGATAGAAACATGCTATCGCGGAATTTTTTGTAGTATTTTTATAGATCTACAATTTTTTACTAAATTACTTAAGCGTGTCTCTGCTGGTTTACGCAGCGCAGGCGACTAAAGCTCCCAGCAAGCAAGTTTTTCAATAAATGCTTGATCTCTTCAACACAATTTACATAATACTGATATGTACTATTTACCTAAACCATCCAGAAGTATTTCACTATCTTTTGGTAAAAACCGTACAAAAATGCGTTCAGTAGATTTTGAGAAAATCGATTACATACAGACAGACAGCTTTTTGGGACTTATAATAAGTATAGATAGATTGTCGCTTACTTACTACAAAAGGAGGGATGCTTCAATATAAAGCTTGGCGACAATATCTATTAGCCTTTCGATACATTAAAAGTGTTTACTTTTTCTGTATCAAAGCAAAAGCCTAGCAGAAACAATATCGCTTCTTTACCGCCAAAATTTAGCGGATTTGAAGTCTGCCGTGCCATCATATTGTCGCTTATCTACCACAAAGGGAGAGATACTTCAATATAAATCTTAACGACAATATCTGTTGGCCTTTAGATACATTAAAAGTGTATCACTTTAACTGTATCAAAAGGCAACTGTTCTTTTTTATGTTGAACTGTTTTTGTTTTTGTGTGTTTTCTGTTCTGAACTCTGTTAAACTAAACGTTAAAAAAGTTATTTGGGCTAAATAGCAACAAACAAAAAACATATTTTCAAGAGAGTTGGCTTCAATCAATCTTTTACGTCAAGTGTGTGATACATTTATATTTTCTCTTATCGTTCGTCATAAAATGCACTTCTCCTTTTATATTGTATTTGACTGGCCCGTTGGCGCTGTTGATAGTGACCCTGCTTTCAGCTCTGCGGGTCGCGGGTTCGATTGCCGCCGAGGGCCAACATTTTCTATAAACAAATTGTTGGTTCTTCGAGCCTTGGTGTATATTTGTATTCAAGTATGTATTTAAACTTATATATGTAGTATATCTACCAGTTGTCCGTCACCCACAACACAAGTATTAAGTTACTTACTTTGGGGACGGACGACCGTGTGTGTAAATGTCCCATATATTTTTTTTATATGCATGTCATACCTTAGACAATCCATCCATCTCTTTGTCGGCCTACCCCTAGATATATATCCATCCACATTCATATTTCCCAGTCTTCTAGTAACATATTTCTATTTAATTTGGTTATCGTTAGATTTGGCCCATTTGGTCTATGCACATTAATATGCAAAACACTTAACAATGAAAACCAAAAAAAAAATAGGTATGAAGCAACTTGTGTTTAATGTTTCCGTTTTTTGCAGTATTGCGATGCTAACGTAAATTACCAAGTTAGCTAATGTCCTACTATTAGTTAACTCGGTTCAAGTAAATTGGTTTTATCATAATTATATTGCTGTGAAGCTGTTTTTGGTAATGTCGGAATTTTTGAGTACATTAATACGACATGCAGCCTCAACTTCGCGTAACTTAAGTGTCCAAATATCTTCAATGATGAAATGTTTTTTCCCAGTTATATGTCTAGTTCCTAGGATAAAACATTGATTTTTATTCAAATTCAAATTCAAAATATTCTTTATTCAAGTAAACTTGTAAACAAGTGCTTTTGAATCGTCAACATCTACTGCTGATATTCTATCTTTGATATTCTATATCTTAGCCCGGTATATACGCCTCTGTTTCACCAAATTCCATCAACATTACCCAACGGATTAGCAGCATCGGTAAAGACGGAAATACTTTAGCAATAATAATATTAGTAAGGATACGTAAAAAACTTAAAACCATCTTTCATAGAATACACAATTTCTATGTTTAAAGATATACGATGATTTTATTGTTACTATTGGTGTAATGTGTGGAGAACTATATAATAAATAAATAAAAAATATATATAATAAAGGAGAAAATGAGTGTGTGTATCTGTTTATAAGATCACTCTAAAGTTTAACCGAGTTAAGCGAAAGTTTTCATATAATTATATCTAACACTGATATAAGTTACTGCTATCTTTGATTTCTTTATAAAATCCTTCATAAAACTAAAAAAAGAGTATATGAGTTTCCTTCCTAAATACATAAATTAAAAATAAAAATTATTGAGTTCAGTTGAACAATTGACGATTCCAAATAAAAACGTTTTCGGTTTAAAAGTTTATTCGAATAAAGAATATCTCGAATTTAAATAAATAATATTTAGAATTTGAATATACATTGTGAATACCACGTGTGCGAGTAATTCGATGTAGTTACAAAAGTTAAATAGAAACCTGTATTACAATTTAAAGGTCTTTTAAAGTATAGTTCTTCAAATGCAGCGTATTTGGATAAATAATTCTTATAAATTAATAATTAATAATAAATTAAAAGTAAGCCTGTAATTGAAAGTTCTTTTAAAATGCACACATGCAGTGAACTCGAGGTGAAACATTCTAAAGCGCGGCCCGTTTCGTCCTCAACGGGTGGTTGAGGTCACTAGCCAAATCCGTGTTCGAATAATAAGCAGACCTTGCTATAATACCGGAAAGATGCTAGGTCGAAAAAGATAAAAAGATAACGTGAACGTTCAATTTTATAGCAAGATTGCTCCGCTACTGACCTCACCGATGACGAATAATTATACGCCCAAAAACAGATAAAATTATGTAAAACTCGCGCTAAGGGCGAATCTTAATTAACAAACTCACCAACTGATTGATGCGGACAGCAGACCTACCATGAACTGTTATTGCGAATCAAATTAAGACCGTGCGACTCTCTAGAGACAATCAAGGGTTCAAACCCCGGGCAGGCACCAATGAGTTTTTCTATTAAAACTTATGTTTCTAAATGATAATTACAACTTTTACACTCTAGAGAATTCTAGGGATATGTGTAACCTAACAATCCGCATTGGAGCAGCGTGGTAGGAGGCCTTAGCCAGCCCAGCAGTGGGCATAGTAACAGGCCGTTACTTTATTTACTACTTTAAGCAGGTCATTGTTCTTCTATAGCGAGTTCGTTAAATGCTGTTGTTGTTTTTCTTTCCCGGGCTGTGTGGTATCCGGCAGAATAGAATAGACCATCCTCATTCCTTACCGAGGTGTCGTAAGAGGCGACTAAGGTATGTGCCGTGTGGTATCCGGCTACATAGAATAGACCACCCTCATTTCTTACCGAGGTGTCGTAAGAGGCGACTAAGGTATGTGGCGTGTGGTATCCGGCTGCATAGAATAGACCACCCTCCTTTCTTACCGAGGTGTCGTAAAAGGCGACTAAGGTAAGTTGACGTCAGGCAGGCGGCCGGTCTTAAAATACGTAGCCAAATCATGTGACAACATGTTCATAACATGTTGTGCCGACCTCACTTAGAGTGGGATAAGGGCAGGAAAATGTGATGTTGTTTTTCCTGTCCTTAACACATTCTTAGTGGGGTAGACAAAACATGTTTTCGAAGCTACCCTTTTCTTATACATATCTTATCATACCTTCATCGATCTCTTTTCCCGCCTTTTATACCATATCCACATTCATATACATAAATCTCTTGGAAACTTGATAGACATTCCTTTAGCATTACATGTCCATAACAACTCATTATAATATTTATATAACTTGTCATGTCATACAATTTTTGTGACTCCAATAACTAGCACTTTATTAAATACAAGATTTGATGAGAACTGAAGAATCAGAAGCTTCGATTTTACGGAATCGTATCTCCGTAACATCCAAGTCAAGTTATGATAAAATTACTTTATTATACTCTATGTATAACGTGTGGATATAGCTACACTTCTACCCTGTACAAGACAGTAATGACTAAATGTAACTAGTTCTAAGGTTTATATTTTAAAAAGAGCAACCGCCGAGATTCTTGCCGGCTCTTCTCGGCAGGAACAGCTTTCCGAACCAGCAGTAGAGTTGACGATTCAAAAGCACTTGTTAACAAGTTTACTTGAATAAAGAATATTTTGAATTTTATAATATCAAAAATTTGATGAAAGAAGTAGCGAATTTAAGATATATATACAGAAAAGAAGATAAAAACAGGTTCTGTCGATTCCATTTAGAGCGGGTTAAGGGCAGGAGAATGATTATGGAATCCCGCAAAGCCTACTTGTACAAATTAAACCTGTCAAATATATTTGTCGAGCCCGTTGGCACTGTGGGTAGTGACCCTGCCTTCAGCTCTGCGGGTCGCGGGTTCGATTCCCGCCGAGGGCCAACATTCTCTATACACAATTTGTTGGTTCTTTTAGCCTGGATGTGTTTGTGTATTTAAGTATGTATTTAAACTTATGTATGTAGTATATCTACCAGTTGTCCGTCGCCCATAACACAAGTATTGAGTTACTTACTTTGGGGACGGTCGATCGTGTGTGTAAATTTCCCATATATTATATATAAAAATGTAAATGCCGTGTGGTATCCGGCTGCATAGAATAGACCAAACACATTTCTTATCGAGATGTCGTAATAGGCAACTAAGGTAAGTTGATGTCAGACAGGCGGGCGGTCGTAAAATACGTAGCCAAATCATATGACAATATGTTTGTAACATGTTGTTCCGACCCCACTTAAAGTGGGATAAGGGCAGGAGAATGATGATGAATGATGATAATCAGCGATAGAGTAAATAGAAAATATATATAATGCTAATTCTAGACTAGACTATCAGTTTTCATTCCTGATACATGCAGAATTCGTAAAGACACATATATACATACATATGATATATATAAAAACAATGACAATTAGAAATGTCTGCGGCAGAACTCTTAGTCACGGTGATATAAGAACAAAGTGTTTTCCACGTTCGGGCAATGTTTCAAAACATTATGTCAAACATCGCCGACTCAAAGAACGGTTTGAGGAAAACCTTTAGAAAACAACAAAACGTGATATCACTGAGTATGGCGAATCCGCACTTATTAATTACACTTAGACGCTTAACACTACTGTTTCTCAGTTACATAAACTTGCATATATTAATTAAATTAGGTAATAAATTAAATTTATATATATATTTTTAATTATCCACATAAAAATACCAAATACTCTTACTACAGCTATCCGAACCAGCAGTAGAATTGACGATTCAAAAGCCCTTGTTGATAAAAAAAGGTAAAGTAGCGGCCTGTTACAATCCCACTGCTGGGAATAGGCCTCCTCAATCCGTTTCTGAGAGAGAAGGGTTGGAGCTAAGACCTACCACGCTGCTCCAATGCGGATTGGTACATATATCAACGGAATTCTCTAGGGATATCCAGGTTTTCTCACGATGTTTTCCTTCGCCGAAAAGCGTGTGATAAATTGCAATTATCAATTAGACACAAGAGTTTTAATAGAAAAACTCATTGGTGCCTGCCCGGGTTTGAACTCGTGTTCCCCTCGAAGGAGTCGCACGGTCTCACCGCTGGGCTATCACAGCTCATTCCTTGTTGATAAGTTAACTTTAATAAAGAATATTTTGAATTTGAATATTGATTCGATTTGATTTTTCATGTTCCCCAAAAGGAAAAACGGGATTTTTCTTATCTTATTTATTACCTATTAGCTGTGCCAACAACGGCTTCGCCCGCGTGAAATTTTGAACATAAAAGTAGTTATTGTAAGTAACCGTGAAAGATAGAGACATGCTATCGCGGACTTTTTTATAGTATTTTTATAGATCTACAATTCTCTACTACATTCCTTTAGCGTATCTCTTTTGGTTTAAGCAGCGCACGCGACTGAAGCTCCCAGCAAGCAAGTTTTTTAACAACTGCGCGATTTCATCAACACAAGTTACATAATACCGATATGTACTATTTACTTTAACCATTCGGAAGTATTGCACTATATTTTGGTAAAAACCGTACAAAAGTCCGTTGTGTAGATTTTGAGAAAATCGATTACATACAGTCAGACAGCTTTTTGGGACTTTGTTTTATAAAAAGTATAGATTAATAATAATAATAATAATAAATAAATGGAACATTTACACACACGGTCGTCCATCCCCAAAGTAAGTAACTTAATACTCGAGTTATGGGTGGGTAACAAATTCTAAATAGAAAATGTTGGTTCTCGGCGGGAATCGAACCCACGACCCACGGAGCCGAAGACAGGGTCACTGCCAACTGCGCCAACGGGCCAGTAAAAAAAAAATAGATTATACCTAAACAAAATAAAGATATAGATAGAGAGACTCGTGTCAGGGAACATCGTTAGGTAACGCTCATTTATTCAACTATTCGGAAGAACCTGTTAAGTAATTTTATTAGCGCGTTCAGCCATTTAATTCGATCGTGTAGTATAACGAATACGTCAACCGATAAGGTGGTTTAGAAAGGATTTACCACAGTTTCGCCTCAGACACACGTGGTCGTTACCACGCTCTACACAAAGCTTATATTGCTGTGGCAAGATTTTTTTTACAACACAATACCTAGAACGTATTAAAATTATCGATTATGCATACACACACTTTGTCCGCTTCTTGATGAAAACAACCAATTTTATTTATCAAACGCGTCTTATGATATTGGTAAAAAAGCAGCCTAAAATATGAAAATATTTGACGTAGCCAGGCATTGCAAGGACTGAACTATGTCCTAAGTGTGGACCAGTATCGATTAATTTTAACGATAGTTATTTTTTAGTTTAACGATAAATAATGGTATATTAATGTACACGAAACCATAAAAAATATTGATCAAAAACTTACTTATCAATCACTATCCACTGAACGAAACTATATGGAAACAGTTCAGTAGGATTTATTAGTACTTCGTACGCGAAGTAGATCATAATATAGCCTAAATTCTCGATATAAATAGGTTTCACCGGGCGTTATTTTTCAATTTGCGATAAATCCTATTATTATTAGGAAAATTTATGACAGAAATCAAATATATCATACACGAAATGCACAAAGTAACTAAAGTATTTCAGTGCATATTTACCAAATACAGCATTTTACCTGTAATTATTTTGACTCTTTGGATAGCTTTTTTTTATTAAATAATTAATAACATTCTGTATTAGGTGTTACTTTGCGGAGATCCATAATTCAAAAGTAATAATAAAATTATTTTGATACAATCCACGATTATATCGGCTTACACCAAAATAATTTTATTATTACTTTTATTTTAGCTTTTTAAAAAATAAGTTACAAATTACTTAAAAATTCGACTGATTTTGTCAATATGATATATTTTTAACAAGACAACGCAGGATAAATAAGCGTTAACACAATAGTGATAAAACAAATAAGTGTGACTCATTGACAATTATTATTAATTACGATTTAGAAATTGAAAAAGAATCAAGTTTAACTTCTCTTTCTTTCTCCTACCCTTATCCCACTCTAAGTGCGCGGATTTTATTTAGAACTATTAAAGACAAACAATACTACGGTACATCATCTTTGTGTAACTCTAATGGTTTAGGCAGCGTACACCGAGATAGCACTCAGAGGCCAGATTTTTTTCGTCTTTATTGACATGTATTGTTATATTACATAAAATCATTACAAATTGTAGCCTATATAGTAGATTTTAAACTTTCGCGATTCATACTTATTAATATACGAAGATACGGGTCACATCGCGACAAAATCGAGTTACCTTTTTATAAGGTTCGACGTTTCGGCAGAGTTGCATCCGCCATGGTCACGAACTGACTGGAGGGCCGCGGCGTCTTCGTTCCCGAGAACTACAGTCATTATTTTCACCAACTACCCTCGCTTGAACCGCACAATCCACATAAGGTCTCTTGCACACCACACTGATATTATCCGCACGCGATATAGCTTGCAACGACTTCTTCCGCGAGTTGTATTTATGAATCACTGGATCCCAAGTCGTTGACAATCTGAAGCCCTCTTCTCTATTGAACGTATTATGCTTACGAATTTCAATGGCTTCACGCGCCACCCTCGCATAATAGTGGGCATCAGTTGACAGGACTTTGGGATCATGAAGCTCAATCCAGTGATTGCTCCCCGAGTTGAGCAGATGGTCTGCAATCGCCGACTTCGTTGACTGGTTGTTTTTAACTGCAGCTATGTGTTCTTTGACCCGCTCAGCAATGGTACGTTTTGTTTGGCCAATGTATGCGCTACCACAACTGCAGTTGATTTTATATACCCCTGGGGTCTGGTATGGGATGACATCTTTCGGTGTGCGTAGGAGCCTAGCTACCTTATGTAAAGGCGTGAAGACGGTCTTTATAGATAACTTTTTTAACATGGTCCCTATTTTATCTGTGACTCCTTTAACATATGGTAAAAACGCCGGCTGTCTGTTCACCTCAAGATGTCTTTCCTTTCGCGTGCGTGGTCTAATCAGTTTTTTATCAGTGTATCCGTTCTTTTTTAGTATCTCCTGAATATGTTGTAATTCACCATTAAGGTGTTCAGGGTCACATAGATCGTAGGCTCTGTTCGCCAACGAGGTTTTGACGGCCTCTAGGTGTCTAGGATGATGGTGCGATGTGGCGTGAAGATATCTATCGGTATGAGTGGGTTTTCTGTACACAGTATGTGCCAAAGATCTGTCTGCCTTTACCTTGATCTTTAAATCCATAAAAGCAAGCGATCGGTCTGATTCCATTTCAAATGTGAATTTAATTTTCGGATGTATGGAATTTAGATGTGCAAGATATTGTTCTGTTTCCTGTTTTCCGCCTCGAATTATACAAAAGATGTCGTCCACGTATCTTTTCCACAGTGAAACAATAGGCGGACCAGTTGACAGTGCTTTCGATTCAACGTCCTCCATCCATATATTAGCAATGACCGGTGCTACAGGGGAGCCCATAGCTACGCCATCTATCTGCAGATAAAAATCACCGCGATATATGAAATAGTTGCCATCGATGCAGCTTTCTAACAGAACAATAATCTCTTCAGACATTCCGCTTGCTCTTATCTTCTCTCTGACGACATTGAGACACTCCTTCACAGGAATACTGGTGAACAAAGAGTCGACATCGAAACTCACCATTATTTCGTCCTCTTCCAATTTTTTGTTTTTTATGATGTCCACAAGGTGACGAGAGTCTTTCAAAAACGATGAAGATTTACCCACCAACTGTTTGAGAACACAGCCTAAATGTTTGGCCAAGTCATAAGTTGGAGAGTTGACCTGACTAACGATAGGCCTGAGGGGTATGTCACTTTTGTGGATCTTGGGGAGACCATAAAGCTTGGGTGGTTGTACTGTCTTAGGCATACTGAGTTTCTTGTATATATCCTCTGTAAAGAAGTCTCGGTGGTCATTTATTAAGGATCTGATGCGGCGAGTCACTCTGGCTGTGGGATTATATTTAACTAACTTGTACGTGTCAGTATCTGTCAACATATTCCGTATCTTATTCTCATAATCATCCGAGTTCATCACTACGGTAGCATTTCCTTTATCCGCCTTAAGGACGAGAATGTCGTTATTGGCCCTTAATTTCTTTATAGCTAACCGTTGATCCATCGAGATGTTACTTTTAGGTAATTTACTTCTGCGCAACACTACTGCAATGTCTTGCCGCAATGTTTCTGCATCTCTAGAGGGAACTTTATTTTTTAAAATTGTCTCCTCAATATTACTTATAATGTTCTCATACGGAATTCGTGTTGGCGTAAGTGTGAAATTCAGGCCTTTTTCCAAAATATTTTGTGTTGATGTGTCAATCAACATATTTGACAAATTCACAACAGTGTTTGTCATTGGTTGACTGTCCTCAGCATCTTGTTTGATCTTGTTCACTAATTTTTGGAATTTGCAATCATGTGATTCGGAACAAAATTCGTAAGTACGACAAGCTTGCTGATATGTAATCCGATCACAAAGATCAAAATCGTGGCGCGATAAAACTTTTCCACACTCATAATGTAACTCGCACAGATCACTTTGCACACTGTTTAAACTGTAACGGGTATTTCGAATTAACTGTCTCAGCAAACGAAAACTTGCTTCCCTTAGAATTCTTTCCGATCCTTTTATATCGCGTCGCGATTTTATACACACACAAGTAGGTAATAGATTTCGATCTCGACATTTTATCAAGAACACCAAAGATGTTTCCACACGCGCGCGTTTTTTACGAAGGAATTCTAAGCGTTTTATTTTATATGCAATCTCCTGCCCGTAGCGGTTTGCAATAGTAGATTTTAAACTTTCGCGATTCATACTTATTAATATACGAAGATACGGGTCACATCGCGACAAAATCGAGTTACCTTTTTATAAGGTTCGACGTTTCGGCAGAGTTGCATCCGCCATGGTCACGAACTGACTGGAGGGCCGCGGCGTCTTCGTTCCCGAGAACTACAGTCATTATTTTCACCAACTACCCTCGCTTGAACCGCACAATCCACATAAGGTCTCTTGCACACCACACTGATATTATCCGCACGCGATATAGCTTGCAACGACTTCTTCCGCGAGTTGTATTTATGAATCACTGGATCCCAAGTCGTTGACAATCTGAAGCCCTCTTCTCTATTGAACGTATTATGCTTACGAATTTCAATGGCTTCACGCGCCACCCTCGCATAATAGTGGGCATCAGTTGACAGGACTTTGGGATCATGAAGCTCAATCCAGTGATTGCTCCCCGAGTTGAGCAGATGGTCTGCAATCGCCGACTTCGTTGACTGGTTGTTTTTAACTGCAGCTATGTGTTCTTTGACCCGCTCAGCAATGGTACGTTTTGTTTGGCCAATGTATGCGCTACCACAACTGCAGTTGATTTTATATACCCCTGGGGTCTGGTATGGGATGACATCTTTCGGTGTGCGTAGGAGCCTAGCTACCTTATGTAAAGGCGTGAAGACGGTCTTTATAGATAACTTTTTTAACATGGTCCCTATTTTATCTGTGACTCCTTTAACATATGGTAAAAACGCCGGCTGTCTGTTCACCTCAAGATGTCTTTCCTTTCGCGTGCGTGGTCTAATCAGTTTTTTATCAGTGTATCCGTTCTTTTTTAGTATCTCCTGAATATGTTGTAATTCACCATTAAGGTGTTCAGGGTCACATAGATCGTAGGCTCTGTTCGCCAACGAGGTTTTGACGGCCTCTAGGTGTCTAGGATGATGGTGCGATGTGGCGTGAAGATATCTATCGGTATGAGTGGGTTTTCTGTACACAGTATGTGCCAAAGATCTGTCTGCCTTTACCTTGATCTTTAAATCCATAACTGATTAGATTACGATTAGACCACGCACGCGAAAGGAAAGACATCTTGAGGTGAACAGACAGCCGGCGTTTTTACCATATGTTAAAGGAGTCACAGATAAAATAGGGACCATGTTAAAAAAGTTATCTATAAAGACCGTCTTCACGCCTTTACATAAGGTAGCTAGGCTCCTACGCACACCGAAAGATGTCATCCCATACCAGACCCCAGGGGTATATAAAATCAACTGCAGTTGTGGTAGCGCATACATTGGCCAAACAAAACGTACCATTGCTGAGCGGGTCAAAGAACACATAGCTGCAGTTAAAAACAACCAGTCAACGAAGTCGGCGATTGCAGACCATCTGCTCAACTCGGGGAGCAATCACTGGATTGAGCTTCATGATCCCAAAGTCCTGTCAACTGATGCCCACTATTATGCGAGGGTGGCGCGTGAAGCCATTGAAATTCGTAAGCATAATACGTTCAATAGAGAAGAGGGCTTCAGATTGTCAACGACTTGGGATCCAGTGATTCATAAATACAACTCGCGGAAGAAGTCGTTGCAAGCTATATCGCGTGCGGATAATATCAGTGTGGTGTGCAAGAGACCTTATGTGGATTGTGCGGTTCAAGCGAGGGTAGTTGGTGAAAATAATGACTGTAGTTCTCGGGAACGAAGACGCCGCGGCCCTCCAGTCAGTTCGTGACCATGGCGGATGCAACTCTGCCGAAACGTCGAACCTTATAAAAAGGTAACTCGATTTTGTCGCGATGTGACCCGTATCTTCGTATATTAATGTAGCCTATATGTTATTATGATGTATAGTCCATATAACTGTAAAGTTCCATCCAAATCCGTCTGATAGTTTTTTCGTGAAAGAGTAACAAACATTCATCCATACTCACAAACTTTCGTATTTATAATATTAGTAGAATAGGATTTATCTAGTATTAGAATTGGTAAAATGGGCCATTAGTTACATAGATTGGGAAGTTTACATTTATATGAAAAAGCGGATAATATACAGATGTGCGATAAAGAAAAAAATATAAATTACTGTACGGTCATACGGATTCGTTAAGCCAAGTAATATCTTAATTAACTTGAAGCATCATTATTGTCTTCAGACGAGAACAATCTTGCAATTACAAAGTAAAATAATTAAGTGCGTCGTTTCAAAAAACAAATACATTTTCAAACTTACATGAATCACTGTTATTTAATTTTTTATTAATCATCATTGTCCTGCACTTATCCCACTATAAATGGGGTCGGCACAACATGTTTTAAGCATGTTATTACATGATTTGGCTAGTTATTGTACGACCGGCCGTTTGCCTGGGTTGGTCTTTTCTACTCAGCCGGATACTACACGGCGAGTCAACTAACCTTAGTCGCGTTTTACGATACCACGGTAAGAAGTGAAGGTGGTCTATTCTACTGAGCCAGATACCACAATCACTATATATTTCATATATTTAATAGAAGTAGACGTGACTTTTCGGAAATCCATAGTACAAAAGTAAAAATGATTTATTTAGCCCCGCAATTTTGTCGTGGAGCCTATTTTCTGATGATGCTTCAGTTACGGGACGAAACGATCGTTGAGATTGTCGTAGTGAATGTGTGTAGTGTGTTGGTGCTGGTGTTGCTTAACACGTTCGGTACGAATTTTGCTTCCTATACTTGGCATACATATTCTGAACAAACGCCGATTATATCAAAAGATTCTAAAATTATTTTATTTTTTTATAATTTAGCCTCGCGTTGCTGTGGCTCAAACTGCTTTCATTGCTTATAATGTGCCGTAAACGAGTTAAAGATGCATATCTTTGATCGCAAAATTATACGGTGTAAATGATCATATAAATAAATCTAATTAACTAGTACTTTTGAATCGTCATTTCTACTGTTCGGAAAATTGCCTCTACCGAGATAGCTAGAATGAAACTCTGCGGTTTCCTTTTGAAAATATGATTCTTATAACTAGTTACATTTTCTCATTGCTATTTCGTACAAGGTCAAAGAGTACGTGTAATCATTTCCACTCATTCCCGCACGTAACTCCTATTTCTACATCCTTTTGAATTTCCTTGATATCGCAGGTGATACCAATAGGACTAGTAGGGAATAGTACAAATTATCCACTTAGAGCACAATTAAAAGGTACTTGGACTTTTGCCCCTATATTATTTTATCTCGTCATATCACCATTGTATTATGTAATTGCTTTTATCCGGTGCATTATTTCTATGAATACCTATTTCGCAACTACATCATCTATCTATGCTTATTATAAAACAAAGTGCCAAAAAGCAGTCTGTCTGTATGTAATCGATTTTCTCAAAATCGGATTCCACTTAACGGATTTTTGTACGGTTTCACAAAAAGATAGTGCAATACTTCCGGATGGTTTAAGTAAATAGTACATATCGATATTATGTAAATTGTGTTGAAGAGATCGCGCAGTTGTTAAAAAACTTGCTTGCTGGGAGCTTTAGTCGCGAGCTCTGCATAAACCAGCACAGACACGCTAAAGTAATGTAGTAAAGAATTATAGATCTATAAAAATACTACAAAAAAGTCCGCGATAGCATGTCTCTATCTCTCACGGTTAACTCACAATACTACTTTATGTTCAAAATTTCGAAAATTTCGTAAATCATTAAATTGTCTGGCCCGTTGGCGCAGTGGGTAGTGACCCTGCCTCCAGCTCCGCGGGTCGCGGGTTCGATTCCCGCTGAGGACCAAGATTTTCTATAAATAATTTGTTGGTTCTTCGAGCCTGGGTGTGTATTAGTATCTGTATTTAAGCATGTATTTAAAATTATATATGTAGTATATCTACCAGTTGTCCGTCACCCATAACACAAGTATTAAGTTACTTACTATGGGGACGGACGACCGTGTGTGTAAGTGACCCATATATTTATTATTATTATTATACGATTAAATTCACTTGGACGAAGCCGTTGTAGGCACTAGTTGCTACTAAAGATTATACGTAAAGGCCGATTTAAATCAGACGAGCGCTCAATCTATTCTCACTCTATCAAATTCGGTCACTGTAAACGGACATAGAGCATTCCTTAATTGATCTTTCTGCATTTCTGCAAAGTTCAAATTCAGTGCAAATCCAAAATATTCTTTATTCAAGTAATATTTTTTACTGCTGGTTCGGAAAGCTGTTCCTACTGAGAAGAGCCAGCAAAACTCGCAAGTTGCTCTTTACAAAATAATACTTATGACTACATTTAGTCATTACTATATTGTACAGTGTCGAACAGTAGCTATATCCTCGCATTCTTATCATCTATGTAATTCTCAACAGTTTAGTTGGTTTTCTATAACAGTTTTTTTTAAACTGCTGTAATGGTAAAGCTAAAATTCAAAGATTCTATAGAACAGGTGACTTCAACCTGGGTTCTGCGAAACCTTGACGGGGGTTTTCTGAAACGTTGACAGGGGTTTCCTAATTAAAACGCATATACGTTAATGTATAAAAAGAACTTTCTCTCGAACAAGTTCATGATTTAATATATAATTTGCAATAGTCCTAGAATGTATTTTAATAAATAAAATAAAAATTTATTCGCTACCTTAGGTACAACTATATTTATTGCCGTATTGAAATTTTTGTATTAAAATTGAATAAATATTTGAGTAGGAAAAAGTTTGACAAACTGTATACTTTATGGGGTAGGGAATGGTCCCAAGAATGCTGGCAGCGTTTCCGCGTTGAATCACTAAGCTGATTCTTTACGCGAGAAAAGAGTCAGCCCTCTTGTCACCGATGGCGATTTACCGATGTGTTGTATGGATAAAAAATCTTTTGCACTTTGACTTCATGGCCCTAGAGTCTCAACTGCAAACGGCTGAAATATATAACTCTCGATGAGAGATGCATACTTGCTGGTTTCGGCCATTTCTGACGCAGCTCTAAGTCTCGATGCCGTTTCCTTGATATGGAACGAGGCTCAACGCATCAAGGATGTATCGACGCGTGTTGTGTCCCACATTAGGGCCCGTCCCTGTTTCCAAGGGATATTATATAATTTTGAATATAAATAGCGTATTTTGATTTTGAATTTGTATTTGAATTATTATAGAAGTAATTACCCACATAAAAACAATTTCGAATCAGTCTTTTCCTTATTAACAGCATGCCTACACTGGCATAATAAAGGCAATTCAAACGTACCAGGCACTAGATTTTAAATGGCGAAGAATTTCCAAGGTGAGATCATGGTTTATCTTGGGGAATCAGCCTCTCAGTCTGTATTAAATATGGTTTAAAATACAGTTGAACCTCATATATATTTTTTCCAATATATATATATATTAATTTAGTTATTATCAGAAATAACAATATATTTAAAACTAGCACTTAATAAAAATTTAAAAACAATAACTAAATAAATAATAACGAAAAAAAAAATATATACACATATATTTACACTAAATCGAAACGATCGATTCCGTTGCAATGGAGCAAGGTAGCTTCCCAATACTGACACGTATAACATACAGGATAGATATCCCGTTTTTTCTTCGGGAAAATGAAAGAATATAAAATATAATTGAAAGTATTTAGACATCAAAGATCACGTCGACGAAGTCGCGTATATCACTAGTCTTTTTATATGAAAGGGAAAGTATGTATATTCGTTATAGACTTAAATGCAATTAATTTTATTTATTTATTTATTTCCGAAAAAGTTGGTTATATATAAATTTCTTAACTAAACTTAAGTGAAACACTAATCATACAAGACTATACTAAATACATAAAAGAGGAGAGAAAAAAAAGAATTAATTATTATTAATCCAACTAAAATAAAACCTGTGCCGTGGATATTGACGGTTACGAGTATATAAACAACTATATAAACTTTTTACTAAATACGTGTACTAAATTCGTGGAAGTAAGAACGAGATGTGCGTGCATCGATGCTTATGTACGCGCTAGTGTATGTATGTATTGGGTGTGTGTGTTTTGTGTGTATGTTCTGTGAAGGCGTTGTGTGTAGGTGTGTGAACGTATTGTGTGTATGTATGAGGAGAGGGCCGTGGAAATGAGAAAGTATGAATGATGTGCTGCAGATGGCTTATTCCAGAATAGTAAGTAAGCTTTCCGTATCTTCGTATGATTTATTCAATCGTAACTATAATTAAATTATAACTATACATTTTTATCGAAGTTTTCAGTATTTCAAGTATACCCAGCGGATAAAACTATAAATTTTGCTACCGATCAGAGCATTTCTAAAAATTTTTATTTAACTTGCTGTGTATGAAGGTAAAATCTTGCGAGTTAAATTTGACCTGCTTCCCGGCGTCTAATTGGGCTGAAATTTTACATACTGGCCCGGTGCTAGTGGCAATTTACGATGGCATGTTTATGATAAACGTGACCTGATGCTGCTGTCAGAATTAGCTCCAGACGAAGGAACTTCTCAACTGATCAACAGTAGGAAGAAGAAATATAGTTAAAAGCTTTTTTAAAAACTATTTTTTAACTTTACTTGTTTGTAGTGTGATTGACAATTCTTTAAGTTAAGCGGCGAAATTGGCTAGGTATGCTACTCGATTGTAAATTTAGTTTATAACATGCAAATGTTATTTTTGTATACATAAAAAACCAGATGATGTCATAATTCTATCTCGTAAAAGATATGTTTTTATATTTTACGAGGAAGTTAGCAGTGAGTGAAACACACTAGTCTTAGGTTATTTTTCCCGTAAAATATAAACAATAAATCTATTAAAAGACTTTACGTGACAAAAGGTCGTGTTGTTTCTTTTTGCTTGCGGACCAGCCTTGACCGTAATGTAAATAAAAACTACATTGTTAGTTGGAAACGAAATGTCTAAATAGTTTTCGCAGCACAATAACTAAAGAATACTAATATATTAGGCATGTTGACTGGGACGTTGCCGCAAGAGGCAGTGACCCTGCCTTTAGTGCCGCGAGTCGCTGCTTCGATTCCCGCCGACAGCTAACATTTTCTTAAATAAAATTAGGTATTGAAGAGATGTGGAATAATATTTGCCGACATGTAAAAAATAGAGAAGAAGAATATTATATTTCGATATTTCAATAATTTATACAATTAGGCGTTACTTTGCGGAGATCCATAATACAAAAGTAATAATAAAATTATTTTCCTATAATTTGCAATACAGTAAATAGAAAATATATATAGTGTTATATGTATAGTGGACTATCCGTTTTTTCATACCCGATACATGTAGGATTCGTAAAAACACATGCACAAACCTCCACCACTTCCACCACAATACACAAGCACTACACACGTTCACTATCACAAACTCAACAATCGTTTCGCCCCGCAACCGAAGCATCATCAGGAGATAGACTCCACGACGGCTTTGCGATTTTGTCGTAATAATTTTATCATTACTTTCGATATTTCATTTAATTCCTTTAGTATTGACAGAATAATATGTTCAATAAAGATGTATTTACTTTTAAAATTTTTTTTATTATAAACTAGGTATGCCTGAAGCTGGGACATCAGTGTCTCATAAAGTTTTACCCGCGTAAATACCTTCTTTTTATTCTGAGTCAAACTGTTGCGGGGTTATTTTATAATGGGTAAGGATAAATGAACATAAAAGTAGTTTTTGTGAGTCAACCATAACAGATAGAGACATGCTGTCGTTGACTTTTTTACAGTATTTTTATAAATCCACAATTCTCTAGTACATTAATTTAGCGTATCTCTCTTGGTTTACGCGGCAAGGGTCGGCGGCAAAGTTTTTGCTTTACGTACATTTAAAAATATGAGGATAGGTGCTTTTCTAATAAATTGTTAATATTTAAAAGGCACCTTTATAAATAGTCACAAAAATCGATTGTTAATAATAGATTTTATCGATATCTGTTAATGGATTTAAAAAAAACGATTTATTTTTATAAGAGAACAATCGATTATTTTCACTCTAAGTCCATATCATATCCATATCCCTAATTACGATGTCACGGTGGTGATTTGTAAAAATACCGCTGTAGATGTAGCAACTATTAAGCTCAACCATTCCCCCATTACTCATAAAATGACTAGAATAATGACAAACATTAAAAACCATGTGAAATAATGACAATCACAAATAAGGGAAACCCCTTAAAATACGTATTTTATGTAAAGCCTATTTCGCACATTTCGCTTTTATTTTCATACTAATTGTAACCTTGACTTTTTTCACGTCACCATGTCTAAAAATACTCTCAATCACTATTTGTATGTTATTTCCGAAGGGAATACTGATTTTTCCGTATATATTAGGCATATTGTTGTGGGCAAGGTGGAAGCAAAAAAGACCAAGAAAAAAAGACCAAATATGTATCCTCATTGGTCGACAGACCAATCAACGGGCCAGACAATATAGTATATATAAAAATAATATATAAAAAAGTAATATTAAAATATTTTGCTATAATTTATTTAAATTTTATTATAACTTTTGTATTATGGATCTCCGCAAAGTAACGCCTAATTCTAAAAAATTAAAATAAAAAAAATAAATGGTTGTTTGTTTTTACGTCTCTTATAGACTCTGAAACGGCTGGATCGATTAAAACTAATTTTCCAGAATATCTTTAGATTGATCCAGCTGATGTTCTCATAAAGTTTGGTGGCGGTCGTATTTTTTTAACTGCTGAGTTCTGTTTCGAGGGGAATTCGAATACAGACTGCGTCACAGCAACGCATGGCTGGACAGCTAGTGGTGAATAAGTACCAAATTATATACACTCAACCTAAACCAATAGACATATTGCAACCGCCCTGAGGGACGCTGAATGCTGGACTAAAAAATAAAAATGGCCACCTAATTAACGGGCAAGTAAATGTCTTCAATTCCGTTTTGCTGCATATATGGAGGGGAGGGCAAAGTTGGGGGTTAAACTATTTAAGACTGGACATGGACTATCGTAATGCGCTGCGCCAGCGCATTACGATTTTGTCGTGGAGGCTATATCTTCCTGAAGATGAATCGGTTTTGGGGCGAAGCGAACGTGAAGATTTTGGTGGTGGTTGTGTGCATTGTTGGTAGTGGAAGCGTCTTGGGATGCGTGACTTGTCCTGCATGTTGATGTAAGATACGTGAATTTTGCCTGTTTCATATACTTAGCACTACATACATTCGCTTAAGACACGTGGATAATAGAAAAGTAGTTCCTTTACCCCTCGTTCGCACGAGAGGATTTTTATCGTGCGTTAAAATTACGTCGAAATGAAACAAATGGGTATCCAGGTATATGTTCACACGACAGCGTATTTATATCGCGACGTATTTTTATCGTGCAGTGTTCTATTTTAGTCGTTAGGGCGAGGGCGTTAATATACTATAGGAATATTCTTATAACGCCTATTGCGGAATTTTAAAGCGACGTATTTTTTACGCTCGTCCGTACGAGGCGTTATAGTTTCTGTAATATGGAATTCCGTAAGTAACGCCTGCTTCTAAAAATCAATATTTATCTAATAAATCATTTGAAAAAGTGGAAAAAGTACAAAGGACTTTTAGGGACACGACCTTTAGTAACGAAGAAAAGAAGATATTAGGCAAGTTTAGGCTTCACAACGTTCCAAACTTCATCAATTACACTAGGAGAGTATAACAAACAGACATACAGATGAACGGATTTATGTGAGGAAACCTTCATATCTAAGAATTAGACAATCAGCCTGGATAAACGTGGTGGGCGTCAGCTTCGAATTCTAAAATGAAAATTTGGTAAAATTTAGTCTTTTGTTCCGGGCTAATATTTTATCAAAAATCTTGTATGCAACACATCTATCCTATTTGACCGGTTTTACCAAAGAACGTCAGTAACGCAGTGGCACAATAAGGTGGCATATTTTATTAGTTAGTTTTGCTTATTTAGTCCACAATTCATTTTTACGAACGCCATAAAATATTTACTGTGTCACGACACAAATTATCGATTCAGTAATATTGTAAAATGTACAGATTTTTTTTCTTCAACCGATGGACGTCCACTGCTGGACAAAGGTCTCTTTAAATGGTCTCTACACCACTCGATCTTATGCAGCTTTGAACCAGCCTCTCCAGTCCACCTTGCGGGGGTTGTTCCGGAGTTACGTTTTAAAAAATATATATAAAATATTCAATTCATTCAAAAACATGCAAAATTTGAAATAAACTAAACGTTATTGATGCACAAGGAGGCTAACCGTTTAACTCGGACCTCGCTTGTAGCCTACAAGAGCGCGGAGGTAGGACGAGAATAGGGACTGTGGTAGATGTGGGTGGTCACCTGTTGTATATCACGCTACGGGCGCTCGTCGCTTCCAACTACGTCAATCCCCATCTCTCTTACTACCTCCACGCCCTTGTATCCCGCAGGCCAGGTTAGAGTTAAACGGTTATAAAAAGATTCATAAGAAGGACTCATAAGAAACAGAATGTAAATTTTTTAAACTTTTGTATAGAACCGGAAAACTATTTCTTGTATTTCATATTTATTATTCAAATTTATCATTTGAATAAATCTGGGGATTAAATAGGGAATAACTTAACGGCAACTAACATTTAAATGTCAGTAAAACATCATGTAATCATTAATAAAGCTATTTTTTAAAACGGCATGCCGTTTTGGTAGAGATTATGCCTTATATAAAATAATATTGTATAGATATAATTAATCAAGTGTCCTAATATTGATGCAATTTAACTAATAAAATATATTAAACTTATATCGTGAGTTTAATAGTCTATGTATAGAAAACTGTTTTGCACAACGTTTTTTATACCCGGTTAGCTCAAATATTTTTGGGGGTTTTAGTTAGGTGCTCATTTTTATATAGTTATCATCTATACTTATTCCCAAACAGCTGTCTGTTTGTATGTAATCGATTTTCTCAAAATCTACTGAATGGATTTTGGTACGGTTCTCATCACAAAATAGTACAGTGTATAGTATAGTGGTAAATAGTACATTTTGGTATTATGTAAATGGGTATAATAAAACACACTTAAATAGGGGGAAATAATAAAATACTATACTGACTATACGGAAAAATTACACATTGTCAGCTTTAAAAAAAATTCGCAGCATTCATAAAATAATAGGCGTCCATAATGTTGTTTAAGTTATAAAAAGAACAATAGATATCGTCACAAGCACGATCGCAGTCAGCAAATGGCTATTAATAAAATATACAACGCAAATAGTTATACATATATAATATAATTGTTATAATTAATGCCATTATACTTTACCTTGTTAACGCTTCCCGTTCACGCTTGGCTGCCGAGTCGGCAAATATACACCACCTAAAATTTACTAATAGAAATATACATAATATGTATATTATGCATTTTGTCTTAAAAATTCGCACAGCAAGTTATTATTTAGCCAATACATTTGCATATGCTTGATTCATAATCTAATAATGCAAACGAGTATTAATAATAATGCAAACAAGTATTACACGTGAAAAAATAGGAAATATTTTCTTCTTTTTTAATCGTCTGCTATTCTTAAGTCTATGTTAATATTGTCTATGCGTTTCCTAAAAAAAAAAATGATTTCGTAATAATCGTTTCATCAAATGAATAACAAATGTTACTTAATAAGTATTTTTTTTTAAATAATATTTTTACTAGTGATTTATAGAAGCAGGCGTTAGTTTGCGGAATTCCATATTACAAGCAATAGAACAGAACTAACTACTTTGCTATAATCCGCACGGGTTAAGTGAATGCATGCAAAGCCAATGTGTATGAAGCAGGCAAAATCTACGCACCTTATACATGCAGGACCAGTCACCACATGCACCCCAAGGCGCAATTCACCAGCAACAACGCACACAAAAGCAACACACACACCCACCACCACAATCTCGACGATCGTTTCGACCGACTGGCCGAAGTTTTACGGTTCGATTCCGGGAACATATGGCTGCGTTTAGGAATAATAAACCACAAAATTCTAATTTTGCAAAACATTTGCTAGAAAGCGGTCATAAAGTGCCTAATGACCATTCATTTCATATTCTCCACACTTGTGATAAGGGACTCCGACTCAATACGTTAGAGCACCTTGAGATAATAAAAAATAACAATGGTCACTTAATTAACGAGCAAGTAAATGTATCTAATTCCGTTTTGCTACATGTGTTCGGAGGGGAGGGTCTTGGTGGGGGTTAACTATTTAAGACTGCTTGTATGGGTAGCGCGGCGCAGTACGATTTTTGTCGTGGAGCCTATCCTCCTGATGATGCTTCGGTTTCGGGGCGAAACGATCGTCGAGATTGTGGTGGTGGGTGTGTGTGCTGCTTTTGTGTTCGTTGTTGCTGGTGAATTGCGCCTTGGGGTGCATGTGGTGGCTGGTCCTGCATGTATAAGGTGCGTAGATTTTGCCTGCTTCATACACATCGGCTTTGCATGCATTCACTTAACCCGTGCGGATTATAGTAAAGTAGTTAGTTCTGTTCTATTGATTTTTACTAGTATTTTTTTTATTTCAAATGGTTTTTAAAATTTTTCTTCTCGCTTTCGAAGAAGTATCGACATAATTTTTGGAGTTGAAATAATTAATATAATTGACAGCTCCGCTATTTGAAATCTGGATTAAGACGGCGGCGTAAATCACCTCTCCATAGGTTAAGGTGCCAAAATGTGAATATGTCAAAAAAAACAGCATCTAATGAAAATATTTTACAAAATTAAATTTTCATGTTTTGATACTAAAGCATAAATATTTATTAAATAAAAGAAACATTTCACTTAAGAAATTATTTTGAGTGATACTAAACCAGTCTACAGAAAGTTTTAAATTAAATGTGAGAGATATGCATATTACAAAATTGACGATTATTTGAATGATAAAAATGCTCCAGGCATTTTTATCATTCAAATAAATATAATTTGAAAATCCTTTCAGCTTTATACGAGACTGCGATTCAATAATGTAAAATTTAAAATGTTTAAAAGATTGACCGCCGAGTTTCTTGCTGGTTCTTCTCGGTAAGAGCAACATTCCGAACCAGTTGTAGCTTCATTAATCATATTGATCCTTGACGATTCAAAAGTGCTCGAAAGCGCTTACTGGAATAACTTGACTTGATTTGATTTGTAATTCTAATAAAATGTTTGTCATTCCTGAATCATGTGGATTTCTTTGATTACATTTAGTTAAGTACCCAAACCTATATAATTTGTGTAAATAAGAATACACATAATTATATAACGATTGGCGATGTATATAATAGACAAAGTAGGAACCGACATAAGCTTGCGTTGTTTTGTTGTTCCTTGTTCCTGCTTTGCGCCTTGCAAAAGTACATAAGTCGTTTGTGGGTTTGGGTATAAGATTCTATAATAAAATTCCGCAATCTACTATAACTTTTCCATTACAGCAGTTTAAAAACACTATTAAAAAAGGCTAATACAGAAAGCCTACTATAAACGTCTAAACGTACCATAGACCATAGATTTATAATACTCCAAAAATTCAAATTCAAATTCACAATATTCTTTATCCAAGTAAACTTGTACACAAGTGCTTTTAAATCGTCAACATCTGCTGCTGGTTCAAAAAGCTGTTCCTACCGTGAAGAACCAGCAAAAAACTCGGCGGTTGCCCTTTTCAAAGAACAATTCTTATTACTAGTTACATATAGTTATTAAAATCTTGTACAGGGTAGAAGAGTAGCTATATCAACGCATTCTTATCGTCTAAGTAATCCTCAATAGTATAGCAGACTTTCTGTATTAGTCTTTTGACAAAAATTAAATTGCTAAAAATCTACTGTTCACATTAGATTTTTGTCTATTTTTGTCTTTTGAGAAGCCAATGTAACAATATCTGCTTCCTTGAAATTCTCTCGCAGGGAATCGCGCGAATTTAAATTGTAAATGCCACGTATGACTCTTTTTTGTTATACTAATTTTTTTTTCCCAATGTCCGCGCATTTACCCCATAAAAATATTCCGTAAGACATAATGTTATGGAAGTAAGCAAAATAAAAAAGTTTTACTGTTTCAACGTCTGTAAACCGTCTTATCTCTCGGAGAGCGTACTTTGCTTGTTAATGGAATTCGCACCATAATAATATAAAAGTAATGAAAATATTATTTTGCGGTAATATGCGATAAAAGAAAATATATCGCAAGCTAAATATTAAAGAGATCTAATTCGAAGACTTAATTGAATTAGATACAGTTTAATTTTTATTTCAAGGCTGTCTATGACATTACTCTACGAACTATTAAAACGACTAGTATTTTCTTGCTCTTCAAGTTACGGGTTTTAACCCACGAGTTCCGTAGGCTCTAAGTTACGCTTTATTGCAATTTGCCACAAATAAACTTTTTGGAATTCAATACTTTAATACTAAGAGTGGGTTATGTAATGCTAAATGTAGAGTGTACTATCCGTTCTCATACCTGATAAATGCATTTGTTAAAACGCATCGTTCGAACGTAAAAATATTTGCAATTTTGTTATTTTGGCGATGCTTCAGTTACGGGACAAAACAATTGTTGAGATTGTGGTAGTGAATATGTGCAGTGCTTGTATATCGTGTAAGGTTATTGGTGGTGCATCCTGATGATGCTTCGGTTACATAGCGAAACAATAGTTACTGTCGTAGGGAATGTGTGTAGTGTGCTGTTGTTGGTAATGTCTTGTGAACGTGCGATAACTAAACGTGCATGTATAAGGTATGAGAACGGATTGTGCTAATTAGCATTACTAGTACATAGATTTGCTGAACAAACGCGCATTATAGCAAAATAATTATATTATTACTTTAGAAATGAAGTTGGTGAAAGTTGTGTTAATATGATGAAACCTTTACTTAGGTTGCATTATTACATATAAGGTTTTTATAAAAATGTTGATATGATTTTTTTAAGGAAAACATCAAACACTTAGAAGCGAGGCTGGGTTAACTGGCACCAATTGTTATTAAAGGGATTTAAGGACGTTAAAAAATCGAGATCACTCAGTATATCTAAGTACCCGCATATTTCGCTACCACAAAAACTCCGTTTCGTGTTTCGGTTACGAAATCCTAAACCGAAACAAGTTATGCAACGCAATAGAAATGTTTTTTTGCGCCTCTAAACATTTATAATGATAATTTTAATCGTTGAAACGAAACTACTATATATTAACTTACTATATAAACAATAAATTTAATTTAGTATAGTATATAATTGAATACCGCAGTGTGGTATCCGACTGAGTAGGATATACCACCCTCATTTCTTACCGGGATGTCGTAAAAGGCGCCTTAGGTAAGTTGAACCACCATGTGGTATCCGGTTGAGTAGAATAGACCACCCTCTTTCTTACCGAGGGGTCGTAAAATAATTTGTTAAATTTTAAATACGGCTTTGTACTCTAATAATATAATATACAATATTATTTAAATTTTATCTAATAATGTATATATAGTAATGTTAATATCAAGTATATAAATTGCAAGATTCAATTATTTAAAATACTGCTATTATTATAGGCTAATCGTGCCGTGTGGTATCCGGCTGCATAGAATAGACCACCCTCATTTCTTACCGAGGTGTCGTAAAAGGCGACTAAGGAAAGTTGACGTCAGGCAGGCGGCCGGTCGTAAAATACGTGGCCAAATCATGTAACAACATGTTTGCAACATGTTGTGCCGACCCCACTTAGAGTGGGATAAGGGCAGGAGAATGATGAATGATGATATTATTATAGGCTAATCGTTTAACTCAGTCCCCGCTATGGTGCTACTTACGCACCCTTGTACCCCGCACTTGACTTCTTTGCAACGCTATCAATTTTATTACGAACTGTCGAATTCTATGGAAATCATTTTATTGAAATTTTCAAATCAAATTAAATATGTTTACTTCTTTGAAATTTAAATAAAAGAAACAAGAAACCATTTAATTTATTTATTACAACGGCAACAATTAAAAGAAAACTACCGCAAAAAGATAGTTTATTCATTTATTGGTTCATCAGTTTTTGTTGGCCGTGATATCTTCTATTTTTAGAAAGTGCTTGTAGATCATTATTACTTTCATGCGAAGTGATTGTTCCGGGTATTTATTTGCTTTGTTCATTGAATCACAGCTTCAATGCCAATCTCAAAAATCTACAGCATAATATAAAAAGTTTTGAAATGCGATTTATATACGATCTAATACTAATAACAGCTTTTTCCTATTTCAACAGTATTTCATTATAAGTGCTTATGCCGTGTGGTATCCGGTTGAGTAGAATATACCATAGTAAAATACCTAGCCCAGCGATGCTGTGATAGCCCAGCGATGCTGTGATAGCCCAGCGGTGAGACCGTGCGACTCTTTCGAGGGGAACACAAGTTCAAACCCGGGCAGGCACCAATGAGTTTTTCTATTAAAACTCATGTGTCTAATTGATAATTGCAATTTATCACACGCTTTTCGGTGAAGGAAAACATCGTGAGGAAACCTGCATATCTCTAGAGAATTCTCTAGGGATATGTGTAATCTATCAATCCGCATTGGAGCAGCGTGGTAGGTCTTAGCTCCAATCCTTCTCTCCAATAACGGAGAGAGGAGGCCTTAGCCCAGCAGTGGGCATAGTAACAGGCTGTTACAAAAAATACCTAGCCAAATCATGTGACAACATGTTTAAAACATGTTGTGTGACCCCATTTAGTGACGGCAGGAGAATGATGATTTCATTTAAAGTTCTTAAAAAAATTTTGTATAACCGGAAAAAATAATAATAAACTAAAATTATTGTGTTTGTGTGTATGCAGTGAGTGTGGTTGTGTGTGTGTATAGGCTCAAAAATAAATTCAAAATATTCTTTATTCAAGTAAATTTGTAAACAAGTGCTTTTGATTCGTCAACTCTACTTCTAATTTGGAAAGCTGTCCCTACCGAGGAGAGCCAGGGAGAGACTCGGTGGTTGTTCTTTTCAAAATATAACTATAATAATTAGTTACATTTACACATTACTGTCTTCTACTGGGTCGTGCTGTTCGGCCTACCAACTCTTATTGCGACTCATTTGAAGACGTAAACTAAATTTTATTGCTTTTTCATACCATGACGTCTTAAAGACGCACACTTTAAGTCGTTGACGAATGAGCGTTCGGAATGCGTCCTAAAACATGTAAGTAAAAGAGACAGAGTTATCTATAGTTCATTTATATGAACTATAGATAACTCTGTTATCCTTTTCAAACACACTTCATGGTACGAAAAGAAAGCGGTTCGGTTCAGGAACTGACTTTGAATTGATTCGTTATCTAAAAGTTCATGGTAGGCCGACAGTAGCTATATTCATGCATTCTTATCGTCTATATAATCCTCAACGGTATAATATGCTTTCTGTATCAGCCAGCCTCTTTACAATGATTGCTTAAGCTGCGATCATGGCAAAGTCAAAACTAATTGCGGAATATCGTTACATTTATACCCAAACCCAGAAACGACTTGCGTACTTTTACAAGGCGCAAAGCAGGGGCGCAAGCTTATGTCGGTTCATACTTTATTTTTTCTTTTATAATTCTGTATCTTATCTTACTAATATTATCTTACTAATCTTATCTTATCTTACTAATATTATAAATGCCAAAGTTTGTGAGTATGGATGGATGTTTGTTACTCTTTCACAAAAAATCTATTTGACGAATTTGGATGAAACTTTACAGTTATATAGGTAATACATCGGAATAACATATAGACTACAATTTGTAATGATTTTATGTAATATAACGATACATGTCAATATAGTCGAAAAAATCTGGCCTCTGAGAGCTATCTCGGCGTACGCTGCCTAAACCATTGGTGTTACACAAAGATGATGTACCGTAGTATTGTTTGTCTTGAATAGTTCTAAATAAAAGTCCGCGACAGGATAGATCTAAATTTTAAGTGCAAGCCACTATGACAAAAATTGTGAATCATAAATTTAATTAAATTAGTTACTGTGGCAAACCAAATTCCATGCGAGCGAAGCCGCGGGCAAAAACTAGTATTTTTATATACAAAAATTATGTTACTGAAAATATACTGTTGAACTAAATGTAAGAATACCTATTACTTTAAACGACTCTTGCTGGGAATCACGCGGACTTAAATTGTAAATGCCACGCATGGCTTTTTAAGTAGAGTATTATTATTAAGAGTTGATGAAATGAAATGAAATGAAATGAAATATACATTACACCACCTATCCATTAGTGAAGCAAAATCGATGAGAAGACAAATCAAGCATACAGTAGTGTGCTGGGACATATTTCTGAAAACTTATGTATTGCATTGGAAACGCCTTTAGAATGAATTAATTTGTTTTGATGAAAAAATAAATATTGGCGATAGGTCTAAAGTAATAGCATGACGATTTTTCCTTTTTTGTATTAATTAATTAAAGTTCGCTAAGTATTCAAATATTTTTTCGCAAAATAAATTTTATATTTTGCGTTATTGGCTTTTTAAAATCTTTATTACGTTACACTTATTATTAACAACCAAATTTGGAAAAACCAAATAGACGCCCGTATTAGAACCATTTTTGCGACGAGGACAAATTTAGGTTCAAATCTATGACAGAGTTCACGTGATTTCCTGAAGATGGCATAGATACTGAAAATACGTAAAAACAAATACGAATTTTATCGAAAAAATGACTGTTTTTAATGGTTTAAACGACTAAAACTTGAACAGACACAACAGTGGGAGGCTAAAGAAGTTATGTGTAATATAATTCTGGCGTAAAATGCCACGTTTGAGGTCGTATTTTATTTTTTTTTGCAATTATTGCCAACCCGCGCTATCGAAGTTTTTTCATGTGAGTAGTATATATTGCCCGACGACTTCATTATAGGTGGGAGGTCCGTTTATCCATTGGAAGGTGGGTTAAGGTTTGACCGTTTACTTAGCCCATCAGTTAACTGTGAGTTAGTTGTGAAAAGAGCCCCATAACGTAACTCCGCCCCACAACTGGATAAAATTTGACTTCCTTTTTGTTTTTTTTTTATTCATTCTAAAGTTATAAATGCGATATTATGTGTTTGTCATTTATGTTTTCACAACTTACTTATAAATTTAAACTAAATAAATAAATATATGGGACACTTACACAAACGTTCGTCTGTCCCCAAAGTAGCTTAATACTTATATTATGGGTGACAGAAAACTGATAAATATACATAAATAATTTAAAATAAATAACTACAGAAGCTATAATATAATTATTTCGATATAATCCGTGTTAGTTAAGAGAATGTATGTAATAAATATTTTTAACAATTTAATTTTTGTACATAAGAATATACATAATTATAAAAAGATTGGCGATGTATATAAAAGACAAAGTAGGAAACGACATAAGCTTCCGGTTCCTGATTTTGTTTTTTATTTTGTTTCAGTTTTTTAAAATAAATATATGGGTGACGGACAACTGGTAAATATATAATACATATATGCATAGTTTTAAATACATACTTAAATACAAGTACACACCCCCGGCTCGAAGAAACAACAAATTGTTTATAGAAAATGTTGGCCCTCGGCGGGAATCGAACCCGCGACCCGCGCAGCTGAATGCAAGGTCACTACCCATTGCGCCAACTGGCCAGTAGTTATATACGCGGCTAACACATATAGAATAATAATTTCGGTTTTTGGTTTAGCATCATTTTAACATAGGGGTAAAGTTATTTAATATAGTATAGATAACATAGTAATGGTATATATATTTTTTGTGTGTTTTACTATTTTGACGCTCCATATCTGAACGTAATAAAAAACAAAGTATGTGATCGATTTTCTCTAAATGTGCTGAACGGTTTTTTGTATGGTTTTTACTAAAAGTTAGTGCAACTCCTCCGAATTGTTTAGGTCAGGAGTGAGCAACCTTTTTAATCAACGGGCTAATTTAAATTTTACATTTTTTGGCGGGCCGCACACTTATTAGTAATCCACAAACCTTATTTTAAAAAAATATTAGAATAAAAAAGTAAAGATTTTAGTTTACTATGTAATATAAATTTTAATATAATTATTTTTCTAACAATATATTAATGGAAGAAAGTTTATAAAATAAGTTCAATTTTAAAAAATCCTTGGTATATGTGATTAAAGGGCCGCAAGTGGATCGCGAGCCGCATGTTGCTCATCTCTGGTTTAATAAATAGTACATACGGTTTAATGTAATACGAGTCGAAGAGGTCCCTACTATGCTTAAATTAGTAAATATATTTTATATATTTAAGCCTAGTAGGGTATTCCATACCAAACCGACCACTTTTGAAACCGACCTTTTTGGATATGGTTTTCTGGTTTGGTATATTTTTAACTCAGAATATAATTTTATAGCTTTCATTTCCATGCAGACGAAAACGCACATATAGCCAAATATAATATACAAAAGAATCATTGCATATATAGTTTTTAGCAGGTTTACTAAAATATGTGTGAAAGAAAAATAATTTATCGAGGCCATTTGTGCGCATTCAAATTAAAACATATACTAAATAAATTATTTTTTTATTAAATTAACCTAAAACAAACAAACCGTGGTTGTTATCCGTATTAAAGGTTAAGAATCTCAGTATTTGTAGCTAACAGTCCCGACAGTATTCGAACCATTTTAGCGACGAGGTCAAATTTGAGGTTCAAATCTATAACAGAGTTCACGTGGTGTCCTGAAGATGGAACTGGTACTGGAAATATGTAAAAAATGAAGCAATTTTTAACGAAAAATGTATGTTTTAATTGGTTTAAACGCATACAATTTTGGACAAACATGACTGTGATAGACTAAAGAAATTATGTCTAATATAATTCTGGTCAATAATGCCATATTTGAGGTCGTTTTTTTTTTTTTTGGCAATTATTACTAACCCGCGCTATCGGAGTTTTTTCACCGAAGAGATATATATTCCCCGACGACTTCAATATACTCGGGAAGTCCGTTTATCCATTGGAAGTGGGCCAAGGTTTGATTGTTTACTTGGCCCATCTGTTATATGTGAGTTACTGTTGAGATTAAAACCCTCAAGACGTATCTCCGCCCCACAAATGGATACAATTTGACTTCCCTTTTTTTGTTATTATTTAAGCTAATACCGTAGAACCTCGATAGCTTAAAGAAATGTCTCGACTAACTCTATAACATAAAATATCTGCCAATACTAGTTATCTCGAATGTGCAAAAAATAATTATCATTTGAATTTATTATTTGCACATATTTTCCTATTGTTTTTTGTAAATCCCATTACATTGTACTTGCGGCGTACATGGTATCTTTGCATTATTTATTTATCGTTGATCACACACAGCAAACCGACGTTTGCTGTGTGATAAAATAAGCTATAATTAGTTATACTATCATTTATTATATGAAATGTGTGTCTTATTAACCTCCCTCCCGCTATCACTATGACACAAACCCTTGATAAGTTAAAAAATTGCACTTCTATTGTTTCACTAATTTACTATTAATCTAAACCGTCCTCAAAAATTCTACTATCTTTTAATATAAACCGTACAAAAAGCCGTTCAGTTTGATCTTGAGAAAATCAATCATGCACAGTCAGCTTTTGTGGACTTATAAATACGATAGTATATCTATTGTCTGTTAAGTTTTAAGTGTTAACCTGTTCGAAAATTATTAGTAAAATATCATGATTGTAGCTTATATACTGGCCTAAAATATATGACAAAATTCCGTATTTTCTTTTGTATATATTTGTGTCTATGTTTTACTATTTTGACATAAAAAAATAAGAAAAAACCCATTGCATGTATATTTTTTGGGAGTTTAATGGAAAAAAAAATTGTAGGACAGAAAAATACAATTTACTTTTATTAAATACAAAAAAAAAAAATCTCAATTATAGAAATATATCGCGGGTTCGATACCCGGGACCATCTGTACCGATTTCAAGTTAATACAAAGACAAAAATAAATAATCTAAATTATAGAAATTACGGGTTCGATTCTCGCCGAGTTTCAACATTTTCTAAAAACAATTTATTAGCCCTTCGAACCGGGGTTTATATTTATATTTAACAATGTTTCTAACATTATATATGTCCTAGCCGACCCGCAATCGTTTTTTTACCATATAAATTGTTTACAGGGAATTCCTAATGTAAATTATTTAAAAAAAAACAATAAATTTGTCCTAAAAAAAAATGTGAGGGATCGAGAATCGCCGTTTCGGAGGTGTAGTAACTAAGATTGTGTAAGGAGTAGAATAGATACCTACTCCCAACTTATTACAATGCTAAATGATTGCTAATACTATGTTGATATAAACTAATATAAATGCCGGGGTGCGCGTTGCTCGTAGACTTTTCTTCGAACTTACTGTATGCTGTTAGCCGTAACGGCTACTACAGCTTCACCGGGCGGGACGGGCGAGCGTAGAAGCATAGTCGAGGTTGCGAAATGCAGAGTAGAGCGCAGAAGCTCTACTCTGCGTCCGGGAACGTCAGCTTGTAGAAAGATGCAAAACAATTATTTAGGACACGCGTCCCTATTTATACTACTATGTGTAAGTTGCTAATGCAAAATTATTTGGTGCATTAGCCTGTTATATATAAGATACTAGCTGTGCCAACAACAACTTAGCCCGCGTGGAATTCACTGATTTACAAAACTTTTCCGGAACTTTCGAAATTTGGAACATAAAAATAGTTATTCTGATTTAACCGTAAGAGATAGAGACATGGTCTTGGGGACTTTTATGTAGTATTTTTATAGATCTACAATTCTCTAGTGAATTACTTTAGCGTATCTCTGCTGGATTACGCAGCGCACGCGACTAAAGCTCCCAGCAAGCAAGTTTTTTAACAACTGCTCGTTCTCTTGACCACAATATACATAATACCGATATGTACTATTTACTTAAATCATCCGACAATATTGCACTATCTTTCGGTGAAAACCGTACAAAACTACGTTCAGTAGAATTTGAGAAAATCGATTACATACCGACAGACAGCTTTTTGGGACTTTGTTTTATAATAAGTATAGATATACCGTTAGTCTGTCACCCATAACACAAGTAAGTTACTTTGGAGATGAACGACCGTGTGTGTAATTGTACCATATATTATTTATTTTTTATTTTTATAAAGTTTAATAATAATAAAAATTGTTAAAACAATTACTAAAAAAATAAATAAACCAAACCACATTGGTTGTGATTCGTCTTAAAGAGTAACAGATAGTTACTCTTTACTTGAACAACTTTATAGAATTGGCCTTTACTTTACAGAATTTCTTGTCTACAGCACGGACCGTATTCGAACCATTTTCACGACGAGGACAAATTTAGGTTCAAATCTATGACAGAGTTCACGTGATTTCCTGAAGATGGCATAGATACTGAAAATACGTAAAAAAAAATACGAATTTTATCGAAAAAATGACTGTTTTTAATGGTTTAAACGACTAAAACTTGAACAGACACAACAGTGGGAGGCTAAAGAAATTATGTGTAATATAATTCCGGCGAAAAATGCTATATTTGAAGTCGTTTTTTGATTTTTTTTGCAATTATTGCTATCCCGCGCTAACGAAGTTTTTTCATCTGAGAGATACATATAGTCCGACAGCTCCAAACTAAGTGAGGGGTCCGTTTATCCATTGGAAGGTGGGCCAAGGTTTAGCTGTTTACTTGCCCCATCAAGTACCTGTGAGTTACTGTTGTGACTTGGACCCTCACGACGTTTCTCCACCCCACAATTGGATAAAATTTGACCCCTCTTTTGCTAATTTATAGAATAAACCCTTACTTTGGTTAGATCCATAATATAAAATTAATAATAGAATGATTTTGATTATTTTATTATTTTGTTACTTATATCGCGGATTATAGCGAAATAATTTTTATTATTTCTCTCTTTTTTGTTTTTATGATCCATTCTAACGTTATAAATACCCGCAGTGTGGTATCCGGCTATGTAGAATAGACCACCCTCATTTCTTACCGAGGTGTCGTAAAAGGCGACTAAGGTAAGTCGACCCGCCGTGTGGTATCCGGCTACGTAGAATAGACCACCCTCACTTCTTACCGAGGGGTCGTAAAATACGACTAAGGTAAGTTGACGTCAGGCAGGCGGCCGGTCGTAAAATACATAACAGAATCATGTGACACCATGTTTGTAACATGTTGTGCCGACCCCACATAGAGTGGGATAAGGGCAGGAGGATGATGATCTAATGTTATAAATACGATCATTGAAATTTTACGATATTGATTCTTAAATGCCGGAATAAGAAATTGCTGAAAAAACATATCATTAAATATTTTTTATATTGTCAATATTTTGATACTTGTTTCATAAATAATTTTTGTAATATGGAATCTAATTTTTATCAAAAGCTTTTATTTTTTATAAGCTTTTATTATAAATTGGCGCGTATGTATATGAAGGTGGAATCTTGCAAGTTAAATTTGACCGACTTCCCGGTGTCTGATTGAGCTGAAATTTTACATACTGCTTCAGTCCCAATGACAATGCATGTTTATAATAAGCATGACCTGATGCCAGAATTGGCTCCAGGCGAGGGATTTCTCTAGCCGTTTCTAGCCTCTCTTTCTCTTCTTTGTTGGAATACTACAGAAATTAATAATTTTTGATTTATAAATGTAGTCAATTGAATATCTATTCTTAAAATTTAGATATTTGTATGATGAAGCGGAAATTTTTGCCGTCATGTTACAATTGATTTACAAACCAACAGACGCTCGAAAAATTCTGTTTTATAATATATAGATTATATGTATACTTATTATAAAACAAAGTCCCAAAAAGCTGTCTGTCTGTATGTAATCGATTTTCTCAAAATCTCCTGAACGGATTTTTGTGCGGTTTTCAGCAAAAATATAATGCAATACTGGAAGTATTGCACTATATTTTTAGATATTGATATTGATTGCAATACTGGAAGTATTGCACTATATAGTTTAGGTAAATAGAAAATATCGGTATTATGTAAATTGTGTTGAAGAGATCGCGCAGTTGTTGAAAAAGTTGCTTGCTGGGAGCTTTAGTCGCGTGAGCTGCATAAACCAGCAGAGATACGCTAAAGTAATGGTACTAGAGATTTGTAGATTGATAAAACTGCTACAAAAAAGTCTAAGATAGCATGTCTCTATCTCTTATGCTTAACTCACAATAACTACTTTTATGATTAAAATTTGAATTTTAGAAAAAAACTGTGGCACGCTGATATGCACGCGGGCTAAGCCGCTGGCACACCTAGTAGTATATATAATATACTAAAGTTCTTAACGGATCGACTGGAGAGATTTATAAGATGTTATGGTAATATATGGAAATGTTTATTAAATCAGGAATCAAAATGAATTCTAACAAGTATATCAACGATACAGAGAAAATGTTTTGTAACGTTTACTTTATTTAATTAATATTACTTTAACGAATATTTTTTTACTCATACACTATATTCATATACTTGCATGATATTTTTATTTCCAACAAAAATGTACAAGTTATGTTTATCTTAAATTACTTATACGCTTGCATGTTCTCATAAAATCAGACTTAATAGAATCTCACATCAATAAAGACAACAAGAGATGTTTATGGAGGTATTTTTTTATATTTTTGTAATTATCTTCTTTTGTTTTTTAAGTTGACGTCAGGCAGGCGGCCGGTCGTAAAATACGTAGCCAAATTATGTGACAACATGTTTGTAACATGTTGTGCCAACCCCACTTAGAGTGGGATAAGGGCAGGAGGATGATGATGATAATTATATAATAAATACAATAAAAAGTATTATTTGTAGATCTTAGACGCCGACCACTGGCTTCTGACAAAAATTGAAAGCGTTCACGTAAATATTTTTGAGTACAAGAATTGAAAAGTAAATGAAAAAGTAGTGACAAGATATGATAGTTCTTAGATTTTGGTTCGGCTTAAAGTACATTCCATAAGAGATAGAAGGGTTATCAGAAATGCTCAGGCGATTCTCTTTGTCCTCGCAGGCCTTAATGCCTGGATTTTTAGGCTTCTTATTAGCCTAGGTAGGTAATTATGCTTTATTCAAGTAAACTTGTTAACAAGTGCTTTTGAATCGTCAACATCTATGCTGTTTCGGAAAGCTGTTCCTACCGAGAAGAACCAGCAAGAAACTCGGCGGTTGCTCTTTTCAAAGAATAATTCTTGTTACTAGTTACATATAGTTATTGATGTCTTGTACAGGGTCGAAGAGTAGCTATATCCACGCATTCTTATCGTCTAAGTAATCCCCAATATTATAGTAGGCTTTCTGTATTAGCCTTTTTTAATGGTGTTTATAAACTGTTGTTATGGTGAAGTTAAAGTAGATTGCGGAATTTTTTAATAGAATCTTATAACCAAACCCACAAACGAATTATGTACTATTGCAAGACGTAACGCAGGAACCGCAAGTTTATTTTGTCTATTGTATACCAATCTTTTTATAATTATTTATATTCTCGCCACCCCGAGGGGTGGTGGGTGCGGGCCTCGAGGCGTACCTCCTTGCCCAGGCTGGTCTTCACAGGCCTATGGGCCTAGGTAACCCAGGTAACCTGACGGATGCCTTCTTCGGGGGGGGGGGGGGGTCTGGAAGTGGTAACTCCCAGACCGCGTTAAGTACGGTGGTTGCGTATCGTCCAGGCTGTTCCCTAATGCCCGTCGCGTCATCCTATTCATCGCCATCTCTGTCCGCTGACATCACATAAGGATGCAAATAATAACATGATTTCCTTCACTGATTCTAGGTGGCGTAGGTGGTTGTAGCTTTATCTAACCAGGACAAAGTAAACCCAAAGGATTCAGTGGCTATATTCCTATCAGCGATTACAGGTGGCGTTCTTATGTACAATTGCGTAAGTCTATTTAGACAAAAAAATCCTAGAAAATAGTATATTATATATCTATTTCTAATTTATATATCACTTAGAATACATATTGGTCATAATTGTTGTTTTTATTCGTTATATTTGAAAGCAAAATTGATTTTATTAAAAGAGGAAAGCTAGAACGGGATATTTCACTTTCACAATTTCAGAAGTATGGCAAAATAATAAAGTAAACAAACATATGTATATGTTTTTTTCATTTTTATGAAAGTGAGTATATTACAGAAATGTTCATGTGAAATTTAATCATTTCTTAATTCGAATTCCAACCAACCGATGGACTCAGTGAAGCGCGTAACTGTAAAAAAATGGTAAATTTTTGTATTTCGTCATGTTTAATACGATGAATATATAATAGTATGGAACGCACTAAATAAAGTGTGTTTAACATGATTCTTTCATAAAAACATAAATTAAACATCGCTTTCTATTCTTTTTCAGGTAAAAACGTAAATCGCGCTATCGAAGTTTTTTTCACTGAGCGATATATATACTCGGTGTATCCCAGTAAATTTCAGGAGTTGAGTCAGCTAATAGAACAGTGACGGGGGTAACATAAATGTCACATAATGTGGTTCACGGATATTAGTTACCTAACGTGGACTCCTTACTAAAAGTAATATCTAATATAAGCGGTTCAACTTCTTTTGCATTTTTTTTTCAATATATTATTTACCTAAAAAGCCTTTAAAGAAACAAGTTATAACAATAGGAACATGAGTTCTATCCAAACAAATACAGTTAAACCTCAATAAGTTAAAAAACAAATAATATCAAGTTTTAATTTTTTTTTTATTAAAGAGACACACACACCGCCGTCCATCCCTAAAGTAAGTAACTCACTACTTGTGTTATGAACGGATAACAGGTAAATTTATACATATAAAATTTTAAATACATACTTAAATACAAATATAGACCCAGGCTCGAAGAACCAACAAATTGTTTATAGAAAATGTTGTCCCTTGGTGATAATCAAACCCGCGACCAGCGAAGTTGAAGGCAGGGTCACTAAACAACAACGCCAACGGGCCAGTCGACTTATCAAGGGTTTATGTAATGTATTGTGAATTAATAGTTGTTTACCTGCAGGAAGTAAGTTAAGAAGTAAGTAACTTAAATAAAATATATACATGCTATACAGAAATTAAAATTGAAATTGTAAAACAGTAAACCAGCCGAGGTTTGTGCACGTGTTTTTGCGTATCCTGCATGTATTAGGTATAAAACCGGATAGCCTTACATTTGGCATTATATATATTTTACTATGAACTTTACCGCGAATTATAGAAAAATAATTTTATTCTTACTTTCGTATTATGGATCACCGTAAAGTAACGTCTAATTCCTATCAATAATAACAAAACGATGTTTTCTGAACAGTGATAAAAAATTAATAAATAATCCAAAATTGCACTTAATTCGTCAATAAACGATTATTTTTTGGTTATGCACATTCCATTCGAAATTACTTAAATTGGTAGATACAAAAGTAATAATAAAATTATTTTGCTATAATCCGCGATAAAGCAAAAGAGGAATAAATATAATGCTAAATGTAGAGTGGACTATTCGTTTTCATATCTGACACATGTAGCATTCGTAAAAACACATCCACAAACCTCCACCACCACCGCCACAATACACAAGCACTACACACGTACACTATCACAAACTCAACATTCGTTTTGAAGCATCATCAGGAGATAGACTCCACCATGTCACTATATACATTTTCTATTTACTTTATCGCAGACTATAGCAAAATAATTTCATTATTATTTTTGTAATATGGATCTCCGCAGAGTAACACCGAATTATATCATCATTCTCCGGCCCTTATCCCACTCTAAGTGGGGCCGGCACAACATGTTACAAATATGGTGTCACATGATTTGGCTACGTATTTCACGACCGGCCGCCTGCCTGACTTCAACTTACCCTAGGTAATCCCTAGGTAAGAAAGGGGGTGGTCTATTCTACTCAGCCGGATACCACACGGTGGGTCGACTTACTTTAGTCGCCTCTTACGACACTTCGGCAAGAAATGAGGGTGGTCTATTCTATTCAGCCAGATACCACACGGCACTAACGCCTAATTCTATAAATTATTTAAATTGGTAGATAGTTTAAGCAGTAGAGTGCGTTGAAATATGTCGTTTACCTATTGAGGACATGGCAATTAATAATTTAAGTTACAGAGGTTGTGCTTTAGACCTTTTTTTTAATTACAGAGGTTTTTATGTTATCGAGACTTGACTTATCCTCGCCGTGTGATATCCGGCTGAGTAGAATAGACCACCCTCATTTCTTACCGAGGTGTCGTAAAAGGCGACTAAGGTAAGTTGACCCACCGTGTGGTATCCGGTTGAGTAGAATAGACCACCCTCTTTCTTACCGAGGGGTCGTAAAATACGACTAAGGTAAGTTGACGTCAGGCAGGCGGCCGGTGGTAAAATACGTAGCCAAATCATGTGACAACATGTTTTTAGCATGTTGTGCCGACCCCACTTAGAGTGGGATAAGGGCAGGAGGATGATGATGAGACTTGAGTTATCCGAATACAAATAAATTTTTTATTCGAATTGGCCTTTAAAAACACTTTTAAATCGTCAAATTACAACAAAGCGTGGCTTTGTTGTAACTGGTTCCGAAAGGTGCTCTAACCGAGAAGAACCAGCAGGAAATTCGAAGATCATTCTTTTAAAAAACAAAACATTACAAAATTATATTTTGAATTGTTCCCAAATCAAAAATTATAAATAAAATACAATCTAGTGCGTCGCAAGGTATTATAAATGCAAAATGTTTGTATGTATCAGAATAAATGATTATTATTATTATTATTTACTTAAATTACATCTCAGGTTAAACCTGGTAAAAATAAATATTTGTGGGTATAATACACCGAATAAATACTTAAGTTTGGTTGGTGATAGTACATATAATCTCATGGTAATTCCAAGAATTTTTTGTAATATCATAAATGTATTTTTGGGGAGCTTCAAAACGCAAATATTATGTGTGGGTACAACTCCGGTGGTTGAAATTAGGGACGTTACAGAGCTCCGACTTCGGTTCCGAAAGGTCGGAGCTTCCGATTGAATTCGCATCTCCGACTCCGATCTGGTCTCACCTGGTTAGACGCGCTTAAGTATTCAATTATTTAAATCGTGGTGGTCATATTGTCTAAGTACAGTTTACGGGTCAATTTTTTAAATTAATAATGAAGGAGTCGAAAGTAGAATCCTCCGACTCCGACTCCGATTCCGACTTCGGCTCCGATAATTCAAATATGAAATCTCCGATTCCGGTAAACCCACGTCCGTCACATCCCTAGTTGAAATAATTATTGGGACTATTGTAACTGCATTCATGTTCGACACTCTTTTTATTTGTTCCTATAGTTCTGTGTATCTTCTATTTTTTTATTATTATAATTTATTTCTCTTAATCCTAACTTTTTACATTTTATTATTATTATTTTTAAATTATTATTATTATGTCTGTCTGTTACGTATTCACGGCCATTCGGCTGATGCACTTTTAATGAAATGTTGTACGTTCGAAGCTTACACATCTGTACAGGAAAAATATATCTTGCAAATAGGAAAAAAACAATATAACGATACAATGGAGAATAATTAAACTCTAAAGTCAATGCAGGAAAATTGCGGTTGGCCGTTGAATTATAAATCTATTTCGCTTAAGTTCATCAATAAGTCATACGAAATTCTGTGGTGTGTAAATGCGCGGATATTGAAAAAAAAATTACACTACGCTGCTCTAATGTGGACTGGTAGCTAATTATTACATTATTTATAACATATAAAATTATTTTTCCAAAGTAATGCCTCGTACGCACGGGCGTAAAAAAATCGACGCGTTAATACTCTGTAATGGGCGTTATAAGGAGTTTCGTATGGTATATTCGGCTTAACGCCATATGCCCTAACGACTAAAATGGAACACTGCTCGATAAAAATACGTCGCGACTTAAAAGCGCTGTCGTTTGAACAGATATCTGCAGGCCTACCATGAACTCTTATTTCGACTCAATTGAAGACCGCATTCGTACCATGAAGTGTGGATTGCATTGGGGTCGTAATGTTTGAAAAGGACAACGTTATATTACCTATAGATATATCTCTATATATAGAGAGATATATCTCTATATAGATATCTCTGTCTCTTTTACTCACATGTTCTTAGGACGCATTCCGAACGCTCATTCGTCAACGACTTAAAGTGTGCGTCTTTAAGACGTGATGGCATGAAAAAGCAAAACAATTTCGTATACGTCTTCAATTGAGTCGCAATAAGAGTTCATGGTAGGCCTGCTGGATATCCATTTGTTTCATTTCGACGTATTTTTGACGCACGGTAAAAAACCTCTCGGGTAATAAAGGCTGTCCCGTAATGTTTCCATCATATAAAAAAGCACACGTAAATGATAAATACCAAATAAGCATACGATATGAGTAGCATATGAGTTTGAAAACTCTTTGTTGTGATTTGAAGAGGATAAAAAAAAAGTAAAAAGCAGTCTGATTATTATCTCGCAGATGGATAAAGACCACCTCTATAATTCAGAATGGACCTTCAACCTGTTAATTTGAAAAACTGCTCATATAACTGCTGGATTGGAATGTTTCCAGAATACCCAGGAGTATACAGGAGTATGGAGGAATGTATTTTTTCCTCACACGCATTGTGAGGAAAAATACTCTGGATGAAACGCATGATTAGAGATAAATTGATAAATATCTTTGATAATATTCGGTCTAGGTTTAGAATTAGCATAAGCTAAGTAGTATTCCTGTTTCACGTCACACTTTATTCATATATAAGGAGAAGGCACATTTTACTATCACAATATTTTATTTCTCGTTTGCTAATCTTTTTTAAGAGACCTGTGTGTGAGTAGAGGAGGGTAAGCGTAAGTATGGCGAACAACTCCTCAGATACAAAGATGTCCAGAAGCGTCATACAAAAGATGCAATATTGAGTCCTCTCAATGTAAGAGTTTGGTAGCACAGCGGTATGGATGACGTAGGCTCTTGAAAAGGCGAATCCGCGATTTGGCGGAAGAGCGTAAATCTGAGCTCGAAGCCAATAGCAATGAGCTTACCCGCTACCATTTACTATAACTATCAGCGGCAAGCTCACGTACCGACATTGCGCACGGGAGTTTGCTAAGATTGTCATATCGACTAGGAGCTATGACCGAAATCGGTCGGACCGTTCATCATCATTCATCATTTATTTGCTACATTCTTAATTGTTATTTCATTGTATGATGTGAATGAGCGATGATTTGATTTATAAATTCCAAACAATGGAATTCAAACTTTAGCACCAATCATTTTCTATACTAATATTAAATTCTTTACTATCATCCAACTCAGATGTACAGCGTTTGGGAAGCTACGCGAGATCTTTTCGTTCAAAATACCTGAGTGCCGGAAAATTAAAGTCTTCGAACAGTGCGTATTACCAGTGATAATCTACAGATTTGAATCCAGGTCGCTGACTATGGACCTCATAAGAAAGCTTAGAGTCACTCAGCGGGCGATGGAGCGAGCTATGCTTGGGGTATCTCAGAAATTAGGAGATCCGTAGAAGAACAAAATTCACCGACTTAGCTTAGCGTGTCGGAAAGCTGAAATGGCGATGGATTGGGCACATATTACGGAAAATTGATGAGCATTGAGGTATTAAGGTGTTGGAATGGCAACCATATACCGGAAAACGCAGCATTCGTAGACCCTTTACGAGGTCGATTGATGAACTCAATAAGATTGCAAGGAGTCACGGGATCCAAACGGCGTGGTGTGGAACAAGACTGTCACACAAGAGAGAGTCCGTCGGTTGTAGAAAAAGGTATTAGCATAGCACAGGCAGATCTACACACTTTTATTTACTTTACTAACCGCTCCGGGGATCCCAGCGGAGATGAATAGGGCAAGCGTGTCCGGCCACGGCAGAAGCTTGTATTGCTCCCACCATCGTTTGACCACCAAGCTGACGTAGAATCCAAGCACGAAGGACATTGGTATGGACTCGCTCTGCGCTCCGAAGTACTGTCGTACTCTCTCGAATATTCTGCAAAGAGATATTGTCTTAGTATGGTTGGGAATTGAGTTCCGTCGTGAGCACGATCCATGCAACTGGGTCGAAATATCGGCGAATCAAAAACAAATTACCGTGGTATGTACCCGAAAGTAATAATTTATAATTATGGTTGGGAATGTTTCACACAAAAATTCTATGTACACAAGATCTTATCATACATTTCAAGTTTATATCAAATAACAGAAACTATAATACTACTTTGCTATAATCCGCGTATGTTAAGCGAATGTATAGTACCCGGCATTAAATAATGTACATGTGCGCGAACATTTCTAGAATATTCGCGCACAGTTTGTTAATGTTTGCTTGACTGAGTCGACCAGAGTAAACATTAGTACCGCACACTGTGCATTCACAAAGTTCGCGTTTCATAAATGTTGCGATATGGCATTACAATTTTGTCGTGGAGCCTATCCTCCTGCTTTAGTTTCGGAGCGAAACGATCGTAGAGATGTAAAATATAAATCTTAGAACTAGAAGTGCACCTATATCCACACATCCTTATCATCTAAGTAATCTTCAACAGTAAGGCTTTCTGTATCAGCCTCTTTTTGTGGTTTAAAACTGCTGATGGCATGGCTAAAATTGATTTCGGAATTTTGTTATAGAATCTTATACCCGTACCCACAAACCATTTACGTACTTTTGCTAGGCGCAAAGTAGGAGTCGCAAGCTTATGTCGGTTCCTACTTTGTCTTTTATATACATCACCTATCGTTTTATAATTCTTTATATTAATAATATGTTTTATAATTCTTTATATTTAAATTCTTTATAATATGGTTTATGTATAAGTATATTTCTAACACTTAGTTAAACCTTTCTGTAAGCTACTCTAGTATGGTATGATTTCTAGATATTAATATTTGGTTGAAATCTGCAAATTATCACATTTTTATTTTCATTATATTTTAAGATATGCCATCAGCTATTATAACTATACATAATAACACATTCTGTTACAAACATATGGACAGACATATTTGCGATGACTAATTACAGGTACGTATAGCATTTAAAATAGGTCTCTATATCTATCTAAACTTATTATAAAACAAAGTCCCAAAAAGCTGTCTGTCTGTATGTAATCGATTTTCTCAAAATCTACCGAACGGATCTTTGTACGGTTTTCACCAAAAGATAGTGAAATACTTTCGGATGGTGTAGGTAAATAGTACATATCGGTATTATGTAAATTGTGGTAAAGAGATCGAGCAGTTGTTAAAAAACTTGCTTGCTGGGAGCTTTGGTCGCGTGCGCTGCTTAAACCAGCAAAGATATACTAAAGTAATGTACTAGAGAATTGTAGATCCATAAAAATACTACAAAAAAGTCCCAAGAGCAGGTTGGTCTATTCTACTCAGCCGGATACCACACGGCGGGATAACTTACCGTATTCGCCTTTTACACCTCGGTAAGAAATGAGGTTGATCTATTCTACTCAGTCGGATACCACACGGCGGGTCGACTTACCTTAGTCACCTTTAACGACACCTCGGTAAGAAATGTGGCTGGTCTATTCTACACAGCCGGATACCACACGGCGATGCTAGCTTATATATCATTTAACGTAAATTCTATTTGGATAATCAATACCAATATGGTTACTGGAAGTAAAAAATATTTTGGTATCCGTGATAATTGGAGGTCAAGCAACTACTGGGAAACTGGTTATGCGTTCGTTCTGACCTTTTTTATGTCGGATATGGACAGTGATGGTGATTTTAACTACTGCGCCTGATCGTCACCACTATGGGTGGTAACCGATTTCAATGTCATACCCATGTGACCTCCATGTACGTACAGTTTAAAAAAAATAAACGAAGTTGTCAAAAAAATTAAAGTTAAAATTAACTTTTTATTGATATTTAAACCTACACATCTCTGAAGGATTCCCGATATGTGCCATCTATTTGATCTGATATTTTTTTTTACCGATTGATGATTTGATTTTACAACAGGAAAAACAGACATCGTAAGGAGATTCTCCGCTTTACGCTAAAACAGAAAACCTATACTATACTGTTGAGTATTACTTAGATGATAAGAATGTGTGGATATAGCTATTCTTCCAACCTGCACAAGACAGCAATGACTAAACTAGTAATAAGAATTTTATGTTGCTGCTCGGTATCTATACTTATTATAAAACAAGGTCCCAAAAAGCTGTCTGTCTGTATGTAATCGATTTTCTGAAAATCTACAGTACAGATTTTTGTACGGTATTCACCAAAACACAGTGAAATACCGGATGGTTTACGTAAATAGTACATATCGGTATTATGTAAATTGTGTTGAAGAGATCGAGCAGTCGTTAAAAAACTTGCTTGCTGCGAAGTTTAGTCGCGTGCGCTGCGTAAACCAGCAGAGATACAATAAAATAAAGTACTGGGGAATTGTAGATCTAGAAAAATACCACAAAAAAGTCCGGGACAGTATGTCTCTATCTCTTATGGTTAAATCACAATAACTATTTTTGTGACTTTTGTGATGTCCACGCCGGCGAAGCCGCATGCATAGCTAGTATCGTATAAAAAATTAATATATTTTAATTACATTAGTTTATAATGGTTTACAGTCTCTAGTATAGTATTTAGTTTTTAGGTCAAGGTTATGTGTATTAAATTATATGGAATTATGTGTTAGGCTATGGTCATCGATCTCTATAAACCGTGTATCTTTTTTAAAAACGTAAAATTATACCTGTGGCTAAAACACTACTGAATGTGAGTGTGTAGGTCACTAAAATGTATCTAAAATGAAAATTAATGTCTTATGGTCGGTACCACCCAATGAAAATTTTGAAATTTCTATATCCCTCAGTCATCACACCACGCATGAACGGATGCAACATTCGCTAATTCTTTTTTTGTTGCATTGATTAATGTTAGAAGAACGTTCTTATGAATGAAATTTCTTAAGTTTAGTGAAACATCACAAAATTAAAAAAAACCTACTTATTCGGGCAGCCAGTCGATAATGAAGATGCATCATAGTATATGAAAAACGAGGTACCAGTTTTCTGACGTCGGTCGGCCGTGACTTCTTGCCAGCCTTCCGACGTCGCAATGACTAATCAAAGTCATACATTAGCCCTCCACTACGCGTCGCCCTAAGCCGTGGTCCGGCCTCACAGGAGATACCCTTAGGACGACGTTCCCCGACGCTAGTAGAGCTTCTGCGCTCTACTCTCTGCATTTCGCAACCTCGACGATGCTTCAGCGCTCGTCCGTCCCGCCCGGTCATGCTGTAAAAGCCGTTAGGGCTAACAGCATACAGTCAGTTCGAAAAAAAAGACAAAGTTTCTCACCATGCAATGAGAACTGTGTTATTATTTTTATAAAACGTCGCGAATAGAAAGGATGACCATCGTCCTCTTGACCTTATCCCGCTCTAACTGGGGTCGGCCCAACATGTTGCAAACATGTTGTCACATGATTTGGCAACGTATTTTACGGCCGGCCGCCTGCCTGACGTCAACTTACATTAGTCGTATATTACGATCCCTCGGTAAGAAAGAGGATGGTCTATTCTAATCAACCGGATACCACACGGCCGGTCAAATTACTATAGTCGCCTTTTACAACACCTCGGTAAGAAATGAGGGTGGGCTATTCTACTCAGCCGGATACCACACGGCATAATATAAAGAATGATATTTTAACAAAATTTATATACACGAATGGATTTTCATTACGCACGCTTTTTTAAAAAAAGCACTCGCTCGCCAATAGTGAAAATATGATAATGAAATAATAATATATATGTCGCATAGCATTCAGCAATTTGCAAGGCACGCTAACCGCTCCAAATAAAACGCAATAGCCACGTTCGACACGTCATAAAGCAGCCTGTCGTTCCGCAACGCCCTTTACACAATATCTATTACAAAATCTTGGAACACATAGAGATAGTTCATCTATTCTTTCGCGGTAAAGACACGACATACCGTATGTCACGTCAGTTCGAGACAGAATCTGTTCGCGATCCCCAGCTAAGAGATATCGTGCAGAACCACCCGATCTTTGCCGAAGTTAGGTAATAGGTCTAGGGCCGCTCGTATTTTGGCTGTTCGTGAACTCCATCGGTTGCTATAGTTACAAGTGTGGTTTGACTCTGAACAAAACGTGGGGAGTTCACAAAATCCACCCCTACCCTTAGGATTTTGACGCGGCATGCGCGCGCTTCTACCTCGTGCTATTGTTGCGATCGATACTGTAAAAAAATCCAACCTAAGCCTAGATGTCTTGCTTAGTAAAACATCAGTAGGAACGAATCAATATGTCTTGTTTTATTGACAGGTCATTGCCTGGTCTATTCCGCCTAATAGTAATGATGATGTAGTGGAGTTCAGGTTAAAAATGGCCCAATCTTATATTGCAATGTGTGAAATGTAACAAAGATTGATTAAGATCAAGTGAATTTCACATTCTATAACAAGATTCTGTTAAATAATCGAAATGCTACAAACAATACTGAGGAGGCACGGTATTTGGTAATATTTGGTGATATGTGTTTAACCTGGCGAAAGCATGTTTTCAGGACATAAAGTACATTCGGAGGTAGTGCCTTGAATTTGTTCCTACAAGACCGTCAGTTGACTTATACATTATCTTGGAAATTTAAAACTGAACGTCCTTAGTTCAGGGTTGCTAAGATTAAGTGAGCCCTTAACTAACTGATCACGTTCAAACTCAAATACCTTAGTTATGTTACGTTATTACATTTGAACAATGAAAATTAACCCTTTGCAGCTTGTCCCTTATGAAGGGACATGAAGGTTTATTAGTAAGTCGTTTATGCGTTTGGGTATAAGATTATATAATAAAATTCCGCAATCTACTTTAACTTTACCATTACAGCAGTTTAAAAAACAATTAAAGGGAAGCTGATACAGAAATCTACTAGACTGCTATATTTAATCATAGACGATGAGATCGCGCTGATATAGTTACAGTTCGACCCTGTACAAGATAGTAATGACAACAATCGTTTCGCCCGTAACCGAAGCATCGTCAGGAGATAGTCTTGACCATTGATGACGGATAGGAGATAGATCGTGGAATTAGGGTTGGCACTTCTGTACAAGTTTATTTGAATAAAAAATATTTTGAATTTGAAATTGAATGTATGGTTTTGCTTCGTTCGTGAAAATGAAATGCATACCTTTGTTGCTGCTCGGTCAGAGCAAATCGGTAAAGTAAGTTGATAGTATAGTACAGTGTGAGATAAGCCAACAACTCGCGCCACACCAGCTTGTAAACGCTGCCTCGCCATCTGCAACAAACGGACGGAACGATTACTGTTTGTTATATAAAAAAACTATAAAAAATAGACAGTTTTACACGCCTTATTTTACCTGTACTGATGTAGATATGTAAACTCCTTTGAATCAATTTTAACCAGCTTTGATTTAATATAAACTTTGTACAATAATCAAGATGTAAATATTTCAGAAATTTCATTGCATCTCTCATTGAGAGTTATATATTTGTGCTGTTTGCAATTGAAACCCTAAGGCCATGGAGTCAAAGTGCAATTTTTTTTCCCCGTTTTAACACCTCGGTTGATCGCCTCTTCGGGTGACAAGAAGTCTGGCCTCGTTTTCGCACAAAGAATCAGCTTAGCGATTCAACGCGGAAACGCTGCCAGCATTCTTGGGACCATTCCAATGGGCATGATTTGTATACTATTAGCGTGTAAGTAATTTAAGATAGACATAACTTGTACATTTTTGTTGTAAATAAGTATTTTTAAAATCTTTCTTGTATCAAGTATGAAAACAGATAGTCCACTCTACATTATAATATATATTTTCTATTTACTTTTTCGCGGATTATAGCAAAATAATTTTATTATTACTTTTATGTCATGTTACGCAAAGTAACGCCTAATTCTACAAATTATTAAAAGACGGTTTTTAAATAAATAATTACTTATTGTAATATATTTTTTCTCGGCAACACTCAAAATCAAATCAAAACAATGTTTATTCAAGTAAGCTCTCTCGAGCACTTTTGAATCGTCAAGCATCAATATGGTTAATGAAGCTACAACTGGTTAGGAATGTTGCTCTTACCGAGAAGAACCAACAAGAAACCTGGCGGTCAATCTTTTAAACATATAAATTAAATTATTTAACTGCAGTGTTGTTTGAAGCTGAAAGGATTTTCAAATCCAAGACTTTGTATCATTCAAATAATTTTCAATTGTGTAATATGCCTTACGTATAAGCATAGTTCCTACACCTAATTTAAACTTGACGGACTGATGGGCGTTGGGTAAAAGAATGGCGATTTGCGGGGATTTTATAAAAATGACGGTTGGTAAGAGAAGAAAGAACCTCTGGGGTGTTCTGGTAATGCAAGTGAACGGTGAATATAAAGACAATACTCCTATGTTATTGATAACTGAATGAGATTCCTCCTTCAGTGTGTAAGGTTCAATAATTTAAGAACAATTTTTAGGACAAACGTTTTAATTTATAATTGTATTTTTGTTAAATAAACTAAATAGAAATCATTTGACTTATATTACAGATTTTAAAAGGGACGGTACCAGGTGGAGCGGGGACAGTACGTTATGTGAAGTGTTACAATTAAGACGAAAGTAAATTGTAACGTGTTAATATTGTGAAAAATAAATATATATAGTTGGAATTGTAAAGTAGGTTGTATTACTTTGTGCGGCTGTTCTTACAAGTGCGGTCAACAAAATCAAAAAGTAATTCAGAATACACTTAAAAAACAATGCCAAGACAATCGCATCATATCCTCGGCAACAGGTTAGAATTAATTAAAAATCAGAATTCCGAGAAATTCATCCTTTATATTCTTAAATGGCGCTTAGATCACGGAACATTTTGTACCCAAAAAATTTAACGAAAATCCAATTTTAATAAACACTCATTTATTGACTGATATGAATACAGACGGGTTTTTCCTTATTGAAATATTCAAATACTTCTCGTTATGAATGACGTCAAAATATAACAGGTTAATTTAAAAAAAAGTTTTGTCCCTACTGTTAACCGTTGAGTTTCCTCGTCTGGAGCCAATCCTGGAAGCAGCATCAGGTCATGCTGGTCAGATTATCAAACTGTATTGTCATCAATCGGACACCCAGAAATAGATCACAAAAGGAAATAGGTTAACTTGAAAGATTCCACCTTCGCGTACATAGTATGTACATTGCAAGTTAAATAAAAGATTTAAAAAAGGAAGTTACAAAACTACTAAAACTAATATTACTAGTTACTATCATTATGCTAGTGTAAGTCTTTTTTGTAGAGGGTGGAACTCTTGACACGGATGGGGCACGGTCTCTCCTTACCTAACGTGGTTCGTGCCATGTTGGACGGGGAGAGTTTGTGGGCAGCGATGACCTCCTTCTGAGAAGACGGTATGTCGCGGAAGGAGGCAGTGGAGCGGATCCGGGAAGTCGAGTCTCTGGATCCGATCCACCGCAGTCGAGGCGGGTGCAGGTGACTCACTCAAGTCCACGGTTTGCAGCCCTGACGGGGATCTCGAAGCGTTCCAAATGGAGTTTATCAGACGCCCATCTGAAAAGCTTCCCGAGGCGTTTGATACATCAATCGAACGGAAGAAGGGGTCACTTTTAGAGAGGCTCCGACCCAATACTGGCGCGGTCTAGGGTTCAGAGTTGTTGCTGGGGGTAATGTGTCCAACGGTAGCCTGTCCACGCCACTAGCAGCGCGGTGGAGCACAAAGGTTATTTTAGTCGGTAGGAGTCCGACATTATCATTCCGAAGGGGCTTTTTCCTGATAAAAAAAGTCTTTCTTGTAAGTCTTTACAAAGTATTTAACAAAGTAAGTCATTCTGTATATTTCAGTCTGTCACGCTTCCAGGGATCATTAAATGGAGTAATATTAATAAAATTGACTACCTGGAAGCTTAACTTCTCTTCAAGAAGCTTTGCAGCTTTGTGTAAATTACATGTCAATGATTGTTGAGAATTTCGAAACAAGTCCAGCTGGCTGGGAGATTTCGTAGAAAACTCTTATAATATAAACTAATCCGTTTGAGCTATAGCAAAACGATATACGGTGGGAATATTCCTCTTTTTTAGTCTACAAAGAAGTCCGTGATGGCATATGTGTATGACTTGCCCGTTGGCGCAGGTGCTAGTGACACTACCTTCAGGTCCACGGGTCGGTACGATTCTCGCCGAGGGCCAACATTTTAAGTGGGTCTGGGTGTATTCAGGTATTTACGTATTAATATAAAATTATATATGTATATTTGACATTTGTCGGTCACACACAACACAAGTATTAGGTCACTTTTGGGACGGACGACGTGTGTGTGTCTAATACATAACAAAAAAGTCATTTTTTAGTCGCTATATGATTTGTTTATATCGAAGTAAGGAAGAAAGAAATCAGCAGTACAAACGAATCACGTGATATGTTAACCTTACCATTTCAATATGAAAATTCTCGATTTGAAAGGACATTTTAGAATCCAGTTTTGTTAAACGTGGCTATTTCCTATATCCGTATATATTCAAATTCAAAATAATACAAAAGTAGATAAAGTTGAAATGATACAATGGTTGATTCTATTACCTATGTCTAGAAATGATGTTGCTTGTCAACGTGGAAATTATTTATTTATTTATTTTATTAGTATTATTTTTTATTTATTTATTTTATTTGTGTAATATTTACAATAAATGTAATATAACACCAAAAATAAAGTGAAACGATATTAGCTGCATTAGTTGAAAACTGTGTCGCTGCCAATAACGCGCCCTTCGAGTATAATACATTAATTAGGCACTAAATTATATATTTTTTATGCGCGAGTGTGTGTGTGTTGGTGTGTGTATGTGTGTGTGTGTGTGTGTTTTTGTGTGTGAAATAGAAGTTAGTGAATGTGATTGTAGTGCATGCCATACATTTACAAATTTATAATTTTGCAAAAAAATTCCTATTCATCGTATGAAAGTAATTTAAGCCACTCAGTTACAATATTTTTACATTTCTTAGTTGTAGCCGAATGTATGTTTAAATGGTAATTTATTTTGTTATATAATTAGGAATTAGGCGCTACTTTACAGAAATTCTTAATACAAAAGTAATTATAATATTATTTTGCTCTAATACGCTATAATATTGATCGTAGTTTATATGTTTAGATATAGACAAGCAGTACATGCGAATTAGTTTGTCATATTAAATATTAGAATACCCTCAATTATGTGTTCTAAAATAAAACGTGTTTTTTTTATTGCTCCACATGAATTTTGCGGTAGTGGATTTAGCCTTAAAGTGTAACACAAACAGACGTATAGACTTTTACATTTATAATACGGCGTTATCATTATACTCATGCCCTTAGAGTAAGAACTCGAAGTTGGGGCGGCACAACATGTTGTCACATGATTTGGCTAAGTATTTTACAAGCGGCTGCCTGCCTGACGTCAACTTACCTTAGTCATATTTTACGACACCTCGGTAAGAAAGAGGGTGGTCTATTCTACTCAACCGGATACCACACGACGGGTCAACTTACTTTAGTCGCATTTTACGAAACCTCGGTAAGACATGAGGGTGGTCTATTCTACTCAACCGGATACCACACGGTGGGTCGACTCACCTTAGTCGCATTTTATGACACCTCCGTAAGACATGAGGGTGGTCTATTCTACGCACACGGATAACACACGACGGGTCAACAAACCTTATTCGCCTTTTACAATACCTCTGTAAGAAATGAGGGTGGTCTATTCTACTCAGCCCGATATTACACGGCATTGCGGTGTTAGTGTGGATGAATTCGCGAGTATCTGCTAAATGACCAGAATGTAACCGTTACAGGGCGCCACTGACCTAACTGTTTCTTGTTTGGTTATTGAGAAGGACAGTTTAATTTATCTCGCGTACGTAAACAGCTGACTGTGATAAGACATGTTCATTAATTTCCGGTCGATAAGAAAGTTATAATAAAATTATTTTACAATTCAAAATCGCAAGGCGATTGTTCTTATAATTTATAGAATTAGGCGTTACTTTGCGGAGATCCATAATACAAAAAAAAAAAAAATATTTTGCTATATTTTAGTCAAACACTTTCCACTTTTGTTTGAGTGCCGGTGTTATTATTAAATAAGACTGGATAATTGTTTCTATTATAATATATAATAAAATCATATTAATTTGTGAAATTCTGCAGACTTATTTGGTAGTATATAGTCTCCGTGGCTCCCATTTTCAGGTAATTTGCACATACAAAAGTAATAATAACATTATTTGGCTATAATCCGCGATACAGTAAATATAAAATATATACAGTGGTAAATGTATAGTGGGCTATCCGTCTTTTCATACCCGTTACATGCAGGATTCGTAAAAACACATGCACAAACCTCTAACACTGCTACCACAATACACAAGCACTACACACGTTCACTATCACAAACTCAACAATCGTTTCGCCCCGCAACCGAAGCATCATCAGGAGATAGACTCCACGACAAAATCGCAAAGTGCTTCGTCGTTATAACAAGATGATGCTTCAGTTGCGGAGGAAACAATTGTTGAGTATTTGATAGTGAACGTGTGTAGTGCTTGTGTATTGTGGTGGTTGTGGTGGAGGTTCGAATTTCATGAGTTATTGCAAATCCAGCCTGTATGAGGTATGGAAACGGATAGACCACTCTACATTTAACATTATATATATTTTCTATTTACTTTATCGCGGATTATAGCAAAACTATAATATTACTTTTGTATTATGGATCTCTGCGAAGAAACGCTAAAATCTATAATTTATAACGAATATATTTTAAACAAAGAACAAGAACCATATGGTAGAGAATTCAAATATAACAAAATAAAGTGATAAAGTATAGGCCACCACTCTCTCCATTTTTGTAAAGTAACGGCCTGTTAATATCCCACTGCTGGGAATAGGCCTCCTACCTCCGTTTCTGGAGAGAAGGGTTGGAGCTAAAACCTACCACGCTGCTCCAATGCGGATTGGTAGGTTACACATATCTCCAGAATTCTCTAGAGATATGCAGGTTTCCTCACGATGTTTTCCTTCACCGAAAAGCGTGTGATAAATTGCAATTATCAATTAGACATTATTTTTCTGTGCTGTATGCCAGATGGTTAAAAAATTACGCAGCTAATAAGTAATATTTACTTTTTATTATAAATACTTATTATAATAAATACAATATTTGTTATTATATTTGTTATATTATTACATTTATCATATAATTAGATCTAATAATATGAAATAATTTTATTAATCTTTTTTATCCGTTTTAACAGTTTGGTTGATCGCCTCTTCGAGGGCTGGTTCCTTTTTCGCACAAAGAATCAGCTTAGCGTTTCAACGCGGAAACGCCAGCATTCTTGGGACCATTCCACGTGGGCATGATTTGTATAGTAGTAGCGTGTAAGTAATTTAAGATTTTTAAATTTTTGTTGTAAATAAAAAAACTACTTAATATTTACTTTTTTTTAATTCAAGGCTGGTTGGCTGGAAGGGATTTCGATTCCGGAATATTCCGGAATGTGCCCATTACACATTGTTTTTTTTAAAATCATTTTTATAGTCATTTCAGTTTGTTTATTAAAGAGATTACAAACAAATAAACAAACAGATGGTTTTTACAACGTCATCGGTGGAGCGCAAAAGTTTCAGAACGCGGAAATAATAAAAAAGTAAATAAATAAATATATGTCACACTTACACACACGGTCGTCCGTCCCCAAAGTATGTAACTTAATACTTGTGTTATGGGTGACAGACAACTGCTAGATATACTACATATATAATTTTAAATACATACTTAAATACAAGTACACACCCAGGCTCGGGAACCAACAAATTGTTTATAGAAAATGTTGGCCCTCGGTGGGAATCGAACCCACGACCCGCGGAGCTGAAGGTAGGGTCACTACCCACTGCGCCAACATAATAGCGTAGAAGTTCTACTTGTTGAGTCGGGCAACGTCGTTCTAAGGGTGCCTTCGCCGGATGAAGCCGAAACATGGCGTGAGGCATTACCATGGCTTAGGACAATGTGTAGTGGAGGGCTGATATGATTGTGATGCAGGATTTGTGTATGACTGTGACTAATCATCTCGCTTTTATATGAAGCGCTATTAGCGTCCAGGAACGTCGTCCTTTGTCTGTGAGACCGTTCCACGGCTTAGTGTAGAGCGTACATGACCGTGACAAGATAACACGCTGTTGTACGAAACTCTACTAGCGTTGAGAAACGTCGTGCTATGGGTGTCTGTGAGGCTGGACTACGTCTTAGGGCGACGTGTAGTGTAGGGCTGTAGATCTACCATGAACTTTTAGAAAACGATTCAATTCAAAGTCAGTACCTAAACCCAAATTTCTTTTCGTACCATGAAATGTGTTTGAAAAGGACAACGTTATATGTACTATAGATAACTCAGTCTCTTTTACTCACATGTTCTTAGGACGAATTCCGAACGCTCATTCGGCAACGACTTAAAGTGTGCGTCTTTAAGACGTCATGGTATAAAAAAGTTTAATTTACGTATTTACAATTTAGTTTAAGTCGTCAATTGAGTCGCAATAAGAGTTCATGGTAAGCTTGCTGATATAACTGACTGGTCATCCTGATGTTGTATGAAGATTTACTAGCGTCAGGGAACGCTGTCCTAAGGGTGTTATATGATGACGGTTGAGGGCTTGAATGTAACTATGTACACATACTTTCAGTTACAAAACTAACGATATTTTTGTAACTAATTATAAAGACTGATTGTATTGACGATTTTATTATTCCAATGGTTTATTAGTTAGTGATTGTTAACAAAGGATGATTAATAAAGTTATAATAAAGGCATACGCATATTAATAAAGTTTTGCATATCTATAAATATGTTTATGAAATGAACGTCGGGATGTCGGTTTATTTTAAATGCTAAAGCACTAGGGTTTAGGTGCGTTTTATACAAACTGTACCCGCGACTCAATTAGTCAATTACGAACTGAGTTTTTTGTTTCTATTCCCGATGGAAACACGGGATTTGTTTATCCTTATATATTAGGTATATAAACTTCTTTTTTTTAACTTGTGTGCCCAATTGATAGTTGCAATTTATGATATCATCTCATCTTCATCGCTTTGCGGTGTGGGAAATCATCGAGAGGAAACCTGAATATCTCTAGAGAATTCAAGGGACATGTGTAACATACCGATCCACATTAGAGCACAAGGGTGTAGCCAGAATCCTATACAGCGGAAGGGGGAATCAAAAATCCTAGACTACCCATATTTTTTTAGTAAATTTAGATATTTTAATATATTAAATATTATTATTACTTGTTTGTCGTTACTATATACCATAATTTTACTTAATATTTACTTCTTTTTAAATTAAAGGAACTATGCAAGCCTTTTATAATGTCACTATGTTGTCCAAATCCAAATGCGGCAAGGTGTGCGACAGGGAGATGTTATCTCCCGAAGCTGTTTACCGCTACATTGGAAGAGGTCTTTAAACTTTTGGATTGGAACGGATACGGCATCAACATCAACGGCGAGTACATCACTCACCTTAGATTTGCCGACGACATAGTTGTTATAGCAGGTTGTCTGGAGGACAACAGGTGTGGCGATCCCATGATGCGGCCTATGTCCAGTAGTGGACGTCCATCGGCTGACAAAGAAGATGTTGGGAGTTTTCAGTTTCCCAGTTTTCAGGCAAGGGGGGGCCTCTTGCCCGTACCTCGATACGCCCATGTTAGACCATCGTGGTGGATCTTCAACCATTCCTTCCAAAAACGGAGAGAGAAGGCCTAAGCCCAGTGGTGGGATATTTACAACTACTTTAGTTTTTTAAAACAGAATCGGTATACGTCGTTGAATTTGCCAATAAACTGGCCTTGATAGGACCTTGCCAAACTAGTGGCCGCGAACCGATTGATCGGCCTAGTAATGGGAGATTGAATCGCCTGTTAAGCCTGTTATGTCGTGTGCACATATTTAAAATGGTACAATCTTATATTAAACTACTCGTAACGATATAGAAAGATTGGATATACCACATGGGTTATGCCTTTCTTCTTCAAATTGAATAAGATTTTCAGTTGCATTTTGAAAATGAATTTAACGGAACTAGTTCTGAATTATAAATATATAATATACAACATGTATGTTGTACGTATGTATGTATGCTTTAAATATAGTTTTATATTTTTGCTTGATAAAACTATGTTCAAACGCGTATATATACCTCTCTGAAAATAACCCACTAATGTTAATTTATCGTCGTTATAGTCGTTATGGTAGAGTCTCTGGAGGACCTTAACACAATGCCCGATGACCTCAGCAGAGCATCTCAACAGGTGGGCCTTAAAATGAACATGAGTAAGACGAAAATCATGTCAAACTCACATGTTCCGCTCCACCCGGTCATCGTTGAGAACTCTGCACTCGAAATTGTAGACGAGTACATATACCTGGGACATACGGTCCAGCTGGGTAGGTCCAATTTCGAGAAAGAGGTTAGTCGCCGAATCCAACTTGGATGGGGAGCGTTCGGGAAGCTACGCGAGATTTTTTCGTCCAAGGTACCTCAGTGCCTGAAGACCAAAGTCTTCGAACAGTGCGTGTTGCCAGTGATGACCTACGGATCTGAGACGCGGTCGCTGACTATGGGCCTCATAAGAAGGCTCAGAGTCACTCAGCGAGCGATGGAGCGGGCTATGCTCGGAGTGTCTCTACGTGATCAAATCAGAAATGAGGAGATCCGTAGAAGAACCAGAGTCACCGATATAGCTCAGCGCGTTGCGAAGCTGAAGTGGCGATGGGCGGGCACATAGTGCGGAGAACCGATGGGCGTTGGGGTCTCAAGGTGTTGGAATGGCGACCCCGCACCGGTAAACGCAGTGTTGGCAGACCCCCTACGCGATGGACGGACGACCTCAAAAAGGTCGCGGGGAGCCGCTGGATACAAGCGGCACAAGATCGTGTGTTTTGGAAAGCCCATGAAGAGACCTATGTCCAGCAGTGGACGCCTATCGGTTGAGAAAGAAGAAGAAGAAAGAAGAAGTTAATTTATCATCATCATTCTCCTGCCCTTATCCCACTAAGTGGGGTCGGCACATGTTACAAACATGTTGTCACATGATTTGGCTACGTATTTTACAACCGGCCGTCTGCCTGACGTCAACTTACTTTAGTCGCCTTTTACGACACCTCGGTAAGAAGTGAGGGTGGTCTATTCTATGCAGCCGGATACCACACGGCACATACCTTAGTCGCCTCTTACGACACCTCGGTAAGAAAGGAGGGTGGTCTATTCTATTCTGCCGGATACCACACGGCTACACTAATGTTAATTCATATTTACACTTTATTGTGCTCTCTCAGCGATGGATTCAGATACGTATGGAGTGCCTCTGTATGATCAAATCTAAGGAATGAAAATCCGTAAAACCAAAATCACCGATATCAAAGTGAATGTGGACCACGAATTTTAAACTATTGGAAAACAGCAACGTGTGTTCTTCAAAAAATTTCACCTATTCTTCTCACTGCATTATGAATTACGTGATCAGTGACGTGTCAACCCAATATATTATGTCGTGTGTGCCATTGGTTCCCCATACCAGGTTTAAGAGATTCGGAAGAGTTTCTGTCGATACCCACCTTGAAAAATACTAAAAAAGATGTTTTGAGTATTTTGCAAAAATAGGAATTCCTATATCCAAACATAGATACTTACTACGTACGAATTTGTCGTGGAGCCTATCCTCCTGAAGATTCTTCGGTTACGGAGTGAAACGGTCTTAGAGATTTTGGTGGTGGTTGCGTGTATTACTTGTGTGCATTGTTCCTGGTGGAGTCGTCGTGGGATACGTGTGGTGACTTGTCCTGAATGTGTAAAGGTAGGATTCCACCAAAATAGTGTGCAGCACATTTGTTTATAAAGATTGTGTACAAAGTTCTCGCACTGCACGTACTAAGCTGATATCGCAATCGAATGATTTTATAATCTTTATTATTCTTATTTCACTTATTACATTGCATTAACAGTGCTGCACAGTTCTGCACACTGGTGGAATTCCATCTTTAGGTACGTAAATTTAGCCTGCTTTATACATACATTCGCTCAACACACGCGGATTATAGCAAAGTACTCCTGTTACAGTTTCTGTATCAGAACATGTCTAAAGATTTCCCAATTGAACACTTTCAAATAGTGTAGATACGAATCCACTGTACCGTGAATTAATTGTGCTCGAAGCAAATACTTAAGCTATTTTTGTATTTACCTAATTCATTTGTCCTTGCAAGTTGGTACGATTTAATATTTGAAAGGACAAAACAAGAGTTATTTTTTTGCGAACTTACTATAAACTGGCAGTTTTAATGCCCCGCTGGGTGAAACGAACTAGAAGAGAAGCATCGTTGAGCGTGAGAATATGGAGAGTAATGCGCAAAACTGTAGAACTGTGATAGCCTAGCGATGAGATCGTGCGACCCTCTCTGGGGGTGACGAGTTCAAACCGCGGGCAGGCACCAATGAGTATTTCCGTTATATATTGTTGTAAAAGGAGTAAAAACATTGTCATAGTCAAAAGAAATAAATAAATAAAATAAATATATGGGACACTTACACACACGGTCGTCTATCCTCGAAGTAAGTAACTTAATACTTGTGTTATGGGTGACGGACAACTGGTAGATATAATAGATATATAATTTAAAATACATACTAAAATACAAATATACACCCAGGATCGAAGAATAGACAAATTGTTCATAGAAAATGTTGGCCGTCGGCTGAAGGCAGGTTACTACCCACTGCGCCAACGGGCCATTCATTGTCATGAAATGCCCATTTACTCTTTTCTTAAAATTTATAAGTTATAAGAGTCCGAAATCTATAATAATATACAGGATGGTACCGACATACGAGATCATTTTTATTTTGAGGTATCTACAGACATCTGCGCAAAACAATATGACATCTGCAATAAGACATCTGCACATAAAAACAATCAGTTAATTCAGCGAAGTATTTTAGCGACAGGAATTATTTTAAGTTTTTTTTTAAATTAAAAACCATTTATAGAAATCAAGGATCTTACCCTATTCCAAACGAAAAATAACCTTGACCCTAAAAAAAGTGCTGGTGCGAGGGAGACAAAACAACAATATTGTTTTATTTTTTGAACAAACGTGATGCGCCAAGTCGGTCAGTCATTACTAAAAAAACCAGATCACAATTAAATTATATTTCTTTTTCTTCGAAAATAAATTTCTTTAAACGATATTTATATTTAAGAAGAATGTGCCGTGTGGTATCCAGCTGCATAGAATAGACCACCCTCATTTCTTACCGAGGTGTCGTAAAAGGCGACTAAGGTAAGTTGACGTAAGGCAGGCGGCCGGTCATAAAATACGTAGCCAAATCATGTGACAACATGTTTGTAACATGTTGTGCCGACCCCACTTAGAGTGGAATAAGAGCAGGAGAATTATGATGATATTTAAGAAGATTGAATTATGCCAAAATTGTCTATTACGTACAAATTATTAGTGCATTAATGCAATGATGCATGTAATATCTTATCGTTAATACCTCTCTGTATATGCGATATATCAGTTATACGCCTTCACGGTTAATCATATGAATTGATAAAATTTGATGGCTCACATATAGCAAAAAAAACCTATTCTTTCTTCGGAAGCTGGATGAAACACAGTGTGGAGGTTTTGTAGGACTATCGGAGGGATGCTCTTGAATTAATGGTAGTTTAATATAACACAGGGTCTTGTGACAAGGAAATAAGAAGGCGCATAGGCATGGCCAAGAGCGCAATGGCACAGCTACATCGCATTTGGAAGGACCGTAACATCTCACGGAAAACTAAGGTGAGACTTGTAGAATCCTTGGTTTTCTCGATTTTCAGCTATGGATCGGAAACATGGACCCTGAAGAAGGCAGATCGTGACCGAATAGACGCGTTTGAAATGTGGTGCTGGCGGAAAATGCTGCGCATTTCGTGGACTGCTTTCCGCACCAACGCGTCTATTCTGAAGGAATTAAATATCAAGACCAGACTGTCCACCATATGCTTGAAAAGAGTGCTAGAGTTTTTCGGCCATATCGCCCGCAAAGAAGGTAGCAACCTAGAGCAACTTCTTATCACCGGAAAGGTTGAGGGCAAACGCTCTAGAGGCCGTAGTCCTATCAGATGGTCAGACCAGATCCGCTCTTCGTTGAATACTCATTTACACAATGCTCTCCACGATGCCAAAGACAGATCCAAATGGCGAACTATCGTCAAAGAGAATGTACTTCCTCAAATGGGGAATCACGACCCTCAGTAATGAGGATATCGACACGAGGAGGAGGAGGAATATAACGCCGTTGTTAGCCTTTGAGATGAAAGTGATGCGTCACAGTAACCATCTTTCAACTTCTCATAGTAAATATATCCGTGGTGTGTTGTTTTATTTCCCCATCATATATGAGTGCGTCGCAGTAACCATCTTTCGACTTCTCATAATAAATTATAGTCTTAGTATGTTGTTTTATTTTCCCTATGGTTCCAGGTATTAATAGGTAATGAGTGGTATAGTGGTGGTGGTATAGTGGCATGGGTAATAGGTATTAGGTATAGGTATGGGTACTGTTGTAGCTGCGTCAGGCAGCTACAACAGTATAGTACCCGGCATTAAATAATGCACATCGATGTTGAGAACGAAACAGCCGGCCAGTTCGGTTTCGTATAGCGCTGTCACTGTCACTCAGTTAGTATAGGACTTTTCGCACGGGTTCGTCAGTCTGTACGACAGAGACAATGCTCTATGAAGTATTTTAGTATATTTAATATTTTTCATAGTTTTCTTGAAAAGGTTTAAAATGCATTCTTGGTTTCATAAAGCAGTCCGATTACAACACATCACATTAAATAAGTTCTTCATTATTTGTTTCACATTTTATTAAGATTGACACCAATAGTGCTATAATAAAACGTAAAAACTATCAATAATTTTAAATGCTTTGAAACAAATTAAATCTTTTTTGTGTAGTGTGTTGTAATTGTTAAAGGTAAGTTGACTTCAGGCAGGCGGCCGGTCGTAAAATACGTAGCCAAATGATGCGACAACATGTTTGTAACATTTTGTACCGACCCCAGAGATTAGAGTAGGATAAGGGCAGGAAAATAGTGTACTGTGTTGTAATCTGCCTACTAAAAGAACATTTTTAGACGAGTATTATGTTAGTTAATTACCTAAATCTATGTGTTAAATTTATTTTCATATTTAAGTTGACGCGAAAGTCGTTGGTATAGATAGCGAGTATCAGTATATTTAATTAGATCGATTAGATACCATTGTGATATATTTCTATGAGATTGAGTATTGGGCGTATCCCCACCTTTCATTGGGGGAATTGATAAGGAGAATGGACCAATCACGTCTCATCCTATTGGGTTGCCGGGTTACGTATAACCTCAAACTTTTTCTATATTAACAGAATGATTATATCATTCTCCTGCCCTTATCCCACTCTAAGTGGGGTCGGCACAACATGTTACAAACACGTTGTCATATGATTTAGCTACGTATTTTACGACCGGCCGCCTGCCTGACGTCAACTTACTTTAGTCGCCTTTTACGACACCTCGGTAAGAAATGAGGATGGTCTATTCTATACGGCCGTTACCACATGGCAGATTAACAGAATGATTATACAAAAGTAATAATATAATTATTTCGCACGTGGAGTCCATCACCTAATGATGCTTCGGTTGCGGGGCGAAACGATTGTTGAGTTTGTGATAGTGAACGCGTGTAGTGCTTGTGTATTGTGGTGGAAGTGGTGGAGATTTGTGCATGTGTTTTTACGAATCCTGCATGTATCGGGTATGAAAAAACGGATAGTCCACTATACATTTAGCACTATATATATTTCTGTATCGCGGATTATAGCAAAATAATTTTATTATTACCTTTGTATTATGGATCTCCGCAAAGTAGCGCCTAATTCTATAAATTAGATAGCGAATGAAATAGTTGTAATTACCTGTTTATATTTAGAACGCAAAATGTAGTACATATTTTTTTGTCAACTATAACCCCTGCCATTGGCTCGGCGTATGTGATACCGCTAGCCAACTCGTAACTCTAGATATATCATTTTGTTTATTTTTGTGAACGGTAAATGTTATAAGTAATTTAAAGTGCCAGTACATTCATATAGTTATTATGTATCGATATGTGCGTCTAAAATCGTGTGGTATCCGGCTGAGTAGAATAGACCACCCTATTTCTTACGGAGATGTCGTAAAAGGCGACTAAGGTAAGTTGACCCAATGTGTGGAATCCGGTTGAGTAGAATAGACCACCCTATTTCTTACGGAGAGGTCGTAAAAGGCGACTAAGGTAAGTTGACCCACCGTGTGGAATCCGGTTGAGTAGAATAGATCACCCTATTTCTTACGGAGAGGTCGTAAAAGGCGACTAAGGTAAGTTGACCCACCGTGTGGAATCCGGTTGAGTAGAATAGACCACCCTATTTCTTTCCGAGGTGTCGTAAAGGCGACTAAGGTAAATTGACCCACCGTGTGGAATCCGGTTGAGTAGAATAGATCACCCTATTTCTTACGGAGAGGTCGTAAAAGGCGACTAAGGTAAGTTGACCCACCGTGTGGAATCCGGTTGAGTAGAATAGATCACCCTATTTCTTACGGAGAGGTCGTAAAAGGCGACTAAGGTAAGTTGACCCACCGTGTGGAATCCGGTTGAGTAGAATAGACCACCCTATTTCTTTCCGAGGTGTCGTAAAGGCGACTAAGGTAAATTGACCCACCGTGTGGAATCCGGTTAAGTAGAATTGATTACCCTATTTCTTACCGAGAGGTCGTAAAATATGACTACGGTAAGTTAACGTCAGGCAGGAGGCCGGTCGTAATGAAAAAACGGATAGTCCACTATACATTTAGCATTATATATATTTTCTATTTACTTTATCGCGGATTATAGCCAAATAATTTTCATTATTACTTTTGTATTATGGATCTCCGATAAGTAACGCTTAATTCTATAAATCACTTGTTTACAAGTTTACTTAAAAAAATAATATTTTTGAATTTGCATATATATACGAAAAAGATGGCACAAAACATGTTTTTTCAGTTTTTTTTAAATAATTCTTTATAGATTAAGTGTTGAAACCATTTGTTCATTGCACGCACGGATGATTATAATTTGGAATAAAATAAATCATAAAGTGGAATGCGGAAAATTATACAGTATATTAAATAAAACATACTTTTTCTATTACTAGCTGTGCCAGCGGCTTGGACCGCGTCGAAATCGATTGTCACAAAAAAAACCAAATTGAAATTTTGAACATAGAGGTAGTTATTGTGAGTTAACTGTAAGAGATAGAAACATGCTATCACGGAATTTTTTGTAGTATTTTATAGATCTAAAATTTTCTAGTACATTACTTTAGCGTAACTCTATTGGTTTACGCAGCGCACGCGACTAAACCTCTCAGTAAGCAAATTTTTTAACAACTGTTCGATCTCTTTAACACAATTTACATAAAACCGATATGTATTATTTACCTAAACCATCCGGAAGTATTGAGTACTGAATCAACAAAGTATTGAATCTTTTGGTGATGATATGGTGGGATAGGGAAAGGCCAATGTAGAGCCAGGGATGAAAAATAATAGGAGAGAATGGAAGAGCATATCATGTTGTTCCAACGGCCTTTAGAGTGGGATAGAGGCAGGCCAATGTAGAGCCAGAATTGAAAAATTATAGGAGAGAATGGAAGAGGATATCAGGTTGCTCCAACGGCCTTTAGAATGGGATAGAGGCAGGCCAATGTAGAGCCAGAATTGAAAAAATATAGGAGAGAATGGAAGAGGATATCATGTTATTCCAACGGCCTGTAGAGTAGGATAGAGAGAGGAAAATGTAGAGCTAGGGTTGAAAAATATAGCTAGAGATGGCAAATAGAGATTTATTATAGAGAATAGAGAGAATAGAGAGAGAGAGAGAGAGAGAGATAGTAAATCATACTGTGTCGACCAAACCTAGAGTGGGATATAATAGCACCAGAATTGACGAATGATAGAAGGGAATTTAAGAGAATTGCATAGCAGACGAGTGTTGGATGTTTTCTTGTATTATTTTATAATTTATATTCGCTTTATAATTGGTTATTTTATGACCATAGTAGAAATTATTATTTTTTAATTCAATACTGGGCTGTAAAGTTAACTTATACACTTAAACCATTCTTATATATTACACTATCTATTAACGGTAACCGCATGAAAATCTGTTTTGTAGTTTTGAAGTTTATCGCAAACAAACAGACGGGTAGACGAACCGGGAGACTTTTTATACATATATACAGTGATAGCTTTCAATCAACTTCGAACTTAAATGATAGTGACATAATTTATAATAACTAATAATTAAAAATAATTATCGTTTTCAATTAATGACTATTTCAAATTATACCATTAGTTTAACCTAAGTAGTTATCTAGTAAGTGCTTTTAGGGTAATGAAAATTGGGTTGGGCAAATTTTTTTTGCTAATTGACAGCTGTTATGTTTCGTAGGTACGTTACAAATAGGTATTAATCATTGGTCGCGTACGTCACAACCAACTTTCGCCACATTTCGTTGTCAGGGCCAAGAGAGCTACGGACAGACATTCAATCTATAGCTATTGAACGTATCACATTCATCACCCCGACAGCGACGGCTCTACCAAGGTCGTTTAGTCAAGCGCTCCGACCAGAAAGTAATAACATTTGATTAGGGGTCAGTATAAACACTTGAGGTGGTATAATGTTAGTAAATAATTAACTCCACTATATATTCTTAACTAGAAGTGCCAACAAAAGAACAATGGCAAACTTCTGTAGCAAATGTTATAAAAAAAAAAACAAATGCGTCAGTAACTTAGACAAACAGAACTATTTACACAAACTAATTGTTTTTATTGTATTAATATTACTAGCGTAACAAACGAAACTTTTTGATATACCAAATTATTATTCTTGGTCTTTGTTTAAGAACTTTTTTGTCCATAAATCGTAGCAATCAAAGAATATTAAAGAGAATTTATCAAACGTAGGTGTCCTGAAATCATAGACAACCTGTCTACCCTTGCGACATTGACACCTGGCCGACCATAAACGGAAGGTCTAATACACTAACAGATAATCTAGTGTAAATTCCATTTTTAATTCTTAATTACACTTTTTTTAATATAGTTTTTTTTTAATTCGCGTTATGACTAAGATCAATGACTGTAATTCCGAATTGATGAGGTGTAGTGTTAGAATTTACTGTATTTTCTGTCGAGATAAGCTATTTCATTCTTGTAAAGATTTCGAGTTTCAATATTTGTATGGATTATTATTGTTGATATATAAAACAGCCGCTTTGTCCGTTATTGTGCCTGTGCGAGTAACGTCACAATGGCAGTTGGAAACACTATTGTGTTGGCACAATGTTGTTCTGCGATTGCATCTACATGCTGCGCTCGTATGGAACAGCTGTTTGAGACGCGATCACCCAGTGCAGGGTCGCGTTTAACGGCGCCGTCAACAGCCTCCACGGCTCCCCGCTCCCACGACAAATCAACGTACTCACTTGCAAAGGATCCTCCAGAAACAACCGAAGCTGCTGCCGTTCGGTACCTCGCCGGCGTACGATATAGTCATTATAGAACTTGGGCCGCTATTAAATTAAATATATATACACACACACGTTTGTTGGCGCGAGCTTGAAACGAGACACACGCGGAAAATTAAATACGTTTTAGAAAGTAATAATAGAGTTACTCGACACTAAGCTGACGGGGAAGGTGAAGGGAGATTATATTTTTAAAGGAAACACCTCAATTAAGTTACATTCTGGTGATGTGTTGTGCACTCAGGCCGTCCCGACAAGTTTTAGTAAAGCGTGCGAGCCGCGAGAACACTCCGTTCACGCTGTGGGGCCGACTGTGACTGAGTTCATTGTTGTATGCTCATATGCTGAAACACTCGGTTGTACAACACACAACGCGAGTAAACTGGCGCTGTAGTGCGCGCGGGCGCAGCCTGCCTGCCGAACAAGAAGTTCCGACTCCCGGCAATAGATGGTACTAATTAACCCTAATTTTAAATCTAAACTGAACTCAAACAACTAAACAAGCCTTTATTCGTTTAAAAAAAATATGTGTGTAACCGAGACACAACCATAGTAGATGGTATATTCTAACTTTGAATCCAAACTGAAAACTGAAACCTAAACAAGCTTTAGTTTAATTTATAGAATTAGGCGTTACTTTGCGGAGATCCATAATACAAAAGTAATAATAAAATTATTTTGCTATAATCCGCGATACAGTAAATAGAAAATATATATAGTGCTAAATGTATAGTGGACTATACGTTTTTTCATACCCGTTACATGCAGGATTCGTAAAAACATATGCACAAACCTCCACCACTTCCACCACAATACACAAGCACTACACAGGTTCACTATCACAAACTCAACAATCGTTTCGCCCCGCAACCGAAGCATCATCAGGAGATAGACTCCACGACAAAATCGCAAAGCAATCGCAAATTGTATTGTGGTGGAAGTGGTGGAGGTTTGTGCATATGTTTTTTACGAATCCTGCATGTAACGGGTATGAAAAAACGTATAGTCCACTATACATTTAGCACTATATATATTTTCTATTTACTGTATCGCGGATTATAGCAAAATAATTTTATTATTACTTTTGTAAGCTTTAGTTTGTTTAAAAATAAATGTGTGTAACGGTTAGAAACATGCTCGACACGACCATAGAGTTTTTATACCAGAAAAGGAGAGACAGCATAAAATGTGTCTATTAAAAAAAAGAGATCAAACGAGGTTACCGATAAATCTCTCTTTTAAGATAAAGAAAAATGTGGGTCTCTTATCTTCCCTCTGTTCTTATTGTTTGGACACCTGTACTCACAGGGCTGTCTATGCCTGTTCCCTACTCTATGTATAATAACTCTGTGGTTACGACGCAAGTTTAGGAAGGAGGACGATTAAACCTTTATGATCTAATTGATTAAATTATTATTTATTAATTTTAATCAACTCAATTGAAGATTATTTTTAATCAACGCGTGTATTATATAGTCTTTACAAAATTTCCATATCATCTTATATAAAACTTAGTTAATTGCAATCAGCTACCTGGCTACAATGAATCAATTAAATTATTATTTTTTAAAGAGTATCCGCCGAGTTTCTTGATGGTTCTCGGTACAAGCAAACTTGTGGTAACTTCTTCAAAAGTTGAACGTATTGGAAACAGTGAGGACACGTGATCTGATCGAAAATTCGTAAGATGGAGAGTAGAACGCCGGCGTAGTGTAGGAGAGGAAGTATTACCCTCTCTTTCTACCGCTTGGGGAAAATGTATGCCTGCGCCTGCTGTTTAGTTAAAGCGGCGCAGGGCGCTTGCGCAAATGTGCGATAATTGTAATAGTTCTGAAATGTTCAATTTTTTATGTCATACAACGTGTCGTTGTGTACGATAGCGCGATAAATAAATATTATATTTTACCACATAAAAGAGAATAACACTTTTACACTGACAATTAAAGCAATTCGTGCAAAATGATTTAAACTAACCATTCCAAAATGTTAAAAGTGCACATCATTAATATTCAAGTTTTCACTGCCGGCACTCCCGAAGTGCAACCCGTTGATTTTTTTAAAATTTACTTAAGTGCTTAACTTTGCGCGATCGAAGTCGCGTATAGGAATAGTCCTTTTTTATTTTACATATCTATCAACACCTAAACCAATCTAGTAGATATCAATATGTAAATATAAAGATCTTATGTGGGCGTGAGCCCGTGACCTTTAGGATTCAGTGCGTCCTCTTTTCCATTGAACCATTATGACTATTGTATTCATTTTGTAAACTATAATATTCATGTTGCCGAACAATCGACTCACTATTACGATTCTATACATAATTTTTATGAGTAAATCCCGAGACCTTGTTCACGTCAAACCAAGTGATATAAAAATAAATAAATTAAATATGACTGGCCCGTTGGCGCAGTGGGTAGTGACCCTACCTTCAGGTTCACGGGTCGCGGGTTCGATTCCCGCTGAGGGCCAACATTTTCTATACACAATTTGTTGGTTCTTCGAGCCTGGGTGTGTATTTGTATTTAAGTATGTATTTAAACTTATATATGTAGTATATCTACCAGTTGTCCGTCACCTATAACACAAGTATTAAGTTACGGACGACCGTGTAAATGTCCCATATATTTATTTTATTTTATAAGTGATATAAAACCCTCGATTGAGTATTGTGCTTTTCCTTTACTTTATCATGTTTTATTATACATATAATATTCTACATATAGTATGTATTATACATATAGTACTCTTTACGCTCTTTATAAGGATTTCGCATTTTAAATTTCACTAATTTTGGTCCAGGGCATTAGTCTTGAAAGCTTGACAGACAGAGATGAAGAGTTACGCACTTTTAACTACTTTTAAAAGCTTTAATTTAAATTGCAGGTTTGTACGTGAAGGTGGAATCTTGCATGTTAAATTTGACCCACTTCCCAGAGTCCGATTGTGCTGAAATTTACATATTGGTCCAGTCCCGATGACAATGCACGTTTATGCTAAGCATGACCTGATGCTGCTGTCATGATGGACACCAGACGAGGGGACTGCTGAAAGGTTAAAAGTAGAGAATTTTAATTTGACTTGTTAGTAATCATCATCTTCCTGCCCTTATCCCACTCTAAGTGGGGTCGGCACACCATGTTACAAACATGTCATATAATTTGGCTACGTATTTTACGACCGGCCGCCTGCCTGACGTCAACTTACTTTAGTCGTATTTTACGACCTCTCGGTAAGAAAGAGGGTGGTCTATTCTACTCAACCGGATACCACTCGGCGGGTCGACTCACCTTAGTCGCCTTTTACGACACCTCGGTAAGAAATGAGGGTGGTTTATTCTACTCAGCCGGATACCACACGGCGGGTCGACTTACCTTAGTCGCCTTTTACGACACTTCGGTAAGAAAATGAGGGTGGTCTATTCTATTAGCCGGATACAACACGGCATATCTATTACCTGTCACAAAATCGGCTATAATATAAACCCTATTAGTGAACGCAGAGACACGGTCTCGAACGATTGCGTGAGGGACAAAAATGACATAAAACCAGTATAAATTTGTTTCGCCTTTATTTAAATTAAATTTCTCCACATTATCTTTACAGTAGTATACATGAAAATTAATGTCAATAGTAATATAATAAATTGTGTATCATAATTAAGGATTTTTATTATTATAAAGAAACAAAACAAACATTGAACATTAAGATGTTTACTAAACACTTTATATCAATAAACATTAAATTTAATTAACGCATTAACGATGATCCTCCTTGATTGTCATTAATCTTTAAAAAAAGTTACTCTATAATCATTCCGTGTTAAGTGCACACACTTTTGTGTAATTACGGATGTTACGTATTCCGGAGATTCCGTAGTCGGAACTTTCGATTTAAAATCACCGTTCCGAATACGACTTTAGTTCCGATTAAGTACCTAATAATTTCTAATCTAGTCAGTATGTTTTGTTTTTTTGGTAACCTCTTATTTAAATTTGACTGCTTAAAGTAAATGAACACTAAATTAACTGTTGAGATTTTCGTCATTTTTCCGTCAATTTTAAAATATCCGGTAAACCGTCCGTAACATATGTTTTGTAGATACTGGCAATTTTATATCTCATCATGACTTTTTCACCTCATATATAAGGGTTGCAAATACTCCATTTGTTTAGATACTGAATTAATTGTAAACACGTCGAAAATAGGTTCATTTAGTAGGCAGATTATAACACATTCAGTTATCATTAAATATTATGGTTATTTATTTGTTTCAAAGCATTGAAATTGTTCACAGTAAACTTAATTTTATTATAGAGTGATATAAGACATTTTGATTGGTGTTGTAATGTAACTACTTAAAGAACTCAAATATACAGGTATTCTAAACCTTTTCAAGATGCAAATTATTAAATGTACCTACTAAAATACAGTATTACAGAGTGACTTTATAAAAGGTTGATATTACCTGATATTGGTTAGTAAAGTAGCGACCTGTCACAATCCCACTGCTGGAAATAGGCCTACTCTCTCCGTTTCTGGAGAGAAGGGTTGGAGCTAAGACCTACCACGCTGCTCCAATGCGGATTAGTAGGTTACACATATCTCCAGAATTCTCTAGAGATATGCAGGTTTCCTCACGATGTTTTCCTTCACCGAAAAGCGTGTGATAAATTGCAATTATCAATTAGACACATGAGTTTTAATAGAAAAACTCATTGGTGCCTGCCCGGGTTCGAACTCGTATTCCCCTCGAAAGAGTCGCACGGTCTCACCGCTGGGCTATCACAGCTTACATTACAGATATTGGTTGATATAATACTAAATAGATAAATATGGATATACTGTTACCAGAATATCCATATTTTAACTCGATAGCACAGAAGTTATAATGGAATTATTTTGCTATAATCCGCGTTTGCTAAGAGAATCTATGTAATGCTAAGCGTATGAAGGAAGCAACATTCACATACCTTATTAATGCAGGGCAATTCACCATTTATATTACATACGCCGCCACTAACACACCGCACAAGCACTACATACACCCACTACGACAATCTCTACGATCGTTTCGGCCCGTAACCGAAGCAGAAGGATATCGTGGAGCCTATCGATCGTAGTTTGTGGTAGTGATTGTATGTAGTGCTTGTGTGGTGTGTTAGTGGCGGCGTATGTAATATAAATGGTGAATTGCCCTGCATTAATAAGGTATGTGAATGTTGCCTGCTTCATACACTTGAGCATTACCAAGATACTCCTAACAAACTCGGAATATAGAAAATAAACCTATAATAACTTTTACGAAGTTAAATACTTATGCTTTTCATACCGAAAGCATAAGTATTAAATTTAGAAAAAAAATAATTCAAGAAATTATTTTGATATAATTGTAGTTTTATTTTTTAATTGTTTTTATTTGTGAATCATATTTTTGCAATAAAATGTTTGACACACCTGAGTCTTGAGGTTTAGTTTACATTTAGTTAAGTACCTAAACGTATGGAGTATGAGCATGTTAACAAAAAAAAATATGATTCAATAGTTTTAGTATATAAATTTTTATAACCATGATTTTTATAAATTCCGACCTTTAAAGGATTCCCGAACATTCTAACAAAATGTAAATGGAAAAAATATAGCTCTTTTTGGATTTCTTCAAAAGGATTCATACATTCAAATGTTCCTCCTATATAAACACAAGCCATCGGATATCTAGCGCCATAAATGCTAAATCCTTAATTTATAATTCAGTGAACGTTCACAAATTATACGCATATTCTTATGGTGTATTTTTATATTTCAATTTGAACTTTTCATGGTCAACGCAACTGAAATAGAGAATAGTAAACGTACAGGTGGCCCTTCTATAACACGATTTGTTAAATGCAGCAAACCCTAATAGCACCGTGTTATACGAGGGTTGCGTTGTAATACGATAAAAAACAACAAACCCTTAACCCTTAACCGCTCTTGCAGTAAACGCTTTGTGTAAGCATGGACGATGCGAAATCCTATATTTTTATGATAGCTATGAGGTCTCATACAACGCGACTTTTCCAGGCAATTGACTACCGTGTTATAGGGATATTACCTGTTTATAGTTTTGATGAAAAAAGACAAAAGACACACCTGGCATTCCGAAGTATCAGAGACACAACACTTTGTTACAATATAATGATATGTCCCCATTAATGACACCAATACCTTTACAGAAACATTCAAGATTCACTAAACACTACGAATTTGCAAACATCGAAAACATTTAAACGTATTTTATAACTAAACATATATGTTTATGATAAAGGGTGCATACTATACGTATTCTACGTATACTAATTTGATTTCCCAATCTATTTTAAACACGAAAAGATAACATGTTCCTGCTGTTATGTCAGTTTTTCTTTCAACATTCATTTGAGTATTGTGTGTGGTTTTTCGTAATATTCAAACGGATTTATGAATTTCTTTTTCAGAAATATATTCCGACAGAACGAGAAAATCCTAAGATTGTTACACAAATAAAATGACACATGGTATATAAAGTAATGTAAAGTATCGGCCTGTTACAATCCCACTGCTGGGAATAGGCCTCCTCTCTCCGGTTCTGGAGAGAAGGGTTGGAGCTAACACCTACCACGCTGCTCCAATGGGGATTGGTAGGTTACACATATCTCCAGAATTCTCTAGAGATATGCAGGTTTCCTCACGATGTTTTCCTTCACCGAAAAGCGTGTGATTAATTGCAATTATCAATTAGACACATGAGTTTTAATAGAAAAACTCATTGGTGCCTGCCCGGGTTTGAACTCGTGCTGCACTCGAAAAAGTCGCACGGTCTCACCGCTGGGCTATCACAGCTTTCAATGGTATATAGTACGCGGCAATAAATAATGCACATCGAGGCTCAGAGAGAGAAATCGGCTAGATTCTGCTTCATAGAGCATCGTCTCTGTCGCACAGACTGACCAACCCGTGTGTGTGACAGTGACAGCGTTCTACGAAACCGAATTGGCCGGCTGTTTCGTTCTAAGTACTCGATGTGCATTATTTATTGCCGGGTACTATACTTGTGTTATGCAATTAAAGAACATTTTTGTAATCAAATGTAAGAGAAATGCTTATACGTAAAACATATTACAGAGATTGCATATTGCATTTGTTATCGGTCTGTACTTGGGCAAGTATTAGACGTTATCAGGTCGCGGTAAGTCATGTATAGAAAAGATTCTGGTCAATCACACGTTAAAAATCCCCGCTATCCCGCTATTTTGATGTTGGTTTGTCAGGTTGTATTATATATCTAACATGAATTGTTTTGTCCTTGGTTTAATTCAGGACCTAGTGTCTAAAACATATATAGAATAGAACTCCAAAAAATACCTTTGTCAAACGTAATTTATATTTGTTCTTAGTGTATACCGTAAAAATCCTCATATTGAAAAAAATATTACGCGGCTCAGCTTTAGACACCAATCAATGATTAGAAGAGTGCGCTAAGTGATAAAATATTGGCATGAATAGGACGTGGATTTTCTCGTAACCGCCGGAACGATATCTTTTAAGACCGTAGACAATAAATGGAAAGATCAAGTGTAATCAACGAAACAACTTAGGCGTAAGAAACTACATCACAAGACATCTTAAACGAGGTAATATTAATATTTATATAGATTTGGATGACTAACTGAAAAGTTGCTCAGTGGCACACTCTATGCTCCAATCGTAGGTGGACAGAGCCACGCGGGCCTCGTGCTCGTCTATGCCCATGTCCAACAGGCGCTGGACCTTCTCGTCCATCTCCCAAACAGCGTTGGGCCCGTTGGCGTATATGTTGGTCCAATGTCTCGCCGTCAGGTGGAACAGGCGCGGGTTCTCCTTGTACTGTTTGGCGACAACGGCATCCTGAGGGTCGTTCGCTTCGGCCGCCGACAGCAGCGCCTGGATCGAGAGCAACACGGTGCGCAGAGTGAGCGCCGCGGCCCACTGGTCCTTCAGGATGTCCAAGCAGATCGCACCCGTCACCGACGATATGTTGGGATGCCATATCTTGGTTACGAAGCGGATCTGGAATCATGAAGTTTAATTTTATAATATGGACACTATGGGTCAGCCATAGCGGAACATGTCCACGATTCGGGTGCCAACCACTACATCGCTTTGCGCCTAGCAAAAGTACGTAAATCGTTTGTGGGTTTGGGTATAAGATTCTATAATAAAATTCCGAAATCAATTTTGGTCATGCCATTACAGCAGTTTAAAAACACTGTTAAAAAGAGGCTGATACAGAAAGCCTACTATACTGTTGAAGATTACTTAAATGATAAGGATGTGTGGATATAGGTGCACTTCTACCCTGTACAAGACAGTAATAAATAAATGTAACTAGTTCTAAGATTTATATTTTAAAAAGAGCAACCGCCGAGTTTCTTGCTGGCTCTTCTCGGCATGAACAGCTTTCCGAACCAGCAGTAAAGTTGACGATTCAAAAGCACTTGTTTACAAGTTTACTTGAATAAAGAATATTTTGATTTGATTTGATTTACATCAGGTTCGACAAGACTACTGCATCTAGGGAAAAATTTCTAGTACCTAGAAAAATACGTGAGGCGATTGAAATTAGCCGTCACTCGAATTTTAATAGGGACTGTGGATGGGCACTGCCCCCAGCGTGGAAACCTATTTTTGGCACTACAAGTTCTACTGAAAACCTGCTAGAACCAGACACCGTAAGCGTCGCATGCACAAATTTCTTCCGTGCATCCGGTGACGAAGACCAGAGCGACCAGGACGTTATAGAAGACGCTGAAGCTGCTACACGCAGTTCCCGCCGCGATAACACCGCGTAAAGAGCTCATGAATAAGAGCTCCGTATGGGCTTGAAACTAGTCGGGCTCATCCGATAAAATAAGACGTGAGTATAGCCCGTCTCTCAACATTAATAAAGTTTAATTTTAGTCCATTTTTTTTACTGACTGTAGGCTATTAGCCCTGACGGCATTGCTGAGTTTGCGAAACGCAGTGAGTACAGCGCAAAAGCTCTACTAGAGTAGGGGGAAAGTCGTCCTAAGGGTGTCTCCTGTGAGGTCAGACCACGGCTTAGGACGACGCGTAGTGAAGGGCTGATGTATGACTTTCACTAGTCATTGCGACGTAGGGTGGCGAGAAGCCACGACCGACCGACGTCAGAAAACAGTTTGTGTGTGTATTACGTGTTCTGTGTTTGCGATCGTTATTTGATCGTCAGGGTCAAATAGGACGCGTTTTGGACGCCTATATTTTCGGTGGTCAGACCTAACTGGAATGGGTGGAAGCAAGTAAAATAAGGGGGTTCGGATGTACCTTAGATTTCTCGAAGTAAGATTTCTAAAAACGTTTAAAGAGGTGAGTAATGGTAGGGAGATCAAGGTCTCCATGGAGGTCAACGTTTCGCATAAATCGGTAATTTTAGTTCAGCAGGCTTACCATGAACTCTTATTGAGACTCAATTGAAGACCTAAACTGAATTGTTTCGCTTTTTCACACCATAACGTGTTAAAGACGCACAGTTTGTTTGCCGAATTAAATCCTAAACTAAATCGCAAACGCATTTCATTCCAAAAAATTAACTCTTATTTATAGTAGGTGTGCGATCCAAATGCAATTCAGTTAAAAACACTTCATAGTACGAAAAGAAAACGACTCAGTTTCGGTACCGACTTTGAATTGCATTGAAATCGAATCATCTTCAAAGAGTTGATGGAAGGTCTACAGGTTGTACGTATTAACGCGAGTTTAACATCTTTTATCCACCACAAAAAGTGCTCAACGCCAGTAATGAAGTTTTCACTTCAAAAATCGCATTTTTGTTTATACGAACCCTATGGCTTGAAACTAGCGCGATATATACACAAGCTTTTGTAATTTATATAATAATATTAGGCGTTACTTTGCGGAGATCAATAATACAAAAGGAATAATAAAATTATTTTGCTATAATCCGCGATACAGTAAATAGAAAATATATATAGTGCTAAATGTATAGTGGACTATCCGTATTTTCATACTCAATGAATATGACAAAATCGTAAAGCATTGCGATTTTGCCGTGGAGTCTATCTCCTGATGATGCTTCGGTTGCGGGGCGAAACGATTGTTGAGTTTGTGATGGTGGACGTGTGTAGTGCTTGTGTATTGTGGTCGCAGTGGTGAAGGTTTGTGCATGCGTTTTTACGAATCCTGCACGTATCGAATATGAAAATACGGATAGTCCACTATAAATTGAACACTATATATATTTTTTACTTACTGTATCGCGGATTATAGCAAAATAATTTTATTATTACTTTTGTACAAGCTTTTGTCTTCGACGGATGTTTTACGAAAATATGTCGCCTTAGTACGTTGTGATGCGTACAACACAAGAGCGTAATTTTCGTGACATGATTTATTAAGCAATAGGATATCTTCTTTCGAAAATAAGATAAGGTAAAGACTGCGCGATAAATAGTAATTAGTTTTGTTAAAAACTTGTGTTTATTTGGGTCATACATTTTAGTTAAAAAGTAACGGCCTGTTACTATTCCACGACTGCGTATAGACCCCTTTCTCTCCGTTTTTGGAGGGAAGGGTTGAAGCTAAGACCTACCACGTTGCTCCAATGCGGATTGGTAGGTTACACATATCCCTAGAATTCTCTTGAGATATGCAGGTTACCTCACGACGTTTTCCTTCATCGAAAAGCGTGTGATAAATTACAATCATGAATAAGGTGCCTGCCCGGGGTTTAAACCCAGGATCGTTTTAAGTACAACATTTAAGTAGCTTAACTTTAAAAAGTCAGCTATACAAAAAAGAGGTTAATTATTTAAATTTCGAATTACCTTCGGTGGGTTGAATGGATAAGTCTCTGGCACCTTGATCTCCAAAAGGAATGTACCACCCTCATAGGGCGTATCGGGAGGTCCTACGATAGTACCTTGCAGCTCTGTCCAACAGTCTTTAACAATCTCAAGTTTGATCAAACCCCCCGCGACCTGGAACAAAAGTAGAGTTACAGCTTATACAAATCAAAATAATCTTTATTCATGTTATCTTTTGCAAGCACTTAAAATCGTCAAGGGTTAATGTTAATGAGGTCATCACTGATTTGCTCTTGCTGAAGAATTAACAAGAAATTCAGCTGTCAATCTTAAACACTCAATTTATGTGTGTATGATTTAGAAGAGGAGCCATTATATATTGGCGGTACGGACATGACAATGCGGCCACAGGGCTATGGCTTGGCTGACAGTTATGGCGCTTAACTGGCTTAAACATGGCTTAGTTTTATAAACTTTATTATCAATAATTTTATCAATTTAATGTCTCTTATTTGTTATAATGTTGGCTGGAAGAGATTGCGATTCCGGGATAAGCTTTCCTTGTAGTTTTAGTGGGTAGTTAAGTATTTTTTTTTACTTTAAACCTTTTTGTGTGTGTAATAAACAGATTACTTGTATCAATCACGTTAGCAAATTGTAATTCGCATATAATCCATCCATTCATTAGCATAGGCTAATGGACTGCGATATATATAATCCATCCATTCATTAGCATAGGCTAATGCACTGCGATATATATATAATCCATCCATCCATTAGCCTAGGCTAATGGACTGCGATATATATAATCCATCCATCCATTAGCATAGGCTAATGGACTGCGATATATATAATCCATCCATCCATTAGCATAGGCTAATGGACTGCGATATATATAATCCATCCATCCATTAGCATAGGCTAATGGACTGCGATATATATAATCCATCTATCCATTAACATAGGCTAATGGACTGCGATATATATAATCCATCCATCCATTAGCCTAGGCTAATGGACTGCGATATATATAATCCATCCATCCATTAGCATAGGCTAATGGACTGCGATATATATAATCCATCCATTCATTAGCATAGGCTAATGCACTGCGATATATATAATCCATCCATCCATTAGCATAGGCTAATAGACTGCGATAGCGCAGTCCACTGCTGGACATAGGCCTCCCCATTTATGCGCCAGACCAGACATCTGCAATGCGCATCCAGCTGGCCCCAACAACCTTTTTGTTGTGGTCAGTCCAGCGAGACGAAGGACGCCCAACATTGCGTTTGCCAAAACGCGGTCTCGACTCCAGGACTCTTGCTCCAACGATCATCAGTCCTGCGACAGACGTGACAAGCCCACTGCCACTTCAGCTTGCTTATTCTGCTAGCAACATCGGTTACTTTAGTTCTCTCGCGGATAATACCATTTCTGATTTTATCCTTGACAGATACTCCGAGCATAGCTCGCTCCATAGCACGCTGAGCGCCTTAAAACTTGCGGACTAGTCCCGCCGTCAGTGTCCACGTCTCGGCGCCATATGTCAAAACAGGCAGGACGCTTTGGTCGAAGACTTTGGTCTTAAGGCATTGCGGAATCTAGGACGTGAAGACTCGACGAAGATTTCCAAATGCAGCCCAGCCCAAGTGAATTCTCCTTTCAGCTTCCTTCTCGAAGTTGTGCCGGCCAAGTTGGATAGTCTAGCCTAGGTAGACGTAATCCTGCACGACCGCGAGGATTCCGTTCACTGATACTGGTCTTGAGACGACCATCATTGAACATGACCTTGGTTTTTCGCATATAAACGACGATAAAAGAATCCTCAGGTAAAAGAAAAAGAAAGACGAATAATCGAGTGACGGCGTACCTAGTATTAAATGCGTCGCAGTATTTGATATAAAGTCTTATCAACATTATATAAAGCAAAGTCAACCGCCACATCTCGGTCTCTGTTCGCGATAAACTCGATTTACTAAATGGATTTTCGTGCCATTTTCATAATTACTTGCGAAAAATATAATATATATATATTTTTTTCTTTATTGAAACACCATCAAGAATGCACTTAGAGTAAACTTAAATATAAACAACTAGCTGTGGTAGCGGCTTCGCCCGCGTGGAAATCAGCGTGTCACAATTGTTTTCTAGAAATCAAATTTTAAACATAAAAGTGGTTATTGTTAGTTAACCATAAGAGATAGAGACATACTATCGCAGACTTTTTTGTTGTAGTTTTATAGATCTACACTTCTCTAGTACATTACTTTAACGTATCTCTACCGGTTTACGCAGCGCACGCGACTAAAGCTCTCAGCAAGCAAGAGTTTTAACAACTGGGCATATTCTTCAATACAATTTACATAATACCGATATGTACTATTTACCTAAACCATCTGGAACTATTGCACTATATTTTGCTAAAAACCGTATAAACATCCGTTCAGTAGATTTTGAAAAAATCGATTACATACAGAGAGACAGCTTTTTGGGACTTTGTTTTATAATAAGTATAGATATCCTGCTACAAGTACATCCTTACTTAAACGTGTATATACGTACCTACATTAATTTAAAAAAAAAAATTAATTTAATGTAAATACAAAGAAAGAAAGAAAGAAAAGGGCAATACTTAAGCTAAAAATATACTAAAATTAAGCTAAAAATGTTTTCCGATCTTTTAATTTTTCTAAGGTTTGGGTACACTGAGTTAGTTAATGAGGTAATAAAAATACTACATCTAAGCACGGCGATTAAATTCTGAATACCAATATAAATAATGCAGCTGCTGTACATAATTAGCCAGTTACACAAGTATTATAATTTATATCAAAGCATATCTCAATAGACGCAGTTTAAACCAGTTGAACTTTGACTACTGTCCAATATCACTTGTATTGGACAAAGGGCAGAGATCAACTGGTATTAATAACGCAGCACATTGGCAGAAGCTATACATGGCAATTATGCACAATATATCACACTGTGTGAACAAATCAAACAACCGAACATAACCGGTTATGGTGTACTTCTGTACTTGTATAAAACTCAAATAAATGTAAAAAACAATCAAGAAATATCCTGAAACAATAGGTTTTTGCGACACAAATTGCGATTTAAAAGTGCTTGAAAGAGCTTGCTTGAGTGAACATTCTTTTGATTTGATTTAATTTGATTCATGTAATGTCGTATCGTAGGTAGGTCGTCGCAAAATAGCGGTTGCATACCTTCAATAATGGCATTTTTTTTATTCTATATGTTACCGAGGTGTATAAACTTTAATTGTGCCAAATATCATTATTATTGGTCTAGGTAATAGACGAACGGCCTTGACTGTGCGGTGAGGAGAAAGTTAAATGAAATAGTGTAGCAAAGTTAATACAAATAAGAATTTTATAAAAAAAAAACTAGCTTTTAAACACAACTTCGTTTGCGTGGACAGCAGTCTTATTATTTGATTAAACCTTATATTAATTACGGTTAAAGTGGGTTAACCTGAAAAGCTAGGAATATGCTGTCGCAGATTTTTATTTCGAACTTTTAGAGGGTAACAATTTTGTAATACATGATTTTTGAATAACTTTCACCGTTTACATAGCGCAAGCAAGGACAGCTTTAAATTTTGCCGTTTTCATTCATTATGATGTTATATAGCCTGTGGCCTTCCTCGATAAATGGACTATATTAAACTAGAATTTTTCAAATCAGTCCAGTATCTAACAAACAAACTCTTCAACTTTATGTATTAGTATAGATGTACGTCTCGTCACTTATTAACTATTTTCTTGTATATAAAAAGGAATGTTTGTCTGTATGTCCCTTATAGCCACGTAAACGTTCGGATCGATTTTAATGGAATTTCCAGATAATCTATTATCAATATTGCGTCATTTTTCAATTTTTATTCATTTACGTTTTGCATTATCGCGAAATTTTTCTTTATTTTTATTTTTCTTTCTTTTTATATTTAATAAGTAGATTGGCAGAAATCCCTTTAAGGGATTTCTGCGGGATAAGTCCGCTTTTGTTTTTTTTTCTTACTTTTCTAACAATGTGAATGTACATAAAGAAATAAATAAAATCTTTAGATTGAACCAGCAAATGTTCCTGTAAAGTTTGATGGCGATTGGAGAATTTTTTATGTTGAGTTCTGTTTCGAGGAGAATTCGAAATCAGAATGAGCCATATCACAGCGTGGCCAGATAGCTAGTAGTAAATATAATTAACGTTACACGTGATGCCTAGTGAGATTATATTCAAATTTTATCACTTGTATAATCCACGATTGTATAATATAATTTCTACATAATCATCTTTTGAATAGCTACACTAAACTTATGTAATGGCAAAACTAGTTTTGTATATTTTATTATGCAAACATGAACCGAAGCAGGCTCATAAATGATTTCTGTATATTTGCAATGCATAAAGCGGAAACCGCGATCCCATGTCGGTTTCTACTTAGTCAAGAATATTCCTTAATGAATAACCCCTCGTACGCACGAGTGGTTTTTTACCGCGCGAATGAAACAAATGGGTATCCAGATATCTGTTTACATGACAGCGCTTTGAAAACGCGACTCATTTTTATCGAGCAGTGTTCCATTTTAAGGCGTTAGGTGTATGGCGTTAAGCCGAATATACCATACGAAACTTCTTATTACGCCTATTGCAGAGTTTTAACGCGACGTATTTTTTACGCCCGTGGGAACGAGACGTAAGGGCTTATGTCGTTAAGTACTACGGCCAAGTACTTTAAAAGTATCAGACAATGCAGATTTTAAAACACATATTTCTAAAATATCCTACCTCTTTAGTGATACGAATTATGTAATTTCTGTGATTCATAAATTTATACAAAAAGAGAGAGTTATTAAAGTTTTATCAAAACCGGGTCTCGCAATTATCCGGTTCAGCTAACCGCCATTTTGGCGTATTATCATACAGTTATTATACTAAAGTAGGGGAAGCAGTATAAAATGTGTCAATCGACAATTAAGAAAGTAAGTGAGACTGATTAAATGAAAGAGCTGTGATCGCCCGACGGTGAAACCTTGCGATTCTTTCGAGGTTGTCAAAATTTCAAACCCCAGGCTTTTTTCTATTAAAACTTGTGTATCTAATTGACAATTACAATTTAGCTCACGCTTTTCTAGGGCTTTTCTGTTGAATTCTGGGGGATATATGTAAATTACCGATGCGCATTGAAGTGGTGGGTTTTAGCTCCGCCCTTTATATACAAAAAGGTGAAGGAAAGCATCGCGATGAAGCCTTCATATCTATAAAGAATTCTGGGGATATCTGTAACCTACCACTCCGCATTGGAGCAGCGTGGTTAGCTACAAACCTCTCCGGAAACGTAGAGAGTCCAGCAGTGGGATAGTAACAGGCCGTTACTTAACTTTACTTAAATGATACTCATTATCTGTAACTCTTTTTACATACGTGCGTATTGATCAAATTACATTTTTATTCAAATACTGAAAGTTAAACTAAAATATTAATGTCATATTGGAGTAAAAATTATACAAAAGTGTATTTACTTTGGTATACAATTTACAGTATATTATTTTAAGCCAATAAAATAAAAACGCGTAAACATATTGAAGGTAGGCTATAAAATGTTCTAAGTATTTAAATTAAGAACGCGCCATCAATATTTCTCTGCGCATGTGTGATTAGACAAAGATAAGAATACGAATCTAATCTTCCCTCTCAAGATTTATTGGGACACTCTCACTTACAGGCCTGCATATGCCTACCCTACTCTAGTATAAAACTCTATGATAATAGGCAAAACTCTTATCTCAGAAACTTGATGGGTATTGTTCTACTACTTATTATAGTATTTTATACTAACGATTCAACTTGGCTTCGGTTATATTATGCGTTGATTGACATGTTTGTTTTGATCTGAACTTTGTTTTAATGAATTTTGCGATAACTTTTAAGATATTATTATAATATAAATTAATGGCAAAGGGGTCAGAATGTTGAGCATGATACGCGTCAAATTAACGTATTTAAATAAGGAATTCCTAATGTCTGTCGTATGGTATCCGGCTGTGTAGAATAGACCATCCTCATTTCTTACCGTGGTGTCGTAAAAGGCGACTAAAGTAAGTTGACGTCAGCCAGGTTGCCGGTCGTAAATTAAGTAGTAATAAGTTAAATAATAATAATTCTTAAATGATAAAATTCCAAGAAATTTACCTTAGCGCAATTAAAAAAAATTCATACATAAAACATTTTCAAACTGCACTTAGTTGTCTAGCAAGGATCCTTTCCGAAAAAAACTAATTGAATAAACATTACAGAAGACTAAACGAATTTTTTTTACTGTATTCCCAAGGGTCGATTCAACAAAGCAGTTTCTAAGCCTTAGTCCCAGTTCACTAAAACGACACTATTCGTTTTAAGTTCTATGATATTTGCCCCGCCCATTGTCACAACAGTTTCGCGTCATTAGAATTTGTTTTTCTACGGATAATCCTATGAGATTTGATCACGTAACTGGTTTATTTAAAAACCAAGTAAAGTGAACTTCATCGCCCGCTTAGTATCCTTAAGATTTATTTTTAGCGACCAACTAACGTGAGAACTATTTAGGTACCTAAATGTTAAAGTACATCGCAAAAATTAAAAGGCAAAATTTGCAGCGCGTTTTCACTGGCATTGTTTATGTATAATGTAAGAAGTCTATAAACGAAAAAGGAATCTGCGTACTAGATTACCGCGACTTCATTAGCGTCAACGGATGCGCTAAAGTACTCTCAATTATGCAATTTTTTTTCCCTGTTCCCGAAATAGAATTGGGATTTTTTTATGTGATATGTTACCCAAGTGTATAGCTTAATAAGCTTAGTTGTTGCAAATATCATTAATATAGCTCAAGCCGATTACCTGAGATTGGATTGGTATTTTCTTTATTATTGTACTAGCAATGCCCCGCAGTTTCACTCGCGTACATACCGATCTCGTGGAAATGCTAGTACAAAAGTAATAATAAAATTATTTTGCTATAATCCGCGATACAGTAAATATAAAATATATATAGTGCTAAATGTATAGTGGACTATCTGTTTTTTCATACCCGTGCTTTGCGATTTTGTCGTGGAGTCTATCTCCTTATGATTCGGTTGCAGGGCGAAACGATTGTTGAGTTTGTGATAGTGAACGTGTGTAGTGCTTGTGTATTGTAGATTTTAATAATTTAAAAAGTACTTTACAGGTATTGAAACACTTTTTGATAAATATCATTTAACGGGATAAGAATTAATACGGAGATATGAATAATATGGTTTGATTATTGCCGACACTTCTATCGACTTTTACAATGTATAAAACTAGTTTTATTGGCATAAGTAATATTGTAAGACTTATGGTATCCGGACTTTTTTGTGGGTATTGATACGTTCTATGATACTGTAGAACATTTTTTTGTTCTATCATAAATAGTTGTCGCAGCGCACGCGTTGAACAATTTTTACAACTAAATTTTCCACATCTTTTACAATATTATAAAGAATCCCTATTTAAAAAAATAAAATAAATAAATAGCCTTTGTTGCTCGGTGAAGAAGCAGCCTTCTAATGGTGAAAGAATTTTTGAAATCGGTCTAGTAGTTTTTGAGTGAAAACATTACAAACATACATACACACAAACATAGTATAGATGAAGCAATTAACGAGTAAATGTTTTTTGTTTCTTTATTATGAGAAAATCAACTAGGTAAATTAATTTCTATAAAAAGATTTTCCAGTGCACACAGCTGTCCTTGGCCTGGCACCCCTCCTATCGGCCTACATTCTGACCTCCCGATTACCCCCTATTGATACTGTTCAATGATAGAACAGTTATTTTTAATACAAGCTGAGGTAATCAAAGCGTTGAATTTAAGGGACTTTTGTAACAATTTAAATTAAGACGACGGGATAACGTCATGTGTAAATTTTTTAAATAATTTATAGAATAAGCGTTACTTTGCGGAGATCCATAATACAAAAGTAATAATAAAATTATTTTACTATAATTCGCAAAAATATATACAAAGGTCAATGTATAGTGGACTATCCGTTTTTTCATACCCGTTACATACAGGATTCGTAAAAACACATGCAAAGCGATTTTGTCGTGGATCTCCTGATGTTGCTTTGGTTGCGGGGCGAAACGATTGTTGAGTTTGTGATAGTGAACGTGTGTAGTGCTTGTGTATTGTGGTGGCAGTGGTGGAGATTTGTGCATGTGTTTTTATGAATCCTGCATGTAACGGGTATGAAAAAACGGATAGTCCACTATACATTTACCACTGTACATATTTTATATTTACTGTAACTCGGATTACAGCAAAATAATTTTATTATTACTTTTGTATGTGTAAATTACCTAAAAATGGGAGCGAGGGAGACTATATACTACCAAATAAGTCAGCAGAATTTCACAAATTGATATGATTTTATTATATATTATAATAGAAACAATTATGCAGTCTTATTTAATAACAACACCGGCACACAAATAAAAGTGGAAAGTGTATGAACGAACCGATATATGTATTTCGACCCACTGATTCCGAATTCAAGTTTAGCTTGAACTATACACCCCCAAAATTTCGAGAAAACTCATCATCATCCTCCCTTATCCCACTTTAAGTGGGATCGCTACAACATGTTACAAACATGTTGTCTCATGATTTAGCTAAGTATTTTACGACCGGTCGCCTGCCTGACGTTAACTTACCTTAGTCGTATTTTACGACCCCTCGGAAAGAAAAAGGGTGGTCTATTCTACTCAACCGGATATCACACGGTCGGTCAACTTACCTTTGTCGCCTTTTACGACACCTCGGTAAGAAATGAGGGTGGTCTATTCTACTCAGCCGAATACCACATGGCATCAAAATTTCGAGAATACTAAAAAAAAAAAGATGTATCTACTTACGAAACTTCACGTATGTACGAAAAGCGGCAGTTTAAATAATGAATTTATCTTTAAGTATATTTGCAACAAGATACAGCAACTTCGAAATAATGATATCGCAAATTTATATTTGCTGAAAGGTCAAAACTTGTCACTGTAGATATAAAAAATAGGTGAATAGGTTAAATGGGTTGAAAATCTCACCGTTCAACTGTATTTTAAATTAAATTGATAATTTATATAGGATCTACACCGTGTGGTGTCCGGTTGAGTAGAATAGACCACCCTTTCTTACCGAAGGGTCGTAAAATACGACTAATGTATAGTACCCGGCAATAAATAATGCACATCGAGAACTTAGAACGAAACAGCCGGCCAATTCGGTTTCGTAGAGCGCTGTCACTGTCACACACGGGTTTGTCAGTCTGTGCGACAGAGACAATGCTCTATGAAGCAGAATTTAGACAAATTCTCTCTCTGAGCCTCGATGTGCATTATTTATTGCCGCATACTATAAGTTGACGTCAGGCAGGAGCCCGGCCGTAAAATACGTAGCCGAATCATGTGACATGTTTATAACTTGTTATGCCGACCCCACTTAGAATGAGATAAGGGCAGGAGGATTATGACGATGAATTTATATAGGAACTAGATTTAGCCACGACTTCGTTCGCGTTGAATTTAGTGTTAATATATCTTTTTTATTTAACTTCCTGAAGCAAAAAACGCGAATTTGTATACGTTACCTACTCATATGTTACCCCATTACATAAGCTTCAATCGCAATCGAGTTTCATCAATATTGGTCCATCGGTTTAGCAAAGTAAGCATAAAATACAGATAGACTTTCTCAATTATATTATTGGTTATACTAAATTTAAAAGGTAAAGATTTTATAACCTAGCTGACATAGCAAATAATTTCCTCTATCTATAAAACTCTTTGTTGCAATATTAAATATAAAAAAATGCAAAGTGTTCAATCTCTCCAGTTGCGCTTAGTCATCTTAGTTTGCGCTTGCACAAAAAATTCAGCGATACATTTATATTTATATAGATGTATGTGAAAACATTGTTACATACATATTAAGTTTCATAAACAAATTTTCAACAAGTCAAAATGAAATGTCATCAATTCGCGTTGTTTTCAATGGATCATTGGAACTCCTCTTAAATTATGTGTCTGATTTATAATTTTGTTTACATACCAAATTATTCGCCCTTTGCCAGTGAAAATACACATTGGAGGAAAGCCAATTTCTTTTTTTAGGCCTTATTAACTATAAATAATGTATGCCAATTTGTTATCCACAAAAGTAATAGGTCTGGTGAGCCAAATAAATTATAAATATAAAAATGAAATCATCTCAAAGTCACTATGATTAAAAACAGGCCAAAAATCTCAGAGTCAAAAGCAGAATATAAAAACATTTAAAAAAAATAAACAGCAAAGCAACAAAGTAGCTAACCATTAAATCAATGTGTCTATAATAGTAACATATAGCCTTTGCCCAGCTGTGAGATAATATCATACGGCTGGGCAAATCTTTGTGGGTTACAGATGTCCGGTGAATAGGGGTTAATATTTAAATTATGAAAATGTGTTCGTTCACTTGTTTCAGACAAATCAGGTCTGGACAAAAAGACAGATTGGTCGTGTTCCAGTAATAAATAGGATATCTGTTGGATTATTTAATATGTAACAGTTAGAGATCCGAACTAATAAATAAAACTAGCATATTGAGTTTATCCACGCTCAAGGCAATTGGGTTTAGAGAAGAAAACTAACAAAACTAAGTAATGATAGTCCATTTAATTGCACTAAAAGTAATTACTTTTTTAATGTCATCCATCAGTCACTGATAGCATTTGGAAACAAATGAAAAATTTATGTACTATTTTAGAACTTTTTGAATTACATATTTGGATAATACAAAGGCTTGGATTTGAAAATCCAATCCTTCATACAAGACTGTGGTTTAATAGTGTAAGATTGAAAATGTTTAAAAGATTGACTGCCAAGTTTCTTGCTGGTTCTTCCCTCGTAAGAGCAATATTCCGAACCAGTGGCAGCTTGATTAATCATGTTGATCCTTGATAATTCAAGTGGTTGAAAGTGCTTATTGAAAAAGACTATTTCAATTTCATTTGATTTGAACATCACATGTCAGAGTAATTATTATACATATAATAATAACAATTTAGTATGCAAACTAAAAAACAAATTTAATCTTATTGATCAATCTACATTATGAAATGAAGATAAAAATGAAATGAAATGAAAATGAAAGTGATTGGCAGAATTTTATTTTTTCTTATATGAATGTATTGTATCTATTTGAATGTATATATTGTATTCTATACAATGTCATAACTTTTTACTTTAGTCTTGAGACTGATCCTGGACAGCACAAAAAATAAAAACACTGTCCATATTCAAATTAGTAATTAGTCTAATCACTTAATATTTTATACTTGTTTATTCTACATGACATATATATGGTATCTGCTTAGAATTTAAGGATGTAATGCAGCTACGGATGTATATATAACTACAGAAACCATTAATGTTTAACTAATGAAAATTATAGAACTGAAAAAATAAATATACAATCATCCAATGTGTTAGGAGTATTACTACAATATTGTTCAGGAATTTATTTAGTAAAAAACCTATTTTAAATTCATGTATACAGGTGTGGAGGTAACTCACAATATATACAGAAAGAAACAAAAACAAGAATATCATTTTCAAAGAATGTTTTATTCATTTTAACGATAAAACATTCGACCTTATTAGAAATATCGATATTTACATATAGCTTATTCAATAATCAATATATTTTTCCGACGGCAATTAGACTACAGTGTATAAATACACGAGAAAACAAAATCATTAAATAAATGACGTAATTTTTTTTTATTAATAGAGTACCGTCCGATACGTAAAAGATTTTTTTTTTGTTACAGGTAGATATTTTATAAAGAGGCGTATTGGTAAGAATCGAATATTGTGCTATATCATACATACCTATAAAGTTACATATTCGCGCAAAAGACAATAATGAAATAACTTTATTCGCAAGAAGCAAATTATGGAATTTAGAAAAAATATGACATCGCTTCACACAAAAGTGCAAGTAAGAGCTACCATGAAGTTGCATGATAAAAATTCGGAAAATATATTTTAAACTCACCTCTTCACTGTTCATCACTTCTTTGAATTCTCTTTTTATGCGTTTTGCGGCTATATTAGCCATATTTTTAGTATATTACTAGAATTACACACTTGAGAGGAAAATATCGAAAGAGAATGCGTATTTTTTGTTTGGCAGATTCGAATGGCGATGACTGGAATGGTACGATCATTGGCTAAACGTTGATGAATGAGCGAATGAATGATATTTACGCGAATTAGCCATCTGTTTGTAAGTCAATATTATACCTTGATATTAATATTTTTGTAGGTCAACTTGTTTTTACGTAATTAAGATATGTTAATTTATAATGTATATTTTATCCATATTATCATTTTTATACGTTTGTAATCAGACCTTAAAAATTTATATTGTTCCCAATAGAATATTATAACTTATATTCATAGTTTAAAATTATATTAACAGATATAAGAATATCAACAAATTGAACAACTTTAGTTATATTAGATTTGCTAAACTAGAAGGATATAATTAGAGAACTGTCTCAGATTATTTATAGATCTGTCATAATATACGTAAAGTATTTATGAATACTGAATAAAGCAATAGTCTATAAGTATCATTAAAGTTTTTTTTATTAATTAAACACAGGTTAATTTAATCAAGATTAAATAAACATTGTTATCACAGATGAATAAGGAAACTGAAATTGAAACAATCTATAGACATTTCATACATTCAATGATAGTTACTGAAGTTGTATTCAAGTGTAACTTCAATCTTGGATAATAGACAAAGATCTCATTCTACTATACATTCACTACTATCAGCATACTTCATGTTAAACTTTACGACGTGCAGGAGCTTTGCACTGAGGTCGATTATATCGAGGTGTTAAAAAGATTATTTTATTTCGTGTTGTGTATTCTATTCTCGCTATAATCATAACTGAACATTCATATAAAATGGTGATATTTGTACGATAGTAAGTGAATTATGCCGTATCGTGTTAAAACTTTCAAGTTATGGCTGGTGAATTTTTATGTGTGAGGACGACGTTATGCTAATTTACTCATGTTACCGGGCTTTACCTATATACCTGGCGTTGGAAGGTAGGTTAAAAGAAAGCTTTTACTTATGTATCATATTTGTTTGTCATCACAGCAACAGAGTGGTGAAAAGTTGTAAGAGTGCGTTGTTTTCCCTTTGTTTCGTATTGCACTTTGACAAACATAAATAAATTACACTAAGGGCTATGAACGACCCCTCTTCATCTATCCTTCGCCCGATGACGGATATACTACATGTATTTACTTTCCCTTGTTGCTCGTGTTTACTTAATTCTTGTTAATCATGAAAGTTGGTTAGAATCGTCAGATGTTTCGTTACTTGAGTAAAAGTAAAGTTTCTTAAAGAAATCATTGACTTTCGTCTACTTACATAAAGTAATATTAAAGTACAATGACTGTAGAACCACATAACTATATGATACAACATTATTTTTGTCTAGATTATTATTGTTTACAAAGTTTCCTTTTTATATTTTAACTATTTCTATCATTATTATTATTATTTGTAAGTGATAAACAATACTCCCATCACACACATAAATTAAAAAATTAATAACTAGAATTCAAAATATTTATTAAAATAAACGATAACAATATAATTGAGAATGTAGTAAAAGTGTAATTGATATTTTATTTTAGTTTTCTAAAAATATTTCAATGCTGCACTATACATCCACTTGGATCTAGCCACTCCCAGAAAGCTATTGTCTATTTTACACTACTACTATTTAAACAATTGACATACTGAAACATACTGGCGCATAATAAATGAAAAAAAAGGAAATGTGTTTTTTAATATTCAATAAACCATTGTACATCAATGTAGACTTTTGTGTCAAATGACCACACCATCATATCGCATCACCCGAAGAATAAAGATACATATCACATGTCATATACATAAGACCTGTAACTTTATCATTATAGTTTTAAATAAGATGAAAATACCATCTCAAAGCCTAAGTGCTTCTCTGAATTATTTTTTCTATTACTTTGGTAATCAGTTGCTTTGAAGTTATTCTATATGAAAAATACAATTGTGATCATAAATTTATTTATGATATATAATTTATAAAACTAAAGTACTCTATAGAGTTCCATACTCTCTCTCTCTTCCCAGCTATACATCCCACATGGTGGTCGTCATCAAACATAGAGTTCCATACTATAAAAAAAATATATTGTTATAATCTATACTTACCCATAGATACAGTTAAAATATGTAGGTCACTGTTTTGCAGAGGCTCCAACAATCATTCAGATATAGAGCGTGAACAAAGGTCACTAGCACCAGGCAAAAATACTTCTGTTTAAAAATAATAATAAAATTATTTTGCTATAATCCGCGACACAGTAAATAAAAAAATATATAGCACTATATATTTTGCAGTTGTGGGGCAAAACGATTGTTGAGTTTGTGATAGTGAACGTGTGTAGTGCTTGTGTATTGTGGTGGAAGTGGTGGAGGTTTGTGAATGTGTTTTTACGAATCCTGCATGTAACGGGTATAAAAAAATGGATAGTCCACTAGACATTTAGCACTATATATATTTTCTATTTACTGTATCGCGGATTATTGCACAATGATTTTATTATTACTTTTGTATTATGGATCTCCGCAACGTAACGCCTCATTCTATAAATTACTTCTGTTTAAAGCATATTGCCAAACACTATACACATGAAACCAGCGTATTTCTAGTTTGTGTGTATTTTTGTATTTATTTAAAATTACCTATACTTATAATAATGTTTTATAAGTTTTTAAGTTCCCTAAAGATGTGTAGTATGTGATCGATTTAAAAAAAAATTCAATAGAAGATAGAGAAGGTTGTGGTTACTTTTTATCCTAAAATTTCAGCGAGGTCGTAATTTATGTGGGAAAAACTTCGTAACACATTGATTTCCACGTGGCCGAAGCCCTAGGCACAGCTAGTATGTGTATAAATAAATAAATATATGGGACAATTACACACACGGTCGTCTATCCCCAAAGTAAGTAACCTAGTACTTGTGTTATGGGTGACAGACAACTGGTAAATATATTCATATATAATTTTAAATACATACTTAAATACAAATATACACCCAGGCTCGAAGAACCAACAAATTGTTTATAGAAAATGTTGGTCCTCGGCGGGAATCGAACCCGCGACCCGCGGAGCTGAAGGCAGGGTCACTACCCACTGCGCCAACGGGCCAGTCAAGTCAGTATATATAGGTATATACCAGTTGTCTGTCATAACATAAGTACTACCTCGAAAAACGAGTTCAATTCGTTCTGTAACCTTGCTCGTATGTCAAATTGCTCACATCTCAAAGAAATTTTCCCCATTGAAATTAATTGAAACTCCATTAATCCCTTCCAGCAGGCTTACCATGATCTCTTATTGCGACTCAATTAAAGATGTAAACTAAATTGTTTTGCTTTTTCGTACGATGTCGTCTTAAAGACGCACACTTTAAGTCGTTGCCGAATGAGCGTTTGGAATTTGTCCTAAGAACATGTGAGTCAAAGAGACAGAGTTATCTATAGTTCATATAACGTTATCCTTTTCAAACATTGCGACCCCAATGGAATTCACACTTCATGGTACGAAAAGAAAGCGGTTCGCGGTCGTCGTTTACGTCTTCAATTGAGTCGCAATAAGAGTTCATAGTAGGCCTGATGGTATCAGTCACATCACAGTACCACTACACAAAAACTAAAGAAATAAAACTCGACTATTGGTATGGATGCGACATATAGATCTACACCAAACGTCCGCGATGGCATATATCTTACCTTTAAGAGTAGGTTTTTAGCTAGCTGAAGCTCTTGATAGATTGTTGATATAATTATAACGACATATATTTAAGTACCGACAAACCGATGACAATGAACATATGCCTATAAGGCTTACAGGCTAATAGTTATAAGAAACTATATCAAAACCACTTTGCTATAATCCGCGTGTGTAACCCACACGTAATATAGAATTCTGCAAAGTAACGCCTGCTTCTATAAACGATAAATCACTTACAGTGTAAGCTATAATAATCAGATCACACAGCTGCGACTCTTATGATGCCATGTTTTTGGTGTTTTGATCTATACGCAAATATCATTTATTAAAAAAAAGCAATTACCAAAAGTACTGATTTATTTATTTATTGAAATATTTTGGAAACATACAGTGGAAACTACAAAACTTATAAGTAAAATACAATTAAAATTACTTAAACCATTATCAGTTTCCTATGACTAAAAATACATATAAACAATAGTATTGCACACAAATAGCTTAATTAAGTGCATGAAAAATAATACACAAAAATTACCTGAATAATTATTATGACTAATTATTTATTAAATTTCTAATTGTTAATTTTAATTGTGATAGGGAGAGATGAAAAATGACAATATCTGAATTCAGTTTATTATATTGTTTGCAAATTCTATCAATAAACCTATTTCCTATTTCCTGATAAAATTATTTTACTATAATCCGCGATAAAGTAAGTAGAAAATATCTTCTTCGTCAACCAAAGTAAGTCCAGTGCTGAAAATAAGTCTCTTCACGGGATCTATATTTTATAAATAATTTTAAGTTTTTTTTGGTAAGATTTTGTAATAGGTACTTTGTGTCTGTATTTAGTGTTAACCTAAAGGGCAAGTCGTGTTTGTCTTAATAGTTTGATTAATATAATAATACAATTACAAAGTAATTGTATTATTATATTAATCTTTTTTTTGACAACAAAAATGTACAAGATAGACATATATCTTAAATTACTTACACGCTAATAGTATACAGATCATGCCCATTGGAATGGTCCCAAGAATGCTGGCAGCGTTTCCTCGTTGAATCCCTAAGCTGATTCTATGTGCGAAAATGGAGCCAGCCCTCTTGTCACCCGAAGAGGCGATCAACCGAGGTGTTAAAACGGTTAAAAATAATTTTGCACTATGACTCCATGGCCTTAGGGTCTCAACTGCAAACGACACAAATATATAACTCTCAATGAGAGATGCATACTTCCGCCGCTTGCCGGATTCGGCCATTTCCGCCGCAGCTCCAGGTCTTGACGCTGTTTCCCTGATATGGGACGAAGTCATTGTATCAACGCATGTCCCGACCCCATTCTCAAGGAACCAGCGTCAAACCGTCTGGTCTCTTGCCATCATCCCAACTTTAATAATCTTAATACTTACTGTTATCTTTTTTTATTAATCTTGTATCTTGTTATTAAATATATATAACAATCACTCGTGAAACATAATAAATGAAAATAATATGAAATAAAACCACGCTGACTGACGTCCAACGGGACGCTGCGTTTTCCAATGTGGTTTCGCCATTCTAACACAAACTTTAGACAACGCCCCTCAGTTGTCCGCACTATGTGCCCCGCCCATTGCACTTTAGCTTCGCGACACGCCGAGCTATGTCGGTGACATTAGTTCTTCTACGGAACTCCCCATATATGATTTGATCACGTAGAGATACTCCGAGCATTCAGAAAGCCTAGTATCCTATTGAAGATTACCTTGACGATAAGAATGCGTCGATATAGCTACTCTTCGATCCTGTACAAGACATTAATAACTATATGTAACTAGTGATAAGAATTATTGTTTGAAAGAGCGAGTTTCTTGCTGGTTGCTCTCGGTAGGAACAGCTTTCCGAACCAGCAGTAGATGTTGACGTTTCAAAAGCACTTGTTTACAAGTTTACTTGAATAAAGAATATTTTGTATTTCAATCTGAGCATAGCTCGCTCCATCGCCAGCTGAATTACTCTGTGCTTTCATATGAAGCCCATTGCCAGCGACCACGTTTCGGATACGTATATCATCACTGGCAGCATGCAGTTGCTTTTTTTTCGTAGTTTCTGTTTCAATAAATTTAAATTTATTGAAATATTATTCGTAAATATAATTAAACTTAATAATTTTGTTATTTTCTTACCAAAACCGCTTTACATGTTACCACGAATAAATTGTCCCATTTCGTAAGATACCTGGCAGAGAGCTCTGTCAAAGGAGTAAGTTGACTTTGTACATTTTTTTCATTAATATTTTTTTTCTAACGTCTTTTATCGTAAATAAATAATAATATTAAATAAATATATATATATATATAAAAGTAATAGTATTATTGTTTTCCTATAATCCGCGATTAAGTAAATAGCAAATATATATAATGCTAAATGTAGAGTGGACTATCCGATTTTTCATACCCCCATACATGCAGGATTCGTAAAATCACATGCACAAATTTCCACCACCGCCACCACAATACACAAGCACTACATATATTACCCGGCATTAAATAATGCACATCGGTGTGTAGAACGAAACAGCCGGCCAGTTCGGTTTCGTAGAGCGCTGTCTCTGTCACACAGGTTCGTCTGGGTTCGTCAGGCTGAGAAACAGAGACAATGCTCTATGAAGCAGAATCGAGCCGATTTTTTCTTTCTAAGCCTCGATATTCGGATGCGAGTCCTGGACCATAAAAGAGGAACTCAGGAAACGTATAGAAGCATTCGAAATGTGGGCATACAGACGTTTGATGTCTATATCATGGACTCAAAAAGTAACCAATGAAGACGTTCTGCGGCGAGTTGGACAAAAACGCAAACTTTTCCTAATCATCAAACAACGCAAAGTTGCATACCTGGGCCACGTACTCAGGCATCGCCTATACGAGTTATTGCAACTGATAATGATGGGAAAAGTTGCTGGAAAGAGGAGACTTGGTCGTAGAAGGAAATCTTGGTTACGAAACATCCGGGAATGGACGGGCATTAAGAGCGCTCCCGAACTCTTCCATCTAGCTACAAATAGGAAGGCATATGCAGAGCTGACTGCCAACCTTCACTAGTTGGAGAGGCACCTAAAGAAGAAGAAGCCTCGATGTGCATTATTTACTGCCGGGTACTATACGTTCACTATTACAAATTGAACAATCGTTTCGCCCCGCAAGCGAAGCATCATCAGATAGACCCCACGACAAAATTCGCAAAGCGATTTTTTGTGACGTCGACTTTAATGAGTTAGTACTCCGTTGTTTAAGTGCTGGACGGATCGTTAGTCCATAATAGTATTATAAATGCGGAAATCTGTCTGTTTGTTACGCTAATCTGACGGTGCGAGTTAAAGCACATTTGGTACAAATTTAGTGCTTGTGTATTGTGTTGTTAGTGCCGGTGTTTGTGATACGTGCGGTAACAAATCCTGAATGTGTACACCAAGCATTACACACATGTTCTTAACAAACGTGGATTATAACAAAATAATTCTATCATAACTTTTGTTCTGTACAAAAGTAATAGTAAAATTATTTTGCTATAATCCGCGATAAAGTAAATATAAAATATATATAGTGCTAAATATATAGTGGACGAAATCGCATCTACAAAAATGTGAATGTGTTAAAAGGACCGCAGCTTTTCCTAAATAAAAAAAACAACCTATTAACTATCTATACTTATTATAAAACAAAGTCCCAAGAAGCTGTCTGTATGTAGTCGATTTTCTCAAAATCTATTGAACGGATTTATGTACGGTTTTCATCAAATGATGGTTTGATGGTTTTCCGGATGGTTTAGGTAAATATTACATATCGGTATTATGTAAATTGTGTTGAAGAGAAAGCGCGGTTGTTAAAAAACTTGCTTGCTGGGAGCTTTATTTGCGTACGCTGCGTAAACCAGCAGAAATACGCTAAAGTCATGTAGTAGAGAATTGTAGATCTTAGTCCGCGATAGCATGTCTCTATCTCTTATGGTTAACTCACAATAGCTACTTTGATGTTTAAAATTTGAATTCTAGAAAAAATTTATGACACGCTGATTTCCACGCGTCCGAAGCCGCTGGCACAGCTAGTTACTATTAGGTCCTTACATATGAAATTGGCGTTTTCTATGGGAGGAACATAAAGTCGTTTTTTTTTTAATGAAATATATTTAATTAATCAAAGTATGTACCATTGCTATGTATGCACTTTTGCCATCTCATAGGTAGTTCATTGATCCCCTTACTAAAAAAACCATTCGGGCGGGAATCAATAAAATCTTTGAAGGCGGTTTGGACTGCCCCATCGGAGTTGAATTTTTTTCCTTGCAAGTAGTTATCCAAATTGCGAAAAAAATGGTAATCTGTTGGAGCAAGGTCCGGAGAGTACGGTGGATGTCTAAGACATTCTAATTGAAGCTCCTCTGATTTGGTAGCCGTCTGTTGTGCAGTGTGTGGTCTAGCGTTGTCCTGAAGCAGCAGTGGCCTAGAGCGATTGACCAGCCTCGGTTGTTTAGCAGCTAGCTTTTCCATCATGGTTTGCAGTTGCTGACAATAGATATCTGCCGTAATCGTCTGGCCAGATTTAAGAAAGCTGTAGTAAACGACACCGGCACTAGTCCACCAAACACTTACAAGCAACTTTTTTTTAGTCAATTTTCACTTAGGGCGGATTTGGCTGGTTCGCTAGGGTTCAGCCATTGCGATTAGCGCTTCCGATTATCGTAGAGGATCCACTTTTTATCACAGGTAATGATTCGATTTAAAATTCCTTCATTATTGTGCCGGTTGAGTAACGTAACGCAGCAGTCGACGCGCGTTTGTCGGTTTGCTTCACTCAATTCATGAGGTACCCACCTTTCAAGCTTTTTCACCTTCCCAATTTGCTTCAAGTGGATTAGAATAGTTTTATCACTAACACCGGAGCCTGCAGCTAACTCGGACGTGGTTTGCGATGGATCCGCTTTCACAATAGCCTTCAATTCTTCATTATCAACTTTGGTCTCCGGCCGTCCACGAGGCTCGTTCTGCAGGTCGAAATTTCCAGAACGAAAACGTTGGAACCAAAAACGCACTGTGTTTTCTTTTGCGACACCGTCACCATACACATCATTAATCCTTCGAGCCGTTTCTGCAGCACTGGTGCCACGGTGGAACTCATACTCGTAAATAACGAGATATTTCATGTTTTCCATTTTGTAAACAGAGTGACACAAAGAAAAAAACAAAAGAAGAAAAAACAAATGAATTAGGGGGTTTGAAACACAAATGCATGAGTTAATAGCTGTATGAATTTGAATTTGGTATTCCACACCATAAAGATAATATTTGAGATCAAAGTGGCCATTACGACAAAACGCCAATTTCATATGTAAGGACCTAATATATAAATGAAACATTGGAAAATATATTTATTTAAAGAATTTGATAAAAGTAACAGTAAAATTATTTTGCTATAGTCCGCGATAAAGGAAATAGGAAATATACATATAATGCTAAATTTAGAGTGCACTATGCTTTGCGATTTTGTCGTGGAGTCTATCCTGATGATGCTTCGGTCGCGGGATGAAACTATTGTCGAGTTTGTCACAGTGAACGTGTATAGTGCTTGTGTATTATGGCGGTTTGCGCATGTGTTAAAAGGGTATCGTGTATAAAAAACGGATAGTTCGCATAGTAGAAGACAACAAAATCAGTTCATCGAATATTATTCATGCGATACTAAAAATAAAAAAAAACACGTCACGTACACGTTAGTGTACATAAAAGTATATTGAAAAAGCACAAAGGGCGATATTGAAATTTCGTTTGTCAATGCCTCACCCGTTCCCTACTGGTGAGCTCTACAAAAATGTAAATGTTTTAAAAGCACCGCAGCTTTTCTCCACACTAAATAAAAAAAAAAAATTCTATTCACTATTACTATACAAATCAAACATTGCAAAATATATTTATTTATAGAATTAGGCATTACTTTGCGGAGATGTATAATACAAAAGTTATAGTAAAATTATTGTTATAATCCGCGAGAAAGTAAATAGTAATGCTAAATGTAGAGTGGAGATAGACCCCACGACAAAATCGCAAAGCGATGCTTTCCCGATGATGCTTCGGTTGTCGAAACGATTGTTGAGTTTGTGATAGTGAACGTGTGTAATGTTCGTGTATTGTGGTGGCGTTGGTGGAGGTTTGTGCGTGTGTTTTAACGAATGTTGCATGTATCAGGTATAAAAACGAATAGTCCACTCTACATTTAGCATTATATATATTTCCTATATACTTTATCGCGGATTATAGAAAAACAATTATATTATTAATTTCATATATATACATATATATTTATTTATTATTATTATTTATTTACCATGAAAAACGTTAGAAAAATATTATTAATAAAAAAAAATTTACAAAAGACAACTTACTCCTTTGACAGAGATCTCTGTTAACTTACGAAATGAGACAATTTATTCATTTTATTCAATTTATTCAGTTTTGGTAAGCAAATATCAAAATTATGAGGTTTAATTATACTTACTAATAATATACTTATCAATTAATTTATATAAATAATTTGACGGCGAGTGGTATCCGGCTGAGCAGACTATCCCTTTGTTTACGACTCCTCGGTAAGAAAGAGTGGGGTCTATTCTACTCAACCGAATACCACACGGTCCATATCCTATATATCCACGGTACATCCTACAATCTAATCTTCAATTTTCTCTACTTCTACAATTTTCGTTACAATTCCACCAGCATCTCAAATCCATCATCATATTATAATCACCTTTACCTACACCTTCAAGGTGACAATTAAACCTGTCATTCCAAACAGCACCGTTATCTCAAACCCGCTATTGATTTTTAATATTCCTTCAGTCTCTATACCCGTTTATCCCAAACCTCAAACCTCAAAACCAAAAGTTGTCCCATCTCAAATCTGCTGTCATCCGCAAGCCGGCACCGCTTATTTTCGCAGCGATGCTATCGCACGAATTCTCAGGTGTAAACTTAGCCTTATATTTGAATTGTTGTTTATCTCCTGTACATCAGATTGTGCGACTGCGCGATCCCAGCCTCTCAGATCTCAGTTTGCACGCGTTTCGAACATCAGTTTAGCGGGAGGCGACCTCGAAGGTCGACGTGTTTCTCTGGTAATACCCAGTGAACTTATTACGATTTTAGTATCTCTCTATCCAGAAATTTTATTTAATACAAGGCGGGATAACTTCGTGGTAAGAATGCGTATCCCAAATAGACACTTCGAGGCCTCAGCGAGCGAGCAGACACATGCAAATTTTTTAAAAATTTAAATCCATTAATTCTAATTCATCACGGTGAAGGAACACATCGTGAGAAAACATAAATGAAATCAAGAACCACAAGAGTTTCTAGACGAGCGCACCCAACACACATTGGAGAAGTACGGTGGGCATACGCTCCATATCACTCCATCAAATAAGAGGCCTGTAACTAGTATTAAGTTATTTACAATGCACACTAAAGTATATAGTGTAGAATCTTATAGTTTTTTATTTTTATGAAGACATTTCTTGCAAGTGTCCAATTACTCAAAAAAATACTTAGGCTTCCTTTATAGAAAAATAGAATGTCTTTTTTCTAGTATCAATAAAATGCCGGCAAATATATGAAGGATTTTTAAACAACAAGGAACTGGAAAAAGTTTTTTATAAACTATTTCTTTTTTGTAATATTAAGACTTATTAAAAACGATAACTAATGAAGTTGGTAAAGTCATTTGGACTTTATAATATTTAAAATATTAATAATTAATTAATGAGAATAATGAAATAACAATAAACAGTTATATATAAACAGTTATAATTGTCGCTCACAATAATAACAATAATGATTTTTATGACCGAAATATAATATTTTAAAAATTATAAACATGAAAATCGGGTAGTTATATCGAACTTTATAACTTTTTGATGATGTTGTTGCGAACTAAAGAGACGCGCGCGGGCGGGAAATTTAAAACTTTGCAGACGATTATTTCATATTTTAGAGACTTAAAGTAGTGTCAGAAATTATTTAGACTTCGAAATAAGCAAATGGCAATAGGAAATAAAAAACGGGGATTAAAGTTTGGACAAAAATTTGTACGAGTATATATTTTATAAGTCAGAGACATGAAGTTGCAAAATTATTTTGCTATAATCCGCGATACAGTAAATAGAAAATATATATAGTGATAGACAAAATCGCAAAGCTTTGCGATTTTGTCGTGGAGTCTATCTCCTGATGATGCTTCGGTTGCGGGGCAAAACGGTTGTTGAGTTTGTGATAGTGTACGTGTGTAGTGCTTGTGTATTGTGGTGGCAGTGGTGGAAAAAACGCATAATCCACTGTACATTTAGCACTATATATATTTTCTATTTGTATTATGGATCTCCGCAAAGTAACGCCTAATTCTATAAAAGACATGAAGTTACATCTAAGACTTCAGAAAGTGTCTCCATCTGCTTATAAAAAATTCCACGTACGTATCTGGTTATGTCAATAAATAAAAGGTTAACATTACATCTTAAATTGAAATAAATAAACCATTAGATTCGTAAAATAAATGACGCAAAGTTGTTTCACATACATTTTTAAATACTATCTAATTGGGGTTAAATTTCGGTGTGGTTAAGTTTAGATTTGTTATATTCGTTGTAAGCCGTAAAATTTCTAATTTAAGGCCTTTGTGTGTATGCAATTTTTGGAATAGCATAAATTATTAGACAAGTTATATGAGACCCACGCTAGAATTAATTTTGCGATACACTCTTAGATAATGTTTACGACGGAATTATTAAAGTAACTAACTGTGAGGGAAGCTGTGACGAACTCTTTCGCCAGCTTCACGAGTTCGAACTCCGGGTACCAAAAACCAATAAGTTTTTTGCTATAACTTCTGTGTCCAATTGATATTTGCAACTTATCGCACGCTTTTCGGTGAAGGAAAACATCGTGAGTAAACCTGCATAACTCTAGAGAATTCTGGAGATATGTGTAACCTACCAATTGGAGCAACGTGTTAGGTTGCTCCAACCCTTCTCTCCTAAAACGGAGAGAGGGGGCTTATGCCCAGCAGTTTGATAGTAAAAGGCCGTTATTTTTAAACTTTAATTCAGTTACCTAAATTTAAATTTATTTGAAAGTTATTCTTATACATGGCAACCGAAATTTGGGATTTCGCATTTCATCCTATCAAAGATTTGGTTGGGTTTTTAATAAAATCTCCCAAGTGGTGAGAATTTTTATGATATTTTCAACAGTTATTGCCATTTTTTCAAGCAATTAATACACAATAGCTTTGTATTCGAGCAAACAACATGGTAATCTGTACAGTATATTTTTATTATCGTAAATAGACAGACCTCCGCGTCGGTGGATTCCGTTCTATATAATATTTTTTTTATTCAAAAAAACGACGTTGCAGGTATAACAAGTTATTCATAATTTCGTAACTTAGAAACTCTATATCTGTGCATTTAATAGTGCACTATTCGTTGTATTATATAAAAATAATGCATTACATTATCTGCTATTGTAATAATGACCCTCTTAAAGTGACAACTATTGTTTGTGAATACTCTGTCGCCGGCAATATGCTCCCGACCTCAGATCTAAACAAAGAAATAGGGCTCTAGTCGTATCTGACTATAGAGTTAAGTAAACAGATCGTAAGTACTTACTTAGTAACTGGCTGACCGAGTTTTGTTCGGTATTTTTTTAAGATATATCAGATTGCCGACAGAGGTGAAAACTTGAATATTAACGTTGTGCTTTTTTGATATTTTGGAATAGTTAGGGGATAATTTTGGACCAATTCAATTATCAGTATAAAAGTACTACCATTTATGTGATAGAATACAATGTAAATTTATTTCGTTATCGTACACAAATGTGTCAATTTATATTACATTACAAATTTAACACTTTAGAACTATTACAATTATTTTACATCAAAAAGTTTATCTCTCACAAAAAGCAACTTTCGCGCTATCCTTCATTTTCGCTGTGCGGTAGAAAGAGCGGGGATTCTTCTTCTACTCCGCACCGTCGGTCTACATGTCACGTGTCCTGACTAGGGATGGACAGAATCACCAATTACTTAGTGATCATGATATGATTCACCATCATGTAGCATCATTTGCTATTGAATTTTAGATAGCTGCTATTGCTATACAAAATTATGAATATGCTATAAAAAAGTAAAATAATATTACAAAGAAATTTTATCATTATATCATATGTATCGAGGTTATGTGGCAGTTTTACGATATTCCAAGTGAATGTATTACCTAAAATTTGATTTAAGATATTGAATTGAATATGATTTAAGTTTGTAATAACAATGACTGTGTCCAGTGATAGCTGAATAATATAATAGCCGATAGCGATTCAGCGATTGCTGGACTAAATGATTGCTTATACAAACAAATGTAGTCCTTATATCCTATACATTGCGTACGCAAATAAGGCCTAAATTTGTTTGTGTATACAATAGCAATCGCAATAGCAGCACCATCACCGTGGTCGCTTTTGATCATATCATGGTGCGAATATGATTCTCAAATCGCAATCATACCCAAGCTTAGTCCTGACGCGATTTTAACATTTTTCACAAATTTTTCCTCATTATTACCGAGGGTATTAATAGTAGTAAGGTAAGTTGAGGTCAGGCAGGCGGCCGGTCGTAAAATACGTAGCCGAATCATGTGACATGTTTGTAAAATGTCGTGCCGACTCCACTTAGGATGGGATGAAGATGATGATGATCTAGAGTCATACCGCGACCATCTGGTTTCGGATTTCCCACCTGTATTATAATCATGTAAACGGTGGAGAAATTTACCTTCCCATCTTAATAATGTCGTCGGACACGTTTGCAAAATTCAAATTATATATTCAGGTTATAAATATTTTAAATACAATATTATTGTTTTTTGTGTTGTTATGTGGCATTTAGAAAAATATGTGTTTAATTGTGATGAGTTAAAAAAAACACGATATTTTTCATCGAAAAAAAAGAAAAGTAAAGTAGCGGCCTGTTACAATCCTACTGCTGAGAATAGACGCCTGCTCTCTCCAGAAGCAGCGTGGTAGGTCTTAACCTACCACGCACCACGCAGCGTGGTAGGTCTTAACCTACCACGCTGCTCTACGCGGATTGGTAGGTTACACATATCAACAGAATTCTCTAGAGATATACAGGTGTTCCTCACGATGTTTTCCTTCACCGAAAAGCGTGTAATAAATTGCAATCACCAATTAGACACATGAGTTTTAATAGAAAAACTCATTGGTGTCCGGGTTTGAAATCGTGTTCCCCTCGAAAGAGTCGCACGGTCTCACCGCTGAGCTATCACAGCTTTCGACCTTTCGAGCTTTTGAGCTCTCCAGAAACGGAGAGAGGAGGTCTATTCCCTGCAGTGGGATTGTAACAGGCCGCTACTTTACTTCATCGAAAAGCGTGTGATAAATTACATATATCAATTAGGCATGAGTTTTAACAGACAAACTGATTGCTCTCAAATCTTCTATACTTATTATAAAACAAAGTTCCCAAAAGCTTTCTGTCTGTATGTGATCGATTTTGCCCAAAATCTGAACGTAGTTTTTTACGGTTTTTTTGTAAAAGGTTGTGCATTTCTTCCGGAACGCTTAGGTTAATAGAGGAATGAAGAGGTCGCACAGTTGTAAAAAAAGCTTTCCAGTAGCTTTAATCGCGTGCGCCGCCTAAACCAGCAAAGATACATATATCAAAGTAATGTGCTAGACAATTGTAGATCTACAAAAACACTACAAAAAATCCACGACAGTATGACTCTGTCTCTTATTGTTAAGTCACAATAACTACTTTTATGTTCAAAAATTATTTTAAAGTATTACGCTGTTTTTTCGTGACTCAATAAAATAAAGTGGCTTGCACGGGAAAACTTTTTTAAGGCGCGTACAGACATCCCGAGGTGTGCGTTTCAAATGCTCGAGGTTTGTCGACGTGTGTGCTCATAAGGTGTATTCGCGTCATACGATCGTTCCGAACGAATATCATACGTGATTGTTTGTGTGCTCATTTTGACAGTTTGTGTCATTCAGGACACATATATTATGAATTATGAATATTTGTAAATGTATGGCATTCACTGCAATCACATTCAACAACCCACGCAAACACACACAAACCCACACTCATACACATTCACGTATAAAAAATATATAATATAGTGCCTAATTCATGTATCATGGAGGCAGGCGCTATTGGCTGCAACACAGTTTTCAACTAACGCAGCCAATATCGATTCACTTTGAATTTTGTGTGATATTTACATTTGTTGTAAAACTGTAACAGTAAATAAATAAACAATAAATATATAAATGAACCTCAGGTTGAGGGATGCTTGACGAACTATTCGCGACGCACGCCTCGTAATGTCTGTACATAAAAAATAAAGCCTAATAAATAATAAAATAAAATAAAGCCTAAAACATTGTGGCTTACGAGGAAGGACGGCCATATCAATATGCAGTTCAATGCATAAATGTGTCAACAATCAATGTGTTGATTTGATTCAACGAGCATAATTTATTAGGGTCTTATGCAACTGATTGCTTGGAGACACATTAGAGTAATGATTTTGTATCGTGAACTCAATTTAAGGCGCCGAGTGGAATCACATCGCTTCCACGTCTACAATTTGTCTTACTATTGGGATAAATATATGTTATCAAATTCAAATTCCAATTCAAAATGTTCTTTATTTAAGTAAACTTGTAAACAAGGGTTTTGAATCGTCAACTCTAATGTTCGTTCTGAAAGCTGTCCCTACCAAGAAGAGCCAGCAAGAAACTCGATGGTTGCTCTTTTCAAATATAATTCTTATAACAGTTACATTTGGTCATTACTATCTTGTACAGGGTAGAGGAGTAGTTATATCCACGCATTTTTATGATATATATAATCCTCAATAGTATAGTATGCTTTTTTATCAGCCTCCCTTTAACAGTGTAAATTAATTAATTTATTTCAGGAAACAATTATTATTGAAAAAAAAAGAATATAATATAAAAGTCGCTCTGTCTTTAAGATTAAATTAGGTTTGACATTGACATTCGAGTGGTTATTGTGGGTTTTCGCGATGTACTCTCCGGATTTCGCAACCTCGACGATGTTTCTGCGATCACCCGTCGTGCCCGGTGACGCTGTAAAAGCTAACAGCATATCGCTAATGGGCTTCAATAGTGGCACAACTCAATAACTCATGTTTTGATATAAAAGAGTTTTGAAGTTACCATTGCTAAGGGAAATGAATAAAGAATGTTTCGCTTTGAATTAAAGTACGGCCTAATATTGAATTATGAATTCTACCGGTATTGCTGTTAAGAAGAAAGTGTATTTTATCATTTACCTATTCCTAGTCGAAAACACGTGTTTTTTTTAGTTATGGTACTACTGCAGCTCATGAGAGATATGGTCAAGTAGTTTTTTTTTAATGAATTTGGGTATAAGGTAGATATATGTTTAGAATACAGAACAGGTACCGTATGTACCGGGTATATAAAGATTCTGGAACATCTCTTTGATATTGCACGCTGAATCCGCTCTGAAGGTCCGAAAATTGTATGCTTTTTACTTTTCTCTTTAGACACTATAGAAGTATCTAGACTTGCCTTTACACAAGTTGAGAAATTATCTTAAAACGATGTTGCTACATAAAGCTTAATATACAATTGAGGATTATTTGATTGATAGTAGCATATCTAAACTGCAGTCAGTTACACACCAAGCTGCAACGATTAATTTGTAAAAAAACAGTAGCCGCTGAGTTTTTTGCTGGTTCTTCTCGGTAGGAGCAAACTTCCGAATCTGCAGGCCTACCGTGAACTCTTATTGCGACTCAATTGAAGACGTAAACGAAATTGTTTTGCTTTTTCATACCATGACGTCTTAAAGACGCACACTTTAAGTCGTTGCCGTATGAGCATTCGGAATGCGTCCTAAAAACATTTGAGTAAAAGAGATAGAGTTATCTATAGTTCATATAACGTTATCCTTTTCAAACATTACGACCCCAATGCAATTCACACTTCATGGTAGAAAGCGGTTCGCGGTCGTCGTTTACGTCTTCAATTGAGTCGCAATAAGAGTTCATGGTAGGCCTGCAGTGGTAGCTGCTTAAAAAACGTTTGACGATTCGAAAGTACTGAAAACAGTCAACTTGAATATAGAATATAGAATATTTTGAGATTGAGTTTATGTAATACGGTCGTACTCCCGTTCGGAGAGTGTAAAAGACAATACTTCGGGAAGAGGCAAAATTATAAATCACTAACAAACTTTAACTTCGTTAGCGTAACGATGTAAACTGCTTAAAGACGGGTTGTCTTTCGCAGCACGTCGGATAAATAGTTCAGTTTTATTAATTAGATTTGTAGAGTATTTGAAAGAAATCTTCTACATATTGTTATGTATGAGTAATAAAATGATCTAATTCAAAATTAGGTAAATTGAGTTAGATACATTGTTATCTCTTATCTTATCTTAATATATGTAAAAATACTGATACAAAGATTATATAATTACGTTATCTTTGGCGTTATGGAAGAGTGAGGTCTGATACAGGCTTTACTAAGCTTGAAAAAGTCCTCCACAACATATCTTGTAAGATGTAAAATTGTTACTGTCAATAATTTATATTTAAAAATATTTTTTTTAACTCTATTTCAATGTTATCTATGACATCACGGTACGAATTATTAAAAAAAAACTAGTGTTTTCTTGCTAAAAATATAAAGAATTATAAAACGATAGGTGAAGTATGTAATGGACAAAGTAGTAACCGAAATAAGCTTGCGACTCCTGCTTTGCGTCTAGCAAAAAATCGCTTGTGGGTTTGGGTATAAGATTCTATAATAACATTCAGAAATCAATTTTGGTCATGCCATTACAGCAGTTTAAAAACATTGTTAAAACGAGACTGTAACAGAAAGCCTACTATACTGTTGAGGATTACTTAGATGATAAGAATGTGTGGATATAGCTGCACTTCTACCCTGTACAAGACAGTAATGATTAAATGTAACTAAATAATTTATAGAATTAGGCGTTACTTTGCGGAGATCCATAATACAAAAGTAATAATAAAATTATTTTGCTATAATCCGCGATACAGTAAATAGAAAATATATATAGTGTTTAATGTATAGTGGATTATCAGTATTTTCATACCCGATACGTGCAGGATTCGTAAAAGCACATGCACAAACCTCCACCACTTCCACCAAAATACACAAGCACTACACAGTTTCACTATCACAAACTCAACAATCGTTTCGCCCCGCAACCGAGGCATCATCAGGAGATAGACTCCACGACAAAATCGCAAAGCGAAGCGTTATGCAAACAAGCATTGTTATATAGTAATCGGTTCATCCCCACCTTTACCTCTGAACACGTGCAACAAGCTTGAACTTGAAACATTTATCTGCTCGTTAATGAGGGTGCCATTGTTATGCTTAATGATTTCTAATTGTTCCAAAATATTCAATTTTAAGCTTTTTTCGCAGGTGTGCAGTATTTCGAAACAATAGTCATTAGGAACTTTATGACCGCTTTCTAACAAATGTTTCGCGAAATGTGAATTTTGTGGCTTATTATTCCTGAAAGCGACCATATGTTCTTTAAAACGGGTTTCAAAATTACGACCAGTCTGACCCACATATGTATCATTGCATTCAGGACATTTTATTTTGTAAATACCACTCTTTTTCGGGCTTTCTAATTTGTCTTTATTATTGCATAATATCTTTTTTAAGCAGTTATTACTTTTAAAACCTAATTTTATATTTGACTTTGTTTTAAATATAGTTGAAATTCGTTCTGACAATGTTCCAAAATAGGTCAAACTGGCTTTGTATTTATTATCTTTGTAATGTGGCACCGCATAGAAGTGTTTTGTCAATTGCAACTTCTGTTTATTTTTTAATATATTTTGTACTAATTGCTCATCGTAGCCATTGGAATGCGCCATCTGGTTGATTATTTGCAGCTCATTGTTAAAATTCTTTTCCGAAAGAGGGACTGATAAGAGTCTGTGTATATGACTATGAAAGGCAGCAAGTTTGTGTTGCCAGGGGTGAAAGGAAGAAGCAGGTATGATCGTATCCGTGTAGGTTGGTTTGCGAAAGAGAGAATATTTTGGAACAATTAGAAATCATTAAGCATAACAATGGCACCCTCATTAACGAGCAGATAAATGTTTCAAGTTCAAGCTTGTTGCACGTGTTCAGAGGTAAAGGTGGGGATGAACCGATTACTATATAACAATGCTTGTTTGCATAACGCTTCGCTTTGCGATTTTGTCGTGGAGTCTATCTCCTGATGATGCCTCGGTTGCGGGGCGAAACGATTGTTGAGTTTGTGATAGTGAAACTGTGTAGTGCTTGTGTATTTTGGTGGAAGTGGTGGAGGTTTGTGCATGTGCTTTTACGAATCCTGCACGTATCGGGTATGAAAATACTGATAATCCACTATACATTAAACACTATATATATTTTCTATTTACTGTATCGCGGATTATAGCAAAATAATTTTATTATTACTTTTGTAAATGTAACTAGTTATAAGATTTACATTTTAGAAAGAGCAACCACCGAGTTTCTTGCTGGCTCTTCTCAGTAGGAACAGCTTTCCGAATCAACAGTAGAGTTGATTCAATTTCACTTAAATTCAATTCAAATTTACTTGAATAAAGAATATTTTGAATTTCGATTGAATTTGAATTTATTGATCTACTTGTATCATTCTTCAAAAATAATTTTATATTTGCCGATATTTAATCGAGGTTCCGATAAAAATACTCTACTATAAAAACGTATATACTCACGCTTAAAGTTTTAAAAGTATGCTTTCGATTGCACTTTATAAAAAAAAAAATACCGCTTTTTTTTCAAACCACAATCCGGCCGCATCAAACACTTCACCAGTTTCCAATTTCTTTTGAAAGATAAAAAATATTCTAGATTTTCTTTACGGGAAATGTTGGCCGAATTTTCAATTTTCGTTACTTTCCAATTATCTTTCTGAATGAATGTTAGATATTCATTTCATGGGGTTCTTCCATTCGCGCGGACACAAAAGTTATTTTATTCATTCATAGTTTTTTCATTTTCCGTATTTCCGTAGTTCTTTGTTTTTCAAATTGAAGTACCTAGGTGCTTGTTACTATTGCAATACAAGGCTTATTTTTTTATAAATAGAATATAAATAATAACTTATTTGTATAAATTACTAGCTGACTAAACAAACGTTATTTTGCCATATAAATTATTTCTAGAAAATTTCTAGTGTAAATTCATCATCCTCCTTATCCTCTAAGAGGGGTCGGTACAACATGTTACAAACATGTTGTCACATAATTTGGCTACGTATTTTACGACCGGTCGCCTGGCTGACGTCAACTTATCTTAGTCGTATTTTACGAACCCTCGTAAAAGAAATGAGGGTGGTCTATTCCACCCAGCCGGCAGCTAACAGCTTTCCGAACCAGCGGTAGATGTTGACGATTCAAAAGCACTTGTTTACAAGTTTATACGAATAAGGAATATTTTGAATTTGAATTATAATTTGATAAGATGCTTAAAAGTCCATACCACAAAACTGGTTATAATTTACTTTAAGTAAGCAACACTTGAGCTGTGATAGCCTAGCGGTGAGACCGTGCGACTCTTTCGAGGGGAACACGAGTTCAATCCCGGGTAGGCACCAATGAGTTTTTCTATTAAAACTCATGTGTATAATTAATAATTGCAATTTATCACACGCTTTTCGGTGAAGGAATGTGTAACCTACCAATCCGCATTGGAGCAGCGTGGTAGGTCTTAGCTCCAACTCTTCTCTCCAGAAACGGAGGGAGGCCTATTCCCAGCAGTGGGATTGTAACAGGCCGCTACTTTACTTTTTTTTAAGCACCACTTTCCAATGCGGGCGAATCCTCAACTGATACTCCCGTCTCTGATGATTCGTCCACTCTCTCTATGTCTATGGGAGTTTCTCCTTTCCCCCTTCCCCCTCGTGCCCCATCAAGTTTTCATTGCTAAGAAAAACGCATAAAAAATGTTTAACGGACGGCCTAATTATGAGCTCTACCAGTATTTATTTTATTTATAGTAAAGAATTATTTTATTATTATTTATTTATTCTTTATAATTTACTTATTTGCTTAATTTCCATGCAAGATTACTTACCGCACATCACAAGCCACTATCACCAGCAACACTACACAAGCACTACACAGATTCACAATAGCAATATCACTAATAACTGAATGATGGGAAACACACGTTTATACTTGGAACTTGGTTGGAATTTGAAACAATTAAAGATAGTCCATTGTAATAGGTATTAAATAAGACCGCATACAAGAATAGCCCATTCAAGACTAGATGTATGTGACTGTGTGTGTCTAAAAATAAATCCTTCTGTATATATATTTTCAAAGAATTCATTAGTATTGTTATTCCCACTGTTACAAAAGAACCTTAACACGTGCCTTACGTACTTGAAAGGTATGCTATTGTTGCAACAGCAGTTCTTTGTAGAGTTTGAAGAGGTCTCATTCATGTCTAAGCATAGTGCGAATATAAAAAATCTGTATTAAAATTCTAGAATCAATTTTAACTTTGCTATTACAGCAGTTTAAAAACTGTCAAAAGGAGGCTAATATAGAAAACCTATACTGTTCCGGATCACATAAATGATACGAATGCGTGGATATAGGTATTCTTCGATCGTACAGCATGGTAATGTCAAAATTTAACTAGTTATAAAAATTATATTATGAAAAGAGCAACCATTGAGATTCTTGCCGGCTCTTCTCGATAGGATCAGCTTTCCGAACCAGCAGTAGAGTTTTAAATTGAATCTTGGAAGAGTATAAATTTTTTTACATTTAGCGATTTTAAAACGCAACTTCGTTCGCGTGGACTAGTCTTATTTTATGAGTAAACCGTAATAGTAATATTATTTATGGTTAAAGTGGGTTAAACTTAAAAGCTAGACATATGTTGTCGCGTTCTATTAGTTATTTATATCTTATAGAGAGGATCAATTTTTTCATATATGTTTTGTGAATAACTTTCACCGTTTACTTAGAGAAGCAAAGAAAACTTAAAATTTTGCTTTCACAATATTATGTCTAGGCAGCAACAGATAGTGTCGAGTCCTAATAAGGATCGTCCGATAAGGATAAAACAAATACATGCAACAAATTTGCTTATAGTCCTACGACTGATCGCAAATGACCTTAAAAAATAATAATAATAATTCGGCGGTTGCTCTTTTCAAATAGTTACATATCGTCATGTGATGCTGCTGGGAGCGTCTTCATTGTTGGCAAAGTCACTGACTCTGTGACGTCATACAAAGTTCAACACGGCACCTTTCTGATAACAAAGTTCTATTGTACTTTTCATAGTGTGGTTATCTTTAAAATACAAATTCAGAATACTCTTTACGAGTGATATCCGCGATCTCGTTTGCGCCTATCACTTAAGTACCTTCATTTACTAACTTCAAAATGTGTTTCGTATCTGTTCTCGAAGGGATATCGTAATCTATATCTATACTTAAAGTTCTCAAAGCTGTCTGTCTGTATGTAATCGATTTTTACAAAATCTGCTAAACGGATTTTAGTATGGTTTTTACTAAAAGGTAGTGCAATTACTCCGAAAGGTTTAGGTTAATAGTACATAACGGTTTTGTGTAAATTGAGTTGAAGAGGTCATTTTACAACAATTTTTAGTGGGGGTAGTAACAAATCGGTGCCGATTGTGGTTTAGAGGGGAAAATAGGTATAAAAAGCGGTGTAGGGTATCAAAGAGCCTAGAGATCTCCGTCTCCCCTCTCTCGCTCACCTATTCAAATGTTTCTCGAAGAGATAATTTGAAAAGGCTGAAACTCATCCAAACCCGCTCGTCGGGAGGATGGCTAAATATACTTGTTTTGACAAAAAGTTCAAAACAAAATACTATAGACGCCCTAGAAGCGTCCTCTCCGATCCTGACGATCACTTCACGATCGCCAATGGCACACTAGACAAACATTCACACACACAGCGTCTTCGCCGGCGAAGACGAGGTGCCCGCTTCCTCACGTCTAGTGGTAGGGGCGTTCAGCCCCGACCGTTATGACGTTAGGACTTTTCCGTGAGTCCGATACAGTCCACCACAGCGCGTCGCTTTAAGCCGAGGTCCGGCCTCACAGGAGGCACCCTTAAGGCGACGCTCCCAGGATGCTGCGAGCCTCTTTCGAGACTCGCTCTCCCAGCTTACACCCCCGGCGATGCTTCTGCGCTCGCCCCCTCTCCCGGTGACGCTGTAAGAGCCATTTCGGCTAACAGCATTAGTTAGTGTCCGAAAAAAAAATCAAAGAGCCAGTCTCTTGCCGAGACTCGAACGACAGTAACATGAATTCACGCGGGCGAAGCCGCACGTATTGCTAGTGTTTTATATACTCTCTAGCTGACCCAACAGACGTTGTCGTGTTTTAACTATTTAAGTCAGAGTTTTTAAATTTTCGCTAAACTAATTTATTTCATAAGAACCTTATATATATGATATAGAACTTACTTAATTTACAGACTTGAATTACTTTAACACATCGTTTAATAAAAAACCTTAATGCTAACACTGTCATCTATCGAAATCTTATTGACCTTAGAGCCAGGAACCATAAAAAACTTTAAATTCTCAAATGTAAGATTATAAATCGAGCTAAAAACTATCCTATCCTTTAAGTTGGATATATAAATATGACTAATCTAGGTAGTAATTTCATTGAAATCGGTTCAATAGTTTGAAGAAACGCGAATATATGGAACGTTATAATAATAATAATATTATAACGTTATAACGATAATAATCTATCTTTATACCTGTACAGAGCAAATTAGGCGCAAGAAGGTTTATAGAATTAGGCGTTACTTTGCGGAGATCCATAATACAAAAGTAATAGTAAAATTATTTAGAAAATACGATTTGTATCGCGGATTATAGCAAAATAATTCTATTATTACTTTCCCAAGAAGGTCCTTATGAAAGATAAATCATTGTAAGTTTAGGGGAAATTTAGAAAAACCATTTGACAGAAATAGTTAATTTACTACTAATTTTTTTGTATAAATTATTGTATCGGTACGCAGTTGAGTAATTGCGTTTCGGTTTCTTTACAATTCATTCTAGCTGTTACTCAGTAACTCCAGTTTTCCCGTGTGTGAGTGCGCCGTCAGAATTGGGATTGCGTTCCACTTTGAGTTATCCGACCTTTTTATTTGTAACTTTTAAGTTTCCTTCAAGATATGTGGCTAGAGGAAGGTCGAAGGATGAGGATCGATTGTGTGTAATATGACATGCATATAAAAGGAGTAGTGTCAGAGTTGACGACTGATAAGAGATAATGGAAGAGAAAGTTATGTCCTGCCAACCACATTTAGAGTGGGATAAGTGCGAACTGTGATAGACCGTGCGATTCTTTCGAGGGAAACACGAGTTCAAACCCGGGCATGCACCAATGAGTTTTTCAATTAGAACTGATGTGTCTAATTGATAATTGCAATTTATCACACGCTTTTCGGTAAAGAAAAACATCGTGAGGAAACTTGCATATCTCTAGAGCATTCTAGGGATATGTGAACCTACTAATCCGCATTGGCGCAGCGTGGCAGGTCTTAAACGGAGAGAGGAGGCTTTAGCCCAACAGTGGGCATAGTAACAGGCCGTTACTTTAAGAGCAAGAAAATGACAATGAACGTTTAAGTTTCTTTTTAGTTAAGTTTAATATAAGTTACTTATCCATATGTTGTTTCAGATTTGGCGTGTTTAGAGATGGTGGAGTGAGTCTACGAGATGGTACCCTATCTGGTAGCACTTTTGCTCGTCGCTCAGCCCATGAACTTCCAGGCACTCGATATATGTGAGTATTACATTATTTGTAAAATTTGACTTGCACAAAGATGTTCTGTCCTTCTTCTCTTTTTCAGCTTCACTAGCATTTGCAAATTATTTTGAATCGTCAAGGATTACTATGATTCTGTCCCCGCGCATTAAGTGGCCAGGCCGCGCGGCCAGACTGGCTAACTAATTCTTCAGTTATATATCGACTGTGTGCAATATGTCCTATCTCAATTTTAAACCAAATCACTTTTAACGGCATTGGGTACTACTGCCCATCATTTACCGTATCAACATGTATTATCTACTAGACAATTTGTAAATGAATACATTCTTAAACTCAACTGTATTTTTATTACATAAAAATTATTGCGAAGGTATTAATAATCACGTTTTTTCTTCTTTCTGAAAAGTTGTCAAAAATAAAATAGGACAATTTGCCAGTCGGCCGGTGGCCATTAGCAAGCCTACGAGTTTCACAAGGTCCTAGGAAATAGATGTGTGCACGCACTTGTCGCAGTGACCACGCGTTTTATGCGTACATGATAACGTTTACACTGAATTAAGATATTCACAATTAAAGAATGGATCTAAACCTTCCTTATGAATTACACTATTTGAAAATCCGTTCAATAGTTGTTGGGCTTGTCATGAACAGACAGAAAGCAACCGTGGCTTACAACAATTTAATGATCTAGATAGATAAACGATAGGTGATGTATATAATAGACAAAGTAGGAACCGACATTAGCTTGCGACTCCTGCTTTGCGCCTCGCAAAAGTACGTAAATCGTTTGTGGGTTTGGGTATAAGATTCTATAATAAGATTCCGAAATCAATTTTGGCCATGCCATTACAGCAGTTAAAAACACTTAAAAAGAGACTGATACAGAAAGCCTACTATACTGTTGAAGATTACTTAGATGATAAGGATGTGTGGATATAGGTGCACTTCTACCCTGTACAAGACAGTAATAAAATAAATGTAACTAATTTTAAGATTTATATTTTAAAAAGAGCCACTGCCAAGTTTCTTGCTGGTTCTTCTCGGTAGGAACAGCTTTCCGAACCAGCAGTAAAGTTGACGATTCAAAAGCACTTGTTTACAAGTTTACTGGAATAAAGAATATTTTGAATTTGAATTTGAAAAAACGAGTAAAAGAACTCTTTTGGAATTAGACGACTTTAGAGGTTTGTTATCCATAATTGAGCAATATTCAATAATGCTTGATTGACGGGTTGGTAAACGAACGATCGCACCAATAACGTTGATACTACATAGTTTTAAGAAACATTTTACTTCTGAAGTCGACTCAGCTAAAGTCGCGGGCATATGTTAGTCCATGAAATTGTTTGACTAACAACATTGGTACATAGGAATGTACCCAAAATAGATTCCACGGATTAAAATAAACACGGGACCTTTTGAAAATTTTTGTTTATATGTATGCGTTCAGGCATCCGTCTAAAAGCATGATTTGGAACGTGTATATTATGTTTAGATGCATGGGATTCGTTAACAAAATGGCAAAATCTTTGCTATTTTATCTCCTGATGATGCTTCGGTTACGCGGCGAAACGTTTGTTGAGATTCTGTTGGTAAAGTGTTGACAAATTAAAAATATCCCTGACATTATTTATATATTTGCAAGTTTCTCAGTCACCGTAAAGTTAATTATGCATATAAGTTTATAGCGAACTTGTAAATCATTTTCGCGACCCTTCCTCTACATTTTCTCCCATCACGGCCTGTACGTATGTAAAAACATGAATTGAAAGAAAGAAAGAAAGAAAAACTTTATTTATGCGGCACATTACAACACACAGAGAGTAACATAGCAAAGCAAAAAAATAAAAAAATAAATAAACAAAATAATGCACCTATATCAAACTTACAAATATATATATATATCAATATCTAAAATTCTTAAATTAAAGCTCAATTTCGCAATTCACCAACAACTCCCTGCGATGTTACTTGCAATTTTCTTATTTTATATACGTTGTACCGTGTCATTTTCTTCTACCTTTCCTTACCGTAATTACCGTGTAAAACTTTAAGAACACGTAACGTATATTAAAATTGAAATATCATGTGAGCAAACGAAATACCTTCGAAATGCTTTGTGTTGAAAACACAAAGGGGAATATGGGGTCCCACGGAGAGCTCTTAGTATTTGAAATCACAGTAGTATGTATTTTAGTTGGTAGTTTGCAATTAATTTCCTCTGAGCCGTGTGTAGCACTAGACAGAGGTTTAAAGTCGATTGTCATATTTTAGTCTGAGGTAGTAATTAATTTTCAGATGACTGTTTGTTCTAAGTTTGTCGTGCGTTCTGCGAAAACGGTGCATACGAAAGACATCATCATCGTCCTGCCATTATCCCACTCTAAGTGGCACATGTTAAATGTTGTCACATATTTGGCTACGTATTTTACGACCGGCTGCCTGCCTGACGTCAACTTACCTTAGTAGTATTTTACGATCTCTTAGTAAGGAAGAGGATGGTCTATTTTACTCAACCGGATACCACACGGTGGGTCAACTTACCTTAGTCGCCTTTTACGATACCTCGGTAAGAAATGAGGGTGGTCTATTCTACTCAGCCGGATACCACACGGCGGGTTGACTTAACTTAGTCGCCTCTTACGACACCTCGGTAAGATATGAGGGTGGTCTATTCCCCCGGCCCCGGATCGGCTCGAAACTATTCGGGCTAACCCGATAAAATTGAGTATAGCCGGTGTCTATATATTAACTGTAAATCAGTTTCAATCACAATTTTTTTCCCACATTCATCCCGACTCCGCTTGAAATGTAGCAAAAAAAGCTTATCCACTAACTATTCCACAACCTCTATCTGTCTATCAATCTTCCTGTAAAAGCCTTACCAAAATCGGTTTATCCATTTTTGAGAATGAAATAATGACCTAAACCTTCCTCAAAAGTAAAAAGCGTACAAAAATGTGTTCATTAGATTTTAAGAAAATCGATCATATACAGACCTACAGGTTTTGAGGACTTTGTTTAATAATAAGTATAGATTCGTGATTTTATTATTTACAGTTAAACGAAATCGATCAATCTATTGTTAACTAGAAATTCTGCATTCGTGAATGTATAACCCGTTGAGTCAAAGAAAATGAGTATATTGGGTATTGATCTAACCACCTGGTATCCGACCGTGTGGTATTCGGCAGAATAGAATAGACCACCCTCCTTTCTTACCGAGGTGTCGTAAGAGGCGACTAAGGTATGTGCCGTGTGGTATCCGGTTGCATAGAATAGACCACCCTCATTACTTACCGAGGTGTCGTCAAAGGCGACTTCAGGCAGTCGGCCGGTCGTTAAATATGCAGCCAAATCATTTGACAACATGTTTAAATATGTTGTGCCGACCCCACTTAGAGTGGGATAAGGACAGGAAGAGGAGGAGGAGGATGATCTAACCAACTGGATATATTGGTTTTTGATAAAACTAGATTAGGTGGATTTCAATAAACAATTTCATTTATAATAACATCATTGATCTACCTAGCATCAGGTCTATTTTATATGAACAGGCTATCAATTTAAAGTTTTCATTAGGAAATATACGTATTATACGGTTTCACAGACTTCCTCTTTATTAACGTTTGACGTTTTTGACATTACAATTCTTTTTGGTAATATTTGTCTATACATTACGATGTAGTTATAAAATATTTAAAGACGTAAATATAAAATAAGCATATCATTATTTAACTCGAACAATCATACTTTAATTACAAAAAAGCTTAGTGACTATTTATTTATTTATTTATTCCATAGGTCCGCCAACAGAGTATACAGTAATTGTCAAACTTAATTATTATTACATACATATGCAAGGTCTAATGCTACCCTAATTAAAGGTGGACACAACATGCTTCAAAAAATACAGTACAATTGGATTATTAAATTATGTCAATCATATTAAAGCACCAAAATGTCAAAAAACAAAATAAATGTCAAGATAGCAAATAAAAAAAAACAAATAACAATAATAACTAGACTAATAATTATAACAAATATAATAAGTTTTAAAAAAAATACTTTAAAGGTAGTAAACCATTTACAAGAATTTTTTTTATAGAGTTTTTAAAGCGGCCAATTGAGTCACGTAGAATATCAATTACACCAGATATCTTTGTAAGATTATTGCATTCTTCTAGAAGTCGCGGTATTGTCGCATTTCTATCTAGATTGGTTCTGTGCTTACCTACGTTAAACAGAGGACGCGGATTACGTGGCACTCTACAAGGAACATTTATAACAATTTTACTAATAATTGTTTCGCAGTCAATTTTATTATTAAGTACTTTGTAGAGAAATGTCATTTAGGTTAGTCAAACTATTATGACTATTTCTGGATCCATATAATAGCAATTAAAATCATCATCGTGTCGTTCATGGTTGTCAGGAATATCTGCTTCTGTATCAACAGGTTCAGGGGATTGATTATCCCCTTTTCCAGCCCCCGGGCGGGTCTGCAGCATATCAAATCAAAGTAATATTTATTCTAGTAAGCTTTTGCAAGCACTTTTGAATCGTTGAGGATCAATTAAATTAATTGAAGTTACTACTGGTTCGGATTGTTGCTCTTATTGTGAAGAACCAACAAGAAATTCGGCGGTCAAAAGCTGAAAGGATTTTCAAATCCAAGCTTTTTTATCATTTCAAATAATCTTCAATTTTGTAATACGCTTTACGTGTATATTTCTTACAATTCATTTAAACTTTTTTGTAGATAAGTCTTATATGGATTGCGTAATTTTATTCTAGAAGCGAACACGAATGAGTTGCTAACTCTGCTGTGTTGCGAGGCAGGCATCATAAGTTTGTTGTGACCTCCTGTATATTTAAATTCAAATGCAAATTTAAATGCAAATATCATATCAAATGATAGGTAATCTTCAATAGTATAATAGGCTTTCTGAATTAGCCTTTTTTTAAATAGTATTTTTAAACTGCTGTAATGGTAGAGTTAAAGTAGATTGTGGAATTTTATTATAGAATCTTATACCCAAACCCACAAACGAATTACGAACTTTTGCAAGGCGCAAAGCAGGAACCGCAAGTTTATGTCGGTTCCTACTTTGTCTATTATATACATCCTTTTATAATTATTTATATTCATATATACAAAAATTAAATTACTAAAAGTATACTGTACTGTGAATATGATTTACATCAAATTTTTTTTGATATTAGCAGCAAACAATGAACTCTATTCTACAATGTCTCGAAATAGTGCACGCGGGAATTCGTTGCCCTCGTTGTTATGTGAAAAGAAATGTTTAAAAAAAAATATAAAAAGAAAATCGATAGTAAAATGTGTGAAAAGAAAATCAGTGCATTTTCCAATCCTTTGTTAGCGACGCACTGTTATTGTATGCTATAACGAGGGTTTCTGCGGGTAAAGATACAACGGAACCGACGATCTGTTTGTTGTTCTGTTTAAATACACTAACTACTACCCCACTGACCCCCGGTACTATCCGTATTTAAAGGGGATTAATAGGCATTAAGATCAAGATGGCAATTAAAGATCAGAATATAGTTTTAGCCGAAAAACTATTCAAGATATCACAATAACGAAGTTATTAAAAGTCACCCAGCAATTATATATGTAGAGTTAAAGTGTTTATGAGTACTTTAGTTGTAAAGATTAGTTGTAATAGATAACGTGTACCAAAAAAAAGATAAAAAAGCTATAACAATAATAGTAATAAAAACAAAATAATAATAATTATTATAATTAAATAAATTAAAAAATATTTAATAGAATTAGGCGTTACTTTGCGGAGATCCATAATACAAAAGTAATAATAAAATTATTTTGCTACAATCCGCGATACAGTAAATAGAAAATATATATAGTGTTAAATGTGAAGTGGACTATCCGTATTTTCATACCCGATACGTGCAGGATTCGTAAAAACACATGCACAAACCTCCACCACTGCCACCACAATACACCAGCTCTACACACGTTCACTATCACAACCTCAACAATCGTTTCGCCCCGCAACCAAAGCATCATTAGGAGATAGACTCCACGACACACACGTGGAGTTAACACTATATATATTTTCTATTTACTGCATCGCGGAGTATTGCAAAATAATTTTATTATTACTTTTGTAAAAAACATTTATTGTATGAACATTGATGCATTAGAGTAAGTTTCGTTTTTTTAAAACAAGTAAATTAAAAGTTACAAATAAAGCTTAACCAAAAAAAAGCACGGACATAAAGTCTGTGGTATGTAATGTCATTTATTTTTAAAAAAGGCAAGTATATGTAGACGTAAATCGAGTTTTCTTTAAAATTTCTTCTTTTTTTTCACTTTCCCCGTCATGCGGTATCCGACTGAGTAGAATAGACCACCCTCATTTCTTAGAGAGGTATCGTAAAAGGCGACTAAGGTAAGTCGACCCGCCGTGTGGTATCCGGCTGAGTAGCATAAATAGATCACCTTCATTTCTTACCGAGGCGTCGTTAAAGGCGACTAAGGTATTTGCGTAATTGTTCCATCCGTTCACGAGAGATGCCATAACAAACAAGAATAGATATTCATTTCAAATATATGGGACACTTACACACACGTTCGTCCGTCCCCATAATAATTTAACACTTGTGTTACGGGTAACAGACAACTGGTTAATATATACATACTTAAATACAAATAAACACCCAGGCTCGAAGAACAATTTGTGTGCCCTCGGCAGGAATCGAACCCGCGACCCGTGGAGCTGAAGGCAGAATCACTATCCACTGCGCCAACGAGTCAATCGAGATATTCCATGTATTATTAAAGTGACCTAATTCGAAAAACTTGTTTCGGCAAATTGCAATAGAGCGTAGCGTAGCATTTATAAAACTGTGGAGCGTTTAAGAAACCTATAACTGGGAGAAGCAAGAAAATCCTAGTTTTGTAATGGAACTAGGGATGTTACGGAGCTCCGACTCCGGTTCCGAAAGATCGGAGCCTCCGATTGAATTCACACCTCCGACTCCGACTCCGATATATTTTAGTCGGAGGTATAACGAAGGTGAAATTGTCACGCGAATTCGGACAAAACGCGCAGCTACAAGTTGTATGTAACTCGTTGCCCGGGGGTATCTCCCCTCGCATGTGCAACTCTCGTTCATTTGTTTATTTTCAGTATCAATGGTTAGACGCGCTTAAGTATTCAATTAGTTAAATCGTGGTGGTCATATTATCTAAGTTCAGTTTACTGGTAAATGTTTAAAATGACTCCGCCTCCGATTCCGACTTCGGCTCCGATAATTCAAATAAGAAATCCCCGGTTCCGACTCCGGTTCCGGTAAACCCACCTCCGTAACATTCCTAAATGGAACATAGCATGAAGATGCAATCTTACTGCAGCATTACAATATATATAAAGTAATATTCTATTTGTACGGAAAAATATAAGTACGTATAAAACAAAATTTGATATATATCATAGACATATGAGAGATTACAAACAGCTTGCGATACCTGTTCGCGACTCAGCAGAGTTAGCAACTCATTTGTTGGTCTCGCTATTCGCTTCTATAATAAAATTCCTCAATCCATTCTAGGTCAATGTACAGAAAAATTCCAATTATGTGTAAAAAATATGCTTATACGTAAAGCATATTACAAAATTGAAGATTATTTGGATGATAAGAAAGCCTGGATTTGAAAATCCTTTCAGCTTCATACAAGATGTAAAAGATCGACCGCCGATTTTCTTGCTGGTTCTTCTCGGTAAGAGCAACATTCCGAACCAGTTGTAGCTTCATTAATCATATTGATGCTTGACGATTCAAAAGTGACTGAAATGGTTTATTTGAATAAAGATTATTTTGATTTGATTTGAAGATGATGTCATTACCGTGATACATGTCATTACGTGATAGATGTCTTCGAAATAAGAATTACAATGTATCAAATGCAATTAATTCTTATTTTGCATTAGGTCACTTTAATGCCTGTGATATAAATACAAGAATTGCTCACTTAAACGTTTAGATGTGCACATAGGGTCTTATAGAAATTTGTTAATTAAGAAAAGGAAGGAAGTCGTGGGCGATAACTTGAAATATGATAAATAATATATTTGGACATTATTCTATCTAGAATTATCCATGTGTGATACAGAAAGCGGATAATTAAAGAAAGGTAGGAAGTCACGGACTAATACCTCTAATAACATAAATATTTTCTCCATAAATGACGCCAATCTGTGCAACGGAACGTAAAAATAATTCCCGCCCTTTTATATTGGCAAATGTCTATTATTTTTATTTTATTATATACGAACGGAAGTTTCTCAGTAGCAAACATCCTGTAGATAATGTTCACATATTTATATTATTTCATAAACTCCTAGAGCTTTACGTATTTAAACTTTTGCTTCGCTATATCTTATCGGTCACATTTTATCAGAAATGGATTTAAAATTTTAACAAGGATCGTAAGAATTCTATGACTTGTACTGTACTAGTACTGTACTATAGTGTGCCGTATTGTTACTGAAGGGCCTGGCTTCGATTCTCGTTCCGAACGATTTATATTTTTCAAATCATTTAGTTTAGAATATTAACTAGGCCGTTGCCGTTCGCATGCTGGCGAAGCCGTAACGAGAAGCCAGCATATTTTTATTTACTATACTAAATAATAAATTTAATTAATTCATTTTTAGATTAATAAATAATAATAAATAATAAAAACTGTATAGCAACTATTTAGGCGTTTACGAATTGCAGTTTCTCTAACCACCAATAGAAAAAATACTTTTAATTATATTTTCTTATTAGTTAAATTAAACTTGTATACCTGCTCTTCATTATCAGTGATTGTGTGATCGCCTATAAACGACACGATCATCGTGCAAGTGTCCAAAGGATAATCCATATTATCATACGATGCATACGAGGCATACGAGTCGCCGTCTCACGATCGTGTTCGCGATTAATCTTTCCTTCCATTAAGTAAAGCAGGAGGGCTTATTACGCTTATGTGGAGTAGTATGGATAATATTTGGCATAATTTAAGTTTTGCTTATACACAGATACTATATTAAATATATATTAAATTATTTAGCGATAATTAGCGACTCTCCAGAGATTCACGAGTTCAAAACCCGGGAAGGCACCAATGGGTTTTTTTTTATTTTTTATTTATTTATTTATTTATTTAATATTTTGGAAACATACAGTGCTACAAAACTTATAAGTAAAATACAATTAAAAAATAACTTAAACCATAATCAGTTTCCTATGACTAAAAATACATATAAACAATGGTATAGTACACAAATAACTTAATTAAGTGCATGAAAAATATATACAAAAATTACCTAAATTACTCATTATTTATTAAATTTCTGATTGTTATTTTAAATTGTTATTTTAAATTGTGATTTTAAATTGAAATTTGAATTAAATTAAAACCTATTCATCTAATTGTTATGTACATTTATCGCACTTGAGAATTCTGGGGATATGTGTAACCTACTAATCCGCATTGGAGCAGCGTGGATGGTTAGCTCCGACCCGTATGTTCTAAAACGGAGAGAGGAGACTTTTGCCCAGCAATGGGATAGTAAAGTAAAGAAACAGCCCGTTACTATAGCGATATCTATACTTATTATATCTATGTCTATATCTGTCTGTATGTAATCGATTTTCTCAAAATCTACTGAAAGGGTTTTTGTATGGTTTTCGCCAAAAGTGAAATACTTCCGGATGGTTTAGGTAAATAGTATATATCGGTATTATGTTAATTGTGTTGAACAGATCTAGTCGTTGTTAAAAAACTTGCTTGCTGGGAAGTTTAGTTGCGTGCGCTGTGTAAACCAGCAGAGTTACGCTACAATACACGCTAATGTACATATATAAAAACACTACAAAAAAATCCGCGATAGCATGTTTCTATCTGTTACGGTAAACTCACAATAACTTCTTTTATGTTCAAAATTTCTTCAGACAACTGATTTCGACGCGGGCGAAGCCGCTGGCATAGCTAGTTTTATATATGTATTGAAATTCCTCTAAGTAACACCTTAAAACAATTCAAAATGTGTATTGTGAGACAGTATTCTAAAAATAAGCGTATAAAAACCTCTTTCGATATAATATCAAATAATTTGACTTAACCTCATTATGATTTAGAATTATTTAGCGTGAATACTTAAATGATATTTTGAGGGAACACTTTTTGAAAGGCTTCACGCAGAAATGATAATTGATAGCAATTAAATAAATATATTTAAATAGTTAAATGAAATAAATATATGGGACACTTACATCAGTTTCCATGGATAACGCGGTGAACCATTATTAATGAAAATTTGCAACAAATAAGTTTATATATCATATGTACATAGCATATAAACCATTTTTTTCTTTCGTAAACATAAAAAACATAACATTACTGAGGACATTTAAACGCTTCAATCGATAGGAAGTCGCCGGTACAACTAGTATGTTATCATAACAGCCTGTTTTAATAAAAAACAAACGTTATAAATCGGCAAAGTCGACATAGTTTAATATTTTCGTTAAGTAAAAAAAAAGTAACGTAGCAGCCTGTTACAATCCTACTGCTGGGAATAGGCCTCCTCGCTCCGTTTCTGGAGAGAAGGGTTGGAGCTAAGACCTACCACGCTGCTCCAATGCGGATTGATAGGTGTGTAACCTATATCTATATCTCCAGAATTCTCTACATATTTCCTCACGATGTTTTCCTTCACCGAAAAGCGTGTGATAAATTGCAATTATCAATTAGACACATGAGTTTTAATAGAAAAACTAATTGGTGCCTGCCCGGGTTTGAACTCGTGTTACCCTCGAAAGAGTCGCACGGTCTTGCCGCTGGGCTATAACAGCTTAACACAATCACACAATATTTTGGTACTAAAATTTAATTATTGTGATTAACAATCCAATATATCATAACAGTCAAAATGTTGGCAGCGTTGTCTGTTTATTTGAAACTGAAAGATACAGTAGACTGTTTATTCGATGATGCTTGGAACACCCGGCATTCTTTGCGATATTAATTAGAAAATTATTTAGATTTGATTCATATCATATTTTAACGTTGTTTCACTGACTGCTAACTGACATTTGGATTCAAAACAGATAGCATTCCGAATTTTCTGACACTAAAATGGTCCTGATAACTGATTGGGTAGACGTGTAATAAGGGATATCAGGGTGTCACAGATTCAAATTCCGGGCATGCATCAATGTGTTTTTAAAAGTTATTTATAGAATTAGGCGTTACTTTGCGGAGATCCATAATAAAAAAGTAATAATAAAATTATTTTGCTATAGTCCGCGATACAGTAAATAGAAAAAATATATAGTGCTAAATGTATAGTGGAAAAAACGGATAGGTTTTTTTCATACCCGTTACATGCAGGATTCGTAAAAACACATGCATAGACCTCCACCACTGCCACCACAATACATAAGCACTACACACATTCACTATCAAAAACTCAACAATCGTTTCGCCCCGCAACCGAAGCATCATCAGGAGATAGACTCCACGACAGTATCGCAAAGCTTTGCGATTTTGTCGTGGAGTCTATCTCCTCGCAAAGCTTTGCGATTTTATCGTGGAGTCTATTTCCTGCATGGTATGAAAAAACGGATAGGCCACTATACATTTAGCGCTATACATATTTTCTATTTACTGTATAGCGGATTATAGCAAAATAATTTTATTATTACTTTTATTTCCTCAAGATGTTTTCCTTCACCAAAAAGCGTGTGATAAATGCAATTATCAATTAGACACATAAGTTTTAATAGAAAAACTCATTGGTGCCTACCCGGGGTATGAACCCGTGATTGTCTCTAGAGAGTCACACGGTTTCACCGCTGGGCTATCACAGCTTATGATATCAATATAAAGCGTGTAAACTATCATTTCTACGGTGTGGTACCTATTTAGGAACTTCATATGCTGAGTCATCGTCATTAGAAAAATTATTGTTATTAAAAATATATTAGTATTGTCTTGTACTCATACAAAATGTAGAGCTGGTTGTTCACCGCCCACTGCGATATCTCTTGTTTTTAATGCATCATTCATCATCCTGCCTTTATTCCACTCTGAATAGGGTCGGCACAATATGCTTTAAACATGTTGTTAAATAATTTGGCTGATTATTTTACGATCGGCCGCCTGCCTGACGTCAACTTACCTTAGCCGCCTTTTAAGACACCTCGGTAAGAAATGAGGTAGTAAAATTATTTTATTCTACTCAGCCGGATCTCACATGGTGGGTCAACTTAGTTTAGTCGCCTTATTTATACGTAGCTAGCTCATACTAGCTCGTTTCAGAATTAACTTGAACAGAATTGATAGATTTAGGCGTTATTTTGCGTAGTTCTATCATAAAGCCATAACTCGTTTTTTTTGTAGGTTCTATTTCCTCTACTTTGGTTACGGCACGAAACGATTGCCGAGATTGTGGTAGTAAAAGTATGCAATACTAATGCAGTATGTTTATAGGTACTATGATTTGTAGTTCAACGAATTATTTATAAGGTACGAAAAAGAATAGAGAATAACTTACATTAACATTACTTATTGCACATTACAGTAAAATACTTAACTTTCTTTCTTACTAAATTTCTTCGATATTGCTTGAGGGAATTAGCTGCGAAAGTATAACATACAGACTTTCGCATTATAATAATATTACGGATCCGTATTTTCAGCTTTTACACCGAATAACAAATGAAAATTATCAATGTTTGGCTTTCGATTAAAACGTTGTCCGGTAGGAGTGCAGCTTTTTTTGGAAAAAGATCGTTAAGGCTAAATCCAAGGGTTCATTGAATTGTTGTCACAGAGAATAGGCGTCGTCAAGCTTTCCGCCTTTCGACACGTCGTGTATTCAGGGTTACGTAATGTGTTAACAAGAAGAAAAGGCATTTTCTAAATATCTTATCGCAATAATCGACACTTGTTTTCTTTTTACATACTAAAGCGCAATTGTAACAAAGTAAAATTCATTTGCACACGATCATCGTCTTATAAAGTGCAAATGTAATATTGCGAAAGTTAACACAAATAACAAGAAACGACAAAACAATTTTGTTACTATTTAAAAAAACACACCACTAATGCTATACTTATTTTATTATATTTATTCGATACACCAACAACAATTTGTACAAACAATCTATATATATATAATTATTATCAATAATATATAGTTTTATTATTTTGTAATTATAAAAAAGATTTATCAAAATATATATATATATATATTTTAAATGCGTGAGACAAAAATGAAAAATGTTTATTTTTTATAATAAATATAATAAAATAAACAGAAACGACATTATACTTTTGCTGTCGTCAAGAAAGAAGATTTTTACGGATCCTTTTGCGATATGCGATTATTTTAAAAGGTGAAGCTGTAAAAATCTTAACGATCTGTACCTGTACGCACAAACACGTTTCTTTTTATAAAAACTTCCACTATCTTTTTTCCCTCGAGTTCGTTATCGGATCGTGGTAAAAATAATAAATATGAGTGACTTGAGTTCTTGAATTTTATTGTATCTAACTTCACACTAGTGGGAAACTCAAGGAAGTCTTGTTGGTATACCTTTTGCAATAGAACGTTGAGGCTAGAACCCAAACTATAAATTGAAAACATTTTACTGAAAGTAGTTGTCTCACGAGCGCACTATGGTATTAGTTAGACTGAAGATGCACTCTGGCCAGAATGAGGATGGACTCATGACGGTACGAAGATTGACTAATGACTACTTGAGGATGGACTCGTGACGGTGTGACGGTGGACTCGTGGAGTCCTTGGATCCGATCGAAGTGAAAACTTCTTTAGCGGCATTGTGCACTTTTTGGGATGGGTAAAAAATGTTAAACTTGTACCCAAGTCCAACATAACATGAGATAAAAGGAGTGCATTTATTACATATGGGGTCTTTTTCTAGGAACTGGGCGGTAGTTATATATCTAAAGAGCAGTATATAAGCGTAGTATCAAAGCGCTTTCTATCCCCTTTGAATACATTTGTAGTATTATTAAACATTGATTATGAATTAGTATCCTTTAACGAACTACCAGCTAGGAATTAATTGGGGAAGCCTCTGATGTTGTCTTGCAGTAACGTCAATTTGTGACTTCCTTTGACGTCCGTTGCGTTTTAATATCAGTTGAGCAAGTCTCACAAATAAGTTAGCTTCTATTACGCTACGCTCCGAGTTTGGACTGTTCACAAATGAATCAGCTAATATTCCTATAGCGAGGAATCACAAATATTCCCAAATTAAATTAGGTACAGCTTCCGGTGGTTGGAATTCATTTTCAATATCATATCGTATTTTGATTTCTGTGAAATATCCTTACGTATCATCATATTAGAAATGAATTCTCTGAACAGTTATCAGATAGTAAAGTTAAAAGTAAAGTAGCGGGCTGTTGCAATCCCACTGCTGGGAATAGGCCTCCTCTCTCCGTTTCTGGATAGAAGGGTTGGAGCTAAGACCTACCACGCTCTAATGCGGATTGGTAGGTAGCACATATCTCCAGAATTCTCTAGAGATATGCAGGTTCTCTCACGAGGTTTCCCTACGTTGAAGAGCGTGTGATAAATTGAGTCTATCTATTGTATGTAACTATCATTTCTGATTTGAGAGACACTCCGAGCATAGCCCCGCGCCATCGCTCGCTGAGCGACTTTGAGCCGTCTTATAAGGTCCATAGTCAGCGACCACGTCTAAGAAAATCTATGTAATTGTTTAGAAAACTTCTATAGCGACGTTGTGCACTCTGTTGTGATGGGTAAAAAATGATAAACTCGCGCCAGGACACGTGACCAGTAGGCCTACCATGAACTTTTAGAAAACGATTCAATTCAAAGTCAGTACCTAAACCCAACCGCTTTCTTTTCGTACCATGAAGTGTGTTTGAAAAGGACAAAGTTATATATACTATAGATTACTCTGTCTCTTTTACCCAAATGTTCTAGGACGCATTCCAAACGCTCATTCGGGATCGGCTTAAAGTGTGCGTCTTTAAGACGTCAAGGTATGAAAAAGCAAAACAATTTCGTTAACGTCTTCAATTGGGTCGCAATAAGAGTTCATGGTAGGCCTGCTGATCGAAATTATTCAAGTTTTGACTTCTGCCGGCAACTCTAGAGTGCAACCCGTTGATTTATTTTTGCTATAGCTGTATCGTATATAACAAAGGTATATGGAAACCAATAAATTCATATACACTATTTGGAATGGCAAAATCTATATGCGTATAATAACCGAACATTGCGAAATTTGGTATGCATTTAATGAAGCCGATACTATATGACATATTCCACCGAATTGCAGCTATTTGCAAAATGGCAAACGTCAAAGGATGAAACCCCTTTCATCCTTTGACGGGATTAACACAGGTACAGTGATGTTTGATATTGTCGAATGTATTGGCAACAATGCGAATATTAATTATGATGAGTAATATCGCAATACGATTTCAATTATTTTGTAAACAGGAACAGCAGGATTGAATTGGAATTGCGCACAAGCTTTAACGTAACTAGATTCGGATAGAATTAGGTTTTATTAATTTATTAGTGTTTGATTATTAACAAGTTAACAAAAAAATCTATTAACAAAATTTCATGTTCCTGATGTTAATCGTTGAGGAGTTCCCTCGTCTTGAGCTAATCCTGGCAGCATCATCTTAGCTTATCATAAATATGCATTGTCATCGGGACTGGACCAGTATGTAAAATTTCAGCTCAATCAAATTCAAATTCAAAATATTCTTTATTCAAGTGAACTTGTAAACACGTGCTTTTGAATCGTCAACTTTACTGGCTGGTTCGGAAGGCTGTACCTACTGAGAAGTGCCTGCAAGAAACTCGGCGGTTCTGCTTCTTCTTCAACCGCCGGACGTCCACTGCTGGACATAGTTAAGAATAGTTAAGAAATGAAAAAGAATAGAAAGTCCGCGACAGCATATATCTACCTTTTATATGGAAGTCACTATGGTCAAACTTGTGAATCATAAATTGAATTAAATTGGATACTATTTTACAATGCACATCCTTACTAATATTACAAATGCGAAAGTCTGTCTGTCTGTCTGTCTGTCTGTCTGTCTGTCTGTCTGTCTGTCTGTCTGTCTGTGTCGTTTTCACGGCCAATCCGCTGAACCAATATCGATGAAATTTAGCACAATTATTCCTTATACACCGGGGTAACATATAGGCATATAGAAATCCTGTTAATTCAGCAGGAATAAGATGACGTTAAAAAACGCCATCTATAATAAACATAATAAGTTATTTTAATTGACAATAGTGTCATAGTAACCAATATATTAACGGCCTGGAATCGAGTACTTGACTTGAGGATTTGATTTCAGGTCGTTAGTATATTAAGAAACTTTGTGAATAAAAAAAAACTTATAATGGTGATAATAGATGGCATCTTTAAATGTCATCATATGCCTGTCGTATTAGTATTAATTGTCCCAAATTTGTTACTCTTTCACAGAAAAGCCGCTGAACCAATATCGATGAAATTTGGGAAAATTATTCCTTATATACCGGGGTAACATATAGTCTATAGAAATCCTGTTAATTTTATAGGAATAGTATGACATTGAAAACGCCATCTATTACCTACCATCCTATCAAAGTTTTTTAATTCACTATGCATCAAAGTTGAGTTAAATCTGTAATTAAAAGGAGGTTCTTTATCGCGTTATTTAGCTTAAGCCGAAAGAGTTATTTTATGAAGAGTGTTTATATATTTTGGTTTTCGTTTACAGGGTAAATTTCACTTATCTCCTACAATGTATAACAAATGTAAGTAATACGCGCTTTTTACTAAAATAAAATATGCTTTAGAAAAAACGATCTTTGTCTTCCCGAAATGTTACAACCGATTGTGAGTATCATACAGACGAATAATGCAAACTTCGAAAATATTCTCTAAGTATGAATAGCGTTTCATTGCCGATCACCGTAATTGTTACGAGTCTTGATCTTCCAAAAAATCAGCTCAGCTTGCATCCGAAGACTACAGCAGATTGTGATTAACACACCCAATTGCAAACTTCGGAGACATTCACTTAATATAAAAAGCAATTAAATGCATATCACCGTTTTCATTCAAAGTTTAAAGCTTAAAAAAATAATAAGATTAAAAAACCGTAAAGCAAGACTCATAGCAGTCCGTGATCATCACACCGAAATGCGGGCTTGGGAAACGTTTGCGCAAAACGAGAGTCAGTTAAGTGCGAATCGCCATTCGCCTTTTGAAGGCAATTTTAGCTATTATTAAATTAGCACACGTGTTTTTTTTATTTAAAAGGATCTGTCTACAAAGACAAGATTCAAGCTTAAAGATTGGACAAAAAGTACAAAGATTCAAGTAACTTAATTTTACTCTCATAGGGAGTGCAATTCCAAAAATGATTCACGACATATCGTATTGTATGAAACTAAAGTATGTAATGATAATGTCATCGTAATATATTAAAACTTTTTTTAAATAACTCTTTCAATGTAAGTCAAACAACGTGATATATATAACCTTCAAATTACAGATGTGACTGGACTTTGATAGGTTGATAATAGAAGGTGTTTCCTGATGTCATGCTTTATAGAATTAGGCGTTACTTTGCGGAGATCCATAATACAAAAGTAATAATAAAATTATTTTGCTATAATCCGCGATACAGCATTTGTATCGCGGATTATAGCAAAATAATTTTATTATTACTTTTGATGTCATGCTATTCCTGTTAAATTAACAAGATTTCTAGAACCTATATCATAGCCTATAAGTTACCCTGATATATATAAGCATTAATTGTACCAAATTTCATCGATGTTGGTACAAGAGAAGTATTTTATATAAAAATTAATGTTAAGAATTTTTGTAATTTTTTTTATATCATGATAATCAGAAGTCCCAATAGAGTCTCACTTTAACAGATGAACTGAAAGATGCTGCTGCCCACTAAGAGAGGTTTTACAATTTTTTTATGGTTTAATTCGAATCTTTCCTGTGCAAATTAATTAATGCTATGAAGGAAATAAAATTTAATATGGACTTTCAAGTAGCGTAATAAATGCAATAGAAACTGCTATTTAACCCGCCGGGATCGATCTGATTTTTGTGATGGAGATATTTGCAGGGTTGGATAGCGATAGAAGCTACTGAGTATTACAGGACTACGGTCCACGCGGACGAAGTCGCGGGTAAAAGCTAGTTTTAGTATATTTATCAAACTCTTATATAAATCAATACATTTGTCGCTTTCAGTATTTCATGCAGATAAAGTTTTTCTTTCAAACTAAGTAATTTGTCCGAATAGTATAAAAGTTATCACGATATGATTGACTTGAATGGAGCGCCATCGAGTCCCTAATACGCGCGGCGTGCGAAGATTGTATGGAATCCGACAGTTTTGTAGTTAGACATCTGAAATTTTGGATTTACGAGTAACTAAATAAATATATAATTTTTAATTAATATTTAAAAAAATATATTTATTTAGTTTTCTTTCTTTTATTTCTCGTAGTTATATTTTCTTACCTAATGGTAAGACAAAAATCTTAAATGATCTGCCACGAAACTTAATGTGGAAGATCGAATTCCACGCGGGCAAAAATTACTAGTGTTATATAGTGGTATATTTATCAGTTTTCAGTCACCATAACACAAGTATTAAGTTACTTACTATAGGGATCACGTTTGTAATTTATAATATTTTTTTTACGTTTGCGCTAACATAAGCGCTTATGTAATGCTTTTGTGGGCGTTTTGTGATACGTGTGGTGACTGTTCCTGCATGTATAAGGTATGTGAACGTTGTCTGCTCCCTACTTTAGCATTACATAGCGACTTTGAACTGGCAAATTGTCCCATCTTATTTTTGACAACTTTACAGGAAGAAGAAAAATATCATATGTTCGCAATAATTTTTATGCATTAAAAAAACAATTAACTTGAAATATATTTATTAATTTACAAATTTTCTAGTTGATAATACATGCTGACACGGTAAATTGTTGGCAGCAGTACCCTATTGCCGTTAAAAAGTTATTTGGCTTCTTCTTCTTCGTCAGCCGATGGACGTCCACTGCTGGACATAGGCCTCTTCATGGGATCGCCACACCACACGATCTTGCACCGCCTGGATCCAGTGGCTCCCTGCGACCTTTTTGAGGTCGTCTGTCCACCTCGTAGGGCGTCTACCGACGCTGCGCTTTCCGATGATGATCTGATTTGATGATCTGATTTGGCTTAAAATTGACATATTGCCGTTTCACACTTGGTACACTGCCCCAGTCCAATTTTGAACTTTATGACATACACATTATGAAATCTTGTCGCATGTAACAATAATTCTATCATAACTTCTCTACTATGCTTCTTTGAATCCGGTTTAAGCGTAACAAACAGACAAGAAAATTTTTCGCATTAATATTAGTATCGATTAATGAATAGACACATCCTTAGAACTCGATATCGTAAACGACACCGTGTAATTTAAGCTCGTCTAATCGTTCAGCCCTTGTCCGTGTGGCAATTAAAAAGCTGAAAATTCAACACGGAAGCCCATCAAGTGGGCTGGCCTTAACTGAAATATTGCAATTCTAAGTGGGAATACTTTGGCAAATTTATAATACTTCGTAGAACTTGATCGGTGAGATGCGAGGTGACGCGGGTGCTAAGTTTATAATTAAATATTAAAGCTTGCCGTACACAGCAACGGAGACACTGTGATCTGCAAACTGGGTAAACGAAGTCCCCTAAATTATCTTATGGTTGTTCCATTAAGTCTTAAGACTAAATAGTATAGACCACCCTCATTTCTTACCGAGGTATTGTAAAAGGGACTAAGGCAAGTTGACGTCGGGCAGGCGGCCGATCGTGAAATACCTAACCAAATACAAAAGTAATAATAAAATTATTTGGCCATAAGCCGCGATACAGTAAATAGAAAAAATATATAGTGCTAAATGTATAGTGGACTATACGTTTTCTCATACACATTACATGCAGGATTCGTAAAAACACATGCATAAACCTCCACCACTGCCACCACAATACAAAACCACTACACACGTTCACTATCACAAACTCGTTACGCCCCGCAACCGAAACATCATCAGGAGATAGACTCCACGACAAAATCGCAAAGCTTTGCGACAATCGCTTTGCGATTTTGTCGTGAATCGCGGATTATAGCAAAATAATTTTATTATTACTTTTGTATTATGGATCTCCGCAAAGTAACGCCTAATTCTATAAATTACCTAGCCCAATCATGTGACAACATGTCTATAAAATGTTGTCCAGACCCCACTTTGAGTGGGATAAATTCAGGAGAATGATGATTGACTGGCCCGTTGGCGCAGTCGGTAGTGACCCTGCCTTCAGCTCCGCGGTTTCGATTCCCGCCGAGGGCCAAAATTTTCTATAAACAATTTGGTGGTTCTTCGAGCCTGGATATATATTTTTATTTAAAATTATATATGCAGTATATCTACCAGTTGTCCGTCACCCATAACACAAGTACTAAGTTACTTACTTTAGGGACAGACGACCGTGTGTGTAAGTTTAAAAAAATAAATAAACGGTTGTTTCTTACCATTACTAAAGAACGCTGACGGAAGTTTAAAGTTTGCCTATGACGTTTTCGGTCACTATGCATCCGTAGTATCCATATTATGAATGTGAAAGTCTGTCTTCTTGTTTCGTTCACGGGCAATCCGCTGCAATGATATCTATGAAATTAAAGCTCAAATACCGGCCAAAAGTTCTTACCATTTTTAAAGCCGTATAAAGAGTTCATGAATAAGGGCCTTGGATGCGCTTGAACTTTGTCACTCGCTCACCCGATAGAATAAGACGTGAGTATTGTCGGTTTCTTTACATTAATTATGAATGCCACTCACGGTTAAGCTGTGATAGCTCAGCGGTGACACCGTGCGACTCTTTCGAGGGGTCACGTTTCATATCCTAGGTAGGCACTACTGAGTTTTCTGGTAAAACTTATGCCTAATCGATATTAATCGCACGCTTTTAGGTGAAGGAAAACATCGTGAGGAAATTATTAGAGAATTCTGCGAATATGTGTAACCTACCTATCATTGGAGCAGCTTGGTAGTTCTTACCTCCAACCTTTCTTCCCAAAAAACTAAGAAAGGAGACCTACTCCCAGCAGTGAGATCGTACCAGGCCGTTACTTAAATAAAAGTTAATTAAATTCAAAAATTTCTAAAAAGTTTCCTTCTGAAACAGGAAAAAATAAATATGTATTCTAAGATTATAAATGCGAAAGTCTGTCTGTCTGTTACATTTTCACGGCTAAAGTGCTGTACCAATATCAGTGAAATTTGGCACAATTAATAATATAGATATTTTGAATACAATACTATTAAAATATTGCTCGTTAAGAGAGTAACAACCGGGAACAGAATACAAGGTCGCTGTGACAGATAGACGGTCACACAAACGGTAGTTTTGTGTTGGGAAGGAATTTATACAGGTTTTAGCCGTTCAATTTGCATTGAAAGTTGTGGAACTGCACGCTGCAATCGACTAACTATTCAACGTTTCTATATTTGCAATTCTTATATTCTTCGTTTATTTTGTATACTGTTTTGATATGTAGCCGACAATGCGTTGCTTATCTCGGACTGGTATCGAGTTCACCTCTAAACAAATCTTTGATTATATAAACGGCAATGAGGGTGAATAAACATTTACATTGCTCCAAAATCAGTCATTCTCGTGCCCTTATCCCACTCTAAGTGGGGTCGGCAAAACATGTTTAAACATGTTGTCACATCACGATTTGGCTGCATATTTAGCGACCGGCCGACTGCCTGACGTCAACTTACCTTAATCGCCTTTGACGACACCTCGGTAAGTAATGAGGGTGGTCTATTCTATGCAACCGGATACCACACGGCACATACCTTAGTCGTCTCTTACGAGACCTCGGTAAGAAATGAGGGTGGTCTATTCTATGCAGCCGGATACCACATGACATTTTCCTTAGTCACCTCTTACGACACCTCGGTAAGAAATGAGGGTGGTCTATTCTATTCAGCCGGATACCACACGGCACATACCTTAGCCGCCTCTTACGACACCTCGGTAAGAAATGAGGGTGGTCTATTCTATGCAGCCGGATACCACACGGCACATACCTTAGTCGCCTCTTACGACACCTCGGTAAGAAAGGAGGGTGGTCTATTCTATGCAGCCGGATACCACACGGCACATACCTTAGTCGCCTCTTACGACACCTCGGTAAGAAATGAGGGTGGTCTATTCTATGCAGCCGGATACCACACGGCACATACCTTAGACGCCTCTTACGACACCTCGGTAAGAAATGATGGTGGTCTATTCTATGCAGCCGGATACCACACGGCTTTTTTATAAAAAAAATATGTAACTAGTAATTAGAATTATTGTTTGAAAAGAGCAACCGCGTTTCTTGCTGGTTCATCTCGGTACGAACAGCTTTCCGAACCAGCAGTAGAAGTTGACGATCCAAAATCACTTGTTTACAAGTTTACTTGAATAAAGAATATTTTGAATTTGAATTTGAAATTGGAATATAAAATTTCAATAATTTGTAGAATTAGGCGTTACTTTGCGGAGATCTATAATACAAAAGTATTAATAAAATTATTTTGCTTTAATCCGCGATACGTACATACATACATGTATCGCGGATTATAGCAAAATAATTTTATTATTACTTTTATTTAAAATTTCAGTTCATACGGACCTGGGTCCGATTGAACTGAATATGTAGAATGTATGAACGTAGTTACAAGATTCTACGTTCAATTACATACACGGCAAGGTAAATAAAAGCTTGTAAAAATTGGCGTATGAATGTTTACAGTCCATATACATTTTCAAACCGAATGCATCTAGTAATAGATTATTAAACATCAAACACTATTAGGAATGTTCTCGAAACATTTGGAAAACGATATTTACTCAAAATGAATGTTTTATGATTTAAAAAGTAGCAATCAAATAATAAAATTGTAACATAACTCAAGGAAACACCAATAAAAGTTGTTCAAGTAAAAGGAATCTTATTATGTTATGCACAAAACAGAAGCGTCTTCAGGTCAAATGCAAATAGCTTGTTGCTCGTTTCCCCCATAGCGACCGCCTGTTCTCGAACAAATTGCAAGCTTCATAAAGCAAGCTTCGAATTTTAATAAACGGAAATGTGTCTCGGTTTAACTTTACCAGTGAGTTTTTCTATTTTTTTTCGAACTGACTGTATGCTGTTAGCCCTAACGGCGTTTACAGCGTCACCGGATGGGACGGGCGAGCGCAGAAGCGTCGTCGAGGGTGCGAAATGCAGAGAGTAGAGCGCAAAAGATCTACTAAAGTCGGGGAACGTCGTCCTAAGGGCCTTCTGTGAGGCCGGACCATGGCTTAGGGCGACGCGTAGTGGAGGGCTGATGGTATGACTTTGATTACTCATTACGACGTCGGAACGGTGGCGAGAAGCCACGACCGACCGACGTCAGAAAACCGGGACCTCATCTTCGCCGTCGAAGACGCTGTGTGTGTGTATTACGTGTTTCTGTATTTGCGATCGTTATTTGATCGTCAGGGTCATACAGGACGCTTTTTGGATGCCTATATTTTCGATGGTTAGACCTAACTGGGAGTAGGTGGAAGCAACTGAAATAAGGGGGTCGAGTGTACCTCAGATCTCTCGAAGTAAGATTTCGAAAACCGTTTTAAAGACGTGAGTAATGGTGGGGAGATCGAGGTCTCTATGGAGGTCAACGTTCCGCATGAACCACAGACAACCAGTGGCTGTCCGCATAAATCGGTTCTGTAGTCTTTGGAGCCTGAGCAATCTAACCTGCCAGGGAGTTGGACTCGAAAAGTTTCCCGATACGATATCAAGACTGTACGGCGAAATAACGAACACTCATTAGGTGAGATCGGCCCGCGTGTTAAATTAACTAATAATAAATTTATAGAACAAGGAAAGTTTGAGAGGCGGTGGGCTCGTGCGTGCCTCTGGTCTCGCGTGACATGTCGCCTAATGAATAATAAACAGTGCTGGCGACTCGCTACACATTCATCCATCCAGAAAAGGCTATGATATTTTTTAACAAAACGATTGCTACTAAAACCTCTTGAAATATTGGCGGGGTATTGTATAATTTTAGGCAAGAATCGAATGCGTTACTTAGTGACGAGCGTTAAACCTGTTTTACTTAGATCCAAGATTTGCTGTATGAATGAAATTGATTCATTTATTAATTATTTATTTATTTATTTATTTAGATCACGAACAAAATACACACCTAATTGAAATTAACATTGAACATTGTCCAACTAAAAATAAGTAGTCTTTTAAATCTTACAAAATTAATAATAAAATTATTCTTCTAAAATCAGCGATACAGTAAATAGAAAATACATATAGTGTTAAATGTATAGTGGACTATCCGTTTTTTCATACCCGTTACATGCAGGATTCGTAAAAACACCTGCACAAACCTCCACCACAGCCACCACAATACACAAGCACTACACACGTTCACTATCACAAACTCAACAATCGTTTAGCCCCGCAACCGAAGTATCATCAGGAGATAGACTCCACGACACTTTGCGATTTTGTCGTGTCGTGTCGGGTTTAATTAACATCTTTCAAATTAAGTTTAGACATCTGAAAGATACGGTAAAAGTAATCTTAACGTTATATTAAGAAGAAAAATTTGCCTCAATTGTTTCGTTACCGGTAGAGAAATATGAGAATAATGTAATGTTGTATTTATTTTGAACTAGCTTTTAACCGCGACTTCGTTCAAGTAGACCGTGTATAAACAGCCTTGGAATAAACAGTTTTGACTGGCCCGATAGCGCTGTGGGTAGTGACCCTGCCTTCAGCTCCGCGGGTCGCGGGTTCTATTCCCGCCGAGGGCCAACATTTTCTATAAACAAATTGTTTGTGCTTCGAGCCTGGGTGTGTATTTGTATTTAATTATGTATTTAAACTTATACATGTAGTATATCTACCAGTTTTTCGTCACCCATAACACAAGTATTAAGTTACTTACTTCGGGGATGGACGACCGTGTGTGTAAATGTACCAAAAAAAAAACAGTAGCTTCTTTCACTCACCAACCCTGCAAATTACCCCATCGCAAAAATCAAATCGATCCCGGATTATAATTGCAATTACTATGACAATGATTCCGCTACTCGAAATTTGAACATTAAATTCGGGATATATATAATTTGCATATTAAAAAGAAAATTGCAAACCTTTCTTATACTATATCTTTTGAAGTGAGACTCCATCGGGTCTCCTATATAAAACCTATTTCTTTAACTTACAGAGTTCACTTTGACAAATCGTGAATAAAAAAAAAACCTTTGTATAATGATAAATAGATGGTGTTTTTTAATGTCATGCTATTCCTGTCGTATTTACAGAATATGTATACCCTATATTCAAATTTAAAATATTCTTTATTCAAGTAAACTTGTAAACAAGTGCTTTAGAATCGTGAAAATCTACCGCTTGTTCGGAAAGCTGTTGCTACCGAGAAGAGCCAGCAAGAAACTCGGTGGTTGCTCTTTACAAATAAAATTCTTATAACTAGTTACATTTGGTTATTACTATCTTGTACAGGGTAGAGGAGTAGCTATATCCACGCATTTTTATCATCTATATAATCCTCAATAGTATAGTAGGCTTTTTGTATCAGCTTCCCTTTAACAGCGCTTTTAAACTGCTGTAGTGGCAAAGATAAAATCGTGATCGTATATGTGTATAAGTATTATTACTTGTGCCAAATTTCAATGATATTGGTTCATTGTCATTCGTAATTGGACAAACAGACTATCACATTTATAATATTAATAAGGGTATCGGTTCCAAAAACTTTTGACTCCTTCCGAATTCGAAATATTTTGGACAAGTTTTATTTGTAAACTGGATAACTAGAACTTGTTTCGGGAGTTCATTATAGAAACTGAAAAGCCACAAACGGCTATTATCCTTTCCTGAGGCGTAAGCAAAGCCTGCACAAGTGGTGAGGACGCTTAACTATTCCATTACGTATAATTCTGTTGGTACACAAAATACTAGCCACTGCTCTACCGTTAAGTGATGGTAGACAGCTTACTACTAGATACATTAGGCTTCAATTAAACTTAACCGTTCTACACGTAATTATTTCACAGGAGGTCGAAATTTTATAAATAAATTCATCATTCTCCTGCCCTTATCCCACTCTAAGTGGGGTCTGCATAACATGTTACAAACATGTTGTTATATGATGTGGCTACGTATATTACGACTGGCCGCCTGCCTGACGTCAACTTCTCTTAGTCGCCTTCTACGACACCTCGGTAAGAAATGAGGGTGGTCTATTCTATGCAGCCGGATACCACACGGCACATACCTTAGCCGCCTCTTACGACACCTCGGTAAGAAAGGAGGGTAGTCTACTCTAGCAGCCGGATACCACATGACATTTACCTTAGTCGCCTCTTACGACATCTCGGTAAGAAAGGAGGGTGGTCTATCCTATTCTGCCGGATACCACACGGCTTTTTTATAAAAAAAAAATTGTTGGTGTAAAAAATCCTTTGTTAACTATTGAAACCGTTTTATTTAACTTACCCTATATATATGTGAAGGTGTTTATTTATTTAAATAGTAAGGCAACAAAATGTACAAAGTATACAAAATGTATACTTATAAAAAAAGTCCCAAAAAGCTGTCTGTTTGTATGTAATCGATTTTCTCATAATCTACTGAACGGATTGTAGTGTAGTTTTCACCAAAAGATAGTGCAATACTTCCGAATGGTCTAAGTAAATAGTACATATCGGTATTATGTTAGTTGTGTTTAAGAGATCGCGTGGTTGTTAAAAGCCTTGCTTGCTGGCAGCTTTAGTCGATGCGCTTGCGAGCGTATCTTTGCTGGTTTACGCAACCAGCAAAGATACGCTCAAGTTATGTAGTAAAGAATTGTAGATCTATAAAAATACTACAAAAAAGTCTGCGATAGCATGTCTGTAGTGTCACGGTTAACACACAATAACTACTTTTATGTTCAAAATTTCGGAAAAAATTTCGTAAATCACTGAATTCTACGCGGCCGAAGCCGTTGTTGGCACAGCTAGTAATATATAAGTAAAATCAACTTAACATTACTACCCCGTACATCTCACATATAGGCTAACTCAACATGAGATAAAAAACGACATACAATGCTTAAAATGTAATTTAAAAAAAAAGAGAACACACAAAATATACGTATATAATACGTATATACTTATAACTAGAGTAAGAAAAAAAAAGGAAAAATGTGTATAGATGAACTTCAGAAGAATTTTATAATTGAATTTATTTCTTACTTGACTTTGAATTTTTTTCTTGGCAAAGTCTCTAAATATTTATATCAACATTGGCTTCTTTAAAGATGCTATTATAGAATTTAGCACACCTATATATAGGAGCTGCATTACCTATATTTGTTTTACAAAACCTAGCTTTAAATGTTTGTTTATTTTTAACTTGAGGTCTTGTATTACATCTTAGTAATTCTTTTATGTAAGAATGTGTCATCTTGCAAGTTAAATTTGACTGACTTTCCGTGTCCGATTGAGCTGAAATTTTACATACTGCGCCAGTCACAGAGGGTATTTTTCAATGGTTAACAGTAGGAACGTGCAATTAAGTTAAAAGCTTTTTTGCATGTTGTGCCCACCCCACTTACACAAAATGGAATATCATCATCCTCCGAATATATCATCTATTAGACGCATAAGTTTTAACAGAACAACTCATCGCTGTCTGCGCGGGTTTGGACTCGTAATCCCCTTGAAAGAGTCGCACGGTCTCACCACTTAGCTTATAACAGCTTCTGTTATATAATTTTTTTATATACATAATCTAGGTAGCTAAATGTGTGAGAGAATATTTTCGCCGACTGTACTAGTTGAAAAGTTTCAAATTCAGCGAGTATGGGACCTGAGAGGTGTTTTAAATTGTTCTCAAAAGGTATATTAAATTGCTCGCGCAAAAATATCATACGTGACACAGCGTGTCCGGTTTAATGAATTCATTTTCCGAAATTAATGACCTTAATACTAAATCAAAGAGTGGTGAGATATTTTTGGTGGGTTAGTGTTACCACTTCATTCATCAAAACCCTCGCTATCCGTGGTGATTAGGACGATCTGGCTTCGAATCCTATATTATATTGATGTTACAAAAGTAATAATACAATTATTTTGCCATAAGCTGCGATAATTTATTGCAGTAAAATAATTTTACTGTTACTTTTGTATCATGGATCTCCGCAAAGTAACTAATGCCTAATTCTATAAATTATTTTATGTTGATGTATTAACCTATTTTTGTATTTAATTTTATTTATGTGTTTACTAGGCTCGCTAAGCTGTGATAGCCCAGCGGTGAGACCGTACGACTCTTACGAGGGGAATACGAGTTCAAACCCGGACAGGCACCAATGAGTTTTTCTATTAAAATTCATGTGTCTTTGATAATTGCAATTAATCAGACGCTTTTCGTGAGGAAACCTGCATATCTCTAGAGAATTCTTGAGATATGTGTAACCTACCAATCCGTATTGGAGCAGCGTGTTAGGTCTTAGCTCCAACCCTTCTCTCCAGAAACGGAGAGAGGAGGCCTATTCCCAGCAGTGGGATTGTAAGAGACCGCTATTTATGCTCGCGGCTTCGCTCATTTGGAAGTCAGTGAGTCACAAAGTATTGCCCGCGTAAATCCCCTTTTATATTATTCAGTTAAGAATAGAAATTTAACCAAAATTTTATAAAAGAAAATACCTACCAAAATCTACAATTCTCTAGTACATAGCTTTAGAGTAACTCTGTTGGTTCACACGTCGCACTCGACTATAGTTCCAAGCAGGCGAGTTTTTTTACAACCACGTGAATTCAACACAATTAAAATAAAAGTGTTATGTACTTATAACCTAAACCTTCCTTAAGAATCGCACTATCTATTAGTAAAAACCGTACAAAAATCCGTTCAGTAGATTTTGAGGAAATCGGCCACATACAGACTGACAATTTTTGGGCATTATGTTTTGTAGTATAACTAGCAATGCCCCGCGATTTCACCCGCGTACATACCTATCTCGTGGTAGTGGAATGTCTACTAAGTCGGGATAAAGATTTATTTTTGAAGATTAAAAGTTTGGCCTTGGGACTTGGCCTTCCTTTGCCTTAACCATTAATAAAATGGTTAAGGCAAAGGAAGTTTTAACTGGAAATTGAATTCTTTTAAAAGGTATAGGTACATATATCTGTTTATATCATTGGTATCCTTGGAATAAGAGCTAACTCACCAGTTGCAGGCCCTGTTATAATAGTCGCTACAATGAACTTGTCGTGGCATTATTTTCTTTAGACTGTCATTTTTAAATTCGTTACATCATTTGATTGCAATGTCCGATTTTAATAATTTAAAAAGTATTTTACAGGTATTGAAACAGTTTTAATAAAATATCATTTAATGGGCTAAGGATTAATACGGATATACGAATAGTATAGTTTGATTATTGACGGCCTTTTTTAAAATTTATACGATGTACAAAATTAGTTATATTGGCATAACTATAATAGTTAGATATACGGTATCACGGACTTTTTTGTGGATATTGATACGTTCTATAATACTGTAGAACACTTTTTTGTTCTATCATCAATAGTTTTTGCAGCGCACGCGATGAAAGATTTTTACGACTAAAGTTTTTACACCTTATTACAAAATTGTTAGGGATCCCTATTTTTATTTGAAAATGTAACATAGCCTATGTTGCTCTGTGAAGAAGCAACTTTCCAATAGTGAAATAATTTTTGAAATTGGTGCAATAGTTTTTCGGTGATAATGAAATATACATTAGATAAGATGTGATCGTTTTTGTATTTGAAGTTGCTCTAGTATCGACTTATAAGTAAGATTAGCCGTCCACGGTATCTGCAGCATCTTCCAAAACAACATCTCGTATGCATCAATGCGTCTGCAATCGCCTGCTATCAATGTCCATGTCTCTGAACCAAACACGAAAATGGAGAATACAAGAGTTGTCACGACTCTCTTTTTTATTTATTATCGTGCTTATGAAGGGGAATTAAACTTTCAAACATTTCTAATCTTACTAATTAACTTTATTTTTAAATGTTCGTGTTAATAAATTCGCATTAGTCCATACTGCTTGGGGAATTCCTAATATGATAATTAATACCGGAAACCCGACTTGTAGTGTTGAATAAAATAACCCTATTATGTTTACTACTACATGTTACATGTTAACAAGTAAATCTTTATTTATAACCGCGTGACTTTTGACAGGGGTCACGGGTTTAAACACCGGCAGTCACCAATATGTTCTTATAATACAACTTCGTGTCTAATTGATATTTCCGATTCATCACACACACACTTTTGAGTAAAAAACGTCATGAGGATACCCGAAATGTGCGAATTCCTGGTATATACCATATACCACCACCACTATATCATATAGGAAAACAAACTTTTCACCCTACATGTGTAATGTGCATAGTTGAGGCTATTTAAACATATAAGTAGACGCGAATGAAGCCGTGTTCAAAACTAATTGCATTTTTAGTCCCTAGAATTAGTTAGTCGAGGTACCCCTCGACTAACTAATTCTAATTGACGATGTTTGTCTGGGCCAGTCAAATAAATTTCGTTATAACGTCACAGGATTTATGAGTTATTTAATATGAAAGTATAACAGAAACTATAACAGAACTACTTTGTTATAATCCGCGCGTGTTAAAAATGTATCTAATGCTAAATGTATGAAGCAGACAAAATTTATGTCACATGCAAGACAAGTCACAAAGCGTATCCCAAGAAACGTCCACGTCCAAATGTTTTAGGACGCATTCCGAACGCTCATTCGGCAACGACTTAAAGTGTGCGTCTTTAAGACGTCTAAGTATGAAAAAGCAAAACAATTTCGTTTACGTCTTCAATTGGGTCGCAATAAGAGTTCGTGGTAGGCCTGCAGGGGAGTGATGATATATCATAGTATTGCATGAAATGCTTAAGTCAATGAACGTATTTCAGTTGATAAGGTTTTAAAATACCGCATTGTACGTGACCATTGTTATTGAAAGTCACAGTTTTAGTAAGATATCATCAAAATATAGATGTACTTTTGCGGATTTTTCTGTAGATTTTTCGTAATCCGTTATCTATATATTATCCCACGCGAAGAATAAACTAACATTTTCTATCTTTATATTTAGACTAGCTGTGCAAGCGGCTTCGCCCGCGTGGAAACCTGCGTGTCACAATTTTTTTATAGAATTCAAATTAGGTTAACCAAAGGGTATAGAGCCATGCTATCGTGGACTTTTTTGTAGTAGTTTTATAGATCTACAATTCTCTAGTACATTACTTTAGCCTATCTCTGCTGGTTTACGCTGCGCACGCGACTAAAGCTCACAGCAAGCAAGTTATTAAACAACTCCGCGATCTCTTCAACACAATTTACAGAATACCGATTTGTACTATTTACCTAAACCATCCGGAAGTATTGCACAACCTTTTGTTGAAAACCGTACAAAGATCCGTTCAGTACATTTTAAGAAAATCGTTTACATACAGACAGACAGCTTTTTGGGACTTTGTTTTATAATAAGTATACATAGATTTAACAAAGTGTTGGCCCTGGCCAAGGTTCCTGCCTGCTGCGGCAACGAGTCAATCAAATTTAATAGGGTGTTATAGGCATTTGCTTTTTTACTTTAAATAGGCACTATTTATTATTCCGCGGTGCACATACGAAACGTGCCAAGTAACAGTATCTATATATTGGGCAGTTTGGAAAGTCATTATCGGAACACCGTTGGGAGTACACCGTACATAAGCGGTCGATATTAGGTGGTGGTGGGCGCTTGTGGGAATTGCTGATCCAACGGCACAATGTGAGTAATTAAAATTATAGCGCCGACGACATCACGCAAGTGTTTTTGAGTCGTCTGACGGAAACCGAACAAGTAAATAAATATAATATCATAAATATATGGCCGTGTGGTATCCGGCAGAATAGAATAGACCACCCTCCTTTATTACCGAGGTGTCGTAAGAGGCGACTAAGGTATGTGCCGTGTGGTATCCGGCTGCATGGAATAGACCACCCTCATTTCTTACCGAGGTATCGTAAAAGGCGACTAAGGTAAGTTGACGTCAGGCAGGCGGCCGGTCGTAAAATACGTAGCCAAATCATGTGACAACATGTTTCTAACATGTTGTGCCGACCCCACTTAGAGTGGGATAAGGGCAGGAGAATGATGATAACTATATGCGATACTTACACACGCGGTCGTCCGTCCCCAAAATAACTTAATACGTATGTGATGGGTGACTGACAACTGGTAAGTATAACTTATAGAAAACTAGTTTTTTCCCGCGGCTTCGCTCGCTAGGAATTTTGTCTGCAACAGTATCTAATTTAATTAAGTTTATGATTTACAATTTTTGTCATGGTGGCTTTCACATAAAAGATAGATATATGCTGTCGCGGACTTTTATTTAGAACTATTAAAGACAAACAATACTACGGTACATCATCTTTGTGAAACTCTGATGGTTTAGGCAGCGTACACCGAGATAGCTCTCAGAGGCCAGATTTTTTCTGACTTTATTGACATGTATTGTCATATTACATAAAATCATTACAAATTGTAGCCCATATGTTATTCCGATGTAAAACCTATATAACTGTAAAGTTTCATCCAAATCCGTCTGATAGTTTTTTCGCGAAAGAGTAACAAACATCCATCCATATTCACAAACTTTCGCATTTATAATATTACTAGTTTTTCCTGCGGCTTCGCTCGCGAGGCATTTGTTCTGCCACAGTATCTAATTTCACAATTTATTTTTAATTTTCACAATTTTAGTCATAGTGGCTTCCGCATAAAAGATAGATATATGCTGTCGCAGACTTTTATTTACAACTATTAAAGACAAACAATACTACGATACATCATCTTTGTGTAACTCTAACGGTTTAGGCAGCGTACGCCGAGATAGCTCTCAAAAGCCAGATTTTTTCCGACTTTATTGACATGTTTCGTTATATTTTATAAAATCATTACAAATTGTAGTCTATATGTTATTCTGATGTATAAACTATATAACTGTAAAGTTTCATTCAAATCTGTCCAATAGTTTTTTCGTGAAAGAGTAACAAACATCCATCCATACTCACAAACTTTCGCATTTATAATATTAGTAGGAGTAGGATTAGGATTACGATTAAGATGTTGCCCTTCGGCGGGAATCGAACCCGCGGTCTGTCTAATGAATACACTACGATTGGTAAGAGTGTAAAAATGGATTTATTTATCCGTTATTCTGCCACAAAGAAAGATATATAAGGCTGTATCAAAACTATCTTCGGCTATGGATGTAATCCACATATTAAGTTTGAATTTATTATTTATTTATTATTATGGGGTGGCATACTCCAGATGGTCGATTTCCCGTATCTATTACCTATTATTATATATATAAAGCTGAAGAGTTCGTTGAATTGTTTGTTTGATGATTGTTTGAATGCGCTAATCTCGGGAACTTCTGGACCGATTTGAAAAATTCTTTGAGTGTAAGATAGTCCATTTACCGAGATAAAAAATATTTCGAAAACTGCAAAATTTAAAGCTTTCCTTGCGTACGCTGAGTAAACGGTGAAAGTTATTCAAAAATCATGTACCACAAAATTGTTCCCCTCCAAAAGTTCTAAATAAAAGTCAGCGACAACAGACAGCGACTTTTACGGTTAACCCGCTTTCACCATGTATACTTATTATAAAACAAAATCCCAAAAAGCTGTCTGTCTGTATACAACCGATTTTCTTAAAATCTTCAAAACCAAAAGATACATATCGGTATTGTGTAAATTGTGTTGAAGAGATCGCGCAGTTGTTAAAAAACTTGCTCGCTGGGAGCTTTAGTCGCGTGCGCTGCGTAAACCAGCAGAGATAAGCTAAAGTAATGTAATAGAGAATTGTAGATCTATAAAACTACTACAAAAAAGTCCGGGATTGCACGTCTCTATCTCTTATGGTTAACTCACAATAACTACTTTTATATTCAAAATTAATTAAATACACTGATGTTCACGCAGACATATTGTCACTTATTGATGTGTTAAACGATGGCTTCATTGCATGCTCAATTTATTTTGAACTTAATTAATATCCCTTTTGCTCTTTTTAATTACTTCTGAAAATATTTCTAGAAATATTTGGTCCTTTTTGCAACTATTTCGTGGTCAAAGTTTTAATTATCAAGCCTGTTCTGTGTTTCATTGATGTTGAAAATGTGTTTTATTAATTTTACAGTAATTGCCTTCCACGTGCCATGTACGTAATTTCGAGTAGCATCTACCTTTGACTTGATGGCCAGTTTTTGAATACAAAAGATTGTGATACGCTGATTGCCACGCGGGCGAAGCCGCTGGCACAGCTAGTAATTGATATAAATATTATGGTTTACTCAAATAATAAGGCGCGCAAAGGTCCACGCGAACGAAGTGGCGTTTAAAGATTGTATATTTATAGCGTGACATAAATCAGGTGGATAATGTAAGTTTTATAATATGAACGATTTTTTATTTAGTCACTTAATAAAAACTATAACAGTCCCGAGGTAGTAGCGACGTTGTTTACAGCTCCGTGGATAGCGGGTTCGATTCCCGCAGAACGCTAACATTTTTAAAACAACAAATTGTTGGATGTTCGAGTCTGTTTGTTATATGTATTTGAGTTTTATTCATACTAGTAATGTTGTGTATGTATATACCAATTGTTAACCCATAATCGAGTTACATACTTGCCTAATTGCCCCTAATTACCACGACGTTTTAATAAGTAAATAAAATTATCCGTGAGAAATTCATTAATATGCATGATTCACCATCATCATCATCATTCTCCTGCCCTTATCCCACTCTAATTGGGGTCGGCACAACATGTTACAAACATGTCATATGGTTTGGCTACGTATTTTACGACCGGCCGCCTGCCTGATGTCAACTTACCTGAGTCGCTTTTTACGACACCTCGGTAAGAAATAAGGATGGTCTATTCTATACAGCCGGATACCACACGGCATTTACTTTAGTCGCCTCTTACGACACTTCGGTAAGAAATGAGGGTGGTCTATTCTATACTGCCGGATACCACACGGCTTATGAAGGATTCATCATATAAAACTAATTATATACAAAATTAATAATAAAATTATTTCGCTATAATCCGCGATATAAATAGAAATATATATATAGTGCTAAATGTATACTGGACTATCCGGTTTTTCATACCCGATACATGCAGGATTCGTAAAAACACATGCACAAACCTCCACCACCGCCACCACAATACACAAGCACTACACACTTTCACTATCAAAACTCAACAATCTTTTCGTCCCGCAACCGAAGCATCATCAGGAGATAGACTCCGCGACAAATGCTTTGCGATTTTGTTTCTATATATTTTCTATTTACTTTATCGCGAATTGTAGCAAAATAATTTTATTAATAATTTTCTTTTATGGATCTCCGCAAAGTAACGCCTAATTGTATAAATTACTAATTATATAATTATTTTGATATAATCGGCGTTTTTTATTCAAAAATCTGTGTAATGCTAATGTAGGAAATGCAATCAATTTTTATTCCTTACACATCCAGTATTAATAAACAATACCACACACCACCTTTACGAGGTTTTCAAGCGAACCGGCTATAAGCAGTTCGAAACCAAAATCTTTTTATTATACAGATTATACTTTTACACTAGCCCAGTGGCTCCCAACCTTTCTTGTAGCATGCCCTACGTTAGCCTTTCGAAAAACTCTTACCCCCCCTGTGTTGCATACATAACTTGTAATATTAAAAAATTGAATTGTTCACTAAAGTAAAATAAATGATATGTTAAATTGACTTAATCCTTAACTAGGTCATTCTCCCGTTCACCGTTTCGGAGTCTATATAAGATATACAGTAAAACATTCATTTTAATACATTAAGCTGTCCGGACACGCGATGCTGTGGCTCAGTCTGGTTTTGAATTCCCCTCAAAATAGAACTCTACAGTTAAAAAAAATACTCCGATCGGTATCAAACTTTACAAGATCATCCGCTGGGTTATTACCAAGACTGTATGAAAATTACATTTAAATCGGTCTAGTTGTTTTAGAGTCTATAAACGAGATACAGACAAACATTCATTTTTATATATTATGATTATATACTATAATTATTTAACAATTTTCTTTTATCGTTAAATTTGGCACAGAATCTAGTATTGCATTTAAATGGCCCGTAACAAAAGACTTAAACTCGTGTTGAGTTCATTTTCGAATTGCCCCCTCTTAACATTCAAATTGCCCCCCCGATGGGGCGTGGGCCCCGTGTTAGGACACACTGCACTAGCTCGTTATAATCTTCCATAGAATTGCATTTGCCCTGTGATCCCATGGACTCGCAGATTTCCCTCGCGTAATCAATAAAGCAATACGTACTCCTGTTATGTAAGCAATTGGTAACATATTGTTGACCGCTTTGATTATTACTAAGATTAAAAGTTGACTTTCAGCAAGTGCCATGGGAATTACTATATAAGAACTTTGTTTTTTCTGAACAAAAGTGGGCCAAATTCTTGTTATATAGAATCAATCCTTGGTTATCATATTCTAGTAATGTCGATGTTGTTTCGCTAACAAAGTTTCTGGAAACAAAGTGATTTGAAAAGAGAAACAGGCATATAAATTAATAATTTTTTACTTATTAATAATCAATTTTAATTACTGGTACCTATATGACGTAGGTACGTCATATGTTTGTTGCGGTTTAACTGCTAATCCGTTGGAGCAATATTGGTCAAATTTATATCAATCGAAGCTTATAGTCCAACATGACATAAAAGGGGATAAAAACATCCTCTGTTTTTCTTTTGGAAATGGGAAATTATAAAGGGTTTTTGGCACACTAACGCAAATGAAGTCTCTGATATAAATATAAATAAATATGTGGGACACTTACACACACCGTCGTCCATCCCCAAAGTAAGTAAATTAATACTTGTGTTATGGGTGACGGACAACTGGTAAATATACTACATATATAATTTAAATACAAATATATAGATATGCGAGTATACTCAATAGGTATTACTTAACTATATGTAAACAAAAACACTCATGTGTGCCAATCATTTTATTGTAATAATATGATCTACCAATAAATACTGCATATGTCAAAATAATTCCTTTAATGAAATATTGATTTTATAAAATTTAATATACATGATGTTAGTATCAAAAGCATAAACATTTAATTTTATATAATATATTCATCACGTGCGGATGACAACCAATTAAACTATATTAATTTGCAATTCTGGCAATAGTCATTATATAAGTTTATCTAATGTAATTAATGTTGAGAGACCGGCTATACTCACGTCTTAGTAACCCCGTACGGGGCTCTTATTCATGTAGCATGGCTTGAAACTAGTCGGGCTCATCCGATAAAATTAGACGTGAGTATAGCCGCTCTGTCAACATTAATTATGAATACCACTAATAGTTTAAATTCAAAAATTATCTAATGTAATATAATATCAATCTTTTATAAAGTCACTGTGATAATGCGTATTATTTTCCACCTTTTTTTAGAAAAGGTTTTAAACAAGATGTGTTTGGGTTCTTAAATTGGACAGATTAATACATTACAATAAATAGTATATAGAATATAATAAATAAGAAGAATATGTAATTTGCTGTAATCTGCCTCCGAAAATAATATTTTTTTGACATGTTTACCTTTATTTATAGTACCTAAACCTACAGAGTATAGATAGTGATGTATAATGCGAATTATACATCACTATCTATACTCTGTAGGTTTAGGTCCATGCATCCATCCATGAAAACTATCGATATTATAGAACAACACTAGTGTCGTGAACGCGTTTAAATCACGTTTTGGTTGATGTCGATCGGCCACACGTTTAACGAGCGAAACATCGATTTTTTATACCTTTTCTTGAAATCCATACCAGATGAATAATAAAGCGACAGAACGGGATGTGGTCGGGTTCCGAGAACCCTTTGTACTCGATATGTGCAACTGTGGAAACTCAAATAAAACACCACGCTTTTGACCTGTGACGAAATGATACGAGTTTTTACGGGCACAAGCGAAATGTTGCAATTTTTATTGGTTTACTAGGAAAAAAAGGAATTGCGGCCTTCATAAAAGTAGACCAACGCACGCTTTTTACTTTTGGACCGTTTTCGCGTTGCTCTAATGGCGGCTAGGTTAGGTTTACAGAATTTCTCCAAAAATATGTAAAATATATAAATATATGGGACACTTACACACACGGTATTCCATTCCCAAAATAAGTTACTTAATACTCGTGTTATGGTTAACAGACAGCTGGTAAATATATACTTTAAATAACTACTTAGGTTCAAATACAACCAGGTTCAAAGAACTAAAAATTGTATATAGAAATTGTTCGTCCACGGCGGGAATCGAACTCGCTACCCGCGGAGCCCACTACGCCAACGGGCCAGTCATACTCTAATAATGTTTTCCTTGACTCAAACTCTTGCGGTATTGTGTATCTACCAATGAGGCTAATTTCTATAAAACTTATAGAGAACCTCACTGGCTTTGGATGCTGTGTCTTAGAAGGTCGCACTAACTCACCATTCGGTTACCAAACCATTTACAACTAAACACCATACTTAACGAACACATATACTTTCTTTTAAATATATAGGAAATTTTGGGAACGGCAAATAAAATTGTGTTCCTCTGAAAGCAAAGATTTATTTGAAACCTTCATATTACTAACTACTATATAAATCTGTAGGAGTTTCTAAACTAAGATGTAAGGGCATGCGAGGGGAGAGGTATGGGGGAAGAGGTTTGACAGAAGAGGATTGTAATGACCGGACCACAGACAACCAGTGGCTATCCGCATGAATCGGTTCTGTATCGTTTTCAATATAATTGTTTACCGCGCACACCTTACAACCCGCTCAGTCACTAGTAGACGCGTAGACGAACTGTCACTTATTGATGTGTTAAACGATGGCTTCATTGCATGCTCAATTTATTTTGAACTTAATTAATATTCCTTTTGCTCTTTTTAATTAGTTCTGAAAATATTCTCAAAATGGTTTCAATTAGGTTGAATTTGATGTTGCAAATGTATTTTATTAATTTTATAGTAATTGTCTTCCACGTGCCCTGTACAATATTTCGAGTAATATCACCTTTGACGTGGTTCGCCAGTTTTTTTTTAAATATTTTGCAGTTAACTTTCTGGCTGTAAAGGCCTTAGCACACGTGACATTTTCCGCATTTTCAGCGATTTCGTCTCTCTTGTCAAAGTCAGTTACGCTCTCATAGTTGAATTGGAATTCTAGCTCGTTGATATTTTGGTGTTAACATCATAAAAGATGTTTTCATAAATATACTAGCTGACCGGCCTTGCGTGGCTGTGGCTCAATCTAGTTTCGAATTCCCCTCGAAACAGAACAAAACAGTTAGAACAAAACGCTCCGATAACCACCAAAATTTACAGGAACATACGCTGAGTCAATCTAACGATTTGAAAATTTCATTAAAATTGGTCCAGCCGTTTCAAATTCTATAAGGGACAAAGACAAACATACATTTTTATACATAAGAAAGCAATATGGACAGGAAACCAAAGAATTCGCTGGGGAATTGTAGATAGCAATGATTCCTAGGGACATAAATGCAATCGATACATTATGCAACCCATTATTAAAACGACGCAGAATGATTTGGAATATGAGTCAGTATAGTACATGATTTCACTCACGCCAAATAGCTTATTATCCGGCGTTGTAAGCTGCTTGTGTTCCAGGTCGGTATGACCTAGTTCAGACTACGATTTGCAGATAATTGCTTCACAGTAACATGTTGTGTTTGTACCTTATACATTTCTACGCTGAATCTCTACGCCTTCCTCAGATATCAATCTTCCTTGTCTCCAATTATCACAAAGTCTTGTATAAGTCTATACATATAACAAAATTTCAGCACATAAACCACATATATTATAACATAACACTCTGAAATAATTTATAGAATTAGGCGTTACTTTGCGGAGATCCATAATACAACAGTAATAACGAAGTTAATTTTCTATATAGCGCGAATGAGTGAATAGAATATATATGTTTAGGATTCAAAGTAGGATTTATAAAAAGGGAACAAAATTAACACGTATGTAACCATACAACACTATAAATAAAATGAATCACGTGAATCGACCAACTAACAGAGCTTACGCAAGCAAGAACTGATCGCAAAAGAGAGGTCTGTTATTATATACCCCTGGATGAGCGGTAACTATAAAGTGTTGCTAGCAACAATAAATTGAGGTACTGTTTAAAAATTATTGCTGTCGACAATATATAATTTTAAATTTAGATTGGACCATCCGCTTTCATACATGATGCATGCAGAATTCGTAAAAACACAAGAAAAAACCTCCACCACCGCCACCTTTAGGTATTCGTTTTTACAAAAATCCGCAATCTATAATAGACCAGTCTACAGAAAGGTTTAAATTTAAATCAAATCAAATCAAATATGAAGTTAATTTGGATGATAAAAATGCCTGAATTTGAAAATCCTTTCAGCTTCATACAAGACTACGGATTATTATAAAAGTAAAAGTAAAGTAACAGCCTGTTACTATGCCCACTGCTGGGCTAAGGCCTCCTCCCTCCGTTTTTTTTTAGAGAGAAGGATTGGAGCTAAGACCTACCACACTGCTCCAATGCGGATTGGTAGGTACGGAGCGGAGTAGTATGTAAAATTGAAAATGTTTAAAGGATAGACCACCGCTGCTTGCTTGCTGGTTCTTCTCGGTAGGAGCAACATTCCGAACCAGTTGTAGCTTGAATAAAGAATACTTTGTTTTGATTTGATTTGATTGACAATACTATTTTATATAATTAGCAGTATACACGTTCACTATCACAAACTCAACAGTTGCTTGTGCCCGCAACTAGGGCATCCAGGAGATAGGCTCCACGACAAAATCGTAAAAGCGATTTCTCTATATAACTGTTAACGTTCAATCTTTTGCTTCACCGAGCGGACTTATAAAGGAGATATATATAATTAATTTGATTAGCACGGTTTTCTTTTTCATCCGAGACTCTTCGTAGGAGGTCGATAGAAGGTGAGCATCCGGCCAATTAGCAGTAATAAATCTATTTGTGTTGTTAGAAAATAATCGATTATATAATCGCGGAGATCTTAAATATTTTTTTTCAACTGATACCTTTCCAAGGAAATGTTACGTAATGCCCGGTAAAGCCTCGTCTCTTCTTTCGATTGTATAATTCAAATTCAAAATATTCTTTATTCAAGTAAACTTGTAAACAAGTGTTTTCGAACCAGCAGTAGACTGCTGGTTCGGAAAGCTGTTCCTACCGGGAAGAGCCAGCAAGAAACTCGGTGGGTGCTCTTTTCAAAAAATTATTCTTATTACTAGTTACATTTGGTCATTACTGTCATATATGGGATCGAATAGTAGCTATATCCACGCATTCTTATCATCTATATAATCCTCAACAGTATAGGGTTTTCCGTATTAGCCTCTTTTTAACAGTGTGTTTTTGAACTGTTGTAATGGCAAAGCTAAAATTGATGGAAGTTAGAACTATAATATATACTTCCATACTCATATTATAAATGCGAAAGTCGGTCTGTCTGGTTGTTACTGTCCGCTAAACCAATAGAGATGAAACTTGGCACAATTAATGCTTATGGATGTTCTTGTAAATTTTGATGGCGATCGGAGCGTTTTTTTAAACTGTCGAGTTCTGTTTCTAGGGGAATTTGAAACCACACGTGAGACACAGCAATGCGTTGCCGTACAGCTAGTCTATATCTATACTCATTATAAAACAAAGTCCCTAAAATCTGTCTGTCTGTATATGATCGATTTTCTCGAAATCTACGGAACGGTATTTGTACGGTTTTTTCTAAAAGATGCAATACTTCTGAATGGTTTGAGTTAATATTATATAACCGTTTTATGGAAATTGTTTTGAAGAGGTCGGGCGGTTGTAAAAAACCTCGCCCTTCTGTTTACTTCACTAGCGTGCGCCGCGTAAACTAGTAGCGAAATACTAAAGTTATAACTAGAGAATTGCCGATCTACAACAAAAAAAATCCGAAGTGACATTCGTTGCTCAACATGTTAAAACATGTTGTCACATGATTCAGCTACGTATTTCACGACCGGCCGTCAACTTACCTTAGTCGCCTCTTACAACGCCTCGGTAAGAAATGAAGGTGGTCTATTCTACGCAGCCGGATACCACACGGCACTTACCTTAGTCGCCTCTTACTCCACCTCGGTAAGAAATGAGGGTGGTCTATTCTACGCAGCCGGAACCACACGACACATACCTTAGTCGCCTCTTACGACACCTCGGTAAGAAAGAAGGGTGGTCTATTCTATGCAGCCCGATACAACACGGCTTTTACCTTAGTCGCCTCTTACGACACCTCGGTAAGAAAGAAGGGTGGTCTATTCTATGCAGCCGGGTACCACACGGCACATACCTTAGTCGCCTCTTACGACACCTCGGTAAGAAAGGAGGGTCGTCTATTCTATTCTGCCGGATACCACACGGCTAACATTTGTTTACCTCTTATGGTTAAATAATTTATAGAATTAGGCGTTACTTTGCGGAGATCCACAATGCAAAAGTAATTAAAAATGTATATTGTGCTATACTAATCATTAAGAACATATAAGTTGGCATACACTACTGTGGCATCACAGACTTTTGGCTGAAAATCAGCGCTGCTTTTGTGGTTCAGCCATGCTGAGCTGAATGCCCTTCATTGCTGCGCTATATGCGGTGGCATATTATGTATTAATTAGTATTATATAATTATATATTTTTATTATATGTTTGTTATAATTTTTAAACAAAATATATATATTTTTGCATTTTTTATTATTATTTTGTAGCACCGTGTGTAGCGCACAAATGAATAAATGTGTTTTTTTTCTTTCTTTCTATTGTAAAATCAACAATTGTTTTGCCCCGCAACAAAAGCATCATCAGTAGGTAGACTCCACGATAAAATCGCAAAGCAACGCAACAACATATAGTCCACTCTAGCATTATATATTTTCTATTTACTTTATCGCGGATTATATTATATTATTACTTTTAACAATTACAATAAATTACAGTAACAATTACAATTTAACAAAACAATTTTATTATTACTTTTGTCTTATGGTTAAGTCACAATGACTACTTATATTTTTAAAATTCCATCATCATCCTACTGCCATTATCCCACTCTAAGTGGGTCGGCACAATATGTTACAAACATGTTGTCACATGACTTGGCTGCGTATTTTACGACCGGCCGCCTACCTGACGTCAATTTACCTTAGTCGTATTTTACGCCTCCTCGGTAAGAAATGAGGGTGGTCGATTCTGCTTAACCGGATAACACACGCTGGGTCAACTTACCTTAGTCGCCTTTTACGACACCTCGGTAAGAAATTAGGTTGGTCTATTCTACTCAGCCGGATACCACACGGCATAAAATTATTTTTGAAATTTCAATTCAAGAAAAATTAAAGCCACCTGCACTTGTTTTAATATTAAACGTGCAGTCATCCTAGTGGGACTATAATACTCATAAAATGTCACTGTGGCCATTGTTCAAGCATCCTCGTGATAGGCTCGGGTTTACATAATAATTATCGGCATGCCTCTGATTGATATAAATCTATCTACGGGCCCTTATATTGCCGAGCGTTGACTCAGTGAATATAAATTTAGTTATTGAATCGTCCACACTACACAATCACTGCGCGCATTCACTGCCACTATCTCCTTTTCGCCCCACTTCCAATGACAATTAATGTTTATGATAAGCATGATGCTGCTGCCTGGATTGGCTGACGGAACTCAACGGTTACCAGTAAGACCATGAAATTTTGTTAAAATCTTTCTAAATAATTAATAGAATTAGGCATTACTTTACAGACTTCCATAATACAAAAGTAATAATAAAAATATTTTGCTTTAATCCGCGATACAGTAAATAAGGGGGTTCGGGTGTACCTCAGATTTCTCGAAGTAAGATTTCGAAAAACGTTTAAAGAGGTGAGTAATGGTAGGGAGATCGAGGTCTCTATGGAGGTTAACGTTCCGCATGAACCACGGACAAACAGTGGCTGTCCTAAGCAATCTGAAAAAGTTTTTAACAAAATTTTATGTCCCTAGAGCTAAGCCTTGAGGAGTTCCCTTGTCTGGAGCTAATTATGGGCGTTTCTCGGCAGTGGTAGAGAAAACATAACCGACTACCACTTAAAACTGGATTTTTTTAATCAAAAGTACTAATAAAATTATTTTCCCATAATCCGCTATACAGTAAATAGAAAATATATATAGTGCTACATGTATAGTGGATTATCCGTTTTTTTATATCCGTTACATGCAGGATTCGTAAAAACACATGCACAAACCCTCCACCACAGCCACCGCAAAACACAAGCACTACAAACGTTCACTATCACAAACTCAACAATCGATACATCGTATCGCACATCACATTGTATCGCGGATTATAGCAAAATGATTTATTATAATATAGACAGTCTCTATATTATATAAATTATGGCATAATTCAGAAAAATCTGTCCATCTCTGTTTTGGCTCTAGTCACACACACCCAGACACACACACATACATTTATTACTCTTGTGTTCAAGATATTCATCCCTTTTCATTATATAGCCACTATATATTCTAGCGTATACTATATATACTATGCATCCTTGTAACTGGAATAACGTCTTTCTTACCTAGGCTAGGCTAACTCTCAGTAATTTATTTATTTATTTATTTAAAGGGAAACAAACAATTATAATAAAACTTAATATATTAGACGTATGGGGTGGACAGAAATCAGTTTCCAGTGATAAAAAAAATAACTATATCAACAAATAAAAAAAAGTAGCAAAAATTAAAATAACGTTAAAAGAGTACAAAATAAATATGGCAAAAAATATGGCTAAAATATTAATTTAATGCACAAGATACGTATAAACATTCATGGTTTGGCTTTTTAACTTGACTTGTTTATTTTTTTAGCTTTTTTCATTGTTTTTTCTTTTTGTTCTTTGCGACTTCTGTGGTATATAATTTTTGGCGAATGTGAAAATGTATTTTTAAAATTTTTATATATAACATTTTATGTTCTCTGCCCGGCTTTTGTTGCTAATTTGTGCCTTTTAAGCTTTTATCTTGCGAATTTTATTCCTTTTTGGCAAACAAGGGACTTTCTCTAAAACCAATAGAAAGGGTACGGTATTATTGTTTCGCTATGACTCGCACCAATGTAAATAACAGCGAAGTACCTCGAGAGTCAAAAATGTGCTATGCATTGTACTAAATAATTTTATTTTTTACCTCACCTTACCTTGAATATAAGGAAAATGAATAAATATAGGGGATAATTTATAGAATTAGGCGTTATATTGCGGATCCATAAAACAAAAGCAATCATAAAATTATTTTGCTATAATCCGCAATAAAGTAATTAGAAAAAATATATAATGCTACATGTATAGCGGACTATGCGTTTAATCATACCCGATACATGCGGGATTCGTGAAAACAAGACGTTTTTACGAATTTTGCACGTATCAGGTATGAAAACAGATAGTCCACTGTACATTTAGCATTATATATATTTTCTATTTACGTTATCGCGGATTGTAACAAAATAATTTTATTATTACTTTTGTATTATAGATCTCCGCAAAGTAGCGTCTTATTATATACATATATCATTGAGGGTAATTTAATACAATGATTCTTTGAGATTTTGAGAAAATCGATTACATACAGACAGACAGCTTTTTGGGACTTTGTTTTATAATAAGTATAGATAGATATCATTAAAGGTATTTTAATACAATACTTGTGATTTATTATGTTACTCTATAAGTTAATTTCGCTCCATTCTGTGCGATGCATTATGCACGATCAAATTATATTCCCTTTTGATATCCGCGCCCGTTCTCTTATGTTTTCACTGTGCTGAAAGCTTTAAAGAACTTTCAATGTGTTGTAAATACGGCTTAGTGGGTTGCATTTAGAGCTTGTTAACTAAAAGGACGTACGGAGCGTCGGATTATGCTTGTGTCTGTGTTTATTTTTAAGTTGGCGCTCGATTTACGAGTATATCAGTAAGTCCTTATGCTGCTAACGCCGATTGTGGAAATATAATGGCTGCACTACTTACTATCCCGCTGCTGGGCATAGTCCTCCTCTCGCTGAAGGATTGAAGCTAAGATCTACCACGCAGATTGGTAAATTGTACATATCCCTAGAATTCTCTGGAGATATCCAATTTTCCTCACGATGTTTTCCTTCAGCGAAAAGCGTGTGATAAATTGCAAATATCAATTAGGTATGTAGGTTTTAACAGAAAAACTCATTGGTGTCTGACCGGGGTATGAACCCGTGATCCCTCGTAAGTGTCATCACTGTCTCACTGATAGGCTATCACAGCTTGTTTCACAAATAAATGTAGTAGGTTACACAAAGCGGTAGATATATTTAATAGGTTTCTTCACGTCACAATCTTTACTAATAAGTACAAAAACCTGTCTGTGTGTAACGTTACACACAGTGTAGCTAATCTGCTAGACCGATATTGAATAAATACGGTCTGATTAAAGTTTATACGCATAAAAAATTCGCCCTTCCATGAACAGGGAACTTTAATTGAAAGTAATCACTAGAAATATTATAATAAAATTTTGTATTGTAGATCTCCGTAAAGTTAGCCGTGTGGTGTGTGCATTTGGTAACTCAACGGTAAGAAATGCTTCTTATCGAGGAGTTGTAAAAGACGACTAAGATAAGTTGACCCACCGTCTGGTATCCGGTTGTTTAGAATAGACTAAAGTAAGTTGACGTCAGGCAGGCAGCCGGACGTAAAATACGCAGCCAAGTCATGTGACAACAAGTTTGTAACATGTTGTGCCGACCCCACTTAGAGTGGGATAAGGGCAGGAGGATGATGAAGATCTCCGTAAAATAACGCCTAGTTCTATAAATTAGGTAAAATCTAGTTTACAGTCTTAAGATGGAATCGCGGAACTTAATTTCCATCAGCCGAAAGTATGTTTGTTTGTCAATCTTTTATCTGTGGTAGTTAAACGTCTACAGGGTGATGGAAGGGTAATCTACACACACGAAGTCACGTGCATAAGCTAGCATGCATAACTTAGCTTAAAAAGTACCTTTTTGTAATTTACCCCCTTTTAATTATAAAATGATGTCCTCCTTAGCTAAACACTTGTCGGTTAAAATAGATTTATCAAAGTACATACATATATTTCCCTATGATTAATTGACGTGTGCAATTATTTTGTTAAGCCAAGAGCGCAAAGCGATTTTCATGTTTTCTTTGTTTAATTTTTGTCGCTGCCGGTCTGTGCGAATTGATGTGCTGCTGATTGTTTTAATTTGTGTTGTTGCTATATTTTGTGAGTTATGTGAAAGTGGTATACCGTCATAGAGTTATATACTAGATAAGCCAAACCAATCCAAATATGCCATATTGCAATTATGAGAAAGCAAATGAGGTTTATCATCTATCTGTTTTTAGCCCGTGCGTAGTGCGCAAACGTCATTTTAAAGGTAATAATAATCTATGCTTATTATAAAACAAAGTTCCAAAGCAGTCTGTCTGTATGTATTCGATTTTCTCAAAATTTACTGAAAGGATTTTTGTACGGCTTGAACCAAAAGATAGTGCAATACTTCCGGATGGTTTAGGTAAATAGTACATATCGGTATTATGTAAATTGTGTTGAAGAGATCGCGCAGTTGTTAAAAAACTTGCTTGCTGGGAGCTTTAGTCGCGTGCGCTGCGTAAACCAGCAGATATAGGCAAAAGTAATGTACTAGATAATTGTAGATCTATAAAAATACTTCAAAAAGCGATAGCATGTCTCTATCAGTTATAGTTAACTCACAATAACTACTTTTATGTTTAAAGTTTGAATTCTAGAAAAAAATTGTGCCACGCAGATTTGCACGCGGGCAAAGCCACTGTTACACCTAGTTTACAATAAAAAAAAATATTGCTTAGCATACATATTTAGTTATATTTCTAAATTACTAGTATATTACGTAACATCGCAAAACTTAATTTGAGCCTTTTTTAAAAGTATGTCTCTATCTCTTATGGTTAGCTCACAATAACTGTTTTTATGTACTATAATTATTTCTATTAAAATTTTGACACGCTCATTAACACGCGGGCGTGGCCGCTGGAAAGGCTAGTATATAATAAAAAAATATATGGGACACTTACACACGCGGTCGTCCGACCCCAAAGTAAGTAACTTGACACTTGTGTTACGGGTGACGGACAACTGGTAGATACCACATATATAATTTTAAATACATACATACTTAAATACCAATAAACACCCAGGCTTGAAGAACCAATAAATTGTTTATAGAAAATGTTGGCCTCGGCGGGAAATGAACCCGAGACCCGCGGAGCCGAAGGGAGGGTCAACGGGCCAGTCAATAATTATAACACTGTAACTGAGAATGATGTAATATCCTATAATTGGTACTATATTATAATTGATTTAAAAATATATAGGATTAGCAGTGCCCCGCGGTTTCACCCGAGTCCATACCGATCTCGCGGCAGTGTAAAGTCTACGAAGTCGAACTATAGATTTATTTTGTAGATTATTTAATTATAAAAAATGGGTATCATTAGTACCTATTGCTGGAATAAAAGCTAACTCACCAAATGCAGGCCCTGCTATAACGGTCGCTACAATGAATTTGTTATGGTATTATTTTTTGTCGATTGACATTCTTAAAATCGTAATATATTTTGATTAGGATATCGGATTTTAATAATTTAAATAGTCTTTTACATGTATTGAAACAGTTTTTAATAAAATATCATTGAATGGGATAAGGATTAATACAGAGATATGAATAAAATGGTTTGATTATTGTCGGCACTTTTACCAACTTTTACAATGTAAAAAAGTAGTTATATTGGCATAACAGTTAGACATATGGTACGGCGGACTTCTTTTTGTGGATATTGATATGTTCTATAATACTGTTCAACATTTTTTTGTTCTATCATCAATAGTTTCCGCAGCGCACGCGATGAAAGATTTTTACGACTAAATTTTTCACAGTTTATTACAATTTTGTTAGGGATTCCTATTTTTTTTGAAAATGTTATATTGCCTATGTTGCTCGGTGAAAAAGCAGCTTTCCAATGGTGAAAGAATTTTTGAAATCGGTCTAGTAGTTTTTACATTACAAACATACAAATCTTTTCTCTTTAAAATATTAGTATAGATAGCTGTTGAAATTCGAATAAATAAATAAATAATGTTATTTGCCATCAGTATATTAATGTCTATTCTGGTAACGCGTCGACCTGGAATCGTATTCAATTCAAACTCAAATGGGTTTTATTTTTTTCTTCTGTAAGTCTCATGAAACTTCGCGATACATGTGAAAGTTAGTTGTCGACTTAGCGCTAGTATGAAAAGTATCGGCGAAGTTTGTATCAGATGAATAGAATATATTATTCCAATATACTTTTACAAACACTTGTTTTGTCAGGCTCCGTCAATTATAGTGTTATTGAAAGCTTTTATTTGCCTTGCCGTGTATGTAAGTGAAGGGAATCTTGCAAGTTAAATTTGACCCACTTCCCGGGGTCCGATTGAGCTGAAATTTTACATACTGCAGGCCTACCATGAACTCTTATTGCGACTCAATTGAAGACGTAAACGACGACCGCGAACCGCTTTCTTTTCGTACCATGAAGTGTGAATTGCATTGGGGTCGTTATGTTTGAAAAGAATAACGTTATATGATTTATAAAAGCAGGCGTTACTTTGCGGAATCCCATATTACAGGTACTATAACAAAACTACCTACCTATAATCCGTACGGGTTAAGCGAATGCATGCAAAGCCAATGTGTATGAAGCAGGCAAAATTTACGCACCTTACACATGCAGGACAAGCCACCACACGCACCCCAAGGCTCCTCCACCAGCAACAAAGCACACAAGCAGCACACACACCCACCACCACAACAATCTCGACGATCGTTTCGCTCCGCAACCCAAGCATCATCAGGAGGATAGGCTCCACAACAAAATCGCAATGCGCATTGCGATTTTGTCGTGGATTATAGCGAGGTAGTTTTGTTATAGTGCCTGTAAGGATAACGTTATATGAACTATAGATAACTCTGTCTCTTTTACTCGCATGTTCTGAGGACGAATTCGGAACGCTCATTCGGCAACGACTTAAAGTGTGCGTCTTTAAGACGTCATGGTATGAAAAAGGAAAACAATTTAGTTTACGTCTTCAATTGAGTCGCAATATGAGTTCATGGTAGGCGTGCTGGTCTGTTCCTGATGACAATGCATGTTTATGATAAGCATGACCTGATGCTGCCAGGATTGGCTCTAGACGAGGGAATTCCTTAACGGTCACAGTAAGGATATGAAATGTTAAAAGCTCTTTTGACTTGCCGTTTTAGACTAATATTATAAATGCAAAATTCTAATGTTCTTCTTGGCTAAACTGCTAAATCAGTTTTAATGAAATTATTTGCACTTGAAGGTATTATACCGTGCTAACTTAAGATAAAAAAATTAAGTTAAAAAAACTTTAAAAAAGCATTTAAAAAAATTCATGCCCCTTCTGGTAGCCGTTGAGGAGTTCCGAGGAGCCAATCCTCCTAATGATGCTTCGGTTACGGAGCGAAACGATCGTAGAGATTGTCGCTGTGAATGTGTGTGGTGATTGTATGGTGTGTTGTTGGTGGTGGCGTTTTGTGATACGCCACTACACGTATCACAAACTGGTCCTGCATGTATAAAGTACGTGAACGTTGTCTGCTTCCTACACTTAGATCTTAGATTTTCTTAACAATCGCGTTATAATTGTGCAACAAAATCAAAACAATTGTATAATATATATACTTATGTGTATTTGTGTAATTTAGGAAACGGCTTCAATTATTTGAAATGAAATCGATTTAGCTAGGTTTTATATTTTAAAAATGTCCTTTTATCCCTGTTTTCAGGCATTGAAAAACTGCTAAAATATGTATTAAATACAAAGGTAAATTTTTCTCTTTTGTATTTTCGTTGCACTTTTTTTATATCTTTAAAATATTGTTATAAGAATTACCGAGCAATGCTCGGTCAACCAGGTACTTAATTATAATTCATTTAACAAATCGCTTTGAGTGTATTATATAAAGAAAATAATCTATTTTCTTGGAAATATCGCACGCTTCCGCCCGTGTCTCGGCTCATCATACATTCCTGGCGACACTCAAGCTATCAGCGATACAGCACCGCTGGCCAATTAAGGGACACTCTGTATACATACATATGTTGCATATTCTCGACTGGTTTTGTTTGCCTAGGAACTATTATATGTATCGACTGTGAACTGGCAAATTGTCCTACATTATTTTGTGACAACTTTTCAGGAAAAAAAAGTGATCTATACTAATCTATACTTATTATAAAACAAAGTCCCAAAAAGCTGTCTCTCTGTATGTAATCGATTTTTTCAAAATCTACTGAACGGATTTTTATACGGTTTTTAGCAAAATATAGTGCAATAGTTCCAGATGGTTTGGGTAAATAGTACATATCGGTATTATGTAAATTGTATTGAAGAGAATGCCCAGTTGTTAAAAAACTTGCTTGCTGAGAGCTTTAGTCGCGTGCGCTGCGTAAACCGGTAGAGATACGTTAAACTAATGTACTAGAGAAGTGTAGATCTATAAAACTACAACAAAAAAGTCTGCGATAGTATGTCTCTATCCCTTATGGTTAACTCACAATAACTACTTTTATGTTTAAAATTTGAATTCTAGAAAAAAATTGTGACACGCAGATTTCCACGCGGGCGAAGCCGCTGGCACAGCTAGTTTAAAATAAACAGCGCATAAGAAGGAGTGTGAAATTTGACAATTCAAATCAAAACAATATATCAAGTAAGCTCTTTACAAGCAAATAATTTATACAATTAGGCGTTACTTTGCGGAGATCCATAATACAAAAGTAATAATAAAATTATTTTGCTACAATGTATCGCGGATTATAGCAAAATAATTTTATTATTACTTTCTTTTTTCTTTTCTTTAAGCACTTTTGAATCGTCAAGTTTCAATTAGATTCAATAAAGCCACAATTGGTTCGGAATGTTGCTCTTACCGAGAAGAACCGACAAGAAACCTTTCCGTCAATCTATTAAGCATTTTAAATTTACATTATTTAACTACAGTCTTGTTTGAAGCTGAAAGGATTTTCAAATCCAGGCATTTTTATAATTCAAATAAACTTCTATCGTGTATGCCTTCTTATACGTATAGTTCGCACACTTAATTTAAACTTTTCTGTAGATAAGTCTAATATGGAAGCGAGTACCGAGACCAACGAATGAGTTGCTAACTCTGCTGAGTCGCGACGCAGGGATAACAAGATTTTTGTGGCCTCTGGTATATCTATGATACACATCGAATTTTGTTTGAAAATAATATTACTATATAATATATTTAGACGCTACTGAAAGTATGCTTATTTCCTTGAACTTTTCGCGAAGAGACTCCTGGCATATGTGTAACTTAACAATTCCTGGGATATGTGTAACTTATGCTGTGATAGCCCTGTGGTGAGACCGTGCGACTCTTTCGAGGGGAACACGAGTTCAACCCGGGCAGGCACCAATTAGTTTTTCTATCAAAACTCATGTGTCTAATTGATAATTGAAATTTATCACACGCTTTTTGGTAAAGGAAAACATCTTGAGGAAACCTGCATATGTCTGAGAATTCTGAAGATATGTGTAACCTACCAATCCGCATTGGAGCAGCGTGGTAGGTCTTAGCTCCAACCCTCTCTCCTGAAACGGAGAGAGTAGGCCAATTCCCAACAGTGGGATTATAACAGGCCGCTACTGTAACTTAAAAACCGTTGTCACCTCAGATGTCTATTACTAATAGCGGGATGGTAAACGAGAGTATATTTAAATTTACTTGGATGAGAGTAATTCATTCACTTCATATCTGGCCATTTTATAATCATAGCGCCAATAGTGATCTGCGTTTGTTTCGCATCGCTTCGCTTTGTTTCGCACTCAACCGCATCACCACACAGACCGACTTCTGTTCGACCCTGTTCTGTTCGACTCAACGTCCAAATACAGTGGTTCATTCAAATGCCTAACGCACGCGATATCTAAGCTGTTTGACAAGTGAGTGGACCCCCCCATGGAAATTAAAATATTACACGCCCGATGAGAAGTTCGCCTGACGGAAGCGCCAAAGATTATTTAAAGGGAATTCTAAATAGCGGTCGCCCAGTGATTGAAATGCGACCATAATAAATAAATAAATAAATAAATATATGGGACACACACACGGTCGTCCATCCCCAAAGTAAGTAACCTAATACTTGTGTTATGGGTGACGGACATCTGGTAGATATACTACATATATAATTTTAAATACATACTTAAATACAGAAATACACCCAGGCTCGAAGAACCAACAAATAAACAATTTGTTGGTAAATATATAGAAAATGTTGGCCCTCGGTGGGATTCGAACCCGCGACCCGCGGAGCTGAAGGCAGGATCACTACCCACTGCGCCAACGGGCCAAATTTAAATGGGCATAAAGATCGTTGAGATTGTCGTAGCGAATGTATGTATTGATTGTGTAGTGTGCTGTTTGTGGTTGTGCATTCTTATAAGTGCTAACGGTTTTATTCCTACGCTTAGGATTATATTTTCTTAACAAACGCGGATTATAGTGAAATAATTCTATTATAACTTTTGTACTATGGAATTCCGTAAGCATTGCCTACTTTAAAAAAAATTTAGTTCACAAAACTGACATAGAATTGGAGATATCCAATATTCAACATAAGTGGTCGCTTACCATACATATTATATAAACTAAAATATACCTATATTATAAAAAGTGAAACTTCAAAACTTCCATTTTTTAAATTAATTTAACTTAAATATCATTATGGGCTTTATAAGAAAGCTCAGAGTCGCTCAGCGGGTGATGGAGCGAGCTATGCTCGGAGTGTCTCTACGAGATCAAATCATGAATGAGGAGATCCGTAGAAGAAGCTCAGCGTGTCGCGAAGCTGAAGTGGCGATGGGCGGGGCACATGGTGTGGAGAACCGATGGGCGCTGGGGTCTTAAGGTGCTGGAATGGCGACCCCGCACCGGAAAGCGCAGCGTCGGTAGACCCCTTACGAGGCGGACAGACGACCTCAAAAAATGTCGCAGGAAGCCACTGGATCCAGGCGGCGCAAGATTGTGTGGTGTGGCGATCCCATGAAGAGGCCTTTGTCCAGCAGTGGACGTCCATCGGCTGAAGAAGAAGAAGAAATTAGATATATATGTCGCATCAAACGCATGTGGGGCAATAGTCAAGTTTCGTTTCTTTAGTTTTTATACATATCACCACTGTGATATAACCGATTAAGAGCGCGGGCCTGGTTTTGGAGCAAAGATTGTTTATAAAAGATGGAGTTTGCCACATTGAAAGCAGTCTCGTTTCAAAACTTGACTCATACGGTTATCAGCTCACGAATACGCGGCTAGCGGCTTCATCCCTTGGTCTTGCTGTAAAGCTTTGCTTGTACTATTATTAAACGCTCCCGCGTTTAGATCGTGTTTCAATTTGTCTTGGTTGCCTTCAACCAGCAGGTACAATTGTTGTATCGTTACTACGCAACTACTATCATTAATTACTGTGTCGTTTCAACGGTGGTTAGGTAGATCCGCGTCTGCCTATATTAAGTGTTCGTTTTTAGAACCTACCCTCATATTCGTGAGATTACTATAGTGTAGATTGATGTTGTTCGGACAGATCTGCACCTACCTAAATTACGTTCTGTATAATTAAAATTTAACCTCGGATAATTCTATTCATGATAAGAGCAACCGCTGAGTTTCTTGACAGTTCCTCTCAGAGGGTGACAGCGTTCGGAATTGGTGGTAGAATCGATCTAGTAATTAATTGTAAATTACGATTAACTAACTGTGTTATGACACGTTCGGCCTGTTCCTATGTTTCACGTATTATTGTTTTCGGAGGTTGTATTGTGACCACTGCGTCATAGTCTCAAATTGCACTTCCGTTTTGTTTTAGACTTTTGTTGTATCCTCGGTCCTCTGACTGTTCCGGACTATAAATATAAAGATTAACAGCGCCTTTTCCTTCTATAAATTATTCAAATTATCTATTTTGTCTATTTTTTTGTCATGACGATGCAATTTTTTTTGTATGTTTTAATTATCAATTTACTTCTTTCTTCTTCATCAATCAATAGACAGCTGGACAGAGGTCTCTTTACGGGATCTCCACACAACACGATCATGTGCCACTTGGATCCAGCAGCTTCCAGTTAGCCTTTGAGGTTGCCAGTCCTCCTGTTAGGGGTCTACGGATGCTGCGTTATTCGGCGCGAGATTGTCGTTCCGACACGTAAAGGAATCGACGCCCATCGGTCTATTTTATACGATTTTTTTTATTCCATGTATGCTGCATTAATTTCTGCCGTGTGACAATAGACCACCCTCATTTCTTACCGAGTTGTCGTAAAAGACGATTAAGGTAAGTTGACGTCATGCAGGCGTTCGGTCGTAAAATACCCAGCCAAGTTATGTGACAACATGTTTGCAACATGTTGTGCCGACCCCTTAAAGTGGGATAAAAGCAGGAGGATGTTGCTACATTAATAGATTAGTTGGTTTTTAATATAAACGTTTCAGTGTTAATATTTTTACAGACTCTCACACGTTATATTAGAAAACATGAAAAGCAAACGAAACAGCATAAATAATGCAATTGGCTTGTTTTTAGTGCAATTATGAAGTGAGCAGTTTGTTTGAGGGCTCTCTATATTTCTGCGCAAAGTTGCTACGTCGTTTGAAAAATATTGGCAAAAAATTCATAACGTCCGTGTCTTTTTGCACAGAAACCACACGCGCGTCTTTGATGCTCGACTGATAAAAAATTTCTCTTTCCACTCAACGAACTCAATACGAAGCTTCTGCGGTAAAAGCTTAATGAATAAAATTTATTCATGCGTATTAGCGCGCAGTCTTAGACTAGGTTGTTCCTAAATTTATATCACTCGGTTCACAGTCTAATGGTTTGAGGGAAACGCGTGTGAACATGTGCTCGGGTTTTCATATTTGAATTGCATTTTCATTCTTTGATGCTGTTTAAAGGTTCCTGTCGGACTGCGAAAGACTTTAATAAACGGATACTATAGTATATATAAATCATGGTGCATTAGTAAAATTAAATTATAACCTATTACCGCCTTGTGGTATCCGGTTGAGACAGAGAATAGACAACCCTCATTTCTTACCGATGTGTTATAAAAGGCGACTAAGGTAAGTGGACTCACCGTGTGGTATCCGTTTGAGTATAATAGACCACCCGTCGTAATTGGTGACTAAGGTAAGTTGACGTCAGGCAGGTTGTAAAATTACTCGCCAAACCATGTTGTGCCGTTCCGTGCACTTCTGCTGCTTTAATCCCACAACGTGGGATTAGAGCAGCAGAATGATAAATAATAACTTATAAATGAATCAAAAAATCTATCTATCTATACTTATTATAAAATAAAGTCCCCCAAACCTGTCTGTCTGTATGTAATCGATTTTCTCAAAATCTACTGAACGGATTTTAGTACGGTTTTTACTAAAAGGTACTGCAATTCCTCCGAAAGGTTTAGGTTAATAGCACATAACGGTTTCATGTAAATTGAGCTAAAGTGGTCGTTTTACAACAATTTTTAGTGGGGGTAGTACAAACTAACCGGTGTTAATTGTAGTTCAGGGGGGGAATAGGTATAAAAAGCGGTGTACAGTATCAGAGAGTCAAATCGATTCATGCGTACAGCCACTGGCTGTCCGTGGTTCGTGCGCAACGTGAATCTCCATAGAGATCTCGACCTTCCCACGATAGCCGATCTTTTCAAACGATTCTCGAAGACTTACTTCGAGAAAGCGTCCACACATCCAAACCCCCTTATAGCGGCCGCGTCCAACTATAAGGTGTTTAACTTCCCCAACCGATTTCACAGGCGCCCTAAGAGCGTCCTCAACGACCCCGACGATGCTATTACAGCATCCAACAAGATATACACACAATACACATACAAACAGCGTCTTCGCCGGCGAAGACGAGGTCCCCGCTTGCTTGTGTCAAGCGGCCGCAGCCCTCTGCCGCGGCCGCCGTGATGCAGACTTCTTCAAAGTCAATGTGTTAGATACAGTCCTCCAAAACGCGCCGCTTTAAGCCGAGGTTCGGTCTCGCAGGAGACACCCTTAAGGCGACGCTCCCAATAAGTTACGAGTGCCTAAAAAACACTCGCTTCTTATCAATTTTACCCGGCGAAGCTTCTGCGCTCGCCCATCCCACCGGTGACGCTGTAAAAGCCATTAGGGCTAACAGCATTAGACACATTCGAAAAAAAAAATAAAAAATCAGAGAGTCAGTCTCACGCCGAGACTCGGGCGAACAATACGCTAAACACTGAATTTCACGCGGGCGAAGCCGCACGTATTTCTAGTACTTATTATAAAACAAAGTCCCAAAAAGCTGTCTGTCTGTATGTAAACGATTTTCTCAAAATCTACTGAAAGGATTTTTGTACGGTTTTCACCAAAAGATAGTGAAGTACTTCCGGCTGAGGTAAATAGTAAATATCGGTATTATGTGAATTGCATTGAAGAGATCGAGCAGTTGTTAAAAAAAACTCGTTTTCTGGGAGCTTTAATCGCGTACGCTGCGTTAACCAGCAGAGATACGTCTAAGTAATGTACTAGAGAATTGCAGATGTATATTAATACTACAAAAAATCGACAGCATGTCTCTATCTATGGTTAACTCACAATAACTACTATTATGTTTAAAATTTGAATTCCAGAAAAAAAAATGTGACACGCTGATTTCCACGCGGGCGCAGCCGCTGTTACACCTAGTTTATAGAAAAAAATAAAAAAAAATAACATTTCGTTATATTTCTAGATTACTAGGATATTACGTTACATCGGAAAACTTAATTTGAGCCTTTAAATTTTTTTTTAGCATCAAAATAAAAATCATTATTCACGTATTTTACAATCATTATTGAATTGTTAAGGATCAATTAGATTTAATGAAGCTACAAATAGTTCCGAATGTTGAATTTTTCTGAGAATTACCACCAAGAAATTCGGCGGTCAAACCGCAGTCTTTTACTACCCATACTCTAAGAACGAATTCTTTTATTTTAAGGAAAATGTTGGCCCTCGGTGGGATTCGAACCCGTTGTTTGCGAAACTAAAGGCTGGGTCACTGCTAGCTGCGACAGGCCAGTTTAGTCAGTTGAAAAATAATATGCAATAACGGTAAAACATTTTCGCAAAATCGACATTTTGAACTGAAATAATTCCTGTTGCAACTTACGTATGAAAATGTCGGTTTAAAACCAAATTCGAGTCTATCCTGTTAATATAACTTTTTCGTCTTATTTATCACTAGCAATGCCCCGCGGTTTCACCCGCGTCCATACAGATCTCGTGGTAGTGGAAAGTCTACGAAGTCGGACTATAGATTTATTTTATAGATTATATCATTATAAAAAATGGGTATCATTAGTATTCTTGGAATAAGAGCTAACTCACCAAATGCAGGCCCTGCTATAACGATCGTTACAATGAATTTGTTATGGCATTATTTGTTTTCGATTTACATTCTTAAATTCGTAATATCTTTTGATTGGAATGTCGGATTTTAAAAATTTTAAAATATTTTACAGGTATTGAAACAGTTATTAATAAAATATCATTTAATGGGATAAGAATTCATACAGAGATATGAATAAAATGGTTTGACTATGGTCGGCAATTTTATCAACTTTTACAATATAAAAAACTAGTTATATTGGCATAACTATAATAGTTATACGTATGGTATCACGGACTTTTTTATGGATATTGATATGTCCTATAATACTGTGCAACATTTTTTTGTTCTATCATCAATAGTTTCCACACCGCACGCGATGAAAGATTTATACGACCAAATTTTCACACCTTATTACAATTTTATTAGGAAACCCTATTTTTTTTTTGAAAATGACATATAGCCTATGTTGCTCAGTGAAGAAGCAGATTTTCAATGGTGAAAGAATTTTTGAAACCGGTCCAGTAGTTTTTGCGTGAAAATATATTATATATAAATATAATTAGTATAGAAGCACCATTCATACAGTGAACACAGGACTAATGTTGGCTAACAAAGTTGTGCTATGACTTCCGGTAACTTCAAATGAATTTACCCTAACTTATCAACTATTTAAACGGTATTTACAAATGTAATTATCTCGGTGTCCGCACTGCTTCATAAATATCTAATTAATTAATATTGAGACGAGTTGACTGAGGTGACTGTTGTTTTGGGGGAACTTGAAGATACGATATCCTGGGAGTGCATTAACAGAAAGTCCGACGACATTTCAAAGCCTTTTGAGAAGCGAACTATGAATAATTTGTTGGTTTTGATTCAACAAATTATTTGGTTACACGTTTATTTTTATATTTAAGATTCATTTTAGTGCTATCTTTTCCGACGTGTGGTATCCGGCTGAGGAGAATAGACCACTCTAATTTTTTAAGGTGTCGTAAAAGGCGACTGAGGTAAGTTGACCCGCCGTGTGGTATCCGGTTGAGTAGAATATACCGCCCTCTTTCTTACCGAGGGGTCGTAAAATACGTCTAAAGTAAGTTGACGTCAGGCAGGCGGCTGATCGTAAAATACGTAGCCGAATCTTGTGACAAGGCAGGGATAAGGGCAGAAGGATGATGATGATTTTAGTGTTAGCTTTTATGTATTGTGAGGACAATTATAAGAGGTCTCAGCTTTCGTGCGGATTACGAGTACAGCTGATGAATTACGTACTCACCGCGACGCCAGAAAGCAATTATTATAGAGTACGATGTCACCGAGTGTCCCACGAACATAGCCGATGGCATTCTCGGCGCAACGCCTAACAACAAAGAGAGGTTTCCATAGCAACAGAGAAAGCAAGGAGCCATCTTGTATGATGTGACGTGTTTTATGGATTATTGTATTAATCATAGATAATTTATAATAATATTACAAAGAGGAAAGATTCGCATGTATGTATACACACATACATGCGAATCTTTCCTCTTTGTTTGTAATGTTTTCACCCAAAAACTACTGGACCGATTTCAAAAATTCTCTCAAAAACATAGGCTATATTACATTTTCAAAAAAACAATAGGGATTCCTAATGAAATTGTAGTAAGGTGTGAGAAAATTTAGTCGTAAAAATCTTTCATCGCGTGCGCTGCGGAAACTATTGATGATGGACCAAAAAAATGTTCTTCAATAATATAGAACGTATCTATATCTACAAAAAAAGTCCGCGACACCGTATTTCTGTTATAGTTATGCCAATGTAACTACTTTTTTAATACTTTTCTTAATTTCCTTTGCCTTAACTACTCATAAGTCTCAGGGCCCATCTTTGAATTTACAAAAATAAGTCTATAGTCTGACATAGTAAACTTTCCACTACCACGAGATCGTTATATGAATCGGAACATCGTAGCGTCGTTTGGTATAGAAATCAGTGAAGAGATTTGACTGGCCCGTTGGCGCAAGCAGCGACCTTACCTTCAGCTCCGTGGCAGGTTGGATCGACACGCCAAAAGAAATATAGGCTATAATAAGCTAGCTCAAAGGCTCACTAATTTAGAGCATAGACGTGTAGTCGTATCGCTTTGTTTTTCACAGGATATATTTCGGAGAGTGTACCACAGATCTGTTTGATCTGATCCCTTCTTCGCCGTTCTACAACCGGACGACCAGCCGCCGTGAAGGGCTCCACCGTTACACAATAAATACCCCAAAAATTCGGACGAAACGGTTCGCCTCATCTTTCCTCATCCGTACGGCCAAGGCATGGAATTGCCTTACTACATATGTGTTCCCGGATGCCTATGATTTAGAAAAAAAGAGTGAATAGGCACTACTTTGGCAAGCGCGGTCCACCTTAGGCTGCATCTGTCGCTTTCCATCAGGCGAGATCGTAGCTAGGCTTACCTTATCTTATGTTACAAAAGTATTTCGGGATGTCCGCAAGCAAAAGTATTATTTACTCTAATCAAACCCAATTCCTGCAGCGTTACTGCTGACAAGCACTGACAGACTAACTCCTTACATCTACCCGCTCCTTTACTTATATTGAGAATAGCCCGCCAAAACTTAGTCGTTATTACACTACTATACAACCTTATTTATTTTATGCATTATGTTATCTGTAATTTATTATAATATTTGTATTTTATCATCGGCCTATATATGTTATTATTATATAACAATCATTTTATAAAGATCCATGTGGGCCACCGGAAGTAGGTAGACTATGACACATTACGCGCGTTAGTGGTATTCAATGGATTTTAGCATTGTTTGTCTGAATTTGACTATTACATAATACATATATTAAATTACCTTGGAGACGGACGAGTGTATCTGGAATTGACGCAAACAAAAGTAAGAAACGATAAAAATTTAAAACACTTATTTTAAATCGTTAAGAAATATCAGAAATCTGTGCTGGATCAGGTACTACTATTATATTATTAAGACCTTAATCGATTCCGTTTATGTAAATTTCACCTTCCGTCCGCCGCACATCCCATCGCCTCTTATCAAGGCTTTAAAAATACAACTGGCGCCGCCTTGCTTTGCATTTCAATTAATCACTTTTGAGCTGCCGATCACGACCGCAACAAATTCACGAATGTTCGCGTGAACGGAATATATACATATTTGTTTTTTGTCCTAATGTTGTCTCAGTTTATTATTATTTAAAATTTAAACATTAAGATTTTTTAATTTAATTTTATATTATTGTGTTTTATTATATACTAGCTGACCCGGCGATCTTCGTACCGCCTAACAGTCAAGCGACCGGCGGATTGAAATCGGCGGAAAAAAATACAGACAATATTATGTTTACACTTTATAGATAGTTTACACAAAATACATTTCTGAACGCATGCATAAATGTCAATCATTGCCTACAGTATTAGACAAGATGGACAACAATTAACATTTTAACAACATTTAGGGAAAATGATTCATCTTTCATAACTATGTATGTATTTTTTTTAAGATGTATTCTGCTATTCGGGGCGGAGCTAATCCAATGAATCAAAAACCAGGAAAATTGGTCCAGCAGATCTCGAGTTATGTGTTGTAACAAACCCGTCTTTGTTTTATATAAAGATAATTAATACATGAATATGTTCCTATTTTTATTATAACAACAACATAAATAATGTCGGTAATATATTGATTGCGATAGTGGACGTGTGTAGTGCTTGTTGTGGTGGAGGTTTGTGCATGTGTTTTTACGATTCCTGCATGTATCGGGTATGAACGGATAGTCACACATGTAGCACCATATATTTTCTATTTATTTTATTGTGGATTATAGCAAAATATTTTATTATTACTTTTGTATTATGGATCTCCGTAAAGTAACGCCTAATTCTATAAATCATTACGTAGGAAATAGACTAGTGTGCACCAACTTTTCGCAGCATCCACGCGTTTTGTGCGTACAGGATGAATGATGCTTTCTGGCGTTTGGTTGTTACGTGGCCGCAGATTGAGCTAATGCGTGACAAGGCTACAGAGAACTGGCCGCTTAGTGCGCGGGGGCACTTAGATAAATAGCTTACTGTCTATTCTACTGCATTTGTAATATAAGTCTTATTGGGACAAAGCAACACTTAACAAATACTGTGTTATTCATACACTTATCCAACTTCCAAATAACTAAATAAAAATCCTCAATATAACTAAATAAAATTCCCAAAAAAACCATACCATCGCTCTTTTTATAATTAATAATTATTCAAGTAACAAGTAATTATTAAACAAAACAAAAACAAAATATTATCCAATCTGTGGATAGCTGGTTTTATTTAATCCAAGTTTTCTTATAATTTATTTTGTCCAACAGTATAAAACTCTGTTAATAAGTGACTTTCTAATTTTTTATTTGAACATGTGTGATAGTAATTCCAATATCACTATCTTGCACCACTGAGAGTTGATATGCATGGAGTAGAGGAATTTTCGACTCCAAATACTCTTAAAAGTTTTGATCGCATCTTTATCTCATCTTTGACTGGCCCGTTGGAGCTGTGGGTAGTGACCTTGCTTTCAGCTCCGCGGGTCGCGGGTTCGATTCCCGCCGAGGACCAACATTTTCTATAAACAAATTGTTGGTTCTTCGAGCCTGGGTGTGTATTTGTATTTAAGTATGTACTTAAACTTACATATGTAGTATATCTACCAGTTGCCCTTCACCCATAACACAAGTATTAAGTTACTTACTTTGGGGACGGACGACCGTGTGTGTAAATGTCCCATATATTTATTTATTTATTATTATTTATCTCAGTTAGCTGCACATAATTTGGTCTTTAATATAAGAAATGTTCTCTGCTGTATTAAGAAAATGAGCATAATTTTTGTTTAAAGTAGAAATAATACGCAATCATCAAGTGCCACGTGATTCTTGATATTCTCAATATTTCTGTTATTTAACATTATCGTACCCTTCGAATGCCTACAAAAATGGAATGAATAGACATAATAATGGACTTAATAAAGTCTAACGAGATACACGTTCACAAACCAATCATCATCTATTAGTGGAAGCCTCAATAAAGTATTGGCAGTTAGGTAAATTTATACAATAATTCTTGTTTGAATAAGGGCAATATCAAAAGATGTCATGAAATCCCACAAAAATCACTTCAAACGAATCTTCTAATTTGCTACATAATCTTTTCTAGAAACCTCCCGCTATGAGGTTGATTATGTCACGTGTTCTTACAAAATCAAGAGATGAAAATTGCTATCTATTTCTTCGATACCTTTATATTCTTTGATGTATAATTGAATAAGTAACTCAAAAGATATTTTAACAACTATTACGGCCTGGGCTTCTATCGTAATTTGATACTATTTATATTTTCAAAATAATCGTCTAGTCTGCTATAGCTATTTACTCATCTGTTGCATCATTCCGATTAAATGTTAAAATAAAGTAACTCTGTTGGCTTCAGTAAGTGTTGTTGGATATGTTTTGGGAGTCTCTGTATATTCATAGACTGGCCCGTTGGCGCAGAGGGTAGTGATCCTGCCTTCAGCTCCGCGGGTCGCGGGTTCTATTCCCGCCGAGGCCCAACATTTTCTATAAACAATTTGTTGGTTCTTCGAGCCTGGGTGTATATCTGTATTTAAGTATGTATTTAAAATTATATATGTAGTATATCTACCAGTTGTCCGTCACCCATGACACAAGTATAAGTTACTTAATGCGAGGATGGCCCACCGTTTGTGTAAGTGTCTCATATATTTATTTCTTTATTTATTTACTAGCAAACCCCCGCGGTTTCACCCGCGTCCATAACGATCTCGTGGTAGTGAAAAGTCTACTAAGTCAGACTATAGATTTATTTTGTAGATTATTTAATTATAAAAAAAGGGTATCATTAGTATTCTTGGAATAAGAGCTAACTCACCAAATGCAGGCCCTGCTATAACGGTCGTTACTATGAATTTGTTATGGAATTATTTGCTTTCGATTTACATTCTTAAATTCGTAATATCTTTTGATTGGGATGTCGGATTTTTAAAATTTAAAAGGTATTTTACAGGTACTGAAACAGTTATTAATAAAATATCATTTAATGGGATAAGGATTAATACAGAGATATATAATTATAAATATATAAATATATAATTATAAATAAGATAATTGGTTTGATTATTGTCGGCACTTTTACCAATTTTTACAATGTAAAAAAGTAGTTATATTGGCATAACTATAATAGTTAGACATATGGTATCGCGGGCTTTTTTGTAGATATTGATAAGTTCTATAATACTGTAGAACATTTTTTTATCAATAGTTTCCGCAGCGCACGCGATGAAAGATGTTTACGACTAAATTTTTCCCAACTTATTCAAATTTTATTAGGGATCCCTATTTTTTTTTGAAAATGACTTATAGCCTATGTTGCTCAGTGAAACATCAGCTTTCTAATGGTGAAAGAATTTTTTAAATCGGTCCAGTAGTTTTTGCGTGAAAACGTAACAAACATACATATATACAAACAATCAAACAAACAAACAAACATACAAATCTTACCTCTTTATAATATTAGTATAGATTTATTCATGTACCTTTATGACCTTTAATGACAAAATACAAATATGGTTCCATAATAGTGATTTTATATGATCCTAAACGTTGTTCATAGCAAATGCTTGCAAATAAGATGAGAATGTTAAGGTGGATGTGTGGTGTGGCAATATTGGACAGAATACGAGATCCTACTTTAATATTATAAATGCGAGAGTTTGTGAGTATGGATGGATGTTTGCTACTCTTTCACGAAAAAACTATTAGACAGATTTGGATGAAACTTTACAGTAATATAGGTTATACATCGGAATAACATATAGGCTACAATTTGTAATGATTTTATGTAATATAACGATACATGTCAATAAAATTGGAAAAATACCTACAAAATATCTTGGCATACGCTGCCTAAACCATTGAAGTTACATAAAGACGATGTACCGTAGTATTGTTTTTTTTTTAATAGTTCTAAATAAAAGCCCGCGATATCTGCCTTTTATGTAGAAACCACTAGGACCAATATCTGTGAATCATAAATTTAATTAAATCAGAAGCTATTTTACAATGTACATTTTATGATATTTTTCAAGCTCTTATAAAAATCAATACATTTGTCGCTTTCAGTATTTGATGTAGATAAACTTTGTTTTTCACAGTACATTATTATAAAATGTATCAGTATCTACAAAAAAGTCCCCGATACCATACATCTAAATATTATAGTTTTACCAGTATAACTACTTTTCTTTATTGTAAAAATTGATAAAAGTGGCGACAATAGTCAAACCATAATATTTACATCCTCGTATTAATTCTTATCCCACTAAATGATATTAAAAAACCCGTTTCAATACCTATAAAATACTTGTAAAATTATTAAAATCCGACACCCCAATCAAAAGATATTACAAATTTAAGAATGTAAATCGAAAGAAAATAATGCCGTAACAAATTCATTGTAGCGACCTCTATAGCAGGGCCTGCATTTGGTGTTAGCGAGTTAGCTCTTATTCCAAGAATACTAATAATACTCATTTTTTATAATTAAATAATCTACAAATAAATATATAGTCCGACTTCGTAGACTTTCCACTACCACGAGATCTGTATGGACGCGGGTCAAACCGCGGGGCATGCCTAGTTAAACTTAAAATAACTTTTAAAAAACCTTGCAGTTAGTTAGGTTCTGTGTAAATTATAGATCGCGGATGTTGCTTCGGACTGCACGGATATTGGAAATCTCTTAATATGAAATAAAAGAGCCGTAAGTTATTTATCTAAGATAATAAGCTACGCTTCGCTGCAACTCGAACACACTTCCTGTTATAACTTCCTTGCAAACTTAGAAAACTTACATAGTAATGGAAAATTGCTAAGCTGATTCTTTGCGCGAAAAAGGAGCCAGCCCTCTTGTCACCCGAAGAGGAGATCAACCGAGGTATTAAAACGGATAAAATCTTTTTTGAACTTTGGCTCCATGGCCCTAGGGTTTGTTGTAAATAAAAAAAAAATATATATATTCACTTTCCAATAAGTTAATAGTTAACAATCTTATACAGCATATGTGTAATATACAGCAGATATGTTTTTATGATAATATAATTTGCAGCTAAACTGTCTGTTGTGAAATATATTTGTTTTTAAGATGCTGCTATTGCGTTATAAAATTAGGCGTTACTTTGCGGAGATCCATAATACAAAAGTAATAATAAAGTTATTTTAATACAATCCGCGATAAATAATCCGATAATATTTATCGCGGATTAAAGCAAAATATTTTTATTATTACTTACTGCTATTGCTATTACGGATTTCTTCAAAGGATTTTCGCATCACAATTTCTTTTGCTGGCCGGATCCAGTGGTGCGATTTCTTTCTTACAATTTTCTTTAAAAACTTTATTTATATTTATTATACTTAATAGTGGAATAAGTTCTTCCCACTTCAAGTGAATCGGCAAATCATGTTACATGTGACAACGTGACGTATTTTACGACCGGCCGCCTGCCTGACGTCAACTTACCTTAGTCGCCTCTTATGACACCTCGGTAAGAAATGAGGGTACGAGCATAAGGGCGTTCAATTACTATACACTGCAATTTACTAGAAATGTTGATTATCTTACTTATTACTTTCTTACTAATATTATAAATGCGAAAGTTTGTGAGTATGGATGGATTTGTTACTCTTTCACGAAAAAACTATTTTACTATATAACTAAGTTTTATCCAAATTCGTCATTTGGATAAAACTTAACAGCTATATGGTTATAAATCTGAATAACATACCGGCAACAAGTTGTAATGATTTTATGTAATATAACGATACATGTCAATAAAGTCGGAAAAAATCTGGCCTCTGAGAGCTATCTGGTCGAACGCTGACTAAACCATTAGAGTTACACAAAGATGATGTAGGGTAGCATTGTTTGTCTTGAATAGTTCTAAATAATAGTCCGCGACGGCATATATCTACCTTTTATATTGAAGCCACTATGACCAAAATTGTGAATTATAAAGTTAATTAAATGAGATTCCATTTTACAATGCATTTTTTAGTATATTTATCAAATTCCTATAAAAATCAATACATTTGTCGCTTTCAGTATTTCATGTAGATAAATTTTGTACACTAAGTAATTTGGCCGAATAGTTTAAAGGTTATCACGATATGACTTCAATGGAGCGCTATAGAGTACCTATTATACGCGGCACGCGAAGATTGTATGGAATCCGTTTGTTTTGAAGTTAGACATCTAAAATTTTGGATGTACGAGTAACTAAATAAATATATATATTTTAATATTAAGTAAAAAAAATATTTAAATCTAAAATGAACTGTCACAAAACTTAATGTGCCTGAGCAAATTCCACGCGAGCGGAGCCGCGGGCAAAAGCTCGTTATTTATATATGACATACACTTTTTTATTATACATAAAATTATATATATCTATAAAATCTGTCTAATTCGTCGCTGTCGATGCGTTTGCGTTTGTATTATTTTTAGTTAATATGTTCTCGTATTCTTTTGTTTATTTTTTCTTTTTTTATAAGCGTAATACTTTTTGTTTTATTTACATATTCCTCATTTGTTGATAATATAGTTTTTTTTTCTTTCAATTCGGTAACGTCTAGTTGTAATTCCTCCTTCACTCTATGTACGTATATTTTGGACTTATGCTTTTTATAATTTTTTACGATGCTTTTGCGCTTGCGCGTCCTGCTCGGTGACGCTGTGAGATTAGAACATATAAGCATATAGTCAGTTCGAAAAACAAAAATAACTTCTCATATTCAAATAATTCTTTTTAAAAATTGGCTTTTACAAGCCCTTTGGGATCGTCAAATTACAATGAAGCTACGGCTGGTTTGGAAATTCTATAATCTAGTTCGTAGCTGATCGTAACTTAAATCCAAGCTTACTTACCACCAACAAAGTCTCGGTGATGCTTCTGCGCTCGCCCGTCCCGCCCGGTGACGATGTAAAAGCCATTAGGGCTAACAGCGTATAGTACCCAGCATTAAACAACCGCCGCCTACTATTCAGTTCGAAAAAAAAACGAATATGTGTATTTGTAATTGCTTTTTTGAAAAGTAACTGAAAAGCCAACTATGAATGAATAATGTCTACCCCGGAAAATATTTGATATACCCTCAATTGCTAGCTCCAAACTACCTACAGTTTGCGTCCTCTCTATCAAACGATGAAATTCGCTTCGAGATGTTTTTGTAAATTCTGTACAGTTTGAATTCAGCGTTACACTGCGAACTATTAGAGTTAAAGAAATGAAGAATGAAAGGATGCGGAAGAGTGTATATAAAAGGCTGTATCTTAAAACTTTCAGAGATGAAATTGCCGATGCACCTATTTGATTCGATAAAACCTAGACTGTTTTATAGGGAGTTAGCATATTTTTACGATACTTGGAGTCGTAAGTACTATTGACTGTTTCAATTGCATCCCTTTGTAGCTCTATATCATATAAACATTATCGAGCTACAAAGCATTCGAGTAAATTTGTTAAGCGGAACGCAAAAGTCACTGTCAAAGTGCAAGTTTTAAAACTGCTATTTTCAACGGACGCGAGTTCGTATTCGCAAAAAAAAAAACATCCCGCTTTTAGTGTAACTTTAATAACGTAATAAACTGTCCGCTTTTTCGAAATTTTACACATTTCTTTTTGGATAAATGCTTTTGCATATTAACTTGTAGATATTAAATCCAATGTTTCCTGTAATGCAGCCAGCTTTTCGCTTTGACGTTTGTAACAATCTGTAACTTTTCAACCGGTGCTGTTTGACTTCGATATTGCAGTTCTGAAAAGGGAAATTAAAATGGAAATCGTTTATTTCATCAACACAAAGCACGATGAGTATTTCTCTCGGACTCTGCAGTATTTTAATTACAAGTATTTATTTATTTCTTTATACCTATTTCTACACGGTCTTTTGATACAGAATAAAGAGCTGCGATAGCCCAGCGGTGAGACCGTGCGACTCTTTCGAGGGGAACACGAGTTCAAGGCAGGCACCCATGAGTTTTTCTATTGAAACTCATGTGTCTAATTGATAATTGCGATTTATCACACGCTTTTCGGTGAAGGCAAACGTCGTGAAACCTGCATATCTCTAGAGATTTCTGTTAATTAATCACACGCTTTTCGTGCATTTTGTGAAACCTGCATATTTCTAGAGAATTCTGGAGATATTTGTAACCTACCAATCCGCATTGGAGCAGCGTGGTAGGTCTTAGCTCCAACCCTTCTCTCCAGAAACGGAGAGAGGAGGCCTATTCCCAGCTGTGGGATTGTAACAGGCCGCTACTTTATTTTTATCTATATCCATATTTACTACTTTTTTAACTTTTATACAGAACAGAATACATGCAGTTATATGCTTAAAATACAAGCAATATGCTTATACGTTAGATTATACATGCGCGAATATTCTAGAAATGTTCGCGCACATCTATGCGTCTCCCGTCGACGCGTACGCAATCGTTGTTCGCGAACTCAGTTTTGCTTCCGCCACTGGATCGAAAGCATTTGTTCGTACCCGCACATCTTAAATGAGGAGTTGAGGAATGAAAAAATTATTAAGAATTATTTTATAGAAAAAGTCTAAAAATATATTGTAAATAATGATAATAAAGATTATAAAATATTCCTAACATGTTCGCGCACATGTGTGCTTCACTGCGCGCTTACACAAGTTATACACACCATTGCCGGTGGAGACAGAAGCTAAACGCTATATCAGCTTAGTACGTACAGTGCGGGAACTTTGTACATGATCTTTGTAAATAAACGTGCTGCACACTATTTTGGTGCAATCCCATCTTTAGAGTAACGCGTAATTCTACAAATGATATCTTTTTATTGTTCCAGCGCAATGCATCGCTCCTCTAGGTATGGAGACTGGGTTTATCCCCGATCGGGATATTACCGCCAGTTCTTCGTACGACAACGGCAATGTGGGATCGCAAAACGGACGGTAAGCTCAATTTATATACATCTATTGGCCCCCGCGACTTCGCTTCTTTCGCGTCAACTTAAACGATTATTAGTTATTCTCTCAAATGTAACCATAATAAATTAATGATTTGTTAAATTCGATTTAGAATTATTTTTAAGAAAATCTTGTAAATAATTTATAGAATTAGGCGTTACTTTGCGGAGATCCATAATACAAAAGTAATAATAGAATTATATTGCTATAATCCGCGATACAGTAAATAGAAAATATATATAGTGTTAAATGTATAGTGGACTATCCGTTTTATTTTCTTACCCGATACATGCAGGATTCGTAAAAACACATGCACAAACCTCCACCACTGCCACCACAATACACAAGCACTACTCACGTGCACTATCACAAACTCAACAATCGTTTCGCCTCGCAACCGAAGCATCATCAGGAAATAGACTCCACGACAAAATCTCAAAGCGTCTTACATTCAGCACTATATATATTTTCTATTTACTGTATCGCGGATTATAGCAAAATGATTTTATTAAAAATTCTTGTACAAAAGAATTTTTACATAATCGCTAAGATTATTATTTTTATAACGGATTATTTGTAAAAGAGTTTCGCAATATTTTCTAGTTATGAATGCCCTCTTTTAATCGTGTCTCGGCTTATTTTGTTAACGAAATCAATTATTTGGGGTTAATTGTTTGATCCTTCATTTTGTTTCGTTAAAACGCCTACATCCATTATTAGTAATTAGTGAGCCTTGCCTTCGTTAAGTTTTCATAGACGCTTACGATCCTGAAATAGAATGATCCAGAAAAGGTTTTCCTTTACTTTACTATGTAAAGTAGTGGCCTATTACAATCCCAGTGCTGGGAATAGGCCTCCTCTCTCCGTTTCTGGAGAGTACGGTTGGAGCCAAGACCTACCATGCTGCTCCAATGCGGATTGTTAGGTTACACATATCTCCAGAATTCTCTAGAAATATGCAGGTTTCACGAAATGCACGAAAAGCGTGTGATTAATTGCAATTATCAATTAGACACATGACTTTTAATAGAAAAAGTCATAGGTGCCTGCCCGGGTTTGAACTTGTGTTCCCCTCGAAAGAGTCGCACGATCTCACCGCTGGGCTGTCACAGCTTTTTTATCAATCTACACAAATAAAAGTAAGATCATTCGATCCAATTAATTGAAACTTTTTTTTTATTTAATTTTAAATAGGAACGTTCCCGAAAGTTTAGGTTAGGAGTACATTATGGTGTTATGTAATTTGTGTTGAAGAGGTGAAAGATCCTCGCCTACTGGGGGCTTTATTTGCGTGCGCCGCCTAAACCAGCAGAGGTACACTAAAGTAATGTACTAGATAATTGTAGATCTACAAAACGATTTATATGATTCATAGAAGCAGGCGTTACTTTGCGGAATTCCATATTACAGAAACTATAAAAGAACTATATTTGCTATAATCCGCGTGTGTTAAGCGAATGTATGTAATTCTAATTGTATGAAGCAGGCAAAATTCAAGTACCTTACACATGCAGGACAAGTCACCACACGTATCCCAAGACCACCAGCAACAATGCACACAAGCAATACACACAACCACCACCAAAATCTCTACGATCGTTTCGCCACGAAACCGAAGCATCTTCAGGAGAATAGGCTCATTGCGACATTTCGTATTTTGTCGTTTTATTTTCAACCAGGGAGGAAAAAATTCCCACGGACTTCTGCCTCAAGGCAGGGTGTGTCCGACTCGCATGGACTAAAATAACCTCCCGGACAACTGCAATATTGGCACGGAACGGCAATGTACTTCATGCTTCAATCTTCTGTTTATGTGAACTCATTCTTATTTTTTTCTTCTTGTTCTTTTGCCTCTCGCCATTATTCTCCTCAACATTTCTTTGTATTTGCGCCATTCTTCTGCGCTGCAGAGCATGCGTGCCATACGGTTTCTGGTGATAACCTCTGCATTCGCCCCCTGGGCAGCTGTCCTTAAGTCCATGCTGGCAGGACATTCGAAAAGAGCTTGTCTTGGGGTGTCTACTTCACCATTTTGTAGTGGGGCCTATCCTCCTGAAGATGCTTCGGTATCGGTTCGGTGCTTCATACACATAGCATTACATACATTCGTTTAACTTACGCGGATTATAGCAAAGTAATTCTGTTATAATTACTGATCTATTAAAACGCTACATAGAAGTTCGCGATAACATGTGTCTATCTCTTATTGTCAACTCACAATAACTTACTTTATGTTCGAAATGACTATAAATTAATTAATTTTGGATTTTGTTGTGACATATCGATTACTACGCGGGCGAATCTGCCGGGACAGGTATTATGAACGTAATATTCTATACCGCCATTATAGATTTCTTTAGAAATATTTGTTTCGATCTCTTCGAACAAGAGCTAGAAGGGAATCTCGAGTTACACAACAGAAGATTTCAATTACATTCATAGCACTCCTATGACGTCTTTGTCTATTTCAAACTTTGAACTTTCAAACAATTCAGCGTCCACTTCCGGTAAGTATTGCTTGAACTATCGGACATTGTATCCATTTTAAAAAGATTGAAACTGAGAAACGGACGGTTAGGTTTTCAATTTAACTCTATTAGGAGTAAGATAACTGCTTCACTGAGAACACGTTCATACTTTGTAGGATAAGGATATTTTTCGGAAAACCTTAAAGCATATTAATTTTAGTGTTCTAGGTAAGCAGTTTATAGAATTAGGCGTAATCCGCCTGTTTGCTGTAATCCGCGATACACTAAATAGAAAAAATATATAGTACTAAATGTATAGTGGACTATCGAGTCTATCTCCTGATGATGCTTGGGTTGGGGGGCGAAACGTTTGTTGAGTTTGTGATTGTGAACGTGTGTAGTGCTTGTATATTGTGGTGGTAGTGGTGGAGGTTTGTGCATCTGTTTTTACGAATCCTGCATGTATCAGGTATAAAAAAACGGATAGTCCACTATACGTTTAGCACTTTATATATTTTCTATTTAGTGTATCGCGGAAAATATTATACCTTTTGTATTATGGATCTCCGCAAAGTAACGCCTAATTCTATATTACATATTTTCACACTAAATCGAAACTATCGATTTCACTGCAATGAGGTAAGGTTCGCAAAATAACGGCAGCGTTACACCTCTTTGTATGGCCAATAAAGGACAGCTCTCAGGTCCCGGTACGCTCTACGTGCCTTCTAGATAGTTCTTTGAAGAAGATATGGACGTCCGGGCCCCATAGACTTGAGTTCTTTATACCAAAAGTCCCAAAAATCTTCTATCTTTTTATTTACATTTGCGCGTCCTTGTATGTTTTAGCTGCCGCTCCCGCCGTAGCGTGAAATAAGACATATATTGAAACTCTATATAACGACCTTCAAGGGACTGCATATTTTGACTTTATAGAGAGTTGTAGTCAAATGGAGACAAGAAAAATCTGTATTAGAAAAAGAATAAGGCATATTATTCTGGCGCTGTCGATGGAAAAATGATAGTATAGTTTGATTCAAATCATTCACAATTTAATTTTAATTTAATTTAATTTTTTAGAATATTTTCCATCCTCCTCTGCTTGTAGAATTTTTTCTTTATTTTTCCATATTGTGGACAACAAAGCGGCAAAGGAACGTACACAGCTTTGCAGTTTTTACTAATTTTGACTTCAAAAGTACTTTATATTATAAAATTGCTTTCGTTATTGAGAGTGGGTGTAATGCTATATAGAGTGTATCATTGTATGGGAAACAAGCTAAACCAACCAAAGCCTAATGATATCGACGCTTTAGGGAGTTTGTCGTTAAATCGAGTGACGTTACATGGATATTACACTGTATTTTCAAAATATAAATGAACATACTATAACATTTGTTCAATCAAAACACGGCCTTTACCGAAATCGGGTGTTCAAGATAACGCAATTAAGAGTTTCCAAACTTCCGAATTCGATAGCACTCAGATAAACTTTTAATCGCGCAGTTACGATCAGTATCTAAAATTTTACCAAGACGCTCATGTTTGTATGATATGTAATGCCAAATTAAAAGTTTATATACAACTTTATAGAGTTAGACGTTGCTACAACAAATAATTAAGTATTACATTATAATATTACTGATGCTTCCTACATTTAGCGGTACATAAATTTTCTTAACAAAAGCGGATTATAGGAAAAGAATGTGATCATTACTTTTCTAATTTGGCCCATACTTTTGAAAAATCGCAATGCATTGCGATTTTGTCTGTGATATGGAATTCCGCAAAGAAACGCCTGCTTCTAGGGATGTTACGGAGCTCCGACTTCGGTTCCGAAAGGTCGCAACCTCCGATTGAATTCACACCTCTGACCCCGACTCCGGCTCCGATAAATTTTAGTCGGAGTCGTTATACTTGGTGGAAGGTGAAATTGTCATGCGAATTGTAACTCGTTGCCCTTGGGTATCTCCCCTCGCACGCGCATCTCTCGTTCATTTGTCTATTTTCAGTATCAATGGTTAGACGCGCTTAAGTATTCAATTATTTAAATCGTGGTGGTCATATTGTGTAATTACAGTTTAAGGGTCAATCCTTAGATTAATAATGAAGGAGGCGGAAGTGGAAACCTCCGCCTCCGACTCGTCCTCCGATTCCGACTTCGGCTCCGATAATTCAAATATAAAATCTCTGGTTCCGACTCCGGTTCCGGTAAACCCAACTCCGTAACATCCCTACTATAAACCATGCTTTTTGTCATTTAAATAGTCTTCCAAAGTATAACATGTTTTCCTGTATAGTTTTCTAGGTACTAGCGCTTTAAGATTAAAAATATATATATTTAACATTGCTAAACTCTGTAGGCACTAGAATTACCATTTGATGAATGTTTATTGCTGTACTTGTATGTAGATTTTGCATTCATAAGATGTTGCGTCCGCTTTGTATCCGAGCCGCTGCAGACATTCTAATGCATTTTACGTACATGCCCACTATGTCTTATAAAGTGAAATAATTCAACACTTACATCATATGCTGTGGTGCATTGGCATCCGTAATACTAGTGTTATTTAGTTGCAAAGATTAGTTGTAGTAGATAACGTGTAAGAATAAAAGTATTGAAAAAATAAAAAATAAATAAAAAAAAATACCTATAACAATAATACTAATTTTTTAAAAAAATGTTTATTTTATAAACATTGATGCATTAACTAAAGAAGTGCACGGACATAAAGTCTGTGATATGTAATGTAATTTATATATAAAAAAATTGTGCAAAAAGTAAAGTAGCGCGTGATAGCCCAGCGGTGATACCGTGCGACTCTTTCGAGGAGTCACGGGTTCAAACCCCGGGCAGGCACCAATGAGTGCCAATCAGGAACCAATGAGACATAACTTTTTTTTAATTATTTCATAACTAGCCATACGTGCTAAACTGCCTCTCTGATACCTTACACCGCTATTTATACCTATTCACCCACCCTCTAAACTACAATCGACACCGGTTTGTTACTACCCCCACTAAAAATTAATGTAAAACGACCTCTTCGACTCAATTTACACAAAACCGTTATGTACTATTAATCTAAACCTTTCGGAGTAATTGCACTACCTTTTAGTAAAAACCGTACTAAAATCCGTTTAGCAGATTTAGAGTAAATCTATCACATACATCCAGACAGCTTTAGAGACTTATTGTTTTACAATAAGTATAGATTTTATTACAAAAAAAAAACAAAATTTTCATTTATTTATGTCATGTATGTAATTAAAGAAACGCAAAGTAGTGTAACAAAATTGGATGATTTCCAAAAAAAACACTCATAAGTTAAGTAGCGGCCTGTTACAATCCCACTGGAGTTTCTGGAGAGTGGGTTGGAGCTAAGACCTACCACGCTGCTCCAATGCGGATTGGTAGGTTACACATATCTCCAGAGTTCTCTAGAGACATGCAGGTTTCCTCAAGATGTTTTCTTTCACCGAAAAGCGTGTGATAAATTGGAATTTTCAATTAGACACATGAGTTTTAATAGAAAACTCATTGATGCCTGCCCGGGTTTGAACTCGTGTTACCCTCGAAAGAGACGCACGGTCTCACCGCTGGGCTATCAGAGCTCCATAACTTAAGTAATATCTCAAAAACCTTTTGTAAATTGCGTCGTGAATAGCTCTACTACCAGATGTTACAAGGTTATCTGTTCATTACGGGACACCCTGTATGATTATGTAACAAATCAAAAAAGGCGGACGGACAATCTAAGCTAACCTCTGAAACCGACAGAAAGGGAGGTTTAGCATTTTATTTTCCAAATACCAAAGTCGTATGCCGAAGCAATTACAATGAAACGCTTTTTTCCCGACCATTTGTGAAACTTTATCAAAACTGCATTCCCAATTTTCTAAATGTCAGAACAGTAACAATCGGTATTTCCAAAGCATACGTCGAATCGAACGCAAACAACGCGTTTTCATTACGGCGGCGAACACGCGATTTTTCAACGGCCCCTTTTTTACTTAACCCTTTATATTAATAATATACGATATGTCGTCGCCGACGTCCATCAGAAAAAAACTATTACATGGTAATTATATCTCATAAACATTACTTAATATGCATTATTGAATTAACATAGGTTCCGTTTTTTTTAATGACTACCATAGTAAAACTGTCTAACAAAAATTTAACGTTTGATATCTATATTCATATTGTCTTAAAATTTAACTGATTATGTTAAACTACTATCATTACGATATGACGACTTTTATGATGACGATTGAAATGATACTGCCGCCGATATTAAAAAATTAAGCGCTTAATATTATGAAAAGATCTGAATCACATATGTAATAATGTTTGCACTTACTGAGTTAACATATAGTTCTATAACTAAATTTTAGTTGTAGTAAGGCACATCGCCATGAGCCATTTTTAATGTGCAGACCTTAATAGTATAATATTTTGTATGGGAGCAACATTTGTCTTAAAAGCTATTTTGCACTCAAAAAATGAGATGGAATAAAAAACGCTTTCAACAATTTTTGTGCATAGGATATTCATACATAGTTTAGAAGTTGCGTTAACTGATATCTTAAATATAGCCATAGGCGCGTTATGGCATTCGTTTGAAAGTCACTCAGGATGGCTGATCACGAGTTTCCCACAAAATCAATGCGGGTTCGTCCCTTGAGCCTTAGTAACATTTCTTTGAAACTGTAAACGCACCTAATATTTATCAAACAAATTGTTACAGATGTCGTGTCGTTCCCGTCTAAGAAAAAACTTCCCTTCACCTAACGTTAAGCTCGACTTTTTATTTTCATGGAAAATCCGAATAAGGTCATAATTTTTATGTAATTGACTTCATGATATTTCAACATCAGTTGTTAAAAATTGTTCCTTCAAGTCATACACTAAACAAGACATCGTTTTTTTAGATTTACGTTTCCAACATTTTTTACTAGAATTCCGGGTTTTTTGCTTAAGGTTTTATCATTTGTTCATATAATAAAGAAGTAATATAGAATAATGGGTTCGGCGGACACCCATAACGTAGCACGGTCTAACAGGCTTATTAGTTAGAGCGCGTGATCCTTATCGAAGTTTCTTGGGTTCAATTCTTTAAAAAAAATCTTGCGCTTAATTAAGGCAAAAAGGAGTAATCATACTTAGATCTTTTTCTTTGTCTTCAATTTCTTTGTTGATATAAATTAATTGGGCAATTAGACACACGGCTGTCCATACCAAAGTAAGCAACTTGTATTATGTATAATATATATATAATTTTTGAATAAAAACACTAGACTAGAAAATCCAATAAATTGTTTTTAGAAAATATTGGGCCTGGGTGGGTATCTTTGTCTATGTTAAATGTAAAGAACCACAACCCAACGTTGGGACTGTAGTTAATCTATAGTTGCATTTTATTATAAACAAACTAGCTGTGCCAGCGGCTTAGCCAGCGTGGAAATCTGTGTCACAATTTTTTTCTAGAATTTAAATTTTAAACATTAAAGTAGTTATTGTGCGTTAACCATGAGAGATAGAGAGATGCTATCGTGGACTTTTTTGTAGTAGTTTTATAGATCTACAATTCTTTAGTACATTACTTTAGCGTATCTCTGCTGCTTTACGCAGCGCACGCGCCTAAAGCTCCCAGCAAGCAACTTTTTAACAACTGCGCGATCTCTTCAACACAATTTACATAATATCGATATGTACTACTAACCTAAACCAACCGGAAGTATTGCACAATCTTTTTGTGAAAACCGTACAATAATCCGTTCAGTAGATTTTAAGAAAATCGATTACATACAGACAGACAGCTTTTTGGGACTTTGTTTTATAATAAGTATAGATATCAAGAGTTCTAAATAGTGTGTGAAAATATCGTTAGCGAAGTTACCAACAGAATCTACGTATGAGTTAAAGTCAAAGGAATATGTGATAGCACTACTCATGAGATGTCATTAAAAACTTTTGTGGACTTAATTAACCTTTCCAACCGTCACATTATGTCACAGGTAAAGGAATAGTATAAACGCTTCAAACGTTTTTTATAACTCTGGTAATCTGTTCAGTCAGATATTCTATACAATGCAAAATTGATTGAAAATTGCTTAGTTTATGTTTTTTATTAAAAACTTTTATTTAACTTGCCGTGTATGCGACGGTCAAATCTTGCAAGTTAAATTTTTCCCATTTCGCGGTGTTCGATTGAGCTGGAATTGATACTGATCCAGGCCGGTGGCAATGCATGTTTATAATAAGCATGACCTGATGCTGCTGCCAGGATTGGCTCCAGACGAGGGAACTCCTCAACAGTCAACAAGATCATTGTTAAAAGCTTTTCAACTTTACTTGTTATTTTTAAACTTATGACTGGCCCGTTGGCGCAGTGGGTAATGGCCCTGCCTTCAGCTCCGCGGGCCGCGGGTTCGATTCCCGTCGAGGGCCAACATTTTCTTTAAACAATTTGTTGGTTCTTTGAGCCTGGATGTGTATTTGTATTTAAGTATGTATTTAAAACTATATATGTAATAGTTGTCCGTCACCCATAACACAAGTATTAAGTTACTTATTTTGGACGACCGTGTGTGTGTCGTGAGTGTGCCATATAATTATAATTTATTTATAAATATAAATAAATATATAATTCTGAGTCTTCTATTAGATTTTTTTATCTCATTACAATATAAACTAATGAGGTATTAGGAAACGATAGTGGTAGCTGTATCATTCAAACAAATGTACTAACTTTTAATGGTGTTTCACACAGATTTAGATTATATTTTATATTAATAATTTGTTTGTGTCTAATAAATAAAAAAATAAAATCAAAATTTTGATTTCGCGAAACACGGAGCGTAAATCTCGGCGGTTGCTATTTTCATTATACAATTCTTATAACTAGTTTTTTTTGTCATTGCTTTATTGAACGGTCGGGAGTAATTATATCTTCTTTCATATTACTTATGTTATTCTCAAAAGCATAATATGTAAATAATAAAATCATCATCCTTTTAATAGTTATTTAAAATTGCCGTAACGCCAAGATTAAAATTTAATGTGGAATTTTGTCTATAATTATTATTTTGACGTGAGTTAGTATTAATTTTCTAAGATATAATTTGTGTGGCTTGAACCGATATAAATATAGTATCAAGCCGTATAAATTATCATAATATAAAATTTGGAATAATTAAGGTACTGTAATTCAAACTAATTAATAAAAATAAGACTAAAACAAAAGTAATAATAAAATTATTTTGCTATAATCCGCGATACATTATTTATATATTACGGATTATAGCAAAATAATTTTATCATTACCTTTGTATTATGGATCTCCGCAAAGTAACGCCTAATTCTATAAATTATTTAAAAATAAGACTATTGAATTAGTAAAATAAGTATTATATTATTTAAATTTCAATTGATAACGTCAATGTCAACAGAAAAAGCAATGCAAAGCAAATGCAATTATCAAATGGATACATGAGTTTTAATAGAAAATCTCATTGTTGCATGCCCGGGTTTGAACTCGTGTTCCCCTCGAAAGAGTCGCACGGTCTTACCGCTGGGCTATCACAGTTTGTTAACAATTACAAATACAATACTGTAATATTTATTTTTTAAAAGAGTGACCGCCGAGGTTCTTGCTGGTTCTTCTCGGTTAGAACACTATTCCGAACCAGTCGTATCTTCGTTTTAATTTTAATTTGCCGATTCAAAAGTGTTTGTAAAAGCAAATTTGAATAAAGTCTTATTTGAATTTGAATTTAACCTCTGCGACTCTTCGATAAAACTTTCCAGTTCTAGTGTGCTACGTTAGTTGTTATGTCTTTAGAAAGGTAACTTTTCCTTTAATCATACACAATGCTAGTTTTTGTAATATTAAATAAATTCCATCGCAAACTCACTTGAATAATTACGAAAATCCGCCATTTTTTTTCAAATTGACATTAAGTAACGGTGTAGAGATCTTTCATTCTAAAAGTGCACGCCCCTCCAATGTCTTTACTCACACAGAGAAAACTTATGTACAGACGAAATACACGCAAACTTGTTATTCTAATTGGTTACTCAGTTGCCGGACAGACGCGAAAGTAGGAGCACGCATCGATTTTTGCCGATGATCGAGTACAGTTAGCATGTCATAAAAAAAGAGGATAAATATTTTTTATTTTTTATTTTAAATAATAATTAGATAAATTTTTTCTTTAATAGAAAAATATGGAGAATTATATAAAACTATGTGGCGAAAAAAACGGGCAAAACTTAACATCTATCATTATTTCATCATTAAAGTCATTGCTTTAATTAAGGAACGAATTGACATGATTGATAGAAATATGTGGGAAAATATGTGTCGAAATGTGAATGATATTGAGATAGAATATATGAAAAATTGTGAATTTATAATTAATGTTTAATCTAAATCTGAAGATAGCGACGTGAGTGAATAGCGTTAAAATAGTAAATATTCATGCGGTTTAATTTTTTTCTTTTTTTACTAATAAAATAAATGAACAGAATTCTGTACATTACGTTTTATTTATCATTTTAATAGTTGCATAATGAATATATGATATGATCTTTATTAAATTAAGTTGGCAAGCTAGCTCTGGATTGCGAATTCACCTGATGGATGCCGATGTAGTTTAAGTTTCTTGAAAGGGTTTGAAGATTAAACGTGTAACCATTCAGGGTTTTTACACGACATCGTACCTGAAGGCTAAACCGCTTGGTGGTACATCTTTGTTAGAAGGGTACGTCGGAAGTATCTATCTAGTCAAGACCAGGGATAAATTTTAGAAATATACTTATATGTTTTTTCTAAAATTCGAATGCGGAACTTCCCGTTTACAATCCACAGCACTTACTATTACTCAAGGGAAACGCTAAAAACTTACTTTTTATTCTAAAGAATTTTCAACATAAATTTGATTATAAATATTATATAATATTAATTTTATTGTTATGCAAACGTTACTTGTAACCCGTGTAACCGGATTGGTTGGTCAGCCAGTGCACAAATGATAGGAACGCGTGACAGAATAGAACGTGTTGTCTCATACAAAGCGTGCATTCTCCGCCATATAAATATTTGACTTATACCAGTCGAGCAATTAGTTGACCTTTAAGTGCGCGAATGAGTCGAGTCAACTTTGAAATTGCTGCGCGCACACATATAAAATAGTACAGTCAATATTTTCTCTCACACATTAAAATAATGTAATTTGGTGGAGGGGCGTGCACTTTAAGAATGAAAGATCTCTACTATATTTAGTACGTCCGCATAGCAAATATATCGCTGGCGACCGGCGACTTTATAGAATTGTAGCAATCGGATCGCTGCAATTGTAGCGAAGTTCTCTTCGAACGACTAGGTGATCATAAAATGAATTTATGACATTCGTTTTTAGATCATGTTATTTACACATTAATTATACCTCTGATGTGTTTACGATTTTCTTCGCAATGGTATGCTAATCATAGGTAGGTACGCGGCAATAAATAATGCACATCGAGGCTCAGAGAGAGAAATCGGAAAAAGATTCTGCTTTATAGAGCATCGTCTCTGTCGCACAGACTGACGAACCCGTGTGTGACAGTGACAGCGCTCTACGAAACCGAATTGGCCGACTGTTTCGTTCTAAGTTCTCGATGTGCATTATTTATTGTCGGGTACTATAATATTTCCGGGTACTATATTGTATAGAAAAAGAATGATCCAAAAATTAATGACAAAATTTGCAATTATTTTGTTGTAATCCGCGAAAAGTCGCAAAAATTGCCTTGTGATTTTGTCGTGGAGTCTATCTTTTGATGATGCTTCGGTTGCAGTGAATGTTTGCAGTTGCTTGTGTATTGTTTTGTTATTGGTGGCGGGTAGTGCATGACTTAACGAGCATGTATCAGGTATGAGAACGGATAGTACACTCTGCATTTAGGATTACATCAAATCAATTATCATTATTATTTTGATTATGGACTTCCGTAAACGTCTACTTCTATAAATTATATGAAAATCTATTCAGTAAATTTTGAGTGTACCGCGAAAAGAAACGGCGGTAACATTTGCTTTATATTACGTAAGGATAACCTACAAATATCGGTAAACGAGTTACCGTTGCAACGACGCAATCGTCAAATTCCAATCAAGTTTTAAACCATATTCTAACATATCTAACGCCGTTAAACCCGCCAACTGAAGAGGGCAAACAGTGTAATCTTTGAGCGCGTTTTATTTAAAGCCATAACTAAAGTAAACGAAGCCGATTCGCCCTGAAGTGGAGTGCAGTTTTGCACTCAACGTCTACGTGATAAAGTTGATTTTTAATTAAAACATATTTCAAGTGAAATAAGTGTACGGTATGATATCAATTACTAAAGCCGCTCCTTAACGCATCATTGACATCTCGGGTGTCCATGTCGAGAGTCCGTTTTGTGGACGCGAGTACAGAATCGATTTGTTTCATTATTACAGTTTCTGTAATATATCAGTATATCGTGTCTGTGATACGAAGTAATAATAAAATTATTTTGCTACAATCCGCCATAAGTTTTATTGCGGATTATAGAAAATTAATTTCATTATTACTTTTGCTACTAGTACTGATCGGTTGGTATGTTAGTAAATATTAGGTCCTTACATATGAAATTGGCGTTTTCTATGGGAGGAACATAAAGTCGTTTTTTTTTAATGAAATATATTTAATTAATCAAAGTATGTACCATTGCTATGTATGCACTTTTGCCATCTCATAGGTAGTTCATTGATCCCCTTACTAAAAAAACCATTCGGGCGGGAATCAATGAAATCTTTGAAGGCGGTTTGGACTGCCCCATCGGAGTTGAATTTTTTCCTTGCAAGTAGTTATCCAAATTGCAAAAAAAAATGGTAATCTGTTGGAGCAAGGTCCGGAGAGTACGGTGGATGTCTAAGACATTCTAATTGAAGCTCCTCTGATTTGGTAGCCGTCTGTTGTGCAGTGTGTGGTCTAGCGTTGTCCTGAAGCAGCAGTGGCCTAGGGCGATTGACCAGCCTCGGTTGTTTAGCAGCTAGCTTTTCCATCATGGTTTGCAGTTGCTGACAATAGATATCTGCCGTAATCGTCTGGCCAGATTTAAGAAAGCTGTAGTGAATGGCACCGGCACTAGTCCACCAAACACTTACAAGCAACTTTTTTTTAGTCAATTTTCGCTTAGGGCAGGATTTGGCTGGTTCGCCAGGGTGCAGCCATTGCGATGAGCGCTTCCGATTATCGTAGAGGATCCACTTTTCATCACAGGTAATGATTCGATTTAAAATTCCTTCATTATTGTGCCGGTTGAGTAACGTAACGCAGCAGTCGACGCGCGTTTGTCGGTTTGCTTCTCTCAATTCATGAGGTACCCACCTTTCAAGTTTTTTCACCTTCCCAATTTGCTTCAAGTGGATTAGAATAGTTTTATCACTAACACCGGAGCCTGCAGCTAACTCGGACGTGGTTTGCGATGGATCCGCTTCCACAATAGCCTTCAACTCTTCATTATCAACTTTGGTCTCCGGCCGTCCACGAGGCTTGTTCTGCAGGTCGAAATTTCCAGAACGAAAACGTTGGAACCAAAAACGCACTGTGTTTTCTTTTGCGACACCGTCACCATACACATCATTAATCCTTCGGGCCGTTTCTGCAGCACTGGTGCCACGGTGGAACTCATACTCGTAAATAACGCGATATTTCATGTTTTCCATTTTGTAAACAGAGTGACACAAAGAAAAAAACAAAAGAAGAAAAAACAAATGAATTAGGGGGTTTGAAACACAAATGCATGAGTAAATAGCTGTATGAATTTGAATTTTGAATTCCTAACCAAAAGGTAATATTTGAGATCAAAGTGGCCAGTACGACAAAACGCCAATTTCATATGTAAGGACCTAATATTTAATCACCTTTTTACTATATTCAGAACTAAGTTAGGATTTTGATTTAAAAAAATACTATAACACTATTATATTATTTCTAATTATTACTATTAATATTTACTATTGTATTTTACTATTATTTTTATTCCACGTTTGCGTATTGTATCTTATATTATTTTATTTCAGCCAAATATATTGTTAAAAAAAAATCTTGACCTTTGGTTTCTTTCAATTTTTGATAAAGTTTATCGATTAAGTCTACTACTACATACTAGTTTTAATTGACTAAATGACATCATAATAGTTTATAAATGGATATTATGATACATTCTAGTTAGCGTTAGTTTGTTAGAAATAAAGTTCGTCCACATATAGCATAAATGTCCCACTCAAAACCGCTTCAGCAAAGCAAATGTGTGTGTTCTGTTATTTGTATTTTAAAACTAATAACTGCTTTCCGGACTTTACCTTTTTTTTTTAATCACGAATACGAATGCACCTTTGACGAAAGTTTGTGAAGTGACGTTGCAGTGTCCTTTTAGTTTTCAACTAAAACTGTGACTATTGGATTCCGTTCAAAGTTCGAATTCATTTTGTTTATAATGTTTCATATTTAATTGCAGTTAACTTTTTATTACGTTTTAGCGTGACTGAAAAGTACTAACACATACACTTTTACACCTCTTTGATTGTTATATAACTCCTAATGTGTATAAAATCTGCGAAATTGCCTTTTGAAATGTGTTTAATTCTTTTTTTTTCAAGTTCTGTCTCATTTCTTTAAGTACAAATCTGTAGTCATTGAGCTTATAGAGTAACAGAGAAGTTGAAATATCAACTGAACAAAAAATATACATTTAGATTTCAAAATAGTACATATTACGGTCTGTTACTATCCCATTGCTGGGCATAGGTCCTCTCCTCATGTTTTAAACATGTTGTAACATGATTTGTCTAGGTATTTTACAACCGGCTTACCACCTGACGTCAACTTAATTTAGTCTCCTTTTTGACACTTCGGTAAAAAATGAGGGTGGTCTATTCTAATACGCTGGACCACGCGGTGAATCTTATAGTTTTATTATTAAGAAAAGGTTGGATATATCTATTATTAATTATTTGTGACAATGAAACCGCGGCATAATGAAAAAATTTAATTTGATAGTTATAATAGTTGTGCCTTAATGTTGTCGTTTTCTCCTTTTTTTCTATGTTAATTATTCTCTAGTGTTTATTTTTAGGTTTATAATTTGTGACTTTGTGACTAAGAATGATGTGTTCTTCTATAATTGGTACTACATATTCAATTTAAAACTATATGGGATATATGTTGGATGATTTATCGTGTAATGCTGTTGAAGATCTGAATAAATAAATAAATAAATAATGCATTTTTTTTAATATTTAAACTTTATGTAAAAAATGTGGTAAATTAATGTTTACCAATGATCTTGTCACCGTAGCAAAAGATACGCGTCAACGAGCAGCAATGAGTGACGTCAGTCCTCAGATTGATTGGGCCGACGCTTCTCAAAAACGCATAAATGCAGCAATGACTGCAACCCACTGGACCATTTCTTGTGAAGACTTATTTTCATAGTAAATTCTAAGTCAAATGTCAAAATATTCTTTATTCAAGTAGACTGTTTTGAGTACTTTTGAATCGTAAAATGTTTTTAAATAAACTAAAACTGATTTGGTTTATGACGTGGTTTGAAGATACCAAGCTTACCAGGCATCATGTAGTCACAGCATTAAGGCCCCGATCCGGACACATTCCACTGAATTGTTTTGCCTTATTGATGAAGAAAGTGCCATCTCCGGATTGTGTCGAATGCGGTCTCATCGAAGATGTATATCATATTTTGATGGAATGTGTGCGGAACGAGGATCCTAGGAGTGATGTTAGATTAAAATTAGGATTAAACTTTGATTTTGCCATTTGCAATAGCATTTTGGCTTCTCCAGATTCAGGAGAAGCGATGCTTTACAATTTGGTTATAGTAGATATAGGTTAGTTCGCAGTTACTATGGGGGTGGCAGTGGAGAAAATAAACACATTGTATGATGATTTATAGAAGCAGACGTCACTTTGCGGAATTCCATATTACACAAACTCTAACAGAACTACTTTGCTATAATCCGCGTCTGTTAAGCGAATGCATGCAAAGCTAAGTGTATGAAGCAGGCAAAATTCATGTACCTTACACATGCCGGACAAGTCACCACATGTATCCCAAGGCTCCTCCACCAGCAACAATGCACACTAGCAATACACACAACCACCACCAAATTCTCGACGATCATGTCGAACATGTGGTGACTTGTCCTGCATGTGTAAGGTACGTGAATTTTTCCCTGCTTCATACATTGTTTAAAATATACTGTGAAGCAAATTATAATCTTTCAATTATATATCAACTAATTAATTACTTAATGATTTTTTAGGATTGAAATCAGATAGTTACAAAGTCCCGATGACGAACCTCGTTAATATTTCTCAAATCGAAAAAGAAACAGAAATCTAAACTTTCGAACGTTGCAAAAGTTTCGTTAAAACAATCGGTTAGCAAAGAGTTTTTAGTTGATGAACAGCCGCGGTTGCAAAACTTTCCGCCCCTGTGGGACTTCGTTATGAAACGCACGATTTTCTAACTTTTTGAAATTTGTTTCTCAATTAAGAAATTGTTTATTATCCGTGGATGAAGTTCGGCAACTTATTTGCTAAGGTTTAATACTTACCAAATATTCACGTGTATCATTTTCGTAAACAAATCCCGTGCTTTTGTTGCCTAAATTTCGCCAGAAACTTGCGTAAAACTGTAACAAAGAATCGGAAAAACATCGCAAGTTTGATATTTCAAAATGTTTATTTTATAATACGAGATTAGAGTTTTATTGGAAAATTTTCAACATCTTTCGTTTAGTCGTATTACTTTGTAGGACATTTTGGATTCTATCATCAACGACATCACCAAATAAAATCAAATCAAAATGTTCATAAACAAATAAGGTTTTGATGCGTCGTAGATCAATTAGTCTAATGAAGCTACCACTGGTTCGATTGTAGCTCTTACAGTGTCAATTGAAGTCAATCTTTTCAACATTTTACAGACAGATTCTCGCATTCATAATGTGGGATAGAATTAGAACGCATATTGTATTCCACTTTCTTTAATAGCCAATCCTTGCAATGCTTAACGAATTTTACAAATTAACGCCTACTGAATTAATCCTATTTCCTACTAATATTATAAATGCGAAAGGTTGTGAGTATAGATGGATGTTTGTTACTCTTTCACGAAAAAACCATTGTATGAAACACGATAAAACTTTACATCTATATAGTTTAGACATCAGAATAACATATAGGGTAGAATTTGTAATGATTTTATGTAATATAACGATACATGTCAATAAAGTCGGAAAAATCTGGCCTTTGAGAGCTATCTTGGCGAACGCCGCCATTGGAGTTACACGAAGATGATGTGCATTAATATTGTTTGTCTTAAATAGTTCTAAATAAAAGTCCGCGACTGCATATATCTACCTTTTATGTGGAAGCCACTATGACCAAAATTGTGAATCATAAAGTTAATTAAATGAGATAATATTTTAGTATATTTATACTCTTATAACAATCAATACATTTTTCACTTTCAGTATTTCATGTCGATAAAATTTGTGTTACACTAAGTAATTTGCCCGAATAGTTTAAAAGTAATCACGATATGATTGTTTTAAATGGAGCGCCATAGAGTGCCTTATACGTGGGGCGCGTAGATTGTATGTAATCCAATTGTTTTGAAGGTAGACATCTGAAATTTTGGATATACGAGTAGCTATATAAATATAAGTATATTTTTAAATATTAAGTAAACAAGAAAATTTAATCTAAAGTGATCTGTCGCGTAACTTAATGCGGCAGACCAAATTTCACGCGAGCGAAGCCGCGGGCAATACCTTGTCTATTATAATTCTATTATGTAAATTACCAGCCGCTTTACCGGGCTTAATTCAAAGATGTCAGTAGTAAAGAGCTGTCATTTAAAAAAATGCTCCGAGTGCGACTTAACTCTACAGAAATATCCGCTGCGTCAATCTAAAGATTGTGTGAAAGTTTCATTAAAATCAATTCAGCCGTTTCGGAGTCTAAAAAACACATACGTACACTCTCTTTTATATTTATGTTTCTTGTAATGTAACACTGTCAGAGAAGAGATCTTGTATTGCTAATTGTTCTACTATTTTGTATTAGTTATGTCTGTCTAGTAACGTGATCTTCTATACATCTTGTATTACTAATTGAGCTACTGTTTTATTTTTGGATAGGCATCTACGTCATCATGTTTTCCCTTTTCTCTCTTTACTTATATACAAATTCTGTGATCATAATTTTTGCTCAAGATGTGATAAATGGTTTATAGAAGCAAACCATATAAGCATAGCTATATGGCTCTAAAGTAATAGACACAAACTTCCTGCTGTTCCTAGATAAAGGATATAAATGTTTGCGAAAAACATTTACTGTATGACCATACGCATTTATAACAAGCTGCCGGAAACCCTCAAAAATCAAAATAGGAGATCGTTTAAATTAATTTTAATTAAAATTAATAAATTAAATAAATAAAATAATAAATAAATAAATTAAATAATTAATTAATTTTATTTAAAATTTTGTTAAACAAATGTTATTATTCAGTAGACGAATTTCTCCAAGACAAGCAGAGTTCAGGTAAATTTCACTATAATTATTCTTATGACATATTCGATAATTTCTTTTTTTACTGAATTGATTGTGATCTTATTAAATTAAATTCAATTGTTAAGGCTTTTTAAAAAAATTTTTTTTTTAGATTTGTATTATAATTCAAAAGTAATAATAAAATTATTTCCTATAATCCGCGATACTATATATATGATACCATATATATAGTATCGCGGATTATAGCAAAATAATTTTATTATTACTTTTGTATTATGGATCTCCGCAAAGTAACGCCTAATTCTATAAATTATGTATTGTATTTATTTTATTAACTAATTTTGCAGAAAATTTTGTTAATATATAAATATTTAAAACCTTATTGTACCATTTTCTAGCAGTAAAGAATATTATTATCACTATTATTGAGCGTTACTTTGCGGAATTTCATAGCAAAGAATCTAAAATAGAATTATTTTGCTCTAATCCGCGTTTGTTAAAAGAATTTATGTAATACTAAGTGTACGAAGCAGGCAAAATTCACACACCTTACACATGCAGGAAAAGTCCCACACGTATTCCTAAATGAACATGTGTGCATTGTTGCTGGTGGCGACTTTTGGGATATGTGTGGTGACTTGTCCTGCATGTGTAAGGTGTGTGAATTTTGACCTAATTAGACATTTATCACTTTTAAAAGGAAAACATCGTGATCATGTGTCAACATGTATAAAATCAAATTAGATCATAACCTTCTATATTATACTATCACACTCACCCTACAAATTTACGGTTAATTAATATAATTTTTGCACGCGGATTATAGCAAAATAATTTTATTATTACTTTTGTATTACGGATCTCCGCAAAGTAACGCCTAATTCTATAAATTATTTAAAATGCAATTATTGGCAAAGGTTTAGGTCAATACGCATTCTACGGAACGTCAAAATCGATTTTATATGGGACTTGGAAGATCAATAAATGATGGTGCAATTGTGGAGCTTCATATAGGCTACTTTTATTTATTTCTTTATTGTAGAAACATAAAAATATAAAAAAAGAAAGAAAAAAAATAGCACATGTACAAAGGCGCACTTATCCCTAAAATCTCTAAAAAAGTATCTCTACCAGCCAACCTTTGAGTAACAGAACGAAAATGACAAGAAGTGAAATATGGATAATGAAAAAAGAAAGGAAGAAAAAAAATATCGAAACACTATATACATAAATTAATGTTAAAAAATTATGCAATATAGATAATAGTGATTATTTGAATTAATTAAAACGTAACGATTTAATTAGTGGATACATCGTCTACTAATTTAATTTAATACTAATAATAAGCTACTAAATTTAACTATACAAAATATTTGTAAATTTAGTAAGACTAATATTTTCTAGTCTGTGACTTAAATTTATTACTTTTTATCCTAGAATTTCCGCGAGGTCTGGGTTTTTTGGGTAAAACTTTGGGACACATGGACGCGGGCGACGTTGTAGGCACAACTAGTTTTATATTAAAATCCATGTAGTAGTACTTGCGGCCAACATTTTACCATAACTAATTTCCAGATATGCAGTTGTTTACAACTGACGTGTAGATTGACGACCGGTTTAGATGCACATATTTTTATCGTAAATATATTTCTAACCTAAACAACTAAATCCATCGACTCGAGACGATCCCCCACTCCGTTAAACAATATAATATAAACAAAGCTTTAAGTTCCTCGGAAAAATATAAGCTTTTTGTGTGCACGTGTCGTAAGTCTCTGGCCACACGCGAGCCGCTGGATTTTTTGATGTCAACATTCAAATTCAAAATATTCTTTATTCAAGTAAACTTGTAAACAAGTGCTTTTGAATCGTCAACTCTACTGCTACTTTAACCGATTCATGCGAACAGCCGCTGGCTGTGCGTGGTTCATGCGGAACGTTGACCTACATAGAGACCTTGAAATCTTACTTTGAGAATTCGGAAGTACACCCAAACCCCCTTATTTCAGTTGCTTCCACCTACATCTCAGTTAGGTCTGACCACCGAAAATATAGACGTCCAAAAAGCGTCCTATATGACCCTGACGATCAAATAACGATCGCCAACACAGAAACACGTAATACACACACACAGCGTCTTCGCCGGCGAAGACGAGGTCCCAGTTTTCTAACGTCGGTCGGTCGTGGCTTCTCCCCACCCTTCCGACGCCGCAATGACTAATCAAAGTCATACATCAGCCCTCCACTACGCGTCACCCTAAGCCGTGGTCCGGTCTCACAGGAGGCACCCTTAGGACGACGTTCCCCGACTCAAGTAGAGCTTCTGCGCTCTACTCTCTGCAATTCGCAACCTCGACGATGCTTCTGCGCTCGCCCGTCCCGCCCGGTAAAAGCAGCTTGCTGTAAAAGCTGCTTGCTTTTCATGCTGTAAAAGCCGTTAGGGCTAACAGCTTACAGTCCATTCGAAAAAAAATACTGCTAATTCAGAAAGCTGTTCCTACCGACAAGAGCCAGCGAGAAATTCGGTTGCTTTTTTAAAATAGAAATCTTATAATTAGTTACATTTAGTCATTACTGTCTTGTACAGGGTAGAAGTGCAGCTATATCTACGTATTCTTATCATCTAAGTAATCCTTAACAGTATGGTAGGCTGTTTTAATCAGCCTCTTTTCAACAATGTTTTAAACAAAATGTTTTAAAAAATGTTTCAATGATGTAATATAATACAAGTTAACTTACGTGTTACAGACCTAATCTACCTTCTTCTTTCTCAACTGATGAACGTCAACTTTTGAACATGTCTCTCTACAACACACGATCATATGCCGCTTGAATCCAGCGGCTCCCCGCGACCTTTCTGAGGTCTTCAGTCCATCTCTTAGGGGGTCTACCAACACTGCGTTTCGGGAAACGCAGTGTTCAGTTAAGGTGTTGGAATGGCGATCTCGCACCGGGGTGCGAGGTCGCCATTCCAACACCTTGAGACCCCAACGCTCATCGGTTCTCCGCACTATGTGCCGCCCGTCACCACTTCAGCTTCGCCTAATCTACAAGTATTATAAAACAAAGTCCCCGAAAGCTGTATGTGATCGATTTTCTCGAAATCTACTGAACCGATTTTAGTATGGCTTTTACTCAAGGGTAGTGCAACTGCACTACCTTTAAAGTACTGTTAACCTTAAAGTACTGTTAACTTAAATCTTCAAGAATTCTTCCGGAAGGTTTAAGGGTCCAAGGGTCTCAGATTCCTTTTTTTTATTTTATTTATTTATAACAACATATTCATATAGTATCCGGCAATAAATAATGCACACCGAGGCTTAGAGAGAGAAATCGACTAGATTCTGCTTCATTGAGCATCATCTCTGTTGTACAGACTGACGAACCCGTGTGTGACAGAGACAGCGCTCTACAAAACCGAACTGGCTGGTTGTTTCGTTGTAAACATCGATGTGCATTATTTAATGCCGGCTACTATACTTTACGGTTTTATGTAAATTTTGTGGCAGAGTTCGCGCAATTGTCAAAAAAAACCTCGCCTTTTGAGAGCTTTAGTCGCTTGCGTCACGTAAACTAACAGGAATACACAAAAGTAATGTATCATGTAACAGAGAATTGTAGATCTATAAAAATAGTATAAAAAAAAATCCGCGACAGAATGTCTTTATGTCTTACAAACTCACAAGTTTTATGTTCAAAATTTCAATTAATTCATTATTTTTTCTCTAGGCACTCTTGTTTCGGCTAAATTTATATTCTTAACTACGAATAAAATAATATTGGTCCATATTGAACGAAATACAGATCGTGTAGTATCAGGCTGCATAGAATAGCCACCCTCATTTCTTACCGAGGTGTTGTAAAAGGCGACTAAGGTAAGTTGACGTCAGGCAGGCGGCCAATCGTAAAATACGTTGCTAAATCAATCAATAAACATGTGACAACATGTTTGTAACATGTTGTGCCGACCACACTTAGAGTGGGATAAGGGCAGGAGAATGATGACTGAACGAAATACAGATATAAAAAAGTGTTTGTTATTTTTTTTAAACTGTTAACATATTTCGCAATAAAACTCGAGGTCGAGACCCGGTGGTCTAGAAAACACTTACACACTTATTGTAAAGTTGTGTGTATTAAAAATGTGAATATGTCGCGAGCGAACTGAGTAATCAGTCAGTAAGTTAATCCGGCTTAGCTTTTATCGGCGGGCACTTTAATCGGTCATTGTAGGGGCGAGCTTTCTTTAAGCTTTCCTTAATTCTTTTCAACATGCGCGACATTCTTAGACCGTCTGGCGAGCACGCCTAATATGGGTTCTGCATCAGTCTTAATTTTATATGAATACTGGAAGTGCCTGCGAACGCGAGGAAATCATTGTCACAAAAGACATAAAAGTACTTGTCGTGAGTCAATCATAAGTGATAGAGACATGCTGTAGCAGACTTTTTTATAGTATTTATTTAGATCGACAAATATATAGTACCTAATTATTTCTGTGTACCTCTGTTGCTTTGCGCGGCGCACGCGGATAAAGCTCCTGGCACGCGAGTTTGTACATAACTGCGAGATCTCTCGAACACAATTTGCATAAATAAAATCATGACGTTTTACTATTGACCTAAGCTCCCCGAAGAATTATACTATCTTTTAGTAAAAATCGTACAAAAATCCGTTCTGTAGATTTTGAGAAAATCGATTAAAAAACTTAACTCTCGCGGGGAATCACGCGGGCTTAAATTGTAAATGCCACGTATGGCTGGCTCCTTTTTTGTATTACAAAAATTCTATCAATATCCGCGCATTTACCTAATAACAATATTCCATAAGACATAATGCTATGGAAGTTAACAAAATATACAAGTTTTGCTGTTTCACCATCTGTTAACTGTCAAATATTTCGAACAGCGTAGGCCGCTGAACTTAGTTTCCCTGCAAGAGTTGTTATGTGTGCGCCCCACTGAGGCTTTGCATCCATGGTCATTCCCAGAAATACAGTTCCATTATCGGTTTTCAGTGTTATATTATTTATAGAGAGCTTATTTGCTGTTTTAGCATTAGGCAATGCAAATTCAATCCGTTATGTTTTATTTGAGTTCATTACTAAATTATTTAACCTGAACCAATGAGCTATACTAATAAATACCGAAGAGGAAACTTTGAATCAAAGCTCCAAAGCATATTTCAAGCACGGGCGAGTGTGAGCTTAGTTAAAGTTTACGAAGCGAAGCTTTGCGGAAAGCTAGCAGTACTACCTGCAACTTTATCTGCGTACACTTCAATACAGTCATAACAATTATGTGCGATGCCTGCTCTGCACTATCGGCGATGATCGTTTATCTAGAGATCGTCGTGGAGTCTCTGATAATGTTTCCGTTGCGAAACCATTGTTGAGTTTGTGATAGTGAACGTGTGTAGTGCCTGTTTATTGGTTGGTGGTAGTGGAGGTGGAGCTTGTTTTTTGGGAACCCTGTCTTTCGTATCGAATGTGAACATTAATTTATTTGCGAACAATTTACAAGTAATAAAACTGTGAAACTCTCTGGAGACTGGAGGAGATAGTGGTGACTGGTCCTGCATTTATAAGGTACGTGAACGTTCTCTGCTTCCTACTTACATTACATACATCATCATCTTCCAGCCCTTATCCCACTCTAAGCGGAGTCGGCGCAACATATTACAAACATGTTGTCACATGATTTGGCTACGTATTTTACGATCGGCCGCCTGCCTGACGTCAACTTATCTTAGTCGTATTTTACGGTAACTCGGTGAGAAAGAGGATGGTCTATTCTACTCAACCGGATACCACACGGCATCTCTAGAGACAATCATAGGTTAAATCCCGGGCGATCACCAATGAATTATTATTCATTAAAACTTGTGTCTAATTGTCAATTGCGATTTATCACACGCTTTTCGGTGAAGAATAACATCGTGTGGAAACCTGCATATCTATAAAGAATTGTAGGGATATATGTAACCTACCAATCCGCATTGGAGCTGCGTTGTTAACCTTAGCTCCAAATAATAGGGGTCTATGCCCAGCTGTGCGATATTAACAGGTCGTTACTTATATAATATCAAATCTGTAGCTGAGCTGGCGTTATAAATATACCAGATAAATTAAATTAAAAAAAAACATGGTTCGCTATTTACACCATTGTCAAAGGTGTCGTTTTTTCCGCATCTGTTTCCATTACGGCTTGACATGAAACATTGAGGGATCGTATTGACAGACGGAAAAGGAATATATATTTTCCTTATTGTTAAAATTTACGTTCTGCGAGATCTTTTCGTCCAAGTGCCTCAGTGTCTGAACACCATGGTCTTAGAATAGTGCGTGCTGCCAGTGATGTCATACGGACCCGAAACGTGGTCACTAACTATAGGCCTCATAAGAAAGCTCGATGGGGCAAGCTATGCTTAGAGTATCTCTACGTGGTCGAATCAGAAATGAGGAGGTCTGTAGAACAACTAGAGTCGCCGATATAGCTCAGAGTTTTGCGAAGCTGAAGTTTGCGATGGACAAGGCACATAGTGCCGATACCGAGGACCGATAGGCGTTGGGGTCTCAAGGTGTTAGAATGGCGACCATTACCGGAAAGCTCAGCATTAGTAGACCGAGGTGGACAGATGGCCTCAAGAAAAATTGCGGGGTACCACTGGATACAAGCGAGACAAGATCGTTGGGTGTGGAGATCCCGTGAAGAGACCTATGTCGAGAGAAGAAGAAGAAAATTTATGTCAGCGTTATTGCAAAATAATGAAACATATCCTACTGCATAGGAATATGGGAGTGAGACTCTTTTACGGGGGTCATGGTTACAAAACTCGGGCAGGCACTCTGAGATTCTCTATTAAAACTTACGTGTCTAATCTATGCTTATTATAGAACAAAGTCCCAAAAAGCTGTCTGTATGTTATCGATTTTCTCAAAACATACTGAACGGATTTTTGTACGGTTTTCACCAAAAGATAGTGCAATACTTCCGGATGGTTTAGGTAAATAGCACATATCGGTATTATGTGAATTGTGTTTAAGAGATCGCGTAGTTGTTGATAAACATGCTTGCTGGAAGCTTTAGTCGCGTGCGCTGCGTAAACCAGCAGAGATACGCTAAAATAATGTACAACAAAATTGTAGATCTATAAAAATACTACAAAAAAGTCCGCGATACCATGTCTCTATCTCTTATGGTTAACGCACAATAACTACTTTAATGTTTAAAATCTGAATTCTAGAAAACAATTGTGACACACTGACTTCCACGCGGGCAAAGCCGCTGGCACAGTAAAATATAAATAAATAAATATATGGGACAATTACACCCACGGCTGTCTGACCCCAAATTAGGTAACTTAATACTTATGTTACGGGTGACAGAATACTGGTAAATCTTATCTTATCTTACTATCGTACTAATCTTACTAATATTATAAATGCGAAAGTTTGTGAGTATGGATGGATGTTTGTTACTCTTTCACGAAAAAACTATTGGACGGATTTGGATGAAACTTTACAGTTATATAGGTTATACATCAGAATAACATATAGGCTACAATTTGTAATGATTTTGTGTAATATAACGATACAATTCGATTTCAATAAAGTCAGAAAAAATCTGGCCTCTGAGAGCTATCTCGGCGTACGCTGCCTAAACCATTGGAGTTACACAAAGATGATGTGCCGTAGTATTAATTGTCTTAAATAGTTCTACATAAAAGTCCGCGACAGAATAGATCTCCCTTTTATGTGCAAGCCACCATGACCAAAATTGAGAATCATAAATTTGATTAAATTAGTTACTGTGGCAAATCAAATTCCATGCGAGCGATACCTCGGGCAAAAACTAGTATATACATATATCATTATCAATGCGTTCATACCGTTAGTAAAAATAGAGAAGTGTTGCCATAGGCAGGCCTGTGAATGCGAGTCACCAACATAATAGAGAGCATATAAGAAATCCATATTTAAATTCGTCTAATTACACAATTCCCCCGTGTGGTATCAGGCTGATCTATGAAATCCTACAAAATGGTGAACCTCGTTGCTCGCGATATTATAACTGGCCGCGCGGACAATCCTCCTGCCAGTATCCCACTCTAAGTGGGGTTCGGCACAACACGTTACAAACATGTTGTCACATGATATGTTTTTTACGACCGGCCGCCTGCCTCACGTCAACTTACCTTAGTCGTATTTTACGACCCCTTGGTTAGAAAGAGGGTGGTCTATTCTACTCAACCGGATACCACACGGCGGGTCGACGAAACTTAGTTGCCTTTTACGACACCTCGGTAAGAACTGAGCTTGGTCTATTCTACTCAGCCGGATACCACACGGCATTGTTAAAGATTATTTTATATCATCAATTAATTATCAATTAATCATTATTTTTATTGAAATATTCCTCTAATCAATGCCTTGTTTGTCATATTTTTAAAAGCCTTTATTTAATTTTCTGTGGATTGATGTGGTGGTGGAACCTTGCAAGTTTCAATTCAAGTGCAAATTTCACCCTTTCCGGTGTCAGATTGAGCTGAAATTTCACATACTGCTCCAGTCCCGATGACAAAGCATGTTTATAATAGGAATGACCTGATGCTGCCAGGATTGACTCCAGACAAGGGATCTCAACCGTTAATAGTAGTGACATAAAATTATGTTAATAGTTTTTTTTTTGCTGGAAAACGAAAGAAATTATTTAAATAACTAGCTTATATCTAATAAGTCACGTTTTAACTGTACGGCAATTATATATCCTTTCTGTAGTTCTGAAATTACATAAATCCTAAAGTTTTGACTACAAAAAAATAAGTAAAAGAATAAAATATAAAGTTATTAAAATACATGCAACAAAAATTTATATTGCTGGCAATCAGTATTTAACGCAGTGTGCTCGTATTTACAATAATATTAATAAATCTCTTAATATCTACCCGATGACATCACGAGTGCAAAAAAGGCTTGACTGAATGGTTAAAGAAAGACATGCTCGCACGTACAGACACACACACGCTCACTCAAACTCACAAACATATACAGATATTTTATTCTTAATGGTTATGTGCTATTATTTAGATATGGAAGACCTTCTGACACGAGTATACTTGACTTACTAGAATGTTCCAAACCTTTGAAGTACAGTACAGTAATGAAGAGCTTTGTACATAATTTACTTTTTACATAATTTAATTTACTTATTTTTTTATTAAATTTAGTCAATAATAGAATTTTTTAATAAAAAGTATATTAAAATTTTATTATCATTAAGAAGGATTACGTAATAGTAGTGAATATTATTCAAATTTCTCAAAATTTTGAGTTTTAAGCCAGGTATCCAAAACTTTTTAATGTAACTTGTTATTGTATGTAGTAAAATACGTGTCATATTCAGGTTAAGAACGTCTAAAAGTCACTTGTTATACCGTGGGACATCATTAACATACCACGAGATGTGTCTTAGACACGTAGCGTTGCTCGAACACAAACAAAAATTCTTATACACAAGGTTCAGTCTAGGCTTTGGCTTTGAAAGAGACATGCCTAGGTTTCTTAGATTTATCTTAAATACTATTTAGCGTGGATAATCTATACTTATTATAAAATATCCCAAAAAGCTGTCTGTCTGTATGTAATCGATTTTCTCAAAATCTACTGAACGGATTTTTGTACGATTTTCACCAAAAGATAGTGTAATACTTCCAAATAGTTTAGGTAAATAGTATATATCAGTATTACGTAAATTGCGTTGAAGAGATCGCGCAGTTGTTAAAAAACTTGCTTGCTGGGAGCTGCATAAACCAGCAGAGATACGCTAAAGTAATATATTAGAGAATTGTAGATCTATGAAAATACTACAAAAATGGAGCATAGCGATAGCATGTCTCTATCTCTTGTGGTTAACTCACAATAACTACTTTTATGTTGTACATTTGAATTCTAGAAAAAAATTGTGACATGCCGATTTCTACGCGGGCGAAGCCGCTGGCACATGTAGTCTTTTTATAATTAATTCTTATGCACAAAAATTAAATTGTTAAAAATATATTGTGAAGCCAATTTAAGAATACATTCTCTCGTAGGGAATCACGCGAACTTAAATTGTAAATGCCACGAATGGCTGTTTTTTGTATTAAGACAAGTATTAAGTTACTAGTTACTTAACTTACAAACAAGAGACATACTTGGCATTTACAATTTAAGTCCGCGTGATTCCCTGCGAGAGAAGTTTAAAGGAATAGGTATTCTCACATTTGCTTCACAGTATATTTTAAACAATGTTATTTTTGTACGTAAAAATTTAAAGAATTATAAAACGATAGGTGATGTATATAATAGACAAAGTAGGTACCAACATAAGCTTGGGACTCCTGCTTTGCGCCTAGCAAAAGTACGTAAATCGTTTGTGGGTTTGGGTATAAGATTCTATAACAAAATTCCGAAATCAATTTTGGCTATGCCATTACAGCAGTTTAAAAACACTGTTAAAAGAGACTGATACACAAAGCCTACTATACTGTTGAAGATATGATAAGGATGTGTGGATATAGGTGCACTTCCACCCTGTACAAGACATTTAGAACTATATGTAACTAGTGATAAGAATTATTGTTGGAAAAGAGCAACCGCCGAGTTTCTTGCTGGTTCTTCACGGTAGGAACAGCTTTCCGAACCAGCAGTAAATTTGACGATTCAAAAGTACTTGTTTACATATTACTTGAATGAAGAATATTTTGAATTTTGAACTAAAAGGCGGATGAGTGTGTTTAATCATCCCATATATTTTGGCTCTTATTATTTACATTTACATATACAGCTTTATATCGCTTAATTTGATGAAATTTCTTTGTCCTCAGACTGAATCGTGAAATTAAAGGTGGAGCATGGTGTCCGAAATCCCAAGTCACTACTGAAGGGCATGAATGGCTCGAGATAAATCTGCACTCTGTTCACATCATCACGGCAACTGCATCCCAGGGAAGATTCGGCAACGGTGATGGGGTTGAGTACACTGAGGAGTATGTGCTGGAATATTGGAGGCCTAAGTTGGGGAAATGGGTACGATATCGTGGTATTAATGGAAAGGTGAGCACTAACAAGATTACCTATCTATACTTATTATAAAACAATCTCCCAAAAATCTGTCTATCTATAATCAATTTTCTCAAAATCTATTGAACGCATTTTTGTACGGTTTTCACCAGAAGATAGTGCAATACTTCCGGACGGTTTAGGTAAATAGTACATATCGGTATTATGTAAATTGTGTTGAAGAGATTGTTGATGCGCAGTTGTTAAAAAACTTGCTTGCTGGGAGCTACTATGCGACTCAAGCTTTAGTCAAGACAAGGAAAATTACAATAAAATTTTAAATAGCAAAATTTTGCAATTATTTTATGAGTATACATTGATATTATACGTCGTGACATCTATTTTACGTTACTTTATGTTACAGCCCCTACCCGGTAATGCGAATACTTATTTGGAGCAGAAAAATCATCTGGAGCCGGCAGTTTGGGCCTCGAAGATACGATTCGTCCCTTATAGCATCCAACGACGTACCGTCTGTATGAGAGTCGAAGTCTACGGATGTCATTGGAACGGTAAGATATATTCTTTTATAATAGTTTTATATCCGTGGTTCACAGGGTCAGACGTTATGAAGATAACTGTATATTTAAGTAGTGTATAACACGTCGAACCGGACGGACGTAAGTAACAGCCTGTTACTATGCCCTCTGCTGGGTTAAGGCCTCCTCTCGCCGTTATTGGAGAGAAGGATTGGAGCTAAGACCTACCACGCTGCTCCAATGCGGATTGGTAGGTTAAACATATCTCCACAATTCTCTAGAGATATGCAGGTTTCTTCACGATGTTTTCCTACACCGAAAAGCCTATAATAAATTGCAATAATCAATTAGACACATGTGATAAAAATCCTATCCTATCGCTAAATTAAACCGAAATATAATGACCTGGAAAATTTCATTGGAATCTATTCAGTAATTTTGAAGATTAGCGAAAACCCACATCGTGACTTGGGATTTATATATTGCTTTACGTGCGGTTTCACCTGCGTCAAAATTCGTTTTTAGTATGTTATAGTCGCTCCAGTCTTGCCAGGAGACTGACTCTCTGATACCCTGAACCGCTTTTTATACCTATTCCCCCTCTTAAATACAATCGACACCGGCTTGTTACTACCCCCACTAAAAATTGTTGTAACGACCTCCTCACCTCAATTTGAACTTGACTGGCCCGTTGACGCAGTGGGTTTGTATATTAAATATAAAGAATTATAAAACGATAGGTGATGTATATAATAGACAAAGTAGGAACCGACATGAACTTCCGTATCCTACTTTGCGCCTAGCAAAACTACGTAAATCGTTTGTGGGTTTGTGTATATGATTCTATAACAAAATTTCGAAATTAATTTTGGCCTTGCCATTACAGCAGTTTATACTATACTGTTGAGGATTACTTAGATGATAAGAATGTGTGGATATAGCTGCACTTCTACCCTGTACAAGACAGTAATGATTAAATGTAACTAGTTATAAGATTTATATTTTAAAAAGAGCAACCGCCGAGATTCTTGCTGGCTCTTCTCAGTAGGAACAGCTTTCCGAACCAGCAGCACAGTTGGCGATTCAAAAACACTTGTTCACAAGTTTACTTCAATAAAGAATATTTTGAATTTGACCACTTTAAGTTGACGCGAGTGAAGTCGTGGGCACAACGAGTTTAAAAATACAATTTTCAAAAGCAGACACGATAAACAACATGAAAGGCTAACGCTTTCAAAACTTTAAGTACTTTCATGCTAACAAGTTACGATGTACTGCATAAGGCAAACTGACGTTGCTTAAAGTGCTTATCTGAAATTTGCTGGGGGGTGATTTTAAATATACAAGATAATTTGTTTATTCCCTGAACGGTTAAACGAAATTTCATGCTCCTAATATTAACCGTTTCGGAGTTCTCTCATCTAGAGTCAATCCCAGCAGCAGAATCAGGTCATGCTTATCATAAACATGCATTGTTATAGGGACTGGAGCAGTATGTAAAATATCAGCGTAATCGGACACGGGGAAGAGGGTTAAATTTAACTTGCAAGATTCCACCTTCACATCCTATCCTATCCTACAATCCTACTAATATTATAAATGCGAAAGTTTGTGAGTATGGATGGATGTTTGTTACTCTTTCACGAAAAAACTATTGAACGAATTTGGATAAAACTTTACAGTTATATAGGTTATACATCGGAATAACATATAGGCTACAATTTGTATTGATTTTATGTAATGTAACGATACATGTCAATAAAGTCGGAAAAAATCTCTGAGAGCTATCTCGGCGTACGCTGCCTAAACCATTAGAATTACACAAAGATGATGTACCGTATTATTTTTTGTCTTTAATAGTTCTAAATAAAGTTCGCGACAGCGTATATCTATCTTTTATGTGGAAGCCACTATGATCAAAATTGTGAATCATAAATTTAATTAAATTAGATACTGTGGCAGACCAAATTCCTCGCGAGTGAAGCCGCGGACAAAAACTAGTATTATAAATGCGAAAGTTTGTGAGTATGGATGGATGTTTGTTACTCTTTCACTAAAAAACTATTGGACGGATTTGGATGAAACTTTACAGTTATACATCGGAATAACATATAGGCTATAATTTGTAATGATTTTATGTTATATAGAGATACATGTCAATAAAGTCGGAAAAATCTGGCCTTTGAGAGCTATCTTGTATTAATATAAACGTTGTGAATTTTTGATAATTTTGAATGGTTCGGGAATAATTTAACATGAATCGCTTTAATTATCAGCATAAAAGTACTATCACCTATGTGGTAAAATAAAATATAATTTACAATAAGAAAGAAAGAAAGAAAGAAATAAAGAAAAGAAAGAAGGCAAGGTCACTACCTTAGCAAACTTAGCAAACTTTCTACTACCACGAGATGCGTATGTAAGCGGGTGAAACCGGCAAGTTAAAAGTTTTTAAAAGAGCTGATTTCTTCAGGAGCGATTTTCCTAACCAAGAGTGTAATTATCAATTCAAAAGTAAATTTGAATAAAATATAATCTAATTGTTGGAGACGGAAGTAGTCAAATTGCATTCATTAGTTGTTTCATAAAACGAAAACGGCAATGCAGAAAACAGAGGTTATAAATAAGCCAGTTGAGCCTATTCTAGTCAGTCTGCTGTTAGCGTTTAGTGTATCTACAATAGTGAAGTGAAATATTCGAAAAAAGTAAGATTATTAATCGAGATAAAAATCCTATCCTGTCGCTTAATTAAACCGAAATATAATGACCTGGAAAATTTTATTGGAATCTTATTGGAATGGATGTGCGTTTTCGCTAATCTTCAAAATTACTGAATAAAGATAAAATTAGCGAAAACGCACATCGTGACTTGGGATTTATATATATATATATATATCTCCTATGTATATATATATATATATATATATATATAGGCTTCGCCCGCGTGAAATTCAGTATTCAGCATGTTAAATCGCTCGAGTTTCGGCATGAGACTGGCTCTAATACCCGACACCGCTTTTTATACCTGTTTTGTTACTACCCCCACTAAAAATTGTTGTAAAACGACTTATTCAACTCAATTAACATGAAACGGTTATGTGCTATTAACCTAAACCTTTCGGAGGAATGGCACTACCATTTAGTAAAAACCGTACAAGAATCCGTTCAGTGAATTTTGAGAAAATCCACTACATATAGGCAGACAGCTTTGGGGACGTTATTTTATAATAAGTAAAGATTTGAATTTAAGTTATTTCATAATTAGCATGACATTGGATATAGACTAATCGAAACGTATATCTAATGTAGTATGGCATTCAGTAGCGTGGAAACCCCACAAGACCTATGAAATAGCTACTTAAAATGGCTAAATATACCTAGCACCAATACCTTTACCGGTATTACCAAGAATTTGTTCAGATATCGTGTACTGCTACATGCGAGCCATTATACTAGGAAATATTGCAAATTGTTCATTTAATCATACGTCTGCTACTTTGTGCATATTTTCGTGCAGTTTTTCGTTAGTTAATGCCGTCTAAATCGACCTTAAACAAGGCTTCGTTGACTGAACGTCACGATATTGCGCTAATGTCATTCTACAGATCGCAATCGCTCGCGTTTGTGGTCGTAAATACGTGTATTGCAATGTACCCTCAGTTTGATTTATTTGCTAGTTTCTGCGATTTCAAAAACCTGTGATAGCCCAGCGGACCTTGCGACTATTTTGAGAGGGTCACGAGTTCTAACTCCGAGCGGGTACTAATGAGTTTTTCTATTCAAACTTACGTTTTTGATGGATAATTTTAATTTATCTAACGCTTTTCGGCGAAGGAAAACATTGTGAGGAAACTTGCATACCAATCCGCAATGGAGCAGCGTATTGGGTCTTAGCTCCAACCCCATCTAAAACGAAAAACGAATGAAAGTCCTTCGTAGTTCGTACAATTTTTCTTCATTTCTCCCGGTTTTCAGTCTTTCTTAGGGCGGATGTTACGCCGAGACCAGTAAGTGCGGTCACTTGGTCACACCAGCTAGGTGATCTGATCGGCCGTGCGGTCGTTTTTCTTCGACCTTGCCCAGTGGGATAGGCCCAGGCTGTTAACGTTAAGTACACTTACTGTATGTTCCAATAAAAAAATTATCTCGTAGGATTCATCCCGCTTGTCAGTGACCCCCGTTATAACGTTACATGAAGTATAGATAACTCTGTCTTTGTTACTCAAATGTTTTTAGGACGCATTCCGAACAATCATTCGGCAACGACTTAAAGTGTGCGTCTTTAAGACGTCATGGTATGAAAAAGCAAAACAATTTAGTTTACGTCTTAAATTGAGTCGCAATAAGAGTTCATGGTAGGCCTGCTGATCGAAAGACAAAATTTAATCGAAAATTGGTAAGACGGAAAGAGAGTAGACCGCTGGTGCAGCGAAGGAGAGGAAGTATCCCTCTATCTTTCTAACGCGCAGCGAAAATGCATGCCTGCGCCTGCTGAGTACTTGAGGCGGCGCAGGCCGCTTACCCGGTTTATTATTATATTATTATTGCGATTTTTCTAAGAGATAAACTTTTAAATGTAAAATAATTGTAATGATACTGACATACAATAAATTTTAATTCTACTAATATTATAAATGCGAAAGTTTGTGAGTATGGATGGAAAACTATTGGACGGATTTGGATAAAACTTTACAGTTATATAGGTTATAAATCAGAATAACATATAGGCTACAATTTGTAAAGATTTTATGTAATATAACGATATATGTCAATAAAGTCGGAAAAAATCTGGCCTCTGAGAGTTATCTTGGCGAACGATGCCTAAACCATTCAAGTTACACAAAGATGATGTACCGTAGTACTGTTTATCTTGAATAGTTTTAAATAAAAGTCCTAACAGAATATGTGGACCTTTTATGTGGAAGCCACTGTGACCAAAATTGTGAATCATAAAGTTAATTAAGTTAGATCCTATTTTACAATGCATATTTTAGTATACTTATCGAATACTTATAAAAATCAATACACTTTTCGCTTTCAGTATTTAAGGTAGATAAACTTTGTCTTTTACACTAAGTAATTTGGCCCAATAGTTTAAAAGTTATCACGATATGATTGGCTTAAATTAAGCTATGGAGTGTCTAATATGCGCGGCGCAAAAATTGTATACAATCCTTTTGTTTTGAAGTTAGACATCTAAAATTTTGGATGTAAAAAAAGTAAAGTAAAAATAAATAAGAGTATATATTTTTTTGAATATATATATATTTTTATATTAAGTTTTTTTTAATTAAAAAATATTTAAATCTAAAATGATCTGTCACGAAACTTAATGTGGCAGACCAAATTCCACGCGAGCGAAGCCGCGGGCTAAACCTAGTATTATATAAATTGTCATATATGTGTACGATAGCGCAATAAAAGAATATTATATTTTACCAAAAAAATTATATTATTTTTATATAATTTATAGAATTAGGCGTTACTTTGCGGAGATCCATAATACAAAAGTAATAATAAAATTATTTTGCTATAATCCGCGATACAGTAAATAGAAAATATATATAGTGTTTAATGTATAGTGGACTATCAGTATTTTCATACCCGATACGTGCAGGATTCGTAAAAGCACATGCACAAACCTCCACCACTTCCACCACAATACACAAGCACTACACAGTTTCACTATCACAAACTCAACAATCGTTTCGCCCCGCAACCGAAGCATCATCAGGAGATAGACTCCACGACAAAATCGCAAAAGACTTTTGCGCAAAAGACTTATATAGCAAAATAATTTTATTATTACTTTTATATTATTTTTATACTCTTAATTGAAGCAATCCTTGCAAAATTATCTCCTAACAATTCCAAAATATCAAAGTTGCACAACGTTATTATTCAAGTTATCACTCCCGGAGTGCAACCCGTTGATTTTTTTTATGATAGAAGTATGGACATACTAAATTAGCACATTTCCCCGGGAAAGTAAGCACCCTGGGCGTAATAATATCACGTTTTTAAAAGAGCGGCTTAGTAAGAGGATTTTATCTTGGTAAAACCCTGTAAAAAATACTAAAGGGTTTTGTGTTATAATTAATTTAATGTTTTGAAGAAAATCAGGAGCATCTTAACGATTATATACATTGTTAAGCAATTTTACATAATAAAGTCGAATGGTAAGACCGTGCAACTTTGCTGGCAATTACGTATTTGAGCCCTGGGCAGACACAGTCTTCCAAAAAATGTACCCAATTGATATTTACATTTATTTTGTTGGCTTTTTTCTTGAAGGGGTTTCATTAATATATAGAAGAATAACTCTCATTATCCCACTGCTGGGCATAGGCCTTCTGCCTCCCTTTTCGGAAAGAAGGGTTTGAGATAAGATCCACCACGCTGCTCCAATGCGGGTTAGTAGGTTACACATATCCCTGGAATTATCTAGAGATAACCCGGATTGGTTGTTGGAGCAGCATTAGTAAGTAAGCTCCAATCCATCTCTCCAAAAACGGAGAGAGCCTATGTCCAGAAGTGGGATAGCAAGATGCCGTTATCTTTCTTTTCCATCACCGAAAAGCGTGTGTTAAATTGCAAATATCAATTACACACATGGGTTTTAACAGAACCCTTTATTGGTGACTTCCCTAGGGTTGAGCCCGTGATCCTTACGTAAGAGTCACACGGTCTTACCACAGGTCTGAACTATCAAAGTTTTAGAACTGCTCACTGTCATAACATAGTTACGGCAAAACTTGTCAATTAATTATTGAAGTGCGCAAAAGCTATCTCACGGCCAGGATCAATTTACAGTGTAAAGTTTATACTATGGAAAACTGTAAAGTGAAATCATGGTAAATAAATTGAAGTTATATATACTATTGGTACCAACGACTTTGTTCGCCACTAACTTAAGCGTTAATACCCTCAACGGCAACATTTGTTTTCTTCCCTGGTCCTATAATAAGAATGTGATTTTTTATCATATAAGCTTTCATCATCATCATCTTACGTCTAGTGTTGGGCCAAAGGTCTCTATCATGGGATATCCACAAAACACGATCTTGTCCCGCTTAAACCTAGCGGCTCCTCGCGACCTTTTTAAGGTCGTCTGTCCACCTCGTTGAAGGTCTTTTTTTATTTTTTTTATTTTTTATTTATTTATTATTATTTTTATTTTTGTTTATACATGAGGAAACCCTTCATGGCTACTGCAGTCCGCGGGGGGCGGTATTACAGTTATGCCGGACTCTTACCGGCTAAAGCCTCATGGTATTCAACCTTACTGCCTGTAGACGAAGGCACAGTAATACTGGACGACCGATGCTGAGCTTTCCAGGGGGTGCGGAGTCACCATTCTAACACCTTGAGATCCAAACGCTCATTGGTTCTCCGCACTATATGCCACGCCAATTGCCACTTCAATTTCGCGACACTCTGTGCTGTTTCAATAACATTTATTGTACTTCAGATCTCCTCAATTTCAATTTGATCGAGTAAAGATACTCCGAGCATAGCTCACTATATCGCCAGCTGAGCGACTCTTGCTTTCTTATTAGACCCACATTAGAATAGCATAACATTATTGTGCCGAGTTCAATGAATATTTGGTTTGCAAAGTAGCGGTCAAGTAGAGACCAGTCAGACCTTTCATTTATATTATAAGTATTGATAGATCAGCTTGTTTTGAAACTTATTGGGGTCCGAAGCAATACAGCAATAATCCGACAGCAATAATCGCACATATGCGATTATTGCTGGTCGGCCATCTCCGTGTTGGTCGACATGGGGTCTAGTAACAGTATTATTATTATATTCCTAACTGTGCCAACAACGGCTTCAGCCGCGTGGAATTCAGCAATTTACGAAACTATTCCCGAATTTTCGTAATTTTCTCATAACAGTAGTTATTGTGAGTTAACCGTAAGAGATAGAGACATACTATAGCGGACTTTTTTGTAGTATTTTTATAGATCTACAACTCTTCACTATATAAATTTAGCGTATTTCTGCTGGTTTAAGCAGCGCGCGCGACAAAAACTCCCAGCAAGCAAGTTTTTAAACAACTGCGCGATCTCTTCAACACAATTTACACAATACCGATATGTACTATTTACCTGAACCATTCGGATGTATTGCATTATGTTTTGGTAAAAACCGTACAAAAATTCGTTCAGTAAATTTTGAGAAAATCGATTACATACAGACAGACAGCTTTTTGGGACTTTGTTTTATAGTAAGTATAGATTATCTTATCAAAGCTCCTGTTCTCTTAACAAACGCGGAATATAGCAAAATAAGTCTATCATAACTTCTGAAATCTGCATATTCCTAGAGAACTAAACGCACAAAACTACATTCATTGCACGTGTAAAGATAACGCGAATATTTATAAAAAAACTTCGCGTTCCAACATTTCTCATGGTATAAAAAACCATAAACACTTGCATTGTTATCATAACACTCATATATAAAGTCGACGATTACTATAAATCACCTGGCGAGGCTTGTGAACAATTGCTAAGGGAATGTGTGTCGACTAGTAATTTTACATTGCTTCGTTCAATTAAAAATAAAATTATTTTGCTATAATCCTCGATAAAGTAAATAGGAAATATATATAAAGCTAAAATGTTAAGTGGACTATTCGTTTTCGTAACTAAAACATGCAGCATTCGTTAAAACACATGCACAAACCTCCACCACCGCCACCACAATACACGTTCACTATCGCAAACTCAACAATCGTTTCGCCCGCAACCGAAGCATCATCAGGAGATAGATTTCACGAGAAAATCGCTAACCGCAATCACAAAGACCTTTTTATCCACCCAGCTGGATACCATAAGGCGGGTCAACTTACCTTAATCGCCTTTTACAACACCTCGGTAAGAAATGAGGGTAGGCTATTCTACGTAGCTGGATACCACACAACGGGTCAACTTACCTTAATCGCCTTCTACAACACCTCGGTAAGAAATGAGGGTGGGCTATTCTACTCAACCGGATACTACACAGCAGGTCAATTTACCTTAGTAGCTTTTTACAACACCTCGGTAAGAAATGAGTGTGGTCTCTTGGATCTCTGGACTCAACTGGATTCCACACGGCAAATTAATTTATATTTCGTGCAAAAAGTATACATAATTTGATTTATATAAAAGACAAAGTAGGAAACATCATAAGCTTTGCGCCTTGCAAAAATGCTAAGTCGTTTGTGAGTTTGGGTATAAGATTCTATAATAAAATTCCGCAATCAATTTTAGCTTTGAAATTGCAGCCGTCTAAAAACACTTAAAAAGGCTAATACAGAAAGCCTACATTGAGGATTATATGGATGATACGAATACGTAAATATAGCTACTTAGCACTGTGCTATGAAAGCTATTTGCATTGTTCATTCGATGGCCTTGCCATTACAGCAGATTAAAAATACTTTTAAAAAGAGGCTGATACAGAAAGCCTGTTGAGGATTAATTAGATGATAAGGGTGTGACAGCAGCACTTCTACCCTGTACAAGACAGTAATGACTAAATGTAACTAATTATAAACTATATTTTGAAAAGAGCAACGGCTGCGTTTCTTGCTAGCTCCTCTCGGTAGAAACAGCTTTTCGAATCAGCAGCAGTAAAGAATCAAAGGCACTTGTTTACATATTTACTTTAATAAATAATATTTTTGTAAATTGAATTTGAATCACACAACAGTGCATTCAGAAATATTTATTAGAATACGAACAAACAGAATTAATTTTATATACATAATAGTAAATTATATTGTACGCTGAAGGTGTCATTCTTTGAATACACAATGCCTTGACTCATAATCTTTGAGATTTGGCCCCTTAGATATTCCTGATACAACTGCATTTATGACACTTTGGACTATTGTTTCGAGTTTCTTCTAGCTAATATAATGCATGACTGCAGTCAAGTCCGATTATCGTCAAATTTAAATTCAAAATATTCAAGAAAACTTGTAAACAAGTGCTTTTGAATTGTCAACTTTACTGCTGGGTCGGAAAGCTGTTTCTACCGAGAAGAGCCAGCAAGAAATTCGGCGATTGGTTTTTTAAAACATAAATCTTATAACTAGTTACATTTAGTCATTACTGTCTTGTACAGGGTAGAAGTGCAGCTATATCCACACATCCTTATCATCTAAGTAATCCTCAACAGGCTTTCTGTATCAGCCTCTTTTTAAAGGTGTTTTTAATCTGCTGTAATGGCAAGGCCATCGAATGAACAATTTAAAAAGCTGTCATAGCACAGCGGTGAGACTTTGCGACCCTCTAGAAACGATCATGGATTCAAACCCCCGACTTACACCAATGAGTATTTTACCGTGATTTCTGTGTAATATCCATACGTTATCATGATATTAAATGAAGAAATGAATTCTAATGAACTGAATAGCTAATGAATGAACAGTTATCAGTTAAGTTGCAATATATTCAGTGATTAAGTGTGAGTTAGATTTTCCGGTATTAAGTTTGTGTGTATACTAACAAAATATGACTTGTAATAAGGGTCGAAATAAATGTATTTTATTTATTTATTTATTTATTTAATCAGATCCATATTTTTCACGATTTTTGTTAAGTAGAAGAAGATCCAAATTTTTGTTCATTTACTTGAACTTGAATCTGTGATAGCCCAGCGGTGAGACCGACGGCGATTCACCGGAGACGATCATGAGTTCAAACCCAAGGCAGGCACCAATGAGTTTTAACTATTAAAACTTATTGGTGCCTGTTGTTTGCCTGTATTGGTGTTAACGGCACTGTTCAATAATAATAAAAATTATAAACTATAAGGTAATAGTAGTAAAATATAACACAATAATAACTTAAACAAATATTTTATCTCCTAACAATCCAATCCTCAATAAATATTTACTTTTTACTTTAATTTACTGTACTTTCTTATAAAACTAAGGTGTGAATCAAATCGAATAGACAGCAAAATCAAAAGTGAAAAATACGAGTCGAAAAATTGTAACAACAAAATCTCTCAAAAACTCAATTATTTTTAGAAATCCTAATTGGTTTAATACTAAATAATAGTTCGCCAAATATAATAAGGACAGTAAATACCTTACCTCTTGTTGCCTCTTCAAAAAGCACGTGTATTGCGTAATACGTTGTTGTCTAACAAATAATGCGTTAAGCTTTCAAAATGGTGCTCGACTTCTGTATAAGCGTCTTAGTTTGCTTTAAGCCTTTAACTGATGTGTTTCTCCAAATTTCCATTTTATAAAACAAGGATCCTTACGAGGTATTATTATAGAAACGCACTACCCACACACAAAAGCCCACTTATGAATTCTGTAGTGTTCTTAAACGTAATGCAAGACTAATGAGCTTATTTTGTATTTCACATCGTATATTATACACGATCTTTGTTTTAAAGATGTTTATTTCTTAGCACAAATAAATAGGTAAAAGTAACGGCCTGTAACTATCCCACTGCTGGGCATAGGCCTCGCTTGGAGCTAAGACCTACTGTATGCGATTGCGTTAAAATAAATAAATATATGGGACATTTACACACACGGTCGTAACGGACGGACGGACAACTGGTAGATATACTACATATATAAGTTTAAATACATAGTTAAATACAAATACACGCCCAGGCTCGAAGAACCAACAATTTGTTTATAGAAAATGTTGGCCCTCGGCGGGAATTGAACCTGCGACCCGCGGAGCTGAAGGCAGGGGGAACACACAGCGCCAACGGGCCAGTCAAGCCTTTATAGAAGGCACCGTTTGGATAATAAAAAGACTTGTGAACACTGTTGAACTATATTGGTTGCAATTTAAAAAGGAGAACATTGATAGCGTTACAAATTTTGAATAAGTTTTACAATTAGGTTTTTAAAAAGTGTACAACGATTGTATTTGACGTTTGTAACGTTTCGTAAATGCCCTAAGATTGGTGCATGTCATCCATATGGCCACAGATGATTAAAGGCCGCAACATCTACCACGCTCCTCCAATGCGGATTGGTAGATAACACATATCCCTAGAATTCTCTAGAAATATGCAGGTTTCCTCACGATGTTTTCCTTCACCGAAAAGCGTGTGATAAATTGCAATAATCAATTAGACCGGCCAAGTCTTGCCCGGATTTTGAACTCATGATTGTCTCTTTAGTCTCACACGGTCTAACCGCTGGGCTATCACAGGACAATAAATAGGTAATTATTGTAAATTAAAAATGAAAGAAATGACTATCATATATCAGTTTGTTTTTAAGTTCAGTTCAAAAGCACTTGTTTACAATTTTATTTTATTTTTATTTTTTTTTAATTTTAATATTACTTGAATAAAGAATAATTTATAGAATTAGGCGTTACTTTGCGGAGATCCATAATACAAAAGTAATAATAAAAATTATTTTGCTATAATCCGCGATACAGTAAATAGAAAATATATATATTGCTAAATGTATAGTGGACTATCCGTTTTTTTACCCGATACATGCAGGATTTGTAAAAACTCATGCAAACCTCCAAAAAATAAAATCGCAAAGCCTTTGTGATATTGTCTTGGAGTCTATCTCCTGGTGATGCTTCGGGGCGAAACGATTGTTGAGTTTGTGATAGTGAACGTGTGTAATGCTTGTGTATTGTGGTGGCAGTGGAGAGTATGATGATGATGATCATACTCTTTTCCTTAACCCACTCTAAGTGGGGTCGGCACAGCATGCAAAAACTTGTCACATGATTCGGCTACGTATTTTACGACCGGCCTGACATCAACTTACCTTAGCCGTATTTTACGACAGCTCGGTAAGAAAGAGGGTAGTCTATTCTACTTAACCGGATACCACACGGTGGGTGAACTCACCTTGGTCGCCTTTTACGACGCCTCGACTACCAAATAACTTAAATCGGAAATTAAACCTAAAATCACTGTTTTAGACACTCAGTCGCGAGATAACATGAAAATTCATTATTGTCAGTATGATTCCAAACCAATATCGGACTAGATTAATTCCAGCGGTCCAGCATTACGGCTAAATATCAATTTGCGCGTTAATTAACACTAGGTTGGGGTGTCCATAATCCCATTCGGACGACGACACAGGATTGTTTATACCTATAGTATTTCCAAATCAAATCAAAATAACCTTTATTCAAGTAAGCTCTTTCGAGCACTTTTGAATCGTCAAAGTTCAATATGGTTAATGAAGCTACAACTGGTTCGGAATGTTGTACCGAGAAGAACTAACAAGAAACTTGGCGGTCAATCTTTTAAAAACTTTAGATTATTAAACCGCTGTCTTGTATGAAGATGAATGGATTTTCAAATCCAGGAATTTGTATCATCCAAATAATCTTCAATTTTGTAATATGCTTTACGTATGAGAATATCTCTTACATTTGATTAAATTCTTTCTGTAGACTATTCTAGTATGGATTGCGAATGAATTTTATTGTAAATGCGAATACCGAAACCATTTCAACCATTTATTTGGCTTTTGACGCACGCTTATGAAGTTCTGTAATCACATTAAAAACCTCAGTAATCAAATGCAAGGGCATTTAGTTATTCAAAAATAGTGATGAGACGTGCTAATTATTCTCGTGAAAGGGGAAAAAACTCTTCTTCTAAGCATGTGATAAAAGTGAAATAAAGTTACCAAGTGTTACTACCCCACGGCTGGGCATACCCTCTCAATTTTTTGGAGATAAGGGTCGGAGCTAAGACCTATCACGCTGCTCCGATGCGGATTGGTAGGCTACACATATCCCAACAATTTTCATTGTTGGGATATGTGCATTTTTCCTCATGATGTTTCTCGTTACCGAAAAGCTTGTGATAAATTGCAATTATTAATCAGACACACAGATTTTAACAGAAAAACTCGTTAGTGCTTGTCCGGGTATTGAACGCGTGCCCCTCGAAAGAGTTACACGGTCTCACCGCTATCACATTCTAAGTTCTGATTTATTTTAGGGTACCTACAGGTTATATTCGAAAACAAAAACAAGTACAAACAATTATATAGAGCGCACACAGATCTTGATTGTCAGACAGTCATACCATACATTATTATGTAAGAGCTTTATCTAGACTAGATTGACCCGTTAGCGCTGTGGGTAGTGACCCTGCCTTTAGCTCCGCGGGTCGCGGTCGGGTTCGATTCCCGCCGAGGGCCAACATTTTCTATAAACAATTTGTTGGTTCTTCGAGCCTGGGTGTGTATTTGTATTTAAGTATGTATTTAAACTTATATATGTAGTATATCTACCAGTTGTCCTTCACCCATAACACAAGTATTAAGTTACTTACTTTGGGGACGGACGACCGTGTGTGTAAATGTCCCATATATTTATTATTTAACGAAAACTCATTCACGCTCGAGTTATATATTATATATATATATATATATATATATACATATATATATATACACACACACAGAGCTGTGATAGCCCAGCGGTGAGACCGTGCGACTCTTTCGAGGGGAACACGAGTTCAAACCCGGGCAGGCACCAATGAGTTTTTCTATTAAAACTCATGTGTCTAATTGATAATTGCAATTTATCACACGCTTTTCGGTGAAGGAAAACATCGTGAGGAAACCTGCATATCTCTAGAAAATTCTAGGGATATGTGTAACCTACCAATCCGCATTGGAGCAGCGTGGTAGGTCTTAGCTCTAATCCCTCTCTCCATAAACGGAGAGAGGAGGCCTTAGCCCAGCAGTGGGCATAGTAACAGGCTGTTACTTTACTTTTATACACACACTAATTCAACTATTTAAAAAAGATAAAGTATACTTACATATAAATAAATAAATAAATAAGGATGGGCGGAGGATCGTACTCCGGCAGGGGAGTCCAGACGGCCGGGGATCAGGGCGTTAGTTTGAGGAAACGGCGAACTATTCTGGCCGAGTCCAGCAGTACTGCCTTTTGCATTTTTGCTGCGAGCGAACTGCCACGGAAACCCAGCTGATTTGAGTGGACGCCACGCCCCACATTGCGGCAACCTCCTGTGCTAGATCCAAATACTTACGTTTTTTCTTAGTTATTATTTATTATTATTATTATCTGAAATTTCCAAAATACCGTGTATATAATAGGGACGTATTTTTGTTCGCAGTGGGCATTGTCGCCTATTCGATGCCCAAAGGCGATAAGAGGAGCAACGATCTGGAGCTTAGCGATAATATATACGACGGGCAATGGGGTGAGGATATGAGGTATGGCCTTGGACAGCTGGTGGACGGGAATTTCGGTGGGGACGACATAAGAGAAGCGTCGAAGACCTCAGCCTGGGTCGGCTGGAAGAATGAATCTAGGCCCGACCCGCCTGTTCTGACGTTCGAGTTCGACAAAGTCAGGGTATTCAGCGCCGTGCATATATTCTGCAACAACAGGTTCATGAGGGACGTTCAGGTTGGCATTTTTTTTTATCCATGAACTAATCTTGAATGTTTATACCATTAATCAGCACAGAGGTTATGGTAGAACTAATTGTTTTGCTGTAATCTTCGCTTATTAAGATTCGCTATAGTATACGGCTGCGTAGAATAGACCACCGATATTTCTTACCGAGATCTCGTAAGAGGCGACTAAGGTAAATGCTTTATAGAAGCAGGCGTTATTTTGCGGAATTCCATATTACAGGCACTATAACAGAACTACCTCGCTATAATCCGCACGGGTTAACCCAATGTGTGCAAAGCTAATGTGTATGAAGCAGACAAAATTTAGGCACCTTACACCAGCAGTACGCACAACCACCACCAAAATTCTGACGATCGTTTCGCTCCGAAATCGACGCATCATCAGGAGGATAGGCTCCACGACAAAATCGCATTGCAATTGACTGGCCCGTTGGCGCAGTTGGCAGTGACCCTGTCTTCGGCTCCGTGGGTCGTGGGTTCGATTCCCGACGAGAACCAACATTTTCTATTTAGAATTTGTTGGTTCTTCGAGTCTGGGTGTATATATGTATTTAAGTATGTATTTAAAACTATATATGTATATATTTACCAGTTGTCCGTCACCCATAACACAAGTATTAAGTTACTTACTTTGGGGATGGACGACCGTGTGTGTAAATGTCCCATATATTATTATTATTATATTATATATTATTTTCAATTAGATTATTAAACTTCACAAAATTATTACTTTGGTTCAGATATTCTAAAGTTGCAACAAGATAATAATTTAAAACCGCTTAAGTTTCTTAACTTGGTTATAGACCAGGATGGATTACTTCAGGTTTGTTGTGGAATCCGGCTCGAAGGACAAAAATATGTACAGTGGGAGAAGAGGTTGCTGGTCTTACTTACTGACCTAATCAAAATTTTTGTCATAATATGTCAACAATTTACTCAATGTTTAACTTCGTCGACTGTCCATACTTGCACTTATGTATAATAAGAGATGAAAGCACTGGTATAGAGAATGCAGAATAGATAGATGAAGTAGGCGCTAGGTTTGTAGATGAAAAAGATAAAAAAATACTTATTTGCGATTTTGTCGTGGAGTCTATCTCCTGATGATGCTTCGCTTGCGGGGCGAAACGATTGTTGAGTTTTTGATAGTGAATGTGTGTAGTGCTTGTGTATTGTGGTGGACGTGGTGGAGGTGTGTGCATGTGTTTTTACGAATCCTGCACGTATCGGGTATGAAAATACGGATAGTCCACTATACATTTAATACTATTTATTATTACTTTTGACTTATTTTCGCTTGACGTATTTTATGAACGGTCCCTTATCATTAATTATTTGTTGTAATAAGAACTTAGATGTAAAATTAATAGTACACAGAATATTCAACAGTGGAAATGGTCCTATGCCTCAGGTGTTCTCCGAAGCGATCGTAACGTTCTCGATAGGCGGTCGCCACTACCAGGATGACCCGATACATTATTCCCCCGTCGCGGACAAAGTCTTCGAGAGCTCCCGCAACATCACCATCAAGTTGCATCACCGCATCGGACGCTGGGTGCGCATTGAGTTGTTTTTCGCCGCACGATGGATTCTCATCAGCGAGGTGGTCTTCGAATCTGGTGAGCTCCAAATTATTATTATATTTTTACGTAAGTTATAATTAAAATTCCTCAACATTATCTAGACTTGCCTTTACAGAAGTTTAGAAATTATCTTAAAACCATGCGGCTAGATAAAGCTTACTATACAATTGAAGATTATTTGAGTGATAGTAGTATATCTTGACTGCAGTCAGCTACGCACCAAGATGCAATGTTTAATTTGTAACCATCAATGAAATTGTAAAAAAAAATATTTAAAAAAAAACGGCCGCCGAGTTTCTTGCTTCCGAATCAGTGGTAGCTTCTTGAAAACATTTGACGATTCAAAAGTACTGTAAACTACAGTCTACTTGAATAAAGAATATTTTGAGTTTGAGTTTGAGTAATGTATAGAGACCGGCTATACTCACGTCTTATTTTATCGAATGAGCCCGACTAGACTTCATAGAGGACGCGCGACCACCCCCTCAGCCGCTCACGAATCACGTCCAGCAAGCTGCTACACGCAGTTCCCGCCGCGATAACGCCGCGTAAAGAACTCACGAATAAGACTTGAAACTAGTCGGGCTCGTCCGATAAAATAAGACATCAGTAGCCAGTTTCTATACATTAATTATGAATACCACTCATGAAAGTTTTTCTGTTAAAATGTGTGTGTCTAATAAGGTAATAATTGCAATTTATCACACGCTTTTCGTTGAAGGATAACATCTTGAGAAAGCCTATATATCTCTAGAGAATTCTGACCTATCAAAGCGCATTAAAGTAGTGCCGTGCCGTTCGCCGACGCGTACGCACATGTTTTGAAGGTTGTTTCACGCTCGAAAAAGCCGTTAAAAATGGAAAAAGTGTTCCGATTCAGAAATTTTTGTGTTACTCTCTTCGTTATTCCATTGTCTATACTTCTGCGTTGTTATTTGGTTAAAAAAGTCACATTACGTCGAAAAATAGGCGTAAAACCAATATTTCAACCTGTTAAAAAAGTAAGTAGGCTATTGCCTAGCTGTGGGATCGTAACAGGTCGTGTGTAAGTTGCCCGAAAACGTCTCACTCTGGAATCGGTGGGGATTTTAAATATAATCAAAGTGTTTTATGAGAGACAAAAAATGGTGAAACTCGAAAAATCGAGAAAAATTGAAAAAATAAAAAATTTAGAATCAGCTTAGCGATTCAACGCGTAAACTCTGCCAGTATTCTTGGGACCATCCTAAGTGGGCATCGTTTGTATAATAGTACCGTGTAAGTAATTTAATATAGATATAAATTGTACATTTTTGTTATAAATAAATTTTAAAAAAATCATATGAGATAAACATTGAAATTTTCGTATTCTTTTACGAAAAGTAAATTTAAAGACAAAAATTCCGAAAAGAGCCGATCCGATATGGTAAATTTTTGGATAGTGTAACATTTAAAAGAATAAATTGAATGAATTTTTTGGGTTGGGTAAAAATTTTTGAAATTGAGTCTGTGAAATATCTTTCCGAGATCGAAAAGGATGAAACCATTCAACCTTCCTTCCTTTTTGAAATTTAAAGAGGTCGTTCTTTATTTTAGTTTAACACAAACATTAAACACAATAAATTTTTTTCGACCGGATATCATACACTATATGAATATCAAAAATATATATATCGTAATGGAAAATAAACGGCCCGAAAAGCATAAAAGTAACAGCCTGTTAATATCCCACTGCTGGGAATAGGCCTCCTCTCTCCGTTTCTGGAGAGAAGGGTTAGAGCTAAGACCTACCACGCTGCTCCAATGCGGATTGGCAGGTTACACATATCTCCAGAATTCTCTAGTGATATGCAGGTTTCCTCACGATGTTTTCCTTCACCGAAAAGCGTGTGATAAATTGCAATTATGAATTAGACACATGAGTTTTAATAGAAAAACTCATTGGTGCCTGCCCGGGTTTGAACCTATGTTCGTCTCTAGAGAGTCGCACGGTCTCACCACTGGGCTATCACAGCTTCGCAAAGCATACGCGAGTCGTAAAAAATAAATTTTATTTTCTTGCACGAAGTCTCTTGGCCTTGGTCGGGTTGGCTCGGGTGTTATCACCGTCCGCGCGGCGATGTGCAGTGTATATATAAAACTAGCAATGCTCCGCGGTTTCACTCGCGTCCATACCGATCTGGTAGTGGAAAGTCTACGAAATCGGACTATAGATTTACTTTGTAGATTATTTAATCATAAAAAATGGGTATCATTAGTATTCTTGGAATAGAAGCTAGCTCACCAAATGCAGGCCCTGCTATAACGGTCGCTACAATGAATTTGTTATGGCATTATATTCTTTCGATTTACATTCTTAGATTCGTAATATCTTTTGATGGGGATTGAAAAGTATTTTACAGGAATTGAAACAGTTTTTAATAAATTATCATTTAGGGATAAGGATAAATACAGAGATATGAATAAAATGGTTTGACTATTGTCGGCAATTTTATCAAGTTTTACACTATAAAAAAGTAGTTATATTAGTTATATTATAATAGACTTATGGTATCCCGGACTTTTATGTGGATATTGATATGTTCTATAATATTGTGCAACAATTTTTTGTTCTATCATCAATAGTTTTCCCAGCGCACGCGATGAAAGATTTTTACGAACAAATTTTCACACCTTATTACAATTTTATTAGAGATCCCTATTTTTTTGAAGTGAAGAAGCAGATTTCCAATGGTAAATGAATTTTTGAAACCTGTCGAGTAGTTTTTGCGTGAAAACGTTACAAACATACACACATACAAACAAACTACAAATCTTTTCTCTTTATAATATTAGTATAGATTAGCCGTCGCTTGGCTGCGTGTATGTGAAGTATATTATTACATTATTATGCGTTATATTTATGATTTACAAATAATAAAAGAAACTTATACTATTGAGATTAACATAATATATTTTATTTCATTAATTAGTCTATAAGATAAATAAGTCCCACTACAAGCCAAATGTGGCTTTAATTTACAGTAAATAACGCTAAACATTGTGCTATGTTTTTCAGATGTCGCTCTAGGCAACCATACACCCGAAAGTCATAAGCCAAGCAGCACGAAGACCAAGTTGAGAATACAAACGACCAAGGAAATGCCGATATCCACCGTTAGCAAGGATGATCCCCTGTACATGGCGATAATTGTTGGGATCCTCACTGCGCTGGTCATCCTCCTCGCCGTCGGCGTGTCCGTCATCATACACAGGCACCGGCACCGGAAGTACCTCACGTCACCGGTAACAGTGACCACTGTAGCGCAAAGGCCAATGGCGGAACACTACAACCAGCCCACCGCTGCGATGCTGCCCGAAAATAAATCGATCGTCGAGTTAAACGTGGACCTAAGATCGGAAGACTATCAGGAACCGTACCAGGTTGTGAGATGTGCTCCGTACGTCAGCCACAACTCCGTGCTGCTTGAGATGAGGGACTTCGCTAAGGACAATGCTGCTATGTCAGGTAACTCAGCAATACCTTTAATCCCCTAAAAAAAGGAATACATCTCCTTATTTTTACAGTCACTCAGGGGGGTGAAACTCTCTGAGAAGCATTTTTCAGATTGCCGCGAGCTCCATCTCTCGGCAGGCAGAAAAACAAAATGTCTTTTATCCGAGTGTTCAATAAAAAAAAAGTAAAGTATCAGCCTGTTACTATGCCCACTGCTGGGCCAAGGCCTCCTCTCTCCCTTTTTGGAGAGAAGGATTGGAGCTAAGACCTACCACGCTGCTCCATATCTAAAAGTATTATATATTTGAATAAGAATTATTATATCTTAACGGTTTCTTATAAAATTTAGGTTTTTTTGTAATTACACCTGATTTTTTAACATTTATACTCATGTGACCAAACGAGAATTAAATATGAACTGTGTCCAGAGGGAGGCTTAAAAAGAGATGGTTGGATTGTGTGAAGTATGCGTATACAAGGAGTAACAAATAAAACAAATGTTGTGCTGACCACACTTAACGTGGGGTACGGGTAGGAGAAAGTTGGACACCCTTTTTAAAAAAGTAACATTTTAGTTTTTTTTTGTAATTTAACCAATAATTTTCATTTTTCCGTATTTGCTCAGTAGCGGCCGGGTACAATCCCACTGCTGGGAATAGGCCTCCTCTCTCCGTTTCTGGAGAGAAGGGTTGTAGCTAAAACCTACCACGCTGCTCCAATGCGGATTGGTAGGTTACACATATCTCCAGAATTCTCTAGAGATATACAGGTTGATGTTTTCCTTCACCGAAAAGCGTGTGATTGATTGCAATTATCAATTAGATGCATGAGTTTTAATAGAAAAACCCATTGGTGCCTGCCCGGGGTTGAACTCGTGTTCCCCTCGAAAGAGTCGCACGGTCTCACCGGCTATCACAGCTGTATTTGCTAAACTTCACGTTATTTTGTAAATATTACCAATTTTTTACGGATTTTTTTTAAACTTCACGACTTATTTTGCATATAACCCTTTTTAATTTCTCGTTTTATTAAAAAAATAACGAATATTTTCGAAATATATAAATAAAAAAAAAACAATGGCCGCCGAGTTTCTTGCTTCTTCTTCTTCTCGGTAGGAGCAAACTTCCGAATCAGTGGTAGCTTCTTGAAAACATTGACGATTCAAAAGTACTGTAAACAGTCTACTTGAATAAAGAATACTTTGAGTTTGAGTTTGAGTAATGTATAGAGACCGGCTATACTCACGTCTTATTTTATCGAATGAGCCCGACTAGACTTCATAGAGGACGCGCGACCACCCCCTCAGCCGCTCACGAATCACGTCCAGCAAGCTGCTACACGCAGTTCCCGCCGCGTAAAGAACTCACGAATAAGACTTGAAACTAGTCGGGCTCGTCCGATAAAATAAGACATCAGTGTAGCCGGTCTCTATACATTAATTATGAGTACCACTCATGAAAGACTGTGATAACCCAGCGGTGTTACCGTGCGACTTTTGGAGGGCGTCACGGGTTCAAAAGTTTTTCTGTTAAAATGAGTGTGTCTTGTCAATTTCAGACAGCTCCAACTACGACTACGCCGTTCCCGAAATGTGCTCCGCGCCTCTCCTCAACAAGCACGTCCTGCCTGACAATCTCTCTGACCGCGCCACCGAGCTGATCTACGACTGCAGGAACTCTATCGTTGAGTACGACGCCCGTCGGTCTGCCGAGGAGTCAATATACTCCAGACACAGCACCACGGTAAGCAATCCCAAGTTCCAAGAAATAGGCATACTGACTGTAGCATCACAATATATATATATAGTAATATTCTATTTGTGCGGAAAAATATAAGTACGTATAAAACAAAATTTGATGTATATCATAGACGTACGAGAGGTCACAAACAGCTTACGATACCTGCGTCGCGACTCAGCAGAGTTAGCAACTCTTTTGTTGGTCTCGCTATTCGCTTCTATAATAAAATTCCTCAATCCATTCTAGACCAGTCTACAGAAAGATTTCAATCAAGTGTAAAAAATATGCTTATACGTAAAGCATATTACAAAATTGAAGATTATTTGGTTGATAAGAAAGCCTGGATTTGAGGATCCTTTCAGCTTCATACAGGACAGCGGTTTAATAATGTATAATTGAAAATATTTAAAAGATCGACCGCCGAGTTTCTTGCTGGTTCTTCTCGGTAAGAGCAACATTCCGAACCAGTTGTAGCTTCATTAATCATATTAATGCTTGACGATTCAAAAGTGCCTGAAATGGTTTATTTGAATAAAGATTATTTTGATTTGATTTGATCTGAATCGTTTCATGTTATAAGTCGCACGAACAGCTCAATTTTGTAAAACAAATATTGTTTGGATATCACCTGCTTTACCCCACAGCAAGATACCGTACGCCATAATGCTATGACAATAAGAAAAATATAATCTTGCTGTTTCAATATCAGCTAATTGCCTAATCTTCCTAACTGCATAAGCAGCGGAGCTAAGTTTCACACTGATTCGTTATATGGGGTCCCCGTTGCAGCTTTACATCCAAGGTCACTCCCAGAAAGACAGCTAATTCTTCTGTTTTTACTGTAATTAATAATTTTTCAGTATTAGGCAATGTGCTGTGATAGCCCAGCGGTGTGACCGTGCAACTCTTTCGAGGGGAACACGAGTTCAAACCCGGGCAGGCACCAATGAGTTTTTCTATTAAAACTCATGTGTCTAATTGATAATTGCAATTCATCACACGCTTTTCGGTGAACGAAAACATCAACCTGTATATCTCTAGAGAATTCTGGAGATATGTGTAACCTACCAATCCGCATTGGAGCAGCGTGGTAGGTCTTAGCTCCAACCCCTCTCTCCAGGAACGGAGAGAGGAGTCCTATTCCTAGCAGTGGGATTGTATCAGGCCGCTGCTTTACTTTTTACTTTTTAGGCAATGCGAATTCTAAACACTTAGCCTTATTTGTATTCAATAGCAAATTATTTATTGCAAACCAATGCGATACCTGTGATATAGCTCTGTTCACATCGTCAATTTTCGTCTATTAATATATCTGTATGGCTCCCCTTCATAGTTGCGCAAGGTCATCTCGCTTCCCCTAGGGGTGGCGGAGTACGGGCCTTGAGGTGAACCTCCTTGCCCGGGCTGGTCCTTGCAGTCTGTGGACCTGGACTTTGTTCGGGCCTGTGAGCCTAGGTTACCTACCTGAGGGATGTCTAGTTTGGTGGAGGGGGGTCTGGGAGTGATACATGTTGTGACGACCTCACTTAGAGTGGGATAAGAGTAGGAGGATGATGATACCATTATAAACTTCAAGAATGATCAAGTACGGTCAGTTTTGCTTAAATAGGATTATTAATGTTGCTGTCCTTTCAGTCTTTCAGCCAGCAGGACATGCTTATGGAAATGAAGAGGCGTCTGGACAGTATAGATGTGGTTGAGTTCCCGCGTCATCGGCTGCGCATGATCTCGAAACTGGCTGAGGGCATTTTTGGCAGTGTAAGTCAGCTTATAGTATACTCTAGCACAGTGGTCGACAAAGTACGACTACAGAGTCGCATGTGGCTCTTAAAGTGTGGCTCTGGCAAAAATATCTACGGAAAGCGCAGTAATATTATCAATTAAAAAAAATTACATCTTATTTTGACAAATTGAAATTCTTCTATAAATCAAGAACATGTGTAATTTTTTATTTAAGTTAAAATGTAATTAAAATTTTATATTGTTCTGAAAAATATGTAACGAACAAAACGTTTACTAAACAAGCAGATTTGGCTCCCAATTTTTTTTTAATTGTTTTAATGTTCATATTTGGCTCTTTGGCTAATAAGTTGCCGACCACTGCTCTAGCACTAGCGGGGCAGGAGGGTCAGAAGCGTCTAAAAAAACTGATATAAGCAGTACAGTGGATAAGGTATGCAACAGTGTTAGAAATATTGCGAATACAGCTGCATTTATTGCGAGCAATCCCGCAGTTTTCATTTATTGCGAGCAATCCCGCAGTTTTCATTTATTGCGAGCAATCCCGCAGTTTTCAGATAGTGCGATCATTGCCGCAGTCTCCATATAGTGCGAGCAACCCTCTAGTTTTCATTTATTGCGAACGACCCCCTCGTACTATATAACCCTGCATGTACCCTTAAGTTTTAAGCTTGCGGCTCCTGCTTTGCGACTTGCAAGTCGCAAAGCAGGGGCCGCAAGTAAGCAAGCATGTGCATTATTTAATGCCGGGTACTATAAGTCGTTTATGGGTTTGGGTACAAGATTCTATGATAAAATTCTACAATCGACATCAGTTTAAAACATATTAAAAAAAAACTCATACAGAAAGCCTACTATACTATGGTTTATACGATAAGAATAAAAAAGTAAAGTAAAATAACGGTCCGTTACAATCCGACTGCTGAGCATAGAGCCTCCTTTCTCCGTTTCTGGACAGAAGTGTTGGTGCTAAGATCTACAACGCTGCTCCAATTTGGATTGGTAGGTTACACATATCCCCAGAATTCTCCGGAGATATGCAGGTTTCCTCACGATGTTTTCCTTCACCGAAAAGCGTGTGATAAATTGCAATTATCAATAAGACACATGAGTTTTAATAGAAATACTCATTGGTGCCTGCCCAGATTTTTTACTGACCTCGAAAGAGTCACACCGTCTCATCGCTGGAATATCACAGCTCAATAAGAATGCGTGGATATAACTACTCTTCAACCCTGTACAAGACTTTAATTATTATATGTAACTAGTTATAAGAATTATATTTGAAAAGAGCAACCGTCGAGGTTTTTGCTGGCTCTTCTCGGTAGGAACAGCTTTCCGAACCAGCAGTAGATGTTGACGATTCAAAAGCACTTCTTTACAAGTTTACTTGAATGAAGAATATTTTAAATTTGAATTTGTGATTTTTTTAATATATATTTCAAATATCAAATGACATAGGTGTACGTTGCGGAGGCGGACTGTGTCCCGGAGTATGGTGGCAACATAACCCAGGAGAAGAGGTTATTGGCGGTCAAATTCCTGTGCTCAGAAGCGTCCTTGAAGGAGAGGTACATAATGTATGGCAAGACACAATTAACCTACTTGGACCCGTAGACCACACTAACCTATTATTTGCATCGCATAAAACACTGCCGTATTATTAGCTCACAGTACACTTAGACTCACTAAACTTATCTTTATATCGATTAAATCCTTACTAAAATTATAAATGCGAAAGTATATCTTTCTATTACGTTTTCACGGCCAATCCCCTAAACCGATGTCGATGAAATTCGGCACAATTCATGCTCATACACTGGCTAACATATAGGCTATAAAAATCCGGAGATATTTGGAAAGTGACAAAAGCTAATATTTAATCGAGGACTAAGGTAGACTAACACGCAAACGAAGGCGCGGGTAAAATCTAGTCTTGTGTATATTACATATGAGGAGCTAGGTTCCGAATTAAATTCCAGTTTATTGTAAGCGACTTAAACACAAAATTAAATGACAAATTTAAATTTTAAGAAAACCAACACCAGACATAATGGTTCTGTATAAATTCCGTTTTGATATTCGCCTGAGATTATCTTTCCCTGACTTCCAATTCAGACAAACAAAGAACACAATTGACAAACACGTAACACATTATAAAACAAAGTCCCAAAAAGCTGTCTGTATGTATGTAATCGATTTTCTCAAAATCTACTGAATGGATCTTTGTACTGTTTTCACCAAAAGATTGTGCAATACTTCCGGATGGTTTAGGTAAATAGTACATATTGGTATTATGTAAATTGTGTTGAAAAGATCGCGCAGTTAAAAAACTTGCTTTATATATATGAAATATCGTGTCGCGTATTTTATATGGGCTCCGGCGATGTCATTGGTAAATCTAAATTACTGGTAACAAAATACCACCACGCAGTCATGAGACACGGTTGTTCTTCGACACGAACAACGCGGCACTTGCTAACAGGTATATAGTTACATCGGACAAGCTAGCTTCATTTAAATGACACTTTGTACCTTGCACTTGTGACTTTGTATTCGCCGCTTATGGGTTGGTACGCTTTTACAGTATTTTTTAAACGTTCTTTAATCACTTGTATGTCATCATTCTCCTGTCCTTACTACTGTACAGCATCGGTATAGCGTGTATTGGAGTTGTTGTAAACCTTCCTAGATGGCAGCACCGGTTGATTATATCGCGCTAATGTTTGTCGATTGCAATTATCATAAGTATGGGCTTACCACAACAGTAAAGTAAAGTAAAGTAGCGGCCTGTTACAATCCCACTGCTGGGAATAGGCCTCCTCTCTCCGTTACTGGAGAGAAGGTTTCGAGCTAAGACCTACCACGCTGCTCCAATGCGGTTTGGTAGGTTACACATAACTCAAAAATTCTCTAGATATTTGCAGGTTTCCTCACGTTATTTTCCTTCACCGAAAAGCGTGTGATAAATTGCAATTATCAATTAGACATATAAGTTTTAATTAAAAACTCATTGGTGCCCGCCCAGGGTTTGAACCCATGATCGTCCCAGAGACCGGCACGTTGTTACCGCCAGGCTATCACAGCTTTTTTGACCATGCCAACTTAATATTCTTCTCGTCTTTTCTATTATGGGCAGAACTCACTTCCCCTAATATAATCATTTCATATTCTATCAAATTTCGTCACACACACAACCACTTTAATATTCTCATCTCATCTGCATGCACCTTTCTAATTCATAATCTCGCATTTATTACTTATTTATTTTAAAGCTTCAAATATTTTATGGTAGATGATAGTAATTTGTATAATTATTTGTAGAATTATTTTTATAAGCTCCTTAAAGATTTGCTTAATTATAAAGTAATGATAAAATTATTTGCTGTAATACGCTATACATATATCATTATATTACAGCAAAATAATTTTATTATTACTTTTTTATTATCGATCTCCGCATAAAACGCCTAATTCTATAAATTACTTGCTTAATTATAATTTCAAATTTAAACACTACCCACGCAAGTCCTGAAACTCAAAATGCACGTAGTTTTACAAACAAATGCAAAAATAATCGCGCACAGAGTATTTTATTGTATAAATTCAATTCGACTTAGATATTATAATAACGTTTGCAAAGTAAACTTTTGTATCATATTAATAGACAGATTTTGATGGTTATTTATAAAATAGATTCAAAGGTGCTATTGTATTTAGTGTTTAAACCATTCTAATATTATAAATTTTAAAGTCCGTCTGTCTGTAACGCTTTCACGGAAAATTCTCTGGGTTGGTCGAAATTCGGCACAATCTTAAGTTTATACACCGGGGGTAACATATGTGATTAGAAAATGTTATTTTTCTTTAGGGAACAGGAGAAACACATTATTGAGGGTACTTAAACGCTTAAATTGGCGCGAACGAAGTCTCATTTAATTTTATTCTTATAATGTTTGTAAGGCAAAAAAGGTGGTAAATGCAATATTACTGCCAAGCAAGAATAGCAGACGAAGCAATTTTTAATACAAATCCGTATCTAAAATATTAAAGTCGGTCTGTCTAATGGATTCTTTCGGGGAAACGTATTGCATTACACTGCAGTGAAATAAATATTAAACACAATAAAGTAATGGATATTCAAATCAATTAATTACTCTCCTGCCCTTATCCTATCATTCGTCAACTCTCGCTACTCCTTTTATATGCATGTCATACTTCACACATTCCAACCATCTCTATTTAGGTCTCCCTCTAGTCTCATATCCATCCAAATTTATATTAAACACTCATTTGATCACATGATTTTCCTGCCGTGTGGTATCCAGCTGAATAGAATAGACTACACTCATTTCTTACCGAGGTGTCATAACAGGCGACTAAGGTAAGTCGACTCACCGTGTGGTATCCGGTTAAGTAAAATAGACCACCCACTTTCTTACCGAGGGGTCGTAAAATACGATTTAGTTAAGTTGACGTCAGGCAGGCGGCCGGTCGTAAAATACGTAGCCGAATCATGTGACAACATGTTTGTAACATGTTGTGCCGACCCCACTTATAGTGGGATAAGGGCAGGAGGGTGATGATTGATCACTTGATTTTTATCTCACTTATTATTGGTCCATACCCTCTTAATGCATTTCTCGTCTTTTCTATAATTAATTAAATATTATATTCTGTGGTAGCCCAGAGTTGACACCGTGAGACTTCCCATAGACGATCATGGGTTCAAACTCCGGGCAGGCATCAATAAGTTTTTCTGTTAAACTTATATGTATAATTGATATTTGCGATTCATCACAAGGTTTTCGGCGAACGAAAACATCGTGAGGAAAACTGCATATGTCTAGAGAATACTAGGGATATGTGTACCAATCCGTTAACAATCCGCATTCGAGCAGCGATTTTTTTTTTCAATCCTCTCCAAAAATATAAATGTAAATATATGGGATACTTACACGGTCTTCCGTTCCCAAAGTAACTTAATACTAGTGGTATGGGTGACGGACAACTATATATGTAATTTTAAATACATACTAAATACACCCACGCTCGAAGAACCAACAAATTGTTTATAGAAAATGTTGGCCCCCAGCGGGAATCGACCCCGCGATCCGCGGAGCTGAAGGCAGGGTCACTACCTCGTTACTTTACTTTTAATTTGTATATGCAAATAAATATTTGATGTATATTACTTGTATGTATATGTATGGATATTTCTGTTGCAGGGAAGAGTTCCAGAAAGATATACGCGTTCTATCGACCCTGTCATCTCCTTACTTGGCTAGAGTGGTGGGCGCCTGCCGCACTCCGCCGCTCGCCGTGATACTCGAGTACTTGGAATTAGGTAATGAGGACAACTAAAAACAATGATATACACAATTAGACATTCCCTAAATGTGCTGTTAACAGTGAGATCCGTTCTAACTTTTTGGGCATGCCAACTGTTAGATCTATACGAAACAAATTAGCAAATTTAACATTAACAATAGTTTGGTTATATCATCATTTTGGGCATGTCAACAGTTTAGCCATACCAACATTTGGATCATACCAACAGTTTATACGTACCAACATTTTCCCCATGCCAACTATATGACCACCATCACCAACACCAACCAACAAATTTACCATAAGAAGATTTTAGTAATGTCATCAGTTTAGTCATGCCATTAGTTCGCCCATACAAACACTGTAACCGTACCAACAAATTGACCGTAAAAATATCTCAAGAGTACCCACATTTTGGTCATGCCAACAGTTTGGCCCATTCAAACACTGTAACCGTACCAACAGATTGACCATAAAAATGTTTTAAGCTTACCAACGGTTTAGCCCTGCCATTACTTCGCCCATACAAACAGAGTTATCTTGTCAACATTTTGGTCAGGCCTACAGTATTGCCCATACCTATGTGTCTGTTCTCTCCGCTTTCGCGACGCCATTGATGAATTTTGGCAATTTAAATCTTATACACCGGGGCAACATGTAGGATATAAAATTTCGTTCGAGAAAAAATACATTTTTGATACAAGCAATATAACAGAACTAACTACTTTGCTATAATCCGCACGGGTTAAGTGAATGCATGCAAAGCCAATGTGTATGAAGCAGGCAAAATCTACGCACCTTATACATGCAGGTGCCACCACACGCACCCCAAGGCGCAATTCACCAGCAACAACGCACACAAAAACAGCACACACACCCACCACCACAATCTCGACGATCGTTTCGCCCCGAAACCGAAGCATCATCAAGAGGATAGGCTCCACGACAAAAATCGTAATTACGATTACGATTTTTGTCGTGCAGCGTGCGAGCGAACCCGTGCGGATTATAGCAAAGTAGTTAGTTCTGTTATATTGCTTGTAATATGGAATTCCGCAAAGTAACGCCTGCTTCTATAAAACATTTTTTATTACTTAAACGTTAATGTTGACGTAAAAGAACTCGTAGTTATAGCTATAAAATAAACTAGTATAAATATAAAAGGTTTTGTGTCACTATACTTACTTCTAGGAGACCTATACACGTATTTACGGAACTCTCCATCTCCGAGCATGGCATCCCTTCTGCACATCAGCACCCAGGTCGCGGCCGGCATGCAGTACCTCGAGTCGCTCAACTTTGTGCATCGAGATTTGGCCGCTAGGTTAGTGATATACAGACAAATATATCTGTTATTTAAAAGTTTTATATCACATTCTTTGAACTTCGTCGAAAGAGTTATTTTAAGAAAGTTTCTATGTATTTCTGTTTTTGTTTATTGGATAAATTGAAGTAACCCATTTTAGTTTATAATTAATTTAAGTCATATGGGTTATTCTCTGCAATAAGTACACTGCTTTTGAGAAAACGATTACGATTACCTGGGTGACCAAGTATTGCTCGGTATTATTTTTAGAAAATATAACAAAGATGCAATTAGAGAGAAAAAGCAAAATAAGTCAAACGGGCTGGACTGGTAATACATAGATCGAATCCAAGAAGTCTCAATTTTGAGTCCGCCCATTCCCAGCTGAGTTGTAGTGACTTTACAAATGACAGCGTAATTAGCATTTGTTTTCTTATAATATTGTTCACATTATCAAGCACTGGGATAAAACTCCATTTTTATTTCTGCTTGCTATGAGATGGCGATCGCGGCGACCTGAAAATTTCTTCTCATAGAGTTGTAACCCCCTGGCATTTATACTATACTAGTTTTTTGCCCGCAGCTTTGCTCGCGAGGAATTTGGTCTGCCATACTATCTAATTTAATTAAATTTATGATTCACAATTTTGGTCATAGTGGCTTCCACATAAAAGGTAGATCTATGCTGTGGCGGACTTTTATTTAGAACTATTAAAGAAAAACAATACTACGGTACATCATCTTTGTGTAACTCTAACAGTTTAGGCAGCGTACGCCGAGATAGCTCTCAGAGGCCAGATTTTTTCCGACTTTATTGACACATATCGTTGTATTACATAACATTATTACAAATTGTAGCCTACATGTTATTCCGATGTATAATCTATATTACTGTAAAGTTTCATCCAAGTCCGTCCAATAGTTTTTTCGTGAAAGAGTAACAAACATCCATCCATACCCGCAAACTTTTGCATTTATAATATTAGTAGGATTTATAATTTTTGTGCTAATAAATACAGATTTCATTACTAATTCAAGTATAAATCAATAGTATTGTATATTTATAGAAGCATTAGTTGAGATTTATCTCTAATATAATTTAAATGTGTAGGCAATTTGATTTTGCATTGCAAACACAATCGGAGTGACAATCCAGTTATTTATTGACATGTTGTTTTTCAAATAGAAATGCCATACAAGATTGTGTGGCGTGATTCGTCGGAAATCATGTAGGTACTTTGGAATACAGTTGATATCTGTAAAGATAATAGCATTCAAGCAGTTGTCGTACATATCAAATTAACTTTACTTATTACATAAAATCATTACAAATTGTAGCCTATATGTTATTCCGATGTACCTATATAATTGTAAAGTTTCATCCAAATTCGTCCAATAGTTTTTTCGTGAAAGAGTAACAAACATCCATCCATACTCACTAACTTTCTCATTTATAATATTAAGTAGGATATATAATAGTGGGATAGAAAAAAGCTGCTTTGCCACGTTCTTTACGTTGTTTTCCAGGAACTGTTTAATCGGCAAAAATTACCAAATCAAAGTAAGTGATTTGTGCACGGACAATGAAGCATATGCTGCCGATTACTACAAAGTGGACGGTCGTGTCCCACTGCCCCTGCGCTGGTCCGCGTGGGAGTCTGTGATGAAGTGCAAGTATACCACCAAGACTGATGTCTGGGCTTTCGCTGTCACCTTGTTCGAGATATTCTCACTCTGCCGTCGACGCCCCTACGAGCATCTTTCGGATTGCGAGGTAGTAGACTATTTTGACAATTAAATCTTGACAAATGTAATTATAATTATATAATTATAATAATTAAATGATCTTCCTGTCCTTATCCCACTCTAAGTGGGGTCGGCACAAATATTACAAACACGTTGTCACATGATTTGGCTACGTATTTAACGTCGCCGCCTGCCTGACGTCAACTTACCTTAGTCGCATTTTACAACCCCTCGGTAAGAATGAGGGTGGTCTATTCTTCTCAACTTGATACCACACAGTGGGTCAATTATCCTTAGTCGCCTTTTAGGACAATTCAGTAAGAAATGAGGGTGGTCTATTCTACTTAGCCTGATACCACACGGTGGGTTGACTTACCCTAGTCGCCTTTTACAACACCTCGGTAAGAAATGAGGGTGGTCTATTCTTCTCAGGCGAATACCACACGGTGGGTTAAATTACCTCAGTCGCCTTTTAGGACACCTCAGTAGGAAATGAGGGTGGTCTATTCTACTCAACCGCAAACCACGCGGTGGGTCGACTTACCTTAGTCGCCTTTTACGACACCTCAGTAGGAAATGAGGGTAGTCTATTCTACTCAGCCGGATATCACACGGTGGGTCAACTTACCTTAGTCGCCTTTTACGACACCTCGGTAAGAAATGAGGGTGGTCTATTCTTCTCAACTTGATACCACACAGTGGGTGGGTGAAGGAAAATATCTATAGGAAACCTGCATATCTCCAGCGATTTATGGGGATAAGGGTAACCTACCAATCCACGTTGGGGCAGCGTGGTAGGTCTCAGCTCCAACCCTTCTTTCCTACAACTTAGAGAGGAGTTCTATGCCATACCGTGGGATAGTAACAGGCCACAACTTTACTTTACTTTCATCAGATACTTAGAAGAAGAGTGTCTTCTCCTTTCTAAAAATAAAGGACTCAAGGCGTATCTACATCGAATTCGGAACATGAAGATTACGAAAAAAAACTGTTTTAAATGGTTTATATTTAAGTCTTTACTAAGCTAAGCTCTTAAGTATGTGTTTATGTTACCGAAATAAAGCGGATCTTTCTAGTATTAAAATGATCTAATTCAAAATTAGGCTTCATTGAATCAAGATAATCCCTATTTCATGCCACCTATGATATCACACTACGAACTGTTAGACCGTCCATTTTGGTTTATATAAAAAGAACACAAACTGAACTTATTAACTTTTAATTATGTAGTTATAAAAATATTATTTTAATTTAATTAGTCTAATCACTGCTGGTACTTGGATAGTTTTCGCGAAACCCTTGTAGCGGGTTGTACGAGCCGGACTATTTGATTACCAGTCTATTGCTAACGCCAGCCGGCAAGCAGAAAGCGGGCCCATAGCTGGGCAGCGAGTCGACTAGATCACAAGAACTCACTGAATTTGGAAAAATGTATGGATTTTATAGGTCTATATTGCTGATCGACACTTTATATTGACCCCAATAGGGAAACAATAAATCAGCAAAAAGAAAAAAAAAGTAACAGTATGTTACTATGCCTACTGCTGGGCTAAATCATCCTCTCTCCGTTTTTGGAGAGAAGGATTGGAGCTAAGACCTACCACGCTGCTCCAATGCGGATTGGTAGGTTACACGTATTCCTAGAATTCTCTACAGATACTCAGGTTTCCTCACGATGTTTTCCTTCACCGAAAAGCGTGTGATAAATTGCAATTATCAATTAGACACATAAGTTTTAATAGAAAAACTCATTGGTGCCTGCCCGGGGTTTGAACCAATGTCGTCTCTAGAGAGTCACACGGTCTCACCGCTAGGCTATGACAGCTTTTTATAAGTCAGCAATATATGCCCATTTTGTATAGGGTTGTAAAAGAACTAATAAAAGAAACCGGCCAACGTCCAGCAGTAAGATAGTAACAGGCCGGTACTTTACATTTTTTCCAGAACTTAAGAGACTAAGACAAGTGTAACCTTGGCCTTTTAGGTCCTGGAGAATCTGGCTCACCTGGAAGATGACGACGGTCTCTTCGAATACATGGACCGTTGCGTCGGCTGCCCTCCCGAGGTCTACGACATGATGTGTCGTTGCTGGCGTCGCGACGATCGCAACCGGCCCACGTTCGGGGAGCTGCACCTCATGCTGCAGAGGAAGGCCGTGCTGGCCTCGTGACTACGCCCGTCCGTTTTGGGGGTGCTGTAAGCTGTACTCGGGAGCCAGTTGCCACGTTACTTGCATTGGATTCGGTAAAATTAACGCTTTTGGGTGCGCTTTTTCCAAATTTCAAAGTCACAATTTACTATTTTTCCAAACTTCAAAGTCATAATTCACTATTTTGCTTAATTTCAAAGTCACAATTCACTATTTTTCTGAATATCAAAGTCATAACTACACTTTTTTTTTACTTAATTTCAAAATCATAATTCACTATTTTTGTTTATTTCAAAGTCTTTATTCACTCTTTCAAAAGCGACACCTTTAGTATTAGCGTTTACTTTAAATTGGTTATTCAGTATTACCAAGTAGCATTTCACTATTTTTCCAAATTTCAAAGTACTTCAAAAACGATGCCCGCAATAGTAAAGTTTACTTCAAAGTCAGTATAATTTATTTTCCCAATTTCAAAGTCACAATTTAATATTTCAATAGTGATACCGGTAGCAATATCGTTTACTTGAAAGTGAGTCACTATTTCGAAAGTTATACCAGTAGTGATAACATTTACAAATCTGTTGGACGAGTTCATTTTTTCCTATATTTTTGTTTCAAAGTTCACTTTCCGATAATTGACACTTTGTTTCACTTTTTGATGAATTATGAATTACATGCTTATTTTAAACTGGTACCTGAGTACGAATCCTGTGTTTATTATAGAAGCGCTCGCTTTTGAAAAATGGCTTCACTTTTCTGACACTCACTTTCACTGATTCACTTATTCGCAAAGTGATTTTTTTTTCAAATTATAAATGATAAACACTTTTTCTGTTATAACGTTTTTATTTCATAATTCATTCAAATATTCGTGGTTGTCGTTTTCCACTATTTTTATGATATTTTTTTTAAACTACCTTCTTAATTTTAAAGAAGTCGCGAATTCCGATCATTTTAAATATTAACTAGTTTAATATTTCTTCATTTAAAACTTGTACTTTTATCTTTTACTAAAATAATAAATTTTTTTATGGCTTCTTTAATTATATTAATGTTGAAAACCAATTTACTTTATCACATTTTACTGTAAACGATTTTTTACCGAAAACTTTCGTTTATGAAGTCGTGATAAGTTTTTTTTTTAATTTAAATCTTTAATCAAGCATGTTTTCTTTTATCGATTTGAATTCCGATCCAATGGTTATTTATTTATTATATTCCTTATCTGTGATCGATTATTTACTTTAGGTGCTTTATATAAACGCATGTGACTTTTCTTGAAAAATTTATCTTCTCTAATTGATAATTTACTTATATACCATTTATCAAAATTCCTTTCGGAGATTCCGGAAAAAAACGTGGCAACTGTGTTTTTTGATTTATGCGGTGAGTACAGTGGGCCGGTAAGACATTTTTTTTTCAATTATAATATTACAAATTCCTACTCGGTTATTACGTTTTTTTAATAGCATTGACATTTAAACTTATGAGTAATAATATATTTACAAAATAGACGATAAAACATAATAGTTATTTATTTATTTTAATAAATTATATATTAGAAGGTTATTTAGTATGAAGATTAATAGAAATCAGGTTAATTTGTTTAATTAAGTGACACTATTTGTTTTGTATAAATGTAATTTGATTAGATCTGACTGAGCATTTTTTACTTATTAATTATAATTAATTAAATAATTATTATAAAATGAAAAAAAAAGTTTGGTAAATGCTAACGGACAAGGCCTCGTTTAATGGATAGAAATTATTGACGCATTTTATAAGTATACCCTTTTATCTACGAATATTTTTAAAAAACGTACAAACCTCCTACGTTTTTATAAGAAATTAAGCGATATTCGTGCAATGTTATATAGATTAAAGAACTAATAATTACTTCTTTTGTCCTACTTTAACATATTTCACTCGCACTTTACTTTGTTTATATCTTTTAAAATATTTTATCGTAGATAAAATTTGTTATGGATATCTTTACGATGCGTGATCCCACTTTTGAGGCACAGTAATGGATATACTACACGTGTATAATTAAAATATAGAGCTTTAATTTTTTTAAACTGCCATTGAATTGTGCCATATTTGCGATTGATCTAGCATTTTTTTATACAATCAATTAATATATTTGCCTTGAGAGGGGTTTATGAAGTATATAAAGTGATTATAGCGCAATACAATTTTTCCAACCTCACTTTCTAGCGATAATAATTTCATATTGTGATCAGCGAAAAATTATTTGCGATCGAAATTTGTCATTTCTTTATTCCATTTAAAAAATAATAAATTAGGAAATAACAAAATATTTAACGTCAAGTGAATGATGACACACTTTCCAGTACAGTAGTTATTTTATAAATATTCATAAGAATAAGAATTACTTTATCCATGTGGCACAACACAGAGAAAACATAACAAAATGACAAAACTAAAAACTAAAAACAAAATAACAATATCACTTCAGTCTAACTTAAAAATAGAAAAAAAACCTAAAATTATTAATATCTAAAATTACCTTCAATTATAGCATTTTAAACATAAATAACAAAAATTGCTTAAACGTCGATCGAATTAATACAGACTAAAATTAATTTAAAGTAACTTATTGACTGAGACACAAAGCCCATATAGATAATTCAAATAAAAGCATAGAATTTTTAAATAATAACACTAGCGTCATCAAATAATGTAAATTAATTATATGTTAACCGTTTAACTGAATCCGCGCCTGTAGTATAAGTGCGTCGAGGTAGAGAGAAAATGGAGATAGAGGGAGGTGTTGACAATCACCTCTTGTATATCACGCTACGAGTGATCGCGCAGGCGTTAACTCAGTTAAACGGTTAGCCTATTCACACACTACACACACGTTTGTTTATGGTTAAAGTCCGCTGTCAGATTGAGCATAGATTAATATTGTTTGTCTATAGTCTTACTGAATGTCAAACAGTTGTAATTGTGATTCAAGGTACTCCTCCAGGCATATATATCAATTGCTTATATAATAGGACAGCATATCCAGTGTCTAATTAAAAATATACTGAAAATATCGACTCAAAGAACAACCGTGTCTCGAAAACAACGTAGGCGTTCACTCTTCTAGACTTGTAGGTATTTTGCACGTATATTTGCTACCTTCCACTTACTACTACAACCCCCCCCCCCTTAAATGTATAAGGTGCGAGTATAATGTGTCAAACCGGTTGTAATTTCTTCATTGCTTAACTCTTATTAAAACCCAAACAAAAAAATATTCAGCGGTTAAATTTAACTTTTAAAATTTTCCCAAACCGTCATGTAATTAATTATGACGTGTTTGTATAAATATTATTAATGTATGACAAGTCGTAGGTTGCAAATTTCACGTCATCGCCATATCTTACGTCACAGTGTTGACGTCATGGTGACATGAAATGCGTAGTATTTCATTTGATTAGTCTACATGCACATTTTTGAATTTACGAGCTTAATAGCTTATCTAGTGTCGGACGTAGCCACGTCTTTATAATTAGGTTGTAAAGTTTACCTAATGTAAGGTGACTTGATTGAGCTACGTATAATAGACATCTGAGATCAAATAATTTATAGAATCTGAGATCATCCCTACTTTACGCTGGATTCACACTATGACACAGCTGGGTCGATAATAAGCCAGTCCCTTTTCCCTCTGGATCAATCTAAATATTACCGATTTGGCTTTACTTCCTTACCATAAACACTACACCTTTTTTCCCACTTGATTACTGCAATGTAACACAATCACCACTTTATGTGACAATTAATGATTTATTTCAAAATATGTAATACTTACTTACACTGAAGTCTGTTTTATACAATTTATATCACAAACAAACACGAATCAAACCAACAGATAAAATCGATCAAAATCGCTAGATTATATGTTTCGTTATTCAATTCTGCGTTTATCTATTCATTTCTGTGTTTTGTTATTTGATTCTGCGTCCACCTATCCACTTCTGTGTTATTCGATTCTATTCGATAGTTATTCGATTCTACGTTAACCCATTTTTTCTTGCGTTTACTTATTCAATTTACGTTTACCTATTCATTTCTGTGTTTAGCTATTCGATTCTGTGTTTATCTATTCATTTCTGTGTTTAGTTATTCGATTCTACGTTAACCTATTTATTTTTGTGTTTACTTATTCGATTCTGTATTTATCTATTCATTTCTGTGTTTAGTTATTCGATTCTGCATTCACCTATTGATTTCTGTGTTTAGTTATTCAATTCCACGTTTACCTATTCATTTCTGTGTTTTGTTATTCGATTCTGCGTTTACCTATTTATTCCTGTGTTTAGTTATTCGATTCCGTTTTATTTATGCGTTGTGTAGTTTCTAAGGCGGCTCGTTTCTTACACATATAAGGACACCGATTGATTATTTAGCCTTCTGAGCTGTACAATAACACCCATATGAACAACACAGTCACATATCAGAATTAAAAACCCCGCCCAGTTGTGTCATATTATCAATGTATACACTCCGATTTTCGTCGACTCGATTAGTTACCTGTCTTTATAGTCATTTATTTTCGTATCACTTCTTACAGACATACCAGTTATACTAATGTAAGTTAGATAATAGATAATTTCGAATCCTATGGAGGAATTATTTAAAAGAATAATCTATAAATATTAGAATTATATACATAGAAGATTTGTATATTTTCCGTGGTTTTCTGGTACAGTCAGCGTCGAATTTATATTAACCACCGAATGTGACGCTCGAGCCATCATATGTTTGAATTTATTGTAACTCATTTGAACTCGAATGTAATACGATTTTATTTTATTATTTACTGTTAATAAAAAAGTTTAATTTAAATTTATAACATAGTATATTCTAAATTTTGGTTATAGAAAAATACAGTGTGGTTATTATTATAAATTTTATAAAATTCAAAAAGATTTTGATTGATACAAGTGGACATCTAAGAAATTGAATTAACTTTATTTATAACAACAAATAACAAATAGAAATATCAATAATTGTTATTTGAATTAGTTTAAGCGACAAATAATCAGATATTTAAAAGCAATTTGTGTTTCTGAAAAAGCGATTTATTTTTAATTAAGGTGATTTAGCTCATGTCAAATTTGATTTAAATTTAACAAATAGATACCCATATCTGGACACGAAGAAAGTTAATATATTGTTAAATATTTGATACCTGTTACATTCACGGTGATTCACGATGTATTGATTTAATATTAATTTAGATCCTTACAATGTTTCTTATCCGTGAATCATGTAGTTATTAGTTACAATTGATTTTATACGATTTGGATAAATGATACAAGGATTTGGTAAATTAAAAAAAGAACAACCAATTTTGTTTTGACGCAAATTTTACTGTATAAATTATTTTAGTTATTAAACACACACCCTTGCTTTGTATGCTCATATATTTGTATATCATAAATATTGATTGAAACTCAAGACACTTGGAACATGTGATGCTGACTGTACGTTAGAGTTTGACAGTTGTACGACAATATATCGATCGATTTAGATAGTGACTTTTGTACATAGAGATATTATACTTAGACTAGGGGATCCATAGGCAGGATTGTGACTGTGTCTAACAAATAATAGAAAAATAGGAGACCCATCGTTATCGTTATCTAATCACACATGTCATGCTAGAACCCTCTCACTCTAGTATAATAACTCTATGCTTTTGTAATCTTAAAAATTGCGGTCGGGCGTGCGTTTAAAAAAGATCGATTGACAACCGCACACGCGACCGCCGCATAGTGTATGCACTAGGTATTATGTTCTCGTGGACCGAAACAGGCTTAATCTTTTGAGCCTAAATTTTTAGCACTTATGAGTAGATAAGCGAGCGTATTTAGTTTAATATGTAGTAATGTATTATTGATGGAACCAATGTAAGCTAAAACGAGAGGTTTATGGGGCGGTATGTTTATAACGTCAGGGATTTTTCAAGGCGTTTTTAAAGGATACTTTAATATTGGAGTGGTGTTGGGGTAATTTTGTTTCTTCCCTAAATAAATCTGATTATGTTATATGCATATAGCGAATCCCTGTATTCAGTGAATTAATTATAAACAAAAAGCTGTGCCAGCGGCTTCGCCCGATTTCAGTAGTCACACAAAACTTTCCAAATTATAATTTTGAACTTAAAAGTAGTTATTGTGACTTAACCGTAAGAGATAGAAACATGCTATTGTGAACTTTTTTGTAGCATTTTTATAGATCTACAATTCTCTAGTACATTACTTTAGCGTATCTCTGCTGGTTTACGCAGCGAACACGACTAAAGCTCCCAGCAAGCAAGTTTTTTAACAACTGCGCGATCTCTTCAACACAATTTACATAATATCGATATGTACTATTCACTTAAACCATCCGGAAGTATTGCACTATCTTTTTGTGAAACCGTACAAAAATCCGTTAAGTGGAATCCGAATTTGAGAAAATCGATTACATACAGACAGACTGCTTTTTGGGTCTTTGTTTTATAATAAGTATAGATATCATGAACGATTTTGTATGGCGGAAGGTGATACAAGTTAAAATAAATTCTTGAAAAATATCTTGCGTTATAAACGTACGACGCCTATGTAATTCTAAGTATATAGAAGGCTATATAAGACTTTACTTTTACAGATCTGGCCTTTCTTATTACGTACGTCTTAGTACGGCTTTTAGACAATAGATAGCGTAGTGTTACCCCTCGCCCCCTATCCTCACCCCTTTATCCTTCTCTTCACCCAATTCCCTTTGTCCTACGAGTCATTAGATAACTTAATATTAGACAATATAGATAAACCACGTAATTAGTATATCGCTTGCAAGATAAGAGGTTACAGAGCGTGGTAGCTGTGTTAAAAGTTAATTTTGTGAGAATCGCTGCCACGAAAGGCCTCTTGCCTTGCCCGCGATACGCTGGTTAAAAGGTCGAGCTATTTATAACGATGTACAATAAATCCCTTTGCCTTACCCTTTAACACGTAGTGCAGGACGGGCGAAGTACTGACGAAACAGCTGTCTACGAGAACCGGTGGCGTGAATTTGCTACCAAAATTAGTTTTATATTCCATTATAGTAGACTAATGTATAACTTATTCTTTAAGGGCATATTTCAACATGTGTATTTAATATTTATCGATGTAGTTGCTAGATTTTTGAATTATTATTATTATGCTAACCAGTACTTAGACAACGTGTTGATTATAATCGATGCTCTCTATTGTATCTGTAATCGTTAGATATAAGTTTATTGAAGTTAAATAAAATTTATGCAACGTACTTGTGGAAAAGTACCAAAAAAGACAAAAAAAATAACCGATCAATGCGTTACTGGAGATTGAAATACCAGGCGATATATATTAAATAAAGTTACATGCATGTAGTTTTTTATTTGCACTTAACGACATTCATAAAGCGAGGTATGGGATAAACCTATTCATATCCTTGTGCGCCATTGTTAATGGTGATTTTAAGGGACGTCCCTATGCTCTTGTGCCATTAACAGCTTACTAGTAGTGCCGTATCAGTCAACAAGTGCTTCGGGTCGCCTACATCGCGAGACATCTGTTCTACGAGAGTCCGCCGCTTCAGCTTGCATTTTCAAACTAAGCATAATAACCTTATAAATACTATAAAGTCATAGTCCAACCTATTTTTTGCATTCATATACCATATGATAATAACAAAACCTAATCTGATGCAATATTATTAATTTTACTTAATTTCCCTTCTTTTTTATTTAAGACTGGTTGTCTGGATTCCGATTCCGGAATAAGATCGCCTTTGCACATTATTTCGGTGTTTTTTAACAATTTTATATTAATGTCAATTTGTTCATTAAAGAGATAACAAACGATATAACGATTTCTAGAGGGTTGTTATATGAAAATTAGAATTACCTACAAAATAACCCGAATATCTAACTCTCTTATAAATCTAATCTAACCTAACCTAAGTAACTTTAGGAATATTCCGTTCAAGAAATTTTATCGAACGCATCTATATCGTACGCTAAACATTCGCTTCGCAAACCAAACCTGCTGAAGGGTACATAACAAAACTAATCTTTCAAATACTAATTTTACAATATTTGCACTGCTTGTTGGTTGGTTAAACGATGGTTTTATTTAACCAAATACGGCATAATCATAATCCTGCTTTTTTTATGAACATACCCACTGCTTACTAGACAAGCTGTCTCAATAGAGCTTTCTTATAAGTCAGGTGAACTTAAAAACACATGCTTCCGTAATTCTGCACTCTCTAAGAGGATACAAGTTAATTTCCAAATATATATATCGACACAGTATATTTCTGATGAGGTCAAAATACTATAATCCCATCGAAAGAAGATTGTCTCAGAGTATGTTTTGTAGACGCTTCTGCGCCGAAGCTGCGAATATTGAATAGATTAAAGCACTAACTTTATTCAAATAAATGATTCTGTATTCAAAATGAAACTTAAATAAACCTACGACTGGTTCGGAAACCTCTCCTCTAACCGAGAAGAACTAGCAAGAAACTCGGCGGTCACTCTTTTTAAAAATAAATATTACAATATTGTATTTGTAATTGTTAACAAACAAAAATTACAATATAATCTAGTGCGTAAATGGTCTCGATTTAACTCCGAGCTTTCGTATCATGAACACAATCCTTGATATAATAAGCTTTATGCATGTCTCTTAAATTGCTTTTTTGAACTTGTGTAAAGGCAAGTTCAAAATAGATTAAAGAATTTTATTATAAAAATGTATACCGAAGCCCAATAACGATCTACGAACTTTCTGAAGCCTTGGTATTATTAATTTATTTCGGTTCCTAGTTCAGTTCCTTATTTCGGCTGCCTATTACTAATATCGCTTCTTTTTATTTAAGAAACATATTTTATCTCACAAACACTATATAAATTATGAAGCTACAGCAAGAATACCTATTTCTTTAAATTTATCACGAAGCGAGTCACGTGGTTTCATATTATACATATTTTTATACACTACAGAACAATAATAAGGATATTTTTATAGAATTGTTTTATTATCAAAAACACTACAACTCGAATATTCTTTACTGAAAAATATATAAATTGAAATAACTATAACATATCGCTATAAATATTTTATATACTGCACCTAACAGTTATCCTTATCATGAGTAATGAGAACATCGAAAACCCACTCGCAAAATCAGATCCGTTATTAAAAAAAAACAAATACATGTTTTGTCTCTTTTGCGCATGCGTAGTTTCGATCAATAAGAGTGAAACAAAAGACATTACGTAACAGTTTAGAGCTTGCTTTTAGTCGCATTACTGGTATTGCCAAGATTAAATAAAATAATACTGGTATTGCCAAGATTAAATATAAATTAAATAAAATAATACGCAATTTATTTTAGTATTACCATGAAAATTAGAAAAGTGTCTAATAATGACCGTATCCAGTATATTATTATGTGAATGTTATATAATAATAACTGCATTATATAATTTATTGTTCAATGCTCCGCATGCCTTAAAGTGACTTGTTCAAGCACATCGAAAATTCGTATATTAAATACAAAGCAGCTATGTTCATGTCGTTGGTGAATCTAATATATAAATAAATAAAATTATACAGCGTATAAATTGTATATATATCCTGTATAATAAATAATATAAGCAGAGACTCGCTATATTACCTGTGTAGGATTAAACAGAACACTGCTGACGTAAAAATACTAGTTACTCGGTTAATGTATCTACTATTAGGCATTTACTATTACTATGTATAATCAATGTACGTTTCTCTTATTCAATACTTGTGATATTTAACGGCCTACGTATGTATAGATATCAAGAAAGGTAATAATATTCATTCACATCTGTAAACATTTATTAGGTTTTAATATATTTTTATTGTATATACTGTGATATTTACATATTAAGGGTAATACAGGTCTCAATTTTGTGTCTAACAACTGTTTACCCTGTATATTAATATTAGTTGAAATCACAAAATAATTAGCCCATTTAAACAAGATAATAATGCGTGGTCTTATTATGATAAATATAGATTTATTTGGTGTCAAGAAAAGTACTGGTTACCATAAGATATTTATTCAAAAATTGGTCTTCACTTATTTGATATGATGTTCAAAATAATACTAATCTATATTTGCCAAGAATACTTGTTACCCTGTATAGCAACAGAGGTAGACAAGTATTCTTAGCTCTTATATACAGTTGTCCTTTAGATACAACATAATTTGTATAATTTCTTTAAATTATACAGGATGGTACCGATCATATGACATTCAAAATCAAAATCAAAATCAAAATATTCTTTATTCAAGTAAACTTGTAAACAAGTGCTTTTGAATCGTCAACTTTACTGCTGGTTCGGGAAGCTGTTCCTGCCGAGAAGAGCCAGCAAGAAACTCGGCGGTTGCTCTTTTTAAAATATAAATCTTAGAACTAGTTACATTTATTTATTACTGTCTTGTACAGGGTAAAAGTGCACCTATATCCACACATCCTTATCATCTAAGTAATCTTCAACAGTAATTTCAACATTAATTTGAACTTTAAGTACCTCAGCGCTCTACATAAACAAAAAGTATTGTGAAACATTTTAGCCATAGGAATTAATTTACGTTTTTTTTTAATAAAAACGTTGTATAGAAATCTGCGTATCCTAACACGCCATTTTAATTTTGCCCTAAAACCAAATACCGCAAAACAGGTACGCGACAATCAGTTAATTCAGTTAAATCGATAGTTAACTGAAATTATTTTACGTTTTATAAAAATAAACACGATTTATATAGATTAATTACCGTGCACGCCATTCCAACCTTGACCTAAAAACTAAATAGTACAAGTGCGAAAGTCAAATTACTTATTTATACTGTTAGAAAATATTTTTTTTTAAACGATATTTAATATTTACCTTATAGCTTTACGCGATCATTCGATGTCATATGGACGGTATCTCTCTGTATAGTTATTGTTAGAGATGTTACGGAGCTCCGCCTCCGGTTCCGAAAGATCGGAACCTCCGATTGAATACACACCTCTGACTCCGACTCCGATAAATTTTATTCGGAGGTATAACGAAGGTGAAATTCAAAAGTAATAATAAAATTATTTTGCTATAATCCGCGATACAGTAAATAGAAAATATATGTAGTGTTAAATGTATAGTGGACTATCCGTATTTTCATACCCGATACGTGCAGGATTCGTATAAACACATGCACAAACCTCCACCACTTCCACCACAATACACAAGCACTACACACGTTCACTATCACAAACTCAACAATCGTTTCGCCTCGCAACCGAAGTATCATCAGGAGATAGACTCCACGACAAAATCGCAAAGCAAGAAGGTGAAATTGTCATGCGAATTGTAGCTCGTTGCCCGGGGGTATCTCCCCTCGCTTTTATCGCGTTTATTTTCAGTATCAATGGTTAGACGCGCTTAAGTATCCAATTATTTAAATCGCGGTGGTCGTATTGTCTAAGCACAGGTTACGGTTCAATTTTAAAATAAATAATGAAGGAGGCAGATGTGTAAACCTCCACCTTCGACTCCGGATCCGATTCCGCCTTCGGCTCCGATAATTCAAATAAGAAATCTCCGGTCCTGACTACGGTTTCGGTAAACCCACCTCCGTAACATCCCCAGTTATTGTTGTATTGTAAGCTAGAATGTACCATGTAATATGTGAATTAGAATATTATTTATATCTGATTCCGTAGTTATACAAGACACCTTCGCCGTGGTTCGCCCGTTCTTCAATTCGTATTGCTAAAATTATATCACTTTAGATGCTCTATAAGTTGTATATATGTCTTGTGGCTGATGTACTATAATGAGCACTGGAACTCTTTAATTCCTAACAATGGTCCAAACGTCGTTCGCTTTTTTATTTGTACTATACGAATATACAATTTCTATTTAGATAAATAAATAATAATTAGTATATAGATTACGTCTTACGCTTTAATTTAATTTTATAGTGTTAAAACGTGTATTTGATGAAATGCTTAATTTTCGTAATCAAAGTTTTATGATGGTTGATACCAAATGCAGTATTTTTATTTTATACTCTACATCTTTGTACCCAAATAAAAGCAATATTCTAACTTACCTGTTGTTTAAATAGAACTCCTCTCACCACTTCCCCCCTCCCCTGCCCCTTCAACTGTCGGTATAGGCTAACCGTTTAACCCAGACCTCGCGTGAGGGTTCAAGTGAATAATAATAATGAATAATCGATTTTTCTCCCATGAACATAAATTGATTTATTAAAATTGATTAACTCGAAACGAAAACATCGATTATTAATGATCGTTTTTTCTTACTATTTAAAACTTTGCTTAATTATTTTAATAATAAATTAGATTAAAGTGGACTTAACTTCGAATAAAAAATACCAGATGCGTTGTTTGCGAAAATTGATTATAAATAAATAAATATTTGGGACACTTACACACACGGTCGTCCATCCCCAAAGTAAGGAACTTAATACTTGTGTTATGAGTGACGACAACTGGTAAATATACTACATATATAATTTTAAATACATACTTAAATACAAATACACACCGATCGAAAAACCAACAAATTCTTTATAGAAAATGTTTGCCCTCGGTTTAATCGTAAATAGAAACCGTGACCCGCAAAGCTGAAGGTAGGGTCACTACGCACTGCGCCAACGGACCAGTCAAATTATAATGTTTGGCTACATTAGATTCATTCAACAACGCATATCTTATTTAAAAAAAAACAAGAATAACGATTTTTATTTTAAAAAACAGGATAATCAATATAATGGTTTTTGTATCGTTTATCACACTACGAGCGGCGAGCGCCCGCACCTACCTCAGTCCCCGTTCTCGGCATACCTCCGCGCCCTTGTACCCGCTACGCGCGAACTGAGTTAAACGGTTAGCCTATGTTCTCCCATCACGAACAAGCCTACCGAATATTAAGAATCTCATTCTTACAGTGACTATTTCCTTACTACAGTCAGTTATCCTATTTATCAAATTACATTGATATCACTCCAGTGGCTTAGCTCTGAAAGTGTTACAGATAGACAGAAGACTTTCGCATCTATAATATTATAAATACATTAGCCAGACAACTATTATATGTGTTAGCTAGCTGACATGGCAGATGTTGTTGTTGCATATAAATTATTCCTAGAAAATCTCTAGTGTAAATCAAAAATGGTTTAGTGTAAATCAAAGAAATGTCAGGAATGGACAACCCTTGTAACTTAGAGGTAGGAAAAATAGATAGTAGCCCATTCTCAGACCTACTGAATGTGCATATAAAATTTCATAAAAATCGGTCAAGCCGTTTCAGCGGAGTTTGATAATATTAACATTGTGAGACGATAATTTTATATACAAGTAATTTATAGAATTAGACGTTACTTTACTATAATCCGCGATAAAGTAAATAGGAAATATAAAGCGCAGCTTTGCGATTTTTTCGTGGAGTCTATCTCCTGATGATGCTTCGGCTGCGGGGCGAAACGATTGTTGAGTTTGTGATAGTGAACGTGTGTAGGACTTGCGTATTGTGGTGGCGGTGGTGGAGGTATGTGCATGTGTTTTAACGAATGCTGCATGTTTCAGGTATGAAAACGAATAGTCCACTCTACATTTAGCATTATATATATAACAAATCAAATCAAATCAAATCTATTTCAATATATATATTTCCTATTTACTTTATTGCGGATTATAGGAAAAAAATAAATAAATATATGGGACACTTACACACACGGTCGTCCGTCCCCAAAGTAAGTAACTTAATACTTGTGTTATGGGTGACGGACAACTGGTAGATATACTACATATATAAGTTTAAATACATTCTTAAATACAAATACACACCCAGGCTCGAAGAACCAACAAATTGTTTATAGAAAATGTTAACCCTCGGCGGGATCGAACCAACTGTGCCAACGGGCCAGTCGATTTTACTGTAACATTTGTTGATCACTGAAACGTGTAAGATAACTTAGGCATAATTCAATCATTTTAAATTTAGTTTAAAAAAAATATATTTTCGAACAGAATCAATACAATTTAATTGAGATTTGGCTATCAAGTCAAATGTCATGGCACGGCGTGTTCGTTCAAATGCTATACTAATAGAAAGAGGAAAGATTTGAATGCTTGTATGTATGTTTTTGATGTTTTCACGCAAAAACTACTGAACCGGTTTCAAAAATTCTTTCACTATCGGAAAGCTACTTCTTCACTGAGCAACATAGGCTATGTGACATTTTAAAAAAACAGGGTACCCTAATAAAATTGTAATAAGAAGTAATTGATAAGTATGAAAATTAAAAATCTTTCATCGCGTGCGCTGCGGAAAAATGCGGGCCCTCACTCAGAGTGGGATATGTGCAGGATGATGATGATCAACTTCTTTTAGGACCCCATTTCCAGGCGTTGGTCCCGTTGAGAACTAGATGACAGTACTTGTATTTTAATCATCGCTGGCGAGTGTCCTTTTTACCGATATGCGACTTACACAGGTAATATTAATTTATTCACCCCCCCCGGCGATTCTTCGGCGCTCGCCCACTCTCTCGGTGACGCTGTAAAAGCCATTAGGGCTAACAGTATTAGTTAGTCTTCGAAAAAAAAATTATTCACAATTACCACATTGTATTCTAATGAATATTCATTTTATTTTTGATTATTTCCTCCACATTTTATTTTTAAAAGTATTTTCATTTTCAGTAATAACTCTTTTTCGTATTTCATATATTATTGTTTTTTTTTCTTTTTGATATAGTGAGCACAACTTTATTTAGCTCATTTTATTATACATGCTGAGTTAGTCTTTAAGTGGGATATATAATAGAAAATCGTAATTTACAAATGTGCGTACGTTACGTTGGCTTCCTAATAAATAAAGAGTTTTATATTTTATGGGTGTAGTTTGTGTATATATATATATATATATATATTTATATTCTACTTAATTGGCGATTACAAACGATTAACTACGAAAACGATCGTGCATCATCGACTATACTCTGCTCGCTGATCATCGTATGATAGTCTCCGATCGCCAAAAACCCGGGAATTGTTGGTTTTTCGGACACGCAAACGGAATCGCTTGGAGATACGCATGATAATACTATCATGCGTATCTCCAAGCGATTATCATCATACGATTAGAGAGATCGTGTGCATTCTGCGCGATGATTGTACCGATTATAGATGAAAAAGCGATCAACGATCATCGTCATTATATTTCGCTCAATTACACTCGTCACACGCGGTTTTGACACACGTTTTTTCGTGTGTAAACACACGACACGAGCATAATATCGTAGAGATACCATCCATGCAGGTGATGCCTAAGGTGACGCATCCTAAAAATTAACTCAATATTATTCCTAGAGCTGTGATAGCGGTGAGACCGTGCGACTGTTTCGAGGGGAACACGAGTTCAAACCCGGGCATGCACCAATGAGTTTTTCTATTACAACTCATGTGTCTTATTGGTGATTGCAATTTATCACACGCTTTTCGGTGAAGGAAAACATCAACCTGTATATCTCTAGAGAATTCTGGAGATATGTGTAACCTACCAATCCGCGTTGGAGCAGCGTGGTAGGTCTTAGCTCCAACCCTTCTCTCCAGAAGAGAGGAGGCCTATTCCCAGCAGTGGGATTGCAACAGGCCGCTACTTTTACTTTACTGTATTATTCCTAAACTCGACAAAAAAATACAACATCAAAAAATTAGAGCAATAAGATTTTTTTGTCAAACTACCGGAACGGATTATTGCTTATAAACATCCCTCTTATCGCTCGAGCAAAACTACAACATCCTTAAATCGACTAAACACATAATTCTTTCTAACATAGTTAGAAGAATTCCACCATGAAAACAGTAACATTGTGTTCGCCTCTAGTACTCCTTTGCATTTTACATACATCAGCTTCGGTTAAAGTCAAAGTAATCATGCATTCCGATGAAGATTCAAGAATAGAGGAAGAAGAGACACCACACACGGAGGCGTGGGACGTGAAAAAGAAGGTGGAATTAACAATGTTACCGTTTCTCAAGAAACGCCGTAATGAAAAACTTGAATACGAAGATGAGCGAACCTCAGAGAAGCCGCGGCAGCATCCGAACGAATTGTTGTTCCCGCTTATATACCATCAGAGTCATATAAACAGCATGTTTAAATTTGGTGAAAACTGGTACACTTGGTCGACCGAGAAGCGAGCTGATGGAACAAAAGCGGTCAACTATTTCATTTGTTACGAGGAGCCGAAACATTGCGATGAAATCGGCTGGGTAAAACGTCTTAGTTCGCTTTGCTTTATCGATGTATAGTACCCGGCATTAAATAATGCACATCGATGTTTAGAACGAAACAGCCGGCCGGTTCGGTTTCGTAGAGCGCTGTCACTGTCACTCAGTATGTCTCGTTTTGCACGGGTCCGTCAGTCTGTGCGACAGAGACGATGCTCTATGAAGCACAATCTAGCCGATTTCTCTTTAAGCCTCGATGTGCATTATTTATTGCCGCGTACTATATATTGTTACAACAATTTTTTAGAGAGGGTATAAACAAAAAAAAGTATAAAAAGCGGTGTTGCGTTACAGATACAACCTGCTTTAAATAATTAGGTCAATAATACTCAAATGTACAACATTGACCGCGTCAATTGTGACATTTGTGCGTGTTTTTGGCTCTCTCGATTTATCCGGGCTAACTAATGCACTAAAGACTACAGTTTACATGCACCGTTGCAACCAAAGACTACAGTGTACATATGTTGCAACAACTGACCATGATCTGCCTATCATGAACTTTTAGATAACGATTCAATTCAAAGTCAGTACCTAAACCGAACCGCTTTCTTTTCATACTATGAAGTTAGGATTGCATTGTCGTAATCTTTGAAAAGGATAACGTTATATGAACTATAGATAACTCTGTCTCTTTTATTTCACATGTTTTGAGGATGAATTCCGAACGCTCATTCAGAAAAGTGTGTCTTTAAGACGCCTTGGTATGAAAAAGCAAAACAATTTAGTTTACGTCTTCAATTGAGTCGCAATAAGAGTTCATGGTAGGCCTGCTGATCTTTTATTCACTGGTATCCTATACGCTTTTCAGTAGGAGCGACTGTTAGATGTTGATATATAGGAAAACGTGGCTACTGTGTGCCTATATGTGGTGTCATGATTAAGTGAGTCTTGTCGAGTAAAAATAGAATACGCAGTGGCTGCAAAATTATTCGTGCTTTACAATATTGCACATTTTATATCTAATTTTCTAATGCTAACGTAGCTTCAAATACCTTACCTTATTACGAATTACCGTCAGAGAAATAAAAGCTATATGGCCACCATGGCTATAGTTTATTATGAGAAGTAGATTGGTTACTGCAACGTACTCATATTTCATGGGGAAATAAAACGACACACCATGGATATAGTTTATTATGAGAAGATGATATGGTTACTGCAACGTATTTCATGGGAAAATAATACACCAGGCATACAGTTTAATACGTGAAAGGGAATGGTTACTGCACGTATGGTAATTACTGGTAAGTATGATGTATGGTAAGTATGATGGTTACTGTATTCGCAAGTACTGTCAAGTGGTACTCAGGTTGCGAAAACTCTCTTCCATCTCAAGGCTACGGCAAACACTTTTCACATCTTACTATGAACGAACTAATCGCAATATTTCGTCAAAATAGCAGCCATGGGATTAACGGTCGAGTGTGGTCGTCATCGGTGAATTCTGATGGTATAAAAAAAAGATGCAAACACCTTTAGTACTCCCTAATATATACTCCCTATACTCCCTCCCTCAAACTATTTGTAAATCTGTACCAAAGCGAGATATTTCCTGACGTTTCGCGCATAGGATGAAATTAGCGAAATTATGCAAAACCAACTGAAACCTGCGATTTTCTCAATTTGATTCATTAATAACTTTATCATTATCGTTACCAGGAACGCGCGGACACAATACCGAAGTGCGCTTTTCAAATCGAGTCGCTGACGCCGGATGATCGTGCCTGCATCAACAGTTTTGGTGTAGAAACCCGTCCCAACTCGGCATGCGATGGGGGCGAGCTCATGAAAGTGACTATTCTTTTTCCACCGATTAATCTCCTCCAATCTTTGGACTCTGGTCCGATTGACCTTCTTAATGTCGTACTTCGACCTATAGGGTATCTACCAACACTGCATTTTTCTATGCTGGGTCGCCATCCCAAAACTTTTTAATGAAACAAATTTGGGCGTTAAGCCGAATATACCATACGAAACTTCTTATTACGCCTATGCGGAATTTTAACGCGACATATTTTTTACGCCCGTGCATACGAGGCGTTAATTGGAATTCCTCAATAGGCGTTATAAAGAGTTTCGTATGGTATATTCGGGTTAACGCCCTACGCCCTAACGCCTAAAATGGAACACTGCGCGATAAAAATACGTCGCGTTTTAACAGCGCTGTCGTGTGAATAGATCTGGATGCCCATTTGTTTCATTTTGACGTATTTTTAATGCACGGTAAAAAACCTCACGTACGAACGAGGGTTAAAGCAGACGGCTTGTCCTAAAATACGTAGTTAAATCATGTAACAACATGTTTAAAATATGTTATGCCGACACGGCAGTGGGATTAGCAGGAGAATCATGTTAAATGTTGATGAGTGTGGTATCTGTAGGTTAGTCACATGGTGCACGCCTGCGGACCGCGGGTGCGCTCATTGTGGCGCTTCGTGCGAGTGGGGCGAAGGCCTACGGACGCGGCGAAGCCTGCCGACGTCAACTCACTGATCTGCGAAGATGAGGATGAATGCTACCTGACACTAGAATACAGGGTAAATGTATACAGGGTCGTAACGGCCATCTTATTTTAGCTGTTTTTAAGGAAACCCTTTTTGGGTACTGCATTCCGAGGGGTTGGAAGCAGTTATGCCGGACTCATACCGGCAAACCCTCAAGGTGATCCAACTTGCTGCTTGCTGAGGGCACAGGAATACTCTAACTTAATGCACATTGGAAAGCGGTCATAGAGTCCCTAACGACCATCGTTTCGAAATCCTACACACCTGTGAAAAAGGTTTGTTATTAAACATTTTAGAACAGCTTGAAATCATTAAGCATAACAATGGCACCCTCATTAATGATCAGATAAAATTTTCATGTTCAAATTTTTTACACGTGTTCGGAGGCAAAATAAAATGATTGGTGCGGTTGAACCGATTACTATAAAACCATGCCTGTTTGGATAATTCTTCGCTTTGCGATTCTGTCGTGGAATCTATCTTCTGACGATGCTTGGTCTATCTTATAATGGGTGTGGGGCGAAACGATTGTTGAGTTTGTGATATTGAACGTGTGTAGTGCTTGTGTATTGTGATGGCGGTGGTGGAGGTTTGTGCATGTGTTTTTAAGAATCCTGCATGTATCGGGTATAAAACGGATAGTCCACTATACATTTAGCATTATATATTTTTTTTCTTTTTACTTTATCGCGGATTATAGCAATATAATTTTATTATTATTTCTGTATTATGGATCTCCCCAAGTAACGCCAATGAGTTTTTCTGTCTAATGATAATTGCAATTTATCACAACATATTATATTATTATATTTATCTTATTATTATATCTATTATATTTTTAATAATATTAACTCATTTTACTTAATATTTACTTTTTTTTAAATTTAAGAATGGTTGAGTGGAAGTGATTCCGATTCCGGAACAAGCCCGCCATTGCACATTACTTTGTTTTTTTTAATCATTTTTATATTAATGTTAATCTGTTTGTGGTGTGGTATCCGGCTGAATAGAATAAACCACCCTCATTTGTTAACGAGATGTCATAAAAGGCGACTACGGTACGTTGACCCATCGTGTGGTATCCGGTTGAGTAGAATACACCACCCTCATTTCTCACCGAGGTATCATAAAAGGTGACTTAGGTACGTTGACCCACCGTGTGGTATCCGATTGAGTAGAATAGACCACCCTCATTTCTTCCAGAGGGGTCGTAAAATAAGAATAAGGTAAATTGAACTCATAAGGGTCTTCTAGGACGGTCGTGTGGTATCTGGCTGAGTAGAATAGACCACCCTCATTTCTTAACGAGTTGTTGTAATAGGCGACTAAGGTAAGTTGACGTCAGGCAGGCGGCCGGTCGTAAAATACTCATCCAAATCACGTCACAACATGCTTGTAACATGTAGTGTCGAATCATTTAGAGTGGGATAAGGGCAGGAGGATAATGATTAACGTCAATATGTGCAATAAAAAGATCGCAAACAATTTAAACTTTCTATATCTATAGATACATCACGACAGAATAACATTCTCCCTACACGAACCGTCTCGCGGACAAACCTTCAAGAGCGCACTAAAACGAGAGACCGCAGAAGAAAAGGGGGTAACTGCTACAGAGAGTCACCCACGTGCGGTGCACAGAGGGAAAAAAGTACAGGAGACAAAAAAGAACAAAAAAGGTCATATGAGAATAAGGAAGGTTACGGAGGGTAAAGGGGTCGTAAAAGAGGTAAACGATTCCGGGTACACAAGTCGGAGACAAGTCAAGAATAAAATCAAAGTCAGAGAGGATATCTCCGATGACGTGTCTGATTGAGTGGAATAAACAATATATACATTTAATTAATACGCTAGTATTCGTTATTTCACCCATACCGATTCCTTTATTTGATTTATTTAATACTTTTTGTACAAAAAAAAATGTACTGTACAAAGGCGGTCTTATTGCTGTAAACAATGTCTTACAGACAACTCTTAGTAAACGGAATTCTAGCAATAGAATGCAGATGGCAGATTATTTTAAATAGATTAGTGAATATATATAAATACTAGCAAAGCCCCGCGGTTTCACCCGCGTCCATACAGATCAGTGGAAAGTCTACGAAATCGGACTATATATTTATTTTGTAGATTATTTAATTATAAAAAATGGGTATCATTAGTATTCTTGGAATAAGACTTAACTCACCAAGTGCAGGCCCTGCTATAACGGTAGGTTAGGTTTGTTATGGCATTATTTGATTTCGATTTACATTCTTAAATTCGTAAAATCTTTTGATGTCGGATTTTAATAATTTAAAAAGTATTTTACAGGTATTGAAATAGTTATTCATAAAATATCATTTAATGGGATAAGGATTAATACAGAGATATGAATAAAATGGTTTGATTATTGTCAGCACTTTTACCAACTTTTACAATGTAAAAAAGTAGTTATATTGGCTTAACTATAATAGTTAGACATACGTTCTATAATACTGTAGAACATTTTTTTGTTCTATCATCAATAGTTTCCGCAGCGCACGCGATGATAGATGTTTACGACTAAATTTTTACCAAGTTATTACAATTTTATTAGGGATCCCTATTTTTTTTGAAAATGACATATAGCCTATGTTGCTCAGTGAAAAAGCAGCTTTCCAATGGTGAAAGAATTTTTGAAATCGGTCCAGTAGTGTTTGCGTGAAAACGTAACAAACATACATACAAACAAACATACAAATCTTTCCTCTTTATAATATTAGTATAGATATATAAAATAATACTACCTAATTGTTGGCAACACCAACATGTTAGTAGTAAGAATCTGTGAATTGTATGTAGCAACACTCTCTTCTCTCTTGGATGGCGGAAAGAATACACGCGTTACGAAGTGCTCCGGTCTTTTATTGTACCATTACACTAGTTTTACAGTCCGCTAACGTTCCACATGGTCCTTCGAGCCGGATATGAACCAGCGACCTGTGGATATATTATTATACCACTGGTGGTGGTACAAAAGTAATAATAAAATTATTTTGCTATAATCCGCGATACATCTTTCCTCTTTATCGCGGATTATAGCAAAATAATTTTATTATTACTTTTGTATTATGGATCTCCGCAAAGTAACGCCTAATTCTATAAATTACTGGTGGTGGTATAATAATAACCTAATAAATATAAGTATATAATCATGCAAATCGTAATTTATTTCGGATTGACTGCGTTATTTCGAATCTATTCCGTTATTTCAGATAGTTTGCCTTATTTGGAATCGTTTCAAATAATTTATAGAAGTAGAGACGTCACTTTGCAGAATTTCATAGTACATATGTTATGATAGGATTATTTTGTTGTAATCCGCGTTTTTTAAAACAATCTATGTAATGCAAGCTGTATGAAGCAAAAAACGTTCACATACCTTATACATGCAAGACGTACCAGTCATCACACGTACCACCAAACGCCGCCACCAACAATACCCAGCACAAGCACTACACACACTCACTACGATAATCTCTACGATCGTTTCGCCCCGTAACTGAAGCATCAGGAGGATAGGTACGACATTTGCATCGCTACGTCGTTGACTTTTTTGTTCCAACAATTAGCATTACGTAGATGCTCTTAAGAAATGCGGATTATAGCAAAATAATTCATTCATAACTTCTGTTGGATAGTTTCTTTTTTAAGACCGATTTCGTTATTATAGATAGATTCCTTTATTTCGGATCAATTTCATTATTTCGGATAGATTTCTTTATTTCAGTTTGATTCCTTTTTTTCGGATCAAAAACGTTATTTCGGATCGATTCCTTTATATCGAATCGATTTTTTTATTACAGGTAGATTCCCTTATATCGGATCGATCCCGTTATTTTGGATCAATTCCGCTATTTCTGATAAATTCGATTATTTTGGATAGATTCCTTTATTTAAATCGATTCCGTTATTTCGGATCGATTCGAATCTCATCGCGATCTTTGTCAATTAAAATAACAGATAGCATTCGTTACGATTTTGGGTAGTCAATTAAAACAACATTTATTTTTCCACATTTATTTGTCTTAAACGTTACAAAAAAACGCTTTTTATTCAGCGTTAAGTAAAAACAAAGAAAAAAAAGTCTGTCTTACACTAAAAGACTTTCTAAACGCCAAAAAAATGAGCTGCTTAGCCCTTGCTAACCTTATAGTTAATCTTATATATTAATTACTTTCTCTATAGTTTGAGAAAGGCTTATTAAGCTTACACCCGCCACAGTGCTACAGTGCCGGCTGGCGGGTTTCATATCAAAAAAAAAGATGAATCAGTAAAGTAAAACAACCTATATTCAAAAAATCGATCAACTATTATAAAAAAAAATATATTTTTTCTAATCAGAATTCAAAAAAATATTTTTTTAATTAAAAAAAAATATTTTTCGAAATATGATAATATATAGAATCATGTTAATCGAGTTAAATAAAAAAAAGTTTTTCTTGATACCACCTTTTTTCTTAATAAAGAAATATGAAAAAAACAACGCTGATTATAATCAAATTATAATCATAATCATTACTTTTGGCCTATAGATTATGAGTGACTCTCTAATAAATTATTTAAATACAAATAATAGTTGATCGAGTAAAATACAGAACATATCTTACTCGATAAAAGTAAGACTACATGTCTTACTTTATAATCATACTTAGATACAAAAAAAAAGAAAATAACAAAATGTTAAAAAAGAAACGTAAAGATCGTAGTTAACTTCGAACTACGAGTCGAGTAAAAACAATATTTTGAGTAAAAATAAGAAATTGCAGCACAATTATGACGTACCCGTAGTTAAATAAGTAGATCGTACAAAGTAATATACATTCGATTTCAAATAGTCTAGCATTGGGTAAGTCGAACCATAGTGTTGTAAATATTAAACCATAGAACGTTAATTTTAAACGTTAGTTTTTAGTTTTATAATAAATAAACATGATTTATAGAGATCAATGACCGTACACGCCATTCCAGCCTTGACTTAAAAACTAAATATTCAGGTGCGAGTGAGAAAAAACGATTATGTTGTTGTTTTCTCTTGCTTTTTGAACGAACGCGCCATATTAGTCTACCATTACTTATTAAGTCAAATTAGTTTTGTTCGAGAATACAATTTTTTAAAAGGAAATTGAAGATTGAGTTTTGCTAGCACTTTACATAAAAAATCCAGTGAAGTGTAGCCACAAGAATTATTTTACAATTCATAAAAAATAAACACTATTTGTAGTGATCAATGACCGTACACTCCATTGCAGCCTTGACCTAAAAACTAAATAGTACGGTGCTAGTGAGACAAACCGATAATTTTGTTGTTTTTTTCTGCTTTTCGAACAACTCCGCGCCAGATCATTCAACCATTACTAATAAAGTCAAATTACATTTGTTTTTTTTTTATATTTATGATTGAGTTATACGGTTATAAGGTAATTCTATTACCTTATAAATCGGTACTTCTCGTATATAACTTAAGATACCTACACCTTAACAGTCTACATAAAAGAATCTAGTGATAGGTATTATTTTACGGTTTATAGAAAATAAACACGATTTATATTGATCAACGTACACATCATTGCAGCCTTGACTTAAAAATTAAATATTACGGTGCTAGTGAGACAAACCAATACTTATAATGTAATAAAGTCTAATTATATTACCTTAGCAGTTCACATAAAAAAATCTAGCGATAGTGTAGCCATAGGAATTATTTGATTTATAGAAAATAAACGCGATTTATATTGATAAATGACCGTACACATTGCAGCCTTGACCTAAAAACTAAATAGTACGGTGCTATTGAGACGAACAAATAATGTTATTATTTCTCCTACTTTTTGAACCGTGTTAGTTCAGTCAGCAATTACTTATAATGTAATAAAATCAAATTATATAAGTTGTTTTTCGAAAATAGATATATCTTAAAAAGATATTTAGGAAGATTGAATTATGGGAAAGTTTACCTGTACCACTATATGTATATAACTTTTATGGTGTTTTAATTGGAAATCGAATATATTATACTGTCGATAGATACTTTGTGCGTCTACTTTTTGTATTTCTTGTTAGATTTGTAAAATATACGGAATTTCATATAATTTGAGCTGCTGTAATCGTACCGTCGCATTGAGGCTTTTGGTGGGGGGTTGTTTTCGCCACCGGTTTCGTTGGTGATCATATCAATCCCCCGTTTAGTGGATTTGTTAATCTGATCGGTTAGTAAAGTCTGGGCGCTTATTTCCTCTCGTTTGTCCTTACGCGTTGTCTTGACAGCGACATGTTTATTTTGAATTCCGCTCGTACTGGCTACGTTAGCATCAAACGGGGCTTCGGAACCCCGCCCCTGAGGGTTAGCTGCCTGCATCTTCAAAAGCACCTCACTTTTGATCAGCTCGTTACCCCGTGACAGCGCCATGACTTTCGCTTCCCTCTCTTTGAAGTTTTGCAAGTCTTGTTGCTGTAACAAAACCAGAGGAAATTTAAAATCTCACTTTGCTAAAAGTAATTGTAAAATTACATATACAAGAGGCGATCCTCTTTACAAGAACAACGTGATGTCTCATAAAAAACGTATTTTTTATTATAAATTTTTATTATAAATTTATAATTTTTTGGTTATTTTCAGCAATTACGACAACAATTTAATTCAAATTCAAAATATTCTTTATTCGAGTAAACTTGTAAACAAGTGCTTTTGTATCGTCAACTTTACTGCTGGTTCGGAAAGCTGTTCCTACCGAGAAGAACCAGCAAGAAACTCGGTGGTTGCTCTTTTCAAATAAAATTCTTATAACTAGTTACATTTATTTATTACTGTCTTGTACAGGGTAGAAGTGCACCTATATCCACACATCCTTATCATCTAAGTAATCTTCAACAGTATAGTAGGCTTTCTGTATCAGCCTCTTTTTAACAGTGGTTTTAAACTGCTGTAATGGCATAGCCAAAATTGATTTCGAAATTTTGTTATAGAATCTTATACCCAAACCCACAAACGATTTACGTACTTTTGCTAGGCTCAGCAGGAGTCGCAAGCTTATGTCTGTTCCTACTTTGTCTATTATATACATCGCCAATCCTTTTATAAGTATTTTAGTAAAAATACTTCAAAAAAGTCCGCGACAGCATATCTCTATCTCTCACGATTAATGTACAACATTTTTTTTATATATTTAAAATTCCACAGCTAGTATGTAATAAAACATGTTGTCACATGATTCGAATGAATCGTATGGTTGGTAGCATTATCATCCACCCTTATCCCACTCCAATTGGGGTCATCAAGACATGTTTTACAAATGTCACTTGATTCGAATGAATCGTCGGTACCACCCTATAAAAGCATTACTTAAAAAATATATATAATCCATCACCGTAAGCGTAATAAAAAGAGAATTGGTCATACCTGTGACAGCATACGATAGTTTTTGTATCTTTCATACGGGGATATGAACACGAAGCGTGTCCAGTCAGACTCTGAAGCCTAGAACAGAAACCAATCATATTAGAAAGCTTTTAGACGTTTCAATGAATTTTTTCACTTATCTGTCAAAGCAAGTCAATCAATTAATAATATTAATAATAATAATGATTTATTTGCCAGAATGTTGGTAAACATTAAGTCGTAGCCGTAACATTCTACTATAATAATATGCAAAAATTACATTACAATAAATGTCGAGTATTAATAAAATCCACCATAGAATTTAAAAAAAAAGAATAATTATATAATATTAAAATTGGCAATGTCATATATTTAAGCATATAAAAATGGATAATAAATGTAATACAAAGCGAATCAAAATGTCAATTTTTATTGTCAATTGTCAAAAAAGCCGTATTAAAAAACAGTCGACTTTCAGTCGAGTAAAAATTGCAACATTTTAAAATCTAATTTGACATGGATCAACTTTATATATATCAACTTAATTATGAAGAATTTTGAAAAATAACAGTCATGTATTATATTACAATCGATAAAAAACTCGTTTAACACGGATCAACTTAATTAAAAATATATATAACTCATGTGTTTAATTGATAATTGTAATTTATCACACGCTTTTCGTTGAAGGAAAACATCGTGAGGAAACCTGCATATCTCTAGAGAATTCTAGGGATATGTGTAACCCACCAATCCTCATTGGAGCAGCGTGGTAGGTCTTAGCTCGAAGCCTTCTCTCCAGAAACGGAGAGGGGCGAGGGGGAAGCCGTTACTTTAAGGTATTTTAAAGTCGAGTAAAAAACCTGCATATCTCTAGAGAATTCTGTTGATATGTGTAACCTACCAATCCGCATTGGAGCAGCGTGGTAGGTCTTAGCTCCAAGCCTTCTCTCCATAAACGGAGAGGGGCGAGGGGGGAAGCCGTTACTTTAAGGTATTATTTTAAAGTCGAGTAAAAACTCCAACAATCGCACGCTTAATATCAAAGTGATCTAATTAAAAAACAAGTTTTATAGCAAATTGCAAAATAACTCGTTTGTGTCAAAGAGAGCCATAACTTGAATAGCAAGAACAGGCAGGCGTACCTCCTTACCCGGACCATTCCTCAAATTCAAATTCAAATTCAAATAAGTCTTTATTCAAATTGGCCTATTACAAGCACTTTGAATCAAATTAAAATTAAATTGAAGCTACAACTGGTTCGGAAAGGTGCTCTAACCGAGAAGAACCAGCAAGAAACTCGGCGGTCACTCTTTTAAAAAAATAAATATTACAGTTTTGTATTAACTATTGTTAGCAAACTTAGATTATAATATCGTCTAGTACATAGCTGGTCGCAATTTAGTTCCAAGCTTTCTTATCGTTGTTTTTTATGGCGAGTAGGACAAATCCCTGACGGACGCCTACTAGCCCGTACTAGTAGGGAGCGTCCGACTCGCACGGACTAAACAACCTCTCTCACTTCCAGTCAGCATGGAACCGCATTTGCATTTCTTCATGCTGACCGTTTTTTTTAATACTATTCTCTGCTTTTTTTTCATCTCTTTTTTGGAAGTCCTAATCTTTAAAGGTTGGGACTTTGTCCTAACAAAAACGAGCTCTTGACACACCCTCCATTACCCATATGTAAAGAATAACTAACCTTTGGTTCGTCCTTATCCATGTGGTACAACTTTAAATCCGGATTCATGTTTTCTTCACTGGTATTCGCCTGCAACGGAAAATATAACAAGTAAAGTTAAAAAGCTTCTAAAAAAAGCTATTAACGAAATTTCCATATTCCTACTGTTAGCTATTGAGGAGTTCGCTCGTCTGGAGCCAATCCTGGTCCTGGCTTCAGGTCGTGCTTATCATAAAAGTGAATTATCACCAGAATTGGACCAATATGCAAGATTTCAGCTCAAGCGACTGGCCCGTTGGCGCTGTGGGTAGTGACCCTGCCTTCAGCTCCGCGGGTCGCGGGTTCGATTCCCGCCGAGGGCCAACATTTTCTATAAACAAATTGTTGGTTCTTCGAGCCTGGGTGTGTATTTGTATTTAAGTATGTATTTAAACTTATATATGTAGTATATCTACCAGTTGTCCGTCACCCATAACACAAGTATTAAGTTACTTACTTTGGGGACGGACCATGTGTGTAAGTGTCCCATATATTTATTTATTTATATATATTTAATCGGAAATCTGTGCACTGTACACTGAATTTCAAAGATGTTCTAACGTGTACCCATTATCACTATTTCCAAAATCTAATAACAACTAATACACTTACTTCGATCTCTTTGCAGCTTAAAAAAACGACCGCCATTAGTTCCGCCAAGGCCGAGCATTCTTGGCTTCTCAAAACTTGAGTCCTAAACAGAAAAATAATAAATAAGTAGTTTCCTACTTTGTCTAATATATACATCACCTATCGTTTTATAATTCTTTATATTTTTATGTACAAAAATTACATCGTTTAAAATATGAAGGTAATGTAAGAATACCTATTTCCTTAAACTTCTCTCGCAGGGAATCACGCGGGCTTAAATTGTAGATGCCACGTATGGCTCTTTTTTGTGATACGGAAATTTTTTCACTATCCGCGCATTTACCCCACAGCAATATTCCATAAGACATAATGCTATGGAAGTGAGCAAAATAAACAAGTTTTGCTGTTTCGACATCTGAATTGTCTTATCTTACAGCGTAGACTGATGAACTAAGTTTCCCTGCAAGAGTTTTTATGTGTGTGCTCCATTGGAGTTTTGAATCCAAGGTCACTCCCAAAAATACAGTTGTATTTTCTGTTTTCAGTGGTACATTATTTATGGAGAGCCTATTTGCTGTTTTTTCAGCATTAGGTAATGCAAATTCAATACAATTTGTTTTTTTTAGAGTTTTTATGTGTGTGCTCCATTGGAGTTTTGAATCCAAGGTCACTCCCAAAAATACAGTTGTATTTTCTGTTTTCAGTGGTACATTATTTATGGAGAGCCTATTTGCTGTTTTTTCAGCATTAGGTAATGCAAATTCAATACAATTTGTTTTTTTTAGAGTTTTTATGTGTGTGCTCCATTGGAGTTTTGAATCCAAGGTCACTTCCAAAAATACAGTTGTATTTTGTTTTCAGTGGTACATTATTTATGGAGAGCCTATTTGCTGTTTTTGCAGCATTAGGTAATGCAAATTCAATACAATTTGTTTTTTTAGAGTTTTTATGTGTGTGCTCCATTGGAGTTTTGAATCCAAGGTCACTCCCAAATACATTCATCCATACTTCTCTTCGTCTAATCACACATAAAAGCGACAAGTAGCCTCATTTGCTCTCTCTTTCTTTAAAAAAAAAACATTTAGTCGTTTAGTTAGTTCACCTAGTGGTGGTATTGATGGTGGTGGTAGTGGTGTAATAACTCTATGGATATGATGACTCACGCGCTGTCATCGACTTCCACGTCGTGAACGTCGTACTCCGGCGGAGAGATCTCCATGTAAGCTGGACCAACCGGCAACGAGCTGTTAGTCGAATCAGCTGACAGCTCGCGACACTGCAGGATAAAAAACAATCGAATCAAATCGAATCGAATCGAATCGAATCAAATCGAATCAAATTAATCTTTATTAAAATAAGCCATTTCACGGCACTTTTGAATCGTCAAGCATCAATGAAGCAACAACTGTTACGGAATGTTGCTCTTATTGAGTAGAACCAGAAAGAATCCATATTTATTTATTTTTATTTATTTGTTTATTTATATTTATTTATTTATTTATTTAAGTTAAATAATTTAAAAATATTTACGAGATCACTTTTTATAATATTAATGTTTTGTAATATAATACTTATATTTTATTATAATATGTATGGTACCATGTAAGCATGGTAGGTTCACATCTAGAAGTCATCAATTATTGTAAGCGAAAAATTATGTTGACTATTTGATATTTTTAATTGTATGACAGTTTTGTGAACTAAATAAATTTAAAAAAAAAAATTAAAAAAAACTCGGCGGTCAATCTTTTAAATCATCATTCTCCTGCTCTTATCCCACTCTAAGTGGGGTCGGCACATGTCACATAATTTGGCTACGTATTTTACGACCGGCCGCCTGCCTGACGTCAACTTACCTTACGTCGCCTCTTACGACACCTCGGTAAGAAATGAGGGTGGTCTATTCTATGCAGCCGGATACCACACGGCAGATACCTTAGTCGCCGGTTACGACACCTCGGTAAGAAATGAGGGTGGTCTATTCTATGCAGCCGGATACCACACGCCACATACCTTAGTCGCCTCTTACGACACCTCGGTAAGAAATGAGGGTGGTCTATTCTATGCAGCCGGATACCACACGGCACATACCTTCGGCTTGTGTATTGTTGTGGTGGCGGATTTTTGTAGTGCATGCGTTTTCTCGAATACTGCATGCATCAGTTATGTCAAAAGATAGTTTAACACACTATATATTTTCTATTTTCTCTATCGTGCATAATAAAACAGTAAAGTAGCGGCCTGGTACAATCCCACTGCTGGGAATAGGCCTCCTCCCTCCGTTTCTTGAGAGAAGGGTTGGAGCTAAGACCTACCAATGCGGATTGGTAGGTTACACATATTCCCAGAATTCTCTAGAGATACGCAGGTTTCCTCACGATGTTTTGTAATTATAAATTGGCCACATAAGTTTTAATAGAAAAAGTCATTGGTACCTGCCAATGGGTTTGAACTCGTGACCCCATTGAAAGAGTCGCACGGCCACACCGCTGGGCTAACATATTATTAATTTTGTATATGCAAGGCAATTATAAATTAAATATTAATTTATTTGTATGTCAGGAAATTATAATAAAAAGACACACGGAAAGATGATGGAACTGTAGTACACAATCACACTCATCAATCTCCTCTATCACACTCATGAATCTCCTCTATCACACTCATCAATCTCCTCAATCACACTCATCAATCTCCTCTATCACACTCATCAATCTCCTCTATCACACTCATCAATCTCCTCTATCACACTCATCAATCTCCTCTATCACACTCATCAATCTCCTCTATCACACTCATCAATCTCCTCTATCACACTCATCAATCTCCTCTATCACACTCATCAATCTCCTCTATCACACTCATCAATCTCCTCTATCCTCTTTCACCTCAGCTCCACTAGTGTTAGATTCACTACTTCGATAGACCAAAATACAAAGTAATACTTACAGATAGCATCATCTTGTGTATAGTGACGACGTGCTGCTTCACGAACGGCGGCATCGGGTTGCAGATCGCGCAGACTCCCTGAATCTCCCGCGGGAGCTTCTCGGCTAGAGACAGGAGCATGTGGTTTGGGAGTAAATACCTGAAAAATACCGTCGGTACATTATTTGATATGCCTTCGAGGAATAGGGCCAGAGTTGAACGATTGGAGGGTAGAAGAACATTTCAGGAATTGGAACATTTTTATTTGTCCATAACACACGTACTACTTCAAACTATACAATCTGTGAGCTATGGTTTTGCTTGCGAATTAATTTATAGCTGTACGCCACTATATCCCTGGATGAGATCTTATCATCTAACACCACGCCAGTGTCCAATAACGCCCCAATATATAGGATTTCATGAATGTCACGCAATCCCAAATATTCGGACCAAAATTGGATTTATTTGGATTTGATGAAGGCTCGAGGTACTGAAATGACTTTGATTCCACACGAAAAGGCAATATATATAATCGAGGTACTGACTGAACTGACTTTGAATCCACACGAAAAGGCAATATACATAATCGAGGTACTGACTGAACTGACTTTGAATCCACACGAAAAGGCAATATACATAATCGAGGTACTGACTGAACTGACTTTGAATCCACACGAAAAGGCAATATACATAATCGTTTAATAGATCTGTAGGCCTACCATGAACTTTTAGAAAACGATTCAATTCAAAGTCAGTACCTAAACTGAGCCGATTTCTTTTTGTTTGAAAGCAATAAAAGTACATTAAAAAAACGCAATATAGAAATTAAAATCAAAATTTGCGGCGTTCCTTACTAACCTGTGATAGCCCAGCGGTGAGACTGTGCGACTGTTTCGAGGGGAACACGAGTTCAAACCCGGGCAGGCACCAATGAGTTTTTCTATTAAAACTCATGTGTCTAATTGATAAGCAATTTATCACACGCGTTTCGATGAAGGAAAACATCGTGAGGAAACCTGCATATCTCTAGAGAATTCTGGAGATATGTGTAACCCACCAATCTGCATTGGAGCATCGTGGTAGGTCTTAGCTCCCTTCTCTCCATATACGTAGAGAGGCCTATTCCCAGCAGTGGGATTGTAACAGGCCGCTTTACTTACTTTTACTAACCTATTTACCAAATTGCATTTTGTAATGACAATTGCTAACAGCGTTGATTATTAAAGATTACTTACAACAAGTAAAGTGCGTTTTTATTTATTATAATACGTAATAAACATTTAATATGGTCCTAAAACCCGGGATCGAACCGGGGACCTTTAGATGAACCATGTGTTTTTAACTGAGTCGCATTCAAACCGCTTACAGTGAATGAAAAAAAACGACATCTGTTGATTGCATTGGGCTCGTAATGTTAGAAAAGGACAAGGTTATATGAACCATAGATAGCTCTGTCTCTTTTACTCAAATGTTTTTAGGACATTCCGAGACTAATTTTTTATTCATATTCGTCTTTAAATACTGTAAGTTAAATCTATTTTGTAATGTCTCTGTTTTGTATTGTTTTTTTATCGACGTAAAACATTACATATATTTATTTTAAAATTAAATTTTAGAAAAATTAAATCAATAAGTTATTTTATATTTATGGTCTATACTACGAAAGAAGAGTGAATGAAATAAGTTTGCGATTCGGTTTAGGATTTAATTCGGCAACGACTTAAACTGTGCGTTAACACGTAATGGTATGAAAAGGGAAAACAATTCAGTTTAAGTCTTAAATTGAGTCGCAATAAGAGTTCGCGGTAGGCGTGCTGTACTCACATGGTACTCTCGTCGAGTTCACGAGCCTGATCATCTCGCCATTTAAACAGCATCCGAAGTGCTGCCATCTGGCGGCAGTTGAACGACTTCTTGTTGCGGTAGTATAAATTCAGATGGCTCTGTTCGGTCACCACTAGCTTTTTGTATGTCTGTTATAATTAAAATTATTTTCTTATGTAATAATTTTTACGTATATTTTAGGAAATGTAATTTTTGAACAAAAAAATATAAATAACTATACGCCGTGTGGTATCCGGCTGCATATAATACACCACCCTCATTTCTTACCGAGGTGTCATAAGAGGCGACTAAGGTAAATGCCGTGTGGTATCCGGCTGCATAGAATAGACCACCCTCATTTCTTACCGAGGTGTCGTAAGAGGCGACTAAGGTATGTGCCGTGTGGTATCGGGCTGCATAGAATAGACCATCCTCATTTCTTACCGAGGTGTCGTAAGAGGCGACTAAGGTATGTGCCGTGTGGTATCCGGCTGCATATAATAGACCACCCTCATTTCTTACCGAGGTGTCGTGAGAGGCGACTAAGGTATGTGCCGTGTGGTATCCGGCTGCATATAATAGACCACCCTAATTTCTTACCGAGGTCTCGTAAGAGGCGACTAAGGTATGTGCCGTGTGGTATCCGGCTGCATATAATAGACCACCCTCATTTCTTACCGAGGTCTCGTAAGAGGCGACTAAGGTATGTGCCGTGTGGTATCCGGCTGCATATAATAGACCACCCTCATTTCTTACCGAGGTCTCGTAACAGGCGACTAAGGTAATGCCGTGTGGTATCCGGCTGCATATAATAGACCACCCTCATTTCTTACCGAGGTCTCGTAAGAGGCGACTAAGGTATGTGCCGTGTGGTATCCGGCTGCATAGAATAGACCACCCTCATTTCTTACCGAGGTGTCGTAAAATACGACCAAGGTAGGCGACCGTAAAATACGTAGCCAAATCATTTAACAACATGTTTGTAACATTACAGCAGTTTAAAACCACTGTTCCAAACCCACAAACGACTTATATACTTTTGCTAGGCGCAAAGCAAGATTCGCAAGCTTATGTCGGTCCCTACTTCGTCTATTATATACTTCACCAACCTTTTTATATTCTTATTAAAAAAAAAATTTAAAATATACTCTGAAGTGTAAGAATACTTGTTTCCTTCAACTTCTCTCGCAGGGAATTTAAGTTGTAGATGCCACGTATTGCTCTTTTTTGTAATACGAAAATTTTTTCAATGTCCGCGTATTTACCCCATAACAGTATTCCGTAAGACATAACGTTATGGAAGTAAGCAAAATAAACAAGTATTGCTGTTTCACGTCTGTAAACAGTCTTATCTTTCGGATAAGTTACGCCGCTGAATTGAGTTAACAAATATAACTATCTAAGAAAGTCATAATAATTGAGGGTAGTTGTTCCGCGCAAACGTGCGGACGGATGAAACAACCTCCGGGACCTGGGCCCGTCGTCTCGGCGTCTCAACCTATCTTATGCGGCCGTCAGCTGTATGTGGTCCGGCCTCATGAATCACTGCGTGTATATGTGTACGTGTGTGTTTATGTGCTTGTATGTACTCGGCCGATTCCCGAAACCGTTGGCTCGCCTCAGCACTCTTCCACGGACACGTAATGTCTGTTTCTCCCGGAGTATACACTTCACTATATCGTCTAAATAACACCCGGTGTGCACACAACCTTCGTAAGGTCACACGTTAATGAGTCGTCCCTATATCGGGGAATAGTAACCCAACGCGCACTAAAACCGTGGACGGTCGCGTCTTCTCAAACGCTTCACTGATTAAACGCGTCACTAAATCTGAGAACAACACCCGAAACGCAAAATTACACACGTGCGTAAGAAAAAGAATGCCGCGTCCAAGCCGCGCGCGGCCTCTCTCTATCGCGTCTGCCGGGTGACTGCGGGGGGCCGTTCTCGTAGTGAACGAATGCATAAAAAGTCCTAGCTTGCGTTCGCGTCAGTAAAACAGTAGTTCTTTTTGTATGTATGCTTACCAAACCGCACACTTGGCGGCTAGTCTCGAATGCCGCGAGCAGCATATCGGGTTGACCCCCCGTGGCTTCCATCAGGTCGCTCTTCATGCGACGCCAGATGTAAGCCAGGTAGTGCGTGTCGCTCCGAGCGTACTTGACCATGTCCGCTGTCAAGGGACGTAAGCGCCAGTCTGCCAGCTGATAGCTACGAATTGATATTTCGAAATAAGTAACTATAATCCATAGGTTAACTTATACTTAAAGTAACGGCCTGTTACTATGCCCACTGCTGGGCTAAGGCCTCCTCTCTCCGTTATTGGAGAGAAGGATTGGAGCTAAGACCTACCACGCTGCTCCAATGCGGATTGGTAGGTTACACATATCCCTAGATTCTCTAGAGATATGCAGGTTTTCTCACGATGTTTTCCTTCACCGAAAGCGTTTGATAAATTGCAATTATAAATTAGACACATGAGTTTTAATAGAAAAACTCATTGGTGCCTGCCCGGGGTTTGAACCTATGTCGTCTCTAGAGACTCGCACGGTTTACCACTAGGCTATCACAGCTTTTTAATTTATACTTAACCTTTAGTTAACCTACAAGTACTTAACTAAAGATAAACAAAACTATATGTTTCAGGTGTGTCAAACATTTATTGCAACAATATGATCTACAAATAAGGTGAAATACATCTGCATATGTCAAAAAAATTTTGTTTAAAGAAATATTTCTTTTAAAAAATTTCATATTTATGCTTTTAGTATGCAAAAGTATAAACATTAAATATTATAGAATATATTCATCAGACGATTAAAATCAATTAAACGACTTCAATATGCGATTCTGGCTATAGTAATTATATTAGATTATATGATGGAACACAATATCATATTTTCTATAAAGGCAACCTGTAATAATGTAGTATTAGTCATCATCCTGCCCTTATCCCACTCTAAGTGGGGGGCACAACACGTTACAAACATGTTGTCACATGATTTGCCTGCGTATTTTACGGCCACCTGCCTGACGTCAACTTAACTTAAAGTAAAGTTATGAGTTCGTAATGCATATCTCATAGAGTTCAAATTGAACGGGGCCAGTTTACGAAATTGCAAAAAGTGTTCGTCATGCATATGTCTTAGAGTTCAAATTCGCTTAACACTAATTCTCTGGAACATTCACTTTGTTTGCGAATTGTGTTCGGTATCGCCACTAGGACTCGCGAACGGTTACGTATATTCTTGAAATCGGTTCGTTCGTTATATAAACGGACGTAATCCATATCTCATAGAGTTCAAATTGAACGGGTGCAGTTTACGAAATTGCAAAAAGTGTTCGTCATGCATATATCTTAGAGTTCAAATTCACTTGACACTAATTATCATTCACTTTGTTTGCGAATTGTGTTCGGTATCGCCACTAGGACTCGCGAACGGTTACGTTTATTCTTGAAGTCGGTTCGTTCGATATATAAACGGACGTAATGCAAATCTCATAGAGTTCAAATTGAACGGGTGCAGTTTACGAAATTGCAAAAAGTGTTCGTCATGCATATATCTTAGAGTTCAAATTCGCTTGACACTAATTCTCATTCACTTTGCGAATTATGTTCGGTATCGCCACTAGGACTCGCGAACGGTCACGTATATTCTTGAAATTAGTTCGTTTGATATATAAGAAAGAGATATCGTGCGCTGCGACGTTCAGTTTGCAAATAGCGATCAACAGCGAATGAAGAAGCGAAAATAAAGGTTAAATAATAGCGACCTCGGCATTGTCATTAGACAACGGACTGCATAGACTGAACAAATTATTCAAACATCGTGAGGAAGCCTGCATATCTCTAGAAAATTCTGGGTTCATGTGTAACCTACCAATCCGCATGGCGTTAGCGTGGTAGATCCTAGCTACAACCCTTCTCTCCAGAAACGGAGAGGGGACGCCTATGCCCAGCAGTGGGCTAGCCCCTCAAACGTTTAATAAGCACCATGTGCACAAAATCAATTTTGAAAAATCATGTTCTCATGAACAACAACAAATATATGTTATTATTATAAAAGATTTATTGTATTCAATGGGGAATTTTATAACATAGAAAATGGTATACAAATCTTAGGTATAAATTAAAAAACCGTTCGACCCCCCCACCTTCGCGGTCAAAGGGTTAGTAAGTTACTAGGTTAGATACTTACGTCTTATCAGCGTCTATGTTGCAGTATCTCTTGAGCAACGCACTCAAGGACTTGGAGTTGTGCTGGAGGAGTCGAGCAGCCTGGTGGGTGTCGAACATCCCCACGATGTAAACACCAAAGTCACGTTGAAGCCAGATCACATCATTTTCCGCCCCATGGAATATCTGCAAATTGGATTTAAATTACAGGGCATCATACGACATTAATTTTAATTTTAGTTACCTACGGACCTCTATACATAGAAACAGTCAGCTGAATTTAAATTCGGCGAAGTATTTTAGCCACAGGAATTTATTTTACATTCTTAAACCCGATTTATAGAGATCAACGACCGTACCCTATTACGGCATAGGAAACGAAAAATAACCTTGACCCAAAAACTAAATAGTACTGGTGTAAGGAAAACAGCTATGTTATTTTTTTCCTGTTTTTTTAACAAATTGCGCTCAGGTCAGTAAACAATTATTAATAAATGATTGAATTATGCCAAAGTTACATACAAATGATCAGTGGATTTATTTAAATGTCATATCAATCTGTATTTTAACAGAAAGCTTTCTATTTAATTATGAGTATAGATACGGTGTTTTATTATAATATACAAGAAAAGCAAACGTCCTACCTTCAACACCTTCGGATCGGTGAAGATGAGATTCAGTTTGTGCAAATGTTCGCGGGTGGCGAGTGCATCGATGATGAAATCACCAGCCGAAGTAGTCATTTGAATCAGGCAAGTGAATCCTGGGATATGATAATATCAAAATTAACACCATCTGTTATAATTATCATGAGCTGTATCCAGCGGTGAGACCGTGCGACTCTTTCGAGGGGATCACGACTTCAAACCCGGGCAGGCACCAATGAGTTTTTCTATTAAAACTCATGTGTCTAATTGATAATTGCAATTTATCACACGCTTTTCGGTGAAGGCAAACATCGTGACGAAACCTGCATATCTCTAGAGAATTCTGGAGATATATGTAACCTACCAATCCGCATTGGGGCAGCGTGGTAGGTCTTAGCTCCAACCCTTCTCTCCAGAAACAGAGAGAGGAGGCCTATTCCCAGCAGTGGGATTGTAACAGGCCGCTACTTTACTTACTTTTACTAACCTATTTACCAAACGCCATTTTGTAATGGCAATTGCTAACAGCGTTGATTATTAAAGACTACTTACAAGTGAAGTGCATTTTTATTTATTATATACGTAATAAACATTTAATGTGGTGCCGAAACCCGGGATCGAACCGGGGACCTTTACATGAACCATGAAGTGTTTTTAACTGAGTCGCATTCAAACCGCTTACAGTGAATGAAAAAAAAACGACCCTTCTCTCCAGAAACAGAGAGAGGAGGCCTATGCCCAGCAGTGGGATTGTAACAGGCTTCACTTATAATCATGGTAAAATTTGCTAAGAAAATCTATTTTTTTTTCCGTAATCATGGTATTTAAAATATGAGGAGCTCCCATTTGTAATGAAGGTGCGGTACATTATAGGTCCTTTGCAAGCCTTTTATAGTGTCAATATGTTGCGAGTTGACAGTTTCCTAGTGTAACACTTTTCAGTGAAAGGGGGGGCAGCTGCCACCCCTTGCCCGTATCTCGCTACGCCTATGGTGTGACTGGTGAAACTATCTAGGTGTGCCTTACCTTGGTAAGACCTGTAGCTATGGTGCTCCAAATCTATGGCCAACTCCTCCACGGACTTCAAATGGACGATTAGATCGTTGAGCTCATCCACCGTTGAGATGTAATTGTAATTTGTCTGCGACAGTGGCAACGGGAATACTGGCTCTTCCGTATCCGGGATGAGCCATTCGGGCAAAGGTTGGAATTGGGACAGCTCAACCTGATATGGGTTCTCGAACCTGAAAGTTAGTTATAGAAACAGATATTATTTTGCTGAAATTCGCAACAGCAAAGTTCGTTATTTTGATAAGGGTTTTTTAAAGAAAATCTATGCACAATCTGTTCTCATTGCTTATACATGAAGGATTAGTATTCGCTCGTACCAAAAATCACCACTAACATACTACACTAGCACCACACACATTCGCTAGGAGTGCAGGCGTGCTTTACTCACCCAATGATGCCGCCCTCGTCGTTGTACTGAAACTCAAAAGCCAGCGGTTTGATGTTGTTAGGCTTCTCCGTGATCTTCGGCACCCATATATTCACAGTATTATCGACACTGTCTTTAAACATGATTTGTGGACGCATTATATTTTTTGCACCTGTAAAAGTCGCTGATCCCACCTGAAAATAGATAACGTTACACCAATCTTTTACACCAATTCAAAAAATTTTTTAATCAAAATTTTTAACTATTACAAGTGGTATTTTTACTTATATTTGACTGGCCCGTTAGCGCAGTTGGCAGTGACCCTGTCTTGGACTCAAGCCGAGATCCAATATTTTCTACAAACAATTTCTTGGTTCTTCGAGTATGGTTGTATATTTCTATTTAACTATGTTACTTATGAGCTGTGATAGTCCAGCGGTGAGACCGTGCGACTCTTTCAAGGGTAACACGGGTTCAAACCCGGGCAGGCCAATGAGTTTTTCTATTAAAACTCATGTGTCTAATTGATAATTGCAATTAATCACACGCTTTTTGGTGAAGGAAAACATCGTGAGGAAACCTGCATATTTCTAGAGAATTCTGGAGATATGTGTAACCTACCAATCCGCATTGGAGCAGTGTTGTAGGTCTTAGCTTCAACCCTTCTCTCCAGAAACGGAGAGAGGGGGCCTATTCCCAGCAGTAGGATTGTAACAGGCCGGCACTTTACTTTACTACTTATGTTATTCATCAACGAGCAGACGATTCACGTAACCACCGTCCACGACCTCTCGCAAAGCGAGTGTGTTGCCGACCTTTCAAAAGGTGTAAAATACGCTTTTTTACTTATGTCGTACGATCCTAAAACGCTGCCAAAGGGAGATTGTTCCATAAAATAGTGGTGCGCGGGATTAGATTATTTGAGAACCGCTCAGTAGTGGATTGTTACGCAACTAATAGATGAGGATGATATTTTAACCCGTGAGGTACGGTGCGGTTGTGGAATTTAGCAGCAGGAATCAGTTAGTTTGCGGTGGAAAAAGCAAGACATGACTATAGGGTGCTCGTCCTACTTCTATATGCGTCTCGTGATAGAGGTGCAGCATTTTGTGGCATCTTTAAATATCTAGCCACGAAATGCTGGAATAATATTCCTCCACCTTTTCGGGAAATACATTCGAAACACATTTAAAAATGTATATCGGTCATATTTACTTCGTTCACAACACCGCGAATAAACTTTTAAATGCATCCTCTATACTGGTCACACTCTAGGAAGATCTTAGTTATGAGGAGATATATTTAATCTAATACAATAAAACTATATAAATAAATAAATAAATAAAATAAAAAACTAAATAAACAAATAAATAAATATGGATTATATATAATACATGCTTTTGCCCGCGGCTTCGCTCGCGTGGAATTTGGTCTGCCACATCGGGTGTCGTGATAAATAATTTTAGATTTCAAAATTTTTAGAACTATTCAAGTCACACAATACTATGATACATCGTCTTTGTGTAATTCCAATGGTTTAGGCAGCGTAAGCCAAGATAGCTCTCAGAGGCCAGATTTTTTCCGTCTTTATTGACATGTATCGTTATATTACATAAAATCAACACAAATTGCAGCCTATATGTTATTCTGATGTATAACCTATATAACTGTAAAGTTTCATCCAAATCCGCCTAGTAGTTTTTTTGTGAAAGAGTATGAAACATCTATCCATACTTACAAACTTTGGAAGTAGGAAGTAGGATAATACAATACCAGGCGAATAGAAGTATTAAATATCGATTTCTATAAATATATTGTAGAAGATATTCAGCTAATTGTTGTTATTAAGCTGTTGGCTGATCACTTGTCCCCAATAATTAGAGCTGCTCGAATACCCGCGAGGTCGGGATTTACGCGGGAAACTAGTAAATGAATAAGTTACCGTTTAAATTGCTGTACAATATCTACCTGCTTCGAGTTCACTTCATAAATTAACGTTTTTTATTAGCACTAGATACCATTTACAATAATTTAATTTAACGAGTATAAAATCACTAACACGCGGACTGACCCGATCGAACCGTGTTAACACAACACGGCTGTCTCGTTAAATGAACTGAACAGTCAAGCATCGAAGGAGATAAAGAAGGTATTGGTTGGGGGGTATTTGGGGGGATATTTGCGTAACCCCACCCCACAATAGGAGGAAACGGCCCACACTCATAGCAACGTGATCGATTATTTGACGTCGTTCGTAATGTTGTTTTGATTTTAGCTACCTAATTCGCTAACAAAAGGGATGAAATCCTCCAAATTAAAAGCGAAAAGGTCCCGATATAGACGTTGATTGCGAAAACATTTTGGGCCTACGTAACGTCCTTCAAATCAAATAAGGGTGTCACCACACTGCTTAAACCCGAGAAGAAAGAAAATCAACGTGTCGCACTCCGGAAGTACCGGTTCAAGTGAAAATTTGAATATTAACGCTATGCATTTTTGATATTTTGAAATGGTTGGGGAATAATTCTGCACGAATTGCTTTATCAGTATCATTTGTGTGTTAAAATATATTCATTAATGCGCTAGCGTACACAATGACAGCAGGCGCAGGCATACATTTTCGTCGCGCGATAGAGGGAGATACTTCCTCTCCTACACCGCGAAGGCGAGCTCTCTGTCTTACGAATTTTCGAACATTTTTTTATCATCACAATAAGTGCATAAAAAAGTTTTCACTTCAATTTTGCTTGCAAAAATATACGCAACACTAACTTTGCACAAAACCTAACTTTTTTAACTTTTGATGTTACGCATATCAGTCAAGGGCGTAGCCAGAATTCTATTCAGGGGGGGGGGGAGTCAGAAAATCCTAGACTACATCTTTTTAGTAGATTTTATATATTGTTTTAATTAAGAGTTTTTAACGTAAGAGTATGTGTTCCGCGCAAACGTGCGGACGGATGAAACAACCTCCGGGACCTGGGCCCGACGCCCCGGCGATTCAACCTATCTTATGCGGTCTGTATGTGGTCCGGCCTCATGAGTCACTGCGTGTATATGTGTACGTGTGTGTGTGTGCTTGTATGTACTTGGCCGAATCCTGAAACCGTTGGCTCACCTCTGCACTCTTCCAAGGACACTTAATGTCTGTTTCTCCCTGAGTATACACTTCACTATATCGGCTGAATAACACCCGGTGTGCACACAACTTTCGTAAGGTCACACGTTAATGAGTCATATCGGGGAACAAAACCGCAGACGGTCGCGTCTTCTCACACGTTTCACTGGTTAAACGCGTGACTAAATCTGAGAATAACACCCGAAACGCAAAATTACACGTGTGCGTAAGAAAGGAATGCCGTATTCCGGCGCACGTGGCTTCTCCCTATCGTGTTTGAAGGGTGACTAGCGGGCGGCCGCTCTGGTAGGAATCGAATGCCTAAAGCGTCTTTGCTTTCGCCGCTCGCGTCGCTCGCCCTTCCGGCGGGCGAGTCATTTTATTCAAAACAGTATGTCTTATTAGTAGAAGAAGAGAGGTAAAAAAAGTGAAAATAACAACCAGAAATAGCTTAGTGATCAGCCTCCCCTGCCCTTATCACACTCTAAGTGGGGTCGGCAGAACGTGTTATAAATATGTAGTCAACGTACGCTTTTGGCTACGTTGTCTATGTATTTTACGAATGACAGACTGCCTGAAGATAACTTACCTTAGTCGTATTTAGACACTTCACTAAGAAATTAGGGTGGTTTATTCTATTTAGCCGGATACCACAAGGTTTATCAAGCAATTGTGAGCCGCGTGGTATCCGGCAGAATGGAATGGACCACCCTCATTTCTTACCGAGGTGTCGTAAAGTCGACTAAGGTAAGTTGACGTCAGGCAGACGGCCGGTCGTAAAATACGTAGCCAAATCATGTTACATGTTTGTAACATGTTGTACCGACCCCACTTAGAGTGGGATAAGGACAGGAGAATGATGATGACCACAAGGTTAATCAACTTACCTTAGTCGCCTTTTGCGACACCTCGGTAAGAAATGAGGGTGGTTTATTCTACTCAAATACCACACAGCATTGGACAAATATTAGTATGATTGTGAAAAAACATAGGCGAATATATAGTATATGAATGTACTCTTACCTTTATAACCTGTTTTAATAAATAAGTTGCAAAACGGTAGCGACTTTAGAAGTATTCCTCGAAACGCAATCCGTCAAAAGAGGGCTTAACTAAACAAAGCTTTTAGATTACAAATTTACAAACTCGAAGTTTTTTACGATTTTTTTTTATTTGATGAAGAAATAATTGGTTTCTTTTGTGTTATTCTAACAACCGATGTTTTGGTAATTAATTCTACCTACCGCGTTATTTTCGCAGGACGAATCCGGCGTTTTTCCGCGGTGAAAGAGTTACTTATGTGAAAAGAATTTTCATCCCCTATTAGCACCATCATTTACATTCTCATTTCAAACATCATTATTCTCCTGCCCTTATCCCACTGTAAATGGGGTCGGCACAACATGTAATCAAATCGAAATAATCTTTATTTAAATGAGCTCCTTCAAGGACTTTTGAATCGTCAAGGATCAATGATAATTTAAGCTACAACTGGTTCGGAATTTTGCAAGAAACTCGGCGATCAATCTTTTAAACATTTTCAATTTTACTTTATTAAACCATACTCTTGTATGAAGCTGAAAGGATTTTCAAATCCAGGCATTTTTATCATCCAAATAATCTATTTTGTAATATGTTTTACCTTTCTGTAGAGTGGTCTACAGAATTGTGGAATTTTATTGTAGAAGCGAATATCGAGACCAATGAATTAGTTGCTAACTCTACTGAGTCGTGAGACAACCTTTTTGTGATCTCTCGTATGTCTATATTATACAACAAATTTCGTCTTATACATATTAGATATGTTTCCGTACAAAAAGAATATAAGAAAATAATGACTGTAGTATTCGGGAACGAAGACGAAGTGGGTGCAACTCTGACGAAACGTCGAACTTTACACAAAGGTAACTCGATTTTGTCGCGATATGACCCGTATGTTTATATATTATAAATTTTCAAATTTATTTCTTTTATTTGGATAAATGAATAAAAATAAATAAAGATCGATTCCACGGCCAATTTTTGATTGCATACGGTTTGCGAATCCTGCATGCATGAGGTACGAACACGGATAGTACTCTACTTTTAGTTAAAAAAAATATAAGCTCTCTTATTGCGGATTGTAGCAAAATAATGCCATCATAACTTTTGTATTAAGGACTACCGCTAAGTAACGCCTAATTCCGTATTACCGCATTTAGTAACCATTGATTTACAGATGAATATATCGTTTTTTTTCTACTTATCTATACCTTAAAGTAAAAGTTAAGTAACGGCCTGTTACCATCCCACTGCTGGTAATAGGTCTCGTCACCGTTTTTTGGAAAGAACATGTGGAGCTAAGATCCACCACGCTACTCCAATGCGGATTGGTAGGTTGCACATATCCCCAGAAGTCTCTAGAGATATGCAGGTTTCCCCACGATTTTTTACTTCACCGAAAAGCGTGTGATAAATTGCAATTAGGCACATAAGTTTTTAAATGGAAAAACTCATTGTTGCCTGCCTGGGGTTTGAACTCGTGACCCCCTTGAAAGATTCATACGCTCTCAACACTGAGCTATCACAGCTCTGGACTAACCTTACTAACCCTACTTCATGTCAACTTTTTTGTCAAATCATGTCAAATTATCTATTCTATTGTAAAAATAATTAGGAATAGTTATGGGAATCTCTTCGTAGATTTAAACTCTGCAGATCCAGAAGCTCGAATCGAAACAAATACTTATTTATTTCTTTATTGTACATACATAATTTATGAAAAAAAAAGCACGTGTATAGTACCCGGCAATTAATAATGCACATCTAGAATTCAGAACGAAAATGCCGGTCAATTCGGTTTCGTAGAGCGCTGTCACTGTCACACAATGCTCTATGAAGCAGAATCTAGCCGATTTCTCTCTCTGAGCCTTGATGTGCATTATTTATTGCCGCGTACACAAAGGCAGACTTATCCCAAAAACGTATATGTTCCAGACAACCTTTGAGTGACAGAAGGAAAAGACAAGAAGTGAAATACTGATAATAAAAATAGAAAGGGAGAAAAAGAAAACTAACGACAAACTATAAACATACATTAATATTTACACATTACACGCAAAAGATACAAAAAAAGATGTTTTATAGGTAAAAGTAATTTAAAAATTTCAGAAAGTCGCAAGCAAAATTACAAGAACCTACGCCGTACTACTGGTAAATGTAAAAAAAAACTCTAGCGAGTTCATAAATCCTTATTAGAGCGAAGTGATGGATTTAAAACCAGCAAATGGTAATCGCAACATTACATACTAAAATTGTACCTAATTGAAAAATATAAATATTTACGATTATTCTTAGTCCACATTCTGATTAATTAATTAATTTGCCAATATGATTGACCTTCATATATCAGAAAAGTGTATACATACAAAACATTTATAACACACTTGCTTAGGTGAAGTTAAACAGATAAGTGAATTCGCTTGTTAATTTTAAATATACGTGTTTACATAACGATAACCTGTGATACTTTGTATCTTATAAAATTTATATTTTTTAAATAAAACTTTCTAGAAGAGTTGCACTAATATTGTTATTTAGTAGTAGTAGTGAAGTAAAGTAGCGGCCTGTTACAATCCCACTGCTGGGAATTGGCCTCCTCTCTCCGTTTCTGGAGAGGATTGGAGCTAAGACCTACCACGCTGCTCCAATGCGGATTGGTAGGTTACACATAGCATACATAATTTTCAAATTAAATTAACTAACGCGCGCAAAGGAATTTAAATTGGGGTGATTGAGAAAGGACAAAGCAACGCATGGCCAGGCACTGCTAGTATAATATAAACGAACTTATTACCAGGAGTATTATTTATATATTATATATTTAACAGGACTTAAAGAAAGCAGCATAAATATATCTTTAACATATTCTAAAATACAATTTTTGTTTAAGTAGCGATAATGCGCTTACAAATAGATTGCGGAAGGGGGGGTGCAATTGCAAAAAAAAAACATACACTCCCAATTGGTAAAGAAATAGAAACTTTTCTACCGGACAGGGTGGTTCTATTGCACCCCATTGCCGGCCCCCGTGGATACGCCTCCCTGAAAATCCTAGCATGTCTAATCATCTAAGTAATCCTCAACAGTATATACGGCTTTGTTTATCGGCCTCTTTTTAACAGTGTTTTGAAACTGCTCTTACAGCAATGATAAAATTAATTGCGAAATTTTGTTATAATTTTGTACCCAAACCCTCAAACGACTTCCGTACTTTTACAAGGCGCAAAGCAGGAGCCGCAAGCTTATGTCGGTTCCTACTTTGTCTATTATATACATCACCTATTATTCGATAATTCTTTATATTTTTATATACAAAAATTAAATTGTTAGAAATATAATGATATTAGATATTTTAATATTGCATAGAAGCTGTTGACCCAGGTAACATCAGTGGGTTGAGGTGATTGCAGTAGTGTTTTGTGATCCGGATATAAAATATACTGTCTAAAATACTTATTTCTTTAAATTTATTTTAACATATCTCTATGGTGTAGAAGTCATGTATGGCTCTTTTTTGTAATACAAAAAAAAATTTCACTACCCCATAGCAATATTCTATAAGACATAATGTTATGTTATATGTAATAATAATAACTAATTATTTAAAAAAATCACCTTACCTGTATCTTAGTGACGATGGGTGTGTTGAATGACGGTACAACCAGAGATGGAGCTCGATCTCTGGGAGGCAGATCTCTAGATGTCATCCCTTTTTTCAAACAATCAGTATTATGATATATTCGATTGAATATACAATCGTTAGCACCGATTATCTTTTCCATGTTGTATTCCACATCGTATCTGTTAAGATTTAAAGTGAAGTAAGCTAACCAGCTTTATTGACTGGCCCTTTGGCGCAGTGGGTAGTAACCCTGCTTTCAACTCCGCGCGTAGCGGGTGTGTTCCCGCCGAGGGCCAAATTGTCTATAAACAATTTGTTGGTTCTTCGAGCCTGGGTGTGTATTTGTATTTAAGTATGTATTTAAAATTATATATGTAGTATATATACCAGTTGTCCGTCACCCATAACACAAGTATTAAGTTACTTACGGACGGACGACTGTGTGTTTAAGTGTTCCATTATTTATATTTATCTCGATTTTAAGCAAAACCCTCGATAAAGGAGGTCATGGAACTCAGTCAAATGATCGTAGCTAATCAAAAAGGATTCTACTGACAAGGATATTTAAGATTTAAACTTCGACGATTATAACTAACTAGCTGTACGAGTAGATATTACACAAAGAAAATCCTAAATTGAAATTTTGAACATAAAAGTAGTTGTGAGTTAACTATAAGAGATAGAGACATGCTATCGCGGACTTTTGTGCAGTATTTTTGTAGATATACAATTTTTCAATACATTTATCTCTGATAGTTTAAGCCGCGCGTGCGATTAAGTGGAGCTGTGATAGCCCAGCGGTGAGACCGTGCGACACTTTCGAGGGGAACACGAGTTCAAACCCGGCCAGGCACCAATGAGTTCTTCTATTAAAAACTCATGTGTCTAATTCATAATTGCAATTTATCACACGCTTTTCGGTGAAGGAAAACAACGTGAGGAAACCTGCATATCTCTAGAGAATTCTGGAGATATGTGTAACCTACCAATCCGCATTGGAGCAGCGTGTTAGGTCTTAGCTCCGACCCTTCTCTCCAGAAACGGAGAGAGGAGGCCTATTCTCAGCAGTAGGATTGTAACAGGTCGCTACTTTGTGCGATTAAAGCTACCGGCAGGCTAGTTTTTGTTTACTGCGCGACCTCTTCAACTATTAATCCAAACCTTTCGGAGGTACCGCACTACTCTTAAGCAAAAACCGTACGAAAATCCGTTCAGTAGATTTTGGGAAAATCGATCATATACAGACAGACAAGTTTTGGGGAGTTTGTTTTATAATAAGTATATAGATGTAGTATAAAAGGGATGGCGAACCAATGGCACGCGCACTACCGGTATAACGTGACAAAATACTTTGGTCACGTTGCCGATCACGAAATAATTCACTAACAGAAAAGAGTAAGAATTATTTTTGGAAAAGCAAACGGAGGGTTTCCCAATAATCACAAAGATAACTAGATACTATAAAATTTGTGCAAAAAAACATGACCTCATTAAAAGTTTGTGTCACGTTAATTGGAAAAGCCTTCCATATACACTGTATACTATGTTCGTAAATGTAAATACATCTTATATATCAAGCGTAAATCGATAATTTCAATCTTCCGCAAAGCAAAGTTTGTAATTTTTTCGTGAAATCTACGATGCCACGGATCCGGGCCCAAATGATCGTTAAGATAGTGAGTAAATGTGTGCAGTGCTTGGATAGTGTGGAGGTAACTCAGCATGTATGAGGCATAAGAACGTATCGAGCGTTGCATAGATTTACATAAAATAACGTGGATTATACCAAAATTATTTCACTCAAACTCTTATTACGCAAACCGCTTTTAAAACGCATTACTTTCGTAAAAGCATAACCCGATTCAAAATTAAGACGAATATTTTCGATACGTTCAGTAATAATATCTTAACTACCAAGAGACCAGTGTAAGAACATAATAATGAAAGTAACAATAAAATTATTTTGCTATAATCCGCGAATACTGCATCCTGAATCCTGAATGCTGCATGTATCAGGTATGAAAACTAATAGTCCACACTACATTTAGCATTACATTCTATTTACTTTATCATGGATTACAGCAAAAAAAACACTTATTATCACTTATGGATAATGGATCTTCGCAAAGTAACGCCTAATTCTATAAATTATCACAAAATAACTTGATATTTGGGGGTAAAAGTTAAACGTAGTTTACAGAGGTACTAAACTTTAAAAAATCTTTTAAGTCTTTTTGTTCCCTGATTTAATGAAATAAATTTTAACAGCACCTTTATAAATATTAAATGTTACTTTATAAATATTGCTTTATGGATCTGGGGTTTCTTTTTAACTACGTTATATTCCAAAGTATTGCGTAATATAGGCGTTTTTCTCTAAACTAAGACTCAACTATATGCAAAAAAATCAAAATAGCTCTTTAAGATTGATTTATATAACATAAAAATTAAATTATTTTTGCAAGACAATCGCAACTATAAACTTTTTTTCAGAAGAAAGAGGTCATGATATAAGTGCAAGTTAACTGTGCTGACTCTCACGTGATCATACAAATTTCCAACAATGTTTATAGAAATATGGTCGAAAATATTTATTTTTATTTATCACTTTATATACTATTTTACATTGTAGGTAATTTATCTTAAATGTAGTGTAAGTATAAAAATGCCATTTTATGGAATTTTATATAATGTGATAGCCCAACGGTGTGACCACGCGACTCTTTTTAGGGGAACACGAGTTCAAACCCGGGCAGGCACCAATGAGTTTTTCTATCAAAACTCATGTGTCTAATGGATAATTGCAATTTATCACACGCTTTTCGGTGAAGGAAAACATCGTGAGGTAACCTGCATATCTCTAGAGAATTCTGGGGATATGTGTAACCAACCAAACCGCATTAGAGCATGGTAGGTCTTAGCTCCAACCCGTTTCTCAAAAAACGGATAGTTGATGCCCAGCATGTGGATAGTTGTTACTATCCCAATGCTGGGCTAGAGTAACACCGTTACTCTACGCTTTTTGTTTCATCTTAAATAGATTTCATTCGTATTCGCAAGCGTTTTTAGTTATTATTTATATTTAAAGTAGCGACATAAAAAAAACTAAAATTAAATAATCAACACGATAGAAATTATATAATGCTGAGCTATTTTTCCTTTTTTTAATTTACTTTACTTCGCACGCTAATGATATTTAAATGCATTCGACTTCAAATTTTGCTAAAAATAAATAAATAATAAATATATTGGCCACTAACACACGGTCGTCCGTCCAAAAGCAAGTAACTTAATACTTGTGTTATGGGTGACAGACAACTGGTAAATGCGTACATATATAATTTTAAATACATTCTTAAATACAAACACACATCCAGGCTCGAAGAACAAACAAAATGTTTATAGAAAATGTTGGCTCTCGGCGGGAATCGAACGCACGACCCGCTGAGTCGAAGGTAGGGTTACTACCCACTGCGCCAACGCGCCAGTGGTAAACTACAAACTAAAAACAAGGAAATATTTAATCTTAAATTATATATAAATGCAATAGCCATAAATAATATATTTTTAAATATTTCACTTCGCAACGCTGTAGCTTTCGCAGGCACAGGGCACAGTTAAATTTTCTATAAAGTGGGTACTTAAATAAAAAATATAAACTCCATTTTTCAATTCGAATTTCGAATATTTAATATCTAAATGACAGACTAATTAACGATCGTTTGACTGAAATTCCTCGACTTGAAATTTTGCTTCTGAGTCTACCAATTATTATATTATATTATTTTGTTATTTTATGCGTGTATTAAACTTATTTCTGTACCTGAGAAGCATATGAAAGGAAAAGCACTAAATAAAAAAGTTATATTAATAATTCTGGTATGGTTGTACCGAAGGTTGTTGATATGACGTAAAGGGATCGGCGTCGTCATATAATTTATATCATAGAAGTAATTTTTTAGAAATAGCTTATATGCCCTTATATGCTTCTGAAGTACAGTTTTTACTATCGATATTTGGTTTATCTCAAATGAGCAAATGTTTTCTGCTGGAAATAGGTCTGTTCTGGGATATATAACCCGATAAATATTTCTTGAATGAACACAACATTTGACGAGTGTGTTGTATATTATATTGTTAACCCTATTACATAATTGAATATCGCTAATGCGCTAGAATATTGCTTATCAATTCTATAAATTCTAGATTCAGATAGATCTACAATATAATCCTTAAACTTGTTTGTTTGAGTAAAACGGTTAGAAAATTAACGTATGATTTAAAGAAATATCGAGACGTTTCGTATTTAAATACACAATAAAATAAACAACACACACACACATATATGTATATATTAGAGTATTTTATACTTTGAAGTAGTGCATTTCGCTGTATTTATGACTCCGGCAATTTTACCTTGTAATAGACTTTATATTTTCATTCTTGAGGTGGTATAAATATTTTCAAATAGCCAATCGAAATATCATTGGCCTATAACATATCGCCAAGGTCAACACACACCAACACACGCGCCAAATGTTGTGATAACAGCATCAAAAACAAACGGCTACAGAGAGGACCAACGTCCGGCAGAATTCCAATTAGTTGATAAACAACTTTGACCCACATCTTATCAAGTGCTGTCGAAAATGCACCCATTATGTTTGAAGGGATATGGGCTGAACAAAAGACCCTTATATAGAGCCGCCCTTGAGTACAGAAATAACTGCATGCATCCGACTGCATGGCGTGCTCTTATCATATAGGATAAAAAACACTTTGTTACACAACTATATATATTTTGATTCAAAAAATCTTAAAGTCAAATTACCTATTCCACCACTGTAACATCTCTAGTATATATTACTAGGAGGAGGTGGATTTGTCAAAATAATATAATTGGATACAGCAAATAAGTGATATTTAGATTTTATTATAAATAGATTTATTATATTATTTACATTTATGATGTATACTATATTATATTTATGATTATACTATATTATATCATATTACCTTTAATTTCATTTTTGTTTGTTATTATTTATTAACCTGCTGTTGCACACTTATTATGTCGTAGTTATAGATATATATATATATATACACTTCAATAATTTAAATAAATGTGCAATAAAGAAATTACGAACAAACAAACACAACTGAAACTACTGTAAGAACTATCAATGTAAATAGATGCCTATTTACAAAAGTATTAATAAAACTATTTTGCTATAAGCCGCGATAAGACTCCTTTTTATTAGATTTAGAATTTAACACGGATTATAGCAAAATAATTTTATTATTATTTTTGTATTATAGATATCTGCAAAATAACACCTAATATTATTAATGTGTCTATTTACCTAATTATACTTACTCTTTCAAACCGTACAATGGTAATTCAGTCTTGAATATACTGTTTATCTGGCGTACAACTTTGCGATTCAATTGCTTTCTCACCACATTAAAATCGGGAATTGGTCTAAACTTGTTATATGCAACACCGACGGGCAAATTGTTCGAGAGCTTTGCTGCATTGTTCATGGTGTAAAGGCCATTCTAGAAATATTTTATCTGTATTAGTATAATAATAAGTAATAAATAAATATATGGGACACTTACAAACATGGTCCGTCCCCAAAGTAAGTAACTTAATACTTGTGTTATGGGTGACGGACAACTGGTAGATATACTACATATATAATTTTAAATACATACTTAAATACAAATACACACCCAGGCTCGAAGAACCAACAAATTGTTTATAGAAAATGTTGGCCCTCTGCCGGAATCGAAACCGCGACCCACGGAGGGCAGAGTTGGCAGGGTCACAACCAACTGCGCCAACGGGCCAGTATGCATCAAAAGCCTTTAAATGTTTACCTCTAGCTAACATAAATATCTATGCACTCACAGTAAAAAATAAAATAGAATCATGAAACAGAATATAAGCTTATAATATACTTTATAAACTATGATTGATGATGATTTAAAATTGTATGGAGATTTCTACTGATAAAGAAAGGATAGTATCAAAGAGATGTCAAGTTTTAGGACGTAAATAATAATTTAAGTTTATATATTTATTACAATGTAATCAAAAAATATATATTTGTATGTATCACTATTGATTTTATTTCTGTCCACCTAAAATTAAGCATTGTTTACTTGGCCATCTTAGCTTTTGAATTTCACACAGCATTAAATGTAATGCTTATAAAAAAATTAGCGAACTTAAGACTCTATTTGGACATTTAATATATTTGCTAGCAGCAACAAAGAACAAAAGAGTTATTTCTGAATCAAGAAATGTTGCTCTTAAAGATTATATGCAGTATATTGTTTAGTTAGTCTCAAATTATATACAGTAGATCAGGACAACTGTTAGTGTGGCAATTCGGCATTCATGATTATGCCATATTTATTTAGATTCATAAGCTATACTTGCACTTTCTGTTTAAAATATTCCTAATTACACATCTCACAATGGGCCAATGTTTTTTTAAGTTGTATGTTTTTAAGTTGTATGTACGTTTTTTTTAAGGAAATATACTCTATAATTTTTAAGAATTCTTATTTTGGTCTTTATAATTTCAAGAACTCTAAACTATCAATCTAAACTATAACTATCACAAAAATATTCCAATTTAAAAAAAAAAAAAATTTATTTATATGATGATACTAGATATAATACAGGAAATACTAATTATTTCTTCGCTGTAATCGAGCATAATATATTATGAAGATATTAGCACTAAGGTAAAGGAGTTCATAGTACATCATAGTTCTCGTCAAAGCTGGTGAATCAATACCGTTGTATAATTCTGCTATATGTATATATTTGCAAGTCTCATTATTGCCCCAATAATCATGAAACATAGATAGGTTGATTAGGAAAGTTCTTGCAAAGGGAAGGTCTTAGCTTGACCATCAGAACAAATATCACCCTGCTAAGAAAGTGAATTTACAACTGTAACCTAAAATTTCATTTTCTATTATCATGACTCAGCAATTTAGGCTTAAGGTAAAAAATATAATTAGTTTCTTGGTACACAATGCCCTTATTCATTGTTACATAGTTAATACTTTTACAGCACAATGTAATTAGGCACATCCTTTATGTCATAACATATAGCACTAATAGTAAATGAATGCAAATAAATTTAATTTTCTTATTTTATTTATTTAATATTTTAAAAATACACATGTACAAATTATTGTGTCCCTGGGTCCCAAGCTAGTTTAAACTGTATTTTGGGAACCTATACTAGTTTCAATTTACATATGACTTACTTACCTACAGGTGTAAAAAATTATAATAAAAAAGTGAATAAAAAAATAAAAAAGGGTATAATTAAACTAAAAAGAACAACATTTTTAGATTATTAAAGTAAGATAAAAAGGTAAAAAAAAAACAAAAAAAGACAAACTAAAATTACAGCTGTGTGAATGTTCATGTGGATGTGTGTAGTGAGAATGCATGTTTTGAAATAAACGAATTTCATGTTGCTAAAGTAAGTATGTAGATAAGGTGTCAGTGAGTGTTATGTGTGTGTGAATTTGACAGTGTTTTAAATAAGGGTTAAAATAATATATTCACTTAAAAGCAATATAACAGAACTCACTACTTTGCTATAATCCGCACGGGTTAAGAGAATGCACGCAAAGCCAATGTGTATGAAGCAGGCAAAATCTACGCACCTTATACATGCAGGACCAGCCACCACATGCACCCCAAGGCGCAATTCACCAGCAACAACGAACACAAAAGCAGCACACACACCCACCACCACAATCTCGACGATCGTTTCGCCCCGAAACCGAAGCATCATCAGGAGGATAGGCTTCACGACAAAAATCGTACTGCGCCGCGCTACCCATACAAGCAGTCTTAAATAGCTTGTATGGGTAGCGCGGCGCAGTACGATTTTTGTCGTGAAGCCTATCCTCCTGATGATGCTTCGGTTTCGGGGCGAAACGATCGTCGAGATTGTGGTGGTGGGTGTGTGTGCTGCTTTTGTGTTCGTTGTTGCTGGTGAATTGCGCCTTGGGGTGCATGTGGTGGCTGGTCCTGCATGTATAAGGTGCGTAGATTTTGCCTGCTTCATACACATTGGCTTTGCATGCATTCACTTAACCCGTGCGGATTATAGCAAAGTAGTTAGTTCTGTTATATTGCTTGTAATATGGAATTCCGCAAAGTAACGCCTGCTTCTATAAATCATATTCACTTCAAAAAATTACATTGAAGGCACTTAGTTGGCACTTGAAAATTCTAGTCTTAGAGTGTACAATAATTCCCAATTTAATAAAAATTGGGCCCAATAAATCACTGACAAACCGCCAAATTCGATAAATTCGAATGAAATATCTTCTAAACATGAAATAGTGATTCTATAAAAAAAGTATATGGTATGCGCAGGAGTGTGAATTAACGACAACTAGGAAACCGCATGTTCAGCTAAGTTCACAAATTAATTGAAAATCGTACCTTGAGCGTCTCCAATAAGTCTTTCGGAATAAATTCCGGCGCTTCTGGATTTAAAGCGACACTCATTTTGAATATCAGATATTTTCATTAAATTAATAGCAAAATTTAATGTGGAAAATTGGAGTCTCAAAACCTAAAAGGCTAAAATCAAACACCGCTTAAAATCATCAGTTAATCACAGACAAATAACATATTAGAGGACAAGATAAGATGATTCATTCATGCTATCCATAACATTCTTCGTGGTTCGTTCATACATGATCTTGATAATTAACAAATTAATTTCAAAACATTTAGTTATCCAGAAATTTAACTATGCAATTAAAAAAATTCGTCTAAAAAGCTGTTCAGTATTTTTTAATATTTTAGTGAAGAAACAGATGCACGCGGCAGGAGACTTTGTTTTAAAATATCGGTATATTAATGATATTTTAATAAATTTAGAGGATCAGTTGTCTCTCTTTAGTTCGTTAGTATCTGACCTAGACTTAGAGAACCTAGAGAAAGGGTTGCCAACTATACTATTAATAATAGTATTATACTGTTTTTCACTACATTCTACTATGTACGGTTGAATACTTTTTTCTAGAAATCAGCATTGGAAAAGTGTGGTAGGTCTTAGTTAAAACCCTCCTCTTCATTACTCGCTTTCATTATGTACACTGTAATCATTGCTGAGGCAACTGTTGATCAGTGTTGCCCAAAGTCTACTATCTACTATCGCTAAATCATCGATAGACTATCGATAGATGACATCATGTAAAAAGTGTTGATAGTCTATCGATAGTATATCAGTATACTGTCGACATTATCGATACTATCGATGGTATAATATATGGCAATAAAATTGTTAAACAAAATTGTTAAAGTATCGATAGTATTACATAAAAAAATCGATACTATCGATAATATTATCGTAACAGTATCTATCCTATCGATAATATTGATTCTTAGCAATAGTATCAGTTAATTTGTGATGATGATAGTATCCATAATATCTATAGTATTGATAGTATCGATAGCACTATTGATATTCTTATTACTTCTCAAGGTCATCTATCGATAGCCAAGATATCGATATTTGGGCAACTCTATTCTCGATGTCATTTATGATTTTATGATATGACAATTTAATTAATATCTCGTGTTTGCGATTATTTACAAAGCGCGTGGTGTTAAAATTTTACAAAAGTAGGTCTGCCAAAATATTAAATTGATTTTGATCGTCAGAAATAAATTTGAAACTTGAAACAACGGATTTTTAACCAACTTAATGATTGGTTGGACGTATTTAATTTATGTAATACTATAGTATAATAACTCTATGGTCGCAATCCAAAACGGTGCACAAACCATAGACATAAAACTCATGAAGAAGTTAACTTAATATTTGGTAGATCGCGTATCTATCAATTTATTATAATGTACAAAATATAAATGGGAAGAAATTTGATTTCTTCGTGAAGCTAAACGACCTCAAGTCCATTTTTTGTCCTTTTTGTATATTTTTCAGTGATACTCGAGTGAGTAATCAGTATACCCGTTTTGGTCAAATGGTAAAAGCCACAGCCTACAGCCACTTATTTCGAGGATTTAAAATTAGAAATGATATTAAGTCCCTAAGCATTAAAAACTAAATGCTACTGAATAATTTATAAAATATGACTAAAGCTCCTTTAGCTTTCACCTACAGAAATATGTATAAACCATAATGTAATAAAACAACAAAAAGTATAATTCCTTTTATTTATTAATTATAATTGTATGAAAATCTAAATATAATGGACATCTAATATAAAAAAAATACAAACTATTAACCATTTTTTAATATTACAACTTGATTATATATTTAATTTTAGTATATAAATTTGTGCAAGTTTACATATTTCTATTAGTCTTATTAATTAAATTATTGGCTATAAATATAAATCATTAACAAAAATTACTTATAAGAACATTCTAAACATGATAGTATAAAATTCTATAAGCTTTTGAAAAAAAATATTTTAAAAATTATAACAAATTATTATCTATCAGTTCGCAACAATCAAAATATTTGTATATAACATGTAGTACAGCAACCATTTATTAATTATAAAATTGTATATTGTAATAGAATAGAGTATATGGCCAAGCCTAAAAGACTGAGCAATTTTTATGTAGAAATACTTTCGCCAATGTCCAACTGTATTAGTAGAAAAAGAGTAGAAGATATAAAAAGTGTTATTTGGTGATAGAGAGAGAAGTATAGAATATGTATGTGATTAAAACTGAACACACATTCTGATTTGTTTACTAAAATATTTTCTATGAATCCATCACTAGTTTAAATGGTAGCTGAATATCTGAGAAACTACTGCCTTTATTTCTAAAAACATAGCCTCGCCATATAGGCAAAAGGTTTTTAAATAATAACTGCACTTGATGCCACTCACTGTGACACACATACATAGTGACTCATTAATATATTTGGACACTTAACTTATGTTCAAATAGCAAACAATTACAGCGACCACCTATGAAGGATTATATTGGTTTTTTTTCTAGATTTATTTGAAAATTCCTTAGTGTCCGAGTATTTTAGTGATACATTAAGGTTAAGTAAAATTTTCAAGACTTAAACACTATTATATAAACTTAATGCTATCATATTATTAATAAAATCATAAGGACGGAATTAAATCAGTATTATCAAGTTGCAATTAATCAAAATTAAATATATGATAAAATTTCATAATGCAAATTTCTGAGTGTTAAAAATTAGTCTGAACACAAAAATCTACAACTGACTTAAATTATCAAAATTTTATGTATGAATTTTAATACTTTACAACTTTTATAAAGAGTTGTGATTCAAGACTGTGTGTAAACCACCGCACCACACTGGAGCAGTATGATGGGTCTCAGTTAGATGTACTAATTAGCTTCTTTATATTTAATTAAATGTTACCAGTCCTTACTGTATTGGTAATAACATTTAATGGCAAAATAATAATATTGATATTAAATAACAACACTAATTACAGTTTTGTTATCTATTATAACTGCATAATCAATATAAAATTTTTCTTTGCTGCAAAGTACATGATGGTTATAAATATTAATTAAGTTTAGTGGAGAACCCAAAAGATCAGTGCCTGCCAGGATTTGAACCTGTTTGTATTTCAGATTCACCACTCACCAATGACTGCAAAGTAAGTTCATGATAAATTAATTGTTGGCTATCCTTTTGGTAAAAAGTATCAGTATATAAGTATGAGGTATATAATAACATTTTTCTATATTAACTAAATATGAATTCAATTGCATTATGAAATTTCAACATTACAAAATTTTCATGCAAGGATAAGTCTTAATTTAGGCATAAGAGACTTTGTGCTCATACCCCTCTTCCTCTGCCCACAGTTCTTGATCTGCAAATGTGTTATGACGAAGCTTACACCAGGATGAGCCAAAACGCAATATCAGTATAATAACCATGAGTACAAACATTGAGAGGATTGCAATAGCGGGGTACATCATCAGAAAAGCCATTTTTATATGTCACTTTCTCTCTTGTGCAGCTCTAGGTATTCTTGCGATGATGTGAGTGGCTGGCGTGAGACTGAACCAGTAGCTTCTGAGTGGTGTCTGTGAATGTCACGATACACGTTTCTGTCGTCAGGGTACACGTACTGAGTTTCCTGATACTGACTCTCTAGCTCTGTGATATCCAGTGGTGGTTGCTTATGTGGAGTAGTAGACCATATGGTCACGATCCAGCGGTTACCTGGAATTTGAAAATTTTATGTTAAAGAAATGTATCTCAGTATAATTTCCACACATTCACATAAATTTAACAATACTTAAAAAAAATAAAAATAGACATACAATATATATAAGATATTAACAGTACAGGTAGTCACTAGACTACTTGTACTGTTAATATCCAGCTTTTTTCCAGCTACAAGTACTAACTTGTAGCTGGAAAAAAGGTATAAACTTCTTATAAAGAAAGGATTAAAGTTAAATCCCACCAGTAGGTTGGTTGTTGTACAATATATTCTAGAAGTAACAGAAAATAAGAAAAGAGAAACATACTTTTATGTTTAATTTTAGCATCTACTATTCTTCACCATGATAAACTGCGGGATACAGTGATAATATCAACTTAAAAACAGTCTTAGTGTTACGGCTCCTTACAATTGAAGAATTAGCTCAAGCTTTGGTGCCAGCGATTCCTGAATGCTTTTAGCCCCAATGTTTTAAGAAGTTTTCAGCACACACATTCGAATGCATAAATAAAGTTGAGGTAGTTGCTTCATAGTATGGTTTTTACAGTCTCATCACAGTCTAGTCCTTGCCGCGCGTTGGGGATAACCTTTTGATAATGGGGCCGAATTTGGGGCGCCCTAGCAATGCTTGCATCTGGGCGCCTGTTGTATTTAAGACGATCCTGCTTGAGATATAAGAGTTAAATCATATTAATGTACCAACCTGTATGTCTATCAAGCCAATATTCAGAGAATTTTGAGCAGCAGCAAATCAAGTTGAGGATGATCAGTGCAGCAAGCAAAAAAGTGCAAATGGCAATCGCGATGTAGAATGGAGTAAAGTCACCCACTTTAGAAGCAATCGGAATTATAGCCTTGTACGTCCCATTGCCTGTAAAGTAAGCGTGAGATTCATATGCCGACATTGTTGAATAATAACCTGCCAAAGAAAAACAATGTTTCAAAGATTTGAACTAAATGGACAGTAAAAAGTAGTTTTTTTTAAATTTACAAAACGTGGGGCGTGGCGATCGAACACATTGCTAACACTTTTAAAAAAACAATAGTAATAGTTTACGGTTGAACTGCAATAATTATTTAGTAATTGTAAATGATAAAATTGTTTTACCTGTACGTTGGCTGAAAGTTTTTAAAAAAACTGTTAAGAAATTACGTTAGCCGCAGCGTCTGAAAACATAGACAAAATAACAAGAGTAACTATTTTGGTTGTCTGTGGTTATATCTATGAGCGATTTTTTTTATATCTATGATAATTTGGATTACAACTGAACTTTAAAAAACTAAACATAGTGGACTGGCAAATTTTTGTTAATGATTGTTAATGAAGTGCCTAAATAAAAAAAGGAATTTTCCTTATGAAGACTAAGACAGTAAAAAACAATGTTGATATATTAGAATGAGATGAATTTAAAATTTAATTCTCTAACATTAATAATCAATATTAATTTCACTTAGACATTTGGTTTATTAAGAATTATATAATTTTTTGTTGGCAATTTGAGCAAAGTATCTAGAAACTATAGCTAAAGGTATTGATTAGTTTTTTTGCAATCTTGCAGTATATTTCAGTCTATGCAAACGCATTGTGCATTTCATAATTTGCAGTTATCTACTAACGAAAGTACAATAATAGTATATCATAGACTATTTAGGGATACAACAAAGACTACAGTGTTCATAAGATACACTGATAGACTGGTACAATACCAATGCTAGTCGCATATCAAAATGTTCCTTAATGATTCTCATTATTTCATTTTGTCCCATATATATATAATGTTATTAAGCTAATACAAAATTATTATTACAAATTTTTCAAATTTATAATGAAGTTGTTTACCAAAACTTGTATGTTCATGTACTAAAGAGCGAAATAAAAACTTATTGCAATGAAAAACTAATTCTAAATTAATGCTAAGTGATATAATATAGTAATCTAATTAAATAATTAAGTCAAACAATTATAATTATAAACTATTAAACAGCACTACGAGAAGCAACACAATATTTTACAATCCTTTTAAATGATAACTCACGAGAGTCGAAAAATCTAGGTCCAAAAATTGAGACGAAAAATCATTATAGACTCTACAAATTACAATATTATACTGCATTACAAGAATTTAAAATAAAATCGTAGAACTTAAACTTTTTACGACGTGTACCAAAGATTCTTTTTGATTTAGATTACAGTTATGAAGCTAGACTCCACTATGAACTGAATGCTCTCTTGCCCTTGTTCTTGCATTTCAGGCTAACTATTATTCATAGAACTATTATGCTAGAAGGGCCATAGGCAGACCTCGCAACAAATAATAAGAGAAAGAAGATGAAACTCGTATACTTGTCTTTATCTAATCGCACATAAAAATGGGAGACATTGTCGATGGACAATAACATTTTGACATTTTAGGACACATTCATGTAACTTGCCCAGGGCTAGACCCCTGTCTAGCGCCCCGGGGCCCCGAGAATGAAGGGGCCCCTAAGACTCTGACTTAAAAACTATGAATTGCACTAGTAAAAATTTCTCCCACTTTCAGAATATACACAAACCAGATTCCCTAGAATCTGGTTTGTGTATATTCCCGACTATGCCGGACTTTAATAATAGTATTAGTAACAGCCTGTTACTATCCCACTGCTAGGAAAAGGCCTTCTCTTTCCGTTTCTGGAGAGAAGGGTTGGAGCTAAGACCTACCACGCTGCTCCAATGTGAATTGGTAGGTTATACATAACCTTAGAATTCTCCACGATGCAGGATTCCTCACGATGCCTTTACCGAAAATCGTGAAATAAATTGCAATTATCACTTAGACACAAGTTTTTTTTAACAGAAAACCTCATTGGTACCTGTCCGGGGTTTGAGCCCGTGACCCGCTCGAGAGAGTAGCACGATCTCACCGCTGGGCTATCACAGCTTCATAATAGCAAGTTATTTGAAAAAAAAATCCCAACGAGTCTATGTATTGAGACGAATATGAAGCATTTCGAGTTCGGAACACGAGGTATACGGAACGAAGTATTTTAAATAGTTTATTTGGGGGCCCAATTTATTTTTTACCCCAGGGCCTTTGGTTGCTAGTTACGCCACTGTGCACTCAAATCAAATCAAAATAATCTTGAATCATTCAAGTAAGCTTTTTCGAGCACTTTTGAATCGTCAAGAATCAATATGATTAATTAAGCTACAACTGGTTAGAAATGCAGAAGAAACTCGGCGGTCAATCCTTTAAACATTTTCAATTTTACATTATCAACTTCAATTTTGTAATATGCTTTACGTATAATAACGTATCTCCTTAACTCAATTTAAACCTTTCTGTAGACTAGTCTAGTGTGGTTTGCGGAATTTAATTGTAGAAGCCAATACCGGGACCAATGAATGAGTTGCTAACTCTGCTGAGTCGCTACACATGAATCACAACCTAAAAAAGGCTCTAATCACGTTAGAGGTAAGCGAATTAAAAAAAAACGAATCACAAGCTTTTTGTGATCTCTTGTATGTCTATGAGAAACATCGAATGCATTGCAAACTTTACTCAGCAACTTTATATAGTGTATCACAAGATCTAATTGTCCTCTCGAACCTATTACTGTTGCCCCCATACACGTGTAATAGTCGGAGTGCATACCCGTGTAGAAGCAGACGCTTGACAGATTGCGAAGGGTCACCCCGTCTTACACATAGAGCTATTATACTAGAGTATTATAGAGAGGAGCCAACCTAAAGGAAAAGCTTTTCAATTTCAGCAAAATATCATAATTACTCGGCCAGGGAGGAAATCTAATGCTATAATTTAGACAATCTATAAGTTATGATAGCCCATCAGTGATACAGCGCGACTCTCTAGAGACGAACGTGGGTTCAAACCGGGCAGGCACCAATAAGTTTTCCATTAAAACTTATGTGTCTAATTGATATTTGCAATTTATCACACGCTTTTCGGTGAAGGAAAAGATCGTGAGGAAAGCTGCATGCTCTTTTTTATGTGCGCTTAGACAAAAAGTATACGACATTATACTGCTACGAACATGCGAAAAAAATTCGTAATCTATATGTCATATAGTTCAAATTCGCTTGACGCTAATTTTTGGAATATTCACTTTGTTTACGGATCGTGTTCGGTATCGCCGCTAGGACTCGCGAACGGTCTTATAGATTCTTTAAATCGGTTCGTTCGATATATAAGCGAATTCTCGTGTGCCTCTACATTAGTTTGTGAATAAAACTAATTATAAAGCCAGTCTGACTTACTTTGGAAAATTAACAGATCGAGTGGCAAATATATTTAAATCAAAATCGGGTACTAAACTCTCTTTTAAAACTAACCAATCGCTTCGTAGTTTGTTGTGTAAAAATAAAGATACATTAGATAAGGGTAAAAAATCTGGGGTTTATAAAATAGATTGTCCTGAGTGCAACGGTACATATTTAGGTCAGACTGGCCGAAGTTTTGCGGTTCGATTCCGGGAACATATGGCTGCGTTTAGGAATGGTAAACCACAAAATTCTAATTTTGCAAAACATTTGCTAGAAAGCGGTCATAAAGTGCCTAATGACCATTCATTTCATATTCTCCACACTTGTGATAAGGGACTCCGACTCAATACGTTAGAGCACCTTGAGATAATAAAAAATAACAATGGTCACTTAATTAACGAGCAAGTAAATGTATCTAATTCCGTTTTGCTACATGTGTTCGGAGGGGAGGGTATTGGTGGGGGTTAACTATTTAAGACTGCTTGTATGGGTAGCGCGGCGCAGTACGATTTTTGTCGTGGAGCCTATCCTCCTGATGATGCTTCGGTTTCGAGGCGAAACGATCGTCGAGATTGTGGTGGTGGGTGTGTGTGCTGCTTTTGTGTGCGTGGTTGCTGGTGAATTGCGCCTTGGGGTGCATGTGGTGACTGGTCCTGCATGTATAAGGTGCGTAGATTTTGCCTGCTTCATACACATTGGCTTTGCATGCATTCACTTAACCCGTGCGGATTATAGCAAAGTAGTTAGTTCTGTTATATTGTTTGTGAATAGCGATCAAGAGCGCATTAAGTAGCGAAAATAAAAATGAAATAATAGTGACCTCGGCTTTGTTATTGGACAACGGACTGCGTATAGACTGTAACTACTTCTGTAGTGGAAAGCTGAATAAATTGTTTTTAATGAGTCACCATGTATTTTCATTCAAATCCACGAACGCCTGTACGTAAAATTACGAATCTTATCTTCTTTCTTAATCCTTTTTCTTATTATTTATTATGACAGTCTCACTTACAGGTCTGTCTATTACCTTACTCTAGTGTACTAACTCTGTAGTCTTACCATAACACTATAGATATTAATACTTGCTTTATAGTTTATTGAAGTAGATAGATTAATTTGGAGGTACCAGAGAAGCCTATTATGTTACTATAAACTGCGATATATAGTATATTTTTCCGTTTGGGTAATAATTATAGATCGTTCTATGTCCCAAAGATTCACAACAGTTATGTACAAATATAACCAACGTTACTCAGAAAATAATTTTATTATAAAATGAACCTTTTTTTTGGGTCGTCCGTCCCCAAAGTAAGTAACTTAATACTTGTGTTATGGGTGACGGACAACTGGTATACTATACTGGTATACTACATATATAAGTTTAAATACATACTTAAATACAAATATACCAACAAATTGTTTGTAGAAAATGTTGGCCATCGGCGGGAATCGCACCCACGACCCGCAGAGCTAAAGGCAGTGTCACTACCCACTGCGCCAACGGGCCAGTCATATATGTAAAATTAATTAAAATGAATAAAAAAAATATTCATATCTATTTTGTTAAATTAGTTATTAGATTTGCGGGGCCTCAAATGTCAGTATAGTTGACTGTTACATGTTTTATAATACAATCTCCTACATATAGTTGATCAATAATATAACAAACATTGTCGCGGTCAATGTTTTTAGAGTTGTTCAAAGAGAAATGGGTTGACTTTTGATTATTTTTTTATTCGAACTGACTGTATGCTGTTAGCCCTAACGGCTTTAACAGCGTCACCGGGCGGGACGGGCGATCGCAGAAGTATCGTCGAGGTTGCGAAATGCAGAGAGTAGAGCCCAGAAGCTCTACTAGCGTCGGGGAACGACGTCCTAAGGGTGCCTCCTGTGAGGTCGGACCACGGCTTAGGGCGACGTGTAGTGGACCGCTCATGGTATGTGACTTTTGAGAAAATTGCTTCTTATTTATTGAATAAGTGTAAAGGAAAAATATCGTTGTCATATTCAGAATTCGTTTTATCCTGTCGATGACATAAATCAAAGTGGATGGTCGAAGTCTACCTGAAATTTAGAAATTAAATTGTCCTGAGGTAAATCTATTTGGAGAAACTAAGCTTTAATGACTTGACAGTTTGGAAGGACAAGCGAAATGTAACGTCAATAGAGATAGGACTATTCAAATTTGAACGGACGGACGTTTACTTTATCTAGCGGAATAGTTCTCTATAATCTTATAAATAAACTAGCTGTGCGTGATGCCCGCGTGGTATTCAGTAAAATTTAATAATTTACAGGATTACGCGTTACTTTGCGGAGATCCATAATACAAAAGTCATAATAAAATTATTTTGCTACAATCCGCGACAAAGTAATATATATATTATTCTGATGTATAACTGTAAAGTTTTATCCAAATCAGTTCAGTAGTTTTTTCGTGAAAGAGTAACAAACATCCATCCATACTCACAAACTTTCGCATTTATAATATTAGTAGGACTATCCGTTTTTTCACACAGGATTCGTAAAAACACATGCACAAACCTCCACCACTGCCATACACAAGCACTACACACGTTCACAAACTCAACAATCGTTTCGCCCAGCAACCGAAGCATCATCAGGGGATAGACTCCACGAAAAAATCGCACAGCAGTCCCTACCTACATAACCGTTACGTTTACGTTCAAACCTCTACGGGTATTCGATTCTCGTCGAACGTCAACATTTTCTAATTATAATTTACAATAGTAATAATGAGATTATTTTGCTATAATCCACGATTATGTAAATAGAAAATATATGTTAAGCTAAGTGTAAAGTGGACTATCAGTTCTCATACCCACGATTTTGAACTACTGTAATGGCCAAAAATAATGAATTATGTGCACGCCTTTAATTAACGTGTTCACGCAGAACGACGTTATATACAAGATATGTAACTGTAATTTGTAAAATTTGTAAATAATATCTTATAACCAAACCCACAAATGACTTATAGTACCCGGAATTAAATAATGCACATCGATGTTTAGAACGAAACAGCCGGCCAGTTCGGTTTCGTAGAGCACTGTCTCTGTCACTCAGTATGTGACGTTTCACACGTGTTCGTCAGTCTGTGCGACAGAGACAATGCTCTATGAAGCAGAACTAGCCGAATTTCTCTCTCTAAGCCTCGATGTGCATTATTTATTGCCGCGGTACTATACGTACTTTTGCAAGGCGCAAAGCAGGAGCAGCAAGCTTACGTCGGTTCCTACTTAATTGTAAAATAAAGGTCTCTAATCTTCGATTTTTTCGATACTAAAGCTCACAGGCCTTAATATGGTGTCCCCTACTTTATATATCTATGGTTTATAGTTAAAACAATCGCTCGAAGCGTCAATCAGGGTCGTAATAGGAAATGATAATGCACCCGGCACGCACTGTGTATGTGCCTTTAATATCATATGATTAAACATGAAGTGAGAAGTTATCAAATTTTGGCACGCGTTTGCTCGTCGCTGATGTCGCCACGCGTTGCGGTGTTGTTTCGGGATTTATTATTATTTGTGTCGTTTGTTAGAACCGGTGACAGGGATATGATTTTTGTGGTTTCTTTAAATGTGCAGAAGCGAAGGTTTAAAATCGAAATGAAGCGTAAAGTTTGAGCATTGAATAGATATATGACCAGTGTTTCCCAACGTGTCATCCACGGCTCACCGGGGGACAATTTGCTTGTTAAGGGGGTAATTCGAAAATGTACTCGACACGCGTTCAATCCTTTCGCTCCAAGCCATTAAAATGCAATACTAAATATTGATGCCAAATTTTTCTTCTTTAAACATTTACAAACATCTTTTAAGTTTCTTAAATGAACAGTTAATTTTTTTAATATTAAATTGTGTACGTTGTTTAATTGGACCTTTGCCCTTACCGACAACAACAAACAAGAAACTCAGTGGTCACTCAAAAATAATTATTCAAATAACACATAATTATTCAAAATAAAAAGCTTACAATCTAATTTAGTGCGTAGCTGGATGGAAATCGAAGCTTTCTTGTCATTGAAATAGTCCACAATAGTATTCGCATATTCTTTGTTAAGAAGTGACTTTTTAATTGCTTTTTTGATTTTTTTTATGGAACAATTACAGACGGTAGTCCGTACATATTGTAGGTAACTTAATACTTGTGTGACGGACGGACAACGATAAACATATAAATATAAAATTTAAAATAAATACTTAAATACATACTGTAAGGGGGTAATAACAAGAGATCGCTACTTCCGTGCGCATTACGAATGCAGTCTTTGTATAATTCAGTCAGTCAGTGTCAGTGTTTTGTATTATTGTATTAATTGCGAATAAGGAAGTACAAGTTGAATTATAGATTGAGGATTAATTTAATACTCACTTCTGAACATTCTTTAACAATACATACACCCAGATTAAAAGAATCAACAAATTGTTTTTTAGATAACGTTGGCCCTAACCACCCGCGATCCACAGAGCTGAAATCAAGGTCACTGTTAACAATCTATACATATTAAAAAACAAAGTCCCCAAAAGCTATCGGTCTGTATGCGATTGATTTTCTTAAAATCTAATGAACGGATTTTTGTACGGCTTTTTTTTTAGAAAATAGTACATGGATTCTTACGATTTAGGTTAAAGTATATTCTCCTAAAGGCCTGAAAAGATATTAATGGAAATTTCACAGGAAGGGAGAAGGAGTTTGTGAAGCAACGTATAGGCTACTTTTTATCCTAAATCTCCCGCGAAGTCGGGATTTACTCTGGAAAAACTATGTGACGCAATGATACGCACGCAGGCGACGCTGTAATAAGAATCGTTTAATTATTAGACTTACAGAATTATTACTTCTATTAGGCAAACTCTGTGTTATAGAAGGTCTATTTTCATTTTATTACAATAAATTTCCGTCGGTGTCTATTTGTATGCAAAAAAAGGTTTAATGAGTGAAGTTGTTTGTGACTACTCGTGTGTATGTACTCGTATGTATTAGTGTGTGTGTGTGATACGTGCGCGTGCATGAAAGTGTACGGTTAGTATTAGTACTTTAAGTAAAATGTTTTTTTTTAATTTTCCGTACCCTTCGTTACAATGTTACAGGTAAGCAGTACGATTTTTGTCGTGGAGCCTATTCTCCTGATGATGCTTCGGTTTCGGGGCGAAACGATCGTCGGGATTGTGGTGGTGGGTGTGTGTGCTGCTTTTGTGTGCGTTGTTGCTGGTGAATTGCGCCTTGGGGTGCATGTGGTGGCTGGTCCTGCATGTATAAGGTGCGTAGATTTTGCCTGCTTCATACACATTGGCTTTGCATGCATTCACTTAACCCGTGCGGATTATAGCAAAGTAGTTAGTTCTGTTGTATTACTTGTAATATGGAATTCCGCAAAGTAACGCCTGCTTCTATAAATCATATAAATCAAATAGAATAAAATAAATGTCCCGATTTTCTTATTATGATAAACGGTAGGCCTCGTTTCCATCGGATCGGGAGTTGTTTGCCAACCGCGCATGCAGGCTTCGCTCCCTGATATAGACGTCAATTCAGCACGCGACGACCCTGACTGATTGCTAGATAAATACATCGCAATCGCAAAAATATTAAGCTTTCGCACAAAGTATCGATATATGATTTACTAGGTATTTCCCGCGGCTTCGCTCGCATGGAATTTGATCTGCCACATTAAGTTTCGTGAGAGATCATTTTAGATTTAAATATTTTCTTTTACTTAATATAAAAAATATGTATATTTATTGAGTTACTTGTACACCCAAAATCTTAGATATCTTACTTCAAAACAAAAGGATTGCATACAATTTTCGCGCGCCGCGCATATTAGGCACTCTATGGCGCTCCAGTTAAGACAATTATATCGTGATAACCTTTAAACAATTGGGCCAAATTACTTAATATAAAAGACAAAGTTTATCTACATGAAATACTGAAAGCGACAAATGTATTGATTTTTATAATAATTTGATAAACATACTAAAATATGCATTGTAAAATAGTATCTAATAAAATTAACTTTATGATTCACAATTTTGGTCACAGTGGCTTCCACATAAAAGGTAGATATATGCTGTCGCGGAGTTTTATTTAGAACCGTTCAAGACAAATAATACTACGGTACATCATCTTTCTGTAACTTGAATGGTTTAGGCAGCGTTCGCCAAGATAGCTCTCAGATACCACATTTTTTCCGACTTTATTGACATGTATCGTTATATTATATAAAATCATTACAAATTGTAGCCTAAATGTTATTCTGATGTTTAACCTATCTAACTGTAAATAGCCGTGTGGTATCCGGCAGAATAGAATAGACCACCCTCATTTCTTACCGAGGTGTCGTAAAAGGCGACTAAGGTAAGTTGACGTCAGGCAGGAGGTCGGTCGTGAAATACGTAGCCAAATCACGTGACAACATGTTTGTAACATGTTGTGCCGACCCCGCTTAGAGTGGGATAAGGGCTGGAGAATGATGAACCTATATAACTGTAAAGTTTTATCCATATCCGTCCAGTAGTTTTTTTGTGAAAGAGTAAGAAACATCCATCCATACTCACAAACTTTCGCATTTATAATATTAGTAGGATAGGATAGAAGCAGGCGTTACTTTGCGGAATTCCATATTACAGAAACTATAACTGAACTACTTTGCTATAATCCGCGTGTGTTAAGCGAATGCATGTTTTTCTAAGTGTATGAAGCAGGCAACATTCACATACCTTACACATGCAGGACAAGTCACCACACGTACCCAAAGACGCGTCCACCAGCAACAAAGCACACAAGCAATACACACAACCACCTTCAACAACCACGTCAAAATCATTACGTAATTTATAGAATTAGGCGTTACTTTGCGGAGATCCATAATACAAAAGTAATAATAAAATTATTTTGCTATAATCCGCGATACAGTAAATAGAAAATATATATAGTGCTAAATGTATAGTGGACTATCCGTATTTTCATACCCGATACATGCAGGATTCGTAAAAACACATGCTCAAACCTCCACCACTTCCACCACGATGCACAAGCACTACACAAGTTCACTATCACAAACTCAATAATCGTTTCGCCCCTTCGTATTACTTTTGTAAAATCATTACGGTTTCGTCGTGGTTGGTGGTCGTATAGATAAGTAACTTGTCAGACTTATCATACTATGTTTATTATTTTTACTTGAAATCAATGCAGGTACTTTTGAGTCGTGAAATTGTTTTAATTTTTAAAATTAATTTTTGAAGTAATTTAAAATAAAAAAAAAGGTTCAAAAAAGATTATTATTAAAAAAAAGGTGTACAAACATCAACTTATCCTTTTGACAGAAATTTTGATTGAGCGATACGTGATTTTAATTCTATCCGTGAAGAACCATCAAGTTACCCGGCGGTGAATCTTGTTTAACCACTTTTTTAAAATGGAAGGATTTGCAGATCTTCTTTAATGCGTCATTCTTAGACTCGAGGTATTATTATATTGAAACGTTCGCAAGTTTAATTATGATTTAGGAATTTTGTAATAAAATAAATTAAATTTGTAATATATCCGTCGCACTGATGCTAAAAAGCTGTGATAGCCCAGCGGTGAGACCGTGCGACTCTTACGAGGGGAACACGAGTTCAAACCCGGGCAGGCACCAATGAGTTTTTCTATTAAAACTCATGGGTCTAATTTGGCTATATGCAATTTATCACACGCTTTTCGGTGAAGGAAAACATTGTGAGGAAACCTGCATATCTCTAGAGAACTCTGGAGATACGTGTAATGTACCAATCCGCATTGGAGCAGCGTGGTAGGTCTTAGCTCCAACCCTTCTCTCTAGAAACGGAGAGAGGAGGCCTATTCCCAGCAGTGGGATTGTAACAAACAGGCTGCTACTTTACTACTTTACTGATGCCATACTTTGCCATCGCGGGGTACTGCTGAAAATCAGCGCCTCGGTAGGACATACGCTGGACACCTATTTGGTATGGTGTTACAGACAGGTATGTCGCATTAGTTTAAGTATCTGTTTGTAACACCATATCTATGATTAAATGACATATATATGAATAAATGATTATTATTATTATTATTATCTTTTATTTCTCTTAATACTAACTTTTTACATTTTCAAATATTTTTAATCATAAAAAAAGCTAAATAATTAAAAAAACATTTAAAAATATAAAAAATCGTCGACCTCCGGAAGCGGGGCAATACCCAGGGCTACAGAGTGAGGCACTTCCTCATAATGCGTGCCGTTGCAAGTAATACCGCCTTCTGTATCCGACTCTTGATCCAACCATCAAGCGAAAGCCTCTGAAGATGTTGATCGAGGCTTTTCACAATCAGACAGTTAACCGAAACAACAATAGGAACAATTATTGTTGAATCAACATTATTAATAATAAATTATTATAAATTTCTTTACTCGACGTTTCAAGCGTCGGTTTTAATAAATATCTCATCCCATTACCCACAGGAAAAAAGATATTCATTTATCCAAAATTATTATTATTATTATATAATAAATTATTATTTCAAAATAAAACAAAATTGTCTTGGCGCATAAAACAATATGTCTGAATCTCAGTATTAAGTTTATATTGACCTCTTATTCACCTATGATGTACATCAATTTTTGTTTGTTATAAAATGAGCTCCTCGACAGTAGAATAAAACGTTTTCAAATTCAAATAAGTCTTTATTCAAATTGGCCTATTACAAGCACTTTTGAATCGTCAAAAATTAAATTGAAGCTACAACTGGTTCGGAAAGGTGCTCTAACCGAAAAGAACCAGCAAGAAACTCGGCGGTCACTCTTTTAAAAAAATAAATATTACAGTTTTGTATTAACTATTGTTAACAAACTTAGATTATATTATCGTCTAGTACATAGCTGGTCGCAATTTAGTTCCAAGCTTTCTTATCATTGACATAGTCTTCAACATTTTAGTAAGCTTTATTAATGAGAGTCTCTTTAATTGCTTTTTTGAACTTGTGTAAAGGCAAGTCCAAAATTGATTGAGGAATTTTATTATAAAAAAGTATACCGAAGCCCACAAACGATCTACGTACTTTCTGAAGCCTTAGCCTTGGTATTATTAATTTATTTCGGTTCCTAGTTTGCCTATTACTAATATCGCTTTTTTTATTAAAAAGGTGTATATTTTGTTTACGTCATACAAATTACCTGTGTGCATAACTTTATAGAAAAACAGTTATATCTCATATTACAAATAGACGTTATAATCACCTAGAAAAATAATTACCCCTCGTAGCACGAAAGGTTTTTTAAAAATAAGTCGAATTGAAACAAATGGGTATCTATTCATACGACAGTGCTTTTAAAACGCGACGTATTATCGCGCAGTGTTATATTTTAGGCGTTAGGGCGTAGAGCGTTGAGCTGAATATACCAAACTTCTTATTCAAACTCAAACTCAAAATATTATTTATTAAAGTAGACTGTTTACAGTACTTTTGAATCGTCAAATGTTTTCAAGAAGCCACTGATTAGGAAATTTGCTCCTATCGAGAAGAACCAGCAAGAAACTCGGCGGCCGTTTATTTTTAATATTTTTTGTATTTTCATTGATGATTACAAATTAATCGTTGCAGCTTGGTGCGTAGCTGACTGCAGTTAAGATATGCTACTAGCACTCAAATAATCTTCAATTGTATAGTAAGCTTTATGGAGCAGCATCGTTTTAAGATAATGTCTAAACTTGTGTAAAGGCAAGTCTAGATGTTGAGGAATTTTATTATAAATACGTGTACCGAGACCGACAAATGATTTTCGCACCTTTTGGAGGCGCAACCTTGGCGTCATTAGTTTATTTCGGTTTCTAGTGTGTCTGTCGTATCTATCACTATTCTTACTATAAAGGTGAATATTTTTCAAAAGTAATAATAAAATTATTTTGCTATAATCCGCGATACAGTAAATAGAAAATATATATAGTGCTAAATGTATAGTGGACTATACGTTTTTTCATACCCGTTACATGCAGGATTCTTAAAACACATATGCACAAACCTCCACCACTTCCACCACAATACACAAGCACTACACACGTTCACTATCACAAACTCAACAAACGTTTCGCCCCGCAACCGAAGCATCATCAGGAGATAGACTCCACGACAAAATCGCAAAGCTTTGCGATTTTGTCGTGGAGATAGACTCAAAAACTCGCAAAGCTTTGCGATTTTGTCGTGGAGATAGACTCAAAAACTCGCAAAGCTTTGCGATTTTGTCGTGGAGTCTATCTCCTGATGATGCTTCGGTTGCGGGGCGAAGCGTTTGTTGAGTTTGTGATAGTGAACCTGTGTAGTGCTTGTGTATTGTGGTGGAAGTGGTGGAGGTTTGTGCATATGTGTTTTAAGAATCCTGCATGTAACGGGTATGAAAAAACGGATAGTCCACTATACATTTAACACTATATATATTTTCTATTTACTGTATCGCGTATTATAGCAAACTAATTTTATTATTACTTTTGTATTATGGATCTCCGCAAAGTAACGCCTAATTCTATAAATTATGTGAATATTTTTTCTTACAAATAGTATATTACTATAGATATATTGAGAAGCTACAGTCATGACAGCAGATATTACGAATATTGCGGAGTTTTAACGCGACGTACTTTTTACGCCCGTGCTAACGTAGCATTCGTGTGAGAAGTAAGCGATCACTGTGCAGTGTGCAATCTTTGACTGGAGTCTGAGTAAACCCCGCTCCTGTCGGGGAAAAGAAACGATTGCATTTTTCATCTTTCTCACACTTGCATACGTCACTACTACGCAATCAAACGATAACGTCACGAATAATCGACGTTCACCACAGCCTACAAAATTAAGTTTATCAAAATAATACTCAAGTGTTAACGAAGGAAGTGAAATTTCTCACCGGAATAGAAAAGAATTGTTGCGCTCAAAAACATTACACAATCAAATCTAGACCTTTAGAACTCGTTAGACTCTAGAGACTTTTTAGTACCTATTATTAACTAGCTTTTAAACGCAACTTCGCCTGGACTACAATCTTATTATTTGAGTAAATCGTAATACCTATATTAATTATTGTTAAAGTGCGTTAACCTTAAAAGCTAGATATATGCTATCGTCGAATTTTATTTAGAGATTTTAGAGGGGAATTTGAAGTACATGATTTTTAAATAACTTTCACCGTTTACTTAGCGCACGCAAGGACAGTTTTGAATTTTTTCGAAATATTTTTTATTGTTACTATAGCCTTCCTCGATAAATGGACTATCTTACATTGAATAATTTTTCAAATCGGTCTTGTAGATCCTGAGATTAGCGCGTTCAAACAATCAATCAAACAAACAAAAAAACCAACTCTTTAGCTTTATATATTAGAATAGATTACGGTTTAGTGATTCGTTCCTAACACTCACCGAAAGGATTTATAAATCGCACAAAACAAAATTATTTAATAACACTTTTAAATTATAGGAAGACATAAAACTAATGAGTATAAAACACGCATACTGCATCTTAAATCAAATATTTCTCAATAAAACTGTAAATACAGACATCAGGTTTACCAAAATTTATCTAGTGCGAAGCCGAAGCAGTAATAGAGACGAGCACATTTAACTTCCACAAATACGTACTTGTCTCGGTAACCGCAATATTATAGACAAAGGAGTTAAAGTATGATAAACTAAGAGATGAAGAAAGTAAAATCATTTATGATACTTAAAAATAAATTTAAAAACACATAACTACACTAAGTAATAAAATTACTTTTTAATTATTAATTACCTTTCATACTAACTTTTGTTATACTGTGGCATCGATTTTGCATTCTTTAGCCAATGTATAATAAAATTTGGAGGGTAGGTTGTTTTTACGTTCTATACGTCAGATATATAAATACGATTTTGACTGATACTCAATGTACGAAATTGTTTGAAAAATAAATTCTTTAATCCAGATTTTGTTTTCAATTAAAAGTTTTAATTAAAACTCATTCTAAAGTGTATTAATCGTACTACTAACTACAGCCATCTATGTTATGTATCAGGAACTAGACATTGGAACTAGAATAAAACCTATAAAGGAGGTAGTTGAATATTTTTCACTTAATATGGGGGGGACTGATTATATTTGTGACGTAATATGACGCTTTGGAATTAACCAATGATAAACGAGATCCTGACTCACGCTTGCAAAGTTTTTATAATTTTAGAAATAAGTACTACTTATGTTAAAGTTAACTCGGGGGTCCGTGTCTACGTCGGACGGCAGTTCGGTGGAAGCTACTCTAAGTTCCACCCGTGACGTGTCTGGTTCACCACGCTAAATTTCGTTGACATATAAATGAAATAATTGTACATAAATTTGTATATAAACTAATGAAATAATGAATTGTACATAAGTATTGTATATAGATTGACCGAACGTGTGAGCACTTTCTTCCCGCCTGATCAAAACGACGTAGACTACTTTGACCCCCTCTTTTTTTATTTTATTAGCGACTTCGAACGTGTCAACTTTTGCGTTAAAATACCTTCATTTATAAACTATAATTTTTATCCATTCCCTGAAGGAAAAACGGATTAATCTATTCTATATGTTAATATTATAATAATTTTTATTAATTTATTAGAATAATTATACTTTTACGCCGTGTAGTATCCGGCATAGAATAGACCACCCTCCTTTCTTACCGAGGTGTCGTAAGAGGCGACTAAGGTATCTGCCGTGTGGTATCCGGCTGCATAGAATAGACCACCCTCCTTTCTTACCGAGGTGTCGTAAGAGGCGACTAAGGTAAATGCCGTGTGGTATCCGGCTGCATAGAATAGGCCACCCTCATTTCTTGCCGAGGTGTTATACTAGGGGACTAAGGTAAGTTGACGTCAGGCAGGCGGCCGGTCGTAAAATACGTAGCCAAATCATGTGACAACATGTTTGTAACATGTTGTGCGGACCCCACTTAGATTGGGATAAAAGCAGGATAATGATGAATAATAATTATAGTTTCATCAATTTTGCACAAGCGGTATATCCATGAAAACGTAAACGCAATTATAATATTAGTAAGGATTAGTATAAGAGGTCGGTCGTAAAATTTGTAGCCAAATCATTTAACATGTTTGTAACATATTGTGCCGACCCCACTTAGAGTGGGATAAGGGCAGGATGATGATGCTCTTGATACTAAAAGAATAAATATAAAATTTTACACAATGAATATTTCATAAAAGAAATTATTACGATAGAAGCAGTTTTATTTCAATTTCTTTATTTCTAGATCATAATATTGAAAGAAAGAAATAAAGATATTGATTAGAAACATTGTATCACTTACAGGCTAACACACTCAATAATTATAATAACAATGGCTTAACTAATAACTAACTATTATTATCAACTAATTATAAATAAATACTACTAACTAGTTATGCTTTACATGACTGGCCCGTTGGCGCTGTGGGTAGTGACCCTGCCTTCGGCTCTGCGGGTCGCGGGTTCGATTTCCGCCGAGGGCAAACATTTTCTATAAACAAATTGTTGATTCTTCGAGCCTGGGTGTGTATTTGTATTTTAAGTATGTATTTAAACTAACATATGTAGTATATCTACCAGTTGTCCGTCACCCTTAACACAAGTATTAAGTTACTTACTTTGAGGTCGGGCGACCGTGTGAGTAAGTGTCCCATATATTTATTTATTATTATTTATATACCCCTTATGCCCCATTCTTGTTAAGTACCTGTCAGTGGTGCAATATCCCAAATAGGTGTGACACTCAGGTTAGTACTGACATCTGCTGACGCAGCATGTAAGCCCTGATTTTCAGTGTTCCCCAAGATATATCTATATCCTACTTCCTACTAATATTATAAATGCGAAAGTTTGTGAGTATGGATGGATGTTTGTTACTCTTTCACGAAAAAACTATTGAACGGATTTGGATGAAGCTTTACAGTTATATTATATAGGCTACAAATTGTAATAATTTTATGTAATACAATGATACATGTCAATAAAGTCGGAAAAGATCTCGCCTCTGAGAGCTATCTCGGCGTACGCTGTCTAAACCATTACAGTTACACAAAGATGATGTACCGTAGTATTGTTTTTAATAGTTCTAAATAAAAGTCCGCGACAGCATTTATCTATCTTTTATGTAGAAGTCACTATGACCAAAATTGTGAATTATAAATTTAATTCAATTAGATGACTGTGGTAGAACAAATTCCTCGCGAGCGAAAGCGAAATGCTATACATAAATACTATATAAAAAATTATACTATATGTATTATGTAAAAAAAAATATTCTGTACGTGATAAACAGAGTCTGCTGTTGATCTGCTCTTAAACACATAATACACACACTACACGAATTTAAGAAATAAATAAAAAACAAGCATTGCAACAAAATGTTCACACACTTGAGTCATGTGGCTTAATTTGTTTACATATAGTTACGTACTAAAGCCTACGGAGTATCTATAGATATCGGTTCTGTTTAAATTGTTACATGTCGTTACATTTTATTATTTAGACTTTTATTAGATTAGATATTGAAGGAAATTTTGCGCGGGTTCAGTTTTAAATTACTTGACCGATATTGGAAGCTTTATGTGAGAGAAGCATTTGCGTTTCCAATAATTTATAGAATTTATAGAATTAGGCGATACTTTACGGAGCTCTATAATACAGAAGTAATAATAAAATTATTTAACCACCACCACAACACACACGTCACTATCACAAAGTCAACAATTGTTGCGCAACGTAACCGAAGCATTATCAGGAGATAGACTCCATGAAGCTGTGATAGTTTAGCAGTGAGACCGTGTGACTCTCTAGAGACGATCATGGGTTCCAACGTCGGGCAGGCACCAATGAGTTTTTCTATGAAAAACTTATGTGTCTAATTGATATTTGCAATTTATCACACGGTTTTCGGTGAAAGAAAACATCGCGAGGAAACCTGCATATCTCTAAAGAATTCTAGGGATATGTGTAACCTACCAACCCGCATTGGAGCAGCGTGGTGGTCTTAGCTCCAGTCCTTCTCTCCAAATAATGGAGAGAGGAGACCTTAGCTCCGCAGTGGGCATAGTAACAGGCCGTTACTTTTTTTTAGACTCCATGACAAAATCGCAAGCGAAGCATTATCCAAACAGGCATGGCAATATAGTAATCGGTTGAAACCCACCTATGGACACTTGTAACAAGCTTGAACTTAATTTAATTTATAGAATTAGGCGTTACTTTGCGGAGATCCATAATACAAAAGTAATAATAAAATTATTTTGCTATAATCCGCGATACAGTAAATAGAAAATATATATAGTGTTTAATGTATAGTGGATTATCAGTATTTTCATACCCGATACGTGCAGGATTCGTAAAAGCACATGCACAAACCTCCACCACTTCCACCAAAATACACAAGCACTACACAGTTTCACTATCACAAACTCAACAATCGTTTCGCCCCGCAACCGAGGCATCATCAGGAGATAGACTCCACGGCAAAATCGCAAGCTTGAACTTGATATTTTGCGATTTTTTTGCGACTTTCCGAAATGAATTTGCGTTTCCATTGAATTACTACCATATTTAGTACTCTTTTAGACCCCATATTCAGTATGTTGCAATCAGTTACGCAATAGATTATATTGTAATTTTCGATTTCCTTAACGATAACGTATTATTGAAATAATTATTTTTGAAAAGAGTGACCGTCGAGTTTTTTGCTGGTTCTTCTCGGTTAGAGCACCTTTCTCAAGTAGTAGCTTCATTGTAATTTGACGAAAGCTTTGTAAAAGCCATCTTGAATACAGAATTATTTAAATTTGAAGACTTATTAAATAGGAGTTCAAATTGTCAGTCCCTACCTACATAACGACAGGTGAAAAACCAAGGTTAACGTTTACGTTCAAACCTCTACAAATAATTTCATGTGCAATTATGAATACTTTTTTTATTTTTTTTTATAATGTATTATTAATTTTAGGAACTTTATACTGTATTTATGCGCATTTTATATTTTTTTATATTTTGCTGAGAAAAACTGTTACCTTGATAACTGTTATACGATGATATTTAAATCAAAGCAAACATATATATAATATTTTTTTATAAACAGGAGAGAATTGAAAATATAGTGTGATAAATTCCTTTTTATAGGAAAACGTAGAATTTAGTTATTTGTTAAGCATCCAAAGATCGCTATAAAATACGTCATTTAAGACAACTTTATACGCGGTAGGGTAGGTAGGGTATTTCGTGGTAGGATTACATCTCTTTTAATGTAAACAATAACATGTCACTTAGTAAAATTTTCAGGGTTTTATTTTAATACTTAAACAAGGTTTAAAAGTGAAAATTGTCATTGACAAAAACAAGGTCATTGTTTAAAAATTTCAATTATAAAACTTGAAACCCCGTTAATAACGTTAAGTAAGACTAGTCCGCGTTCATACTTTTTAATTATTATAATAATTTTTTATAGGCGGACTAGTGTTTTATCAATTTATATTTATTAACATTTTAGTTCTCGATACATTTATAATTATAGCCACAAGAATATGTTTAATTTTTCGGTATCAAATCTGCATCAATAGACGGCGCTGTATCATATAACGCGTAGTTAACAGGATGCATATAAGATGGCAGTGTACGTCATAAAAAGTATGATAATTTAATTTGTAAGGCATAAGGTCAATTATCAACATGAGATTTTTTTTTACATTGTCAGCCTTAGCCATAGAATACATGGAAATACATGGAATACGACTTTATCTGTTTCAAAACAAAGATGCACGTTGAGGCCCGACGAGCAACCGCGGTGCACGTGGAACTGGTTCTGGAAGCGCTTAGGCTGTGGCCGCCCGTCGCCACAGCGACGTCACGCGGTATAACAGGATCAGGGTTCAAAAGTGCTTGTAATAGGCCAATTTGAATAAAGACTTATTTGAATTTGAATTTGAAGGGTTGTAAATCACAAAAATCAGAAAACTTCGCGGTTCAGAGGTATAAGAAGCACGGCAATGGTTGACTCTGCGGACAAATTTAAAGCGGCGGACATTCAAATACTGTAATGTATAGAAACAACCGAACGTGATGTCGTTGATTATGATAAGACAAAGATACATATATTACTGGAGAAAGTGGATATGAAAGTTTCAACAGAATATTTTTCTTCCTAGAAGTAATCTTTATTAACTGATAAAAACTTTGGCCGGTAGGTATATTTTCAGAAGACACGTTGTGCTAAAGAAGTCAACTATAAATCGTCGTAGTACACCTAACATTTAATGAATAACAACACAAATTATTATATATAATAATTTCAAGTTCAAGTCAACTTTAACTGTAAATCTGTAAGACGGGCTATAATAGACTAGTAATATAAGTATAATAGACTAATAGATAGCTATATAAGACTTGGTTGTAACCTCTAACATAGTGGAGTTGAAGGAAACGTCGCTAATACCGCTTTTTTTTTCGGACACTAACTAATGTTGTTAGCCTTGAAGGCTTTGACAGCGTCACCGGGAGGGCGGGCGAGCGCAGGAGCATCGTCGGGTGTGATAACGTGGAGAGCGAGTCTCGAGCGAGGCTCGCAACATCCTGGGAGCGTCGCCTTAAGGGTGCCTCCTGTGAGGCCGGACCTCTGCTTAAAGCGTCGTGCTGTGGAGGACTATATCGGACTGTGGAACTACTACTGCATGACCTGGCCTACCTTAATACCATTCACGACGACTTCGCAGCCACGGGTACTTCAGCTGTGGCGGCCGTCCATACGGAGGTTTTGCGCTGTTATGGCGTAAATGTGTTTTCGTCAGTCTCTGTGGTAAATCGCAACAACATGCTATGTGCGATTAAGTGCCAATTATGTGAAGTAACTATATATAAGTAAGTAACTATAAGTCTTATCCGTCTATATGCCTACAGATTGTTTAGATAATCTGGCGGAGTTCACAGACTGCCTAAGTGAAATTAATGCAATTATTGAAAAGAGCGGAATTAGTATGGTGTTTATGTAAGGCGATTTCAATCTTTCTCACCCTGGTGAATTATTTTTTAATGAAATGATTCATTTTTGTTGTACGCAAAAATGGTTTTCTGCTGAATAATTTATAGAATTAGGCGTTACTTTGCGGAGATCCATAATACAAAAGTAATAATAAACTTATTTTGCTATAATCCGCGATACAGTAAATAGAAAATATATATAGTGCTAAATGTATAGCGGACTATCCGTTTTTTCATGCCCGTTACATGCAGGATTCGTAAAAACACATGCACAAGCCTCCTCCACTGCCACCACAATACACGAGCACTACACACGTTCACTATCACAAACTGAACAATCTTTTCGCCCCGCAACCGCAATAATTGTATTATTACTTTTGTAGTTTATCATACTTTAACTCCTTTGTTTTTAATATTGCGGTTAGCGAGACAAGTACGTATTTGTGGAAGTAAAAAGCTTCGCAATTTTTCGATCGGCTTTGCGATTTTGTCGTGGAGTCTATCTCCTGATGATGCTCCGGTTGCGGGGCGAAACGATTGTTGGAGATTGGTGGAGGTTTGTGCATGTGTTTTTACGAATCCTGCATGTAACGGGTATGAAAAAACGGATAGTCCACTATACATTTAGCACCATATATATTTTCTATTTACTGTATAGCGGTTTTCTGCTGATTATGAATTATTGTCTAATAATGTAAATGTGTACTTATCGTAGCGAGAGTAGCGGATGCACGAGATGGCTAGATCATTGTCTGGCCACAGCTATAAAATTACATTTATAATGTTAATCTATACTTATTATAAAATAAAGTCCCAAAAAGCTGTCTGTCTGTATGTAATCGATTTTCTCAAAATCTACTGAACGAATCTTTGTACGGTTTTCACCAAAAGATAGTGAAATACTTCCGAATGGTTAGGTAAATAGTACATATCGGTATTATTTAAATTGTATTAAAGAGATCGAGCAGTATTAAAAAATTTGCTTGCTGGGAGCTGTAGTCACGTGCGCTGCGTAAACCAGCAGAGTTACGCTAAAGTTATGTACAAAAGAATTGTAGATCTATAGAAATACTACAAAAAAGTCGGCGATACCATGTTTCTATCTCTTACGGTTAACTCAAAATAACTACTTTTATGTTCAAAATTAGATTAAAATTTCAATATAGATTAAAGATAGCAGTGGGGCATGGTCGCCGCGTTGGGAAACACTGTCTTAGATCCTTACCTTAAAAACACGATAAATTACTTACTTAGATTACTAACAAATTAAGTTTGTGTGTATTATTAACAAAATATGACTAGAAGTACTAATGATTGAAATAAATAGTTTTATTTTATTAATTATTATTTATTAAAGTTGAAAGAAATGATCGTAGTTGGCACCCGGCCTTCAGCTCAGCAGTGGGTTCGATTCCCGCTGAGGGTCAACATTTTGCTCTTTGAGTCTCGATGTATATGTGTATCTAAGTGTATATTTAAAATTATATATGTATATATTAAACAGTTGTCTTGGAGCCATAAAACATATGTTAAGTAACTTCCCATGTATATTTATTATTTATTTGTTAATCATTTTTAAAATAAAATAAATAAATATATGGGACATCTACACACGCGGTCGTCCGTCCGCAAAGTAAGTAACTTAATACTTGTGTTATGGGTGACGGACAACTGGTAGATATACTACATATATAAGTTTAAATACATACTTAAATACAAATACAAATCCAGGCTCGAAGAGCCAACAATTTGTTTATAGAAAATGTTGGCCCTCGGCGGGAATCGAACCCGCGACCCGCGGAGCTGAAGGCAGGGTCACTGCCCACAGCGTCAACGGGCCAGTTTACAAGCAAACAACAAAACATCATAAAACGTTTTTTGCGATTTTTGTTTATCCTAGACCTAAGGTTATCTTACACCTTTATTTTGCAGATGAACTTTATAGAGGAGTTTCGAGACAGCATTATAGCTATACGATTTTATTGTTTGTTTTATTTGTGCTATTTCGCCAATTACAAAGTGAAATGTAAAAATTTTAACTGATCCCAAAAAAACCCTATCATCCCCTATGTGGCTGCGTTTACCGCTTAAATATTAAGACATTAAATTAGGCATTATTAGTTAGGATAATGACTGCACTTTGTATAAAGCATTACTATTATAAACGTAGGTCTAATATAATTAAGGTAGCTGTCACATCAGATCAGCGAATAACAGATAATAAAAAATCGGTACCAGAAAGGGTTCTGTCATATATCCTTAGAGGCGTATAATTTGAATCCCATTGTCTATAGCTCAAGAGACGAACGCAATATAACTTGTAAGATAAATACATTATCTAATTCAACCTTCTCCTGCCCTTATCCCACTCTAAGTGGGGTAACAACATGTTTTAAACATGTGATGTGATTTGGCTAGGTATTTTACAACCGCCTGCTTGCCTGCCGTCAACTAACCTTAGTCGTATTTTAAGACACCTCAATAAGAAATGAGGGTGGTCTATTCTACTCAGCCGGATACCACACGGGGCTTCTTACCTTAATCGGCTTTTACGACAGCTCGGTAAGACATGATGGTGGTCTATTTTACTCAGCCGGATAGCACACGGTAATTAACAAAATACATTACCTAATTGTTTCAGTTTATTCAAAATAAAAAAGGAAGCAAGAAGTAAATGAGAATAACAAAATAAGTTGTTATAATTTAATACAGATAAATCTGATTTTAAATTCAATTTTTTTAATTCAAGTAAACTTGGTAACAATTGCTTCTGAATTGTCAACTCTGCTGGTTCGGAAAGCCGTTCCTACCGAGAAGAGCCAGCAAGAAAGTAGACGGTTGTTATTTTCAAAATATAATTCTTAAAACAACATTTAGTCTTACTATCTTGTGCAGAGTCGAAGAGTAGATAATCCACGCGTTTTTATTATCTATGTAATCTTCAACAGTATAGGCTTTCTGTATCAACCTCCTTATAACTATTTTTAAACTGCTATGAAATTCGGTCACTCCGTTTCGGCGGAGTTTACCATACTCTTAAAACTAAAACTAAACCCAATATTGTGAACCATAAATTTAATTAAACTAGCTTAACTGTTTTACAATGCAAATTTTAGTATTTATATTTATCAAACTCTTATCAATATCATTATAAGAGTTTATTATACATTTGTTACTTTAAGTATTTCATGTAAATAAACTTTGTCTTTCACAATAAGTAATTAGAGCGAAGTGTCATAAAAATATCACGATATTTTTCTTTTAGTATAAAATATATATTTATTTAAAATGATCTGTCACCATACTGTGCACAAAAATCCACGCGAGCGAAGCCACGAGCAAAGTTATATAAAAATCCATACATCCGTACTTATGGCAGCTATCTCATGGACAATTTAATTGGGAATCGATATAATAATATTACTTACAAAATTCTTATCCCATTATTCATAATATATAAATTTCAATGCTAAGCAGTCGTGTAGAAATTGTCATAAGTTATAAATAAAATTATACCATTGCAAAATTTATGCAGCTGTCTTGAATCTCTTTTATTAAACATACGCATCATTATATTGGCTATATGCCGCAGGTGGTTGGATAATCTCGAAAACTCTTTGTAAAGTCATTGTTACAATCATATATTCCAAAAAAAAAAATAACCTTTTGGTTCTTGTCGTCCTTTTTATATAAAGTGCAATAAGCCTTTAAATATATAACCACTAAATAAATTATCAACCTTCTGCCTTTATTCCACTCTGTGTTACAAACATGTTGTAAAATACGTAGCCAAATCATGTGATTTGGCTACGTATTTGGACGCTGCCTGATGTCAGCTTACCTTAGTCATATTTTACGACCACCCGGTAAGAAGGGTGGTCTATTCCACTTAGCCGGATACCACACGGCGGGTCGATTTACCTTAGTCGCCTTTTACGACACCTCGGTAAGAAAAGAAGGTGGTCTATTCTACTCAGCCGGATACCACACGGCGGGTCGATTTACCTTAGTCGCCTTTCACGACACCTTGGTAAGAAATGAGGGTGGTCTATTCTCTCAGCCGGATACCACCAGGGGATTTGACTTACCTTAGTCGCCTTTCACGACACCTCGGTAAGAAATGAGGATGGTCTATTCTGCTCAACCGGATACCACATGGCGGGTTGACTTACCTTAGTCGCCTTTTACGACACCTCAGTAAGAAAGAGAGTGGTCTATTCTACTCAACCGGATACCACAAGGCACAATATAACTTTACAATTATATAGGTTTTACATCGGAATAACATGTAGGCTACAATTTGTAATGATTATGTGTAATATAACGATACATGTCAATAAAGCCGGAAGAAATCTGTGAGAGCTATCTCGGCGAACGCTGGCTAAACCATTGCAGTTACACAATGATGATGTACCGTTGTATTGTTTGTCTTGAATAGTTCTAAATAAAAGTCCGCGACAGCATAGATCCACCTTTTATGTGGAAGCCACTATGACCAAAATTGTGAATCATAAATTTAATTAAGTTAGATTACTAGACTATTTCTCAATGCACATTTTGGTATATTTATCAAACTTAATCTCAAAAATCTCTCATCAAAGTCGGGTTTGTTACAACACTTATAACTCGAGATCCTGACCTCGAGGGCTGGACCAATTTTCATGGTTTTTGATTCGTTGGATTTGTCTCCGCCCCGAATATCAGAGTACATCTTAAAAACAATGAAAGATTGGCGAATACATAATTATGAAAATAAATAAATGTTCATTCGTTTCGTACCTGTCAAACATTTGTTGTCATCCTGTCGAATACTGTAAGTAATGATTGACATTTATGCATGCGTTCAGAAATGTATTTTGTGTAAACTTTTAAAATGGGGTGAATAAACTATTGTCTGTATTTTTTTAAATCAATTGAAATTTTCAATCAAAAGGTTGAAAGTGCATTAAGCAGATACATAAATATATTTATGCGTGCGTAGAGAATTAATGACAAATGATTAACATTTACGCGAGCGTTCAGAAATTTATTTTATGTCATCATATTACGTTCATCAAAGCCTAAATTAGTTCAGCTAAAGGGTAACAAACCATTCATTGGTAGGCGGTACAAAGTTCGCCGGGTCAGCTAGTCATATATAAAAATCAATACATTAGTCGCTTTCAGGTTTTCATATTTATATAGTTTGTCTCTCACATTAAGTAATTTGGTTGAATAGTTAAATAGTTATCACGATATAATCGACTTGAATGGATCGCCGTAGAGCGCCCAATATGCGCGGCGCCCAATATTAATTAAAAAAAATCTACCTAAAATGATCTGTATCGAAACTTAATGTGGCATCAAAATCCACGCGAGCGAAGCCACGGGCTTATAAAAAAGTTGGATATACCAAACATTTACCTTCGCTAATCGTTTTGTTCACTTAGTTAGGTCACTAATTATAATCACAAACAAGACTATGTGATTTTGCTCCGAGTTAACACTAAACAAATTCACGTTATGCTTTGTTGATACAGGTTTATTGTTTGCGCTCTTAACTTCGGCATGTATTCGAGTGATGTTCAGCTAATACAGAGCATCCTACAAACTTTAAGATTACGTTAAAAGATTGTATCTAAATTCAAATTCAAATTGTTTATTCTTTATATGCACTTTTGAATCTTTAAAGATCAATTAGATTTAGTGATGCTAAAACTAATTCGGAATGTTGCTCTTGCCGAGAAGAACCAGGTAGAAACCCAGCGGTCAATCTTATAAACATTTTAAATTTACATTATTTAACTGCAGTCTTGTTTGAAACTGAAAGGATTTTCATATCTATTATCCAAATAATCTTCAATCGTGTAATATGATTTACGTATAAGCATATTTCTTACCCTAAAAAACTCTTGACAATCGCAAATATATACGACATAATTTTTAACGATGACATTTTTTATTTTATTTAAGTTAGGTATTTTAAATAACTTACACTTTAGTACCATACAAATTATGCCCACGCGAAATGGTCACAAGAATGCTGGCAGCGTTTCCGCGTAGAATCGCTAAGCTGATTCTTTGTGCGAAAAGGAGCCAACCTTCTTGTGGCCTGAACAGGCAATTAACCGAGATGTTAAAATGGCCCTAGGGTCTCAAAAATAATTAATAATTTAAGACATATTCTGCAATATTCGCCTCGCTATTAAATTGACAAGCCAATTCAAATTCAAAATATTCTTTATTCAAGTAAACTTGTAAACAAGTGGTTTTGAATCGGCAACTTTACTGCTGGTTTGCAAAGCTGTTCGTACCAAGAAGAGCCAGCAAGACACTCAGCGGTTGCTTTTTCAAATTATATTTCATACTACTAGCTACATTTAGTCATTACTGTCGTGTACAGGGTATAGATGTATATATAACCACGCATTCTTATCATCTAAGTAATCAACAGTAAAATAGGCTTTATGTATCAGCCTTTTTTTAACAATGTTTTTAAACTGCCGTAATGGCAAGGCCAAAATTGATTGAAAATCTCATACCCAAACCCGTAAACGACTTACGGACTTTTGCAAGGCGTAAAACAAGAGCCGCAAGCTTATGCCGGTTCCTACTTTCTCTATTATATACATCATCTCATTCTCCTGCTCTTATCCCACTCTAAGAGGGGTCGGCACAACATGTTTTAATGTTGTAACATGATTTGGCTAGGTGTTTTACGATCAGTCGTCTACCTGACGTCAACTTACTTTAGTCGCCTTTTACGATACCTTGTTAAGAAATGAGGATGGTCTATTCTACTCAGCCGGATACCACACGGCGGTATTATATACATCACCTATCGTTTTATAATTGTTTATATTTTTATGTACAAAAATTTGCTCAAATAGATCTAGCATACACGTAATAGAGAAGCTCGCGGGATCTTGTACATTTGACTGTAATATAAAGATGATAGCTCGACTCGTAGTCTCATGTATAATGTGCATACAAATCTGAGTGGGTGCTGGGAGGTTTGACTAGCCCGTGATAAGGATACATGTGTCCGCCCTCCCGGCGTCGCGACGTCCCCCCACTACACGTGTAAAGAGAATGCCGCCGTTTGTTCGCCACACTTGCTTCTTACCTTGCCACGAATTCGTTCCCATTGTCTCACATTTACATGAAAGAGATTTTTACACGGACGCAATATTGTTCGGATTTTCATGTCGTGTGGTATCCGGCTGAGTAGAATAGACAACGCACATTTCTTACCGAGGTGTCGTGAAAGCAGACTGAGGTAAGTCGACCCACGGTGTGGTATCCGACTGAGTAGAATAGACCACCCTCTTTCTTACTGAGATGTCGTAAAAGGCGACCAAGGTAAGTCACCCCGCCGTGTGGTATCCGGGTGAGTAGAATAGACCACCCTCATTTCTTATCGAAGTGTCGTCAAAGCCGACTGAGGTAACTCGACCCGCGGTGTGGTATCCGGCTGAGTGGAATAGACCAACCTCATTTCTTACCGAGGTGTCATAAAAGGCGGCTAAGGTAAGTCACCCCGCCGTGTGGTATCCGGGTGAGTAGAATAGACCACCCTCATTTCTTACCGAGGTGTCATGAAAGGCGACTAAGGTAAATCGACCCGCCGTGTGGTATCCGGTCGAGTAGAATAGACCACTATAAATGCTTTTAATAAAATTAACTAATTATGCGCTTCCAAAAGATCCGAAAATAATTTTTCGGCCTCAGTACACGTTTTGATAATAAATAAATGCTTTTAAAAAATGATTTGAATATGAATCAAGATAGAGAATCGTTATTTCGCATTTATCGCAAGCTTGGAGCATCGAAAGTACTTATTTCATTGTGAGAAATTTTCAACGTTGTCCCCCAGTTGACCGTGGAGTTTCCAAAGCACCGCTTAATGATCTAATAATAACATTTTAGCATCAACGTTGAATTCTATGAGGCCTACATGAGTGTTTATAAAGCTCCGTATTGAAGGACCACCCTTTTAGGGTGTTATTAGTTCAAGCAACCCTCCGCCCCGTTTGCCCCGTAACAGACGTTGCATGCAATGGTCTCGACATTGATTTTAGCTTGAGAATCACCCCTTTTGCTCATTGCTGCGCCCGACTTGTAAGCACTGATATGAAATATTGTTACCGACTCTTTCATACGGGTTTGTACACATTAATCAGTAACAGAATACGCGTTACCAGTTGCTTGTAGCTGTTATTAATGTTTGGGCAGGCGTTGTTTGCGCGTTGGAGCTATTTATTATGTATTAAACGACCAAATGAAGGTTTTGTTTTCGATTTAGATTTTTAGAACATAATTGAATTGAAGACTAACATCTACTTGACATAAAATTCAAATTCAAAATATTTTATATTTAAGGAAACTTGCAAACAAATGCTTTTGAATCGTCAACTCTTCTACTGGTTCGGAAAGTTGTTCCTACCGAAAAGAGCCGGCAAAATTTTGCTCTTTTCGAGCTATAATGAATTAAATGCGTGCACTAGATTAAGAAATAGCTATATTCACATTATTTTAAAAAAGTAAACTGAGTGTAGTACCCGGCATTACATAATGCACATCGATGTTTAGAACGAAACAGCCGGTCAGTTCGGTTTCGTAGAGCGCTGTCACTGTCACTCAGTTAGTATGTGACGTTTCGCACGGGTTTGTCGGTCTGTGCGACAGAGACAATGCTCTATGAAGCAGAATCTAGCCGATTTTCTGTCTCTAAGCCTCGATGTGCATTATTTATTGCCGGGTACTATAAACTAAAGTAAACTAAAGACTAAGTAAGCTTTCCGAACCAGTAGTAGAGTTCACGATTCAAAAATTAATTTTTTACAAGTTTATATGGATAATGAATATTTTGAATTTGAATACAGAAAGACAAACAGACTTTCGTTTCGATGTGGATCTTTCTGTATTATATTGTTAATCTTGCACGACCTATCCTATCCGTAAACTTTTTGATAAGTATACTCTTTTTTATAGTCACTTATTGTGGAAGCCTTGGAATCAATTCAAATTCAAAATCTTCATTATTCAAGTAAACTTGTAAACAAGTACTACTGCTGGAAAGCTGTTCCTACCGAGATGAGCCAGCAAGAAACTCGGTAGTTGCTCTTTTCAAAGTATAAAGTCTTACCACAAGTTACAATAAGTAATTACTGCCTTGTACAGGGTATAGAGTAGTACAGCGCAGCTATTCAGCTATTATTATATTTACAGGCATAATATGCTATTAATGTTCGGTAAATATAAGCTATCATGCCCAGCGGTGAGACCGTGAGACTCTCTAGAGACGATCATGTGTTCAAACCCCGGGTAGGCACCAATGAGTTTTTCTATTAAAAAAATTAATGTGTCTAATTGACAATTGCGATTTGACACACGCTCACATCGTGAGGAATACCTGCATATTTCTAAAGAATTCTAGAAATATGTGTAACCTACCAACCCTCATTGGAGCAGCGTGGTAGGTCTTAGCTCCAATCCTTCTCTCCATTAACGGAGAGAGGAGACCTATGCCCAGCAGTGGGATGTTAACAGGCCGTTACTTACTTTTTTACTTTTAAATATATGCAATAAAAAAGGTAATTATTTTTATAAGTTTTTTTTTCTGTACAAATTATGTAGTTAATCCAACTGCCTTTGGACTTTGATACGAACGTGATATACGTACCTGTGTGAAGATTTTAAAGCCACACCGGTGCTCTTACAAGTGGTTATAATCCATAGAAAATTACCCCGGCCTGTTTGTCAATAGCGTTCGGCAAACAAAAACTGTGAAACTCCTTTCAAGTGACGCTGTCCGACGTTTATTCAGGTGCGTCCCTCTGTCACCCACCATTCACATTTCGTGTTCGTTTATGTAAATCTGTGGTGGATTAAATATTTATGTATTAACTAGTAACCGTCCGCCGTGTGGTATCCGGTTGAATAAAATACTTCTACTCTGCAAAAGTAATAATATAAATTATTTTGTTATAACCCGCGATACAGTAAATAGATTATATATATATACTGCTAAATGTATAGTGGACTATCCGTTTTTTCATACCCGTTACATGCAGGATTCGTAAAAACACACGCACAAGCACTACACACGTTCACTATCACATACTCAACAATCGTTTCGGCCCGCAACCGAAGCATCATCAGGAAATAGACTCCACGTAACGTGTGTAGTGCTTGTGTATTGTGGTGGCAGTGGTGGAGGTGTTTTTACGAATCCTGCATGTAACGGGTATGAAAAAACGGATAGTCCACTATACATTTAGCACTATATGTATTTTCTATTTACTGTATCGCAGATTATAGCAAAATAATATTTATTATTACTTTTGTATTATGGATCTTCGCAAAGTATCGCCTAATTCTATAAATAACTTCTACTCTACTTTAATTTAACATTACAGCAGTTTAAAAACCCTATTAAAAAAAGGCTAATACAGAAAGCCTACTACTATACTATTGAGGATTAGTTCTTAGACGATAAGAATGTGGATATAGCCACTCTTCGACCCTGTAGAAGACATTAATTACTATATGTAACTAGTAACAAGAATTATTGTTTGAAAAGAGCAACCGCCGAGTTTCTCGCTGGCTCATCTCGGTAGGAACAGTTTTCCGAACCAGCAGTAGATGTTGATTATTCAAAAGCACTTGTTTACAAGTTTACTTGAATAAAGAATATTTTGAAATGGAATTTGAATTTGAATAGACCACTCTTTTTCTTACCGACGGGTCGTAAGATACGACTATGGTAAGTTGACGTCAGACAGGTCGTAAAATACGTAGTCAAATCATATGACAAGGTGTTTGTAACATGTTGTGCCGACCCCATTTAGAGTGGGATGAGGGCAAGAGGATGATGTATTACAAGTACCCGCGACTTATTTCGTGTCGATATTAGTGCTTTAGTAGATTTCTTTTTAAATTATTTTTGTAGTCTAAAGTCATTTTAGAATTTTTAAATATATAGTATATTTATCATTTTATCATTACCGGAAGTTTGCCAATAATTATAAATTTATAACTTTATATCGACAGTGCAGTGCGCATCAAATACATCGGATTTCATAAAAAACTAAAAATTCTATTTAAAGCAGAGAGTATAAACTTTTTTTTAATCTCTATAATCTATTATAAGAAAGGTGTCACTGAATCGAGGTAGTTTTTAATTTGTTCAATTAATATATTTTATTCAAGAGTTGTTTCAATATTTTGATAATACAAGTCGATATTCGCGAGAAACTGGAAAAATATTTAATAAAAATACGAGCGTTTTAAAAAAGTACATGAACGGCCTGTTGCTGTCTCACTGCTGGGCCTCTTCTTAAGAATTGGAGCTAAAACCTACCACGCTGCTACTATGCAGATTGGTAGGTTACACATATCCTTAGAAATCTCTAGTGGTTATTTATTTCATGGCGTCATTATTACTTTTCTGTTATGAATCTCCGCAAAGTAACGCCTAATGTTGAAAAGGGTTTTTTGGAGTTTTGCTTAAATACTTAGTTATTCATAAGAAAGGCCTACGTATTTGTTTGCTAAGACTTCTGGAAGCTTTCATCGCATACTCAATATAATTAAATAAATAAATAAATATATGGGACATTTATACACACGGTCGTCCGCCCCCAAAGTAAGTAACTTAATACTTGTGTTTTGGGTGACGGACAACTGGTAGATATACTACATATATAAGTTTAAATACATACTTAAATACAAATACACACCCAGGCTCGAAGAACCAACAATTTGTTTATAGAAAATGTTGGTCCTCGGCGGGAATCGAACCCGCGACTCGCGGAGCTGAAAGCAAGGTCACTACCCACAACTCCAACGGGCCAGTCGACAGCGTCCTTAGTCCTTTTATTAATATTTAATCTGTGTCGCACAAAAAAACAATGATTTCACGCTACAGCATTAACGCATGTAGGCATAACAAAGCCGACTAGCCCAAGTAAACACACCGCAATATAATATTAAAATGTTGTCGATTCTATTTACGCTCGTTTTACTCTGTGTTTATCTTATAAATCTATTGTGTGGATGGCGGTTATATTAGAATATGGGATTTTGTGTCAATATTGACACCGAACGCAGGCCAGGTTTGTCGGCTGTTGCATTTAACCGCAGTTAGCACTTTCCACCGGGCGGGCGTTCGACATGCAGCCGGCTTAAGTTCTGGGGCGCGGGAATAGATGGCGTCGTGTGTTCGAATTGAAAAGATGTTAATTCAGAAACAAAATTCGAATTCAAAATATTATTTATTCAAATAAACTTGTAAACAAGCGCTTTTGAATCCTCAACATCTAGTGCTGGTTTGGAAAGCTGTTCCTACCGAGAAGAGCCGGGAAGAAACTCGGCGGTTGCTCTTTTTAAAATATAAATCTTATAACTACATCTAGTACTAAACTAATTACTGTCTTGTACAGGGTAGAAGTGCAGCTATATCCACGCATTTATATCATCTATATAATCCTCAACATTAGGCTTTTTGTATCAGCCTCTTTTTAACAGGCAAGGCCAAAATTGATTTCGGAAGTTATTATAGAATCTTATACCCAAACCCATAAACGATTTACTTTTGCTAGGCGCAAGAGCCGCTAGCTTATGTCGTTTCCTACTTTGTTTATTATATACATTACCTATCGTTGTATAATTCTTTATATTTTTATGTACAAAAATTACATTGCTTAAAATATACTGTGGAGCAAATGTAAGAATACCTATTTCCATAAGCTTCGCAGGGTATCACGCGGGCTTAAATTGTAATTGCGAATTAATTACTCTTACTATATTGTTTCAACAAAAGGACAACAGAAACGTAAACAGTATGAACCAGCGTTACCGTAAAAATTTCCTGAGATAAGTGTATAACATACCAGCGTTCAGAGTAGCGACGTGATGGGTTTATGCTCAAAATTTGTCCGATCGGAGACAGGAGGCGTATGCCCAGCAGTGGGACATTAAAAGGCTACTATTTAACTGTTTTATCAATAAGTTATCCATTTCACGTGGGCATGATTTGTATATTACTAGCGTGTAATTAATTTAAGGTAGACATTACTTGTAGATTTTTTCTGTAAATAAATACTGTAAAAAATTGGCTAGTAATTTTTTAAATCTAAATTATACATGGGATTGAAGATAAAATGAACAGTTTTTTTTAAATAGTTGCCGATGAAACTTCGGTTATGGGGCGAAATGATTGTTGAGATCGTGGTAGTGCGCGTGTGTAGGGTGTTGTTTGAGGTATTGGTTTATATTCTGGATTGGTGTCTATTAGTTTCGACTGGCCCGTTGGCGCAGTAGGTAGTGACCCTGCCTTCAGCTCCGCGGGTCGCGGGTTCGATTCCCGCCGAGGGCCAACATTTTCTATAAACAAATTGTTGGTTCTTCGACCCTGGGTGTATATTTGTATTTAAGTATGTATTTAAAATTATATGCGCAGTATATCTACCAGTTGTCCGTCACCTATAACACAGGTGTTAAGTTACTTACTTTGGGGTCGGACGACCGTGTATGTAAGTGTCCCATATATTTATTTAAAAGTAAACTAAAGTAACGGCCTGTTACATCCCACTGCTGGGAATAGGCCTCCTCTCTCCGTTTCTGGACAGAAGGGTTGGAGCTAAGACCTACCACGCTGCTCCAATGCGGATTGGTAGGTTACACATACATATCTCCAGAATTCTCTAGAGATATGCAGGTTTCCTCACGATGTTTTCCTTCACCGAAAAGCGTGCAATTATTTTATTAATTAATTAATTGCAATTATCAATAAGAGACATGAGTTTTAATAGAAAAACTCACTGGTGCCTGCCCGGGTTTGAACTCGTGTTCCCCTCGAACGAGTCGCACGGTCTCACCGCTGGGCTATTACAGCTGTTATATATATATTTATATTGCTTGTGGTTATACTTTACTATTATCATTACATAGATTTTCTCTAATCGCGGATTATAGCCAAATAATACTATAGTTACATTGTATTATGGATCTCCGCAAAGCAACGTGTAATTCTATAAATTAGAACAAATACTATTAAAACTTAAGGTAAAAACAAACTATTATTTTGAACTTTTAACATAACTATAGTCGTATAAATGAGAACATGAAATAAAATATTGTTTTGTCTTATTATAATTAAAATATTAAGGAAAATAAGGTTTGCGGTAGAAAAAATTCGTAATTAAAAACAATTTAAGATGTAATTAAGTTATAAGAGAAGTGCATTAATTCAAGGACTGCAAAAAACACTTAACATTGTATTGTACTTATTTAATATATTTTTTCACTGCTGTATGTTCATCATTAATTAAGAGTTGAAACTCTATTACGCGTTGTAAATTATTTTAATGTTATGTGACACTTTCATCTATTTGGAAAAATTTTCTATTGGTAAATTTGTTTCAAATTCAAATTATTATTTATTCAAGTAAACTTGTGAACAAGTGCTTTTGAATCAAACTCAAACTCAAAATATTCTTTATTCAAGTAGACTGTTTACAGTACTTTTGAATCGTCAAATCTTTTCAAGAAACTACCACTGAAGTTTGCTTCTACCGAGAAGAACCAGTAAGAAACTTGGCAGGCATTTTTTTTTTAAATATTATTTTTACAATTTGATCGTCAACTTTACTGTTTGTTCGCAAAGCTGTTCCTGCAGTGAAGAGCCAGCAAGAAACTCAGCGGTTGCTTTCTCAAATTATAATTCATACTACTACTTACATTTAGTCATTGCTGTCTTGTCCAGAGTCGAAGAGTAGCTGTAGCCACGCATTCTTATCATCTAAGTAATCCTCAACAGTATAGTAGGCTTTCTGTATCAGCCTCTTTTTAACAGTGCTTTTAAACTGCTGTTATGGCAAAGCTAAAATCTATTGCGGAATATTATTATGGAATCTTATACCCAAACCATAAATGACTTAGGTACTTTTGCTAGGCGCAAAGCAGGAGTCGCAAGCTTATGTCGGTTCCTACTTTGTCTATTATATACATCGCCAATTATTTTGAAATTCTTTATTTCTAGGGATTGCTCATTTTTGATGTTTCAAGAAAAGTCAATGAAGAATCTTTTAACTATTGTTTAGATGTCAATTAAACCTATATAATTTCACTGTCATTATAATAACGCGATTTTGTCGTGGAGTCTATCTTCTGATGATGCTTCGGTTGCGGGGCGAAACGATTGTTGAGTTTGTGATAGTGAACGTGTGTACTGCTTGTGTATTGTGGTGGCAGTGGTGGAGGTTTGTGCATGTGTTTTTACGAATCCTGCATGTATCGGGTATGAAGAAACGGATAGTCCACTATACATTTAGCACTATATATATTTTCTATTTACTGTATCGTGGATTGTAGCAAAATAATTTTACTATTACTTTTGTATTATGGATCTCCGCAAAGTAACGCCTATTTCTATAAAGTATTTTAACTTTTGAACGTAAAAGTAGTTATTGTGAGTTAACCATAAGAGGTAGAGACACGCTGTCACGGACTTTTAAGTAGTATTTTTATAGATCTACAATTCTCTACTACACTACTTTAGTATATCTCTGTTAGTTTACGCGGCGCACGTAATTATAGCTTACATTAGGCGTTTTTTTTAAACTGTGCGAACTCTTCAGTACAATTTATAAAACCGAAATGTACTATGAACCTTAACCTTCCGGAAAAATTGCACTATCTTTAAGTAAAAACCGTACAAAAATCCGTTGAGTAGATTTTGAGTAAATCGATTACATTCAGACAGACAACTTTTGTTGACTTTGTTTTATAATATTTATAGATCGATAGGTGTGTTATTAGATAACAGAACAGTCTTGTCTATTGACGAATTTTGGTGCAATTGATACGTATATTCAAGTGTAAAATATAGGGTCGAAAAATCCCCTTCTTCCTCTAGGAATAGAAACAAAGCAGTACAATACAAAATAGAAGGTACTAACTAATCTTTATATAAATAACTTCTTTATTTAGTATGTTTGTCGTCGCAAACCTTTTAAAAAGATAACTAAATTGGTTTAAAATTGGTTTTTAGATTCTTTATATTTACTATTTGTGCAAAATAACAGAATATTTAAGACTGAAACGAAACTCTATTCAGGGTTGGACTTACGAACATTACAGCATTATATTCCCTTGAATATTCCTTAGCTAAAACCAGAAAAGCATATGACACAGATTATAAAAAATAACCCGCAGAATACACCGAGCATTAAGCCTCTATTGTACATATGGACAATGAACAAGTTGAGAGTGATTTTAATGAATCTGGAAAAACGTAGTTTATAAAAGCGTGTCTATTTTTACCCATTTTCGTGGCGCGGCACTCTTAGTCGTTGGTTACTCATTACTGTGGGACAATGGGGGCGCAGTTAGGCATTAGAAAGGCGCAGTTCGCTAATGACGTCTCCGGATTGAGCTGAGTATACACTTTTATAAAATTTATTTATTTTCGAAGCTATATTTCTTTTTGACGCACGAGTATCAACAATATTGAACAACAAAGAGTTCTAGAAGATAATTTATAGAATTAGGCGTTACTTTGCGGAGATCCATAATACAAAAGTAATAATAAAAATTATTTTGCTATAAACCGCGATACAGTAAATAGAAAATATATATAGTGCTAAGTGTATAGTGGACTAACAAGCATTATATATCTGAACAGAGGTTCAGAGGTAAAATAAGTAGTAGGTTGAACCGATTACTATATAACCATGCTTGTTTGGATAATGCTTCGCTTTGCGATTTTGTCGTGGAGTCTATTTCCTGATGATGCTTCGGTTGCGGGGTGAAACGATTGTTGAGTTTGTGATAGTGAACTTGTGTATTGTGGTGGCAGTGGTGGAGGTTTGTGTATGTGTTTTTACGAATCCTGCATGTATCGGGTATAAAAAAACGGATAGCACTATATATATTTTCTATTTACTGTATTGCGGATTATAGCAAATAATTTTATTATTACTTTTGTCTTCTTAAATGTATTTCTTAAATAGATACGCCCAGACTAGGAGAATTAACAAAAATGTTTATATAAAATTGAGATCCTCGGGAATCGGGTGGGAAGTGATGAAAGGCGTCAATACATTGATGATAAGAATGCGTGGATATAGCTGCTCTTTGACCTTGTGCAGGATAGCTATGACAAAATGTAATTAGTATTAAGAATCTTCTTTTTTAAAAGAGCTCCACCGAGTTTCTTGCTGGCTCTTCTCGGTAGGACGGCTTTCCGAGCCAGCAGTAAAGTTGACGATTCAAAAGCACTTGTTTACAAGTTTACTTGAATAAAGAATATTTTGAATTTTGAATTTTGAATTTTGAATAGGACAGTCAATTCCAAGATTTCATAAATTGAAAAAAAAATCCTAACACCTGTGTGCACTAAGTGCAACAGCATACGGCGCATATTTTTACCAAATAACTCTTTGTCTGAGTGAACGCTCACTTATTTTACGTTCTTAAATGTTTCACAAGTCGAGAATATGAGGAAATTAAAATTAATTAGACAAAACCTCGTTGCTAACTATGTGTACTTAATGTTTCACACATTGTAACTATGGCGATGGAAAAAAAATACTAATTCGGTTGGTTATTCTAATGTTGCTTTGTGGTTTTGTTCTGGCGGTGTTGACTCATTTTTTATCGCTGCGTGGCCGGTTATTAACAAAATCCCTGTGTATGATAAACTCAAGAACTACATGGCGGATTTTGATGAACACTCCATTAATAGATAGATTGTTTCTCGACAAAGGTTTAAGTGTATAATTTGTCAATGTTATGTGTAAATAAGTATGATAAAACATAGTTAATTAAGTTTAAATAAAATTAAACTAGATTAATGTAAATATCACATAGTTATTAAATATTTCGGGAAAAATACTAGGCTCAGTTCCTACCGCGATAACGCTGCGTGAACAGCTCATGAATTAGAGCCCCGTATGGGCTTGAAACTAGTCGGGCTCATCCGATAATGAGTATAGCCGGTCTCTAAACATTAATTATAAATACTAGCTTTTACCCGCGACTTCGTATTGACTGTAGTCCTGGAATAAACAGCAGCTTCTGTCACTCTCCAAACCTCCAAATCACAGAAATCCGATCGATCTGGGAGGGTTGAATTGCAATTCCTATTGCAATAATTCCTCTACTCGAAACGTCGACATTAAATTTGATTTCCTTCATAGCATAATGAATAATAATATAAGCAAAAATAATCTAACAAAACCATAAAAAAATTGTAAAAGCTTTCTTTTTGTGAGACTTTTTTGTTGGGTCTCCTGATTTTATAAAAAAAACATGACCTTGATAATTTTGAAGCCCGCATGCCGGTGTGATGATCACGGACTGCTATTAGCCTTGCTTTACTCTGGGATACTGTTTTTGAGACTAAACTGTGAATGCCAACTGCGCTACGCAGTTACTTACCCTTTATATTAAGTGAACGTGTCCGAATCTGCTGTAAGGATTTGATGCATGCTGAGTTGAAGTTTTCGAAGGCATAAACTCCAAATAATGAAGGTGATCTTAAGTAATACTAGTAATACATACGATACAGACATAGTAATACATCTCACAAAACGCAGTTTTCCTCACAATGTTTTCGAATCTTAAACATCTATTAAGAACATTTTATATAAATTATAGAATTACTAGTTTTTGCTCGCGGCTTCGCTCGCTAGGTATTTTGTCTGCCACAGTATCTAATTTAATTAAATTTATGATTCACAATTTTGGTCAAAGTGGCTTCCACATAAAAGATAGATATATGCTGTCGCAGACTTTTATTTAGAATTATTAAAGAATAACAAAACTACTGTACATCATCTTTGTGTAACTCTAATGGTTTAGGCAGCGTACGTCGAGATAGCTCTCAGAGGCCAGATTTTTTCCGACTTTAATGACATGTATATTACATAAAATCATTACAAATTGTAGCCTATATGTTATTCCGATCTATAACCTGTATAACTGTAAAATTTCATCCAAATCCGTCTGATAGTTTTTTCGTGTAAGAGTAACAAACATCGATCCATTCTCACAAACTTTCGCATTTATAATATTAGTAGGATGTGTTACTTTGCGGAGATCCACAATAGAAAATTAATAATCAATATAATTGCTATAATCCCAGATAAAGTAAATAGAAAATATATATAATGAATATGATAAAACTGATGGTCCGCTCTGCATTTAGATGCAGAGTGGACCATCAGTTTTCATCGCGAAATTGTTTTGCGATTTCCTCATGGATCTTTTGATGATACTTCGGTTACGAGGCGAAGCGGATTATTGAGTTTGTGATAATGCATGTGGGAACCTGACATGTATTAGATATGCATGATATATTATACTTATAAGAGATGTACGAAAGCTGTGATAGCGCAGCGGCGAGACCTTGCGACTCTTTCGAGGGGAACACGAGTTCAAACCCGGGCAGGCACCAATGAGTTTTTCTATTAAAACTCATGTGTCCAATTGATAATTGCAATTTGTCACACGCTTCTCAAATCGTGAGGAAACCTGCATATCTCTAGAGAATTCTGGAGATATGTGTAACCTACCAATCCGCATTGGAGCAGCGTGGTAGGTCTTAGCTCCAACCCTTCTCTCCAGAAACGGAGAGAGGAGGCCAATTCCCAGCAGTGGGTTTGTAACAGGCCGCTACTTTACTTACCAGGTCGCTATTTTAAGACTTATACGTGAAATATAGCGATATAATTTAATTATTTTGTAAGAACATTTTTTTATTCATAGACATGACCGTGCTCCGAACCCACTGTACCTAGATCGATCTATCTATATAAAAAACGTATATAATTCTTCCAGATGGAACACAGACCATGTTATAATTATAATTAGGTTATAATTAATAGAGGTTTTTTTGAATACAAAAAATGACCACAATAAAATGGTATTACAAATGTAGAAAAGACTAAATGTTTTTCTCATCCTTAATTATACACATTCTTTATATACAGGAAGCGTTTGGATTATAAAAATAATTGTGTTTGTTTGTACATATTGTAATCACAAGAATGTATATTAATTAAACATTTAGGTAATGAAACAAAATCCTCCGTCATGGTTACGTGCACAAAACTATTCGCCGTCTATAATGACAGCTTCAGTATCCCACAGTTGGGCAAAGAAAAAAAAGTCACAAATGAAAATATGTACTAAAATTCTTTTTTAAGATTTACTAGTCTTAAAAACAACACAACATTTGGCCTGAAACATTACTATATTTCAGGCCAAATGTTGTTTTGTTTTTCATTATTCTCTTTTGATTATTTTTATGTTTAAAATTGAAATTAATCGTTTTCTTTCTACTGCCCTCATCCCACTCTAAGTGGGGTCAGGTTGTTACATGATTTGGGTAGGTATTATACGATCGGCCTGACTCCGAAACGGGTGAACCGATTTTAATGAAATTCAAAATACTCTTCATTCAAGTAAACTTATAAACAAGTGCTTTTGAATCGTCAACGTTTACTGCTGGTTCCGAAAGCTGTTCCTACGGAGAAGAGCTAGCAAGTACGTAGACGGTCGCTTTTTTCAAATTATAAATTCTTATCACTAGTTACATTTAGTCATTAATGTCTTGCACAGGGTCAAAGAGTAGCTAGCTATGTCCACGCATTTTTATCGTCTAAGTAATCCTCAACAGTATAGTATTCTGACTGGCCCGTGGGCGCAGTGGGTAGTGACCCTGCCTTCAGCTCCACTGGTCGCAGGTTCGATTTCCGCCGAGGGCCAACATTTTCCATAAACAAATTGTTGGTTCTTCGAGCCTGGGTGTATATTTGTATTTAAGTATGCATTTAAAATTATATATGTAGTATATCTACCAGTTGTCCATCACCCATAACACAAGTATTAAGTTACTTACTTTGGGGTCGGACGACCGTGTGTGTAAGTGTCCCATATATTTTTATTTATTTATTTATTTTATTTATACAAATATCAGATAATCTTTAGATTGACCCAGCATGGTCAGTCTATTTACTTATTTATAACTAGCTGTCCGGTCACGCGTAGCTGTGGCTTAGTCTGGTTTCGAGTTACACCCGAAACAGAACTCAACAGTTTATAAAAATGCTCCGATCGCCACCAAATTTTATTATAACATCCGCAGGGACAATCTAAAGTTTATCTTAAAAATATTATTGAAATCGGATACGCCGGATCGGAGTCTATAAGGGACAAACAAACATGCATTCTTATATATAAGAAGAAGACAAAAATGGTACAAAAAGCCAAGCTTAGGTTAAAAAAAATCTTATACTTCTGTCGGGAATAGGAAATCATTATCATTCTCCTGCCCTTATCCCACTCTAAGTGGGGTCGGCGCAACGTGTTACAAACATGTTGTCACATGATTTGGCTGTGTATTTTACGACCGGCCGCCTGCCTGACGTCAACTTACCTTAGTCGCCTTTTACGATAACTCGGTAAGAAGTGAGGGTGGTCTATTCTATGCAGCCGGATAACACACGGCACATACCTTAGTCGCCTCTTACGACACCTCGGTAAGAAGTGAGGCTGGTCTATTCTATGCAGCCGGATACCGAACGGCATTTACCTTAGTCGCCTCTTACGACACCTCGGTAAGAAGTGAGGGTGGTCTATTCTATGCAGCCGGATACCACACGGCACATACCTTAGTCGCCTCTTACGACACCTCGGTAAGAAGTGAGGGTGGTCTATTCTATGCAGCCGGATACCGCACGGCACATACCTTAGTCGCCTCTTACGACACCTCGGTAAGAAGTGAGGGTGGTCTATTCTATGCAGCCGGATACCGCACGGCACATACCTTAGTCGCCTCTTACGACACCTCGGTAAGAAGTGAGGGTGGTCTATTCTATGCAGCCGGATACCACACGGCACATACCTTAGTCGCCTCTTACGACACCTCAGTAAGAAAGGAGGGTGGTCTATTCTATTCTGCCGGATACCACACGGCGATGTCGGGAATAGGAAATAAAAGCAAATAAAAGATTGACCGCCGAGTTTCTTGCTGGTTCTTCTCGGTAAGAGCAACATTCCGTAACAGTTGTAGCTTCATTGAATCTAATTGATCCTTGACGATTCAAAGCCGCTTTCAAATAGACTATTTGAATAAAGATTATTTTGAATTTGTATTCGATTCTGAATTTAAATTCAAATTCAAAATATTCTTTATTCAAGTAAACTTGTAAGCAAGTGCTTTTGAATCGTCAACTCTACTGCTGGTTCGGAAAGCTGTTCCTACCGAGAAGAACCAGCAAGAAACTCGGCGGTTGCTCTTTTCCAACAATAATTCTTATCACTAGTTACATATAGTTATAATTGTCTTGTACAGGGTTGAAGAGAAGCTATATCCACGCATTCATATCTTCCAGGTAATCCTCAATAGTATAATAGGCTTTCTGAATTAGCCTTTTTTAATAGTATTTTTAAACTGCTGTAAAGGCAAAGTTAATGTAGATTGTGGAATTTTATTATAATGCACAATTAGTAGGTAGTTTAAGGCTTCAGAATGCGAACGAATCAGCAAACGCAACTAGGAATAGATTAAATAAGTCGAAACTGACGTCAACGAATGATAATGGCAAACAGAATTAATCTTCCTATACAATCGAGGCGTCGTTTTGATGGGATTTTTGAAGTAACGCTCGCCCGGGGGATGGGCCGGTTGAGCCCCGGGAAATGATAAATCACACGAATACAAATAAATCTGTTTGTTTGTCCGCTGAAACGTGCGCGAGACCAGTATTTGCAGCATGTCAAATTGTATGACAATACAAAAGTAGTAATTACATTATTTTGCTTTAATTCGTAATTCAAAGTCAATTCAAATTCAAAATATTCCTTATTCAAGTAAACTTGTAAATAAGTAATTTATAGAAGCAGGCGTTACATTGCGGAATTCCATATTACAGGCACTATAACAGAACTAACTACCTTGCTATAATCCGCGCGGGTTAAGCGAATGCATGCAAAGCTAATGTGTATGAAGCAGGCAAAATTTACGCACCTCACAAATGCAGGACCAGCCACCACACGCACCCCAAGGCGCCTCCACCAGCAACAATGCACACAAGCAGCACACACAACCACCACCACAATCTCGACGATCGTTTCGCTCCGAAACCGAAGCATCATCAGGAGGATAGGCTCCACGACATAATCGTAATGCGACATAGTTGTAAATAAGTGCTTACATGTAGTTATTAATGTCTTGTACAGGGTCGAAGAGTAGTTATATCCACGCATTCTTATCGTCTAAGTAATCCTCAATAGTATAATAGGCTTTCTGAATTAACCTTTTTTTAATAGTATTTTTAAAGTGAAACGGTAAAGTTAAAGTAGATTGTGGAATTTCATTATAGAATCTTATACCCAAACCCACAAACGACTTACGTACTTTTTGCAACGCGCAAAGCAGGAACCGCAAGCTTATTTCGGTTCCTACTTTGTCTATTATATACATCGCCAATCTTTTATACGCATGAAACGTGTATAAAAGACCAGATGACACGCCTCCAGAATTTTATATTTGGAAAAATCGGGGTATAAGACTAAAGCTCGTTTAGTCAGAGCCCTAATATTCCCGATCTTCCTCTATGGAGTAGAGACTTGGACAATCCGCACAAGGGAAAGACAGAGAATAGATGCATTCGAAATATGGTGTTGGAGGCGAATGCTCCGAATACCCCGGGCTTCTAAAAGCACAAATGTATCTATTCTTTCTCAAAGCTGGTCATTGTTGGAAATACAGAAGGCAAGAGACCACGAGGCCGGTCGCCATGACGATGGTCTGACCAAGTGTAAGAAGACACCTCCTCATCCAAATTCTATCAGGCGGTGAGGGCTAGTTTAAAGCGGAATAAATGGAGGCAGATCGTACGAAAGAAGGGCCCAGGTGACCACGATCCTCAGTAATAAGGGACCGATTGAAGAAGAAGAAGAACGGGTATAAAAAACGGATAGACCACTTTACAATTACCACTATATATATTTTCTATTTACGGTATCGCGGATTATAGCATAATAATTTTTATTATTACTTTTGTATTATGGATCTACGCAAAGTAACGCCTTATTCTATAAATTATTTAACAATAAGAGATAGAGACATGCTCTAGCGGATTTGTGTATTATTTTTGTCAATCTACAATCTAGTACCACTTTAGTGTATCTCTACTAGATTACAGTGACTGGCCCGTTGGCGCTGTGGATAGTGACGCTGCCTTCAGCTCCGCGGGTCGCGGATTCGATTCCCGCCGAGGGCCAACATTTTCTATAAACAAATTGTTGGTTCTTCGAGCCTGGGTGTGTATTTGAATTTAAGTATGTATTTTAAGCTGTGATAGCCCAGCGGTGAGACCGTGCGACTCTTTCGAGGGGAACACAAATTCAAACCCAGGCAGGCACCAATGAATTTTTCTATTAAAACTTATGTGTCTAATTGATAATTGCAATTTATCACACGCTTTTCGGTGAAGGAAATCATCGTGAGGAAACCTGCATATCTCTAGAGAATTCTCTAGGGATATGTGTAACCTATCAATCCGCATTGGAGCAGCGTGGTAGGTCTTAGCTCCAATCCTTCTCTCCAAAACGGAGAGAGGAGGCCTTAGCCCAGCAGTGGGCATAGTAACAGGCTGTTACTTTACTTTACTTTTACTTTTATGTATTTAAAATTATATATGTAGTATATCTACCAGTTGTCCGTTACCCTTAACACAAGTATTAAGTTACTTACTTTGGGGGACGGACGACCGTGTGTGTAAATGTCCCATATATTTATTTATTTATTTTATGCGGCGCACACTAATAAAGTACCCAGCAAGCAAGTTTTCTACAGCGCGACCTGGTAATTAACTAATACCTTAAACTTTCCGGAAAAACTGCGCTACTTTTAAGTGAAAACGGTACAAAAATCTGATAATCAGATTTTGAGAAAATCGATCACATACAGCGAGACAGCTTTTGGAGACTTTGGTTTTAAAATACGTGTAGATGTGGAACAAATTCTTACTATCGATTGTTGAGTTTGTGATAGTGAACGCGTGTAGTGCTTGTGTATTGTGGTGGAAGTGGTGGAGCTTTGTGCATGTGTTTTTACGAATCCTGCACGTATCGGGTATGAAAATACGGAGAGTCCACTATACATTTAACACTATATATATTTTCTACTGTATCGCGGATTATAGCAAAATAATTTTATTATTACTTTTGTATTATGGATCTCCGCAAAGTAACGCCTAATTCTATAAAATTCTTATTAGTTCAATTTAAGTGCGAAGGGCCCCTTCAGTCTAGGGGCCCTGGGAAACTGGCCTATCTAGGCCTCCAATACCTACCATCACCATTTGCACCATCGGCATTTACGCCATAATATTAATATCTTATAAATTTGAAATCAGTACGACGTTAGCGGCCGCGCGTGCTCCACCTATCAAATCATTTCTATCAAATCATTATAATAACTATCAATTAAATAAATATATCAGTTAAACGTCGCAGTTATCAATCTATCAACAAAAGATAGTACAGGGTAGTAACAGCCCGTAGAGGCACTGTTAAAATCGGTTCGTTCATTTGGAAGTTTTACCACTGATACACGATATATGGATACAGGATACACTTGAAATTTATACATCCTTTTTTGGCATCTTTTTTGTACTATATATTCTAAATTCATCGGCAAAAAACTGAAAGCAAGTGAATCGTGAGTAATATAACAAAAAGATGCGTAAATCGATGCGTGTAAAGTTTCGCTAAACAAAGATATACTTTCCTTGCGGTGTTATTTTGTTTTGAAACAATTCTAAAGTGATTTTACACGACTGCCTTTTCAACCTTAACTTATTTTTTTCGAACTCAAAAGATTCTATTCAAAATAATTTTAATTCAAGTAAACTTGTAAACAAGTGCTTTTGAATCGTCAACTCTACTGCTGGTTCGGAAAGCTGTTCCTACTGAGAAGAGCCAGCATGAAATTCGGAGGTTGCTCTTTTCAAAGTATAATTTTTATGAATAGTTACATTTAGTCATAAATAATTTCATTATTACTTTTCTATAATGGATCTCCGCAAAGTAACGCCTAATTCATAGAATTAGGCGTTACTTTGTGGCGTTAAATTAGTTAATAAAATATACCTTCATTATTAATTTATAGAATTAGGCGTTACGGAGATCCATAACATAAAAGTAATAATAAAAATTATTTTGCTATAATTCACGATACAGTAAATAGGAAATATATATAGTGCTAAATGTATAGTGGACTATCCGTTTTTTCATATCCGTTACAAGCAGGATTCGTAAAACACATGCACAAACCTTCACCACTGCCACCACAATACCCAAGTACTGCACACGTTCACTATCACATACAGAATCCTGCCCTTATCCCACTCTAAGTGAGTTCGGCACAACATGTTACAAACGTGTTGTCACATGATTTGGCTACGTATTTTACGACCGGCCGCCTGCCTGACGTGAACTTACCTTAGTCGCCTTTTAAGACACCTCGGTAAGAAATGAGGGTGGTCTATTCTATTCTATTCACTATCACAAACTCTACAATTGTTTCACCCCGCAACTGAAACATCATCAGCAGATAGACTTCACGACAAAATAGCAAAGCCTTCATTATTCATCACGTTGTATCATTCGAACACCTTCGGTTCCATTGCGTAACTTTAAACGCAATAGATTTCATTCTTTTGTTATTATGCACATTTCTTGTCACCGCGTTTCAGATTTCGATCGCTTCTCTATCGTTTTATTACTATATTTTTTAAATAGACTATGAAAATCGTTTAAAAATACACTAATTAGTCAGTTTTTACACGTACACATGTGAGATAACATTTGACCGTAAGCTATGTATAATAATTGAGTTATATGGCGGTTAATTCGCCAACAAAGAAAGGGATGGTGCGATGTCATCTGCTTTTAACATAATTAAAATCGCTTTAAATAATGCCGGTAAGCGCCCAACCCCGAGAACGTTCATTTGTAAGATAAAAGTTTTGCACGTGGTTCCGTACGGATGCGAAGATTTCCTCTTATTCGTCTAAAACTGTCTGAAATAAAAGCTATGGTAGTCCAAGCCACAAAAAAAAGGGAGAGATCAGGCCTATTCCCCGTGAGATAATAAGAAGTCGTTAGTTTTTTTTACGGATACTGCTTTCTTTCAATATTAATACGTGTTGCACGGACAGACGAAATCAAACCAATTCATTATTAATATACAGAAATGCTATTAGCATTAAATTTAGTTTTCGGATGATTATGTCCCGCTCAGGCCGCGGAGAGCGTGAAATGTACCCGCTTTTTGTAAATTATGTTCCTTCCCCTGCCTTTTATAACACGCTCGCTCCAATTTTTCACAACTAAGGGTGTTAAATGTGGGGGGTTGGAATGGGAAATCAAAAGAAATTTAATGAGCCGAGGAAAGTGGCTGCATTTTTAACGACTTCCCAACTATTGATTTGGTTCTTCAAGTTAGCGAGTTTCTTTTTCATTCCCTATACAAACTGACTTGTTGATGCTGCGAATTGAGTTTTTATATGTGATAATAAGCTTGTTCCGAGGTTCCATACAATTCCGTATTCAACTTCGTATATATTCAAACTGTAACTTTGAATATTTGCCTTATAATAAACCTTTTATAAATACAAGTATCGAGAGTTGGACGAAGTTATAGTATTAAAAGTTTATATATCGGAAATGCATGCGCTTTTTTATGAAACATATCTTAGCCAATTACATCTATACAATATAAATTCTATACTTTGAAGTTGACACTTACACACACGGTCGTTCAACCCCAAAGTAACTTAATACATAATTAATTTCATATTTAATTTTTAAATACATCCTTAAATACAATTATACACCCAGGCTCGAAGAACCAACAAATTGAACCCTCAACCCGCGGAGCTGAAGGTACTTCATTGCCCACTGCGCCAACGGGCCAGCGACGGAATAGGTACTTTATCTTTACTCAAATCAAATCAAAATAATCTTTATTAATTATTTTGATTTGATTGAATATTTAATAAGCCATTACAAGCACTTTTGAATCGTCAAGTATCAATATGATTAATGAAGCTACAGCTGGTTCAGAATGTTGCTCTTACCGAGAAAAACTAGCAAGAAACTCGGCGGTCAATCTTTTAAATATTTTCAGTTATACATTATTAAACCGCTGTCTTGTATGAAGATGAAACGATTTTTAAATTCAGGCATTTTTATCATTCAAATATTTCCAAAAACTTCGATTTTGTTTACTTTTTGTTCACTTAGTTTAAACCTTTCTGGAGACTGGTCTAGTACTTTTAAACGATTATCGTACTAGAAACCGACATAAACTAATGACGCCTAGATTGCACCTCCAAAAGGTCTGAAAATCATTTGTCGGTATCAGTACAAGTTTTTATAACAAAATTCCTCAACATTATCTACACAAGTTTTGAAATTATCTCAAGACGATGCTGCTACATAAAGAAACACAATTGAAGATTATTTGAGTGATGGTAGCATATCTTAACTGCAGTCAGCTACGCAGAAAGCTGCAACGATTAATTTGTAACCATCAATCAGATTGTAAAAACTTTTATTTGAAAAGTAATAATAATTATTATTTTGCTATAATCCTTCCTTAATAATTTCCTTACCTAAATACCTTCATTATTAATTTATAGTATTAGGCATTACTTTGCAGAGATCCATAATACAAAAGTAATAATAAAATTATTTTGCTATAATCCGCTATACAGTAAATAGAAAATATATATAGTGCTAAATGTATAGTGAGCTATCCGTTTTTTCATATGCGCTACATGCAGGATTCGTAAAAACACATGCACAAACCTCCACCACTGCCACCACAATACATAAACACTACACACGTTCACTGTCACAAACTCAACAATCGTTTCGCAAAGCTTTGCGATTTTGTCGTTGAGTCTATCTCCTGATGATGCTTCGGTTACGGGGCGAAACGATTGTTGAGTTTGTGATAGTGAACGTGTGTAGTGCTTGTGTATTGTGGTGGCAGTGGTGGCACTATACATATTTTCTATTATATATATATTATTTTCTATTATATATACATCGCGGATTAAAGCAAAATAATTTTTATTATTACTTTTATATTATGAATCTCCGCAAAGTAACGCCTAATTCTATAAATTATTTATTTGAAAAGATTATCCACCGAGTTTCTTTCTGGTTCTTCTAGGTAGTAGCAAACTTCCGAATGAGTGGTAGCTTCTTTTAAATCATTAGACGATTCAAAAGTACTGAGAAGAGTCCAGTTGAATAAAGAATATTTTGAATTTTTTGATCAATACTCAGTACTTACGAGTATAGATAAAACCAAGTGTAACGTGGGGACGTACAGGAGGGTTTGATTAACAAAACTCTCTGCACACATCCAACTCGGGGCTATACCCGGTAACCTAACACCACTCAATGCGTAATAAATCCGACGGAGCCAATAAATCACACGTAGGCAAACTTTCCGAGGGCTTTAGACCCTATACACACCGACATTTATCGGTCGATAGTAGACTGATAAACTATTCATAAGTGACGCGGAAGCCCAGCGGTGAGAGCATGCGACTCTTTATTTATTTATTTCTTTCTTTATCGTACATATTTTTAGAAAAGAGAAAGACAAAATAGAACACATACAAAGGCGGATTAATCCCTAAATGGGATCTCTTTCGACGTCGACCTTTGAGTGACAGAAAGAAAACGACGGGAAGTGAAATATGGATAATGGGAATAGAATGGAAGACAAAGAAGTTAGTAATGTGAAAGAAAATAAAGTAGTACATGTTCAAAGGCGAACTAATCCATAAAAGAGATATCTTCCACTAGACCTTTGAGTGACAGAAGGAAAAGGACAGGAAGTGAAATATGGATGATCAGAATAGTTTGCAAGAAAAAGAAGTTAGTAATGAGAAAGAAAGTAAAAGTAGTACATGTTCAAAGGCGGACTAATCTATAAAAGAGATCTCTTCTACTTAATCTTTCAGTTACAGAAAGAAAAGGACAGGAAGTGAAATATGGATAATGAGAATAGAATGGAAGAAAAAGAAGTTTGTAATGAGAAAGAAAGTAAAAGTAGTACATGTTCAAAGGCGGACTAATCCATAAAAGAGATCTCTTCCACTCGACCTTTGAGTGACAGAAATAAAAAGGACAGGAAGTTAAATATAGATAATGAAAATAGACTGGAAGAAAAAGAAGTTAGTAATGAGAAAGAAAGAAAAAGAAAAAGTAATGTTCAAAGACGGACTTATCAATAATTTATAGAATTAGGCGTTACTTTGCGGAGATCCATAATACAAAAGTAATAATAAAATTATTTTGCTATAATCCGCGATACAGTAAATAGAAAATATATATAGTGTTTAATGTATAGTGGATTATCAGTATTTTCATACCCGATACGTGCAGGATTCGTAAAAGCACATGCACAAACCTCCACCACTTCCACCAAAATACACAAGCACTACACAGTTTCACTATCACAAACTCAACAATCGTTTCGCCCCGCAACCGAGGCATCATCAGGAGATAGACTCCACGACAAAATCGCAAAGCGAAGCGTTATGCAAACAAGCATTGTTATATAGTAATCGGTTCATCCCCACCTTTACCTCTGAACACGTGCAACAAGCTTGAACTTGAAACATTTATCTGCTCGTTAATGAGGGTGCCATTGTTATGCTTAATGATTTCTAATTGTTCCAAAATATTCAATTTTAAGCTTTTTTCGCAGGTGTGCAGTATTTCGAAACAATGGTCATTAGGAACTTTATGACCGCTTTCTAACAAATGTTTCGCGAAATGTGAATTTTGTGGCTTATTATTCCTGAAAGCGACCATATGTTCTTTAAAACGGGTTTCAAAATTACGACCAGTCTGACCCACATATGTATCATTGCATTCAGTAGTGGTATTTACAAAATAAAATGTCCTGAATGCAATGATACATATGTGGGTCAGACTGGTCGTAATTTTGAAACCCGTTTTAAAGAACATATGGTCGCTTTCAGGAATAATAAGCCACAAAATTCACATTTCGCGAAACATTTGTTAGAAAGCGGTCATAAAGTTCCTAATGACCATTGTTTCGAAATACTGCACACCTGCGAAAAAAGCTTAAAATTGAATATTTTGGAACAATTAGAAATCATTAAGCATAACAATGGCACCCTCATTAACGAGCAGATAAATGTTTCAAGTTCAAGCTTGTTGCACGTGTTCAGAGGTAAAGGTGGGGATGAACCGATTACTATATAACAATGCTTGTTTGCATAACGCTTCGCTTTGCGATTTTGTCGTGGAGTCTATCTCCTGATGATGCCTCGGTTGCGGGGCGAAACGATTGTTGAGTTTGTGATAGTGAAACTGTGTAGTGCTTGTGTATTTTGGTGGAAGTGGTGGAGGTTTGTGCATGTGCTTTTACGAATCCTGCACGTATCGGGTATGAAAATACTGATAATCCACTATACATTAAACACTATATATATTTTCTATTTACTGTATCGCGGATTATAGCAAAATAATTTTATTATTACTTTTGACGGACTTATCCCTAAAAGGGATTTCTTCCACTCGACCTTTGAGTGACAGAAAGAAAAGGACAGGAAGTGAAATATGGATAATGAGAATAGAATGGAAGAAAAAGAAGTTGGTAATGAGAAAGAAGAAAAAGTAGTACATGTTTAAAGACGGGCTTATCCCTAGAAGGGATCACTTCCAGTCGCCCTTTGAGTGACAGAAGGAAAAGGAGAAGTGAAACACGGAAAAACAAAAATTGAGAAAAACTATATACGTAGATTAATATTTGCACATTACACTCAAAAGATAAAAAAGGGTAAGATGAACCATTTAATAATAATTGTTGATGTCACCATTGCACATGACGATAATCTCATAAAAGCGGAAAAAAATTGACTAAATATTTAGACCTTTCTTCTGAGATAACCGCCATGTAAAATGTTGATTCAACAATAATTGTTCCTATTGTTGTTTCGGTTAACGGTCTGATTGTGAAGAGCCTCGACCAACATCTTCAGAGGCTTTCCCTTAATAGTTGGAGAGTCGGATACTGAGGGCGGTATTACTCGAAACAGCACGTATTGTGAGGAAGTTCCTCACCCTGGAGCCGTAGCCACCGGTAGCTTGGGATATTGTCCAGCTTCCGGCGGACGAAGATTTTTTTTTTTTTTATAACAAATATTTAAAAATGTAAAAAGTTAGGTTTTAGAAAAATAAAAGAAAATAGTAATCAATCTTTATTGACTTAATTAGATAGCCGCCATGTGGAATATCGCTTCAGCAATAATTGTTCCAATTGTTGTATCGGTTAATGGTGTTATCGCGAAGAGCCTACTATATATATATATTAATATTATTTTCGTACGAAAAAATATTCATATGTATCAAATCAAATTCGATATGTATCATAGATATACCAGAGGTCACAAAAAGCTCGTAATCCCTGCGTCGCGACTCAGCAGAGTTAGCGACTCATGCGTTGGTCTCGTTCCTCGCTTTTACAATAAAATTCCGCAATCTATATTAGAATTATCTACAGAAAAGTTAAAATTAAGTGTAAAAACTATGTAGGTATATTACACAATTGAAGATTATTTGAATGATAAAAATGCTTGGATTTGAAAATCCTTTCAACTCCAAACAAGACTGAAAATATATCTATATAATATAATATATATAATATATATAATCTATATAATATATATAATCCGGTAAGTCACACTACGATGGGAACTTCAGTATAATTACTAGTAAAATCAAGTGTGTACAGACTCTTAGTAAGGTATATCGTAACACATACTGCCCTGCAGAGCCACTAGAAATGTTTGCAGTCTGCTAGTCAATACAAAAGTGGAGTGATTAACAAACAACGTTGCAAGAGCACCCCTGTTTTATAGTGTATCACGTTATGGGTTCTAAAGTTCCAACATGCTACCTCTGTATTGTGATTTTGCAAATGGTTCAAAATGATTTTACCTGCCTTTTTAAAAAGACCATAGGTAAGTTTATGATTAACTAGGATCATCCTCTCTCTTTCTGAAGATTGTCTGTCAAAATTTCATTAAAATTGGTCCAGTCGCTGCGGAGTCTGTAAAGGAAATACAGACAAACCTTCATATTTATATATTAATAAATATCTTGCAACGCGTTGCTGTAACTCAGTCTAATTTCTAATTTCCCTCGAGAGAATTCAACAGTTAAAAAAAAAATCTACCATAACCACCAAACTTAACAGGCACATTCGCTGGGTCATTCTAAAGATTGTGTGAAAATAACATTAAAATCGGTCCAGCCGTTTCAGAGTCTATAAAGGACGAAACTTTAAAATACCCTCAATAAAGTATTATGTGCTTATTCCGATTCCTTAAGGAAAACCAGGAATTTTTCAATTCTATATATTCGGTAAAAAAGAAGAAAATTCGAGAAGTGCATGATTGAAATGGTATGGATGGAATGTAGCTGATAGATGAAAAAGGGAGGCCTAAAAAGCGATGCTTGGATTGTGTGAAGTATGTAATGTATACAATTTTAAACAAATACTAGTGAATAGTACGAAGTAAATACTGATTCCAAACTCTAAGAACCGACAGATTGTTTTTCAGAAAATATTGGCTTTCAACGGGAATCGAATATCCGTAAACTGCGGAGCTGAAGGCAGGGTCTTCTTCTTCTTTTTCTAGTAGTAGCGGCTATGCAGGGCCTGAGGGCCCAGTATCACTTTGACCATTACTGATCTATTGTGTATCAATGCCGGTGTCCTTGAAGAATTCAAGGATCTTCTTGCTACGGAAGAGTGCTTTCACTTCCATAGGGTGTAAAATATGCGGCCCTAGGAGAGAGTATCGAATGTTAATCAGCGCGGAGCTGTCACATAGGATATGCATGGGTGTTTCCTCCGTCTCAATGCAGAGTCTGCACGATCCAGTGTCTGACAGCTTCAGGTTTAACATGTGTCTGTTTAGTCCACAAGGCCCCGTAAGCACCCTAGCTAAATTACTTAAATTTACTCTACTTACCGCTAGAATTAAAAGCAGGTCACTGCAACCTGTGTCAGCGAAGGAGTAAGATATATGCCACCATATAAAAATTATAACGCTCCTGGTTGTCCGTGGTTCATGTGGAACGTTAACGTCACCTCATTAAACGTTTCTCGAAGTCTTACTTCGAGAAATCTGAGGTACACCCTGTAGCGTTTTCCCCACCATACCCTTTGTCCATATTTATATACTTCATCATATTTATAATTAATATTATTTAAATGAGGTTAGAGCGCTCGCGCTCTACCATTGAAATACATAAAACAAGCGAATAAGCGCTAGCGCTTTTAATTTATATGTTTGGCACGTGATTCGTCTAGTTGGTTAGGTCCTATTTAACGTTGTGATTGTAATAACTCAAATCCTTTTAGAGCGTCAGAGACCACAGATTCATCAGATTAGAGCAGTAAAATAAACATAAATTATTATTACAATAATCGCACGACCCATAAACAGGTTATATATGTTCAATACATGAGCCGATCCCATATATTTATTACATGAACGCATCCTATATATTCATTACACAAACACATCCCATATATTTAATACATGAACAGATTCTATATACTTATTGCACGAACCGATTCCATATATTTATTACATGAATATATTCTTTATGTTCGATACATATATGTTTATTACACGAATCGAACCCATGACATATAATAAAAAATGCTGAACATTCAGAAGGTTGAATATTCTTTATTGTAATATTTCATAAATAGCCATCAGAGAGGACATATTAGTTTAGATATTTTATATTTAATTATATATTTGTTTGCCATCAGTATGGGTCATAAAGTTATATAAATAATAACTGAAATAATGTATTTTAAAACCAACAAAAGGATCACTCGAGTAACATACTGTAAGTCTCCTTAAACCATCCCGATGGGAAGTTCAAGATAATGGGAAGATGAAGATAATTTTTGAAGCCATCAGAAAGATCATTCACTCGATCTAACACCTAACCCTTAAACAACTCCGTAGAGTAGTTTAAGCAATGTGGTATCCCTCTACCGTCCTTTATATTCTTCCGATATAGAAAAATATAAAGAGAGAAGAGATAGTCAGTAGCTCCTCACCCGCTACCAACGGTCCATAGGATATGAGTCCCCCAGTAGGGTTAGGGTATGCAATTTATAGTGCGCCTGTGCCCTTGAGCACAGGTTATTTATAATATGTTTTATAAACACCCATCATTGCTCTTAAAGAGAATGGGGTAAATGATAAATGAGGACCGTAGTCCAAGATAAGGCACTTGTGCCCGGGTTTAATACTAGGACCTAAGTCCAAATTTCATTTCAGCCGTAGCTGTTGAGTTGGCGTTAGCCATAATTGTTTTGATGAGGCTTAAAGCCTGTAATTGTTGATATAAATCAACCAATTCTTATAATAAGACAGTGCATCTTGCCAATAGCAAGCATTTCAAGCGGTACGTTCCGCGTTCGTTGTCACCACGTGTAGTGGAAAACATAATAGCACGAAGCTAAAACTGTACATGATTCCTCGGATATCACATAACAGTAAATTGTTGTAATCGTTGGCACCACGCGTAGTGGCACATATATTGTAGGTTTGCAATCTGAATGTTAAGCCTGAAATGCAAGCTTTGAAGACTGGACCAAAGTCCTATCATAATTCTTCCCTTTTTTTCAAATAAGTTACCAAGTTGCGAAGGTTTTAAGCTCGCGAGCTGGTAGCCTGCCGAGATCAACCGATAATTGCGTGCCGAAAAAACAACAACTGCGATTTAAGAGGTGGTATAAATTAAAGGCATTTCGATTGTTTTTCTGCGATTCTCGTCTGATGTTCAGATAAGGCGTGTTCTGTACGAGCTTTATGTGAGCTTGTCGGTACGTGTTAAGCTGTGTAGGAAGGCTTGTGCGTGCTTTCAATTACGTGTTAAAGTCAATACACGAGTTACCCGCGACTTTGTTTTTAATTTTTTAAATTTCGAAATATTCTTTATTCAAATAAATTTGTAAACAGGTGCTTTTGAATCGTCAACTCAACCGAGAACGGCCAGCAAGAAAATCGGCGGCTGCTCTTTTCAAAATATAAATCGTATTACTAGTTACATTTAGTCATTACTGTCTTGCACAAACTCAAACTCAAAATATTATTTATTCAAGTAGACTGTTTACAGTACTTTTGAATCGTCAAATGTTTTCAAGAAGTTACCACTGACTCGGAAGTTTGCTCCTGCCGAGAAGAACCAGCTAGAAACTCGGCGGACATTCTATATTATTATTATTATTTTTTTTACAATTTGATTGATGGTTACAAATTAATCGTTGCAGCTTGGTGCGTAGCTGACTGCAGATAAGATATGCTACTAACAATCAAACAATCTTCAATTGCATAGTAAGCTTTATGTAGCAGCATCGTTTTAAGATAATTTCTAAACTTGTGTAAAGGTATGTCTAGACACAGTTCGGAGAGTATTCGTAGATGTGTCCACGAATTCTTATCATTTTAGTTTTCCTCAACAGTATAGGCTTTCTGTACTAGCTTCTTTTTAACAGTGTTTTCAAACTGTTATAATGGCAAAGCTAAAATCGATTGCGGAAATGTTTTTATAGAATCTTATACCCACAAACGACTTACATATTTTTGCAAGGTTCAAAGCAGGAACCGCAAGCTTATGTCGGTTCCTACTTTGTCTAGTATATACATCGCCAATATTTTTTTTAAATTATGTATATTCGTATGCACAAATATTAAATTACTCAAAATCTGTGAAGCAAATGTAAGAATACCTATTTTCTTAATTCTCTCTTGCAAGGAATCGCGGACTTAATTTGTTTAACAGCAGTTTAAAAACCCTGTTAAAAGGAGGCCGATACAGAAAGCCTACTATACTGTTGAAGATTACTTAGATGATAAGAGTGGATATAGCTACTCTTCAACCCTGCACATGGTAGTTAATGCCTGACTGTAACTAGTTATATGAGACATATTTTGAAAAGAGCAACTGCCGAGTTTCTGCTGGCACTTATAGGTAAGAACAGTTTTCCGAACCAGCAGTAGAGTTGACGATTCAAAAGCACTTGCTTACAAGTTTACTTGAATAAGGAATATTTCAATTTAAAATTTGAACACAGAAAGACAAAAAGATTTTCGTTAGTATGTAGAACACGGTTTAAGAAATTTTAATAGAGCAATGTTAAAGACTTTTGTTACTAGTAAACCTCGTATAGCTGAATAAGATATAGAATTAAAAAAATCTAGAGAATAGAGAAAAAACCCATATCTTTCAAGCGCCCTCAATATTGCGATGATATTGAGGGCGCTTGAACGCTTAATTTGGCGCGAACGAAGTCGAATTTCGTAAATGACCTTAAAACTTAATTTCAAATGAGTAGAAGACTACTTCTACTCATTTGAAATTAAGAATTCTGTCAAGAATTCTCCCAACTATAGTTACTACTAAGTAACTATAGTTCGGAGAATTCTATGGGTAAGTTAAATTATAAAAAATATAAAAAAAATTCATGCCAGTTTGAAAGTTCAAGTTTATGTTCAATTAAAAAAATATATATTGGCGATAATCAAACCCGTAATATATATGGTTAACCAACAATAATTCGAGGTTCTTCGAGTATTCCATTTGATGACATTCCGCGGCATCATAGTAGTAGGCGTAATTAAAAATGTTTGAAACATACCAAAAAACTTGTGACCACTTACCGAAACCACTATACCCGTTGCGGTACTTTAATATCGTTTCATTTTAATGACTGCCGTGAATATTTTGTTTATATCCCGATATAATAATGTAACTTAATTAGATTATTAAATTTTTAACTAGAACGTTATAGCTAGAACGCGTTTTAACTGCTGGGGAAATACTAAAAATTATTCGATTAACACAAAACATAGTTCACTGTAAGAAAATAAATTGTTTTTGTGCTAAAATCCATTATTCATCATCACCCTCCTGCCCTTATCACACACTAAGCGGGGTCGGTCAAATGTTTTGGCTACGTATTTTACGAACGGCCGCCTGCCTGACGTCAACTTACCTCAGTCGCCTTTTACGACACCTCGGTAAGAAATGAGGATGGTCTGTTCTACTCAGCCGGGTACCACACGGCGGACTAAAATCCATTATTCAATGAATACAAATCCAGATCTCCTAGAACCCCCCACCCAACCAGACATCACTCAGGTTACCTGAGTGACCTGGGCACAAAGACCCGAACACCGTCCAGGCTACAAGCCTGCGAGGACCAGCCCGGGCAAGTACCCGATACATGCAGGATTCGACACGACACGACGTTTTGCGATTTTGTCGTGGAGTCTATCTCCTGATCATGCTTCGGTTGCGAGGAGATACGATTGTTGAGTTTGTGATAGTGAACGTGTGTAGTGCTCGTGTATTGTGGTGGCAGAGGAGTTTGTGCACGTGTTTTTTAATTAATTAGTTAATTAATTAATTAGTTAATTAATTATTATTATATAATATATTATTATTATACGCTGCGTTTTCCGGTGCGGGGTTGCCATTCTTATACCTTAAGACCTGAGATCCTTAAGATCACCCACCGATTCTGCGCACTATGAGCCCTGCTCATAGCCACTTCTGATTCGCGACACGCTGAGCTATGCTGGTGGATTTGGTTCTCCTACGAATCTGTTCACTTTTGATTCAATCACGTAGAGATAGTCCGAGCATAGCTCGCTCCATCGCCTGCTGAGTGACCTTAAACTTGCTTATGAGGCCCATAGTCAGAGACCACGTTGCCCATCACTGATTGACTTTGGTCTTAAGGCACTGAGGTATTTTGGACGAAAATATCTGGCGTAGCTACCCGAACGCTACTCATTGAGTTGGATTCGGCGACTGAACTCGAAATTGGATCTACCTAGTCGGACCGTCTCATCGATTGATTCACACACAGGCATTGAATAGCGTTTACAAACGTACAAAACTAATCATAGTAAAATTTCTTTATAATCTGCGATAAACAGAAGAACAGAATAAACAGAGAACTGAATAGAATAGACTACCCTCATTTCCTACCGAGGTGTCGTAAAAGGCGACTAAGGTAAGTTGACCCACCGTGTGGTATCCGGTTGAATAGAATAGACCACCCTCTTTCTTACCAAGGCATCGTAAAATATGACTAAGGTAAGTTGACGTCAGGCAGGCGGCCGGACGTAAGGTACGTACTCAAATCATGTGACAACATTTTTTTACATGTTGTGACGACCCCACTAAGAGTGGGATAAGGGCAGGAGGATGATGATGAAACAAATAGCAAATATCTATAATACTAAATGTAAAGTGGACAATCCGTTTGCATACATGATACATGCAGGATTCGTAAAACGCATGCATTACAGATCTCCAGCACCACCACAAGACACAAGCACTACACACATTCGCTATCGCAAACTCATTTGCAAGATTATCATAGACGCAACAACAAAACTGCAAAGTTACCAGTGATTTTGTTTGCTTTGCGATATTGTCGTAATTGCAAGCTTATTTACTAAATAAACACACGATACAACTGAGTTTTATCATAAAATGTATATTTTTTATGCGCCTGAAACTGGAAAACTAGGATTTTACATCGAAAGAGCCATGTGAGTCTCGCAAATGCAATTTGCCGATATTTGCTCTAAATGGACAGTGAATAAAATCACAGAAAGCGGTAAATCTTAGTATGATATCGTTGTCAAACAATCGTCTATCGTTTAAGAAGAAAAAAGAAATGCTAAAAGCCCTTTACAGTGAAATCGACGCCCTAATACCGACGTATCGTGTTGCCATAATTTATTCGTGGAGATTATATGGCCCCACACGCGGGGATCATCAAAGATAAGTGTTGCCATCTCGTTTTCAAATAAATGAATTAACGTTGAATTGAATTAGGTACGGCCCCGGGTTTAGGCGGTTTAGGAGATTATCAGGATGTGTTGAACGCTCACCGACGGACTGGGCTCTTATGGGGGCGAGGCCATTGTTTAATTACTGATAGTGCTCCGAAATAAATCCCCTTGAGCGGTCAGAGTTTATGGAATCCGTATATGGAGTGCTGTTTTCAGTTTTTGGATTTACACGGGGTGTTGTTATTAATCACTTTTTGTATCCGCGACTTTATTCGCTTCTCTTTGCCAATACGGATTGGTAAGTTACGCATATTCCCAGAATTCTCTAGAAATATGCAGGTTTCTTCACGATATTTTATAAAGTTTTATTAGTCATTTTTTTCTCTAATACGTTACTAATAACTAATTAACTAATACCTTTCGTATATTTATTTTTCTATATTATATTTGTTCATATTGATCGTTACCTGGCATTAAGCAAAATAGAAAACCTATTGACTCTTGCTAGCCCTAGCACAGACCTAAGTCTATTTGGGCTGCATATTGCTATACACCATCAATAAATGGTGTTAGTCCGGTGCTTTAGTCACCTATACTTAAAATGTACGTGCTATAATTGTTCAATAAATAGATAAAATAAATAAATTTTCCTTGAACGAAAATCGTGTGATAAATTGTAATTATAAATTAGAAACATATGTTTTAGAGACTTCTTGGGATATGTGTAACTTACAAATCCGCACTGGAACAGTGAGGTAGGTCCTAGCTCCAATCCTTATTGCTACTTTACTTGCAAACGTTGGGTACGTAATTATGTTGTAAGTAAATAAATACAATTTACTTTCTGCCATATTGTGGTATCAGGCTGAGTAGAATAGACCACCTTCATTGCTTGCCGAGGTGTCGTAAAAAGCGATTGAAGTATGTTTAGCCTCCGTGTGGTATCCGGCTGAGTAGAATACCCACCACCCAAATTTCTTACCGAGTTGTCGTAATAGGCGACTAACGATATACGATAATAAATACAATTTACCTTCTTGCAGACTTGTATCTGGCTGAGTAGAATAGACCACCCTCATTTCTTATCGAGGTGTCGTAAAAGGCGATTAAGGTAAGTTGACGTCAGGCAGGCGGCTGATCATAAAATACCTAGCCAAATAACGTTACAACATGTTTAAAGCATTATTACACTACATAACATGAGATAAATAATTGAGCGATTGCGTTGCGCAAGCGAATGCGCATGAGTCAGCTGTATATGACGGGTGACAGCTGAGAGATTGTTTTGAACTTGGAAACGGTTTGAATTGACAGACTGTTTATGAATAAAATTTCACTTACCACTCATTACTAATTTTTTTTACTAATGCTCTACAAGTCTGTACATTGTGAGTGAATTATAATCAACAATTTTCAACAGAAAACTAATCTATAAATAACTTAATAGACAAGCAATATAACAGAACTAACTACGACAAAAATCGTACTGTACGATTTTTGTCGTGGAGCCTATCCTCCTGATGATGCTTCGGTTTCGGGGCAAAACGATCGTCGAGATTGTGGTGGTGGGTGTGTGTGCTGCTTTTGTGTGCGTTGTTGCTGGTGAATTGCGCCTTGGGGTGCATGTGGTGGCTTGTCCTGCATGTATAAGGTGCGTAGATTTTGCCTGCTTCATACACATTGGCTTTGCATGCATTCACTTAACCCGTGCGGATTATAGCAAAGTAGTTAGTTCTGTTATATTGCTTGTAATATGGAATTCCGCAAAGTAACGCCTGCTTCTATAAATCATTTAAAACTTAATAGACGTTGACACTATTATTTCGACACGATTTTTGTCTAGTCAAATTTCTTTTCGACGAATCTGTACTGGAGCGATATTGGATCGGGACCGGAGCGATACGATAGTGTGAACACTCTGAGTGTTTGTTGTTTAAGAATATTTTACCGGACCGAGAACGTAGCGAGATCGAACCGAGAATGGTATCATAGAGCCTCAAACTTAATTCATACTATGCCGTTCCCGGTCTGTTCTCGCTCCTTAGTCGACATAAAACGTTTTTAAAAATAATTATATACATTTATTATTATTTATGTATTTTATTTTTTTAGTATTATTTAGTTAGTTCTAATTTTGTTTTAGTTTTGATAATTTCTTGTTTTTGTAAAATAGTTTAGTTGTTTAGTAAATTGTAAATAATTATAAAAGTATAGATAAAAAAAATTATATACATTTGATTTGCCAGAAAATGGCATTCTACTTTTTTATTGGAGAATTAGAAAAGAAAAGAAAGAAAAAGACGAGAAAAGTGCAAGAAAACAAAAGGAAAAAGAATAGAAAACGAAAAGGGAAAATAATATATGAAAATAAAAAAGGAAAGGGGAAAAAAAAGAAACAGAAAAGCTGCTGAAAAAATTATAATAATACAATTATTTATTAGAAATTTTTGAAAGTATATATATTAAATAATTACCTTTTTCAGAATCCTAAAATTTATTACCAGCATACTCGCAGCTCGACTGATTAAAGTCTGGAGTTGAAAAAGAAGCGTGTTCAGACTGTCAATGTAATTATCAGCCTGAGATAACTTTTAACTTTGCCATTACAGCAATTTAAAAATACTGTTAAACAGAGGCTGATACAGAAAGCCTATTATACCGTGGAGGCTTACATTGAAGATAAGAATACGTGGATATAGCTGCTCTTTGACCTTGTGCAGGATAGCTTTGACAAAATGTAATTAGTATTAAGAATCTTCTTTTTTAAAAGAGCTCCATCGAGTTTCTTGCTGGCTCTTCTCGGTAGGACGGCTTTCCGAACCAGCAATAGAGTTGACGATTCAAAAGCACTTGTTTACAAGTTTATTTGAATAAAGAATATTTTGAATTTGAATTTGAATTTGATACATCCGACCTCGCTCCAGTCAAATATTTCTTTTCGACGAACCGCTACTGGAGCGATAGCGGATCGAAACTGGAGCGATACGGTAGTGTGAACACTTTAATTGTTTGTCGTTTAATATTTAATATTTTACCGGACCGAGAACGGAGCGAAATCGAACCGAGAATGGCATCATAATGTGAATCCATCCTTAATCTAATTTATAATTAAAAATGAAGTTTTAAATAGTAAAAAAAAAAATCATTAATAATCGATTTTTTCTTTTCGAGTTAATCAATTTATGTTGAAGGGAGAAAAATCGATTATTCATTAATCGTATTTTTTCATTTCAAATCACAGTCAATGTTCTCGTTCTACCTTCCGCCCTTGGACCTTTCACGCGAGGTCTGATTTAAACGGTTAGCCTATACCGACAAGAGGAGGGTACGGGGAATGTGATAAGTGGTGTTTTATGTAAACAACAGGTAAGTAAGTTAGAATATTACTTTTATTTTTATTATTTATATATGTTGTATATTTAACATTTGTCCGTCATTCATAACACAAGTATGAAGTTACTTACTCTGGGGATATATGACCGTGTGTGTAAGTGTCCCATATATTTATTTATGAATTCTTTTATTTGACTTTTTTATTTTTGAAGCTGTGATAGCCCAGTGGTGAGACCGTGCGACTCTCTAGAGACGAACATAGGTTCAAACCCCGGGCAGGCACCAATGATTTTTTCTATTAAAACTTATGTGTCTAATTGATATTTGCAATTTATCACACGTTTTTCGGTGAAGGAAAACATTGTGAGGAAACCTGCTTATCTCTAGAGTATTCTGGGGATATGTATAACCTACCAATCCGCATTGGTGCAGCGTGGTAGGTCTTAGCTCCTATCCTTCTCTCCAAAAAAATGGAGAGAGGAGGCTTATTCCCAACAGTGGGATATTAACAGTTACTTTACTTTTTTTTTCTTTTATTTGTGTAGAGTAGGATAAGGGCGGTAGAATGATAATGACGATAAGGTGGGTGCAATGTTCTGCGCCCATTTACATAGACAAAAAGAGAGAGTGCGGTTGATTAGAATATAATATTCATGCCCGATGTCGCGTTACCAATATTCGCGTAGAATCAATCAAATGAACCATTAAGGGCAACGCGCAGCAAATCCATGTAGGCGAGTTGTATCTCAAATCTATTAATCTTGACAAAAAACCAAAAGCAACGGTACCCGGCCACAATCTTTTGACTTATTATCGCTGTTTCGTTTGGTAGCCATCATATCTGTGTCTATCTGTACATCTCTAAATAATAGAGTGCGTGGTCTCTCGTCTGTACGTTTAGAGCAAAGAATAAAATTTTTATTTAAAATCAACTAATTTATACGTGGATACAACTGTATCCGCGTCAGCTTCCAACTCAGCTTTAACGTTAAAATAACTTCAATACTGAATTATGTGTTTCATAACGTGTGCTATCCGGCTGAGTAGAATAGACCACCCTAATTTCTTACCGAGGTATCGTAAAAGGCGACTAAGGTAAGTTGACCCGCTTTGTGGTATCTGGCTGAGTAGAATAGACCGACCTCATTTTTACCAAGGTGTTGTAAAAGGCGACTAAGGTAAGTCGACCCGCTTTGTGGTATTGAGCTGAGTAGAATAGACCACCCTCATTTCTTACCGAGGTGTCGTAAAAGGCGACTTAGGTAAGTCGACCCGCCGTGGTATCTGGCTGAAAAAAATAGACCACCCTCAATAGAAATCAAAATTTTCTGTGTAACACAGATTTCACGCGGGCCACGCCGTAGGCACCGGTATCATATATAAACAATTTTATTATTATTTATGAAACACATAATTCATTCATCATCCTCCTGCCCTTATCCCACTCTAAGTGGCGTCGGCACAACATGTTACAAACATGTTGTCACATTATTTGGCTACGTATTTTACGACCATCCATCTGCCTTACGCCAACTTTTAGTCATATTTTTCGACTCCTCGGTAAGAAAGAGGGAAGTCAATTCTACTCAGCCAGATACCCCACGGCGGGTTGACCTACCTTAGTAGCCTTTTACGACACCTCGGTAAGAAATTAGGATGGTCTACTCAACCGGATACCACATGGCGAAAGAAGAAGTAATATCAATATACATTATGAATATAGCTTCTGCACGTTTCAAAATAGTAAAGGTCTGAGAAGATCAAATCTCGTACAGATTTTGTGAGCGTAATCTCACGAACTTATAACAACCGTTGTAAATATTTTGATATTTTATCTGGTACATAAATTAATCGATATCTCACAGTGGATCGACAAACACACCGTACAGTATTAGTATGCCAACAGATCTGTGTGGGATAAAATTGTGCGTTCAAATGACAAATCAGATTTTTTTTTTCAATAGAGGGGGTATATTTTTAGGATCAAGTCGCCGCTCTGTCGCCATCGGTTTGACGTTAACAAATTACAAAAACTGTCAACCATCTAAAACAATATACTGGTTACCGTTTAACTTATCTACGAAGTTTTCGTTTCGTAGATAAAAGGCTGTATTACTTAAATGTCATTATGCTTTGTACTGTAGATAATATTTCACTGGGAGTAGAGACCGTATCTTGGGGACTGGGATCGGCCGGTACGGACGCGGGTTCGATTTGTAAGCTTATCTGTTGTTAATACGCGGTCGATAGGTCAACTGCTAGTTGTATTTGGTACCCGTGTACTTGCTCCGGCCTCAGATCTATTATTCCGTTCGGATATCCAATAAATAAGCTTTTCGTGATTTATAGGCGTTCGCTTTGATTGTTCCGTGAGAACGTTTTCTTTGTTCATACAAGTACTTTCTTATAAGCAAGTTCGCTGTATTCGTATAAATATTATAAATACGAAAGTTTGTGTGTCTGATTTCCTCATTCTATTTTCATCTACTAACAATATAAGCTGTGATAGCCCAGCGGTGAGACCGTGCTACTCTTACGAGGGGAACACGAGTTCAATCCCGGGCACGCACCAATGAGTTTTTCTATTAAACTCATGTGTCTAATTGATTATTGGAATTAATCACACGCTTTTCGGTGAAGGAAAACCTCGTGAGGAAACCTGCATATCTCTAGAGAATTCTGGAGATATGTGTAACCTACCAGTCCGCATAGGAGCAGCGTGGTAGGTGTTAGCTCCAACCCATCTCTCCAGAAACGGAGAGAGGAGGCCTATTCCCAGCATTGGGATTGTAACAGGCGGCTACTTTATGAGCAATAATCTATAGAATTAGGCGTTACTTTGCGGAGATCCATAATACAAAAGATATAATGAAATTATAATAATAACAACTCTCGCTGGGAAACTCAGATCAGCGGCCTACGCTGTCCGAAAGATAAGACGGTTTACAGACGTTGAAACAGCAAAACTTGCTTATTTTACTTACTTCCATAATATTATGTCTTAAGGAATATTGTTATGGGGTAAATGCGCGGACATTGAAAAATTCACCGGACGCCTCGCGCCGTGCCACCTTCCACAGATACCTCTCCAAACAACCGTGTCGGGAAAGCAAGTCAGGCGGAAGGTCAGGATCCCATGCCTTATGGCGACCCAGCCCATACGTAGCTATTACAATTTAAGTCCGCGAAGTTCCCTGCGAGAGAAGTTTAAGGAAATAGGTATTCTTACATTAGCTTTACAGTATATTTTTAGCAATTTATTCTGTACACAACACACATAATTATAAATAGATTGGCGATGTGCATATATAATAGACAAAGTAGGAACCGACATAAGCTTGCGGTCGCTGCTTTGCGCCTAGCAAAAGTACGTAAGTCGTTTGGGTCGTAATAACGTTATATGAACTATAGATAACTCTGTCTCTTTTACTCACATGTTCTTAGGACGAATTCCGAACGCTCATTCGGCAACGACTTAAAGTGTGCGTCTTTAAGACGTCAATTTCGTTTATGTCTTCAATTTAGTCGCAATAAGAGTTCATGGTAGGTCTGCTGTACAAAACAGTAATAACTATATGTAACTAGTAATAAGAATTATTGTTTGAAAAGAGCAACCGCCAAGTTTCTCGCTGGCTCATCTCGGTAGGAACAGTTTTCCGAACCAGCAGTAGATGTTGACGATTCAAAAGCGCTTGTTTACAAGTTTACTTGAATAAAGAATATTTAGAATTTGGAATTCGAAAGAAATAAATAAATAAGTATATTCTACTTACATAGATATTCTCAAATCGCAGATTATATAAAAATAATCATCACGACACCTCGGTAAGAAATGAGGATGGTCTATTCTATGCAGCCGGATACCACACGGCACATACCTTAGTCGCCTCTTACGACACCTCGGTAAAAAAGGAGGGTGGTGGCTATTCTGCCGGATACCATACGGATTATATAAAATAATATTTCCATTAATTTCCCCTCACCACTTAACATATCAATATAAATAAATTCAACTATCGGACGGACCGCTGCGTTGATTTCAGAGTTAAAGATTTTAATCTAATTCATTAATAGAAGAACACGAGTCGCACAAAAAGCAAAAATATGTTAAAGAAAGTAAATCTATTAACGCTGTTTGCCTAACGTCGTATCTAAAGATCTCGGTATGTACGCACCTAATTAACCGACATTCAAAGCCGTGGATACTAAATTATAACCACCTGCTTGTATACCTTATAAAGTGTTTACTCTATAGGAAACTTGTACCTTGTGATTGGGGAGTAAAGACGCCGATTGTTGGGTCCTTAACCATATAGCGTTTTGTTCATTCAAAAAGGTTATCGCGGTCAAAGAACTGATTTGTGTGACTAAAGTGTTAATTAATAGGTGTCTTCTTTAACTTTGCTGTTGAAGTAATTTTTAAAACACTATAAGTAACACTAATAAGTAAGTAACACTTTAAGCCATTAAAATCTGGAATTCGCTACTTCTGCCATTTAAACGGGAGTGACAAATTGATCTTTAAAACTTTGTTTTGGGTTCAAACAATGAAGAACAGCTAAAATATCAAAAGTAATAATAAAGTTATTTAGCTGTAATCAGCGATAAAGTAAATAGAAATTATATATAATGCTCAATGTATAGTGGACTATACCGTTTTCATATCCGATACATGTAGGATTTATAAAAAACACATGCACAAACCTCCACAGCCACCGCCACAATACACAAGCACTCCACACGTTCACTATTACATCGTTTCGCCTATGTAGCTATGTAACCATGTAGTCCACTCAACATTTAGCTTTATATATATTATCTATTTATTTTATCGCGGTTTATAGCAAAATAATTTTATTATTACTTTTGTATTATGGATCCCCGCAAAGTAGCGCCCTAATTCAATAAATTATTTGCCACAATATCATTATAGTACGAAGGTGATTTTCGCCACCATCCACGACGTTATTATGGTTCAGGTAGGAAATGGGGGTTCCGAAACTAGAAGACCACGGATCGAGTCCAGATGTCTCCATTGTTATTTTTATTTTTTAAGTTTTTTGTGGGATAATCTCTTACTCCGGGCTTTTTTATCGACGCACCTAATTTGTATCTACATGGAACACAAAAACCATAACTATACTCCATATGTTAAGGTACTTAACTAAATGTAAACATGTCAAAAAAAGGTTCGGTAAGTGGGCATATTACATTACCAAAGAAATAATAAAATTATTTCGCTACAATCCGCGATAAAGTAAATGGAAAATATATATAGTGCTAAATGTATTGCTTTAAATAATTTAACAAACTTTGAATTAAATATATTGTTGCTGTAAATATATATATCATGTAATATATTGTGATCCGCCTATTTTATGAACGACTTACGTACTTTTGCAAGGCGCAAAGCAGGAGCCAATTATTATTTTGTATAACTATGTATATTCTTATACACAAATTTAAAATAATCAATATTATACTATGAAGCGAATATAAAAATACATATTTTATTAAACTTCTTTTGCAGGGAATCTCGCGGACTTAAGTTGTACACCTATGACTCTTTTTTTGTAATGTAATCATCATCCTCCTGCCCTTATCCCACTCTAAGTGGGGTCGGCTCAACATGTTACAAACATGTTGTCACATGATTTGGCTACGTATTTTACGACCGGCCGCCTACCTCACGTCGACTTACCTTAGTCGTATTTTACGACCCCTCGGTAAGAAAGAGGGTGGTCTATTTTACTCAACCGGATACCACACGGTGGGTCAACTTACCTTAGTAGCCTTTTACGACACCTCGGTAAGAAATGAGGGTGGTATATTCTACTCGGCTGGATACCATACGGCGGGTCGACTTACCTTAATCGTATTTTACGACCCCTCGGTAAGAAAATGAGGGTGGTCTATTCTACTCGGCCGGATACCACAAAGCGGGTCGATTTACCTTAGTCGCCTTTTACGACACCTCGGTAAGAAAATGGGGGTGGTCTATTCTAGTCGGCCGGATACCACACGGCGGGTCGATTTACTTTAGTCGCCCTTTACGACAGCTCGGTAAGAAAATGAGGGTGATCTATTCTACTCGGCCGGATACCACACGGCGGGTCGATTTACCTTAGTCGCCTTTTACGACACCTCAGTAAGAAAATGAGGGTGGTCTATTCTACTCAGCCGGATACCAGACGGCATTTTTTTTGTAATGTAATGTTGAAATGAAAGCCAATAAACGCTACCAAAAAGATGCTTAAGCTTTTGTGAAGAGTATGGTGCAAGCGGGCGCAATTAGAGTTAATGTTAGAAAGATGAGAAATATTGTGTAAATTTGTTTACGCAACAAAAAATTGCAAATTGTTCCCATAACAAGTGAACAATCGATGAACATTCTATTGTTTACACAATCTTTGTCATCTTGAAATTTCAATTAATTATATATAAGTGGAAATAAGTATTTAATAAAATTTGGAAATGAAAGTAGTTATTGTGAGTTAACCATAGGATAGAGACATGCCGTCGCGAACTTTTTGGTAGTAGTTTTGTAAATCTACATTCTCCAATACCGCGTTTCCCAACCTGTGGTCCGCAAATCCCTGGGGGTCAGCGGTGTCATCTCTGGACCATACATAAATCGCTCATTAAATGCAAAAGGGCCGCAAAACGAAATCAGCAAACCAGTTTTATTAGGAAAATGTAATCTAAACACGATATTTTAAAAAAAATAAAAAGATGCATCCAATGATGCATAACACTATTAATAATTTATAAAAAAATAATTATACATAACCCGAATATCCCTGATTTACTTGCGAAAACGCAAAACCAACCTTCACATTATTTTTTTTCATATTTTTAATAATAAACAGTATATTAAACAGTTATAAATACGTTCTGTATTTGTTTTTTTTGTATCTGTAATAACTAAAATAAATACCTAATCCGTTTTTTTTTGTTATTTATTTTAATTTTATAATTAAGGGAGTCTGTGAAAACTGTGCTTGATTTCCTAAGGGTCCTTGGACTGATAAAGGCTGGGGAACGCTGCTCTAATAATTTAGTCGAGTGTATATCTGTTAGTTTTACTTACGCTTTTTTAACAACCACGCAACCTTACGAGGTTGCGTGGTTGTTGTGTTACGACACAATTTACATAAGACCCTAATGTATTAATAACCTAAGCAATCTCTTTTTAGGCCTCCTTTTAGTCATATATCTATCCACATTCGCATTTAAAACGCGGGCGAAGCCGCTGGAACAGTTAGTAATCTGATAATTATTTCTTTTTCAAAAAATACCGTACAAAGCTTAGTTATCCAGGTAATGTAAAAACCTGTTACTATCTCACTGCTGGGCGTAAGCTGTCTTCGATTTTGGAGAGAAGGATTGGTACTAAAACCTACTACGCTGCTCCAATGTGGATTGGTGGGTTACACATACCTCTAGAATTCTCTAAAGATATGGAGGTTTCCTAACGATGTTTTTCTTCAACGAAGACTGTGCGATAAATTGCAATTATCAATCAGACACATTAATTTTGAACAGAAAAACTCCCGGGGTTTGTACCCGTGACCCCCTCGGATGAGTCGCAAAGATAAAAGGGGCAAACTCGGAAATTTCTAATAGTTAATACGATGCATCCACAATACGGTAAGGGCGTATGGCTTCTCTGAAGACCATAGAAATTACCATGCCATTGTCGGCTCGCAGGAAGCCGTATTTGCGCAAACATAGGTTTTAAGTATTAGTCTTAGCATGCCGTTGAACGGCCTTTAGGAACTATATATTCCTTTATTAACTGATTCATGTGGACAACGATCGACCGTATCTTCTAGTCCAACCGATAGACGTCTGCTGTTGGAAATAGCGACAGTTTAGAATACGGCATTCAAAATTCAAATTCATAATATTCTTTATTCTAGTAAACTTGTAAACAACTGCTTTCGAATCGTCAAAATCCACCGCTGGTTCGGAAAGCTGTTCGAGAAAAGCCAGCAAGAAACTCGGTGGTCGCTCTTTTCAAATATAATTCTTATAACCAATTACATTTGGTTATTACTATCTTGTACAGGGTAGAAGAGTAGCTATATCCACGCATTTCTATCATCTATATAATTCTCAATAGTATAGTAGGCTTTTTGTAGCACAATTAAATACACTGATCTCTACTCGGGCGAAGCTAGAAGAACTAAGATAAAATGTGCGTTACTTTTGATTTAAAATCATTGCGTATCGCATAACATGTACCATAAGGCACATTTAAACACGATTCCATCATCTGAAAAAGTTCTAATCCGACAGTTATATCGGGGAGCATCTCCAAAACATATTACCAGCCCACGTCCACGGGGCCGGTTCTAAAAACTAATCACACGGCTTTTTTATTGCTCGTCGCTGCTAGAAGTGATTTGTCCAGGGCAATCTATCATTCGTGGAGAGAATAATTAGTGTCACAGCATCCGGAGTGCGCCAACAATGAGCTGCGGCGGACCGTTCAAACAAATCATTAATAATTTCCAACGCCAGTTTTCTAAGACGAATCCGCTGTAAATAAATGGTACACCACATTCTTAACTACCTACTTACGGGGACATTTTTTACCGGCCGTTAGCGAGCACAATTCGTGTAGGGTCGCCACGTTTCAGAAAATTGTTTATATTAACATAAAAAAGAAAATTGGATATGGATTGGATGGATAATAATTTTTTTATTACTTTTGTATAGCTCAAAATCTTCAACAAACGCGTGTGTCCAGACGCTGCAAGTCCACTGTATTCCGTCAACTCTAGTGATGTTATAAAATGATATATATAAATATTTGAGATTAAAATCTCTCGACCCCAGAATTTTGCTAAACGACCCCAAATGGAGTCGCGACCCATAGTTTAAGAAGTCCTGTGTTAGATACATTGTAATCCTTATTCCAGCGCCATCTATGACATCTACACGGGATCACGCGAAGAACTTTTAAAAAGGTAGTGTTTTCTTGCTCTTGCATATTATTGGTCTCTTTAAAACTCATTAATTTTGAAGGTGTTACGCTACCCTTTAAGGCAATTTCCCACAATACAACTTTTTTTAATTAAGTCAGTTTAGTACTAAGCGAGCGATATATATACCTTTTCTCTCTTTTTAAGAGAGAAGCGTTGGATAGACCCACCAAATACTCCAATGACGATTACTGGGTTACCCATATCTCCAGAATTCTCTAGAGATATGCAAGTTTCTTTACGATGTTTTCATTCAGCGAAAAGCATGTGATTAATTGAAAATATTAATTAGACACATACGTTTTAACAGAAAAGCTCATTGGTGCACGCCCGGGTTTGAACCCCGAAAGAATCGCAGTTTCACCACTGGGCTATCACAGCGTGTAATATATGTATCACTGAAGAAAATGATTTTTCATTAATTTTGTATTATGGACCTCCGCCAAAGTAACGCCTAATTCTAAAAATTAATAAACAAAGAAATTGTTAACATACTTACTAAGTTTACAAGATAATTACACACACGGTCGTCTGTCCCACAGGTAACTTAATACTTGCATTGTGGATCACAGACAACCGTCAAAATATTTCAGAAGACTAATAGTTCAAACGATGATGCGTGCATACGTGCTATCGGCGGGGATCGAACCTGCACACTCCTAGCTGAAGTCAGGGGTATTGCCACCTGCGTTATTGGGTCTGTTATATATGATAACATAATTCATATAAATTTATATACGCAAGAATGTACGTCAGCTGAAAGTACTTTTTCTTACTTCATATCATCTTCAATGCTATGAATTACTAGGTTACCTTTTTGCAATTATATCCATAAGGATAAGGACACTACACAAGCACTACATAATGTAGTGCTTGTGTAGTGTCTGCACGTATAAGGTACGAGAACGGTGTTTGCTTTCTACACTTAACATTACACGAATTTTCTTAACAATCGCGGATTATAGCTAAATCATTCTATCATTACTTCTGTCTACGATTATTATTGTTTTCCGCCGAGTGATAAAAACTTTGATAGCGCGAGTTGGGTTTTTAGCGAAAAAAAAAGATGTTTAATTTATGTTTTTATGAAAGAAACACATGCTCATTATTAAATATATTAATTATTACTAAGCATAATGAAATATAATTTCTTGAAAACATAACTTATACATAGACAAAAGGACAGAATTTTTTTCTCTTCTACAATATTAAGTTTAAACAGTAATTTATGGTTATTATTGATTATTTTTCTCTTTGTTATTTTATTGTTTCTACCAGAAACATTTAATAAATAAATAAAACACACTTTCTTAATTGGATTTGTCATGTGCAATTTTTTTTAATAGGTGTATGTAATACTGCGTATTTATATAATAATCAAATAATTTTGAAATACCGCCCACCCACTACGCTTGGTATCCATTATACCAGATCAGTTGATAGCTGTCCTTGAATATTCATGGACAAGGGTAATCATTTATCAGTTTCTCCTTTCCGTTCCATTACCTTAAAATGCATTACTTAAAATAAATTTGTGATGAAATATAAAACTACCCATATACAGTAGTTAACACCTGATTCTTAGTTTAATCTTTGTATTTAAAACATTCTTTTTAAATACGGCTTTTTAAATTACGTACTGGCTTACAACTTTAATTAAATACAGAATATTTTAATTTTAAAGGAAACTTACTTTAGTATGCACAGAAACATGGATGTGTGGTGTGACAAGATTTGATAAAATAAGAAATGAGTATAAGGTATATAAGGGGAAGTCTGAAAGTTGCGCCCATTATAGAAAAGATGAGAGATGCAAGATTGGGATTGTATGGACATATAATGAGGAGGGATGAAAATCATGTGATCAAACGAGCGTTGAATATGAATGTGGATGGATATATGACTAGAGGAAGGCCTAAAAAGAGATGGTTGGATTGTGCGAAGTATGACATGCATATAAAAGGAGTAGCGCCAGAGTTGACGAATGATAGAAGAGAATGAAAGAGAAAAACATGTTGTACCGACACCACTTAGAGTGGGATAAGGGTAGGAGAAAGAAGAAGACACAGAAACAATCACGTACAATTTTGGGCCCAAGTAAAAGAAATGGAAACGGTGCGGTTTTTTTTATTAGTTAACTATTGCATAAAATTTGGCTGAATTAGTCTTGAGTTTGAATTATCTAATAGGAGTGTTATAAAAGATGTAGTAAAAGTGAGATTACGAACTTCTAATGTGTTAAACAGCTGATATATTTTTTAGCATAGCTAAAGCAGCATATATAAGCGCAAATACTATAGTGATGTAACCTGAACAATTAATCAATTTCCGAACAAAGAATGAATGAATGAAGAATTAAATTAAATTAATTAAAAATATTTCAAACATTTGAACTATTATAGATTGTTTCATATTATTATTTAATAATTATGTATATTGAAATAGTGGTGTAATCAACGCCATCTTAATTGCATTTTTGACTATTCGTTTACTTTAATCGATAACTAATTTTATTTGTGCCAAACACACTTAAAAAATTTTCGCGATTTTTTTTCTATTTCAAATTCAAAATTCAAATTCAAATTCAAAATATTCTTTATTCAAGTAAACTTGTAAACAAGTGCTTTTGAATTGTCAACTTTACTGCTGGTTCGGAAAGCTGTTCCTGCCGAGAAGAGCCAGCAAGAAACTCGGCGGTTGCTCTTTTTAAAATATAAATCTTAGAACTAGTTACATTTATTTATTACTGTCTTGTACAGGGTAGAAGTGCACCTATATCCACACATCCTTATCATCAATGTAAGCCTCCACGGTATAATAGGCTTTCTGTATCAGCCTCTTTTTAACAGTATTTTTAAATTGCTGTAATGGCAAAGTTAAAATTGATTGTGGAATTTTGTTATAGAATCTTATACCCAAACCCACAAACGACTTACGTACTCTTACAAGGCGCAAAGCAGGAGCCGCAAGCTTATGTCGGTTCCTACTTTGTCTATTATATACATCGCCAATCTTTTTATAATTATGTATATTTTTATGCACAAAAATCAAATTGCTAAAAATATACTGTGAAGCTAACGTAAGAATACCTGTTTCCTTAAACTTCTCTCGCAGGGACTCACGCGAATTCAAATTATAAATGCCACGTATGGCTCTTTTTTGCAATACAAAAATTTTCTCAATATCAGCGCATTTACCCCATATCATTATTCCATAAGACATAATGCTATGGAAATAAGCAAAATAAACTAGTTTTGCTGTTTGTCAAAACACAAATATATACCGCTTATTTCAAGCCATATCTCAACCAACTACAAATGGGCCCAAAAGTCTCCGTCTCCTTTGAAATTTGAATTCCAGTTTGATTATAGGGTGAGCGCGGAAAGTGTCCGCGATAACTTGAACACATTGCGCAGCTATTTATAGCGTAAAGTACGGTATTCGCATAATCATTTGGTTAAACATTATTTAAGTGTTAAAAACCGGGGTCGAAATATTTGAATGCCTTCGTGAGCTTCGTCGAGATATGTTAAAATTTATCGAGGCAACCGTGCTCCCGCCACGCTATACGTGTCAACGACCTACACTCGCTTCCAAGATATGTTTAATACGCATTTTAACAATGCTTGTATTGTTTAGACTATGTACTTGTATATTACACTGTGATGACTTGTTGGTACAACCTCGACGCTTCCTCTCGCATTATGTTGGACGATATAACGTGTCTTTGCGTTTTAATTATTCTTTTGAACACGTGACGTTATTCAGACGATCTGACGTATTGTGTACCGTTATAACTTGTTAGTGAAAAGTTGTGATGTTTTATCTTTAAACTAGCTGAACCGAACTTCGTACCGCCTAACAGTCAATGAATGGTGTGTTATCTTTTAGCTGATCTAATTTAGGCTTTGATGAACGTAATACAATGACACAAAATAAGTTTCTGAACGCTTGCGTCAATGTTAATCATTTGTCATTATTTCTGTACGCACGCATAAATATTTGAGAAAGTTCTATGTATCTGCTTGATGCCTTTTTAATTGATTAAAAAAATACAGACAATAGTTTATTCACTCTTTTTAAAAAGTTTACACAGAATACATTTCTGAACGCATGCATAAATGTCAATCATTATTTACAGTATTCGACAGGATGACAACAAATGTTTGACAGGTACGAAACGAATGAACATTTATTTATTTTCATAATTATGGATTCGTCGATTTTTCATTATTTGTAAAAGCCATGAAAATTGATCCAGCAAATCTCGAGTTATAAGTGCTGTAACAAACCCGACTTTGTTATATATATATAGATTGTAGTGCATGGATTATAAGATTCCTGCTTGTATAATTGAATTGGTTGAATGAACGGAGATTTTTGGATTGTGACGTATTGTGTTATCACACGGGTAATAAGGAGACTAAAGAATGCGTCACATTCAGTGACGTTCAATAGCAGTAACGGCCTGTTACTATCCCAAAGCTGGGCATAAGTCCCCTCTCTCCATTTATTTAGAGAAGGGTCGGAGCTAAGAATCACCACCCTGCTCCAATGCGGATTGGTAGGTTACACATATCTCCAAATTTCTTTAGAGTTATGCAGGTTTCCTCACGATGGTTTTCTTCACATTAAAACGTGTGATAAATTGCAACAATCAATTGGATACATAAGTTTTAATAGAATAACTCCTTGGTGCCTTGCCTTAGTGGGTTTGAACTCGTGACCGATCGAAAGAGATAAAGTGCTAAATGTATAGTAGACTATCCATTTTTTCATACCCGTTACATGCAGGATTCGTAAAAACACATGCACAAACCTCCACCACTGACACCACAATACACAGGCACTACACACGTTCACTATCACAAACTCAACAATCATTTCGCCCCGCAACCGAAGCATCATCAGGAGATAGACTCCACGACAAAATCGCAAAGCGACATTTTGTCGTGGAGTCTATATAAATATAAATTACATACGAAACAAGTTAAATGAAAGCTTTAAAAAATACACAAAATTAGAAGTTCATGTAACTTCTAATTTTGTGTATTTTTTAAAGCTTTCAAGTTAAATTTGAACCACCTTACGGTGTCTGAATTAAACTGAAACTTTACATACTGGTCCAGTCCCGATGACAATGCATGTTTACGATAAGCAGGACCTGATGCTGCTGGCCTGATCCAGACGAGGGAATTACTCACAGGTTCACAGTCAGACATTAAATTTTGTTAAAAGGTTTTTTAAACTGACTAGTTTCTTTTTCTGTTGTTGTCTTTCATTTTTTAAAATTTGTTAACCTTCTATGTTATTTATTTTTAACTATACTTTATCTCTCATGAACGCTGTGATAGTAGTAAGTAGATTTACATAATGTACTATTCGACTGACCCGTTGGCGCAGTGGGTTGTGATCCTGTCTTCAGCTCTGCGGGTCGCGGGTTCGATTCCCGCTGAGGGCCATCGTTTTCTATAAACAATTTGTTTGTTCTTCGAGTCTGGGTGTATATCTGTATTTAAGTATGTATTTAAAATTATATATGTAGTATAAGCTGTGATAGTGCAGCGGTGAGACCGTGTGTCTCTCGAGAGACGATCATGGGTTCAAACCCGGACAAACACCAATGAGTTTTTCTATTAAAACTTATGTATCTAATTGATAATTGCAATTTATCACATGCTTTTTTGTGAAGGAAAACAACGTGAAGGAACCTGCATATCTCTAGAGAATTCTAGGGATATGTATAACCTACCAATACGCATTGGAACAGCGTGGTAGGTTTTAGCTCCAACCCTTCTTCATCACCAAGTATTAAAGTTACTTTGGGGAGTGACTACCGTGTGTGTAAGTATCCCATATATTTATTTATATTATTATTCACTATTACTCGTTGGTCTGAGCACCGGACCATTGCATCAATACTGAAAGATATAGGAGTGACCACCAGGCTCTCAACTACGTATCTCCATAGAGACTTGGGGTTCTTCGGACATGTCGCTAGGAAGACTGGAGACAACCTTGAGAAGCTCATGATCACTGGTTTGGTTGATGGAAAAAGAGGAAGAAGCCGCAGTCCAACGCGATGGTCCGATCAGATACCAAAGTCCTTCCAAGTCCACGAAACCTTTCGAGTCGCAGAAGATCGCAAGACCTGGAGATCACTGACAAAGTGATCCGCGAAAAAGGTCACGACCCTTAGTACTGAGGAGAACAACGCAAAGGGGAAGTATTTTTACTTTTTGTTGCATTTAAGATGAATTTTTAAAGCCTGTTGATGACCCTAAATAATAAAATAAAAAACAATATTCGTAGCTTGTGTATGTAGTAATAATTTATGCACTTATTTCACATTTATTGGCTCAGCAGAATCGGTGCCGTGTCTTCGATTTTTTGCCGAAGCCAATGTATTAACATCCGAGAAGTAATATTTCCGGAGTAACACTAACCCCTCGTCCGCACGGGCGTAAAAAATAACGCAATGGACGTTATAAGAAGTTTCGTATGGTATATTCGGCTTAACGCCCTACGCCTAACGCCTAAAATGTAATACTGCGCGATAAAAATACGTCGCGTTAAAATTCCGCAATAGGCGTTATAGGAAGTTTCGTATGGTATATTCAGATTGACGCCCTATGCCCTAACGTCTAAAATGGAACAGTGCTTGATAAAAATACGTCGCGTTAAAATTCCGCAATAGGCGTTATAAGAAGTTTCTTATGGTATATTCGGCTTAACGCCCTACGCCTAATGCCTAAAAGGGAACACTGCGCTATAAAAATACGTTGCGTTAAAATTCCGCAATAGGCGTTATAAGAAGTTTCGTATGGTATATTCGGCTTAACGCCCTACGCCTAATGCCTAAAAGGGAACACTACGCTATAACAAATACGTCGCGTTAAAATTCCGGAATAGGCGTTATAAGAAGTTGCGTATGGTATATTCGGCTTAACGCCTAAAATGGAACACTGCGCGATGATAATAGGTCGTGTTTTAAATGCGCTGTCGTGTGAACTGATACCAGCAGGCCTACTATGAACTCTTATTGCGACTCAATTGAAGATGTACACGAAATTGCTTTGTTTTTTCATACCATGGCGTCTTAAAGACGCACACTTTAAATCGTCGCCGAATGAGCGTTCATAATTCGTCCTAAAAACATGTGAGTTAAAGAGACAGAGTCATCTATAGTTTATATAACGTTATCCTGTTCAAACATTACGACCCCAATGCAATTCACACTTCATGGTACTAAAAGAAAGCAGTTCGCGGTCGTCGTTTATGTCTTCAAATGAGTCGCAATAAGAGTTCATGGCAGGTCTGCTGGATACCCATTTGTTTCATTTCGACGTATTTTTAACGCACTGTAAAAAACCTCTCGTGTAAACGAGGGTTAAGGTTCGCAGTGCCTTGTAAGTTGCCACGGCTCGGTGGTCAGGAGAATAATTGTGCCATTTTTTTTTTGTTTATTTCATAAGCGAAAGATACGCGGTGTAAGTTTTCAATAAGAGTTCTTGGGTGGTTTATACTTTATGTATGATCCATCACGCCTAATTAAATCGTTGACGTGGTAGCTCTGCCTGATTGTTTCACAAATAAACTTAGGTCTCTTTAGAATATGAATGATGGTTTTTCATTTTAAATATAAATATAATAAATATATGGGACACTTACACACACGGTCGTCCGTCCCCAAAGTAAGTAACTTAATACTTGTGTTTATAGGTGACGGACAACTGGTAGATATACTACATATATAATTTTAAATACATACTTAAATACAAATACACACCCAGGCTCGAAGAACCAACAAATTGTTTATATAAAATGTTGGCCCTCGGCGGGAATCTGAAGGCAGGGTCATTACCAACTGTGTCAACGGACCAGTCAAATTTTCCACCTACTATCGGCTTTAATACATGTTTCAATTTTTTTATATTTTTTTTATTAGGCGAACACAACAGGTTACAATTGAACAATATAATAAGTTATATACTATGCAACACTTATAATCTAATTGCAACCCTTAAGATGTAAGCACAGTTATTAAAACGGCAATTAAAACTAACAATGAGATACATTTTCAAAACGTTTATGACCATTAATAGTGATTATTGAATTTAAGGTTTTTAATGCAACTAACAAATATAGCAAGTCGAGAATCAAAAATGTCTACGTTAATGCCTTATGTTGCAAGATTTCGTTGTACTGCCGACACATTCTTATAATAGGATTGTAGTATGAGGTTTTGTTTTTAAAAGTTTCCAAAGCAAAGTTTCTGAAGTGAAGATTTCTTTGACGGCGTCGTGTACTTTTTGGGATGGCTAAAAATGTTAAACTCTAATAACAATAAATAATTAAAGCAAGTCGTGCAAAACTATTCCCTAAACATACCAAAATATTAAAAATGTACAACGATACTATTCAAGTTTTCACTGCTGCTGGCACTCCTAGAGTGCAATACGTTTTGAATAACGAATATTATGAATTTGAATTCGGATTTGGATTGACGTTGGTGTCGTAAGTTTTTGAAAGCGATCCCGTAGTGGACATCACATTGACTACGTACATATATAAAACTTAACATATAATGATAGTTGACAAAATAAAGCGTTATTTTATGGAGATATATAATTCGAAATTAATGATAATATAAAAGTAGCCGCCTGTTACTATCCCACTGCTGGGAATAGGCCTCCTCTTTCCGTTTCTGGAGCGAAGGATTGGAGGTAAGATCTACCACGCTGCTCCAATGCAGATTTGTAGGTTATATCCCTTGAATTCTCTAGAGATATGCAGGTTTCCTCACGATGTTTTCCTTCACCGAAAAGCGTGTGCTAAATTGCAATGACATGCAATTAGACACATAAGTTTTAATAGAAAAACTCATTGGTGCCCGGGGTTTGAACCCATGATCGTCTCTAGAGAGTCGCACGGTGTTACCGCTAGACTATCACAGCTTGTTTTAACATTTACCCATTAACATTTTTAGGTCTATAGATCTCATTTCTGATTTGACAACGAAAAGACATTGAATACCTGGCACTTTCTACGGCCTTGCAGCAACTTATAGTTTTCTTACTAATATTTATAGCTAGGTTTTATAAGTAGCTAAATTTTATAACCATTTCTCAATGACTATGACTAAGACGAACTTATCAAACACTGGTCTTCAAGCGAGAGAGTCGAGAGTGTGTCTTGAATAACTCCGAGTTATAATTTGTTGAAAATAAACGTTAGTTAGATGGAATCTACGCACTTTAAATACTGAACAACGTGGATTTTATTAATGGCTTCATTGTTATATTTTGTGTAAGTAACAGTAAAATATACCGTAATTTGATTAAGGCTAGGTTGGAATGGATACAAAGATTGTATAAAGTAAAGACCAATGGTGATCTAAAAATGCGAGTCCGTCTGTTGTGCTTTTACGGTTAATCCTTTGAAAATATATTGATGACATTTAGCACGATTAAAGCTTATTCACTTATAAAACATAGTCCCCATAAACTGTCTATCTATGCGTGATCGATTTCTCAAATTCTACTGAAATAAGATTTTTTTATGTTTTTGCTAAAAGGCAGTGCAATTCTTCTTTAAGACTTAGGTTAATAATACATTACGGTTGTATATAAATATTCGAAAAATCTCGTCTGGTGAGAGCTTTAATTCCTACAAAAATACTACAAAAGAGTCAGCGACATCATGTCTCTCTGTCTTATGTTTAACTCAAAATAACGACTTTTACGTTCAAAATTTCAATTAAATACAGAGATTTTTGTTCCCCATTGTAATTGAGGTAATAGGTTGAAATATTTTGTTAATGCCACAGGTCCATTGTAATATTGAGAGGGAAGGTTAGATCCCTATACTTATCTTTATCTAAACATACATGCACAGTCAAATATTAATAGAGCTTTCTTAATTTATAAAATACTTAGATAATTTTTAGTACACTTTCAAAGTGACGTTGACTCTCTGCACGCGCACAAACGAGATTTGAACTGGCCTCACTACTTTATGGGCCAACCGTTTGACTCAGTCCTCGTCTGCGGGGTAATAGGGTGCGGAGGCAGCACGAGAACGGGGACTGAGGTAGGAGCGGGGGGTCACCTTTTGTATATCACGTTTCGAGCCGCTCGAACCTACCTCAGTCCACGTTCTCTTCCCACCTCCGTGCCCTTGCCTTAAACGGTCGACCTTTATTATAATAGCTCGATTTTATACAAATTGTCAAACAATTTATTTTCCATTTAGTTGTTGACGATAATAATTCAAACAAACCATGGAATTGGAACATTTAAAAAAGTAACTATTTCCTATTAACAACTAGATATGAATGAGAAATAAATTAAGTTATACTATAAAATCCGTTGTTTCGCCAAATTCACAACCCTGAAGATAAAAAAGACAATGGTTAACATAAATATTTTGTCTCACTCAGCTTAATAAAGAACTCGTCCGTAATTAGCGATGTATATTAAATCTTATGTATGTAGGATGACCATCCTTTTGGAATATAATAAATATAATCAAGAATTCTATACTCAAGAAATCCTAGACTCTATTGTTTTAGTAGATTTAGATATATATCAATACGTACGTACGTAACGGCCTGTTACTGCCTGTTACTGTTACTGCCACTGCTAGGCTAAGACCTCCTCTCTCCGTTTTCGGAGAGGAGGATTGGAGCTAAGACCTATCACGCTGCTCCAATGTTAGGTAAGTTACACATATCCCTAGAATTCTCTAGTGAATATGCAGGTTTCCTCACGATGTTTTCCTTCAACGAAAAGCGTGTGATAAATTGCAATTATCAATTAGACACATAAGTTTTAATAGAAAAACTCATTGGTGCCTGCCCGGGGTTAGAACCTGTGTCGTCTCTAGAGAGTCACACGGTAATTTATCAGTTTCCCATTGTTACAGTTTTTCAGTGTAAGGAGAGGCAGCTGCCACCCCCTTGCCCGTACCTCGCTACGCCCATGAATATAATTATTACAGGATTAGTAATAAACTGTCGGAATTAAAAATTAGGTTTAATTAAGTAAGATACATTTTAATCTTATTTCAATGCTATCTATGACGGTATGAAGCTAGTGTTTTCTTGCTTGAGTTTTGTAGGCGCTACGCTACGCTTTTTTGCAATTTGCCATTAAATAACTTTTAATTTTTTTTTTGAATGAATTAAAGGTCACTTTAATAGTAAGCTTAAAGCTGTGATAGCTCAACGGTAAGACCGCGCCACTTTTTCGAGGGGATCATGGGTTCAATACCCCGGGCGCCTGCCCGATGAGTTTTACTGCTAAAAAATAATCTCAAATAATTTGTTTACTCAAATAATAGGACTGCTGTCCACTCGAACAAAGTTGCGTTTAAAAGCTAGTCTTTTATAAGCACGTGAACACCGAGGCTGGATGGCCTCGATGTTCACGTGCTAATGAAGCCTTTGCTCGTGGTCCTCAGGGTACTTTTTATAACTTTACTAGAAATACGTGCGGCTTTGGTCCGTAAGAACTATGTCTATGATGTCAATCAATTGAAGAGAAAGTACACTTATAAACACCACATTTTACATTTCTTTCAAAAGTAATACATTATAGAAATAAATCATACAGTAATGTCCCTAAAATAACATTACATGTATATTTGTATTTACACAGTTATTACACAAAGGAACGTTAATTGTCATCTGCTGCAGAAAGATATTACGGCTCGCAATCTTCGTATCGTGGATCACAGACGGCCCTTAACTCCGGTAACCTAGCTTTATGATGTCTCAGTACTCATACAGCTAGATAACCAAAGATAATTAGCCAATCTTTCTTCAAGCCTCAACTTTGAATTCTTTCTTCAATACTTCTTTTTACAAAACTTCTTTCTTCAAACTTATGGACGCGTTTTTCAAACACACTACTTCTTCAGTGTCGTCAGTGTATAGTATGTCTTAGTCGCTCGAATCTCGGCATGAGACTGGCTCTCTGATACCCTACACCGCCTTTTATACCTATTGCTCACTCTAAACTACAATCGTCACCGGTTTGTTACTACCCTCACTAAAAATTGTTGTAAAACCTCTTTAATTCAATTTACATGAAACCGTTATGTGCTATGAATCTAAACCTTTCGGAGGAATCGCACTACCTTTTAGTAAAAACCGTACTAAAATCCGTTCAGTAGATTTTGAGAAAATCGGTAACATACAGACAGACAGCTTTGGAGACTTTATTTTATAATAAATATAGATAGATAGATTAACAAACAAACTAAACATTCTTGACATAAAAACTTCACTAAACATATTAAATACAGTCTTTAGCAGTTATTCTAGTTATCTAAAGAATTAAGGATAATAGTCTGTCAGTGTACCACTTATGAGTAAAGTGGAGATGGTATAGGGTAGTGGCCTATCCCACTTCTGATTAAAGAACTACCTTCCTCTTCTTTGAGAAGAATTAGACCTATGACGCAGCTCAAATGCGGAGTATAAGGAGGTCATTAACAAATAATTGGCATACTTTACGAGAACGATAAAAATATTAGCTAGGAAATGTCCGCGTGAAACCGTATTAGATGGTATCATCACTGTCAGTATAAAACGTGATAATAAGGAAGCAATGTAAGCAAGATCGTTATAATGAAAATAGAGATTTTTTTATTTGTATTACTAAGTGAACGGACGTCATGTTAATTGCTTTACACTAACTGTTGAGGTGTTTTAGAAATATGGCAGTAGAGGAGGTAGGGGATTAGTAGTTTAACTCTTCATTTTCTAGAATAATCTCACTATTATTATTGCGGTGAAAGTTTTTGAGACTCTCTCTCTGTGTGCATGTGTATGTGTGTGTGTTGAGTTTGAGTTTGAGTTTGTGTGTGTGTTTTTATCTCTGTGGTACTCAAAGAGTTTATTTATTTTTATTTATTGATAAGGCTTACCAACTAGAAATCATATACATTAATAAACTAATATAAACATTCAATATATCATCTTTTTTATATGTTTCCAAATTACAGGTACGCACAACATTTACATAACACTTCAAACAATAATTGATGATTGAATTGATTTTGATATAAAAATGAAAAACAAAAATATTAGAATAAAATGAGTTTTTTTAGTTTGAGTTAATCATATACGTAAATAATATACTGTAAAAAGTAACAACCTGCTACTATCCCACTCAAAACTCAAACTCAAAGTATTCTTTATTCAAGTAGACTGTTTACAGTACTTTTGAATCGTCAAATGTTTTCAAGAAGCCACTGATTGGGAAATTTGCTCCTATCGAGAAGAACCAGCAAGAAACTCGGCGGCCATTTATTTTTAATATTTTTTGTATTTTCATTGATGATTACAAATTAATCGTTGCAGCTTGGTGCGTAGCTGACTGCAGTTAAGATATGCTACTAGCACTCAAATAATCTTCAATTGTATAGTAAGCTTTATGGAGCAGCATCGTTTTAAGATAATTTCTAAACTGGGCAAAAACCTCCTCTCTTCGGTTTTGGAATTGGATTGAAGCTTGGATTGAATTGGATTGAAGCTGACACCTTGTTAACAGCTTTTTAACAACAGTTTACATTCACTAAAGCGTGTGGTAAATTGTCGGAAAGCGCAGTGTTGGTAGACCCCCCTCATTTCTTACCGAGATGTCGTAAAAGGCGACTAAGATAAGTTGATGTTAGGCAGGCGGCCGGTCGTAAAATACGTAGCCAAATCATTTGAAAACATGTTTGAACATGTAATGCCAACCTCACTTAGAATGGGATAAGGGCAGGAGGATGATGATTTTAGTTTTACAGCAAATGTGTATTTGTATGAAATGTCCAAATATTTGTCGTCAAATTGCGCATGTCGTTGCCATCTATAATAAATATCGCACTTAGGCTAAAAATATATGGTGTGCATATTTTTGATGACCTTTTATTTAAAAATAAATAAATATCAAGTAATATATGTGAGATTGAATAATATAAAAGTAATATAATTATTTACATTTTATTAGCTATAATGAAACTCACCGTCACTCGATCAATCCCCGAATTACAGAGGTGTTGAAATGATTAGCGGCCCCCGGGCGTAATTTAAAGAAGCGTTAATTTCATCATGCAGCACACCTCTTTATTTATGTTATTCCTCCTTTGATCGGCGGATAATTTTTACTCTACCATTGGCGATATACAGAGGTAACGACGGATTTAATGCCGCGGACCAACAACAGAGAAATCTTTCACCTGAGTATTTAGCTGCGAGTAAAAATATACGTTCTTCTTAGAAGAACAGCGACAGGGCAGGCAAGACGATCGCGCGGAGATGACATTTGTCATCGCGCATATTGAACGGTTAATCTGAGTATTTAAAGACCCGGAACACATGAATGTCTGAAGTTCTAAATAGCTTCGAAAGTAATAAATAATACAAAAGTAATAATAAAATTATTTTGATACAATCCGCGATGCAGTAAATATATATAGTGCTAAATGTATAGTGGACTATCCGGTTTTTCGTACCCGATATACAATAGAAAATATATATAGTGCTAAGTGTATAGTGGACTATCCGGTTTTTCGTACCCGATATACAATAGAAAATATATATAATGCTAAATGTATAGTGGACTATCCGGTTTTTCGTACCCGATATACAATAGAAAATATATATAGTGCTAAATATATAGTGGACTATCCGGTTTTTCGTACCCGATATACAATAGAAAATATATATAGTGCTAAATGTATAGTGGACTATCCGGTTTTTCATACCCGATACATGCAGGATTCGTAAAAACACATGCACAAACCTCCACCACAATACACAAGCACTACTCACGTTCACTATCACAAACTCAACAATCGTTTCGCCCCGCAACCGAAGTATCGTTTGGAGATAGACTACACGACAAAATCGCAAAGAATTTTATTATTCGTTTTGTATTATGGATCTCCGTAAAGTAACGCCTAATTCTATAAAACAGATATTAAATATATGGGAAACTTACACACACGGTCGCCCGTCCCCTAAGTAAGTAACTTAATACTTGTGTTATGGGTGACGGAAAACTAGTAGATATACTACATATATAATTTTAAAGACATACTTAAATAAAAATACAAATATTCACCTAGGCTCGAAGAACCAACAAATTGTTTATAGAAAATATTGGCCCTCGGCGGGAATCGAACCCGTGACCCGCAGAGCTGAAGGCAGGGTCACTACCCACCGCGCCAATGGGCCATTCAATGATGAGATTATTTTTCGATAATCCGCGATTAAGTAAATAAAAAAATATATATATTGCTAAATGTAGAGTGGACTATCCATTTTCGTACCTAATACATGCAGGTTTCGTATAGCACTACGAACCTCCACCATCGCCAATGACCAAAATAATCGCAAATGCGATTTTGTCGTGGAGTTCGATCTCCTGATGATGATTCGGTTGCGGGGTGAAACGATTGTTGAGTTTGTGATAGTAAACGTGTGTAGTTCTTGTGTGTTTTGGTGGTAGTAGAGGTTTGTGCATGTGTTCTTACGAATCCTGCATGTATCTAATATTTAAAGCTGAAGAATTTGTTTGTTAGTTTGTTTGTTTGAACGCGCTAATCTCAGGAACTATTGGACCGATTGAATATTTTTTTAGTGTAAGAGATAGTCTATTTATCGAAGAAGGCTATAATCTATACAATATCTCGCTAAGATGAATAGGAGAGGAGCAGAAATAAAAAATTGAGTGCGCTAAGTAAACTGTGAAAGTTATAAAAAAATCATGTATTACAAAATGGCACGACTTTTATATAATTATTAGGTTATTTTAAAATCAATTGAAATGAAAAACGTAACAAATAAGAGAGATAGACAGAAAATTTCTGTACAAGGAGAAAATTGGAGAAAAATATAAATTCTAACTAAATAAATGGATTCGTTTATCCGAAAATTAAAATGCGAATACTTTTTTAGTTTTAAAACAATCTCTGCTTTCTCAACGAAACACCGACAATAATAATCGTGTTGACACATTCGAAATAGATTTAGAATTTCCCCTTAAACACTTAAAATACAAATATATATTGATAGTCTAAGCGCTATCGACCGGTAGTTTGAATCCACCGGAACAAAATAATTACGATGCCATTATGACATTTATATTTAATATGTATTGTAGTAGAGACATGGGAAATATCACATTTTTTGGCAGGAAAACCCATTATGGATCGTTGCTGACGGGAAACAGGCCAGGGACTTTAATTTAACACTGAAATACATAATGTGTATTACTTTCACTTTATAGTGTGACCAGTTTTTGAAAAATAAAATGCTTTATAAAATTAGACGTTACTTTGCATAAATCAAAAGTAAACACAAAAGTAATAATCGCAAATTTTGCAATTTTGTCGTAGAGTCTATGTTCTGATGATGCTTCGATTGCGGGGCGAAACGATTGTGTTTGTGATAGTGAAAGTGTAGATTGCTTGTGTATCGTGGTGGAGGTTTGCATTTTTTTACGAATCCTGCATGTAACAGATGTGAAAATGGATAGTACAATATATTTATATTAGCATTATAATATGGAATCAGGAGCGTCAGATGCATCGAATGCCTCGGAGACCTACTCCAACTGGGCGTACGATTTTGGCAGGACAGTCTTAAATAGTTGTATGAGTGGCGTAGCGCATTGCGATTTTGTCATGGAGCCTATCCTTCTGATGATGCTTCGGTTTCGGAGCGAAATGATCGTCGAGATTTTGGTGGTGGTTGTGTGTGCTGCTTGTGTGCATTGTTGCTGGTGGAGACGCTTTGGGGTGCATGTGGTGACTTGTCCTGCATGTGTGAGGTGCGTAAATTTTGCCAGCTTCATACACATCAGCTTTGCATGCATTCACTTAACCCGTGCGGATTATAGCAAGGTAGTTCTGTTATAGTAGTAAGTAGTAGTAACGGTTACTATCCCACTGCTGGGCATTGGCCTCCTCTCTCCATATTTGGAGAGAAGGGTTGGAGCTAAGACCTACCACGCTGCTCCAATGCGGATTGGTAGGTACACATATCCCCAGAATTCTCTAGAGATATGCAGGTTTCCTCACGATGTTTTCCGAAAAGCGTGTGATAAATTGCAATTATCAAATGGACACATAAGTTTTTAATAGAAAAACTCATTGGTGCCTGCCCGGGGTTTGAACCCATGATCGTCACTAGAGAGTCACACGGTCTCACTGTTGGGCTATCACAGCTTATATAAGTTATAAGTTCTGTTACAGTGCCTGTAAAATATAACTACCTAGAAAATTTCATTGAAATCGGTCCACTAGTAAGTATAAATGCATATCGCTACACGGGATTTTTTTAGGGATTATAGGGGCACGAATATTATAATAAATCCTACACTATTTTACTGAAGTCATTAGCTCTTGGCCTAACGGATAATAAATACGTAAACAAGCCGACAACCAAATGACGACTACCACACGATATAAGAATCGGCTCATTAGGTCTTTAAGCTGAGATGACAGCTCTATAAATAGACGTCTCTGTGTAAAATTATGTTTATTTTAGTCATTAGAGGCGGGATGATGGTAACTTTACGCAAACATCTGTTTGATGAAGTGTCTGTGAGATGTTTCGGTACGTCAGCTCTTGGATTATAGATAAGCTGTATTTGAACACTGAAAGTTTCTAGAAGATTTTAGCGATTACCATCTCTTGCTTTCGGATCGAGGCCCTTACCGTAGTGTCTTGGTGGATACAGCGAGCACTCCACGGTTGGGCAACTTGGAATTTTCTCCAAAAATGTTCGAAAATTAGAAAATTGTTTGTGAGTGAATTATCTAGACTTATCTTGATCTTGAATTATCTTAAAACGATGCTGCTACATAAAGCTTACTATACAATTGATGATTATTTGATTGATAGTAGCATATCTCAGCTACGCACCAAGCTGCAACGATTAATTTGTAACCATCAGTCAAATTGTAAAAAAAAATGGCCGCCGAGTTTCTTGCTGGTTCTTCTCGGTAGGAGCAAACTTCCAAATCAGTGGTAGCTTCTTGAAAACATTTGACGATTCAAAAGTACTGTAAACAGTCTAGTTGATTACATAATATTTTGAGTTTGAGTTTGAGTTTGAGCGATTTATATACGTTTTATAATAAAACTCTTTTTTATGTAGTTGCCTCTACACAAGTTCAAATGACTTTTAAAAGTATATAAGTGCCATTTTAATAGCATAATATACTGTGCTAACAATTGTTTGGTAAAATTATTTGTTAGGTCTCGCAAAAGACGACTAAGATAAGTTGACGTCAGACATGCGGCCGGTCGTAAAATAACTAGCCAAATCATGTAACGGCTCGTGTAAAACATGCTGTGCCGACCCCATTTAGAGTGGGATAAGGGCAAGAGAATGATGTAGAACTGGTCCTATAATAGAAATAGTGATAAGCAAACAGATTAGAGCTGTGATAGCCTGGCGGCGAGACCGTGCGACTCTTTCGAGGGGAACACGAGTTCAAACCAGGGCAGGCACCAATGAGTTTTTCTATTAAAACTAAACTATACTCGATAATTGCAATTTATCACATGCTTTTCGGTGAAGGAAAACATCGTGAGGAAACCTGCATATCTCTAGAGAATTCTGGAGATATGTGTAACCTACCAATCCGCATTGGAGCAGCGTGGTAGGTCTTAGCTCCAACCCTTCTCTCCAGAAACAGAGAGAGGAGGCTTATTCCCAGCAGTGGGATTGTAACAGGCCGCTACTTTACTTTTTTTTTTCACAGATTAGGAGATGATTTTGTGTTAGAGAAACTCATAGTATATTGTTAACACCTGGCGAGATCACTGAGATGTTTTAAATGCATTTATGTGCAAGATTTATGTGCGCAGTATTTCGCTTTATAACTTATTAATGTTAAAAAAGGTAATATAATCCGGTTGAAGTTATACGAAACCTCGTGACGGATTTAAGAATTACAATACAGACGTGCCCCGCGTTCCCTCATTACTGTAAACATTTGCTTCATGCAGTGTGATTAAAACCGAACAATACAAAAGTGGCCTAACTTAAAATAATGATTATTTTGCTACAATTCACGTTTGTTAAAGAATCTATATATAAAAATCTAAGAACCTTAGTATATATATTCAAATTCAAATTCAAAATATTTTTCATTCAAGCAAACTTTTGAACACGTGCTTTTAACCGTCAACATCTATGCTGGTTCGTAAAGCTGTTCCTACCGAGAAGAACCAGTAAGAAACTCGGCGGTTGCTCTTTTCAAAGAATAATTCTTATTACTAGTTACATATAGTTATTAATGTCTTGTACAGGGTCGAAGAATGGCTTTATCCACGCTTTCTTATCGTCTAAGTAATCCTCAATAGTATATAGTATGCTTTCTGTATTAGCCTCATTTTGAATAGTGTATTTAAACCGCTGTAATGGTAAAGTTAAAGTAGATTGCGGAATTTTATTATAGAATCTTACACCCAAATCCACAAACGACTTATGTACTTTTGTAAGGCGCAAAGCAGGAACAGCAAGCTTCAGTCGGTTCCTAGTTTGTCTATTATACATCGTCAATTTGTTTATAATCATGTATATTCTTATGTACAAAAATTTAATTGTTAAAAATATACTGTGAAGCCAATGTAAGAATACCTGTTTCCTTGTATTTCTCTCGTGAATTTAAATTGTAAATGCCACATATGCCTCTTTTTGGTAATACACATTTTTTATCAATTTCCGCGCATTTACCCTATAACAATATTCTAGAAGACATAGGCATTGAGGTCTTATGGTGCTAGAATGAAGGCCACGCAAGTAGGTCCTTCAAGGTGGACTGAGGACCTTTAAAAGGTTGCGGGGCGTCGCTAGATCCAATTTTCCACTAAGAAACCACTATTAATTGTGGTAGAAAGAAGTCCTATGATCAAACAGTAGGCTGTACGGGGCAGGAGAGGTAACCATTAGCAATGATACTGGAACGAGTTACTCTATACTCAGAAATGGCTTATACTTTAATCAGTAGTGCGTGACTCCTGGCTTTCCAGACATATTTTAATACTAGCTTTTGCCCGCGGTTTCGCTCGCGTGGAATTTGCTCTGCCACACTAAGTTTCGTGACAATGTTTTTATACTTAATATTAAAAAATACCTAAATAAATATAATCTTTAGTTACTTGTGCATCTAACATTTCAGATGTCTAACTTCAAAACTCACGAATTCCGTACAATCTTCGCGCGTTGCGCATATTAGGCACTCTAAGGCGCTCCATTCAAGTCAATCAAACCGTGATAACTTTTAAACTATTCAGCCAAATTACTCAGTGTGAGAGACAAACATTATCTAAATGAAATACTGAAAGCGATAAATGTATTAATTTTTATAAAAGTTTGATAAATATACTGAAATGTGCGTTGTAAAATATTGTCTAATTTATTTAAATTGATGATTCACAATTTTGGTGATAGTGTCACATAAAAGGGCAGCATATATGCAATGCTGTCGTGGACTTTTCTTTTTTTAATGTTTTTTTTAACTATTCAAGAAAAAAAATACTACGGTAGTCTTTGTGTAACTCCAATGGTTTAAGCAGCGTACGTCAAGATAGCTCTCAGAGGCCAGATTGTTTCCGACTTTATTGACATGTATCGTTATATTACATAAACCGCCGTGTGGTATCCAGCTGAGTCGACCACCCTCATTTCTTACCGAGGTGTCGTAAAAGGCGACTATGGTAAGTTGATGTCAGGCAGGCGGCCGGCGTAAAATACGTGGCCAAATCATGTGAAAACATGTTTCTAGCATGTTGTGCCGATCCCACTTAATGTGGGATTAGGGCAGGAGGATGCAGGAGGATATTACGTAAAATCATTACGAATTGTAGCATATATGTTATTCCGATGTATAACCTGTATAACTGTAAAGTTTCATACAAATTCTACAATTTTTTCGCGAAAGAGTAACAAACATCAATCCATACTCACAAACTTTCATATTTATAATATTAGTAGGATTAAATAAAACAACAATACACAAATCAACATTCGAAACGTTTGTTTGTCATGAACTATTGAAGTACTCAAATGTAGTGTAAAATAAAATTATTACCTATGTAAAATTTTTATTAATCCTTTGTAGAAAATTTTATAATGGCCGGTCGTCACGATATTAGTAACTTGGAGAAAATTAATTAATTAAAAAATTAACGTACCTTTTGTTATGGACGAGATAGTCATGATAAACATTTTTATGGTAACTAGAAAGTCTTTAATTTTTGTGGCTAAGATTAAATGAGAATTTTGTTTTAAATGTTTTTTTTTGTTATGTCAAGTTTTAAGAAAAATACAAATGTGAATTCATTATTCAGTTATGTTTATATAACGACTTATCTACACTAATATATAAAAATAAAGAGTTTGTTTGATTGATTGTTTGAACGCGTTAATCTCAGGAACTACTAGACCGATTTAAAAATTCTTTTAGTGTAAGATAGTCCATTTATTGAGGAAGGCTATAGGCTATATAACATCACGCTAAGATGAATAGGAGAGGAGCATCAATAAAAAATATTGCGAAAGCGGCAAAATTTAAAGCTTTCCTTGTGTGCGCTAAGTGAACGGTGAAAGTTATTAAAAAATCATGTCCTAAAAAATTGTTCCCCTCTAAAAGTTCTTAATAAAAGTCCGCGACAGCATATGTCTAGCTCTTAAGATTAGCTTACTTTAACCATAATTAATATGAATGATGGTTTACTCTAATAATAAGTATGGATTTCACAAAAACGAAGTTGCGCTTAAAAACTAGTCACTTCAGAAAAATTCAAAAGTTTTCAATATTGGCCCGTTTGTTCAGGCAGCAGACACCTACAGCTCCAGAGGAGAGGGTGGGGGTAAGGAAGATTTTGAATTTAGAATTTGTTAGTTATTCGAGTCTACGTGCATTTATGAATTTAAGTCATCATCCTCCTACCCTTATCCCACTCTAAGTAGGGTCGGCACAACAACATGTTGTGCCGACCCCACTTAGAGTTAGTTGACTTAGTTTGTAACATACAAACACGTTGTCACATGATTTGGCTACGTATTTTACGACCGGCTGCCTGCTTGACGTCAATAGTATTAATATATAATAGTATTTTACGACCCCTCGGTAAGAAAGAGGGTGGTCTATACTACTCAAGCGGATACCATACGTTGGGTCGCCTTACCTTAGTCGCCCTTTACGACACCTCGGTAAGGAATTGAGGGTGGTCATTCTATGCAGCCGGATTCCACACGGCACATACATTAGTCGTCTCTTACGACACCTCGGTAAGAACGGAGGGTGGTCTATTCTGTGCAGCTGGATACCACACGGCACATACCTTAGTCGCCTCTTACGACACCTCGGTAAGAACGGAGGGTGGTCTATTCTATGCAGCCGGATAGCACATGGCACATACCTTAGTCGCCTCATACGACACCTCGGTAATAACGGAGGGTGGTCTATTCTATGCAGCCGGATACCACACGGCGTTTCTTAATATAATATAGAAAATATTGACACAAAGAAAAGCAACCAATGCAATCTGCATTAGACGTGAGCTAAGTCTCATCTTTAATCTTCCGCACCAAAAAGGAGAAGAAAAGATTTTGTCCCGTGGGAGTGTAGTTTCAATATTCACTGTAAGGTTTTGAAACGGCGATCGATGATTCCTTTAGAATATTATATCTCGAGTCGAAATTTTAGATATTTTAAGATTGGTCGCTTTGGCTGCAGTACGAAATATGCACAAATTCGTTCCAGGTGCTTTTCACATAATGAATTAGTTCCGCATAATTAAAGAACTAAAACATCCTGCAGGCGACATCTTAACATGTTTCCTTTCAAATCAAAATAATCTTTATTCAAGTAGGCTTTTTACAAGCACTTTTGAATTGTCAAGGATCAATAATTAGATTTAATAAGCTACAACTGGTTCGGAATATTGCTCTTACCGAGAAGAACCAGCAAAAAACTCGGCGGTCAATCTTGTAAATATTTACATTATTTATTTTCAGTCTTGTTTGGAGCTGAAAGGATTTTCAAATCCAAGCATTTTATCATTCAAATAATCTTCAATTGTGTAATATGCCTTACGTATAAGCATAGTTCTTACACTTAATTTAAACTTTTCTGTCGATAATTCTAATACAGATTGCGGAATTTTATTGTAAAAGCGAGTACCGAGACCAACGAATGATTTGCTAACTCTGCTCTCCTTTGACGTGATCAGAGTGCTTTATTATTCACTCATTCATTTATTTACAAATTAAATTACATTTTTGAATACTTTCTAAAACAAAGAGAAAAAAGCATTTCATCGTTCTCCTGCCCTTATCCTACTCTACGTGGGGTCGGCACAACATGTTAACATGTTGTCACAGGATTAAGCTAGGTATTTTACGACCGGCTGCCTGCCTGCCGTTAACTTACCTTAATCGCCTTTTCATGAGACCTGGGTAAGAAAGAGGGTGGTCTATTCTACTCAGGTGGATACCACACGGCGTAGAAAAAAAAAACTTTAAATATATAAAAAAAATTGTCGTGGTTAGGACTACAGAGTGAGGAAACTTCCTCACAATGCGTGCCGTCTCAAACAACACTGCCTTTTGTATTTTGCCCTTAATCCAACAACTAAGCGAGAACCTATTAAAATGTTGGTCGAGTCTCTTCGCTAGCAAGCCGTTGACCGATACAACAATAGGAACAATTATTGTTGAGGCAATATTCCACCTCGCTCATTTTTTAAGTGATTTTATTATTAACTGCTTAAATATGAATGTGGATGGATGACTAGAGGGAGGCCTAAAAAGGGATGGTTAGATTGCGTGTGTTCGTTCCATGGACGGCGCATAGGACTAATCAGTGCTCGAAGAACTTAAAATGGACAGGAATCCGAGGCTTTCGAGGGACACATTTATCACAAGCCTGGCGATGACCTCCAGAAATTTATTGTTACCGCCAATCTTTTAAACATTTTCAATTTTACATTATTAAACTGTGTGTGTTTTGTATGATCCTGAAAGGATTTTCAAATCCAGGCAATTTTATATCCAAATAATCTCCAATTTGGTAACATGATTTACGTATAAGCATATTTCTTACACTAAGTTTAAACTTTTCTGTAGACTGGTCTAATATGGATTAATATATAAATAGAATAAATAGATAGAAGTGAATACCGAGACCAACAAATGAGTTGCTAACTCTACTGAGTCGCGACGCAGATATAATAATCTTCTTTGACTGTCTGTCGCGCAATCTGTCACGATACTTAATGTGGCAGACCAAATTTTACGCGAGTGAAACCGCGGACAAAAGTTAGTTAATAAGCCCAAAAAGAGAGAACAGATGCCAATACCCGGTCATCATCATCATTCTCCTGCCCTTATCGCACTCTAAGTGGGGTCGGCGCAACATGTATTAAAAATGTTGTAACATGATTTGGCTAGGTATTTTACGACCGGCCGCCTGCCTGACGTCAACTTACCCTAATCGCCTTTTACGACACCTCGGTAAGAATCGAGAGTGGTCTATTCTACTCAGCCGGATACCATACGGCGGGTCGACTTACCTTAGTCGCATTTTACGACACCTCGGCAAGAATTGAGGGTGGTCTATTCTACTCAGCCGGATACCACACGGCGAAGACGACAATACCCGGTATATTGTCTAATTATATTCAAATATTTTCATTCTTTGTGTGCTTTCGTAAAAACTTTAACTACCTACAATATATGTTATCTTAATAATTTCAACAGTAAAGTAGTTAATGTGTTTTTTACGACGCTCTTTAATTAATGCAATATAACAAGTTATTAAAATATTCGGTTCGTTAGTTCCCATTGTTAATATTATCATAATAATGTATCATGTGTGCGGAGGGTGGCTTGGTATCGCTTAAACCTCTATTAGTAACTACCTGTCCGGCCACACGTTGCTGTGGTTCAATCTTGTTTCGATCTCCCCTCGAAACAGAGTTCAACAGTATAAAAAATGATCCGATGGCCATCATATTTTACAGGATTATATATGATATAAATATTATTTGAAAATTTCATTAAAATAAGAGACAAACATACAAACATGCATTATCATCTATATATAATTTTTACTTCATATGCTTTGGTTGGCTACTTCGTACGCGGCGGACTTTACTAACGAGATAAAAAGTAGTCTGCATCAAATACAGGAATTGCCTCCATTTAAAAAATCACATCGATTAGCAATTTAGGTTTGAAATCTCTCAGTGCAATGCTTCCGCTTTGCGAGTTATGTGATTTTATACCTGCAGGCCTACCATGAACATTGCGACTCAATTGAAGACGGAAACGAAATCGTTTTGCTTTTTCATACCATGACATCTTAAAGATGAACACTTTAAGTCGTCGCCGAATGAGCACTCGGAATTCGTCCTAAGATCATGTGAGTAAAAGAGACAGAGTTATCTAAAGTTCAATATAACGTTATCCTTTTCAAACATTACGACCCCAATGCAATTCACACTTCATAGTACGAAAAGAAAGCGGTTCATGGTCGTCGTTTACGTCTTCAATTGAGTCATAAGAGTTCATGGTAGGCCTGCAGGTACTTACATAATTTATAGAATTAGGCGTTACTTTGCGAGCTGTGATAGCTCAGCGGTGAGACCTTGCGACTCTTTCGAGGGGAACACGAGTTCAAACCCGGGCAGGCATCAATGAGTTTTTCTATTAAACTCATGTGTCTAATTGATAATTGCAATTAATCACACGCTTTTCGGCGAAGGAAAACATCGTGAGGAAATCTGCATATCTCTAGAGAATTCTGGAGATATGTGTAACCTACCAATCCGCATTGGAGCAGCGTGGCTCTCTTAGCTCTGACCCTTCTCTCCAGAAACGGAGAGAGGAGACCTATTCCCAGCCGTGGGATTTTAAAAGGCCGCTACTTTACTTTTTTGCGAAGGTCCCTAATACATAAGTAATAGAAATAAAAATTTTCAGTAATCTGCGATTTCGTAGCAGGAGTTTGCAATTTTCAACCGCAAATAGTCACCGTTTCATTACACATTCACTAAGACAATCTCAATCGATCTAAGCATTGCTATAATACTGTATAACGAAATCGCAAAGTATTTTTACGACAACAGATATATCCGAATTTCAGTATGTGACTTTGCAATAACGTTTAAATAAATCTAACATACATAATTCTCGTGACACAATGGTGGTTGCCATACTCCCCCGAAACGGACTGACTGATTTTGATAAAATTTTATATGCAAGAATAGACCACTCTCATTTCCTACTGAGGTGTCGTAAAAGGCGACTAAGGTAAGTTGACCCACCGTGTGGTATCTGACTGAGTACGAATAGATCACCCTCTTTCTCACCGAGGTGTCGTAAAATAAGACTAAGGTAAGTTGACGTCAGACAGGCGGCTGGTCGTAAAATACGTAGCTGAATCATGTGACAACATGTTCATAACCTTTTTAAATATTTAATTACATTTGTATTAGAATTATTTTATTAACTAATTTTGCACGCTGAAATGGCAGGAAATGTTGTAACTACATAAATATTTTAAACCTTATTGTACCATTTTCTAGCAATAAAGAATATTATTATTATTAACATGTTGTGCCAACCCCACTTGGAATGAGAAAAGAACAATAACACATGTATGTAAAATAAATGCTCTAAGCGACCACGTCTCAGGTTTGTTGCTGACTATAAGCCTCATAAGAAGGCTGAGAGTCGCTCAGCGAGCGATGGAGCGGGCCACGCTCGGAGTGTCTCTACGTGGTCAAATCAGAAATAAGGAGATCCGTAAAAGAACTACACTCACCGATATAGCAGCGTGTCGCGAAGCTGAAGTGGTGATAGGCGGGGGCACATAGTAGGGAGAACCGTTGGGCGTTGGGGTCTCAAGGTGTTGGAACGGCGACCACGCACCGGAAAACGCAGTGTTGGCAGACCCCCTACGCGATGGAATGACGACCTCAAAAAGGTCGCGGGGAGCCGCTGGATTCAAATGACACAAGATCTCGTGTTGTGGAGATCTCATGAAGAGACTTATGTCCAGCAGTGTTGTCCATCAATTGATAAAGAAGAAAGAAGAATTGCTCTAAAGCATAGAGAGTTTTAAGGATAATAACAGGCCTACTAATGTCTACTACAGCCCTATAGCGTTTTAACTGAGTGAAAAAAGCGCTCTATTTGAAATGATTTCCTAAAGTGGAACGAACTCTCAAGATTTAAATATAATTATTTAGAACTTCACTTGTTTATAGCGACATGGCACCTAACCAGAAAGCTAATTTGTATATTAATGCGATATAAATCTATGAAAACAGTTTTATACATTTAGTTTTAAACACGAAAACCAGAGCCAGCGATTAAAAGACAGTGCGCATATTATTTCATGTTGGGCTATATATTAACTTTCATGATATATAGAGGAGATAAGCGGACAAGGTATGTTCTTGCTATGATAGTCACTAAACGCGCTTATGTGCAATCAGGGCGTGAAGCGAATCCATTTCGCTGCCCGCTGTTATCCGAAAGTGAGTCTAAAGTCGGACGTCCACAAGCTGCGTTAAAGCCAAATTGCAAAGCGATTCTTTGCAATGACGTGTGCAATGCTTGTGTATTGTGGTGAAGGTTTATGCATATATTTTTACGATACCTGCATGTATCAGATATGAAAACGATATGATAGAGTGGACAACTCTACATTTTCTATTTACTTAATCGTGGATTATAGAAAAATTATTTCATTATTACTTTTGTATGATGGATCTCTGCAAAGTAACGTCTAACCTGTACTTATTATAAAACAAAGTCCTAAAAAGCTGTCTGTCTGTATGTAATGAATTTTCTTAAAATCTACTGAACGGATCTTTGTACGGTTTTCACCAAAAGATTGTGCAATACTTCCGGATGGTTTAGGTAAGTAGTACATATCGGTAATATGTAAATTGTGTTGAAGAGATCGCGCAGTTGTTAAAAAACTTGCTTGCTGGGAGCTATAGTTGCATCCAGTAGAGTTGCTAAAGTAATATACTAGAGAATTGTAGATCTATAAAACAACCACAAAAAAGTCCGTGATAGCATGTCTCTATCTCTTATGGTTAACTTACTTTTGTTTAAAATATGAATTCTAGAAAAAAATTGTGACCCGCCGATATCCGCGCGGGCGAAGCCGCTGGCAAAGCTAATTCTATATATTATTGAAAGTTATATGTTCATTTCATATTTGGACTTTTTATGACCACTGGCGAACTTGTACGTGCGCAAGTTAATTTCGATATTCAAATTCAAATTTAAAATATTCTTTATTCAAGTAAACTTGTAAACAAGTGCTTTTGAATCGTCAACTTTACTATATAATATAAGCTATATAAACTAAAGCGATTCCATGTTAAGTTTGAAGTGCAGAGGACGGTCGGTCTAAGCCGCGGGCCTCGGCAGATAACTCTTAATTTGCATATTAACGAGAAACTTTGCATCTCCAATAGCGAAAAATAAGTGAGGCCCGTGCGACCGGTCAGGTGCTCGCTGATCTAACAGAACTGTATAAGCGCATCATAGCACGGCTGTTTCATCAGCATAATGGGATAGTTTATGAAAATCCTGCGATATACTGATTTGGTATTCAAAGAGCTTTTTACACGCTTTAGTTTTTTCACCTGCATGTAACCGACTCCTTTGAACTTAATTTTGACCCATTTCGAACAGAATAAAACTTTATATATTTATATAATAGATAAAAAAGACTGATGTCAATACAACCTGTATAAATAAAAATGAAACATAGTTCAGCGGCCTACACTGTTCGAAAGATAAAAAAGTTTATAAATGTTGAAACAGCAAAACTTGTTTATTTTGATTACTTCCATAGCATTATGTCTTATGGAATATTGTTATGGGGTAAATGCGCGGATATTGATGAAATTTTTATATTACAAAAAAGAGCCATACGTGGCATTAATAATTTAAGTCTGCGTGATGCCCTGCGAGATAAGTTTAAGAAAATAAGTATTCTTACTTTGGCTCCACATTATATTTTTAGCAATCTAATGTTTGGGTATAAGAATATACATAATTATAAAAAGTAAGACAAAGTAGGAACCGACTGGCGGTGACTGCTTTGCGCCTTGCAAAAGTAAATAAGTCGTTTGTGGGTTTGGGTATAAGATTCTATAATAAAATTCCGCAATCAATTTTGGCCTTGCTACAGCTGTTTAAAAACACTGTTAAACAGAGGCTGTCACAAAAAGCCTACTATACTGTTGAGGATTATATAGATGATAAAATTGTGTGGATACAGCTACTCCTCTACCCTATACAAGACAGTAATAACTAAACGTAATAGTGATAAGAATTTATACATTGAAAAGAGCAACTGCCGAGTTTCTTGCTGGCTCTTCTCGGTAAGAACAGTTTTCCGAACCAGCGGTAGATTTGACGATTCAAAAGCACTTGTTCACAGTTTATAAAGAATATTTTGAATTCGAATTTGAATATGCCAACACTAGGATAATAAGAGCCCGTTTTTTTACCTTACCATTGATACAAAACGAAGCCCACATAATTCATGGTTGTGAAGCCGTGCAAACAAAATCCATGTATTACATATCGGGTTATATAAACGCATTCTCGGACGCACTCCCAGCGCCATAGTAATCCAATCGATGGCCAAAGAATCCTGACAAGTGGCTAGGTTTATTTAGAACGCGTGGTTATTAATTGCCACAGTACAAACAACGGCTTGTGGTCAAGGAGCGATTCGGCGCAGAGCGGCAAGATCCTGCACTTTATGTTATCTCCTATTAACAGCCGACCTCGATGATTCTGTGATGTACGGTGAATTCTAATAATATTATTGCAAAAAAATTGCTTACAAAGTAGTGAAATTGTGGATACGTCCTATAATAGTGACGAACATTTTTTTGTTCTATAATCAATAGTTTCAGGGGAAGTATGAAAGTTGCGCCCATTGTAGAAAAGATGAGAGGTGCAAGATTGGGATGGTATGGACATGTAATGAGGAGGGATGAAAATCATGTGACTAAACGAGTGTTGGATATGAATGTGGATGGATATGTGACTAGAGGGAGGCCTAAAAAGAGATGGTTGGAATGTGTGAAGTATGACATGTATATAAAAGGAGTAGCGCCAGAGTTGACGAATGATAGAAGAGAATGGAAGAGGAAAACATGTTGTACCGACCCCACTTAGAGTGGGATAAGGGTAGGAGAAAGAAGAAGAAGAAGAAGAATCAATAGTTTCCGCAGCGCACGCGATGTAAGATTTTTACGACTAAATTTTTCACACCTTATTACAATTTTGTTAGGAATCCCTATTTTTTTGAAAATGTAACATAGCCTATGTTGCTCTGAGAAGAAGCAGCTTTCCAATGGTGAAATAGTTTTTAAAACCAGTCCAGTGGTTTGTGCGTGAAAATATTACAAACATACATACACACATAGATACAAACATATAAATCTTTCCTCTTTATAATATACTAACTGTGCCAACAACGGCTCCGCCCGCGTGGAATTAAATGATTTACGAAACTTTTCCGGAATTTTTCGAAATTTTGAACATAAAAGTAGTTATTGTGAATTAACCGTGAGACATAGAGACATGCTATCGCGGACTTTTTTGTAGTATTTTTATAGATCTATAATTCTTTACTACATAACTTTAGTGTATCTCTGCTGTTTTATGCAGCGCACGCGACTGAAGCTCCCAGCAAGCAAGTTTTTTAACAACTCCGCGATCTCTTCAACACAATTTCCATAATACCGATATATAATATTTACCTTAACAATCCGGACGTATTTTACTATCTCTTGAGGAAAACCGTACAAAAATCAGTTCAGTAGATTTTGAGAACATCGATTACATACAGCCAGACAGCTTTTTGGCGCTTTATTTTATAATAAGTATAGGTATTAGTATCGATAGTCATTTGCAAGCATTACTCGCGCGCTATTTAAGCTCGCGCATTGTGCAAATTCATTCTAAATTTTTCAGAGGTCCAACTTCAAAGCCGTGAGAATACACTTAAAATACTTACACCAACCGAATCACTTTGTTGGTACAATATTCGAGTGTTATTTACATACTGTGCAATACTCAATGGGCCATCCAAGGCCAATCAACATTTTTATAGGATGAGTCACTAACACAAATGAATTCTCATTTCATTTACAAACTCTCACACCAATCACGACTTATTGTAATCATCGGCCGTCTCTGCCCATAATAAAGTCATCTAACGTAGCTGGTGACTCGAGCATTTTATTCATCCCACCTAAATTGTGATAAAAACTTTTGATAATGGCGGCCGGTCCCGCGTGTTGTGTAAACAGTCCGCCGTGTTTCCCTCACAAAGAATTCTTAATAGCCGATGACGGGCAAGAGTCAACACAACAATCAAAGGGTTGATTGCTCGTAATTCACGCACACGGGCAACGCCGATCTTAGTTTGACACGTTAGAAATTTGTTAGTTGTGTCCGATGATATTCTAAATATGGAATAACGGATGTCTCCCGAACTTGTAGCCTACTTAGTACAATTGGAATTTGATGTATTTCATTATAAACACCCTCACACTTTACTACTCACATTGAATAAACATTTAGAAGGTATTAATACATCACATGTCTTCAGTTGTCACATGATTTGGCCGCCTGCCTGACGTCAATTCACCTTAGCCGTATTTTACGACAGCTCGGTAAGAAAGAGGGTGGTCTACTGTACTCAACCGGATACCACGCAGTGGGTCAACTTATCGTAGTCGCCTTTTACGATACCTCGGTAAGAAAGAGGGTGGTCTATTCTACTCAACCGGATACCACACGGTTCGTCAACTTACCATAGTCGCCTTTTACGATACCTCGGTAAGAAAGAGGGTGGTCTATTCAACTCAACCGGATACCACACGGTTCGTCAACTTACCGTAGTCGCCTTTTACGACACATCGGTAAGAAAGAGGGTGGTCTATTCTACTCAACCGAATACCACGCGGTGGGTCAACTTACCTTAGTCGCTTTTTACGACACCTCGGTAAGAAAGAAGGCGGTCTATTCTACTCAACCGGATACCACATAGTGAGTCAACTTACCTTAGTCGCCTTTTACGACACATCGGTAAGAAATGAGGATGGGCTATTCTATTCATCCGGATACCACACGGCGGATTTAAAAGGTTTAATACATTATAGACAAAAAAATTGAGTTTTTCAAAATATTTATTGTTTTATTTTTTAATTTAATAATCAGACATCTTAGCCTGTAGTATTAATTTTTTTTATTAAGGACTATATTAGTAATTAATAACTAAATTGACCTAGTTCTTTGAATGAATTTCCACACCAGAGCTCTGTTTAACCGAGATGCTGTCTTCATTTGCTAAGCAGCATCGTTTCTCCCTTGGTAAAAATAAAGTAAAGTAACGGCCTGTCACTATAGGCCTGCTAGGCATAAGGAAACACATAGGCTTTCGCATTCATAATATTAGTTATAGTTGTAGTATTTATGTCATGAAATTTAAAAATAAGCTTTTATATTGTCTCTCATTCCGTTTGGAATAAAGCTCGGTTATCTATTGCATACTCGGTCACCAAAGCGATGTTTAGCCAAACCGATACGGTCTCGAATCGGCTGTCTATCAGAGAATTGCGAACTTTAAACCCCCATTTGCTTAGATCATTTTCCATTACGCCCGCTGTAGGAATCCTTGGGTAAGGAATTTCGATTTCGTAGCGGCGAATGCTATGCCATCTAAAATATTGAACATCTCCATCTTGTATACCGTTTTGCTCTTTCTTTTGATGCAAACAATGAGCCAGGAACATCACGGGAATGTGTGCATACTTTTGAATATATAAAAAAGCTCTCCCACGTTAAAGCTCAGCGCAAAAAACGAATGTTGCAAATTAAAATACACAAAGACACTAATTCTTGTATTGTTAGTATTTATTATGCTGATTCATTTGATTTATTAATGGAAAAGTCTATCTGTATATAACGTTATCACGGCTAGAATGCGAATTGAAAGATTTCACATAATCAAGTAAATCGCAATGGTATATGTTTAATTTAAGCTTTCCGTCAATGTGATAAGAATTTATTTTATAATAATGCGGACAGCCACTGGCTTATGCGGAACGTCGACCACCATAGAGACCTCGATCTCCTCAACATAGTAAGTACGGTTTAAACAGTTCTCGAAGTCGTACTTCGTTGGACATTTCTTTTTTCGAACTGACTGTATGCTGTTAGCCCTAATGGCTTTTACAGCGTCACCGGTCGGGACAGGCGAGAAGCATCGTCGAGGTTGCGAAATGCAGAGAGTAGAGCGCAGAAGCTCTACTTAAGTCGGGGAACGTCGTCCTAAGGGTGCCTCCTGTGAGGCCGGACCACGGCTTAGGGCAACGCGTAGTGGAGGGTTCATGGTATGACTTAGATTAGTCATTGCGTCGTCGGAAGGGTGACGAGAAGCCACGGGACATTTGGACTAGTACAGGGAACTGCCTGTTATTTAGACACTTGTCAATAATGAGAATAAAGGAAGATTCAACGTGACCTGAGTTTGGAGAAAAAAACAGTTTTCACCTAATGGCTGGATGTCCCATTTACTCGCTGGTAAGATGGGAGATATTAGGCAAAGACGTATTGCGTTGAGGACCTTATAAAAATCCTAATAAATAATATTGGTAAAGTCGACGATGCCTATCCTCCTGATGATGCTTCGGTCACAGGTCGAAACGATCAAAAGGTTAATCTTAGTGAATGTGTGTAGTGCTTGTGTCGAGTGTTGCTGGTTTGGGCGTTTTATGATATGTGTGGTGATTGGTCCTGCATGTTTAAGGTATGTGAACGTTGCCTGCTTCATACGCTTAGCAATACATAGATTTTATTAACAATCGCGGATTACAGCAAAAATGATTCTGTCATAACTTTTGTAATATGGAATCTCGTAAAGTAACTCCTGCTTCTATAAATTATCCTGATGATGCTTCGGTTACGGGTAGAAACGAACGTTGAGATTATGGCAGTGATGTGTGCAGTGCTTGTGTATTGTTGTTTTATAGGTGTATTAGCTTTTACGAATCCAGCATGTATCAAGTATGAGAATAGTACACTCTATTTTAAGGGCATTACATCATCAATTTTCTTACCCTTATTCCATAGTAAGTGAGGTTGTCATAATAATTCTCTTCTATCATTCTACTCTATCCTATCAATGGTTAAGTCTGTCGCTACTTCTTTTATATGCTTATCACTCTTCCTTTAAAACTTTGTACACATTTAACATATATAGTCATTAATGGTTTGTAGAAGCAGGCGTTACTTTGCGGAATTCCATATTACAGACACTATTTTACTATAATCCACGTGTGTTAAGCAAATGTATGTCATTACATACATTCGCTTAACACAAAATCTATGTATTGCTAATATATTGTATTGCTAAGTGTATGAAGTAAAAAAAAAGAAAAAAAGTGTGCTGTGAATAGCCTAGCGGTGAGACCGTGCGACTCTTTAGAGACGACATAGGTTCAAATCCCGGGCAGGCACCAATGAGTTTTTCTATTAAAATTTATGTGTCTAATTGATAATTGCAATTTATCACACGCTTTTCGGTGAAGGAAAACATCGTGAGGAAACCTGCATATCTCTAGAGAATCTAGGGATATGTGTAACCTACCAATCCGCATTGGAGCATCGTGGTAGCTCTTAGCTCCAACCTGTCTCTCCAAAAACGGAGAGAGCAGGCCTTAGCCCAGCAGTGGGCATAGCAACAGGCTGTTACTTTACTTTTTACTTTTTTTACACATGCAGGATAAGTCACACGAGTGCCAAGACGCCTGCACCAACCACAGTGCACACAAGCAATACACACAACCAGCACCAAAATCTCGATTGTTTCGCTCCGAAACCGAAGCATCTTCAGGAAGATAAGCTCTACGGCAAAATTGTAATGCGCTGCGCCGCCCATACAAGCAGTCTTAAATAGTTCAACTATATATAATAGTTAAGTAAGGTACGTGAATTTTTCCGACTCCATACAATTAGCATTACATACATTCGCTTAACTCACGCGGATTATATCAAAGCAGTTCTTTAGTGTCTCTAATATATTTTCACTGTTTTAATACAAATTCCGAATCGTGGTGAGATCGCAATCAGCAGCAAACCTTAAATAAATTAACAACTAAATTTATATTAATATTTAAAAATTGCATTTCGTCTGGTCCGTTTTGAAAGTTGGCAAAAACAAAACACTCAAATATCGGACATGCATCATTTAAATTATATACCTGTACCTACATGGTTATCGTATTAGTGAGGCGCATTTTATAATAAACGTCGATATTTTTAGGGTTGAACTGTTATGAAATATAAATGTCGATATTATTTTGAAATGATTTTTAAACTTACAAATGTCAAATTTGTAAGTTTAAAAAACCTTTCAAAAAAAAAATTTAGAGCTGTGATAGCCCAGCGGTGAGACCGTGCGACTCTTTCGAGGGGAACTCGAGTTCTAACCCGGGCAGGCACCAATGAGTTGTTCTATTAAAACTCATGTGTCTAATTGATAATTGCAATTTATCACACGCTTTTCGGTGAAGGAAAACATCGTGAGGAAACCTGCATATCTCTAGAGAATTCTGGAGATATGTGTAACCTACCAATCCGCATTAGAGCAGCGTGGTAGGTCTTAGCTCCAACCCTTCTCGCCAGAAACGGTGAGAGGAGGCCTATTCCCAGCAGTGGGATTGTAACAGGCTGATACTACTTTACTACTACTACTACTAAATGTCAAATTTAGTCATAATTCTCTTGCCCTTACCTTACTCTAAGTCGGGTCGGCACAGCATGATTTAAACATATTGTTACATGATTTTGCTAGTTTTTACGACCGGCCTTCTACGTGACGTAAACATACCTTAGGCGCCTTTTACGACACCTCAGTAAGAAATGAGGGTGGTCTATTCTACTCAGCCGGATACCACACGGTGGGTCAACTTACCTCAGTTGCCTTTTACGACACCTCGGTAAGAAATGAGGGTGGTCTGTTCTACTCAGCCGGATACCACACGGCGGGTCAACTTACTTTAGTCGGTCTTTACGATACCTCAGTAAAAGATACCGGGTGAGTACAATAAACCACCCGTTTATTGTACTCACCCGGATACCGCAAGGTGGGTCAACTTACCTTAGTCGTCCTTTACGACACCTCAGTAAGAAATGAGGGTGGTCTATTCTACTCAGCCGGATACCACACGGAGGGGTCAACTTACCTCAGTCACCTTTTACGACACCTCAGTAAGAAATGAGGGTGGTCTATTCTACTCAGCCGGATACCACACGGTGGGTCAACTTACCTTAGTCGTCCCTTACAACACCTCAGTAAGCAATGAGGGTGGTCTATTCTACTCAGCCGGATACCACAAGGTGGGTCAACTTACCTTAGTCGCTTTTTACGACGCCTCGGTAAGATATTCGATGGGCCTGTTCTAATCAGCCGGATACCACAATGTCAAAAATAGTGTCTTTAAATAATTAATTGTTACAATATGTTTCAAATACAACCTGCTTCAAATGAGGTCATTAATATAAAACAACTTTGTTACCGTCAAAGTGACATTTGTGCGTTGTTAGGCTCTTTAGATTATTCTGGGCTAAGGAATGCAGGGTAGCATAAGCTGAAGTTTTACAAAACACATGTATCGCGGATTATAGCAAAATAATTTTATTTTTACTTTTGTATTATGGATCTCCGTAATCTCCGTCCCTATACGCTTTTCAGTAGGTTGTCACGGAGTCAGTCTCTTGCCGAGACTCGACTATTAGATACTGATATCTAGGTCGTGCTGTGATAGCCCAGGGGTGAGACTGTGCGACTCTTTCGAGGGGAACACGAGTTCAAACCCGAGCACCAATGAGTTTTTCTATTAAAACTCATGTGTCCAATTGATAATTGCAATTTGTCACACGCTTTTCAAATCGTGAGGAAACCTGCATATCTCTAGAGAATTCTGGAGATGTGTGTAACCTACCAATCCGCATTGGAGCAGCGTGGTAGGTCTTAGCTTCAACCCTTCTCTCCAGAATCGGAGAGAGGAGGCCTATTCCCCGCAGTGGGATTGTAACAGGCCGCTACTATATAGGTCGTGAGTTAAGCTAACGTGTTGCGAGGTAAAATAAAAAAAATAGCCACACCTGACGACTTCATTACTAATCAAAGTAATACCACAAGCCCTCCACTACGCGTCGCCCTAAGCCGTGGTTCAGCCTCACAGGAGGCAACCTTAGTACTAGGTTCCCCGACGCTAGTCGAGCTTCTGCGCTCTATACTACTCATTTCGCAACCTAGACCCGGTGGTTCTGTAAAAGCAGTTAGGGCTAATAGCATACAGTCAGTTCGAAAAAAAATATTGTTGACCTTATAGTAGAGTAAACACCAAACAATGTCCATTTTGGTGACCAATAAGTGATTATATATCACTATACCAAAGTCATTCTGACTATCTAAATGCAATAGGCATTCTTACATAACTGCCTAGATATATATACCTCAGTATATTAGGTAATGGATTTCATTTCCGTATTGTTCCTTCTTTGTCTCTTTATTGACTTCACGACAAAATCGCGAAGCTTTGCGATTTTGTCGTGGAGTCTATCTCTGTCGATTGTTGAGTGAACGTGTGTAGTGCTTGTGTATTGTGGTGGCAGTGGTGGAGGTTTGTGCATGTGTTTTTACGAATCCTACATGTAACGGGTATGAAAAAACGGATAGTCCACAATACAATTAGCACTATATATATTTTCTGTTTACTGTATAGCGGATTATAACAAAATAATTTTATTATTACTTTTGAAGAAGATATTTCGTACACTTTAAACTTTTCTGTATATAAGTCTAATATGGATTGCGGAGTTTTACTGTAGAACTGAATTATGTTGCCACATATTATAAGTTCACTGCGAAAAAAGGTCGATATTGTATGAATGCTCATACCGCACTATTGAATATTGATAACAGAGTGATAAAAACTGCAAAGCTTGTCTTAAGACGGCCGAAGACTCGCTTATTTAATTGTACCATTCATTATATATCTAACTAGGGACATACCCCGGTTTCACACGGTTAATATTTTGCGACCCTCTCTTTCTTACCGAGGGGTCGTCGAATACGAATAAGGTAAGTTGACGTCAGGCAGGCGGCCGGTCGTAAAATGCGTAGCCAAATCATATGACAACATTAGTATTTGACGCATAGTAAACTGTTTTTTTATATGTACATCTTCTATACTTATTATAAAACAAAGTCCCAAAAAGCTGTTTGTCGGTATGTAATCTATTTTCTCAAAATCTACTGAATTTACGGTTTTCACCAAAAGATAGTGCAATACTTCCAGAAGAATCGCACTATCAGTAAAAACTGTATAAGAATCTGTTCGGTAGAGTTTGAGAAAATCCATCACTTACAGAGAGACAGCATTTAGGGACTTTGTATTAAAATAAGTACAGATATTCATATACAAGGATTACTCATTATGATTAAAGATTAAAGTACTCATTAAAGCCGTGATAGCTCAGTGGTGAGACCGTGCGACTCTTTAGAGACGAAATGGGTTCAAACCCGGGCCGGCACTAATGAGTTCTTCTATTAAAACTCATGTGTCTAGTTGATATTTGCAATTTATCACTCGCTTTTCAGTGAAGGAAAACATTGTGAAGAAATCTTCTAGAAGAAAATTCTAGGGAATATGTGTAACCTACCAATCCAAATTGGAGCAGCGTGGTAGGTCTTAGCTCCAGTCCTTCTATCCAAAAACGGAGAGAGGAGGCCTATGCCAAGCAGTGGGATAAAAACAGGCCGTTACTTTACTTTTTTTACTTTACTCATTAAGATATTAGATATGGTCATTGAACACGTCCTAAATGATTTTTGGGTCGTTTGCGTTTCTCACAAGCACTGGCAGCCCTAACTTCGCGAACCACCCAATTCTACTGGGCATTCCGATGATAGCCCTTATTTTTTGTAAGCTCATGTCATCGGAACGTTTGTAGTCGGTTCCCTATGATTTATTGTTGTCCATAATACAAATACGACACAATATTATGCGTCTCTTTATTTCTTCTTTAAGCCATATTAGTATTCCGCAAACAAGCCTGTCCGGCGTTGGTTTTGCAATACCGGCTAAATGTTATTTTATTGGAATTTCAAATAAACATTTGTTAGTGTTTTTTTATTCGGCCCGTTCATAATATAATTAATTCTGGTCTTCAATCACCGCTGATGATGACTCGATGGCATATTTTAAGGGGCTCATGAATTAAAACTGTCGTATTATGTTTTGTGTGGCTGTTGAAACGTCTTAATTTGTACATAATAATTAAGGCAATTAGGTGTTGCGACGCTTCATTAGGCAGGTTGTTTCGATTTCGATTTCTTTTACAAATTCGCGTGCTTTATCGAGATGCACTGAATCGATTTTCACTTTCGATTATGAAATATTCCAGTCTAGTTCACGTGATTTCCTGATTTACATGTATCAGATATAGCTGTGATAGCCCAGCGGTGAGACCGCGCGACTCTTACGAGGGGAACACGAGTTCAAACCCGGGCAGGCAATGAGTTTTTCTATTAAAACTTATGTGTCTAATTGATAATTGCAATTTATCACACGCTTTTCGATGAAGAAAAACATCGTGAGTTCTCTAGAGATATGCAGGAGCATATCTCTAGAGAATTCTGGAGATATGTGTAACCTACCAATCCGCATTGGAGCAGCGTGGTAGGTCTTAGCTCCAACCCTTCTCTCCAGAAACGGAGAGAGGAGGCCTATTCATAGCCGTGGGATTGTAACAGGCTGCTACTTTACTTTTTTTTTAGGAATCAGATTCCCAATATTTTCATTACCATTACATTTCGTTGCAGTAATACTGTAATAATCTTCTATACTTATTGTACAACAAAGTCCCCAAAACCTGTCTGTATGTGATCCATTTTCTCTAAATCTACTGAACCGATTTTTGTAAGATTTTTATTAAAAGGTAGCGCAACTCTTCTGGAAGGTTTAGGTTAATAGTGCATTACTGTTTTATGTGAATTTATGTCGCGCAGTTGTAAAAGAAACACTCCTACTGGGACGTTAGTCGAAAATTTGCAACAGCATTCGATGCCGCAATCTTGCGTTTGGTTTACACTGATATATATGGGCGGCTAGCCTTTTGCGTGATAAAATAAACTTATAGTCAATTTCATGTTTAATTTTTTTAATATTAATGCATAAAAGTGTAAATATTATATGATAAATATTATTATTGTATAAATTTAATTATAATAACATATAATTTTTATCTGTATGTTTAATGTAATAATTTAATAGTAAATAAATGGTTTTTTTTAATCATACCACTCGTCTTGAATAAAGACTACGACGTAAGAGGGGAATCATTTTAACGTTGTGTCGTTGTGCCCGAATAAGGTTTAAAAGTGATGTGATATTAATAAAAGTGAAGCTTTATTGCTATAAGTTTCTTTCTATATGCATATAATAAGTAAATATGGATAATAAAGACTGTGTCGATATAACTGCGCCGACATAATAAGTATTTATCTCATTTTTATAAGTTAAATCCACTTGTTATTGAAATCTTTTCTATATTTATTACAAAACGAAGTACCCAAAACCTGTCTGTTGTTTTTATTTGGAGAATAAGGTCATCATCATAATCATCTTCAGCTGTTTCGAGTCCAATTTCGGACGTAGGTATTTTGGCTTCCATATCAGGTAATACCTGTCCTTTTCCTGATTCATTCATTTCTCTTACAATCACGCAGAGCAATACCGAGCAGCGCTATCAGCATCTCTCTCTGCGAGATTCTGAACTTGTCAGTGGTATTTTTAGTGAAATAAGTTTAGAAATTATCCTAAAACGATGCTGCTACATAAAGCTTACTATACAATTGAAGATTGTTTGAGTGATAGTAGCATATCTTTACTGCAGCCAGCTACGCACCAAGCTGCAACGATTAATTTGTAACCATCAATCAAATTGTAAAAAAAAATATAAAAAAGGCCACCGAGTTTCTTGCTGGTTCTTCTCGGTAGGAGCAAACTTCCAAATCAGTGGTAGCTTCTTGAAAACATTTGACGGTTCAAAGTACTGTAAACAGTCTGCTTGAATTTAAAATTATTTTAGTTGAGATGAGTTGAAGAAATAGCCTCGGCACCATAGATCAAGACCGGTATCACGGTACCGGTTCGAACACTTTTACCTTCAGTTTTACTGACAAACTTCCACGTAAAATCTGCATGTGCAAAAGCCGGCCCGAAGGAGAATAACGTATTTACTACCAAATCATCATCCTCCTGTTTTTATCCCACTCTATCATGTTACGAACATGGCACATGATTTGGCTATATATTTTACGACCGGCCGCCTTCTTGACGTCAACTTACCTTAGTCGTATTTTACGACCCCTTGATAAGAAAGAGGGTGGTCTATTCTACTCAACCGCATACTACGCGGTGGGCCAACTTACCTTAGTCGTACAAAAGTAATAATAAAATTATTTTGCTATAATCCGCGATACAGTAAACAGAAAATATATATAGTGTTAAATGTATAGTGGACTATCCGTATTTTCATACCCGATACGTGCAGGATTCGTAAAAACACATGCACAAACCTCCACCACTTCCACCACAATACACAAGCACTACACTCGTTCACTATCTCAAACGCCATAATTGTTTCGCCCCGCAACCAAAGCATCATCAGGAGATAGACTGTATTATGGATCTCCGCAAGGTAACGCCTAATTCTATAAATTACCTTAGTGGTCTTTTACGACACCACGGTAAGAAACCAGGGTGGTCTATTCTACTTGGCCAGATACCACACGGCATGTATTTGTTGCCAAATGAAGGTAGAGAAAACGTGTAAGCACTTTAATAGATATTTCTAATAACCCATCTGTCAGGTGTAAATCAATATCTGGAAGAGCGATTCTAAATCACTCATTACGCTGTGTTCAGACAGGACGGACGAAAGTAATTGAATAGTTCTCATGAATTCCAATATATTTCTACCGCCCTTTCAACACCGGGCTTCACACGATTTGTTTATTTATATTATGGACGCCTTTCATCTAGTCTACGTGAGCAAATAATGAATGTACGACATATCAAGTCCTCGTGCTGACGTCACGCCGGACACGGCCACTTCAAAGTGCGCATATGATTTATATGTATTTGTTAGACCCAATTACGAAGGGAAAATTTGTGCATTTTCATAACATATAGTACAAGAGACGGCTGTTAAATTCAATTTCAAAATATTCTTTATTCAAGTAAACTTTTAAACAGGTGCTTTTGAATCGTCATCATCTACTGCTGCTGGAAAGCTGTTTCTACCGAGAAGAACCAGCAAGAAACTCGGCGGTTGCTCTTTTTAAAGAATAATTATGTTAAGTTACATGAGCTGTGATAGTCCAGCGGTGAGACCGTGCGACTCTTTCGAGGTGGTCACAAGTTCGAACCCCGGGCAGGCACCAATGAGTTTTTCTATTAAAACTTATGTGTCTAATTCATACTTGCAATTTATCACACGTTTTTCGGTGAAGAAAAACATCGTGAGGAATCCTGCATATCTCTAGAAAATTCTAGAGATATGTGTAACCTACCAATCCGTATTGAAGCAGCTTGGTAGGTCTTAGCTCCAACCCTTCTAGCGTAAAGTAGCGGCCTGTTACAATCTTACTGCTGGGAATAGTCCTAGCAGTGAGATTGTAACAGGCCGCTACTTAACTAGTTACATATAGTTATTAATGTCTTGTACAGGGTCGAAGAGTCTATATCTACGCATTATTATCGTCTAAGTAATCCGCAATAGTATAGTAATGATGTTTACGTCATGTTTACAGTGTTGTAACGTTTACGATTTAACTAACGGTACGGTATGAGAATAATCAAGAACATTTCGATAGAATGAATGCAGGATGGATGAAGTGGCGACAGGTCTCAGGCACAATATGTGACCCCCGAATGCCCCCTAAACTAAAGGGAAAAATTTATAAATCGGTCATAAGACCTGTCGTAATGTATGGATCAGAATGTTGGGCAATGAAAAAGATGGATGAAAGAAGAGTGCATGCAAATGAGATGAGGATGTTAAGGTGGATGTGTGGTGTGACAAGACTTGATAAAATAAGAAATGAGTATATAAGGGGAAGTCTGAAAGTTGCGCCCATTATAGAAAAGATGAGAGATGCAAGATTGGGATGGTATGGACATGTAATGAGGAGGGATAAAAATCATGTGACCAAACGAGTGTTGAGTATGAATGTGGATGGATATGTGACTAGAGGGATGCCTTAATAGACATGGTTGGATTGTGTTAAGTATGACATGCATATAAAAAGAGTAGCGCCAGAGTTGACGAATGATAGAAGAGAATGGAAGAGAAATACGTGTTGTACCGACCCCACTTAGAGTGGGATAAGGGTAGGAGAAAGAAGAAGATTTCGATTCGACTACGAATCCCGCCGAGGGCCAATATGTTTTATGAACAATTTGTTGGTTCTTCGAGCCTGGCTGTATATTTGAATTTAAATATGTATTTATAATTATATATGTATGTAGAATAATCATAATCATGGGCATCATTTTTCTTAGATATTAGTGGGTGTGTTATAGGGTATCGTGCATCTGCAAGAACTACTACGCTTTTCTTCGACTTAATATTCTTCTTAACAATTTCACAACTGCGCCAAGACACGTATCACATGTGTCACCGCTGAGCCTTCCATTTTTAATGATGGCTGCCATGGATGCGCCATGTATATATTAACCAGTTGTCTGTTACTCATACACAAGTGCTAAGTTACTTTGGGGACGGATGACCCATAAATGTGTAAATGTCCCATATATTTATTTATTCATATAGACGTAATCTGCTGTATGAAAACTATGAAATCTATACATTAAAAGGCACTGAACACTATCATAGTAATATTAGAAGTTATAGCTACACTAAAAATACTTAATATCAACTCATATTTGCTCTATAAGTCCATTTAACATTTCAAGTGCAGTTATTTCCCGTTACCGAAGCATCAGATTATGGAGCGGAACGATTTTTGAGATTGTGGCAGTGAATATGTGGTGGTTTGTGTTGCATGTTAACGAATCCTACGTGAATAAGGTACGCACAAGGATATTAAACTTAAAGGATATTAAACAAGCGGCACCTTGCAACCTTTTTGAGGTCGTCCGTCCACCTAGTCGGAGGTCTGCCACGTTTTCCGCTCGTCGCTGGTCGCTACGTTTTCCGGTCCAGGATCGTTACTCTAGCACCTTGAGACTCCAACGTCCATCGGTTCTTCTAACTAAGTGCCGCGCCCGTTGCTAATTCAGTTTTGCGACCCGTTGAGCTATGTCACTTTGGTTACGGATCTCCTCATTTCTGATTTGATCACGTAGAGAAACTCCGAACATAGCTCTCACCACAGCAGACTCTGAGCTCTCTTATGAGGCCCATAACTATGGGCCTCATAAGAGGGCCTCGTCGCTAACTAGCGACGAAGTTTCAGAGCCATATGTGCCACTGGCAACACGCACTGTTCGAAGACTTTAGTCTTCAGGCACTTGGGCATATTAGACGAAAAGATCTCGCGCAATTTCCCGAACGTTACCAATCCGAAGAATATACTAAAAATTAAATAAAATATATAGTAATATATGGAAATTTACTTTTTCGACTACGACTAAATTCGAACCCGGTCACATGAATCCGGGTCTAGTCGACAAATTATCATTTTTACAAATTGCTAAATTAGACTGCATGTACCAGAAATTAATTGATAATTAAGTGCATGTTAGTTTAGCGCGCAAAAAGTGAAATTTTTTATAAAATATAAATATTTATTTCTATTCATACCGTTTAATTTTTTAATTCATATACATTCACGCGCATATCTAAATGTTTTAAATTGATGTAAATTGTTACATACTGTAATTAGGACTAGGTTTAAATTTGCATGTAATAGTGAAAGAGCAGTTTAATTTATTAAAAATAGTTTAGTTACAATTTTAATTTATTATGAATAGATTTCTATTAAGAATAAGCAGCAAATTTTATTTTATTTCTGCATTTCTTGTCTGTTGATATATCAACATATCTATACTTATTACAAAGCAAGGTGCAAAAAGCTGTCTGTCTGTATGTAATCAATTTTCCTAAAATCTACTGAACAGATTTTTTTACGGTTTTCATCAAAAGATAGTGCAATACTTCAGGATGGTTGTAAATAGTACATATCGGTATCAAGTAAATTGTGTTGAAGAGTACGCGCAGTTGTTAAAAAACTCGCCTGCTGGGAGCTTTAGTCACGTGCACCGGGTAAACCAACAGACATACATTAAAGTAATGTACTAGAGAATTATAGATCTAACAGCTTACGATACCTGCGTCGCGACTCAGCCGAGTAAGCAACTCTTTTGTTGGTCTCGCTATTCGCTTCTATAATAAAATTCCTCAATCCATTCTAGACCAATGTACAGAAAGATTTCAATCAAGTGTAAAAAATATGCTTATACGTAAAGCATATTACAAAATTGAAGATTATTTGGATGATAAGAAAGCCTGGATTTGAAAATCCTTTCAGCTTCATACAAGACAGCGGTTTAATAATGTATAATTGAAAATATTTAAAAGATTGACCGCCGAGTTTCTTGCTGGTTCTTCTCGGTAAGAGCAAGATTCCGAACCAGTTGTAGCTTCATTAATCATATTGATGCTTGACGATTCAAAAGTGCCTGAAATGGTTTATTTGAATAAAGATTATTTTGATTTGATTTGATTTGATATAAAAATACTACACAAAAGTGTACAGTATGTCTCTATCTCTTATGGTTGACTCGCAAAAACTACTTTAATATTCAAATTTCAATTAAATACACTGATTTTAAATAACACGCGGGCGAAGCCGAAAGGAACATCTAGTTTATCATATAATTTACATAAAGCGAAAAGCAGATTTAAAAAAGTACTGCAGGGTGTGTTAGTTTGTACTATGGCGATTTATGAACGAGATCGTGGTAAGAAGAATGTGCCCAACCAAAGACAACGTCTTCGCAGACTTTAGTAAACCACGTCTTGAACGGTCGTAGATATGTTGCTTTTCATGCCCCTTTTTTTGGGGAGACTTTCTATACGTAATACGACTGCTTATACGTAAAGCATATTACAAAATTGAAGATTATTTGGACGGAAAGAAAGCCTGGATTCGAAAATCCTTTCAGCTTCATACAAAACAGCGGTTTATTAATGTATAATTGAAAAGATTTAAAAGATTGACCGCCGAGTTTCTTGCTGGTTCTTCTCGGTAAGAGGAACATTCCGAACCAGTTGTAGCTTCATTAATCATATTGATGCTTGACGATTCAAAAGTGCCTGAAATGGTTTATTTGAATAAAGATTATTTTCATTTGATTTGATTTGATTTGACACACACTGACTGAAGGCTTACATTGAACTGCCTACCCAATAAAATAGTGTTTCAGAATACTGATGCGGTTGACGCATTTCTGTAGTGCGTCATTGATGTTTGCTGAAGCTCGAACGGATGTTTATGGAATCATGAGGAAAAGAGTAGCATCAATGATGAACAGATTGCGTGGACGCTTCAACGGTATTCTGAAAATACTATATGAATAATTTGATAGCCCATTTATGAAGCACTCTCACTCAAGGATTCGAATACATATGCTTTCCCAGTACTTCTCAAATGGTCGTTATACTGTAATTTAATCGCTTCTTCGGGTGACAAGAGGGCTGGCTCCTTTTTCGCGCAAAGAATCAGCTTACCGATTCAACACGGAAACGCTGCCAGCATTCTTGGGACCATTCCACGTGGGCATGATTTGTATAGTAGTAGCGTGAAAGTAATTTAAGATAGATATAACTTGTACATTTTTGTTGAGTATTAATAAATATTTGAATTTAATTTAATTTGAATATACTAACATAGTATTTAAGTTCCTATATTTTATTTTTTACTAACATAATAGATCATCATCATTCTCCTGCCCTTATCCCACTCTAAGTCGGGTCGGAATCACATGTTAAAAACATGTTGTCACATGATTTGGCTACGTATTTTACGAGCCGCCTGCCTGACGTCAACTTACCTTAGTCGCCTTTTACGACACCTCGGTAAGAAAGGAGGGTGGTCTACCTATTCTGCCGGATACCACACGGCCTAATTAAAATGATAGATGTAATTTCTTAAATTATTATTATTATAACCAAATATTTTTTATAGTTCTACATACCTCGATCTTTTGAATACTGACTCTTGGACTAATATATTCTTCTTTGATCTGTAATTGGGCACGAGAAATTTACGCGGGACTGTAATTGGTGATTGATTTACGCGCAAGGTAAACTAAAATGAAGCCGATGTACGTGTCATGACTGCTGGATAAATATGTATGTTAGCTCTCATCCTGTTTTGATCCTACTTCTAGTTTATTAAATTAGTGACGTCACCGCTGTGTGTCAAGTTTAAAATGGTTAAAATGAGCTATAAATTAAAAAATAATAAATAAAATAAATAAATAAATAAATATATGGGACATTTACACACACGGTCGTCCATCCCCAAAGTAAGTAACTTAATACTTGTGTTATGGGTGAGAGACAACTGGTAAATATATACATATATAGTTTTAAATACATACTTAAATACATATATACACCCAGACTCGTAGAATCAAGAAATTCTAAATAGAAAATGTTGGTTCTCGGCGGGAATCGAACCCGCGACCCACGGAGCCGAAGACAGGGTCACTGCCAACTGCGCCAACGGGCCAGAAATAATATATAATTTTTTTTAATTTATAATGACTGGCCCGTTGGCGCAGTGGGTAGAGACCCTTCCTTCAGCTCCGCGGGTGGCGGGTTCTATTCCCGCCGAGGGCCAACATTTTCTATAAACAATTTGTTGGTTCTTCGAGTCTGGGTGTGTATTTGTATTTAAGTATGTATTTAAACTTATATATGTAGTATATTTACCAGTTGTCCGTCACCCATAACACAAGTATTAAGTTACTTACTTTGGGGACGGACGACCGTGTGTGTAAGTGTCCCATATATTTATTTATTTTATTTATTTATTTTTCTTGCTAAAGAATATTGTTGTTATAGAGGTGAAAGCTTCTTTGGTAGCGTTGTTTATTTTTAATGATAATTAAAAAATGTTACACTCCGATCAGGACATGTGAATTAATCGAAAATAAGACGGAGGGAGAGTAGACTGCTGGAATGGCGTAGGAGAGGAAGTATATCCCTCTCTTTCTGGCGCACGGCGACAATGTATGCCTGCCTGCACTTGTATGCTTGCACTTGCACTTGCAATTCGTGCAAAATTATTCCCTAACTATTCCAAAATTATAAAAAATGCATAACGTTAATATTAAAGTTTTCACTGCCAGCACTCCTGAATTGCGACCTGCAGGACTACCACAAACTCTTATTGAAGACGTAAACTAAATTGTTTTGCTTTTTCATACCATGACGTCTTAAAGACACACACTTTAAGTCGTTGCCGAATGACAACTAAAACTAGATCGCAAACGTATTTCATTCACTCTTTTTTCATACCATGACATCTCAAGTGTCGAACGACAAGTGAATTGTTATGCATTTTGCTTATATTCATTGCAAGATTTAACTTACAGTATTTCAAGACGAATATGAAGAAAAAAATAGTTTCCGAATGCGTCCTAAAAACATTTGAGTAAAAGAGACAGAGCTATCTATAGTTCATATAGTGTTGTCCTTTTCAAACACACTTCATGGTACGAAAAGAAAGCGGTTCAGTTTAGGTACTGACTTTGAATTGAATCGTTTTCTAAAAGTGGTAGGCCTACTGAATGACCGTTGATTTTTTAAATTTTTTATTAAATACACAAATGGTCGTCGTAAATTAATTGTGTTATGGGTGATAAAAAAACATACATCCTCTTGCCCTTATCCCACTCTAAGTGTGGTCGGCATAACATGCTACAAACATGTTTTCATGATAGAATTATTGTATTAGTTATGATAGAATGTGATGAATATGATAGAATGTGAGCTGTGATAGCCCAGCGGTGAGACCGTGCGACTCTTTCGAGGGCGACACAAGCACAACCCGAGCAGGCACTAATGACTTTTTCTATTAAAACTCATGTGTCTAATTGATAATTGCAATTAATCACACGCTTTTCGGTGAAGGAAAACATCGTAAGGAAACCTACATATCTCTAGAGAATTGTGGAGATATGTGTAACCTACCAATCCGCATTGGAGCAGCGTGGTAGGTCTTAGCTCCAACCCTTCTCTCCAGAAACGGAGAGAGGAGGCCTATTCCCAGCAGTGGGATTGTAAAAGGCCGTTTCATACCTTATACATGCACGTCATGTTGGTGACGTGCATGTATAAGTACACACGAAACAATCACTACACACAATCTTCAGCATCATAAGGAGATAGAGTCCAAGTCAAAATCGCAATAAAAATAATAAGCATAGCAAAATAATATCTCCTTAATAATTGAGGACACAAAATTACACGAGACAGACGGACAGATTTTTATATTTATATTATTACTGTGGATTTCCGTTCCAATAAAAACAAGTTTCCTCTAGACGTGGGATAATAAGAAGTAACATGAAAATCAACGAAAATTAACTATATTCAAATGTTAACAGTAAATTCATATCAACCGTTATTATAACTTAAGTAATATTATTTTATCCAATTTAAAATTAATGTGGGAAATAAACTACGTACAACATTCTATGATAATTATTTTAATTATGTCCAATATTATTTTTAAACAATAGCCGCTTTAAAAAAAAAGTAAAGTAACAGCCCGTTGTTATGCCCACTGCTGGGCTAAGGCCTCCTCTCTCCGTTTTTGGAGAGAAGGATTGGAGCTAAGACCTACCACGCTGCTCCAATGCGGATTGGTAGGTTACACATATCCCTAGAATTCTCTAGAGATATGCAGGTTTCCTCACGATGTTTTCCTTCACCGAAAAGCGTGTGATAAATTGCAATTATCAATTAGACACATGAGTTTTAATAGAAAAACTCATTCGTGCCTGCCCGGGTTTGAACTCGTGTTCCCCTCGAAAGAGTCGCACGGTCTCACCGCTGGGCTATCACAGCTCTTACTTAGCCGCTTTTACTCTTATATAATTTATTTATAATATTATATACTCTATATATATATGGTCTATTTTTTAATTTATTTTGTAACAACAAGAATTGAACATATTTGTTTAATTTTAGTTTTTTTTCTGGTTTTTTTATACCTTACCTTAATAATCTAAAAATGTCGTTCTTTTTAGTTTAATTTAAATTTTTTTATTTACTTTTTTATTGTAATTTTGTACACCTGTAAATAAGTAAGTGATATGTAAATTGAAACAAGTGAAGGTGGGCACTGGTTCCCAAAGTACAGTTTAAACTAGCTTGGGAGCCAGGGACACAGTAATTTGTACATGTATATTTTTAAAATATTAAATAAATACAATTTTCAATGAATATATTGTCATAATATTTTAATTGAAACAACTATTACGTTGTTTATCACCCATATAATATACCTTAGAATATACCATTTTCTTGCCGAAATGTCTTAAAGGCGACTAATGTAAGTTGACCTCAGGCAGGCGGCCGGTCATAAAATACCTAGCCAAATCATGTGACAACATGTTTGTAACATGTTGTGCCAACCCCATTAAGAGTGAGATAAGGGGAGAAGAATGATGATGTAGTATAATATATAGTTTTTAAATTATTCCAACTTTAACTAAAGTCCATGGTGTGCTGAATGTTTAATGGAATGTTTGTCTGGCCCGTTGACGCTGTGGGCAGTGACCCTGCTTTCAGCTCCGCGGGTCGTGGGTTCGATTCCCGCCGAGGGCCAACATTTTCTATAAACAAATTGTTGGTTCTTCGAGCCTGGGTGTGTATTTGTATATAAGTATTTATTTAAACTTATATATGTAGTATATCTACCAGTTGTCCGTCACCCATAACACAAGTATTAAGTTACTTACTTTGGGGGCGGACGACCGTGTGTATAAATGTCCCATATATTTATTTATTTATTTAATTATATTGAGTATGCGATGAAAGCTTCCAGAAGTCTTAGCAAACAAATACGTAGGCCTTTTTTATGAATAACTAAGTATTGAAGCAAAACTCTAAAAAACCCTTTTCAACATTAGGCGTTACTTTGCGGAGATTCATAACAGAAAAGTAATAATGAAATTATTTTGCTATAATCCGCGAATAAGTTAATAGAAAATATAGAGTGGACTATCCATTTTCGCCTCAGTAAATGCAGAATTCCTAAAAATACGACCACAATACACAAGCACTACAAACGTTCACTATCACAAACTCAACACTAGGTTCTCGCAATGGAAGTATCATCATGAGATAGACCCCTCGACGAAATTGCAAAGCGAAGCATTATATATTTTTTTTATATATTTACGATTTACTTAATCGAGGCTTTATATTCAAAATATTCTTTATTCAAGTAAACTTGTAAACAAGTGCTTTTGAATCGTCAACATCTACTGCTGGTTCGGAAGGCTGTTCCTACCGAGAAGAACCAGCAAGAAACTCGGCGGTTGCTCTTTTTAAAATATAATTCTTATCACTAGTTACATATAGTTATTAATGTCTTGTACAGGGTTGAAGAGAGGCTATATCCACGCATTCTTATCGTCAAGGTAATCTTCAATAGTATAATAGGCTTTCTGAATTAGCCTTTTTTAAATAGTATTTTTAAACTTCTGTAATGATAAAATTAAAGTAGATTGTGTAATTTTATTATAGAATCTTATACCCAAACCCACAAACGAATTACGAATTTTTGCAAGGCGCAAAGCAGGAACCGCAAGTTTATGTCGGTTCCTACTTTGTCTATTATATACATCCTTTTATAATTATTTATATTCATATGTACAAAAATTAAATTACTAAAAATATACTGTGAAGCCAATGTAAGAATACCTGTATCCTTAAACTGCTATAAGCTGTGATAGCCTTGGGGTGAGACCTGCGACTATCTAAAGACGACATAGGTTCAAACCCCGGGCAGGCACCGATGAGTTTTTCTATTAAAACTTATGTGACTAATTGATAATTGCGATTTATCACATGCTTTTCGGTGAAGGAAAACATCGTGAGGAAACCTACATATCTCTAGAGTATTTTAGGGATATGTGGAACCTACCAATCCGCATTGGAGCAGCGTAGGTCTTAGCTCCAATCCTTCTCTCCAAAAACGGAGAGAGGAGGCCTTAGCCCAGCAGTGGGCATAGTAACAAGCTCTTACTTTACTTTTTTTTACTTACTTAATCTAGGATTATAGCAAAATACTTTCAGTATTGCTGTCTTGAAAATCCGTTCAATAGTTTCATGAATTTAACGCGACAATCGCGACGTCGGTCTTGTTTTTTAACATACTAGTATGTCGAGCCCACTACGCAGGAGTTAATTTGAAGATATTTGAATTCGAGTTATAAAAAAAACTCTAAGCTCCACCAAACTTCACGGGAACCTCAGCTGAGTCAATCTAGAGATTACTTGAAAATTTCATTAAAATCGGCCCAGTCGTTCTGGAGTCTGTAAGGGACGTACTGACGTATTATATTATTACGTATTCATTTAGATATCATGTGTACCAGGAATTTAAAAAAAACATATATTATTTCTGTATTAAATTTTATTGCATCTATTCACACACCTTTCGGGAGAACGTTTAAAGATGTTGAAGCTAACAAAATACATATACAAACAAGGTTGCTTAAATATAACTTAATTCGCGAAGTATTGTTTAATCTGGGTTTAGAAATACATATAACATCGAAAGAAACAATATCAATTATTTCTAACACACTATAATATTATCGATTGGATAAATTAACATATTTCATTTTAATTATCGTGTTCTAAAATCTTTGTTTACACTAGCGCGTTTCTTTCGTAACCGCACCATTATACCAAACGCATCGCGGTCCGTATCCGCATCGTAATCAATCGTAGTCCATCAATTAAGTGAAGCCAGATAACCTCAAATAGGTTGTAAGGACCCCTTAGTAGAACAAATATTTGTAAACTAGCCAGAGCGTTTACAGGATACTGTGAACTAAATAGACACATGTTAAACCTGAAGCTCTAAGAAGTCAGACACTGGATCGTACGGACTCTTACTGGAGGCCGAAGAAACTCCCATGCATATCCTATGTGACTGCCCTGTGCTGATACAACATCGACAATCTCACTTAGGATCGCATATTTTACGACCAACAGAGGTAAAGAATCTCGCTGCTAGGAAGATTCATGAATTCTTAGAGGATACCCGCATTGACAGTGAAATGTAAGCAGTGGCGATCACAATAGATCAGCAAAGGTTGAAGTGATTCTGGGCCTCGAGACCCTGCATAGCCGCTACTTCCAAAAGAAGAAGAAAGGCCCCCGAGATAGGCCGATAGAAGACTCTCGAAGAACTCTTGAAGAAACCTTTAGAGGTCTCAAGATCCGTCGGTTGAAAAAGAAAGATTAATCCATTAAATGCCAATGAATTAACGTTTATATTATAAAAAATAATCATTTCTTGAAACATTAATTATTGTAACAGGCCTACCAACTTAAAAAAATTAAACCAAATGTCTGTTAAAATGTATCAAATAACTTTGAGTGCTTAGAGACTTGACCGAATTTGGTTATCGTGCATTATACAGTAAGTATTAAGTATTTCGATGTATTACTATTTTGCTAAATAATTCTTTAATGACAAATGTTATGTTTAATGTTTAACAGAACACAATTGTTAATGAAATACATTACTTTGAACTGCGACGTTTCTCCTTGCATATATTATGTCGCACCCGCGTGTAGTAGCCTTAATGTTTTTCTTTCATCCAAACGCGCTATTGTAAACATAGAATTGGAATATTTAATGTTCATGAACCCCGCCTTCCACCGTTTTATATACATTAAAAGGATTTCTAATACAGAAAAATTATTGCGTTTTACCTTTCTTAAATATTTATGTTATCAGTATATGTATAATTACAACAGTGACATATGTATGTACAAAACTATAGACTCAATTTTGGACTTTCAGTCTCTACTTGACAAAAAAATATTTTACATTGTAGGGAACTAATAAAGGATATAACTATACATTAATTTGTTACAAATATACAAGGCCATTCAATGTTTTTAATATATTGGGCTAAATTTCATAATGGTTAGCACACATATTTACGGATCACAATATAAATGCTGATTTAAAATCTATTTCATTCATAATTTACGAATCATAGTAGAGATAAATCTCCGTCTTTTGTCCCTTGTAATTATATGCGATGGTAGATATTGAATGTAATTAAACAGCGGATAGCAATTTGTAGTCGCGATGCGATTCGCATAAATGTGTACTAACTTTAATATGAATGTTCGTTGATTTGATATTTGTATTACTTTATATATTTTATTTTGACAAAGTTTCTAGAAGGTTCATATAATTAATTATATATGGTTTATCAATGTTTTATGCATAAATATTTTAACCGATCGATATATTTGGAAGATACGCGAACACAGAGGCGTACGTCTACGGTTACGAGACTCGAAGTATTAGGATCTCGCCGGAAGAACCACTATCAATAATAATTTATTACGTCACGTCTCCCGTCTTGAAATCCCTTTTAAAAAGTTAGCAGAACGAACGAGGATTGATGTCAATTTTGAAACTACCAAAAAATGATACCAGAGATTCTTGATGGCAGCTCTAATTGATTTCACAGCTATATATTTACTTAAATATTAAAATGCACTTCTTTCTATAAGAAATTTTCAATAAAAACGTTTTCATCGTAGACGATCATAGTCTTCTGACTAGAAATGAATCCATACATATATTTCACACTCTGGTGTCATCAGTATATCCTATGATAAGATTACATTTAAACGAAATTCATTATAGCTACTGACCACGTACCAATAAATATTAAAATTCGAATCGTTAGATATTTGCGGAACTATCAAACAATAGAGATATAATTGGACGTAATTAGACACTAAATATAAAAGAGAACATTTCGACGAGAAAGAAAAACAAAATAATTTACATTCTATGTGTCAAACAATAAATCTAAAACAGTGTCGTCCGCCTAGGGGAAACATAACACGTATTAATACCTATTTTTTTTTCATTAAATCACTTCGTTAACCACTTCCAATAATAACTAGAGCAAGTAGCTCAGTCCAACACGGATTAGCACCTAGTATTGTCGATCGTTCGACGACCAGGCCGAGAGGCACCGGCGTCGACATTTGAGGCGTGCGCCTCGGCGCGGGCGCGAACGGCTGGCTAATGGCCGCATGACTCACTATTACAAATCTAAGTTTCTCTACCGGTGCATAAATTATTTATCACGTATATACGTATGTATATAATATATTTATAGGTCGATATTTACAGACGACAAGCCGTCAAAGCCGTTGCGGCGCTCGTCCGAGATCGCGATTATTGTCGGTGCGCCAGGGGCGGGCGTAGGGCAGGTCAGGCGCGGGAGGGCGGCGGCGGCTCGGCAAGCGACGAGGTAGACGACGAGGACGGGGAGGGTGCCGGGGGAGCGGGCGCCGGGGCCCCCAGCGCGAGGGAGCGCGAGTACTCCAGAAGAGCGACGTCAGCCGGATGCGTTGGGGGGTACAGCCCCCTGTACAACTCTGGTCTGCTGTAGGGGTGCGCGAGTCTGGCGGCGGCGGCGGCTGCTGCGGACTGGTAGAAAGCAGAGGCGGCTGCTGGAGGTGCGGGGGCTTCCCCATCCTTGCTGGCCATATCGGCGAGCGACCATATCCTCGGTTTGGCCGAAGCAGGCGTGCTGCCTGGGGGGGCACGCGAGGGAAGATGCTGGTACGCGGGATGGATTGGTCTCTCGTAAGGCGGCTCAGGGGACTCTGGACCGCTATCGGCGCGCGATTCCGACCATTCGGATTCTGTTCTCTGTCCCAGCAGATCTAGCCTTTGTTGTGGTCTGTCGCCATCTTCACTGGAACCCGTGCCGGAATCTTTTCCATCTATAAAACATTATTTATATTAGACAACATAATACGGTTTTATTATTACATTAAAAGAAAAAACATTTTTCTTCAAGTGTCTAAGATTTGAAAATAGTTCCAGCTATTAATCAGCATTAATTAGCATCAGGCTACTAGGGATCAATTTATTCCGTTTTGATTTTGCTAAGACCAGTTATAATAAAACTTCCATTGCGATCTCTACAAAAATGACGTACTGGTATCAAATTGGCTTTAATTTTAATGGATTATACATAGTCATTCATTTAAGTATCTATGTCTATACTTAAAATTAATGGACAAGGGATAAGTAAACTTTCAAATGAAATAACGTCGTTTCTAAGAGATGAACGCGATGGCATACGCTCTCTGAGGTTAAAAGGAATTGTCTTAACTACTATTCGATAGAATAATTAATGGATAAACGGATGTTGCGAATGCTTCGAATGTGGAAAGCTATTTACCTATAATTAGAATTCGTAAGAATATTTTGTCCCATTTCCAGCTCAGACACCAAAGTATTCAAATATTTAATCTAATGGGAAATCTCTTGCGTTGAATTGTTTAGTTCGTTCAAAAGGGAATTTGTTCGTTTGCTCCACAAATAAATTAAGTTATATGTTGTTTAAATTGTCATTTATTTGCTAATTTAAGAATCAAACATAGAATGTGTTTTTTTATTGTTTTCGTTGCCATAAGTTCTAGGATTTCAGCAATAAACAATCCGAAGATGTATATCCCGACACATGTATATTTACGTTTGTTGTGGTGCGGAAACTAAAGCGGAAATGGAAATCCTGCGTCTTCTCTATGGACAAGATTGATATATTAATGCATCGACTTCGATACAAGGGTCAGTCCACATGTTTGTTTAAACAAGTTTTACCTGCCACTTGGTTAGCGTCAACTTAAACGGTAATATATTCTCGATATTGTGTACTGTTTGTTTTTTCTATTATCTAAGAAAAATCGCGAAGTTTTTTACTCTATCGTCTTATCTTATATTATTATCAAATCAGATATTCACGTCAAATTTAGAGTCATAGTACTTTATATCAGTTTCATGTAGGAAAACCGATAATTTCTCTATTCCTCCATTTAACCCAGAATATGAGCTTAATTGGATCAAATTTATTTAATATTAGTTCAGCGATGAAGCCCTGAAATAGTAACAGACATACAACAATAGGACAGACTTTGCAATTTTAATTATTATTGATTTTGGCTTGAATAGTCAAGCCACTTAGGTACTGTACACTCTGTATATAATTTAATGTTAAGAAGATTTCGTGGATGCTAAAATTCGCCAAGCTCATCGATTTTGATCTTATTTGATTTTCTATAATTAGTGAAACCTATTTATGATACTAAATCAATTAATTTATTACTAGTTATAATATTTAATTACATATGTACGGGTTAACACGTATATTTGCGACATCGGCATTCACGCTATATTTTTACGGTATCAGTACGATTTCATGCTCAATAAATCAAATAACTATCAAACAACCTAAATTATTATCAAATAACTATAAACTTAATAAACTATCAATTAAAAGTCGCAATATATAATTTAAATCTATCAATCTAATTCTTTCAACCTATCAACTAAAGATACACAGGATGCTAAAGATGTACAGGATAGCATCAGCCCGTACCTATTCCTTTTTGTTCTTCATCATTTTATGTTGAACTAATTGTTTAACATTGACGATATCTGCATAGTAAGCAATAAACATTATCTTTTATTACATTTAGCAAGCACTCTTTATATGAATGTACATCGCCAAATCTCATACTTATTATTTTTATGTAACGTATTAATATATATAGATTCGTACACACCTAAGGCGTCTTTTCCATCATTGCTCTTGTGATCTTCATCATCATTATTGTTATCATCATCATCAACCCTGTTCCTCGGCTCCCATGTCATTTTGTTCTCCTTCTTGAGCCGTCGGCGTGCGTTCGCGAACCATGTTGAAACTTGTGTCAGGGTCATCTTAGTTATGATGGCGAGCATTATCTTCTCGCCTTTCGTCGGGTATGGGTTCTTCTTATGTTCGTTTAACCATGCTTTTAGCGTGCTTGTTGTTTCTCTGGTAGCGTTTTTTCTTCTTGCACCATTTAAGTCCATTCCGTATCTGTTGACAAATTTTACCAATTTAAAATTGTTGAATGTAACATTTTTGACGAATAGTATACCCACGCTAACTTATTATTAATTAGGTTTGTTACTAAGTAGTGGTTTACTCACACCAATTTATTATTATTAACTTTGTCACATTATTTATGCCGTGTGGTATCCGGCTGAGTAGTATAGACCACCCTCATTTCTTACCGAGGTGTCGTAAGAGACGACTAAGGTAAGTCGACCCGCCGTATGGTATCCGGCTGAGTAAAATAAACCACCCACATTTCTTACCGAGGTGTTGTAAAGGGCGACTGAGGTAAGTTGACCCGTCGTGTGGTATCCGGTTGAGTAGAATAGACCACCCTCTTTCTTACCGAGAGGTCGTAAAATACGACTAAGGTAAGTTGACGTCAGGCAGGCGGCCGGTCGTAAAATATGTAGCCAAATCATGTGACAACATGTTAACATCTTGTGCCGACCACACTTAGAGTGGGATAAGGGCAGGAGGATGATGAAGTTTGTCACATTATTTCGTACTTATTTATTATTCGTACTAAGTTAAATTGAAGTGGTTGGAGGAAAGTACAATATCCTCACAAGTAATCAAGGCTTTTATCGTCTTAATTGTAAGAGATTTAAAAATATCATTTATCATAAATAAATAAACAAATTCTTAAATCTAGCCTTACTTCTGCTGAAGCCAGATTTAAGGCGTTTGTTGCATCTGAAAAGGAAACTTTGTCTTATCCTTTACTTATCAATAATTGCTTTGCAATTAAGCGTCCTATCTAAAAGTTAAAAACTACTTTAATCCGTAAGAAAAATGAGTAGTGTCGAAATTGAATAAGTTTGGACTAAGATACAAAATCTATACACCCAACAAAAAGCCAAGTTAATCTTCATTTGTAAGCAATCATTTGATTGATATACCCTACTACGAATGTCTCACCATCAAATCTATCTAAACAAATATGATAAGAGTGAGAGGTCAGAAGAGACTGAAATTTAGTATAGCTCTTATCTGATAAGCCGAGATGAGTTTGAAAACAGTCTTGAGGTCTTGATGCAAAGAAGAAAGTTTAGAAATTATCTTAATACAAGGCTGCTACTAAAGCTAAAGCTTACTACATAATTGAGTATTATTTGAGTGATAGTAGCATATCTTAACTGCAGTCAGCTACGCACCAAGCTGCAATTAACTTAATTTATTGCAATTAAATTAAAAATTAGATTAACTTCAAATTAATCAAATTGTAAAATTTAATTATCTTGTTTAGAAGATTATCCGCCCAGTTTCTTGATAGTTCTTCTCGGTAGGAGTAGACTTCCGAATCAATGGAAGCTACTGTAAAAAACATCTGACGATTCAAAGGAACTGAAAACAGTTTAATTGAATCTGTACTAATATATAAAGCCGAAGAGTTTACTTGATTGATTGTTTGTTTGTTTGTTTGTTTGTTTGTTTGTTTGTTTGTTTGTTTGTTTGTTTGTTTGTTTGTTTGTTTGTTTGTTTGTTTGTTTGTTTGTTTGTTAGTTTGAACGCGCTAATCTCAGGAACTACTAGACAGATTAAAAAAACTGAATGTAAGATAGTCCATTTATTGAGGAAGACTATAGGCTATATACCATCACGCTAATATGAATAGGAGAGGAGCATCAATAAAAAATATTGCGAAAACGGCAAAATTCAAAGCTTTTCTAACGTGCGCTAACGGTGAAAGTTATTAAAAATCATGTATTACAAAATAGTTCCCCTCTTTAAGTTCTAAATAAAAGTCCGCGACAGCATATGTCTAGCTTTTAAGATTAACCCACTTTAACCATAATTAATATGTGTTATGATTAAAGTGGGTTAATTTTTTGAATTTGTTTTTTTTTTATTTTGAGAATTATAAATGAAAGGAGTTATTTGTTGTTGTTTTTCCGTGAACGTGTGTTGGATATCAGAAGTTATATTCCTGTTAATTCGTTACCAGAGGGGTTTAATAGTAGCGTGTGATCAAGGTTGGTAATTGAAGGACGGTGAGTAGATTTTATAATTCCCTTACTTTAAAACATTGTACCATAAGCAAGTTTAAGAGGTAGTTACGAAGCGTAAATGGTGAGGTCCGATTCGGAAGAGATTCAGATAACTTGGGTCGTGACCGCCCCTTCCGCCCCCTCCCACTCAGCCAATGAAAGCGGCATGATAATTGAAATCGAGATAAGCCATCGGCTGCTGCGCTTATAGTGTAAGAGGTGGCACTAAAAAACGCCAGTGAGTGTTTCATTAAGCGAAATTTCACGATAATTTCATAATTTGCATAAAAACATTATCTTCTAGACGCGGATAAAAAATGTGTCCCGTTGGAGCTGGCAGTAAATTGTCTTCAGATCGGCTGGTCGCGTGTTCGATTCCCACCGAGGGCCGCCATTTTGGTTCTTCGAGTCGTGGTGTATATATATATATATATATATATTTAAGTAGGTATTCAAAGTAATATATTTACCATATATATAATTACTTGTTGTCTCTTACCAACTACACAAGTATTAAATTACTTAAGAAACGGACGACCGTGTGTGTCCCATATATTAATTTTAATTAATTATTTTTTTCTGTAGAATCCATGTATGAACTGTTAACTCTAGTTACTTTAGTTGTATGTGTTTATTTTTAATAGTTATATTTAACTGTTAAGTTAAAATTAAGGCAAAGCTAAAATTAATTTTGCTTTGTGCGTTGCCTATTAGAAAACTGTTCACAGGAATATTGTACTAAAAAAATATGATATTTATATATCCTTAATTATAGCTTCAACTATATAAATTTCAGAACAGTGACAATAAAATCTAATGTGAGCCATGCAACTTTCTCCCGATAAAAAATCACACAGGCCGGACGTGATAGAAAAATAAACACAAATTATTTTGTTTTAACGATATTACCACAGATTTGCAGCAAATATAGCAGGATATGATGGACCCGTTATACTAGTATTATATGCCTGGTATCATTTTCGTTATTTGATTGTAAGGATCTGACATGAATTTTATTCAATATAATGGTTATAAATAATTCCTAATACTATCAATTACAGTGAAAACATATTCCTTTCACATAATGGTGCACATAAATGTAAATATCTTTTTACATATACGTTTTTTACATATATGAGACAGTTACACATACTTTAGTCCGTCAACACAGTAAGTAACTTTATATTTGCGTTATGGGTGACGATAATTGAAGGTATTTTAACGTTTAAATTGACGCGTACAAAGTCTGTACAAGTTAATAATAACAAATAAATATATGGGTCACTAACACTATATAATTTTAAATACATGCTTATATACACCCTTAAGCTGTGATAGCCCAATGGTGAGACCATGCGACTCTTTTGAGGGGAACACGAGTTCACACCCGGGCAGGCACCAATGAGTTTCTTATTAAAACTCATGTGTCTAATTGATGATTACAATTTATCACACGCTTTTCGGTGAAGGAAAACATCGTGATACCTGCATATCTCTATAGAATTCCGGAGATATGTGTAACCTACCAATCCGCATTGGAGCAGCGTGGTAGGTCTTAGCTCCGACCCTTCTCTCCAGAAACGGAGAGAAGAGGCCTATTTCCAGCAGTGGGTTTGTAACAGGCCCCTTCTTCTTCTTCTTCTTCTTCTATATGGGTCACTGACACTATATAATTTTAAATACATGCTTAAACACACCCAGGCTCGAAGAACGAACAAATTGTTAATAGTAAATGTTGGTCTTCGATGGGAATAGAAACCGCAAACTACGAAGAGGCGGGATCACTGCGAACTGCGCCTACGGGCCAGTCGGCAGGTTCAATGTCAACATCACTGATAATATCTTAAACTATATCATTCAAGTGTCTTAAATATTGTAGTAGCCCGTTGAAAAACCAGATATAAAGCGGGGATAAATCTCGTTTTTTTAAATATGTAATAATGAAATACTTCTAAGACTATTTTTTTCTACTATATTTATGATGAATGCGACCGCGCGGCTCTCTAGAGACGATCCTGGGTTCCGAGCAGGCACCAACTTTTTTATGAAAACTTATGTGTTTAAATTATAATTACAATTTATCACACGATTTTCGCTAAAGGAACAAAAACAGTAGGAAACCTGCATATCTCTACGCCCAGCAGTGGGATAGTAACAATTACTTTACTTTAACTTTACTACTTAAATCTATGCAGAGCTGTGATAGCCCACCGGTAAGACCATGCGTCTCTTTCGAGGGGAACACGAGTTCAAACCCTGCAGTCACTAATGAGATTTTCTATTAAAACTCATATCTAATTGATAATTGCAATTTATCACACGCTTTTCGGTGAAGGAAAGACATTGTTAGGAAACCTGCATATCTGTAGAGAATTCTGGAGATATGTGTAAGCTACCAATCCGCATTGGTGCAGCGTGGTAGGTTTTAGCTAAAACCTTCCTCCTTACTTTTTACTTTTATATCAATGTTCTAGCGAACAGCTAAATCAAACAGCCGTCTCTTGCGTTAACGCGTTAAGCTGCGGCTTATCTGAGGGCTTCGTACGCGCGCAGACCACGCACCGATACTACCGACTATCTTTATTACGATTCAGACCCCGTATCATTATTCGATTAAGATTAACGCGCACTCCATTCGAATTGGATCAATAATTTTCTATTTACCCAGATAACACGTTAACCAGAAGGTTGTTATCATTAACGACTGATTCGGGTGGTAGTCGTTAACCGTGGATGAAAACAAATTTATCCTATGATACTAGTTACTTAATTGATTTGTGGGCAGTCTTCTACTTTACGCCTTACAATTAAAATTCAAATTCAAAATATTCTTTATAACTTTTAAGCAACTAACTGTGTTCGCGTGGACTGCACTTATTATTTGAGTAAACCGTAACACATATTAATTATGGGAAAAGTGGGTTAATCTTTAAAGCTAGGCATATGCAGTCGCGGACTTTAATGAAGTAATAATAAAATTATTTTACTATAGTCCGCGATACAGTAAACAGAAAATATATAAAGTGTTATTTGCGGGATATTGCGGGATTCGTAAAAACATGCACAAACCTCCACCACTTCCACCACAATACACAAGCACTACACACGTTCACTATCAAAAACTCAACAATCGTTTCGCCCCGCAACCGAAGCATCATCAGGAGATAGACTCCACGACAAAATCGCAAAGCCAAAGCGGGGCGACGTGGTAGGTTTACGCTCTTACTATCTCTCCAAGAACGGAGAGAGGAGACCTAAGCCCAGCAGTGGGATAGTAACAGGCCGTTACCTTACTATTCATTCACTTCAAGTAGTGTTTATATCGGGTCTGTAAATATTAATCGCGGCTACTACGAAACCCTTTTATTTTATAGTTACATCGTTAAACGATTAAAGCTTCTAATCATTGATTATTAAATTTATTAACGTGTTAATTAAAAAGTCCTATACGCCCTGTTATAACTTCGATATTATTCGGTCGTAAACAGCACAACAAACGCTGTCCATATGCCGCCAATGCAGCATTGTTTTGTAACTGAGTAGGGTGGAAAATAGGGATGAGTACTATGGGAAATTAATAAAACTGTCACTTAAATCGCAGAAGTGACAGCCTGCGCCCCTCGTCTCGAAGCGACAACAAGTTAAATTGAATCTTATGTACGCTACAAATAACGGTCTTATTGCTTCAACGTTGTATTCAAAATGAACTCGCTCTTTTGTTAAGTTTGTTGTTGACTTAATTCTCGCCCTCCATCGGACGAGATCCTCGTAAATAAATACGAAATGGAATATCTTTTATTCCGTTACCGTTCCAATTATCAAGTGATGCCGGATTTATAAATACGGTTACGTCGGTCGTACCGCGGCCTAACTTCTTGGCGTGGTCGTTTCAACAAGTAATTAAAATACTATTCCACGTTGAGATAATTTCCGGATAAAATAGAGCCACGTTTTAATGACTTGCGAGGTTATGAATGAGCTAACATCCACGGTATTATGACGACAATACAAAAGTGGAGCGACGGAGAGCTTAGGCGTATTCCGTGAACAAAAAAATACGTTCATTTATCCGCGGCGTGCCACTTTCACGGTATCCGTGCTCGCGGGGTTGGCGCGGCTTCATTTTTTTATTATTCAGCCGATGGGGAGGATCCCACCCTCGCCCCTTACTTCAATTAAATGTCTATGTCGCTCGCCACCTCGCGTTTCCTACTTAAAGTCATAAAAATGAGATAAACACAGAAATATTGCTTCCACCTATTGCTATTAGATCGTTTTCAGATTGAAAGTTCAGCCGCACGGTTTGTTAGTCGATTTCAAAGACCGTTCTACATTGCAGGAATAAAATTCATTTACTATCGCAATTTCATAATATTACACTTCACTATTTTAGACACACTAAACGTTAACAGCAGACTGACTAGAATATACTCAACTAGCCTTTTTATAACCTCTTTGGTTTGCATTTCCGTTTCCCTTTTATGAAACAACTAATGAATGACATTTGACTACTTCCATCTCCAATCAATTAATCCTATTTATTCATTCATTCTCCTTTCCTTATCCCACTCTAAGTTAGGTCGGCACAACATGTTTTAAGCATGTTGTTAAATGATTTGGCTAGATATTATAAGACCGGCCGCCTGCCTGACGTAAATTAATCCTATTTATTATAGTTACTATAACACAATCACATATTTGTTATTTATGAGTATTTATAAGCATATTAAAAACAATATCAAACAATAACACATTTAACATATCAAAGACTCATACTAAAAGTAGTGGTTTTCATTTAAACTTATCCAAATTTGGAATCATCATACTTTATTGAATGTTCTCAAATCAATTTGAATCACTTATTTATGTAAAATTAAAACAAAATGATAGTTCTTTGTGTGGCATCAATAATTTAATATTGGCTATAGAATTATTTTTAAAATACGTTATTCTAGGAAAATGTATACTAGTATTGATAAAAGCAAATAACCAATAAATCAGTTAAAAATAGATTAAAAAGAATACAAGTAATTTAAATTCCAATTCAGTGCGATATAATGAGATAATAAATGCTCTCAGAGAATAAGTTCGTGTGCTGATTTTAGAAAAATTGATTTTTTTGTTCCAATGCCGATTTTAACAACGAATTTAAGCATCAGCTTGAATTTCAGTTCGTCTAGAATTGTATTTATTTTTTAAATTCACTGTACCATACGTTTGAATAGAATAAACGCGCGTCAGCACACCCGTCTGAATGCAGTCTAAATAAATATAGCCAACGCCTCTGCATGTTTCAAATAATGTACTTCACTATGCTATCTATGGCATATGTATCAATCAACGATATAAAAAGCATTATTAATTGTCTATTGTCTTAAAAGACATTCAGTTTTTATTCACTTAAAAATGTTTTTTCTTAACAATAATTAATGAATACATTGAAATAACGCAGATATTAATCGCTGTAAATTGATAATATATTATTTCTCTTTACTTTACTTACTACTACATGTTGTTAGAAATGAGGAAGGAAATAAAGTGGCAAATGTATAAAAGTGGATTTATCCTTAAAAGGAATTTCTTCCAGTCAATCTTTGTGTAACAGAAGGAAAAAGAATGAAATACAGGTAATGTAGAAAGAAAGAAAAATGAAAATGATGAAAAACTATGTAGGTACCTAGATTAATATTTGCACCTATGTCCAGCAGTGGATATGCAATGGTTAATGAGATTGATAGAGAGAAATTATTTAAAAATTAAAGTCGCAACGAAATCGCGTCATCCATTAGTCTTACTAATCTTATCTTATCTTATTTTACTTCTTATCTTACTAATATTATAAATGCGAAAGTTTGTGAGTATGGATGGATGTTTGTTACTCTTTCACGAAAAAACTATTGGATGGATTTGGATGAAACTTTATAGTTATATAGATAATACATCGGAATAACATATAGGTTACAATTTGTAATGATTTTATGTAACATAACGATACATGTCAATAAAGTCGGAAAAAATCAGGCCTCTGAGAGCTATGTCGGCGTACGCTGCCTAAACCATTAGAGTTACACAAAAATAATGTACCGTAGTATTGTTGGTCTTGAATGGTTCTAAATAAAAGTCCGCGACAGCATAGATCTACCTTTTACGTGCAAGCCACTATGACCAAAATTGTGAATCATAAATTTAATTAAATTAGTTATTGCGGCAAATCAAATTCCATGCGAGCGAAGCAGCGGGAAAAACTAGTTATATTATATTAGTGTAGATAGGTAATCATTGTGTAATATAGCTTTGTGTTTATATTAAACAAGTTAACCCATAAAAAAATTGATAACCCCAAACAGATAAACACAGCGCAAATAATTAACATATGGTACAAAATAAATGAATGGGCGAATAAATGAATAAGATATACAATAATGATGATATAGCATTAAGTTGCGATAAAAACATAGAGTTATTGTATTAGAATAGGGAACCAGCCTACCTACCATTAAAGAAGTTTAAAAATACTATTAAAAAAGGCTAATACACAAATCCTACTATACTATTCAGGATTACTTAGACGATAAGAATGCGTGGATACAGCTAATCTTCGACCCTGTGCAAGACATTAATAACTAAATGTAACTAGTAATAAGAATTATTCTTTGGAAAGAGCAACCGCCGAGCTTTTTGCTGGCTCTTCTCGGTAGGAACAGCTTTCAGAACCAGCAGTAGATGTTGATGATTCAAAAGCACTTGTTTACAAGTTCGCAATTCAAATTCAAAATATTCTTTATTCAGGTAAACTTACAGAAACTTACTTACAAAATATTATTTATTCAGACAAACTTACTTGTACATGGTCTAAAGTCTGTCCGTCTATCTGGATATATTTATAAAAAAATTACGTTTATCCCTTTAGGAAAAAGTTAAGAAAACATAGTGCCTAATTGAGGGTATTAGAACATTAAGTTGTGACATTCTCATTTACAAACCTGCCTATGACAGCCCTACTTTAGACTGACAGTTCATATTGGAGGAATTAACAGCAATAATAAATTTCCAAACAGATTGTGTTTCATCAAAATCAGTCCAGCCGTTTTGGTATCTATAAGGAACATATAGACAAACATTATTTTTTATATATATAAAGAATTCTCGTATCATATTGTAACTGACGGCTTGATCTATTTTTATGAAATTTTATATGCATATTCTGTAGGGGTATGAAAATAGGTAGAATCGGCTAGTATCTATTTTCATACCCCTAAGTGATAGGAGTTATCTAAACCTTAGATGTTTTTAATTCTTTGTACAAATTATTTTTTAGTGTACACTAGAAATTCTCTAGTAAAAAGTTAATGAAAGTAAATAAATAAATAATAAAATAAATAAATATATGGGACACTTACACACACGGTCGTCAATCCCCAAAGTAAGTAAATTAATACTTGTGTTATGGGTGACGGACAACTGGTAAATATACCTACTACATATATACTTTTAAATACATACTTAAATACAAATACACACCAGGGCTCGAAGATCCAACAAATGTTATATTATTGCTTATAGAAAATGTTGGCCCTCGGCGGGAATCTGCGGGAAGCTGAAGGCAGGGTCACTACCCACTGCGCCAACGGGCCAGTCGAAATAAATATAAAGCGACAACATGTTCGCACCTAACGTAACCCGATCCCCTTTACAATGCCCGACAAATATCCGACACAAAACTGTCACAGAGTGTTAAGTGACGTTTTCGATTTCGATAGATCCAGTGTCATCTGTCGGATAGGCCCGTTGGCGCGGAAGAATGTTCTACACGAAATATATCGCGTATTTTATATGGGCTCCGGCGATGTCATTGGTAAATCTAAATTACTGGTAACAAAATACCACCACGCAGTCATGAGACACGGTTGTTCTTCGACACGGACAACGCGGCACTTGCTAACAGGTATATAGTTACATCGGACAAGCTAGCTTCGTTTAAATGACACTTTGTACCTTGCACTTATGACTTTGTACTCGCCGCTTATGGGTTGGTACGCTTTTACAGTATTTTTTAAACGTTCTTTAATCACTTGTATGTCATCATTCTCCTGTCCTTACTACTGTACAGCATCGGTATAGCGTGTATTGGAGTTGTTGTAAACCTTCCTAGATGGCAGCACCGGTTGATTATATCGCGCTAATGTTTGTCGATTGCAATTATCATAAGTATGGGCTGACCACAACAGTAAAGTAAAGTAAAGTAGCGGCCTGTTACAATCCCACTGCTGGGAATAGGCCTCCTCTCTCCGTTTCTGGAGAGAAGGATTGGAGCTAAGACCTACCACGCTGCTCCAATGCGGATTGGTAGGTTACACAAAACTCAAAAATTCTCTAGATATATGCAGGTTCCCTCACGTTATTTTTCTTCACCGAAAAGTAGCCTTGGGCGTAATCGTTCGCAGCTGAGAATGATTCCTTTGATTCTTCGCGCCTAAACAAACTAGGTGATTCCTTTCGTTCGTTCGTTCGCGATTCGTGTGTCGTTACAAATTCTCGACTCTTCACCGCAGGAGCCGTTTTATAATTAGCGAACGATCTGCCTAATATTGAAATATTTCATGGCAGTTGGTTCGCTTGTTTTATACTGTTCTTGCTATGACAAGATTCCTGAAGACTGTAAATTTAATTATAATTATAGCACTAAAAATAGCATAAAGCTATGAATTTTCATAAAATATGTTTTTTAGGTAGTGATTAAAAGGACCCTTTTATATTTTTTATTTAATTTGGAAAATAATCAAGTAACCTTATCTTTATATATTTATTTATATATTTAACATAATATCAATTCTATATATAGATCATACGTAAAATAAAATAATCCAAATTGTTTTTAGAAGAATATATAAGATACGAATTTAAGGACCTTTATATTCTAATTATATTGTAGCAGTTTTTCAGAGCCAAGAATAAAATGTTTTCTAATAATAAAACCTAGCTAGATCGATTAACAAATAATCGAATTTCTTCTTTCAAAATAAATTGATTTGTAAATCTATTAACTCGAAAGGAAATAATTTATTATTTAATAGTCCTTTTTTTCTGACTTATTAAAAATTTGCTTTTTTAATGAATAATTAGAGTAAAGACTAATTAAAGTGGACAACTACGAATAAAAATTAATAGATGCGCTGTTTGCGAAATTCGATTAATATGTATTTTGGCTACTTTGGTTTCATCCAACACCGCATTTTCAATCTTAAAAAACAAGAAAAAGGGGGTCATTCAAAGAATAAAATGAGCGTAATTAGCAAAATCCATTAAAAAAATCGATTTTTAATGCTTAAATAATTTCTTATTAAAGAACAATTATTTTCCCTAACAGTAAGTAGTCACGGCATACAATTCGATGAGCGAGCGGCAGGTACGAGTTCCTTGCGATTGTGAGCGAGACAACATGAGTTCGGTTGACGTCACCTTTCTTGATTCTTTACCAAATCACGGCTCATGAATCACGAACTAACGAACGATGAAGCGGGAAATATGGGACTCGATTCCCGTCGTTCGTCTGTGGGAGTGATTCTTTCGAACTGATTCGTTCGCGAACTACACAAGTCTACCGAAAAGCGTGTGATAAATTGCAATTATCAATAAGACACATGTGTTTTAATAGAAAAATCAAAAACTCCGTAAGAATTGAGAGTGGTCTATTCTACTCAGCCGGATACCACACGGTGGGTCGACTTACCTTAACCGCCTTTTACGATATCTCGGTAAGCAATGAAGGTAGTCTAATTTACTCAGCTGGATACCACACGGCGGGTCGACTTAACCTAGTCTTCTTTTACGATATCCCGGTAAGAAATAAGGATGGTCTATTCTACTCAGCCGGATAACACACGGCGGGTCGACTTGTCGACTTAAATTTGTCGCCTTTTACGACACCTCAGTAAGAATGAGGGTGGTCTATTCTACTCAGCGGGATACCACACGGCGGGTCAAATTACCTTAGTCGCCTTTAACGATATCTCGGTAAGAAAGAGGGTGGTCTATTCTACACGGTTTGTTGCAAATAATAATTAGCAAAAGATTTAACAAAAAATCACTTTGTCCCAGATTTGAACCTGTATCCCTAAGTTTCATCCAACCATTCAGCTATTACTAAAGACGATTTTATGCCACCATAAACAACTCTGGTCCGCAAGTAATGTATCGGATAAGGAGAGTTATTCGTTTCGAAATACGCTCACGCGAGTACCAATCTCGGGTTAAGGGGGTGGGTTTAAAAGGTGTTACACGGGTTGTAAATATTGTATAGTAGATACAGCGGTCGGGGTGCGGGCGAAAACGCAACATAAGTATCGCCGGACCCGTCGTTTGGGGTTACCGCGTGGCATGCATATGCCCACGATACGCGATAGCCGACGACTAATTGGGCCCACATAAACCCTTATATTGGGTTAAAAATTTGTGGTTTTTTTTCCATCCGCATAGCCGTAAATCGCGGTCATTTATCGATTTCAAAGCGGTGTTTTTCAAAATGTACTTACTGATCATATAAGAATATACATAATTATAAAAAGATTGGCGATGACAAAGAAGGAAACGACATAAGCTTGCGGTTCTTGCTGTGCACCTTGCGAAAGTACATAAATCGTTTGTGAGTTTGGGTATAAGATTCTATAATAAAATTTCGCAATCTACTTTAACTTGACCATTACATCAGTTTAAAAACACTATGAAAAAACGCTAACACAGAAAGCCTACTATACTATTGAACATTACTTAGACGATAAGAATGCGTTGATATAGAGCTACTCTTTGACCCTGTACAAGACATTAATAACTATATGTAACTAGTAATAGTAATAAGAATTATTCTTTTAAGGAGCAACCGCCGAGTTTCTTGCCGGTTCTTCTCGGTACGAACAGCTTTCCGAACCAGCAGCAGATGTTGACGATTTAAAAGCACTTGTTTATAAATTTACTTGAATAAAGAATATTTTGAATTTGAATTTATCAAATAACAATAATCATTATTCAAATAATCTGTTTCGGCTTCTGGCCGCTACGCTACTGGTTCGGAATGTTGCTCTTACCGAGAAGAACAAGTAAGAAACTCTGCGGTTGAACGCAGAGTTTCTTGCTTGATCTTTTAAACATTTTCAATTTACATTATTAAATCGCAAGCTTGTATCCAAATAATGTTCAATTTTGTAACACGCTTTACATATAAATATATTTCTTCCATATATATATTGTACATATTTCCAATACCGTTTAATTTCATGGTATTAGAAAAAGCTTCATAGCTTGTTAAAGTAAAGAAACGCCCTATTAATATCCGGCTACCAGCCAAAAGCTTCCCCTCTCTATTTTGGGAGGGATTTGAAGCGACCCATCTAGCTGCTCCAATGCGGAGTAGTAGGTTACACATATCTCCAAAAATCTCTAGGGATATGCAGGTTTCCTTGACCTCGACCCTTTCGAGGTCGTCAGTCCACTTTATAGTGGGTCTACCGACGCTGAAACCAATGCAAGGTCGTCTATTAAATACCTTAGGGTGTTTCATACTTATCAGCCTGTTACTAATCGCACTGCTCGGCATAGGCCTGTTCTATCCGTTTTTTGGAGAAATATTGGAACTAAGACCTACCACACTGCTCCAATGTGACTAGTAAGTAGGTTACACTTATCCCTAGAAATCTCAAGAGATATGAATGTTTCTAAGACGTTTTCGTTCACCTAATGGCGGCAGCAATAATCAGACACGATTTTTTTACTAGAAGAACTCATTAGTGCATGCCTTGGGTTTGAACAATCTTTCCACTCCGTAATGGAAACATCATCAGGAGAAAGTATCGACAAAATTGCAAAGCGATTCATAATCTAAGCAAGCAGAATTATATAGTACTTGGTTTAGCCCCAAATATTAATTTTGCCTTCGCAAACGTTATTATTGTTTTTTTTAATTCGCTTTAACGTGACTCACGAGATTTCCTGTTATAAATACGTGGCACCATCTTTTTCAATATCAGTAAATTTACCTCATAGCTAGATACTATAGGGCGTAATGTTATGCGACGTAGAAAAAAAGTCCTGTTTCAACGGCATAAACGTATTAATTAAAAATTCCTCACAATGGGACAAATAAATATTGTAGATTAAGAATAACTAGAACGGCCCATTAAAGGTGTTGAGGGGAAAGCCAAGGTAACTCGGTTATAATCGTGGCAGTGTATTTTCGGTGGAAAATTAGGCCAATGGGCAGAGTTGCCACCTATACGCCGAGGGGTGACGAGATTGGGCGGCGCATATTCGGTCTACGAAGCATGAACTAACCACCTGTTTTTACCGACAAAGGGGCCGATTATGTTATGTGAAATTACGTTATGCACTTTCCAACGTCCGATAAACAAATTCGATGGACGTGCGGGTGAAGTGAACAAGTTCCTTTTTATATAGAGGTTGTACACGATATTATAGAGTATGTACGTACATAACTCGTTTTATTTTGGGGACTGGATGTTGACCCCGTGATTAGGATACACCTTTCATAATACCAGCCTGTTTTAAAATCTATATCCATAATTCATAATAATATCATTCACTGGCGCAGTGGGTATTGACCCTGCCTTCTGCTCGATTCCCGCTGAGGGCCAACATTTTCTATCAACAATTTGTTGGTTTTTCGAGCGTGGGTGTGTATTTGTGTTTAAGTATGTATTCAAAATTATATATGTACTATATTTACCAGTTGTCCGTCACCCATAACACAAGTATTAAGTTACTTACTTTGGAGATGGACGACCGTGTGTGTTAAGTGTCCCATGTATTTATTTATTTATTTATATTTATTATAAATGCGAAAGTCCATCTGTCTGTTACGTTTTTACAGCGAATAAGCTGAAGCGATATCGATGTAATTTGGCACAATTATTCTTTATACACCGGAGTAACATAAAAGTTATAGAAATCCTGTTAATTCAATAAGAATAACATGTCATTGAGTAACGCCATCTATTGATAATAGATGGCGTTTCAAAACCTTCAAATTCAAATTCATTCATAGTCTTTATTCAAGTACACTTGTTAACAACTGCTTTTGAATCGTCAATTCTACTGCTGTTGTGGAAAGCTCTTTTAAAAATATAATTCCTATCACTAGTTACATTTAGTCATGACCATCATATGCATGGTTAAAAAGTAGCTATATCCACGCATTCTTATCTATATAATCCTTAGGCTTTCTGTATCAGCCTCTTTTTAATACTTGTTTTAAACTGATAACAGTCTAATAGGAAAATATTAACCACAAATAACTTACGTATTTTGTATGGTAGAGCAGTAGCCTCGGTTACTACTTTGTCTATTATATAGTGCCAATTTTTTATATAATTGTGTATTTTCTTATGCACATTGAGCTGTGATAGCCCAGGGGTGGGACCTTGAGAAACGGAGAGAGGAGGCCCTATGCCCGGCTGTGCTATTGTAACGGGCCGTTACTTAACTTCAACTTTAACTTAGATACCAGTTGTTTGTCGCCCATAATACAAGTCCTAAGTTACTTTGGGTACGATCGACCATGTGTGTAATTGTCCCATATATTTATTTGCTTGCACATAAAATTAAATTGCTAAAAGTATAGTGAAAACTATATTAAAGAAACTTAAGTCCAGCATATAATATTCGAAGTTACAGAATGAATAAAAAAAGAAATCTTAAACTATATTCAAAAGTAAGGTAATCTAAGTTGTTGGAAAATTGATAAGAGATGCATAAAATTAAGGTTATCGCTATGTAGGTACATCTTAAAAAGGCCATGCATATATTAAAACATCCGTCACATTTATCTCCTAGTGTTGCCAGAAAGTAACTTATCTTTTTTTTTAATTGTAAACAATGAGCGAGTAGGTTTTGACTGATATATAGAAAGTAACTATATTTAACTTAACTATTTTTTTTTAATTAATGTAAATTGTGTAATATAAGAAGAAAAAGTACAATAGGCGGCCTTATCGCTGAACAGCGATCTCTTCCAGGCAACCTTAGGGCGTAGAAATAGTCAGGGAATGTACTTGATAAATAATAAATACAAAAGTTTAGGTATATCTATACTTATTATAAAATAAAGTCCCCAAAGCTGTCTGTATGTAACCGATTTTCTCAAAATCTACTAAACGAATTTTAGTACGGTGTTTACTAAAAGGTAGTGCAATTCCTCCGAAAAGTTTAGGTTCATAGCACATAACGATTTCATGCAAATTGAGTTGAAGGGGTTGTTTTACAACAATTTTTAGTGGGGGTAGTAACAAACCGGTGTCGATTGTAGTTTAAAGGGGGAATAGGTATAAAAAGCGGTGTAGGGTGTCAGAGAGCCAGTCTCATGCCAAGGCTCGAGCGACTATAACATGCTAAACACTGAATTTCACGCGGGCGAAGCCGCAGATATTTCTAGTAAAGTATCGGCCTGTTACACTCCCACTGCTGGGAATAGGCCTCCTCTCTCTGTATCTGGAGAGAAGGGTTGGAGCTAAGACCTACCACGCTGCTCCAATGCGGATTGGTAGGTTACACATATCTCCAGAATTCTCTAGAGATATGCAGGTTTCCTCACGATGTTTTCCTTCACCGAAAAGCGTGTGATAAATTGCAATTATCAATTAGACACATGAGTTTTAATAGAAAAAGTCATTGGTGCCTGCCCGGGTTGGAACTCTTGTTCCCCTCGAAAGAGTCACACGGTCTCACCGCTGGGCTATCACAGCTTGATATTTCTAGTAAATAGATATAACTACAGTAGATGATACATAAGACGACAGTGTGGTAGAAGAAATAAATATCCAAGAAGCATATAAATTAACAAAGAATTGGATATACATATAGATTTAAGATATATATAATTGCTTAACTTGATCTTTGAATACTGAAAAAGACCGAGCTTCCTTGACATGCAATAGCAAAGAGTTCCATAAATCAATCGCCATTGCAGTATAATGTCTTCTTAATATATAGATTCCGAAACGGTTGCACTGATTATAATTTTAATCTGGCGCTGATCCAGCAGCTGCTCGCAGCAGCATCACGTCATGGTAATCATAAACATGCATTGTCATCAGGCCTGGACCAGTATTTAAAACTTCAGCTTATTCGGACACCGGGAATTTCCGTGAGAGTCAGACATACCCTCCGCGCATCCTCGTCGAGCGGTAACGGTTCCTGACATGAAAAAAAATATGTACGACCTAACTCGAAGAACCAACAATACATCAACGTCCTCCTGCCCTTATCCAACTCCAATTGGGGTCGGCACAACATGTTACAAAAGTGTCACATGTATTGGCTACGTATTTTACGACCGCCTGCCTGACGTCAACTTACCTTAGTCTATTCTACTCAGCCGGATACCACACGGTCAAATTTAACTTGCAAGATTCCACCTTGACATACATTTGACTGGCCCGTTGGCGCAGTGGGTAGTGACCCTACCTTCAGCTCCGCGGGTCGCGGGTTCGATTCCCGCCAAGGGCCAACATTTTTCTAATAACAATTTATTGGCTCTTCGAGCCTGGGTGTGTATTTGTATTTAAGTATGTATTTAAAATTATATATGTAGTATATCTACCAGTTGTCCGTCACCCATAACACAAGTATTAAGTTACTTACTTTGGGGACGGACGACTGTGTGTGTGTCCTAAATATTTATTTATTTTATTTTACATACAAATCAAGTTAAATAAAAGCTTTCATCATCATCATCATCATCATGAGCAACCCGACGCTGTCCACTGTGGGACATAGTTCTCTCCCATGGCATGGCATGGGGGCGTAAGGGGGAGGCTCGTCCCAGTCAGTCTCTCCAAGTGCCAACCTCACCAGCTCGTGGTGCACCCTGCAGACTGGTGACGGGCAGCAGCGTCACCGGTGCGATAAACTACGCCCTGCTATCACCAACACGTCTGCCCAGCGTGGTGATTATGGGCAAAACCTCTAATGGCACGAACCAATAAAAGCTTTAAGACTTTCAAATTCAAATTCAAAATATTCTCTATTCAAGTAAACTTGTAAACAAGTGCTTTTGAATCGTCAACTCTACTGCTTGTTCGGGAAGCTGTTCCTACCGAGGAGAGCCTCGAAATTCGTCAATTGCTCTTATCAAAGTATAAATATTAATACTAGTTACGTTTAGTCATTTAAGTCTTGTACAGGGTCAAAGAGTAGCTATGTCCACGCATTCTTATCGTCTAAGTAATCCTCAACAGTATATTAGGCTTTCTGTATTAGCCTTTTATCAAGTACATATTGATTTACTAGTATATATTGAAACGGGAAAAAAACTGTACCTTTTATCAATCAAGCACGTTTTAAAAACAAGGCATTTAGTGTCACAAGTTATCGGTGGCAAATTATTTTTCTGTTTCACTCCAATCTTGACCTTTACGCCGTTGATAACTGCCGTACTGATACGTATATATAGAACATTAATTAATTTAACAATAATAACAGTGGATACTGATAATTGTTATAGCGCGGTAGGTATCGTTGTTATATAACGGGGACTGTACATTATCACATAAATAATAACAAGTTAAGTAAAAAAATCTATTTTGCTATAATCCACGATACAGTAAATAGAAAATATATAGAGTGCTAAATGTATAGCGGTTTATCCATTTTTTCATACCCGATACATGCAGGATTCGTAAAAACACATGCACAAACCTCCACCACTGCCACCACAATACACAAGCACTACACACCCGGTTGAACCCCACCATTTATTTTACCTCTGAACACGTGCAACAAGCTTAAACTTGTCAAAAGTTGAAAAGACTTGTCAAGTGTCGTTTTTCATTAAAAATTGTTCTGTGAATGATAATTATCATCAAAATTTCCTATGACCAAAAGGTTTTGTGGCTCTACTCAGCTATTGTATTTGACGTAGCAGAGAGCGTAGGTTCTCGTCAAAAATTGTTTTACGATTGATAATTGTTATCAAAATTTTCCTTTGAGTAAAAATTACTTTAACTCTACTCAGTTATCGTATTGTGACATAGCAAAGAGTTCAAACTCTCGTCAAAAATTGTTCTACGACTAATAATTGCCATCAAACTTTGTTATAAGCAAACATTATTGTACAATCTATTCAGCTATTGTATTTAGACATAGCAGAGTGTTATAGGTTTTATTCAAAAATTGTTATAAGAGTGATAATGTTATCAAAAGTTCTTACGAATAACAATTGCGTACCTTTACTGAGCGTAAATCGTCTATTTTGGCATGCTGTTACGTACATGGGTTCGTGGATTTGGATGAAAATACCTGGTGACTCTGTAAAAACTCTCTATTCAACTTTTTACTACAAACTTAGTACTTACAGTCTCTATACAGTTCGTTGTCCAATAAGAATGCCGAGGTCACTAATATTTCACTTTTATTTTCGCTTGTTTATTCGCTCTTGATCGCTATATGCAAACTGATTGTCGAGGCGCACGATACGTGTGCTTATATATCGAACGAACCGATTTCGAGAACATTCGTGATACCTTGAAAAGATCGTAAACAGGTCTTTTTGTAAACATGTTTTGATACAAGTCGAATGTTCCAGAGTTAAGCGAATTTGAACTCTATAAAATGTAAATTACGAATCATTTTTGCATGTTCGTAAACTGCCCCGTTCAATTTGAACTTTATGACATATGCATTACGCAATCTTTTTCCTTGCTCGTAACAATACGATAAATGAATTTTGACATAACATTTAAGGACTGTTAATTTGACATAACTTCTTTCACTTAATTTAAACCTTTCTGTAGACAGGGTCTAGTGTGGATCTCAGAAATCACAAGTTTTTTGTGTCCTGTCATATGTCTATAATATACATCAAATTTTTTTTGGTACATATGTACATATAATGTGACTCTACGACATGTAATTATTATCAAAATTTTTCCAGTAAAAGATAATTATTGTGCCTCAGAAGCATGTCCTGTTTTTACTTAACGAAGAGTGTACATTGCTGTTATGAATTTCTCAAGTAATAATTATGATAAAATAGCATCGCCTATGTCATAAACAATTATACTGCAAGTGATGATTGTTGTGTCCATTTATACAGAACAAAGAGTGTGACATACGCAATATTTTAAAGGACAATTAACATCAAATGTTACATTATCTTTTCTCTTAACCATTAAACTTTGTATGCCTAATTGATATTTACAATTTATCAGAAGTTTTGAGTTGAGTTGCAAAGTTGCGCGTTTTCACCCGTGTCGATACAGATCTCGTGGTAGTGGAAAGTCTACGAAGTCGGACTATAGATTTATTTTATAGATCGTTTAATTATAAAAAATGGGTATCATTAGTATCCTTGGAATAAGAGCCAACTCACCAAGTGCAGGCCCTGCATAATAGTCGCTACAATGAATTTGTTATGACATTATTTGCTTTCGATTTACATTCTTAAATTCGTTATCTTTTGATTGGGATGCCGGATTTTAATAATTTAAAAAGTATTTTACAGGTATTGAAACAGTTATTAATAAAAAAAAATGGGATAAAGATTAATACAGAGATATGAATAAAATGGTTTGATTATTGTCGGCAATTTTATCAACTTTTACAATATAAAAAAGTAGTTATATTGGTATAACTATAATAGTTAGACATATGGTATCCCAGACTTTTTGTGGATATTGATGCATTCTATAATACTGTAGAACATTTTTTTGTTCTATCATCAATAGTTTCCGCAGCCCACGCGATTAAAGATGTTTACGACTAAATTTTTCCCAACTTATTACAATTTTATTAGGGATCCCTATTTTTTGAAAATGACATATAGCCTATGTTGCTCAGTGAAAAAGCAGCTTTCCAATGGTGAAAGAATTTTTGAAATAGGTCCAGTAGTTTTTGCGTGAAAACATTAGAAACATACATACATACAAACAAACATACAAATCTTTCCTCTTGATAATATTAGTATAGATCTACCAAATCGTATTCTAGCAGTGTGGTTGGGTATTTGCCCAGCAGTGTTATAGTAACGGACGTTAAAAAATATATTGAACGCTAATTCCGGTCTCTGCATATTTTTAAAGATCATTCTTGTGAAATGTTATCTACGACCAATGTCGTGACATAAATTTACGATGTTCTCAATTGCTATTTGTCCCTGAATGAAAGAATGAATGAATATATTTTAAATTGTAAATTATGCTTAATTAACATTAAAACAAAAGAATTTGGTTAATTGGCCTTGCACCGGTATAATAAAGTATAACTTAAAGGTTACTTATATAAATATAAATATTTATCATGGCGCTTGCAAATCGTTAACGACATATCGATCTCTCAATATTGAATTATGAAACACTAGTTTTTGCCCGCGGCTTCGCTCGCTAGGAATTTTGTGTGCCACAGTATCTAATTTAATTAAATTTATGATTCAATATTGGTCATAGTGGCTTCCACATAAAAGATAGATATATGCTGTCGCAGACTTTTATTTAGAACTATTAAAGACAAACAATACTACGGTGCATCATTTTTGTGTAACTCTAATGGCTTAGGCAGCGTACGCCGAGATAGCTCTCAGAGGCTAGATTTTTTCCGACTTTATTGATGTGTATCGTTATATTACATAAAATCATTACAAATTGTAGCCTATATGTTATTTCGATGTATAACCTATATAGCTGTAAAGTTTCATCCAAATCCGTCCAATAGTTTTTTCGTGAAAGAGTAACAAACATCCATCCATGCTCACAAACTTTCGCATTTGTAATATTAGTAGGAATATTTCTATGGTGTTATAAAGAATTCTCGAAGACAATCATCAGACATCAATGATGAAATTAAATTATTGTTATTATTATTAAAAATTATATGAAAATTTCATTAAAATCGGTCCAGCCGATTCCAAGTCTATATAACTGCCTCTTCACTGAGAAACATAAGCTATATTACATTTTCAAAACATAGGGATCCCTAATAAAATTGTCATAAAGTGTGAAAAAGTTAGTGGTAAAAATCTTTCATCGTGTGCGCTGCGGAAACTATTAATGATGGAACAAAAAATCCTCTACAGTGTTATAGAATGTATCAATATCTACAAAAAACTCTAACTATTATAGTTATGCTAATTTACCTTTGTAAAAGATGATAAAATTGCCAAAAATAATCAATCCACTTTATTCATATCTCCTTTTTAACCCTTTAAATGATATTTTATTCAAATCTGTTTCAATACCTGTAAAATATTTTGTAAATTATTAAAATCGGACATGTCAATCAAATCCTGTAACGAATTTAAAAATGTCAATCTAAATAAAAAAATGTCATAACAAATTCACTGTACGGCCATTATAACAGGGCCTGCAATTGGTGAGTTAGCTCTTATTCCAAGGATACCAATGATATACACAGATATAGCTATACTATTAAAAGAATTCAATTTCCAGTTAAAACTTCCTTTGCCTTAACCAATAAAGTTAAAAATAAGTGTTAAATGTATAGTGGACTATCCGTTTTTTCATACCCGATACGTGCAGGATTTGTAAAAACACATGCACAAACCTCCACCACTTCCACCAAAATACACAAGCACTACACACGTTCACTATCACAAACTCAACAATCGTTTCGCCCCGCAACCGAAGCATCATCAGGAAATAGACTCCACGTATGGACATATATTTTCTATGTATCGCGGATTATAGCAAAATAATTTTATTATAACTTTTGTATTATGGATCGCCGCAAAGTAACGCCTAATTCTATAAATTATCACAATAACGACTTCAATCTTCTAAATTTCAATCAAAAATATTACCTTATTATTGATACTGTTTACTTTTGTTCATTATCAATCCTTACTTAAATAATTGAGTTAGTAGCTTTGCCATTTAATATAACTAAAATTTGTCCTTTACACTATAACATGAATCAGTTAAATATTTTGAAGATATTAAATTTATGCCGTGTATCCGGCTGAGTAGAATAAAACACCCTCATTTATTACCGAGGTGTAGTAAAAGGCGACCAAGGTAAGTTAATCCAACGTGTAGTATACGGTTGAGTAGAATAGACCACTCTTTTTCTTACCGAGATGTCGTATAATACGATTAAGGTAAGTTTACGTCAGGCAGGCGGTCGGTCGTAAAATACGTAGCCGAATCATGTGACAACATGTTCTTAACATGTTGCGCCGACCCCACTTATGAGAAGATATTCATAGATTTCCACGCGGGCGAATACGCAAACACAGCTAGTTCAAATATATATCGTCATTATGAACTAATACATGATCAAGAAAAGAATACTAATAAAAACCAAAACCAGCTTGTAACTATGAAATTATCTCATTGACTTAATCAACAATCAATTAAAGATTATCGCGAACGGTTTCTCGGTCCCGGTTTCCCATTCACAAGGTTAAAAAAACGGTTAATATAATCTCAAACGGATACCACGCGTCTTCTATACGACCTCCTACATCTATAGCACGCTTGTTTAATTAAGTGAATGTCACTAGTTATAGGGGTTTATGGTTAACGTTCAATTATGATGGTTATCATCTAGTTACTAACACTAGACTTGGGGATCTTGCCTGAAATATGTCCAATGAAAAAAAGAAACCAAATGACCTATCCGTCTCTCATTTTTTGCGCATTATATAAGATCGGATTTAGTGCCACGCAGTATCCGACTGAGTAGACCACCCTCGTTTTCTTACCGAGGTGTCGTAAAAGGCGACTAAGGTAAGTTAACCCACCGTGTGGTATCCGGTTGAGTAGAATAGACCACCCTCTTTCTTACCGAGGGATCGTAAAAGACGACTTAAGTAAGTTGACCCACCGTGTGGTATCTGGTTGAGTAGAATAGACCACCCTCTGTCTTACTGAGGCGTCGTAAAATACGATTAAGGTAAGTTAACGTCAGGCAGGCCGGTCGTAAAATACGTACAAAAGTAATAATAAATTATTTTGCTGTAATCCGCGATACAGTAAATAGAAAATATATATAGTACTAAATGTATAGTGGATTATCCATTTTTGCATACCCGTTACATGCAGGATTCGTAAAAACACATGCACAAACACTATACATCTAGCACTATATATATTTTCTATTTACTGTATCGCGGATTATAGCAAAATAATTTTATTATTACTTTTGTATTATGGATCTCCGCAAAGCAACGTCTTATTCTGTAAAATAAGTAGCCAAATAATGTAACAACATCTTACATGTTATCCCCACTTAGAATGGGATAAAGGCGGGAGAATGTTGATATCAGAAGATTGGATTTGATTAGTGAGATCAAAAACGCATAAACATTTTCTAGGTTTTCCAAAAAATGTTCAAAGTATTCAACCGACCGACGAGAAACGTGAACAAACTTTTGACCTCCATTTTTAGATTATTTACTATAAAATAATACTATATTTGTATACCATTTTATTTGTCATAAAATTCCCCATTGAATACAAGAAATCATTTTATAATAATAACTTACATTTAATGTTGGTGAAGAAAACATTTTGATTTTTCTAAATTTAATTTTTAATTTACAAAATGTTAATTTTAGTTCACAAAATGATTGTTGCTCTTATCGAGAAGAGTAAAAGTAAAGTAGCGGCCTGTTACTATGCCCACTGCTGGGCTAAGGCCTCCTCTCTCCGTTTTTGGAGAGAAGGTTTGGAGCTAAGACCTACCACGCTGCTCCAATGCGGATTGGTAGGTTACACATATCCCTAGAATTCTCTAGAGATATGCAGGTTTCCTCACGATGTTTTCCTTCACCGAAAAGCGTGTGATAAATTGCAATTATCAATAAGACACATAAGTTTTAATAGAAAAACTCATTGGTGCCAGCCCGGGGTTTGAACCTATGTCGACTCTAGAGAGTCGCACGGTCTCACCGCTAGGCTATCACAGCTTATTATCGAGAAGAACCAGCGAGAAACTCGGCAGTCAAACTCAAACATGTTCAATTTAGATTATTAAACCGCAGTCTTGTAAGCTGAAAGGTATTGCAAATCAATGCATATTTATCGTCCAAATAATCTTCAAATACTTACCTATATTATACTTTAACACGATTCTGTGTTAGAAGCGAATACCTCTAAAACATTTATTTTGCAATATCTGCTGGAGTTTATTGCGAATCTAGGTGGCTCTAGTAGTATATTAGTTAACGCTATCGAGTGTCGTTCTTAAAATAATAAGGTGCCTCAGCTATTTACGTACAGTCAGGTATGAAATACGTATACCAGGTATGTTCTGCTGATTAAGGATATCCTGGTAGATATTTGATATACGTCTTTCATATCAAACAAAAACGAATAAACTAAAAACATAGACCAAATAAGGGATTTTCCGTCCCCCCCACATTGTGTTGTATCTGTTATAGACGACGATAAACAAATGGTTAATAGTTAATACATTCATATAATATTACAATATAATACATCCATATAATATATTAAATACATTAATACATCCAGAATCGAAGAAACAAAAAATATATTTTATTTAAATAATTTATAGAAGCAGGCGTTACTTTGCGGAATTTCATATTACAAGCAATATAACAGAACTAACTACTTTGCTATAATCCGCACGGGTTAAGTGAATGCATGCAAAGCCAATGTGTATGAAGCAGGCAAAATCTACGCACCTTATTCATGCAGGACCAGCCACCGCATGCACCCCAAGGCGCAATTCACCAGCAACAACGAACACAAAAGCAGCACACACACCCACCACCACAATCTCGACGATCGTTTCGCCCCGAAACCGAAGCATCATCAGGAGGATAGGCTTCACGACAAAAATCGTACTGCGTAATCGTACGATTTTTCGCTTAACCCGTGCGGATTATAGCAAAGTAGTTAGTTCTGTTATATTGCTTGTAATATTTTATTTAGATAAAAGTTTGATTCTTTTTCCAACAATAAGACTGTTTTACTTTTATCAAGAGGTCACGGGTTTAAAACCCGGGCTGGAACCAATAAGTTTTTCTATAATAACTTCTGTATGCTATTGTTACTTATTTTTGACTGGCCCGTTGGCGCTGTGGGTAGTGACCCTGCCTTCAGCTCCGCGGGTCGCGGGTTCGATTCCCGCCCAGGGCCAACATTTTCTACAAACAAATTGTTGGTTCTTCGAGCCTGGGTGTGTATTTGTATTTAAGTATGTATTTAAACTTATATATGTAGTATATCTACCAGTTGTCCGTCACCCATAACACAAGTATTAAGTTACTTACTTTGGGGACTGACGACCGTGTGTGTAAATGTCCCATATATTTATTTATTTATTTATTATTTATTTAAATACATTTATTTTCTTGCATGCTATGTAGATGACGCTGTTCTGTATTAGTGCGCGCTATTGAGTGTCGTTTATAAAACACTAGCAAAGCCCCGCGTTTTCACCCGCGTCCATACAGATCTCGTGGTAGTGGAAAATCTACGAAATCGGACTATAGATTTATTTTGTAGATTATTTAATTATAAAAAATGGGTATCATTAGTATTCTTGGAATAAGACTTAACTCACCAAGTGCAGGCCCTGCTATAACGGTAGGTTAGGTTTGTTATGGCATTGTTTGATTTCGATTTACATTCTTAAATTCGTAAAATCTTTTGATATGGATGTCGGATTTTAATAATTTAAAAAGTATTTTACAGGTATTCAAACAGTTATTCATAAAATATCATTTAATGGGATAAGGATTAATACAGAGATATGAATAAAATGGTTTGATTATTGTCGGCACTTTTACCAACTTTTACAATGTAAAAAAATAGTTATATTGGCATAACTATAATAGTTAGACATATGGTATCGCGGACATTTTTGTGGATATTGATACGTTCTATAATACTGTAGAACATTTTTTTGTTCTATCATCAATAGTTTCCGCAGCGCACGCGATGATAGATGTTTACGACTAAATTTTTACCAAGTTATTACAATTTTTTTAGGGATCCCTATTTTTTTTGAAAATTATATATAGCCTATGTTGCTCAGTGAAAAAGCAGCTTTCCAATGGTGAAAGAATTTTTGAAATCGGTCTAGTAGTTTTTGCGTGAAAACGTAAACATACAAATCTTTCCTCTTTATAATATTAGTATAGATATAGGTTACAACGTGATTTCAGTAACGTAGAGGTTTTGGGCGATGCTTCTGCGCTCGCCCCATATCTCCAGGTGTCGCTGTAAAAGCCACTTGGGCTAACAGCATATTGTCATTTTCCAAAAAAAAAAAGTTGTTCAGACAGTATCCCCAACACTTCTTCAAGCCCAACAGTGGGATATTAGGCCATAAAGTGCGTTAAAGACAATCTTACATGCATGTTTGGATACATAATAGTATTATTCATGGTGTTTTTTATTTATCTATGGCACAAGAGGCACCTCACATCCATTATACCGATACTATCGATGAAAGGCAATCTGATCAGATTTAACACCATCATAATAACAATGGGCGCTTTTTACAGTATATTTTACACTCAACGCATATGGGAAATTGAATGGGAATTGAGGCAATTAAAGTTAAATTTGTTGATTTATAGAAGCAGGACGTTACTTTGCGGAATTCCATATTACGGAAACTATAACAGAACTACTTTGCAATAATCTGCGTTGGTTAAGCGAATGCATGCAAAGCTATTGTGTATGAAGCAGGCAACATTCACGTACCTTACACATGCAGGACAAGTCACCACATGCATAAATTTTAATGTAAAAATGGTGCTTGCCGGGATTTGAACCAGTGATCGTCTTAATGGAGTCGCATAGTCTCATCACTGAGCTATCACAGCTTATTGATAAATTGTGGCTTTGCGATATTGCCGTGGTGTCTATCTCTATCCTGATGCTTCGGTTGCGGGGAGAAACGATTGTTGAGTTTGTGATAGTGAACGTGTGTAGTGCTTGCGTATTGTGGTGGTGGTTTGTGCAAGTGTTTTTAAGAATCCCGCATGTATCGGATATCAAAAAACGTTTAGTCCAGATAAATTTAGCACTATACATATTTTATATTTACTTTATCACGGATAATAGCAAAACAATTATAACTTTTGATAAATTGTTGTTGTTGATTAAACGTAAAACATAAACATAAATATATCCATACAATAAGAGTAAATGGAATCACAGGAATAGGTCAGCGGGTCGGAAATAACTAAATGAGTAAACGGATTTTCCGAAAATCTGATGGAAAATACGAGTAGCCTGTTATAGAATTAACTGCTCCATTTAACCATCCTCTCGCACTGTATATTCCGAAGGAATAATCCTATTTGTTCTAATTTATAGATGTAGACGTTACTTTGCGGAATTCCATAGTACAAAAGTTATGATAGATTTATTTTGCTATAATCCGCGCTTATTAAGAAAATCTACGTATTGTAGGAAACGTCACCGTTCTCATATCTTATACAAGCAGGGTACGTAACCGCACGTATAAAAAATACATATATATGTTATACTTCTAGGGATGTGAAAAATAATCGATTATTTTATTAGCAAAATCGATTTTATAAATATAAGAAATCAATAAAAAAAAAACAATTATATTTATTACCCTCTGTTTTAAATAACTCTCTTTTTTCTGTATTTTTAAGATATTTGAAGTAGTTGAAAGATGCGAATGTTAATCGAATTTCGCAAACAGCGCATCTGTTTTTGTTTATTCGTAATTTATTTTATAAAAGGCTTAAAAACTTTTCAAGTCCTGAGCAAAAAACGATTATTAGTTTCGTGTTTAGTGATTAGTAGTTTAATTCACAATAAATACTTGTGTTTATAATTAGAATTCTAGAAAAAAATTGTGACACGTTGATTTCCACGTGGGCGAAGCGGCTTGCATAGCTAGTAAATAATAATTTAAATTTGATTTAGTACACACTAACGACGATTTCTACTAGGAAAGTAACACTTACTTTCCTAGTAGAAACGTCACATCTGTCTGGCGCCAAGTTAGCCGATACTGCAAGACCTCACAAGTAGCCTGATGTGAAACGTATAAACTTAGCGAAACGTAGAAATTAAGTGTTGGGAGCTCGGTTCACGAGATACCGAGGGTCACGTCTTATTTTATTGCTGACATATTATTAATATCGATGAGAATATTCAATTTTATGACGCTTTGCTGGCATTGTTTCGCAATTTATGCGTTTCGAAGATAGCTATTGTGCAAGTGTCGAGTTGATGTCGCGACTTTTATATATATAACGTTTATATGATACAACTATATACCCCTCAAACGTCTTGTGAGCATTATATAAAAGTAGCGGCCTGTAACAATCCTACTGCTGGGAATAGGCCTCCTCTCTCCGTTTATGGAGAGAAGGGTTGGAGCTAAGACCTACCACGCTGCTCCAATGCGGATTGCTAGGTTACACATATCTTCAGAATTCTCTAGAGAAAGGTTTCCTCGCGATGTTTTCGTTCACCGAAAAGCGTGTGATAAATTGCAATTATCAATTAGACACTGAGTTTTAATAGAAAAACTCATTGGTGCCTGCCCGGGTTTGAACTCGTGTTCCCCTCGAAAGAGTCGCACGGTCTCACCGCTGGGCTATCACAGCTCCGAGCACTATATGCACAAATTCAATTCTGAAAAATCAAAATGTTTTTGTCACCAACAATAAATGTAAGCTACTATTATAAAATGATTTATTGTATTCAATGGGGAATTTTATAACAATGAAAATGGTATACAAATATGGTATAATTATTATAAAGTAAATAACATGTTCTAAAAGTGGAGGTCAAAAATTCGTACACCCCCCGCTTCTTGTCGGTCAAAGGTTAAATTGAAATATCGAACATAAAAATAGTTATTGTTTTAATCATAATAGATAGACACAAGCTGTCGCGGACTTTTTTGTTATATTTTGTAGATCTACAAGTCTCCGGCGCACTCGAATAAAGCGCCCAGCAGACCAATCTTTTAAAACTGCGCGACCTCTTTAACACATTTTACATGAAACCGTAATGTATTATTACTTAAACCTGCCGGAAGTTTGGCACTACCTTTTAGTAAAACCGTACAATAATCGGTTCTGTAGATTTTTCGAAAATCGATTACATACAGAGAGACAGCTTTTGGGGACATTGTTTTATAATAATACTAGCTGTGTCAGCGGCTTCGCCCGCGTGGAAATCAGCGTATCAAAATTTTTCCCTAGAACTCAAATTTTAAACATAAAAGTATTTATTGTAAATCAACCGTGTGAGATAGAGACATGCTGTCGCGGACTTTTTTGTAGTATTTTTATGGATGTACAATTCTCTAGTACATTACTCTAGCATATCTCTGCTGGTTTACGCACCGCACGCGACCAAAGCTCGCAGCGAACAAGTTTTTTAACAACTGCGCGATCTCTTCAACACAAATTACATAATACGATATGTACTGTATACCTTAACCATCCGGAGGTGTTGCGCTATCTTTAAGTGAAAACCGTACAGAAATCCGTTCAGTAGATTTTGAAAAAATCGATTACATACAGACAGCTTTTTTTGACTTTGTTTTATAATAACTATAGATATATGACACTATTTATTGGTGATTGGCATATATTTTAGATTTTCAGTAAACTCAATTATATACTATATTGTTCTTTCCTATTCCTGAGTAAAAAAAGATAATTTCTTATTCTATATTTTGACCTGGTATACAAAATTTCAACTCTACCAAATTTATCCCTATCCCTATTATATTATATTTACGCTTATTTCATAGACAGAAAAACACGCAGTTAATAATGCGGGGATACAGCTTGTCGACCTTGTTCAATATACTAATCTCAAAATGTAATTAGTTACAAGAATAATGAAAAGTGCAACCACGGTTTCTTATTGGCTCTTCCCGGTAGCAATTTTCCTGACCAGCAAAAGATATATTACTTGAATAAATAATATTTTAATTTTGTTTTTTTTTTACAATATAAATTATATTTGATACTATTAAGATTATATATCGGTCCAACATATTCTATAAAGATTTTTCTTTATACTTCAGTCCCAAGAAAAAACACAAAATAACTGAAATCATTTTAACGTTCAAGTTAAACTACGAACTAAAAATAAAACATCTGTTATTCACAGCCCTACCTATATAAGAGTTATTATAACAATTGTTTTACCATCAGAGCACAAACTTAAAAGACAATATCTACACATGTTTGACAGCCATGTCCAGCTATGTCCATGTTATTATAGAGATTGTCTTACCATCAGAGTACGGAATAAAAAGAAAACACCTAAACACTGTTGACAACCCTATTTATCAGAGTTTAGAATTTATTTATCAGAGTTAATAGCCGTTGGCTTACCATCAGAGCACAAAATAAGAACACCTCCACATCGTTGACAGCCCTATATCAGAGTTATTGTAGCAAATGTGGTACTATCAGAGCACGGACGAAGAAGAAAACATCTTCACATCGTTGACAGCCCTATATCAGAGTTATTGTAGCAAATGTGGTACTATCAGACCACGGACGAAGAAGAAAACATCTTCACATCGTTGACAGCCCTATATTAGAGTTATTGTAGCAAATGTGGTACTATCAGACCACGGACGAAGAAGAAAACATCTTCACATCGTTGACAGCCCTATATCAGAGTTATTGTAGCAAATGTGGTACTATCAGAGCACGGACTAAGAAGAAAACATCTTCACATCGTTGACAGCCCTATATTAGAGCTATTGTAGCAAATGTGGTACTATCAGACCACGGACGAAGAAGAAAACATCTTCACATCGTTGACAGCCCTATATCAGAGTTATTGTAGCAAATGTGGTACTATCAGACCATGGACGAAGAAGAAAACATCTTCACATCGTTGACAGCCCTATATCAGAGTTATTGTAGCAAATGTGGTACTATCAGACCACGGACGAAGAAGAAAACATCTTCACATCGTTGACAGCCCTATATCAGAGGTATTGTAGCAAATGTGGTACTATCAGAGCACGGACGAAGAAGAAAACATCTTCACATCGTTGACAGCCCTATATCAGAGTTATTGTAGCAAATGTGGTACTATCAGACCACGGACGAAGAAGAAAACATCTTCACATCGTTGACAGCCCTATATTAGAGTTATTGTAGCAAATGTGGTACTATCAGACCACGGACGAAGAAGAAAACATCTTCACATCGTTGACAGCCCTATATCAGAGTTATTGTAGCAAATGTGGTACTATCAGAGCACGGACTAAGAAGAAAACATCTTCACATCGTTGACAGCCCTATATTAGAGCTATTGTAGCAAATGTGGTACTATCAGACCACGGACGAAGAAGAAAACATCTTCACATCGTTGACAGCCCTATATCAGAGTTATTGTAGCAAATGTGGTACTATCAGACCATGGACGAAGAAGAAAACATCTTCACATCGTTGACAGCCCTATATCAGAGTTATTGTAGCAAATGTGGTACTATCAGACCACGGACGAAGAAGAAAACATCTTCACATCGTTGACAGCCCTATATCAGAGTTATTGTAGCAAATGTGGTACTATCAGAGCACGGACTAAGAAGAAAACATCTTCACATAGTTGACAGCCCTATATCAGAGTTATTGTAGCAAATGTGGTACTATCAGAGCACGGACTAAGAAGAAAACATCTTCACATCGTTGACAGCCCTATATCAGAGTTATTGTAGCAAATGTGGTACTATCAGAGCACGGACTAAGAAGAAAACATCTTCACATCGTTGACAGTCCTATATCAGAGTTATTGTAGCAAATGTGGTACTATCAGAGCACGGACTAAGAAGAAAACATCTTCACATCGATGACAGCCCTATATCAGAGTTATTGTAGCAAATGTGGTACTATCAGAGCACGGACTAAGAAGAAAACATCTTCACATCGTTGACAGCCCTATATCAGAGTTATTGTAGCAAATGTGGTACTATCAGAGCACGGACTAAGAAGAAAACATCTTCACATCGTTGACAGCCCTATATCAGAGGTATTATAGTAAATGTCTTACTATCAGAGCACGGACTAAAAAGAAAACACCAACACATCGTTGACAAACCCTATATTAAGTTATAGCAATTGTCTTACCATCAGTGCACAAAGCAAAAGCAGTACATCTTCACATCGTTGACAGCCCTATATCAGGATTATTAGGCGTGACCACTCATATGTCATCTGCTAGTCAGGATATAGGTATTATACATGACTGGACTAACCAATTAACAACATGCTCCATCGATATCAAACCATGGTGGCCGCAAATTGCAAATGTCATGTATTGCAAATGTAACGCACCGCTATTACCATGGATGACACTTGAGTACTAAATCCGCATCAGATTTCAATTATTCAGTACTCAATGAATTAAAGCTTTATTAAGTTATATATTTTGGCCAACCCAAAATGACTCCATTGAAACAAAAGAGAAAGAAAATGACGTTAACTATGTATTCAATTTTGCAAATTATCGGCATATTGGATTTAGTTTTAGTTAAAAAAACAAATCAAAATAATCTTTTCAAATAAGCTCTTTCAAGCAATTTTGAATCGTCCTGGATCAATATGATTAATGAAGCTACAACTGGTTCGTAATGTTGCTCTTACAGAGAAGAACCAACAAGAAACTAGGCAGTCAATCTTTTAAACATTCTTCAATTTTACATTATTGAATCGCAATCTTGTCTTAAGGTGAAATGATTTTCTAAATAATAAATAATCTATAACTTTGTGATATGATTTATGTATAATCATATTTCTTACATCTAATTTAACCCTTTCTGTAGATAGGTCCAGTATGGATTACGGAATTTTATTGTAAAAGCATTCGCTTCAAGAACCGAGACCAACTAATGAGTTGCTAACTCTGCTGAAGGAAAGGCTTGGAGTTACGACCTACTACGCTGTTCCAATGCAGATTGTTAGGTTACACACATCCCTATCTCTACATAAAAGCGTATGATAGATAGTAATTATCAAGACACATAAGTTTTTTTTCAGTAAAACGCCATTGGTGCTCGAGGTTTGACCCGTGACGTAGCACGGTCTCACCGCTGGGCTATCACAGCTTAAACTCAGTAAGCTCTTTTTAATTACCGAAAATAAACTTGGCTTAACATTCTATTAACTATCAATATTATAGTTGAACACTGGCCGTAAGTTGTAGGTTAAGTAAATAACTAATTAGCCAAGACAATTTCGTGGGCTTACATCACAATTCGCATTATCCGTGTTGTTATTAGATAGTGAATATTGGCCTTGTGATCTTCTTCGTTAAAGTTTATTATTAGCGAAGTTATTACATAACCACAATCTATTCGAACAAGTTATAACAACGATCAATACTTATTATAAAACAAAATTCCGTAAAACTGTTCGATTTTGAGAAATCGATCACATACAAATAGACACGAATGGATATTTGTACGGTTTTACTAATGTGCAATTATTCCGAAAGTTTAGGTTAATAGCGCATTACAGTTTTGTAAACTGTGTTGAAGAGGTCTTGGAGTCGTAATAGAACTCGCCCGTTTCGAGCTTCCCAACACATCAAAACAATCTATTCAAATAAGCTCTTTCAAGGACTTTTGAATCGTCAAGAATCAATATGATTAATGAAGCTACACCTGATTTGGAATTTCAAATGCCTGAAGCCAGAAACAACGGTCAATCTTTTCAACATTTTTAATTTATATGATTAAAATGCTGTTCTTGTATGAAGCTATTTTCTGGTGACAAACGTTTCCTATATTTAAAATTCAAATTCAAAATATTCTTTATTCAAGTAAACTTGTAAACAAGTGCTTTTGAATTATCAGCATTTACTGCTGGTTCGGAAAGCTGTTCCTACAGAGAAGAACTAGCAAGAAACTCGAGAGTTGCTCTTTCAGAGAATAATTCTTATTACTAGTTACATATAGTTATTCAGGTCTTGTACAGGGTCGAAGAGTAGCTATATCCACGCATTCTTATCTTCTAAGTAATCCTCAATAGTATAGTAGGCTTTCTGTATTACCCATTTTTTTATAGTGTTTTTAAACTGCTGTAATGGTAAAGTTATAGTAGATTGCGGAATTATATTAAAGAATCTTATATCCAAACCCACAAACGACTTATCTACTTTTGCAAGGCGCAAAGCAGGAACCTCAAGCTTATGTCGGTTCTTACTTTGTCTATAATATAGTGCCAATCTTTATATAATTATGTATATTCTTATGTACAAAGATTAAATTATTAAAAATATACTATGAAGCCAATGTAAGAATGCAAAGAACTAATCCAGAATTCTCTAATTACGACTGTAACAAATTATGCCCCCTGGTCGGCTCGTGGCCGCCGTTGACCGATAGGAAAAAGGAAAGAGGAAGCGGCCAATGCGTTTGGAATGAAATTAGCCCGTCGGTCGATTACACCGAACTCCGAGCCGCTTACTAATGGCACGCGCGGCGCTCCCTGAATACGATGACATCAATTTATATTCAGTGCCGCGTACTGTTTATTGTTCCATAGATTGGTAATACACGGGAGGACCGGCAGTTGGTGCTGTAAATCGTTGTCCGTACACGTATTCCCGATTAACTGTGTGCTGCGATGTGGTGTCAGTACACGCCGCCGGTGTGCTGATGTCATGTCCGGAGTGGCCGCACAAAACGTGAGGGTACGATGCGGTGCGTTCCACGGGATGACTCAATCAGTGGTATCTAGTTGACTACATTGACTTTTAAATGGGCTACATTATAATTGAACTCAGTAAAGCATCACGAATGAACTAATTATAGTGTTAAAGGTATATGGTATTGTAGCAAACGATAATCGGTATGTTAAACTAATAGATTTGCCATTAAATTTGTTAAAAAATATGGAGGCTGATACATAAACCCTACCTACTATACTGTTACGGATAACATAGATGATGAAGATTGCGTGGATATAGCTACTCTTCAACCCTGTACAAGAATAATAACGAATAAATGTAACTAGTTATGAGAATTATTTTGACAGGAGCAACCAACCGCTGAGTGTCTTGCTGAGTTTTCTCGGTAGGAACAGCTTTAGAAACCAGCGTTAGAGTTGTTGATTCAAAAGCTAACAAGTGCTTTTTAATCATCAACTCTGAGTTTACTGTAATAAAGAATATTTTTAATTCGAGTAATATATTCGGTGTTATAAAAGTAATGAAAATATTGCGCACTTTGACTGTCACAATAGCAACAGTCGTTTCGGCCCGTAACTGAAGCAATATCAGGAGATAGACTTCACGACAAAATCGCTAATCCATTGGTTTGCATTTAGCATAACATATATTTCCTTTTATCGCGGATTATAGTAAAATAATATTTTCATTCCTTATGTATTATGGGCGTTCGCAAGTAACGCCTTATTCTATTCATTTTTTTTAAATATATATTTCGTGGTCATTTACTAGATTTGATCATTTATTGTTTTCTAGAATGTCTACAGTATCTATGGATTTTAAGGCATCTCTGATTACACCTCCCGGTGTGCAAATTTTTTAGAATAGATAACATCAAATATTATTTCGGTCACGTTTTTATTCGCGGTTTTTACTTGAGTCTTTCGTGGAAGTTCGATTTGATTCGATTGAACTTCTTTTTTATTTTTTTTCTAATTTTAAAAAACCTTACATTAAGCTAAAACGGTGTCAATTTGTCGACACTATCTACAAAAAAACAACGTTTAGTAAAGGAAAAAGATCTTTATAAAGCGTTGTACAATCCACATCACAAAAATTTTCCGTAATTGTAGTTTACACAACACAACTTTATCGCCCCTTTAGTATATTGTAATTCATAGAAATTGATACATAACATCTATTTCAATAATATAATTTAAATAGGTTAAGAGAGATCAATTCATGATCAGGCGGTAACAAAGATTAGCAACATGAGACTAGTTAATGATAAAATCATCTATACTAGCTGTGCAGGAGATTTCGCCCGAACGGAAATTAGTATCACGAAATTTAATTTTATTTAATAAAATTAGTTATGGTGGGTTAACTATAAAAGATAGAGACATGCTATCTGGAACTTTTTTGTAATATTTTTATACATCTACAATTCTATAGTACGTTACTACATTGTATCTCTGCCGGTTTACGCGGCGCACTCAGGTTATACTTCCAGCAGAGTTTATTTTTACAAATGCTTGACCTCTTCAAAACATTTTACATGAAGCGGTAATGAACTTCTAACCTAAAGCTTTCAGAAGAATTGCACTACCATTTGGTGAAAATCGTACAAAAAATCCGTTCACTTGATTTTGAGTAAATCGATCAAATATAGACAGACTGCTTTTGGGGATTTTTTTTATAATATATATAGATATGCAGTTTACTTAGGAATATAACAAATAATTGCATTTTATTAAATGAGATCCTAAATTTTATTCATATAAAATCAAGGATATCATAAAAATGTCAATTGAAAAATTTTAATAACTAAACTGTCGAATAGATTGACGAGTCCTAATGTCTTCTACAGTTTCGATAATTTATTGTTAAAAAAATTATGACTTTGTTTTTTGGTTATGTGAGTTGTTTGAGGTTCACATCTCTTTTTTACTAAAGTGTTAATCTTTTACCTTATTTTTGTATCTGCTTGTACGGCGACGATCGGTATAGAATTCAGAGACTCTTGAATTTGAAAGAATTCAAACTCACTACTTTGTGATGAGAGCGCTCTCGCTCGTACTGTATCTATTGTTTAAGTTTTTGTTAACTGATTTTTTTTGGTAATAAAATTATTGCAAAATTATCAATTCTTTAGATAACTTCACAAGTAGGAGCAAAATAAAGACTGATATCTAAAAAACCATGTTCTTTCTTACTTGACTTGGAGCGGACATTGCTTTATTAGGTTATGGGCCCAGTATTATGGTTTTTTAGTTTTTAGCTGCTAAATATCGCGAAAGTTCAAAGCTATCAAGTGTGATAATAGATCGCAGTAAGATAATTAGATTAGCTATCTAGGCATTATTTTTTATTGGTGTACAACAAGATAAAATGGCGGCAAATTAAATTGAATGGGTATTTGTAGCGGAAAACTTCTTAATCCTGATGTATCAATATACTTATTATCTTTAAATAAACTAACAGTAGCCAATGATATCACGTCAGTAATAAATAAATGATCAATTTTGAATTGTTGATTTTATTTACTAGTTCTAGTTTATGATTAATGTAGCGTACGAAAATCAGCCATGTTCTCCTTGATGTTACATTGTTGTTATGCTAATTTGCATTGATTAGCATTTAGGTCTTCCACGGAGTAATATTGCCTAACTTACCTTCGTTTGGTATCAATATTTCAACCTACTAACGTTTGTAGTCACGATTTTGCTTCTATGCGATATGAGTGTTTTGCGTCTAAATAGTGCAATATTTGTCTTTCATTGTCCTTATTTTGTCACCGCTAATTTATAAGTTTTGTTACAAAAAATTTTTTTATATTTACTTATATTTAAGCTTTACTTGATGCCATGTGGTATCCCGCTGAGTAAGCCGACCCGCCGCTTGGTATGCGACTGAGTAGAATAGACCACCCTCATTTCTTACCTAGGTGTCGTAAAAGACGGCTAAAGTAAGCCGACCCGCCGCTTGGTATGCGGCGGAGTAGAATAGACCAACCTCATTTTTTATCGAGGTGTCGTAAAAGGCAAATAATGTAAGTTAATTTGCCGTATTGTATGCGGCTGAGTAGAATAGACCACCCTCATTTCTGACCTAGGTGTTGTTTTTACAACACCTAGGTCAGAAATGAGGGTGGTCGACGACTAGGGTAAGTCGACCAGCCGTGTGGCACCTAATTCAGTAGAATAGACCACCCTCTTTCTTATCGGGGGGTCGTAAAAGACACCTAAGGTAATTTGACGTCAAGCAGGCGGCCGGTCGTAAAATACGTAGCCAAATCATGGGACAACATGTTTGTAACATGTTGTGCCGACAACTCTAAGTGGGATAAGGGCAGGAGGATGATGATGATTAAAGCTTCACTTGATAATGGCTTGATATGACTAGAGAGAAGCCGAAAGAAAAATGGATGGATTGAGTGAAGAATGATATGCATATAAAAGCAGTGACACCAGAGTTGACGAATGATAGAGGAGAATGGAACGTATATTGTGCCTCTTAGAGTAGGATAAAGGTAAGATAATGATGATGAAAGCTTTACTTGTAAAAGTTTCACTTTTGTACTCAGAATTCCGCAAATTGGGATTACTTTACTACTTTAATACATCTTATTAATTATCAATATTCTTCCTTTCCGCCATTTTCAAAATGTTAAGGGGCTTTCTTTTAATTCTTTGGTCACGCAAATAAAATATACACGCAATAAAAAAATGACTCTTACTAATTTTTAAATTTCATTTCACACATTTTGATTTTGTCTTAGATTAAATAACTCAGGGTTTTTAAATATTTTTTTATAAATATGTTTGTGGTTAGCAAGGCAATAAATTATTTAATATTTTTATAACTAGTATTGTTATCTTACTATATGATGTGCTATTGATGGCGGGTAGTGTATAAGTTTTTATGAAATCTGCATGTATCAGTTATGAGAACGGATAGTAGGCTTTCCATTTAGGATTACATATATTTTCTTTTATATTTTCTTTTTATATTATCTCTCGGATTATAGCAATATAATATTTTCATTAATTTTTGTATTATGGACTTTCGCAGACGAACGCCTAATTTTGTAAACTACGAGCTTTTGCCACATTATGTTTCATGACAGATCATTTTAGATTTTTTTTTTAACTTAATATTTAAAAATATATATTTATTAGTTTAGTTACTCGTACATCAAAAATTTCAGATTCAATACAATCTTCACGCGCCGTGTACGCGGCACTCTATGGTGCTTCATTCAAGTCAATCATATCGTTATAAGGACAAAGTTCATCTACATGAAATACTGAAAGTGAAAAAAGTATTCATTTTTATGAGAGTTTGATAAATATACTAAAATGTGCATTGTAAAATAGTATCTAATGAAATTAAACTTCTGATTCACAATTTGGGTCATAGTGGCTTCCACATAAAAGATAGATCTATGAAATTGCGAACTTTTATTTAGAACTATTCAAGACCAATAATACTACGGTACATTATCTTTGTGTAAATCCAATGGTTTAGGCAGCGTGCGCCAAGATAGCTCTCAGAGGTCAGATTTTTTCCGACTTTATTGACATGTATCGTCATATTACATAACAATACAAATTGTAGCCTATATATTATTATTCCGATGTATAACCTATATTACTGTAAAGTTTCATCCAAATCCGTTCAATAGTTTTTTCGTGAAAGAGTAACAAACATCCATCAATACTCAAAAACTTTCGCATTTATAATATTAGTAGGATAGCATTATATTACATAACATTATTAAGCTGTGATAGCCTAGCGGTGAGACCGTGCGACTCTCTAGAGTCGACTCTAGAGTAGGTTCAAACCCCGGGCAGGCACCAATGAGTTTTTCTATTAAAACTTATGTGTCTTATTGATAATTACAATTTATCACACGCTTTTCGGTGAAGGAAAACATCGTGAGGAAACCTGCATATCTCTAGAGAATTCTAGGGATATGTGTAACCTACCAATCCGCATTGGAGCAGCGTGGTAGGTCTTAGCTCCAAACCTTCTCTCCAAAAACGGAGAGAGGAGGCCTTAGCCCAGCTGTGGGCATAGTAACAGGCCGTTACTACTACTACATAACATTATTACAAATTGTAGCCTATATGTTATTCCGATGCATAACCTATATTACTGTAAAGTATCATCCAAGTCCGTCCAATAGTTTTTTCGTGAAAGAGTAACAAACATCCATCCATACCCGCAAACTTTTGCATTTATAATATTAGTAGGATTTATAATTTTTGTGCTAAAAAATACAGATTTCATTACTAATTCAAGTATAAATCAATAGTATTGTATATTTATAGAGGCATTAGTTGAGATTTATCTCTAATATAATTTAAATGTGTAGGCAATTTGATTTTGCATTGCAAACACAATCGGAGTGACAATCCAGTTATTTATTGACATGTTGTTTTTCAAATAGAAATGCCATACAAGATTGTGTGGCGTGATTCGTCGGAAATCATGTAGGTACTTTGGAATACAGTTGTTATCTGTAAAGATAATAGCATTCAAGCAGTTGTCGTACATATCAAATTAACTTTACTTATTAGTATTCGGACGTCATTTTCTCCACGCAGTCCGACCCGTGTCTTTTGCTTTAATAAAAATATTCAAATAATTAAATTGGCTTCATAAATAACTAATTTCCATTTATATAATATAAAAGATCATTAAATGTGTCACTGAGATCACCAAATATGTATTAAATATGAATATATCATAATTAACGGTAATGTCAAAAAAATTGATAATTCCGTTAATTATATCTTCTAATATCTGTATACATATTATGTGTCCGTTATTATCCCTTTATTAAAGATCATTAATTGTGTCACTGAGATCACCAAATATGTATTAAATATGAATATATCATAATTAACGGTAATGTCAAAAAAAATTATATTTCCGTTAATTATTTTTCCTAATATCTTTATATTATGTGTCCGTTATTATCCCTCTATTCGTTGAATTCTGTTAGATCATTATATTTTTAATAGCGTTTGCTTAATTTATCCTTTAATTTACGATTACATGTGTTGACGTTTTCTATTGTTCTTAATTAATGTTAATTATTTAAATTTCATTACAGTCTCTAATGCTAAGTAATGATCTCTTACGTCATTTTGTTTATTCACCTTAGCTCGTATCTTTAATTTGTTATTTTTACGGCGTTATGTAAAAATATGTAAAGTCTTATAAGTAGTTAGTACACTACGTATTTCACAGTTTGGAAAAATTTGTATGTGTAAGATCTACGTTGGTTTTTTTTTATTTTATTTAGCGTAGAGTTTGCATATGATATATATCAGGATTCCTATGACTTTTATCATTTTTGCATGATGAATGGTGGGCATCAATGAAGCACCTAGGCTTCAAAAGAAAACTCATAGGATTCGAGATTTGGGTCGCAAAGAATTGACAAGAGAACGCCTCTTATCATCATCATCCCGCCCTTATCCCATTCTATTTGGCTACGTATTTTACGACCTGCCTGCCTGACGTCAACTTACCTAAGTCGTATTTTACGACACCTCGGTAAGAAATGAGGGTGGTCTATTCTACTCATCCGGATACTACACGGCGGGTCGACTTACCTTAGTCGCCTTTTACGACATCTCGGTAAGAAATGAAGATGACCTATTCTACTCAGCCGGATACCACACGACGGTTCGTTTTACCTCAGTCACCTTTATGAGACCTCGGTAAGATATGATAGTGGTCTATTCTACTCAGCCGGATACCGCACGGCCGGTCAACTTACCCTAGTCACCTTTTACGTCATCTTGGTAAGAAATGAGGGTGGTCTATTCTATTCAGCCACAACACGGTACAAATCAAAGTCTATTTCATAAGTTATCAACTCGTTTACAGTTTCAAGTGTAGAGTTCAAGACGGTTACCGGGGTGTAGCGGAATAAGGTCAAATCTATATTCGAAGTGGTATCAACTTCTGTTAGCTATTTTGGATCGAATCACCGCGGTCCATTAGCACGGATTTGCGGTTAAAATAAATACAAAAATTTATAAACCTTTAAAAAGACCGGCAATATTTACTTTTGATCAAACTTTACCGCTTGTAAAATGCGATAAGCTTTATTAGTATTAAGGAAACTTAATATTTGTTTTTTACAAAACTTAATATTTCGCGGTAATTTGCAAAGTGTCTATACAGACTCCTAATAAGCGAATTATGTTTAACGACAAGATGCGAGAGAATCGTGAATAAAATAAATAAATAAATATATGGGACACTTACATGCTGGTAAATATATATTCGAATTCAAATTCAAAATATTCTTTATTCAAGTAAACTTGTAAACAAGTGCTTTTGACTCGTCAACTTTACTGCTGGTTCGGAAAGCTGTTCCTACCGAGAAGAACCAGCAAGAAACTCGGCGGTTGCTCTTTTCAAACAATAATTCTTATCACTAGTTACATATAGTTATTAATGTCTTGTACAGGGTTGAAGAGAAGCTATATCCACGCATTCTTAATGTCTAGGTAATCTTCAATAGTATAATAGGCTTTCTCAATTAGCGTTTTTTAAATAGTATTTTTAAACTGCTGTAATGGTAAGTTAAAGTAGAAGTAGTAGTAGTACAAATACACACCCAGGCTCTAAGAACCTGTTGGCTCTCGCCGGGAATCGAACGTGCGAACCACGGAGTTGAAGGCAGGGTCGAACTACGCCAAACACGGAGTCAATAGTGAATGCAACATCGAGTTCTTAAATAATCATAATCTATTTTACATATTTCAGTGATAAACAAATTTTACCTGCAGTCAGATGGCCACCAGACCGCAACGATTACCATGTTATCGTATCAAATCTTTTGTTTTCCAAAAAAGTATTCGCCGAGTTTCTACTTGACTATTCTCAGTAGGATCTTACTTAGTAAGTAAGTAGTAGTACAGTATCTTTAATAACATTTGACGATCCAAAAGTATTTGAATAAAGTTCATTTTAAATATAAACATTAATCTATGTAATTAATTCTAAATATTAAATATCTAAAATTCATTGTGTGGTAACCGGCTAAGTAGAATAGACCACCGTATGTTTTACCGAGGTGGCAAAAGGCGGCTAAAGCTGACTCGCCGTATGGTATCCGGCTGAGAATAGACCAACCTCATTACTTACCGGTATGTTGTAAAAGACGACTAAGGTAAGTTGACGTCAGGCAGGTGGCTGGTCTAATAGCCTAGCCTAGCCTTAACATGTTTAAAACATATTGTGCCGACCTCACTTAGAATGGGATCAGGGCAGGAGAATGATGATTAAATTTCTAAGATGTAGTGCATACAAAGTTATTATTATAAAAATACTATTAGGATAAATTTCGAATAATTTATTAGAAGGATAACCAAATTGATGATGCAATACATATTAATTACACACTGTGCAAAAAGAAACCAGCGGGTCTTATCGGGAAGTTATAACCATTAAAAGAGAACAATCACAATTTCTTCCTGTCGTAAATATACTTTGGCATGAGTAATCGTTACTTTCTGAACACAATATGGAATCGGCGGGGTCCAAATAGACTGTTACGTGATCCGCATCACGCTGCCACCGTTCTTCAGCCCTAGTCGAGATGGTTAAGCGAATACGAATTCTAATACACGGGCCATAGAGATTGATTTACTGGAACCGAGTTCAGAGTCAGTTCAACGAATTTTTTTATAAAGCGTGGCGTACAACGTAGATCATTCTAGAACTCGTGTATATGCAATTTACACCTAGTTATGGTGGTCTGTAGAGATCCTGCGGCCGTCCAAATAAGCGTTGAATGTGGATTGTGGCTGTCTACATTAGAACTAATCGGGAGGGACGTTCAAAATCGGAGAAAGTTGAGAAAAATGAGTAGGAACCCCTAACGGTTTTCGGGGCAACGGTCAATTAGAGAAGAAGATTGAGGACAAAGCTCAAACGGCTCGTCAGTTTGCCAAAGGCTTCATAACTCAAATGGATAAACGAAGAAATGAGTATAAACGTAGAATAGAGTACGGAAATTTAACCAGTGTCAGGGAACGAAGTTTTAAGGACGTAACGTTCTGAAATATACCCGGCAATAAAAAATGCATATCGAGGCTATCGGCTAGATTCTGCTTCATAGAGCATTGTCTCTGTGGCACAGACTGACGAACCCGTGTGAAACGTCACATACTGAGTGACAGTGACAGCGCTCTACGAAACCGAACTGGCCGGCTGTTTCGTTCTAAACATCGATGTGCATTATTTAATACCAGGTAGTATATATTGTTTGTTTTTGTCTGCGGTTTTCATTTCATCATCCAGATCAAAATCACGCTTTGATCTCTAACATTTTTAATGGGACTTGGTAATGAGGACTCAAAACCATCACGACGAAACGTTTACGAATATACTTTAAGTCTAACAGATTATTTATTATGGATTTATATGTAAATTTATTGGTCTTACGATTTTGTTTTAACTACATCGAAAGTACAAGTCTCTATAAAATAAATATACCAACTGTCTACGCATTACATTGTCTGTGCATTACGATTTTGTCCTGCAGGCTATCCTCCTGATTATGCTTCGGTTTCGGGGCGAAACGATCGTAGAGATTTTGGTGGTACTTGTGTGCATTGTTGCTGGTAGAGGCGTCTTGGGATGCATGTGGTGACTTGTCCTGCATGCGTAAAATGCGTGAATTTTGCCTGCTTCATACACATTAGAATTGCATGCATTCGCTTAAACCGCGCGGAATATAGTAAACTAGTTCTGTTATAGTTTCTGTAATACCAACTGTCGTTCAACAGAAGATAAAGAATATGTACTTGAGTATTTTCAAAATCTTTTTGTTCGTAACAATTGTTGCGTCTTTCAAAGAAGTGGCTTACAGTACGCTTACGGCAAATCTTCAATAGTGAAGAGGCATGAAAAGAAGAAGGAGAGAAGAGAAATGTACGTACGTGTATTTCTAAACAAGCGTGGTCTATATTGACTACCGGGAACCTAGGCCGGGCTGTTCTGCCATTGAATGACAGAACAGATTACTAACAAACTATATGGGACATAAAAGAAAGCATGAACTGAACGGTTTCCTTTTAATAGAAAGGCACACTATCATCCTCCTGCCCTTATCCCACTCTTAGTGACGTCGGCACAACATGTTACATACATGTTGTCAAATGATTTGGCTACGTATTTTACGACCGGCTGCCTGCCTGACGTCAACTTACCTAAGTCGTATTTTACGACACCTCGAAGAAATGAGGGTGGTATATTCTACTCAGCCGGATATCACACAGCGGGTCGACTTACTTTAGTCGCCTTGTACGACACCTAGGTAAGAAATGAGGGTGGTCTATTCTACTCAGCCGGATACCACACGGCGGGTCGACTTACTTTAGTCGCCTTTTACGACACCTTGGTATTAAATGAGGGTGGTCTATTCTATTCAGTCGGATACCACACGGCTGTTAATAGAAACGCACATTTCCTTCAATTAATGAAAAAATGCATCAGAGATGTCAAGGACAAAAACAAAGCACAAACTGACGGGTTTCATATATAATATTAAATAGATTGATAATGTTGTGGTCATCAAAAATAACGTCTATTTTAAAGGGTAGGCAAGGTCAAGTTTATCTAATCAGTTGTCCGTGGATCGTTAACTATTGAAACGTGGGAATTATTATTTGTTTCAGAACATCGAATACGTAATACAAAGTTGTGTATATCAAATGGCAGCGATGGAAAAGCTAACCGAAGTAAAGCCTGAAAGCTTTTGTGTTAAAGAAACTTCAATTCGGCTAGTCGAGTTTACCGAAGCACTGCCAGAAGCCTTTGCTAACGGATGCTACAAAGTTTGTCTAACAAAGAACAATTGGGAACAGCTTGGATCTGATGCGACAATGGAGTTGGTGTTAATTTGTTTTTCATTTTCCTTTTTAAGATAAAATAATCGTTGAAACAATTGTTTACGTGATTCAAGTTCTAGACTAAGAGATAAGTTAGAAAAATCCTAGATATGTGGTGTATTGCATCAGCAGTTATTATTAGAATAACCAGGGAGAATTTTACATGGGATTATCCACGGATACACTATATAGGATACAGATAAGGAACTCCTTCATTTTATTCTAGTCATAACTGTTTTTCCTGCCGTCTCAAAGATGTCACTGTAACTTTACCATCATAATCCACTAGATGGCGCTGTACTACATTTTTATAGTGAACCATTTAATAAAAGTACATGGATTTTTTTTTCGAACGGACTATGCTGTTAGCTCTAACGGCTTTTACAGTGTCAACGGGCGGGACGGGCGAGCGCGGAAGCATCGTCAAGGTTTCGAAGTGCAGAGAGTAGAGCACAGAAGCGCTACTAAAGTCGGGGAGTTACAATGGATGACAAAGCTAAAATAGATTGCAGAATTTTATGAAAGAAAAGTAAATGTGAATGGATGATGATATGATTGTCTGTTACTCCCTTTTGTTTTTGCGCTTTTGTCAAACAATGAACGTATCAAAAACTATGTCATAAGAAATATTAAAACTGAACAAACACTAAACTCTCAAATAGTAGTATTAGCTCTCTAATAATATTAGTCGTCACTTTACAGATATCCATAATACAAAAGTAACGATAAAATTATTTCGTTATTTATTATTAAAGCAAAATAACTTTATTATTACTTTTGTACTAAACGCTTAGTCGAAAATAAAAAACCGCAAAACAATCACGAATTTACCACGTGTGCTCTCGGCCTTATCATATGATATAATTGTATACACCTATAATTAAACTGTGGAGCGGAAGTGTCGGTCTGTGTTAGTATACCGATCACGTGGTCAGGGCTGACGACCAACGGGTAACGGGTTACCGCCCGGTTATGGACACCGACGCGACCGACCCAAGGGATTTTACATAAACACTTTTAATGACACTAAAATTAGTTTTAGTATGACTTATTTATGGTTGAATAGTAGAAGGTAATACCGCTCTAGAATAATTAATTGTTTACCGTAATAATAATCTTTTATTATACAAAAAACTTTTACTTTTCCTGCTTAGTCTACTAGTAGGAAAACTATATATTATATTTATGCTATTATTATATACAAACTCATAATTTTATCTCCTGCCCTTATACCACTCTGTGGTTGGCACATGTTTCTCTTCCATTCTGTCTGTTTCTCTATGAAAATACTCTACAAATTAAAATACGCAATATTAATCGATTCAATATAGTTAGGTATATTGAAAAAAATATTTCGCCGTGTGGTATCCGGCAGGGTAGAATAGACCACCATCCTTTCTTACCGAGGTGTCGTAAGAGGCGACTAAGGTATGTGCTGCGTGGTATCCGGCTGCATAGAATGGACCACCCTCATTTCTTACCGAGGTGTCGTAAAAGGCGACTAAGGTAAGTTGGCGTCGGGCAGGCGGCCGGTCGTAAAATCTGTAGCCAAGTCATGTGACAACATGTTTGTGACATGTCGTGCCGACACCACTTAGAGTGGGATAAGGGCAGGAGAATGTTGATTGGAAAAAAGATAATTTTTTTTCTGTAAACGAGTCCAACGTTATAATCAAAAAAGTTGTTTTCTTTGGCAACGATAATATTCGTGAAAATACCAACTGAATAGTAAATTCTTGAAAACATTTATTTAATTTCTATTCCTCACAAATTTGTTATTATAATAACGAAAACGAAATCGTACGTTAAGTATTTATTACTCAAGGCAAGTACCGTCATTTTGTAAAAAAAAAAGAGATCACGACATGACCCTTTATTAGACACCAAATTTCTATTGTATTCAATGAGTTACGGGGTTTATATTACATTCATTAAAGGTCATTCTATTTAGCAGTAATCGATTGTATTGTCTAACGAATATGTATTATGTATAGTTAGAAATTATCACGTTTAGGTAGACGGAACTACCTAAGCAATATTAAAACGACACAATAATGATACTAGTTACGTAGTAACAACGCATGAACATGCTAGTTGAGACCAACCAAGACAAGTTGAAACACGATCTAAATGCGGGAGCGTTTAATAATCGTACAAGCCAAGCTTTACAGCAAGACTCCACGGGATGAACGGTCCAGCCGCGTAAGCCTCAGCTAATAACCGTACGAGTCGAGTATTACAACAAGACTGACTTCCATGTTTTTTTTTTCGAATGTGTCTAATGCTGTTAGCCCTAATGGCTTTTACAGCGTCACCGATGGGATGGGCGAGCGCAGAAGCTTCGCCGGGTAAAATTGATAAGAAGCGAGTGTTTTTAGGCACTCGTAACTTATTAGGAGCGTCGCCTTAAGGGTGTCTCCTGCGAGACCGAACCTCGGCTTAAAGCGGCGCATTTTGGAGGACTGTATCTAACACATTGACTTTGAAGAAGTCTGCATCACGGCGGTCGCGGCAGAGGGCTGCGACCGCTTGACACAAGCAAGCGGGGACCTGGTCTTCGCCGGCGAAGACGCTGTTTGTGTGTGTGTTGTGTGTATATCTTGTTGGATGCTGTAATAGCATCGTCGGGGTCGTTGAGGAAGCTCTTAGGGCGCCTGTGAAATCGGTTGGGGGAGTTAAACACCTTATCGTTGGACGCGGCCGCTATAAGGGGGTCTCGAAGTAAGTCTTCGAGAATTGTTTGAAAAGATCGGCTATCGTGGGAAGGTCGAGATCTCTATGGAGATTCACGTTGCGCACGAACCACGGACAGCCAGTGGCTGCACGCATGAATCGATTTTGAAGTGTCGCAACGGACACAGTCGTGACTTAGGAGACTTCCATGTGGCGAACTCCACCTTTTATAAAAAATTCTCGCTCCAAAACCAAGCCCCCGCTCTGGTATCGATCACGTGATCACAGTGATGCCACTATACAAAAATAAAGAAATCAGACTTGACTATCGCCATGTATGCGACTTTAATGGCGGTTAGGCGAAACCTCTAACTGTATTATAATCGGCGATTATAAACGATTGAACGCGAATACGATCGAGTAAAGGGCATCCTCAGATGTATTCGGCAATCATCGTCCATGATCGCATCAGAGGGAATCGCTGGGTTATAACTAAGAGATCTATGCACGGCGACTTCCATGATGATCGTGCCACACACACGATTAATAATCACGCCGTCAGGAGTGTGGCAAGAATCCACGGCCGGCTGACGTCAGCAAGTTGGGACCTTGTCTCCACCGGCCAAAACGCGGTGGCTGAGAGAGTAGACAAATGCAAATTCAAAATATGAAAATTTATAAAATGTATTTTGAGTTATACAGACACACTGTGTAGTAGCTGAGTAGAATAGACCGCTAATTTCTTACCGAGATGTTGTAAAAGGCGAATAAGGTGTCGACCCACCGTGTGGTATCCGACTGAATAGAATAGACCATTCTCATTTGTTACCGAGATGTTGTAAAAGGCGAATAAGGTGTCGACCCACCGTGTGGTATCCGACTGAATAGAATAGACCATTCTCATTTCTTACCGAGATGTTGTAAAAGGCGAATAAGGTGTCGACCCACCGTGTGGTATCCGACTGAATAGAATAGACCATTCTCATTTCTTACCGAGATGTTGTAAAAGGCGAATAAGGTGTTGACCCACCGTCTGGTATCCGGCCGAATAGAATAGACCATTCTCATTTCTTACCGAGATGTTGTAAAAGGCGAATAAGGTGTCGACCCACCGTGTGGTATCCGACTGAATAGAATAGACCATTCTCATTTCTTACCGAGATGTTGTAAAAGGCGAATAAGGTGTCGACCCACCGTGTGGTATCCGACTGAATAGAATAGACCATTCTCATTTCTTACCGAGATGTTGTAAAAGGCGAATAAGGTGTCGACCCACCGTGTGGTATCCGACTGAATAGAATAGACCATTCTCATTTCTTACCGAGATGTTGTAAAAGGCGACTAAGGTGTCGACCCACCGTGTGGTATCCGACTGAATAGAATAGACCATTCTCATTTCTTACCGAGATGTTGTAAAAGGCGAATAAGGTGTCGACCCACCGTGTGGTATCCGACTGAATAGAATAGACCATTCTCATTTCTTACCGAGATGTTGTAAAAGGCGAATAAGGTGTCGACCCACCGTGTGGTATCCGACTGAATAGAATAGACCATTCTCATTTCTTACCGAGATGTTGTAAAAGGCGACTAAGGTGTCGACCCACCGTGTGGTATCCGACTGAATAGAATAGACCATTCTCATTTCTTACCGAGATGTTGTAAAAGGCGAATAAGGTGTCGACCCACCGTGTGGTATCCGACTGAATAGAATAGACCATTCTCATTTCTTACCGAGATGTTGTAAAAGGCGAATAAGGTGTTGACCCACCGTGTGGTATCCGGCCGAATAGAATAGACCATTCTCATTTCTTACCGAGGTGTTGTAAAAGGCGACTAAGTTGTCGACCCACCGTGTGTTATCCAGTTGATTAAAATAGACCGCCCACTTCTTACCGAGGTGTCGTAGAATACGACTGAGGTAAGATGACGTCAGGCAGGCCGTAAAGTAAGCACGCAGCCAAATCTAACTCAAACTCAAACTCAAAATATTCTTTATTCAAGTAGACTGTTTACAGCGCTTTTGAATCGTCAAATGTTTTCAAGAAGCTACCACTGATTCGGAAGTTTGCTCCTACCGAGAAGAACCAGCAAGAAACTCGGCGGCCATTTTTTTAGATATATAAATCATGCAACAAAGTGTTTGTAACAAATTGTGCCGACCCTACATAGAGTGGGATAAGGGCAGAAGGACGATGATGATGAATCTTGAGTTATACAGAAATCCAAATTTTTATATATATAAATTTCTAGTCTATTCCCTATATACAGCCGGAACGTCCAAGTGTGATTTGCGAAATAGTTCAAATCAGTGAATAAATCAGCAGTCTCAATCTTAATTAACTGTATACGGACACAGGAGCTCTGGGGTTAGTTGGGTTTTTCTCGGAATGATTGACCGTTGATAGGAGGGATCGTCTAAATAATTCGTTCGGACGTCCCTCTTCATCCCACCTGTCCCTCAGGATAATTGGTGGCGTGAAGAGATGTCTCTATTACATTGCACGCTCCTGGAATACGTTTTTGGCAGGGCCCGTGTAATTTTGCTAAATAATTCCAGTTTTATTGACAAGTGGCTGATTCTGGAATCTATAAATGACTAAACTGATAATCATTTCATATCTTGATATTTGAATGATCTACTCTTCAAACGTTATTATTCAAGTTTTCACTTGTTTGTCTCAAGCAAACAAGCCGTTGATTTTTTTATCCTTCAGTAAGTTTTTATTGCCGTTTGCATTACATCCATTACTACTATCGATCAAATGCAAACTGATACAATTTACAACAGTAACAACAATAGGCGCTTTTTTCCGTTTTAAGCTTGACATTTAATGCATATGGGAAGTTTGTATATAGTTATTATAAAGCGAAAGACTGTTTATTTGTCTTTAAAGCTTTTAAGGGTATTCCACTAAACCATGTCGTGTGGTATCCGGCTGATTAGAATAGACCACCCTCATTTCTTACCGAGGTGTCGTAAAAGGCGACTAAAGTAAGTCGACCCGCCGTGTGGTATCCGGCTGATTAGAATAGACCACCCTCATTTCTTACCGAGGTGTCGTAAAAGGCGACTAAGGTAAGTCAACCCACCGTGTGATATCCGGTTAAGCAGAATAGAGCACCCTCTTTCTTACCGAGGGGTCGTTAAATACGACTAAGGTAAGTTCAAGTCAGGCAGGCGACCGGTCGTAAAATACGCAGCCAAATCATGTGACAACAAGTTTGTAACATGTTGTGCCGATCCCACTTAGAGTGGGATAAGGGCAGGATTATTAGGATGATGAAGGCTATTCCACTAAACCGATAATGACGAAATTTGACACAATCAAAGATCATGTTCTGGGTTAACATAAAGGATAATAAACCCCCGTTTTCTTTTGGTAACAGGGACAATATAAACAATATATTACAGTACAGATTATAACTATACTAATGTGAAGTGTCCCACTTAACCGATATATATGAAATTTTAGGGATATTTTAAACTGATATATTGGGTTTGAATACAAGATGAAAAAAGAACGTTTTCTTTCGGAAACAGGGAAATAACAAACAGTGCATTACCATGGGTAATTAAACACTTAAGTTGGTGCGAATGAAGTCCACTAGTCCTACTTCCTACTAATATTATAAATGCGAAAGTTTGTGAGTATGGATGGATGTTTGTTACTCTTTCACAAAAAAACTATTGAACGGATTTGAATGAAACTTTACAGTTATATAGGTTATACATCGGAATAACATATAGGGTACAATTTGTAATAATTTTATGTAATATAACGATACATGTCAATAAAGTCGGAAAAAATCTGGCCTCTGAGAGCTATCTTGGCGTACGCTGCCTAAACCATTAGAGTTACACAAAGATGATGTACCGTAGTATTGTTTGTCTTTAATAGTTCTAAACAAAAGTTTGCGACAGCATATATCTATCTTTTATGCGGAAACCACTATGACCGAAATTGTGAATTATAAATTAAATTAAATAAGATACTGTGGCAGACAAAATTCCTAGCGAGCGAAGCCGCGGGAAAAAACTAGTAAATAATATTTCGAATATGAATTAGAGAAAAATTATAAGAAATGTTAACGAATGTATAGGAAAGAAACGGGCATAAATTCCAGTCACGCGCGGCCGCGTTTTATTATAGTTACCATCAGTCTGGTGTTTATTCAATTATACGGGGATTGTCTACATGTGATTAAGGTGTGAGATAATGTGTCAGATAACACACTCTACTCTTAGTCCGCACCTGCCACGGCGACTATTACACCGTTATTAGTTCAGGAACACCCCGCGTTTTACAACGCATCAATTTTGTTATTTCACACATCGTTTTGGTATGACAGGATGATTTATATCGTTTGCGTATATTTAATATGCGCGGATATCGGTTAGCTAGGGACAAACAGACATTGTAACTGTCATTTTATAAGTCGCGATGGCCTAACCGTGAGATCGCGCGATTTTTTTTTGACTTATTTACCTATAATTTAATTTTATGGTGTTTCAATTCGTAATGCCACTTTTCTGTATATTTTATTTATTATTATTTTTACTTTTATCTACATTACTGTGACGTTATTTATAGAATTAGGCGTTTCTTTGCGGAGATCCATAATACAAAAGTAATAATAAAGTTATTTTGCTATAATCCGCGATACCGTAAATAGAAAATATATATAGTGCTATAATATTTATAGCAAAATAATTTTATTATTACTTCTGTGACGTTATTAATAAAATGTTTTGATTTGATTTAATTGACATGTGTAATTTATTAGGTAGTTTTCAGTAAAGAAAATTTGACGACAAAATCTCAATATCTTTAATAATTAGTGATATTCTGAAAGTCTAGAATATATCCATACTAATATTATAAATTCGCATTTATAATTACTTTAGGGTAATTTTAAAAACGTTTTTATATATTATCGTTTATGTTCACTGGATACATTTAACTAAGCTAGTACAATGTAAAAATAAATGTAATACGAAAAAGTAAATGCGACATTACGTTGTCACGGCGAATCAGCTGAATCAATTTTGACGAAATTTAGCACAATCAATATTTATACACCGGGATAACATATACGCTATAGAAATCCTGTTAATTCAACAGGAATAGGATAACACTAATAAACGATATCTATTACCTTTAAATAAAGGTTTTTTTAATTTACAATGTGTCAATGTCAAATCTGTATTTAAGGAAGTAGGTTCTATAAATCATTTTTTGGATTTTTTTGTAAAAGAGTTAAGTTATCTAGCTGTGCCAGCGGCTTCCCCGAGTAAGAATCAGTGTCACAAAATTTTTCCCAAATTGAAATTTTGAACATAAAAGTGGTTATTGTGAGTTAACCTTCAGAGATAGAGACACGCTATCGCAGACCTCATTGTGTTATTTTGTAGATCTACAAATCTCTGGTACATGAATTTAGTATATCTCTGTTGGTTTACGCGGCGTACGCGACTAACAAATTATTATTTTAACACCGCGTGACCTCTTCAACATTACAACAAATTTACATAAAACCGTAATGTACTAGTAACAGAAACCTTCCTCAAAACTTGAACTATCCTTTAGTAAAAACAGTACAAAAATTTGTGTTGTAAATTTTGATAAAATCTATGACATACAGACAGACAGTTCTCTGGGACTTCAGTAGTAAGTATAGAAGTCAATGAACACGCTCTAATGTTTATTCACTAATGATTGTAATCGTTGAGTATCGCTATTTAATGTGCGCGCTTTTCGCCTTTGAGAGAGCCGCTTAAGTTTATTTGAAATAGCCGAAATAATGTATTATTTTTTTTTATTTCCGTGCAACGTATCTTCCATTCTTTTGATCTGAGATAAACATATGAAACTGATATTCCTCACATCGTTAGTACTCGCTACATACACTTATTTTCTACTAAAGCCATAAAACTTAATATATTCGCATACCTTTAGGTTAATTAAAGACTAAAATAAAAATTCAACGCAAGCAACATGACTTCAACGAACATGATTATAAAAGTAAATATTTTAAGAATTCCGTTTTGTAATTAAATTTTGGAACACTTCTATGAATTGTAGTTATGATAATGATAGAATTATACTCAGTATATAATTTTCAAGGCGACATGATATGATGTTTCATTCTTAAAGTGTTGCGAAGATATTGCAGAAAGTTATCTATGCTTCTATACTAATATTATAAAGAGGAAAGATTTGTATGTTTGGGTGTATGTATGTATGTTTGTAACGTCACGCGAAAACTACTGGGCGATTTCAAAAATACATAGGGATCCCTAACAAAATTATAATAAGATGCGAAAAATTACGTCGTAAAAATCTTTCATCTTGTGCGCTGCGGTAACTATTGATGATAGAACAAAAAAATGTTCCACAATATTATAGAATATACAACGTATCAATATTCACAAAAAAATCCGCGATATCATATGTCTAACTATTATAGTTATGCCAATATAACTTTTTACATTGTAAAAGTTGATAAAAGTGCCGACAATAATGAAACCATTTTATTCATATCTCCATATTAATCCTTATCCCCAGTAAATGATATTTTGTTAAAAACTGTTTCAATGCCTATAAACTGTGGGTAGACTTACCTTAGTCGCCTTTTACACCACATTGGTAAGACATGAGGGTGGTCTGTTTTACTCAGCCAGCTACCAAACGGAGGGTCAATTTATCTAAATCCACTTTTACGACACCTCGGTAAGCAACGAAGGTGGTATATTCTATTCAGCCGGATACCATACGGCCATTCAGCAATATTAAACAAAACAATTAACAGCGTATAACTTAAGGAACAATGTATTTGATTAATTTATAGATTTATGCGTTACTTTGCGGAGATGCATAATACAAAAGTAATAAGAAAAATTATTTTGCAATAATCCGCTATACAGTAAATAGAAAATATATATAGTGTTAAATGTATGGACTATCCGTTTTTTCATACCCGGTTCATGCAGGATTCGTAAAAACACACGCACAAACCTCCACCACTGCCACCACAATACACAAGCACTACACACGTTCACTATCACAAACTCAACAATCGTTTCGCCCCGCAACCGAAACATTATCAGGAGATCGACTCCACGATAAAATCGCAACGATTTGCGCAAAATGTATTTGATGTCGACTGTACCTCATCGTTTTTGCAAACATCAATAAAGGGAAATGTCGACATCAAGTCATTGATCGCAACATTCCATCATAGTTTTTTATAGTTTACCGCGCATCAGATGTAGTAGACTGTTTTTAATTAAAAGTTTCGTTTTGTTTCAAGAGACTTGATTATTCTATCATATAAAAGCATTTTAAGTATGTTAAATCTATACTAATATTATAAAGACAGATTTGTATGTTTGTATGTTTGTATATTTGCAATGTTTACAAAAACTACTGTACTGATTTCAAAAATTCTTTCACCATTCGAAAGCTGTAACTTCACTTGTGCAACATAGGGTATATAAAAAAATAGGTATCCCTAATAAAAATGTTATGATGTGTGAAAAAATTAGTCAAAAATATTTCATCGCGTGCGCTGTGGCAAATATTAATGATATAACAAAGAAAATGTTATAAACTATAATAGAGCCCAAATTTTACAAATTAGTCCAGTTCCAATGACAATTCTTGTTTAGAAATAACCTGCAGACCTATCATGAACTCTAATTGCGACGCAATTGAAGACGTAAACGACAACCGCGAACCGCTTTCTCGTACCATGAAGTGTGAATTGCGTTAGGGTCGTAATGTTTGAAAAGGATAACGTTAATGAACTATATATAACTCTCTCTCTTTTACTCACATGTTCTTAGGACGAATTTCGAACGCTCATTCGGCAATGACTTAAAGTGTGCGTCTTTAAGACGTCATGGTATGAAAAAGCAAAACAATTTCGTTTACGTCTTCAATTGAGTCGCAATAAGAGTTCATGGTAGGCCTGCTGATACTGCTGCTAGGTTTACCTTAGTTGCCTTTTACGACACCTCGGTAAGAAATGAGGGTGGTTTATTCTACTCAGCCGGAAACCACACAAAGGGTTGATTTACCTTAGTCGCCTTTTACGACACCTCAGTAAGAAATGAGAGTGGTCTATTCTACTCAGCCGGATACCGCACAGCGGGTTGATTTAGCTCCAGATGAAGGAACTCAACAACGGTTAACAGTAGGGACATTTTATTTAAAGCTATTTTTGTCGGCAAATGACAGAAATAATTATTATTAAAATATAATTGATATATATTACGTGTCTCAAGAATCAGAGTTTATTCCGTGCACTAATGAATTCGATTTATTCAATTTGCATTTTGAACTTGACATTTCGGAAGTGTCTTTTATCATCGTTCTGTCTTAATAAATAACAAATTTATATGCCTTCTTTACTAGGTCCTGTGTGATTTAGTGCTTTTTAACACATTCTTCTCAAAATTTGTTCTCTATACTCGTGTTTTCGTCGCATTAATGAGATTGTGATTTTGGATAATTTATAGAATTAATCGCTACTTTGCGGAGCAGCTTAATAAAAACTATTAATAGGAGGCTGATATAAGATATAAGATACTATTGAGAATTATATAGATGATAAGAAGTCGTAGATATATCTACTCTTCGACTAAATGTAACTAGTTATAAGAATTGTTTTGAAAAGAGCAACCTTCGAGTTTCTTGCTGGTTCTTCTCGGCAGGAACAGCTTTCCGAACCAGCGGTAGAGTCGACGATTCAAAAGCATTTGTTTGCAAGTGTACTTGATAAAAGATATTTTGAATTTGAATCCAGCTTTCGCATTATTAATATGTTATTAAAGCTACCACAGATTTGGAAGTTTGTTCCCATCGGGAAGAACCAGAAAGAACTTTGCGGATGTTCTAAAAAAATAGCTATAGCCTAGTGCGTAGATGATTTTATTAGAATTGTCAGCCCATTACAATAAACAAATTACAAGAAAGCAAATTTGGTTTATCATCTATCTCTAAAAATGTGTTAAATATTTTTTAATTTAAGAACGCGCCGTGAATATTTCTCTTTCTTTGTAATTTATCACAATTTAAACTATCACATAATTTAAATTATCCCACCCACGGACCTACGGAGCCGAAGACAGGGTCACGGCCAACTGCGCCAACGGGCCAGTCAGTAATGGTGATATATTAGCAAAGTGAATATAAAAAATGGAGTGCAACTTGAAGACTTATCATCAATCAATTGTTTACGGAAAGCTACTAAATTTCGTCAACTGTACTTAAATATAACAAGAGAACGAAGTGCTAAGTAGCAAATAAACAAAAACGTGTCAGACATTTGCCATCGCGTATACCCGTATAAGGGATTATGAGCTACCATTTTAAGTTCGTACAAACCTATTAACTCCTTCCCCAAACTAATTTCGCCTTATCGAGCTATTGGCGATATCGAAATTCCTCGCTCATCGTATTTTTTTCAGCGAATTTATATCTCCATTAATAATTCATACGCCCTCTTAACTTATCTTCATTTTTTTGTGGTGCAATGAATAATATTACAGAATATTCATCATCATTATTCTTATAACCTTATCCTGTAAATGTGGTCCGCTGTGTGGTATCCGGCTTAGTAGAATAGACCACCCTGATTTCTTACCGAGGTATTGTAAAAGGCGACTAAGGTAAATCAACCCGCTGTATGGTATCCTCTAAGTAGAATAAACCATCCTGATTTCTTACCCAGGTGTCGTAAAAGGCGACTAAGGTAAATCAATCCGCTGTATGGTATCCGGCTGAGTAGAATAGACCATCCACATTTCTTACTGAGGTATCGTAAAAGGTAACTAAGGTAAGTTAACCCGCTGTGTGGTATCCGGCTGAGTAGAATAGACCATCCTCATTTCTTACCGAGGTGTCGTAAAAGGCGTCTAAGGTAAATCAACCCGCTGTGTGGTATCCGGCTGAGTAGAATAGACCGCTCTCATTTCTTACCGAGAGGTAGTAAAATACGATTAAGGCAAGTTGACGTCAGGCAGGCGGCCGGACGTAAATTACGTAGCCAAATCATGTGACAACATGTTTGAAAGAAAGAAAGAACAGGCACAACATATTTGCGTCATGTTGTGCCGACCCCGCTTAAAGTGGGATAACGGCAGGAGATGATGATATACTGACTTTAAATGTGCATAATATGTCTTCCTACTTAACCGGATACCACAAGGCATTAATCTGATAACTAATTGTATTGTTATTCAATTCAAAATATTCTTTATTCAAGTAAACTTGTATACAAGTGCTTTTGAATCGTCAACATCTACTGCTGGTTCGGAAAGCTGTTCCTACGAGAAGAACCAGCAAGAAACTCGGCGGTTGCTCTTTTCAAACAATAATTCTTATCACTAGTTACATATAGTTATTAATGTCTTGTACAGGGTTGAAGAGAAGCTATATCCACGTATTCTTATCGTCTAGGTAATCTTCAATAGTATAATAGGCTTTCTGAGTTAGCCTTTTTACCATTACAGCAGTTTAATAATACTAATTTATTAAACTGCTGTAATGGTAAAGTTAATGTAGATTGTGGAATTTTATTATGGAATCTTATACCCAAACCCACAAACGAATTACAATTTGCAAGGCGCAAAGCAGGAACCGCTTATGTCAGTTCCTACTTTGTCTATTATATACATCGCCAATCCTTTTATAATTATTTATATTCATATGTACAAAAATTAAATTACTAAAAGCCAATTTAAGAATACCTGTTTCCTTATAGTAGTTTATGATACTGTTGCATAATAAGGTATAAGACCAAGTTATGTACAGTATCATACACTACTTTATCTACTCTCATACTATAATACGTAAAACGTACGTTTCCATTCCATGAACTCGAGGTAACATTTAATATAGTTGCTCCTAGATTTCGTCGGCAACAGGTTCACGGTCATGTTTGACGCAGCTTTCAGAATATCTGGTGGTGTACAATTACCACTATCCCCGCTCTCAGACATGTTTTTACACAAAAACTGTTTTTTTTACAAACAAAACTAAACTTCGTTTAAATATTGAAAAGATTTTTTAAATGTCATATATTGGCGCCAAGGCGCAAACATCGATTGCGCATGCGTGTTGCGTCGCCGCGGACCCATTCATTGAAACCTTTTTTTTTAGGTGTATCGTTATGATTAAAAAGTTACATTATGATACAGGTGTCCATACAAGACCTGTATCGTAATGAAACTTTTTAATTTTTAATTTTTGTTTTGTACGTAATGTTTGTTATAAGAATTTTGTTTTCAGTTTTATAATCTTTGTATTATAGTATCAGAGTAGATAAAATATATTACAATATTAATATCGTTGATTACCCTTAAAAGTAAAGTAAAGTAGCGGCCTGTTGCAATCCCACTGCTGGGAATAGGCCTCCTCTCTCCGTTTCGGGAGAGAAGGGTTGGAGCTAAGACCTACCATGCTGCTCCAGTGCGGATTGGTAGGTTACACATATCAACAGGATTCTCTAGAGATATGCAGGTTTCCTCACGATGTTTTCCTTCATCGAAAAGCGTGTGATAAATTGCAATTATTAATTAGACACATGAGTTTAAATGGAAAAACTCATTGGTGCCTGCCCGGGTTTGAACTCGTGTGCCCCTCGGAAGAGTCGCTCGGTCTCACCACTGGGCTATCACAGCTGATTACCCTTATGTTGTTCTAAGGGTTGGATTTTCAACTTCAAGACATTAATTATATCAATATCAGACTCAGATTGCGGTTTTTGGCTCTACATAACTTCGTTTAACTAGGTCATGCCATTGTCAATACTAGTTTCAATCATCAGCGACAATTCCGGTGTGTGCCGACCTTTGCCGACAGACGATGATAATCTGATACAACATTGATATCTAGCAAACGCGTGTTTAGTTACCTTTTCAATATGCCGCTATCGGCTTACATACGCGGTGTTACAAACGCAGTCATATCACCGAATACACGCTACTTTTTGCATCGTGATTTAATATCCACTGTTGCTGTTATATCTAATACGTGATTTGTTTGATTTGTCATCAACGGTTTCGGTATTTTGATAGTTGTTATCGCTTTTTTAACTTGTTTATTAATAAATCTCCATCTATACTTTGAAACTGTTGTCTTTGTCTATTATTTTCAGGTTCAGACTTTCTTAGAATGGTGGTCATTTCGGGTACGGGCCTTGAGGCGATCCTCTTAGGGCGGTCCTCTCAAGCCTCTATGGTAGTATTCGGGCCGGTTGGCCCAGGTCACCTAGGTGACCTAAGGGATGTCATGTTCGGTGGTGGTGTTTGGGAATAGTAGATCCCAGCCCGCTGTATCAAATTCGGGTGGTGTCATATCCGGTGGTTGTTGTATCAAATCAGGTTAAAAATCAGACTTTCTGTACCTCAATTTGTATAATTTATAGAATTAGGCGTTACTTTACTTTATTAGATCCATAATACAAAATTAATATTAAAATTATTTTGCGGATTATATCCGCTATAAAGTAAATATGAAATATATATAATGCTAAATGTAGAGTGGACTATGCGATTTTATCGTGGACTCTATCTCCTGATGATGCCTTTCGAAACTATTGTTGAGTTTGTGATAGTGAACGTGTGTAATACTTGTGTATTGTGGTGGCGGTGGTAGAGGTTTGTGGTAGAGGTTTGTGCATGTGTTTTAACGAATGCTGCATGTTTCAGGTATGAAAACGAATAGTCCATTCTACAATTAGTATTATATTTCCTAATTACTTTATCGCAGATTATAGCAAAATAATTTTACTATTACTTTTTCCTTGCATTGATAATGATTGGCTCGTTTGCTAAGCAGGCAGTAACAATGTCCTCACCTACGGGGTTTGCGGTTCGATTACCGACGAAACCTACATTTCTATAACAATTTATCGGTTCTTTGAATCGAGTTGTATGATATTTAAATATTTATCTAATATTATATATTTTTTTTTATTTAAATACATGTATTTATTTGCAAATATTGTGTCACCCTTAAAACAAATATTAAGCAACTTACTACTTGTTTTTACTCGAACTTTGGGTACTGACCGTGTGTGATTGTCCCATATATTTATTATTACATATTTTCTGCACAAGCTGTGATAGCCTAGCGGTGAGACCGTGCGACTCTCTAGAGACGACATTGGTTCAAACCCCGGACAGGCACCAATAAGTTTTTCTATTAAAACTTATGTGTCTAATTGATAATTGCAATTTATCACACGCTTTTCGGTGAGGGAAAACGTCGTGAGGAAACCTGCATATCTCTAGAGAATTTTAGGGATATGTGTAACCTACCAATCCGCATTGGAGCAGCGTGGTAGGTCTTAGCTCCAATCCTTCTCTCCAAAAACGGAGAGAGGAGGCCTTAGCCCAGCTGTGGGCATAGTAACAGGCCGTTACTTTACTTTTTTTTATTTTCTTCACAGTCGCGGTAATTATTTAGTAATGATTCCAGAATTAATCAAAATATAATATCTAATTAAAACACTAAATGTAAAATACACATCTAACAAAGGCACCAAAATTTGTATCTCACAGATAGTTAATTGCCAAAGTACTAGTTACTTTACTAACCGGTTCGAATTTCGGCAATTTAATCGAAAATCCTTAGTGATATTTTGTGCAATAACGTCCTGGATTTTGGTGCAAAAAAGAGAATCGCAATACTGAGGACCCCCGCTTTAGTCGCGATCTCTTTTTTGGAGATTAGCCCGTATCTAACGTGGATATTGCATCAGTTAAGCGCTTGAGGTCGCTTATAAATTATGCTGAGCCTTTAACAGCTGTGTCGAGGGAGCAGATTGCGAGCGATGTAAAAGTGTCGAATGGTATATAAAATTGCTTTATGTGCCGTATCCTATTTATTGGAAACTAGATACAAAAAAAAACAAAAAAAAAATATTTCATTTCAATAAATCGAATAATGCTCTTGAACACATTTTACATAATACCGATATGTACTATTTACCTAAACCATCCGGAAGTATTGCACAATATTCTGGTGAAAACTGTAAAAAGATCCGTTCAGTAGATTTTGAGAAAATGGATTACATACAGACAGACATCTTTTTGGGACTTTATTTTATAATAAGTATAGATTACCATATGTTTAACAATTATAGTTAACTATTAAGTTAATATGACTATATTTTTACATTGTAAAAGTTGATAAAATTGCCGACAGTAATCAAACCTTTTTAGCCATATCTCCTTATTAATCCTTATCCTATTAAATTATATATTTCAAAACTGTTTCAATACCTGTAAAATACTTTTTAAAGTATTAAAATCGGACATTCCAATCAAAAGACGTAACGAATTTAAAAATGACTATCTAAAGAAAATAATGCAACAAATTCATTGTAGCGATCATTATAACAGGGCCTGCAACTGGTGAGTTAGCTCTTATTCCAAGGATACCAATGATGTACACGGATATAGCTGTACCTTTAAAAAGAATTCAATTTTCAGTCAAAACTTCCTTTGCCTTAAACATTAATAAGTCCCAGGGCCAAAATTTTAATTTACTAAAATAAATTTTCAGTCTGATTTAGTAGCCTGTCCTGTAGATTGGTATGTACGCGAGTGAAAGCGCGGGGCATTGCTAGTAATAACATAAAGTGAAAATGAAATCATACATCATTCACTTGTAATGTGTGCTTCAGATTAGCTCCCTTTATGAGCATTGATTATTGATAAACATATTATAAAAGACTTACCCATTAAAGGGATATCCTGCGAACGCAGCATCATAAGGGTGGTAGACAGTTGGGTAAGGCCAGCTAGCTGCACTCGCTGCCAGATTTTCCTTCAGCTCAATTCCTGCAGCCTGGAGAAGAGAAAATTATAAATTGACATAACAAAAGTAGTAACAATAATATTTTACGCGCGATTAGAAAAAAATTATATCGTTCTAAATGTATTTAAAATTGAAATAAAAATATTATTGATTCAAATAAACCAGCCAGCAATATACTCGGCGGTTGCTCTTTTCAATTTTGTGGCTAGGTCTATATTCTGATGATGCTTTGGTTTCGGTGTGTAAAAGATTGTTGAGATTGTGGTAATCAATTAGTGCAGTACTAGCGTAGTATGGTGGTGCTTGTTTGTAGTGCATGCGTTTTCCGAATCCTTCATGCATAATGTATGAATACGGTTAGCATACTCTACACTACTGCTGTGATATCCCAGCGGTGAGACCGTGCGACTCTTTCGAGGGTAACACGAGTTCAAACCCGGGTAGGCACAAATGAGTTTTTCTATTAAAACTCATGTGTCTTATTGATAATTGCAATTTATCACACGCTTTTCGGTGAAGGAAAACATCGTGAGGAAACCTGCATATCTCTAGAGAACTCTGGAGATATGTGTAACCTACCAATCCACATTGGAGCAGCGTGGTAGGTCTTAGCTCCGACCCTTCTCTCCAGAAACGGAGAGCGGAGGCCTATTTCCAGCATTGGGATTGTAACAGGCTGATACTACTCTACGCTACACTAGTCTGCATTGCGTATTACAAAAATATGTAAGTCGTTTGTGAGTTTTGATTTAAGATCTTCACTTATTAAAAAAACAATGTCCCCAAAAGCTGTCTGTAGGTGATTGATTTCTTTAAAATCTACTGAACAGATTTTACTAAACAGTAGCGCAATTTTTCCGGAATATCTGCTCGCGGAGCTTTACTCGCTTGCGCTGCGTAAACTAGCAGAGATCCACTTAAGTCATGTATTAGAGAATTGTAGATCGACAAAAATAATACGAAAAAGTCAAAGAGAGCATGCCGGTATCTCTTATGATTAACTTACAATAACTAATTTATGTAATTTATAGAATTAGGCGTTACTTTGCGGAGATCCATAATACAAATATAAATACAAACGGAGATACATGATAAAATTATTTTGCTATAATTGCAAATATAATGCGGATTATACCAAAATAATTTTATTATTACTTTTGAACTAATTTATGTTAAAAATTTCATTTCGGGAAACATTTGGTGACACACTGAGTTCCGCGCAATAACTTATAAACTAACTAATAATATTCCATTAACAAAACTACCAAAAAGCGACTGATACAGAAAGCCCTATAGCATTATCAGAATTATAATTTGAAAAGTTCAAATGACAAGTTTCTAGCTAGCCCTTTCTCGATAGGCATTGTTTGAATCTGTTGTAGAGTTAACGAATTCAAAAAAAGTAAAACAAAACATTTTGATTCGATTTTGAACTAGTATAAAGTAATAATGAAATCGTTTTGCTATAATCCGCGATTAAGTAAATAGAAAATATATATAACGCTAAATGTAGAGTAGACTATCCGCTTTACGATTTGCGATTTTGTCGTGGAGTCTATCTTCTGATGATGCTTCGGTTGCAGGGCGAAACAATTGTTGAGTTTGTGATAGTGAACGTGTGTAGTGCTTGTGTATTGTGGTGGCGATGATGGCGGTTTGTGCATGTGTTTTTACGAATTCTGCATCTATCGGGTACGAAACGGATAGTCCACTATACATTTAGCACTATATTTTCTATTTGTTGTATCGCGGATTATAGCAAAATAATTTTTATTATTACTTTTGTATATGGATCTCCGCAAAGTAACGCTTAATTCCATAATTTATTTATCCAGTATGATAAATTACCATCGATGCCAGCAAGGTCCTCTCACTGCCGTAGATTTATGTGTTTAGTGATTAGTGTGTTATAGTGATTGGTAATATTTTTATCTAAACAAAGCAGGTACGAAGTCGGGTACAAAAGTAAGTTAATGGTAATATCTAATCATCTCGTGTGTAAGTATTTAAAGCATACTCCAGTTATTAGTGCACGGTGGCTTTGACTTAATCTGCTGTTGGGCTACGATTGATTCGTGATCGATGACTTGACCGCCGTTCAACTATATTAGTTAATGGCCTACGATACAAATGTGGCATCAATCAAACTGTATAGAGATACTAGAATACATTTTAACATAACTTATTGTCATTTTTTTTCTACCTATAACCTATTCATCTATTCGTTAAAATCTTTTATCTAACTTGCCTTGTGAAGGTGGAATCTGCAAGTCAAATTTAACGCACTTCTCGGTTCAAAAGTAATAAATAAATTATTTTGCTGTAATCTGCGATACAGTAAATAGGAAATATACATAGTGTTAAATGTATAAGTCCGTATTGTCATACCCGATACGTGCAGGATTCGTAAAAACACATGCACAAATCTCCACCACTTCCACCACATTACACAAGCACTACACACGTTCACTATCACAAACTCAACAATCATTTCGCCCCGCCACCGAAGCATCATCAGGAGATAGACTCCACAACAAAATCGCACTATATATATTTTCTATTTACTGTATCGCGGATTATAGCAAAATATTTTTATTATTAGGTCCTTACATATGAAATTGGCGTTTTGTCGTACTGGCCACTTTGATCTCAAATATTACCTTTATGGTTAGGAATTCCAAATTCAAATTCATACAGCTATTTACTCTTGCATTTGTGTTTCAAACCCCCTAATTCATTTGTTTTTTCTTCTTTTGTTTTTTTCTTTGTGTCACTCTGTTTACAAAATGGAAAACATGAAATATCGCGTTATTTACGAGTATGAGTTCCACCGTGGCACCAGTGCTGCAAAAACGGCTCGAAGGATTAAGATGTGTATGGTGACGGTGTCGCAAAAGAAAACACAGTGCGTTTTTGGTTCCAACGTTTTCGTTCTGGAAATTTCGACCTGCAAAACAAGCCTCTTGGACGGCCGGAGACCAAAGTTGATAATAAAGAATTGAAGGCTATTGTGGAAGCGGATCCATCGCAAACCACGTCCGAGTTAGCTGCAGGCTCCGGTGTTAGTGATAAAACTATTCTAATCCACTTGAAGCAAATTGGGAAGGTGAAAAAGCTTGAAAGGTGGGTACCTCATGAATTGAGTGAAGCAAACCGACAAACGCGCGTCGAATGCTGCGTTACGTTACTCAACCGGCACAATAATGAAAGAATTTTAAATCGAATCATTACCTGTGATGAAAAGTGGATCCTCTACGATAATCGGAAGCGCTCATCGTAATGGCTGAACCCTGGCGAACCAGCCAAATCCTGCCCTAAGCAAAAATTGACTAAAAAAAAAAGTTGCTCGTAAGTGTTTGGTGATCTAGTGCCGGTGTCGTTCACTACAGCTTTCTTAAATCTGGCCAGACGATTACGGCAGATATCTATTGTCAGCAACTGCAAACCATGATGGAAAAGCTAGCTGCTAAACAACTGAGGCTGGTCAATCGCTCTAGGCCACTGCTGCTTCAGGACAACGCTAGACCACACACTGCACAACAGACGGCTACCAAATCAGAGGAGCTTCAATTAGAATGTCTTAGACATCCACCGTAAACTCCGGACCTTGCTCCAACAGATTACCATTTTTTTCGCAATTTGGATAACTACTTGCAAGGAAAAAAATTCAACTCCGATGGGGCAGTCCAAACCGCCTTCAAAGATTTTATTGGTTCCCGCCCGAACGGTTTTTTTAGTAAGGGGATCAATGAACTACCTATGAGATGGCAAAAGTGCATACATAGCAATGGTACATACTTTGATTAATTAAATATATTTCATTTAAAAAAAAACGACTTTATGTTCCTCCCATAGAAAACGCCAATTTCATATGTAAGGACCTAATATTACTTTTGTATTATAAATCTCCGCAAAAGTTAAAAAAAAAAGTAAAGTACCGGCCTGTTACAATACCACTGCTAGGAATAGGCCTCCTCTCTCCGTTTCTGGAGAGAAGGGTTGGAGCTAAGACCTACCACGCTGCTCCAATGCGGATTGGTAGGTTACACATATCTCCAGGATTCTCTAGAGATATGCAAGGTTTCCTCACGATGTTTTCCTTCACCGAAAAGCGTGTGATAAATTGCAATTATCAATTAGACACATGAGTATTAATAGAAAAACTCATTGGTGCCTGCCCGGGTTTGTACTCGTGTTCCCCTCGAAAGAGTCGCAGCAGTCGAAGGTCTCACCGCTGGGCTATCACAGCTAAGATCTCCGCAAAGTAACGCCTAATCCTATAAATTATTTAAAGCACTTCTCGGTGACTAATTGAGCTAAAACTTTACTTTTAAACTGTCCAGCTGTGGGATAGTAACGGGACGTTACTTTACCTATTTAACATTAAAGCTAACAAGATCACCCTCCCTCTTCATGTTTCTTTTAATTGATTCTTGTTACATAATTAACTGTAAGCAGACTGTATAGTGTGATAATAGAATACATAAAACCTGTTCGCTCTGCTTCAAAGATACACTACAAATTTAATTAATACTTAATTAAATAAAGCATTAAAAATATACTTAATAGCTATATTATACACAGGAAGTAAAATTTACCACGCCTCACAAATACAAAGGTATAATGTTGATGTGTGTGTGATGTTTGTATTAGATTTGCACTTTGCTCAGACCATGTCAAGTTAGTATGTCAATTATAAATATCCGAAGTGAAGTTATCGTCATATAATATCATCCTCACCATCTGGATGAGTGCCGATCCACTACAGATAATTTCAAATAATTTCACTCAACGCACCACCGTTTTATGGAACGATTTCCCTATAACAGCTTTTCCGGATCGTTACGATATGAGTATCTTTAAAAAAAACGTGTATTTCATCATATAAAAGGACGGCAACACACTCGCTCTGCTAGAGGTCGTAGACGAAGTGATTAGTTCAGTCGAACTGCATGCTCGCTTGCTCTTATTCAATAAAAAAAGTTAAAGCTCATTCATCGGGGAGGGTAGAGACTCTATGGTTGAGGTGGATTAGGGGAGGACTGCTCAGGTCGAGCTCCTCCGCCAATTAAGGTGGCGGCTGGAATCGCCAGCGAGGGATTCTTAACGACCTCAGCTATCCAATCCATTCTCTGTGTTGGATTGGCAGGACACATGTACTTTCCAGACATCTGTGAAAGGTAGTGAGTGCCGTATCGAACTCGGCGTTGCATACGCTTGCAGAATGTCCAGCTTGGTAGGTTCAGCGGGCGGAGCTCGTGCCAGAAGTAAGGCACATTCACTCCCTGCCCACCGTGATGCGTGCCATGGTGGACAGGCAGGGCGTCGTGGGCAGCTATGGTCTTCTTCTGCGAGGCGGCTATCTCGTGAAAGGAGGCGGCGGAGCGGACCCGGAAATTTGAGTCCCGTGATCCAATCCATCGCAGGCATCTCGCCGAAGTCCCTAGCATGCCACCCTAGCGGGGACCTCAGAGCGTTCCAAACAAGGACTTAAACGTCCAGCTAGAATATGGACCCGAAGCGTTCGATGCATCTGGTACTTGCGATGGATCGATTAGCGAAAGGGGTTTAAAGAAGGTTGTTTAGAGAGGACCCGATCTATAGTTGCCGCTGGCGGGAATGGGGGTAATGTGTACAAAGTTACCCTGTCCTCAACACAGCAGCGTAGTAGGGTACATAGGTTCTTTAGTCAGCGCGAGTGTGACTAGAGCGCACTCTTGGGTTCAGAGTTGCTGGCGGGGATGGAGTATTTTAAAGTTTAGGTACACGTTAACATAGAAAAATGAATTGCAACGATAAATTCTCGTCAGTAAGTATTTTTATTACAGTAATCATTAGCCACTAGAATCACCCAAGAACTCAATTATAAAACTGATATAGGTATTGTATCGTTTTTATTAAAGGCGTTTATGTAACTTGACGTGTATGTATATGAAGGTGGAATGTTGGAAGTTAAATTTGACCCACTTCCCGGTGTCCGATTGACCTGAAATTTCATATACTGGTCCAGTCCCGGTGACAATGCATGTTTATGATAAGCATGACCTCATGTTGTGACGATTGGCTCCAGATGAGAGAACTCCTCAACGGTTAACAGTAGGGACATTAAATTTAATTAAAAGTCGTTTTTAACTTACTCTATTCAATTTTTTTTTGCAATCGGTACACCGGGTTTGTTATTTTAAGATGTCCTCTTATCACGTTTACTATGGTTTATTAATCTGTAAATACTAGCTGTTTCGCAAACATTATTTATATATGCAAGATTATGTATATTATATTATACTATTTTGCTTAGACCTTAACGCATATTAGGCGCATTTATAAAAATATTTTAAATGGGAAATCTGTCCATCTGTCTGTCTGTTATTATGCTTGTTTTGTACTTTCAGGCCTTATCCTCTTAAGCTATATCAATCTAATTTAGCACGAAAGTTTACCGGGCTTTTGATATATGATATAAACTTCCTGTTTTTCCTTCGTGTGTTTTATAAACACTTAGCAGAAAATTAAGGATACTTTTATATTTAATTTGACGCGAGCACAAGTTCTTGATCCATACTAATATTATAAACAGAGATCTCTGTCATAATCTGTTCATTAATAATTTTTTTCGTACGTTTTTATGGTAAATAAATAAATAAATGTGAAAGTGTCTGTCCGTCTGTTATGCTTTCGGTTAACTCGCTATAGCGATATTGATAATGCACACTAGATTATATTGTAATTTTTGTTTGTTAATATTTAAAAATAAAACATTATAATATTTATTTTTGAAAAGAGTAACCGCTGAGTCTTGCTGGTTCTTCTCGGTTATAGCACCTTTCCGAAACAGTCGTAGCTTCATTTTAATTTTAATTTGATGATTCAAAAGTGCTTGTCAAGGCCAATTTGAATTTGAATTCAATTTAATAATATATCAATAAAAATTATTGTTATTTTTGGGAAATATGAAATAACACTTAGTACACACGATTGGATGGATATTTTAACACCTACGTTGACGTGAACAAAATCGGCCACAACTTAAAAAAAATAAACAAAGAAAGAGCACGGTTAAACATCTATGAAAAGGGTTCCATACATATATTGAAAATAAAAAAATTCGCCTGCATTAATAATGACGAATTTCATGTATACCGCGAGTTATTAATAGGGGATCCGTTCGAAAATCGCGTAAAAACTCACGGAGAGTCCGAGGGTCCAAAAAATTTATAGCGACGCATTAAGAATGACTCGAGTTCCTCTTAATGCGGGCAGCCAGGATAAATCTATCAAAAGATTTTGTTGTCCAACAACTTCATTGGTGGCCGATTCGAAAATCCGATAATAAATTTTACTCAAAAACGACAGCGTAATCCAGTCGCCCTGACTCGCTTTGTTGCTTTGACCTCTGATATAATTCCAGCTATCAAATAATAATCGGGCTTAGCTCGAAGATGCAGTTATGGGGATTTATTGGTAACGCCTTTCGATTGTCGATCGTCAGGCGCATACTTGTGACTTTTGCGGCGGCTGCGACGCGTGTTTTTTGCACGTTTCAATTCAAATTTAAATTAAAAAATTACATATATTTTATTTCATCAACAGAGTTACAAACGACGAAAAAAGGGTTGCAGCCTTCTTTTAAGCATAAATATACTTGTGCCAGAAGGCGTCGTAAGAGGCGACTAAGGTAAGTGGAACCACCGTATGGTATCCGGTTAAGTAGAATAGACCACCCTCTTTCTTACCGAGGTGTCGTAAAAGGCGACTAGGGTAAGTTATCCCACCGTGTGGTATCCGACTGAGTAAAATAGACCACCCTTATTTCTTACCGAGGCGTCGTAAGAGGCGACTAAGGTAAGTGGAACCACCGTGAGGTATCCGGCTGAGTAGAATAGACCACCCTCTTTCTTACTAAGGGGTTGTAAAATATGACTAAGATAAGTTGACTTCAGGCCGCCGGTCGTAAAATACGTAGCCAAATCATGTGACAACATGTTTGAAACATGTTGTGCCGACCCCATTAAGAGCGGGATAAGGGCAGGAGGATGATGAGGATGATGATGTTTGTGCCAGAAAACTCCGCTCTTCCATCATATTATCTATACATTTGTCTTATGATATGAATGTGCTTGATTGTGTATGCGGGTGCGTGTATTTGTGAGTCTTGATGTGTGTATTAGTGAGTGAGTGTGTATGTTTGTGTAAGAATGAGAGTGTGTATGTTTGTGTGTATGACTTTTTATTCTTGTTTTTAGTTATTATTTTATTTGTTTATGTTTTTTATATATATTTATTAAAATTACACTACATATTCTAGCAATGATTCAACCGTGCGACTGTGACGATCATGAGATCAAATCCCGGGTAGGCACCAATTAGGTTTTCTATTAAAACTTGTGTGTCTAATTGATAATTGCATTTTATCACATGCATTACGGTGAAGGAAAACCTCGCTTTTCGGTACCTGCATAAATCTAGGGTAACCTATCAATCGGCATTGACACACTGCAGTAGGTCTTAGCTCCAACTCTCTTCTCTCCAGAAATGAAGGCAGGAGGCCTATTCACAGCAGTGGGATTGTAACAGGCCGCTACTTTACATTTTTTTTAACAATTCTCTAGTACATTATTTTAGCATATTTCTATTAGTTTACGCGGCGTACCAAATGATGTTTTTTACAACCGTTCAACCTCTTCAAATAATTGACATAGCTAGTAATAATCAAAGTAATAACAAAATAATGGACCTAGAATCTGAAGCAAACTTCAGTCTAGTGAACATAGCAGGCTAGAAGTTTAGGAAACTTCTAAGTACCAGAAATTAGCTTCAATACACCATGAAGTTAGTAAAGCTCTCGTTTATGAATTCCTCCGGCATGGCGATCGAAAAAAAAACCGCTTATAATCTTTATTGATGCCAACACTATAATTTTAATGGAACCTTATAATCCCATTAACGTGTAATATGTTCAACGGGGAGTATTTTTATGGGCCAAATAGTTTTATAATCCGTCGAATGGCCGTGTTGACACGCAACCCGGGATTCTAAGGCTCACAAGTATTATGGACGTGTTACATGAGGCCAGGGTACCTAATAAGGCAATTCGAATTCAAATTCAAAGTATTCTCCATTCAAGTGAACTTGTAAACACGTGCTTTTGAATCGTCAACTCTACTGCTGGTTCGGAAAGCTGTTCCTACCGAGAAGAGCCAGCGAGAAACTCGGGTGTTCTTTTCAAATTATAATTGTTAGGAGTAGTTACATTTAGTCAATATTTTAATAGTTAAGGTGCCATATGCGATTTGTGTGTATTCTTTATTAATTTTCCATACAGCACTGACGAGCTTGTCTAGGTAGTAGTGGTATCGGACTGTTACAATCCCACAGCTGGGCATAGGCCTCCTCTCTCCGTCTAGGAGAGAAGGGTTGGAGCTAAGACCTACCACGCTTCTCCAATGCGGATTGGTAGGTTACACATATCTCCAGAATTCTCTAGAGATATGCAGGTTTCCTCATGATGTTTGCCTTCAGCGAAAAGCGTGTGATAAATTGCAATTATCAATTAGACACATGAGTTTTAATAGAAAAACTCATTGGTGCCTGCCCGGGTTGGAACTCGTGTTCCTCTCGAAAGAGTCGCACGGTCTCACCGCTGGGCTATCACAGCTTACTTTGTCTAGGTAAGGCAAATTATAGGTCGTTCACTATCCCACAGCTGGGCATTGGGCATAACTCTTCTTTTTAGAGAGGCTTGGAATACTTAGACACATCACGCTGTTTCAATTCCTATTGATAGGTTACATATATCCCTTGAATTCTCCAGAGATATGCAGGTTTCCTCACGATTTTATCAGTCGCCGAAAACCGTGCAATGAATTGCAAATACGACTCCAGATAAAAATATCATTATTCTCCTGCCCTTGTCCCACTATAAGTGGGGTCGGCACAACATGTTACAAACATGATGTCACATGATTTGGGTACGTATTTTAAGACCGGCCGCCTGCCTGACGTCAACTTACCTTAGTCTCCTTTTCCAACACCTCAGTAAGAAATGAGGTTGGTCTATTCTACGCAGCCGGATACCACACGGTACTTACCTAAGTCGCCTCTTACAACAACTCAGTAAAAATGAGGGTGGTCTATTCTATTCTGCCGGATACCACACGGCTTTTTTTATCTCACTCAAGATAAAAATATAACCTTTTTAAATTTTTCTCGTTAAAGCGAAAACTTTAATTGGTTAATTAAGTCTTTTTTGATCAAAGTTTTTATACACTGACGATTATTTATATTTTTCCTTTTATTATTTATACCGACGCAAGTACCTATGATAATTTTTAACAAATTTATGGAAACCCGAGAACAAAACGTTGCTTTTTGATATTAAATCTATCGTTTATTATTATCAAAGACTTGATCTTGGAAGATAAGTTATATCACTATAAGACGTTATATTAGTTTTCTTTTGGAGTATGAAAAAAATGAGCAGTTGTGGAACAAAACCGGATAAGTCGGTAATTTAATTTTCAGGTGGACGAAAAACGCCAATATCATTAAAGTTCAGTTTGAGAACACAATTTTTAAAGCCATTCTTTTCAGAGGGAAAATATTAATAGGGTTACATGCAAATAAATATATGGGACAATTACACACATGGTCGATCGTACCCAAAGAAACTTAATACTTGTATTATGGGTGACAAACAACGCTATATAAGTTGAAGTTAAAGTTAAGGAACGGTTACTATCCCACTATTGGGCATAGGCCTCCTCTAACCGTTTTTGAAGAGAAGGATTTGAGCTAAGACCTGCTGCTCCTATGCGGATCGGTAGGTTACACATATCCCTAGACTTCTGTAGAGATATGCAGGTTTCCTCTCAATGTTTTCCATCACCGATGGTACCTGCCCGGAGTTTGAACCCATTATCGTATCTAGGGAGTCGCACGGTCTCACCACTGGACTATCACAGATCTAAGTGGTATATATACATACCTAATTTTTGAATAACTACTTAAATACATAAATGCTGACTCAAAGAACCAACTGTTTTTAGAATATGTTAGTATTCGGTCGGAATCGAACTCGCGACCCACGTAGTGAAGGGAGAGTCGCTGATGATGCTTCGATTGCGGAGCGAAATGATTGTTGAGTTTGTGACAGTGAACGTGTGTGGTGCTTGTGTATTGTGGTGGCAGTGGTGGAGGTTTGTGCATGTGTTTTTACGAATCCTGCATGTAACGGGTATGAAAAAACGGATAGTCCACTATACATTTAGCACTATATATAATTTCTATTTACTGTATCGCGGATTATAGCAAAATAATTTTATTACTTATAATTTTTATACATTAATTCATTCAATTCATTTTTTTAAAAGATCATAAGAGTTACTTTTAAACTTATATCCAAACAAAAGTAGCTTGAGGGCCATACGATTCGGGATGCGTCGAAAAGTCTTGATAAATTGTGTAGAAAATAAAAGGCGCGGTTCAAAAAAAAGGTCCCATTCAATGTGACGGAGTTAACACTTTCGCCAGCGATGATAAATGATCATACCTCCATGAATGATTGAATCATCTACCGAGACACGTTCACGGCCCCACCTTTTAACACCTTCCTCAAAAAGTTTTACTACACCCCATATATTACGCGCTGTGGCTACTTTTATGTTCTTATGATCATTATCATTCAAAGTCACCCACGTACGCGCGGGCGGCGTATGGGACTTTCAAACTAACGTTCACGGGCTGCAATAGCGGCACGACTAAAACACGTGTTACAAAAGCAATAATTAAATTATTCTGCTATAATCCGCGATACAGTAAATATAAATATATATAGTGTTAAATGTATAGGGGTCTATTCGTTTTTTCATACCCTGTACGTGCAGGATTCGTAAAAACACATGCACAAACCTCCACCACTGTCACTACAATACACTCGTTTCGCCCCGCAACCGAAGCATCATCAGGAGATAGACTCCACGACAAAATCGCAAAGCACAAAATGATTTTATTATTACTTTTGTATTATGGATCTCCGCAAAGTAACGCCTAATTCTATAAATTATGTATAGATGAGCTATGGTAATCTGAAACCGAGTCAGACCGTGATTAAAAGCTCTGAAAGCGGGTTCCCTTCGAGAGTTAAAAAAAACAGACCTGTTAGAGTTATAAAGATATTAAATCCGACCGAGGTAGAAAACTTTTTATTGGGACAAACATACATCAGCGGATTACGCATCTAATTTATACGTATTCTTTATTGAGGCTTATACAAACATCGACTTAACTCGGGGATGTATGAGGTATTCGAATGTTTTGACATCCGATCCTAATTATTTGTGGGTAATGCCTTTCTTAGATAGTGAATGAAACGGACGTTATAATAAGACGAATAGTAGCAACTACGTAGAGAATAATCTTTTCGTATTCATTATAAAGTCTTAGTTGAATTTTAAGTGTTGTAAAATTTAATTTTCACATGTGTTCGGAGGGGAGGGTAGTGGTGGGGGGTGAACTATTTAATACTGCTTGTATGAGTGGCGCGGCGCATTGTCGTGGAGCCTATCCTCCTGATGATGCTTCGGTTTCGGAGCGAAACGATCGTCGAGATTGTGGTGCTGCTTGTGTGCGTTGTTGCAGGTGGAGGCGCCTTGGGGTCCGTGTGGTGGCTTGTCCTGCATGTGTAATTTTGCCTGCTTCATGCACATAGCTTTGCATGCGTTCACTTAACCCGTGCGGATTATAGCAATGTAGTTCTGTTATAGTGCCTTTAATTTTGTTTATTTTTGTACTTTCGGAGAGGTTCTATCAAAAAATACTGGATCTGTTGGGTCAAAGGTACGGTACCCTTGAGGAGGCCGATGCATTAAATATTTACAATTCTTCGGTTGAGGTGTTAACAGGTCTTGGCTAATTGACCACATGGTGAAGCTGCATAGAGGAGCTACTGCTGAGGATGCAGTGGTGATGCGTCCCGTATACCTGTGCCCTCGTCTCCAAGCAGTAAGGTTGAACACCATGAGATTTTAGCCGGGAAGAGGCCGGCGTAAATGGAATACCGCCCCCCGCGGATTGCAGTATCCATGAATTTAAAGTCAAATTCAAAATATTCTTTATTCAAGTAAACTTGTAAACAAGTGCTTTTGAATCGTCAACATCTGCCGCTGGTTCGGAAAGCTGATTCCTACCGAAAAGAACCAGTAAGAAACTCGGCGGTTGCCCTTTTCAAAGAATAATGTTATTACTAGTAACATATAGTTATTGATGTCTTGTGCAGGGTCAAAGATTAGATATATCCACGCATCCAGGCTTTCTGTATTAGCCTTTTTTAACAGTGTTTTAAACTACTGGTAAAGTTAAAGTAGATTGCGGAAGGGTTTCATCAAGGGTTTCCTCATGTAAAAAATAAGGTTAAAGTTACGGTTATATAAGTTTTACACGGTTTACATTAATTTCACATATATATAAATTCAATTCTGACTCAGAAACGGACAGATTTAATCTTTGTATATATTTTTCTTCTTTCTTTTTTTTCCAATTATTTATATTGGAAAAATCTGCGTTATGTCAACGTTTCTGAACTTTTGTTATTTCTTATTTACGACAAATATATCACAAAACATTCCACGGTTTTTTCACAATAATACTAATATTACTTTTATATTTATGATTTATAGAAGCAGGCGTTACTTTGCGGAATCCCATATTACAAGCACTATAACAGAACTAACTACTTTGCTATAATCCGCACGGGTTAAGTGAATGCATGCAAAGCCAATGTGTATGAAGCAGGCAAAATCTACGCACCTTATACATGCAGGACCAGCCACCACATGCACCCCAAGGCGCAATTCACCAGCAACAACGAACACAAAAGCAGCACACACACCCACCACCACAATCTCGACGATCGTTACGCCCCGAAACCGAAGCATCATCAGGAGGATAGGCTTCACGACAAAAAATCGTACTGCGATTTTTTGCGAGATTGTGGTGGTGGGTGTGTGTGCTGCTTTTGTGTTCGTTGTTGCTGGTGAATTGCGCCTTGGGGTGCATGTGGTGGCTGGTCCTGCATGTATAAGGTGCGTAGATTTTGCCTGCTTCATACACATTGGCTTTGCATGCATTCACTTAACCCGTGCGGATTATAGCAAAGTAGTTAGTTCTGTTATATTGCTTTTATATTTATTCTACTTGTAATAATATTCTTCTAATAATAATAATTTTTTGTTTTGTAGATCTATGTATTTGATGATAAAGAGATGTTTTTTATCTTTTTTCGACGATAGCTAGGAATCTAGACCTTCGACCTATAATAGCCTATATAATTATAATTGATTTTATCTACATCTATCTTATTATAAAATAAAGTCCCCAAAGATCCGTTTCTATGTGATCGATTTTCTCTAAATCTACTGAACGGATTTTCGTACGGTTTTTACTAAAATGTAGCTTAATTCCTCCGAAAAGTTTAGGTTAACATAACGGTTTTATGTAAATCGAGTTGAAGAAGTCGATTTACAACAATTTTTAGTGGGGGGTAGCAACAAACCGATGTTGATTGTTCAGAGTGGGAAAAGGTATAAAAAGCGGAGACTCGAGCGACTATAACATGTTGAAACACTGATTTTCACGCGAAATCGCACGTATAGCGTTATTATAACATGCGCATAACATAAGAACATAACATAATATAAGAAAAGTATTTCGTATTTTGAAGTATCGATATTTTTATGAGTAAGATCCTACTCATGAGTATATATTCTATTTGATACTACATCCATATTTAGGACTATTAGTTTCATATTAATTTTTTCCATCGATAGCATTCTGGAAGGTTCATTTATATCGACCAAAGTGTAACGCATAGTAAAATTATATTTGAATTAACTTTGGGTTGGGGAACTCACACTCTCATGATGAGATAGTTCCCATGGCATCATATTCCTTTTGTTTTTGGATGTACCTAATATAATTTGTTCACAGCCTATTTAAAGGCCTTATCATAATAAAGGCAGGTGTGAATAATTATAATTTTAGATATGCATTTAACACTAGATAATTTTTTGTGTTGTCAAAATAAAACTTTAACAGTTAACCCGTTTCAGTTTGCGTCTTCGTCTATATTCAAAGTTCGAATTCAAAATATTCTTTATTCAAGTAAACTTGTAAACAAGTGCTTTTGAATCGTCAACTTAACTGCTGGTTCGGAAAGCTGTTCCTGTTCCTAAGCTCTTTTTAAAATATAAATCTTAAAACTAGTTACATTTAGTTATTACTGTCTTGTACAGGGTAGTGCCGTGTGGTAACCACCCTCCTTTCTTACCGAGGTGTCGTAAGAGGCGACTAAGGTATGTGCCGTGTGGTATCCGGCTGCATAGAAAAGATCACCCTCCTTTCTTACTGAGGTGTCGTAAAAGACGACTAAGGTAAGTTGACGTCAGGCAGGCGGCCGGTCGTAAAATACTTAGCCAAATCATGTGAAAACATATTTGCAACATGTTGTGCCGACCCCACTTAGAGTGGGATAAGGGCAGAAGAATGATGATGATGATGATATTAAAATTGTAATAACCTTGTCTGTAGCGGTTATTATAAAAGCCAATAGCAGATGGTGCTTTATGATTAGTGTATCATATCGTGATCACAGTGATTCTGTTCATGTCTACTCTCTAGAGGGTCACGGGATCAAACCCAGGCAGGCGCCTATGAGCTTTTCTATTAAAACATATACTTTATTAATAGCTGAAATTTATCACACGCTTTTCGCTGAAGGAATATATCACAAGGAATCCTGAATATCTCTATAGAATTCTTAGGATATGTGTAACCTAGCAATCCGCATTGGAGCGGCGTGGTGGGTCTCAGCTCTAAAACTCTCCAATAACGGATATATTAGGCTTATGTCCAGCAGTCGAATATTAACAGGCCGTTATCTTAGTATTGATTTGTTTTAACTTGTAAATATGAAGTTTGATAAATTTAATGATACTAAAATACATAAATAATAGACTTTTTTTGGTTCTTCCACTAAAAAAAAAAATTTTGTATACTGAATTTGAAATTGTTTTTTTATATTTTGTCGCAATTCTATTTAGACTATAGCAATATAAGTATTAAGAGAGATATAACTTTCGGTGTGAGTTGTTATTATACACAGGTATGAAACCTACCAATCCGCATTAGATCAGCGCGGTGGGTCATAGCTCGAACAGAAAACGGAGTTAGGTCGCCTATGCCCGACAGTGACAACGTAACAGGCCGTTGGGTAAACCTGATGATTTTATAATAATAACTTATAATTTTTTTTTCAAATAACAACTTAATACATAGCGATTGATTTCTGGATCTTGTAGATGTTTATGGTGTTTAAAATCAGTGATCGTTTAAACCCAAGAGAATACGATTTTGACCCCAAGGGGTCGATAACATCGACTTTGGGAATCTCTGCTCTAACCTGACTGACTTTCGGTATTTTATACAAGGTGCTTCTAAGAAACCGCAACCTTTACGCATTTTAAACAACTCTATAACATGTTTGTGCACTATCTCGCTAATAATTGCCAATCTATGAATCCAATCGCGTGACATTAATTATAAATACCGACCAGGTCAAGATGTTTATCTTTTGGAAGTTTAATTTAATTTAACATTTTGTTGTTAACTTTGCATACTTTTGTGTTTAATGAGATAGACAGAGGGGGAATTTTATAAAGTATTAAAAAAGTTAAGTAGCGGCCTGTTACAATCCCACTGCTGGGAATAGGCCTCCTCTCACCGTTTCTAGAGAAGATTGGAGCTAAGACCTACCACGCTGCTCCAATGCGGATTGGTAGGTCACACATATCTCCAGAATTCTCTAGAGATATGCAGGTTTCCTCACGATGTTTTCCTTCACCGAAAAGCGTGTGATTAATTGCAATTACCAATTAGACACATGAATTTTAATAGAAAAACTCATTGGTGCCTGCCCGGGTTTAAACTCATGTACCCCTCAAGAGAGTCGCACGGTCTCACCGCTGGGCTATCACAGCTCTCAGGTAGCTCTGAGGAATTTTATAAAGAATGTTTAATTTGGGAAGTTCGTAGTGAATGTGTGCTACTAATAATAATAATTTAATACTAGTACTAATAATTAGTAATATTAATTTAACTTGTAATCGTCAATCAAAATGTTTCTTTTGGAAATGATATTCGCCGAGTTTCTTGCTGGTTCTTCTCAGTAGGAGCAAACTTCCAAATCAGTGGTAATTTCTTTAAAAACATTTACTGAAAACAGTATACTCGAATAAAATCCAATACATACTAGACCAAGAGAATATTTGGATGATAAAATGATTTTTTGTTCTATCCTCAATGGTTTCCGCAGAGCACGCGATGAAAGATGTTTACAACTGAATTTTTCACAACTTATTACAATTTTATTAGGGATCACTTTTTTAAATGACGTATAGCCTATGTTACTCAGTAAAGAAGCAGCTTTCCGATGGTGAAAGAATTTTTGGAATCGGTCCAGTAGTTTTTGCGTGAAAACATTACAAACATACACACATACACACAAACATACAAATATTTTTTCTATATAAAATTAGTATAGATTATAAACTGATTTCTGTTATATCACTCGGGCAGCTGAAAACGATTGCCGTGTGTTATAAGCCCTAGTAATGACATGCGGCAATGCTGAGCTGAGGATAAGATAAATGTAACTTACATTATTAATCTATACTTAATATAAAACAAAGTCCCAAAAAGCTGTCTGTCTGTACAGTTTTCACCAAAAGATAGTGCAATACTTCCGGATGGTTTAAGGAAAAAGTACATATAGATATTATGTTAATTGCGTTGAAGAGATTGCGCAGTTGTTAAAAAACTTGCTAGCTGGGAGCTTTAGTCGCGTGCGCTGCGTAAATCAGCAGAGATACACTAAAGTTATGTATTAGATAATTGTAAATCTATAAAAATACTACAAAAAAGTCCGCGATAGCATGTCTCTATCTCTTATGGTTTACTCATAATAACTACTTTTTAGAAAAAATGTGGCACGCTGATTGCCACGCGGGCGAAGCCGCTGGCACAGCTAGTATATTATAAAATAATTGGTTGCATTCGATGGGGAATTTTATAACGAAAAAAATGGTATGCTAATCATAGGTATAATTATTATAAAGCAAAAAAAATGATTCAAAAATAAATGCGAACAATTCTGCGCGACGATTTGTGCACGTGGTGCACAACGACTGGTGAAGGATTTATAGAATTAGGCGTTACTTTGCGGAGATCCATAATACAAAAGTAATAATAAAATTATTTTGCTATAATCCGCGATACAGTAAATAGAAAATATATATAGTGCTAAATGTATAGTGGACTATACGACTCCACGACAAAATCGCAAAGCGCTTTGCGATTTTGTCGTGGAGTCTATCTCCTGATGATGCTTCGGTTGCGGGGCGAAACGATTGTCAAGTTTGTGATAGTGAACCTGTGTAGCGCTTGTGTATTGTCGTGGAAGTGGTGGAGGTTTGTGCATATGTTTTTACGAATCCTGCATGTAACGGGTATGAAAAAACGTATAGTCCACTATACATTTAGCACTATATATATTTTCTATTTACTGTATCGCGGATTATGACTGGTGAAGGGTTAATACTTACCGTGTTAGCATAGAAGGGCGGCTGGTCGGCCGCGAGCGCCGGGAAGTAGGCAGCCATCCCGGCGGCGGCCGCCGCGTCCGGGTACGGCGCGCTGTACATCGACAGCGGCACGCCCGACGCCAGCCGCTGGTAGTTGAGGAACTCGTACTGGCACGAGCATACGGTCTGCCCTGTGATAGGGTCCTGGAATATAGGGCGGCCCGTGTCGCAACACCGCGCGGCAGAGGCCGCGGGCGAGCTGGGCCGCGCGCCGCCCGCCGCGCCGCCGCCGCCCGCGCTCATTCCCGCCTGCGCCGGCGGCGGACTGTTGGAGGCTGTCGATATGGTGCTCTGTAAGTTGTAAATTTTGAAATGCCTTTATGGCGCGTTTTCACATTCGCTGTTGCATTACACAAGTGGAGGCCTCCGAGCGCAAAGCGGTAGAAAGAAAAAACAAACGTCGCAACGCAATCGCACGCTCACACGGCTATCCATCAGCGATGACGGCGTAAAAAACTGTGATCGCTTATAAACGAGGATTTAACGAGTGCAAGGGGCGGCTCTGTCGCGTCTGCGTACGCAAATCGGCCACGCTCGCGGAACCCTTTTGTGCGAACGAATTAGATTACGCGGCAACGGTAATCGGCTACAATGGCACCGGGCGGTATTGTCGTCATAATAGATTTATTTCACTACCTGATTTTTTTTTTTCGAACTGACTGTATGCTGTTAGCCCTAATGGCTTTTACAGCGTCACCGGGCGGGACGGAGCGCAGAAGCATCGTCGAAGTTGCGAATTGCAGGGAGTAGAGCGCAGAAGCTCTACTAGCGTCGGGGAACATCGTCCTAAGGGTGCCTCCTGTGAGGCCGGACTACGGCTTAGGGCGACGCGTAGTGGAGGGTTCATGGTATGACTTAGATTAGTCAATGCGGCGTCGGAAGTGTGGTGAGAAGCCACGACCGACCGACGTCAGAAAACTGGGACCTCGTCTTCGCCGGCGAAGACGCTGTGTGTGTGTATTACGTGTTTCTGTGTTGGCGATCGTTATTTGTTCGTCGGGGTCATACAGGACGCTTTTTTGACGCCTATATTTTCGATGGTCGGACCTAACTGGGATGTAGGTAGAAGCAACTGAAATAAGGGGGTTCGGGTGTACCTCAGATTTCTCGAAGTAAGTTTTCGAAAAACGTTTAAAGAGGTAAGTAATGGTAGGTGAAACGTGCGCAAACGCAACGCTCGCATAGGACATTATTGGTCTTATGCAAGTTTTGTAGAGTGTCACTTTGTTGCGAAGCGCCATCTTACTTTTCTAAGACATCTTACTTTTCTTTCGCTACCTGAATCGATCGCGCGGTCGCAGGACAAACATCCGTCCGTTAACAATGACTCGGCCCGATCTCGAGCGGCCTACCTAATTGAGTACTGCGCTGCGAATCCATAAGGATTAATAACATTCTAAATATTTGTCGTTCTAATGAAAAATGGTCCGAGTCTGACAATCGTTGTTCGCTCAATAGGATTAGACGCCGATGAATACACGACTGCCCGTTTCGTTGCTGACAGTGAAATGAGAATAAGAAATTAAATTCCTTTGTGCCCTCCCCGTGTTATTATAGGATGTTTCCGGATAAAATAAATTATTTTGGAGGATAAATCTTCCTGTCATAATAAGTTTCGTGATGCGTGCACATCTAAGGTGACATGTCACATGTTTGATATCCGGAAGGGCTGAGGGTTTTCCCTTTATGTAAGAGTAACTCGAGCCTATTTAGTGGCCTGCGTAGGGCTTCGACCTAACATATGTATATAGTACGCCATTTTACATCGATTGGACCTATGGCTGTGCGGTAAAAACATTAATTGCGCCCTGGGTATTACTGGGGTAATCCTGAAGCCGTAAATGTCAAATACCTAAATTACATACTCCGCAGATATTTAATCCTTGCTCGCTACATGTATCGCGGGCTCTAGAGGGCTCTAGAGACCATACCCCGTTTATGTTATCGCTCTTTCGACCTAATATATATATGTATAATGATTGTTTTATATTGGTTCGTTTGTCGTAAAATTGATGTCGTTTATAATCCAGCCTTTTTAAACGTAACGAGTTTCTGTTGGATTGAACAATATTTTGCATTGCTTAGTTTTTCTGTGCGTAATGTAGGAAACTTGATTTTATTAACACACATGTTTACGTCGTTTTTTTTTTCATTTTTAATTTTTGTTGTTTATTTTCATAGAACGATTTTGAGATGATTTTAGGTATGGAGTAAATACAAGTTTTAAGTCAATTTAAATATTTAACTATTTAACTTTTAAAATGACGCGGTAAAGGTTGTATGTATATAAATAATTAATAACAATATAACATCAAAATAATTTTCATTCGGAAATATATGATAAATCAAAATCAAAATCAAAATAATCTTTATTCAAGTATGCTTTTTACAAGCACTTTTGAATCGTCAAGGATCAATTAGATTTAATGAAGCTACAGCTGGTTCGGAATGTTGCTCTTACCCAGCACGAGCAAGAGAAGTGATTCCCTGCAAGAAAAGTTTAAGGCAATAGGTATTCTAACATTTGCTTCGCAGTATATTTTAAATAACGTAATTTTTGTACATAAAAATATAAAGAATTATAAAACGATAGCTTGCGACTCCTGCTTTGCGCCTAGCAAAAGTACGTAAATCGTTTGTGGGTTTGGGTATAAGATTCTATAATAAAATTCCGAAATCAATTTTGGCCATGCCATTACAGCAGTTTAAAACCACGGTTAAAAAGAGGCTGATACAGAAAGCCTACTATACTGTTGAAGATTACTTAGATGATAAGGATGTGTGGATATAGGTGCACTTCTACCCTGTACAAGACATTAATAACTATATGTAACTAGTAATAAGATTTATATTTTAAAAAGAGCAACCGCCGAGTTTCTTGCTGGCTCTTCTCGGTAGGAACAGCTTTCCGAACCAGCAGTAAAGTTGACGATTCACCAAATATTAACATTATTATACATGTTTAATTATTAAAGAATGCTTGTAATAGTAGTAGTAGTTTTAAATAAAGTTTTGATTTTTTTTTCGTATATATATTTTTATCATTTGCATACAAAATTGTTTAATGTTTGTTCAAAGTGGGAATTCAGAATTTGCGTATAACATTTATGTTGCGACGTCTATGTTAATTAACTTAAAATATGTAACACGAATCTTACTGGTAATTACTGTTAAATTACATTAAAACTTTCTAATGATGTCTGTTCCGCTTTCTAAGTGTTAATACAATTATTTAGTTTTTTATAACGTTCTGAGCAATTATCGAATGATGTTACAATAATATTTGAGTAATCCTTTTGTTGTTATTATAATAATAACAAAAATTTATTTTCCTAAATAAATAATTTATTTTTGAATTACTTATTTATTTATGCTTCATTATTCAATATTGTATTGTTAAAAAAGATATATAAGATAGATTCCTTTCCAGTCAATTTTTGAGTATAGAGTATGACTATTAATTATATTATTATATAATTTCGTGATATCTATTTTTATTAAAACTTATTTACTAAATGTATTTATTTAATTTAGTGATTATTCGCCAATATTTTATGTTTTATGTAAAAGTAATCGAATTTATCATTTATTTATATTCATTTATCTTTATGGAAAGGAGACACTAATATATTTATATAAATTATTGACCTTTCATAAAAAAAAACTTCTTAGTTATTTCGTTATTAGGTTTTAGGCAAACATGATATTGTAAATTGTTGTCTCAAAACAAAGTTCTGTGTGTTGACATTAAATACAATTTCTGAAGAAGAAAAAGTGTGAATATGGTGGTTCTTTTTCGAAGCGGGCCAGCGGCTAATAATGTATTCAGATCAAGTATACCAATAAAATCGGCTGGCCCGTTGGCCCAGTGGATAGTGACCCCACCTTCAGCTCAGCGGGTCGCGGTTTCGATTACCGCCGAGGGCCAACATTTTTTATAAAAAAATTGTTGGTTCTTCGAACCTGGGTGTATATTTGTATTTAAGTATGTATATAAAGTTATATATGTAATTTATCTACCAGTTGTCCTTCACCCATAACACAAGAATTAAGTTACTTACTTTTGGGACGGACGACCGTGTGTGTAAGTGTCCCATATATTTATTATTATTATTATTATTATTATTTTTATAAAAGTGTGCAATAAAGGGAGTTTTATGACACAGAAATAAATTTCTAATTTAGTCTACGTTCATATTTTATGTAAAAATTATTAGATTACTATAAAAATATTTCGTCTGGCGGAAACTGTAACAGAACTACTTTGCTATGATCCGAGTGGGTTAAGCGAGTGTATGTAATGTGTAATAAATGTATGTAATGTGTAATTAAAATGTAATGACTTATCCTGGATGTGTAAGGTACGTGAATTTTGCCTGCATCATACGCTAAGCATAGCGTATGATGCAGGCAAAATTCACGTACCTTACACATCCAGGATAAGTCACCACACGCATCCCAAGATACCCACCAGCCACAATGCACACAAGTAATACACACAACGACCAGCAAAATCTCTATGATCGTTTCGCTCCGAAACCGAAGCATATTCGGGAAGATAGGCTCGGGAAGATTTTTTTTTCGAACTGACTGTATGCTGTTAGCCCTAATGGCTTTTACAGCGTCACCGGGCGGGACGGGTGAGTGCAGTAGCATCGTCGAGGTTGCGAAATGCAGGGAGTAGAGCGCAGAAGCTCTACTAGCGTCGGGGAACGTCGTCCTAAGGGTGCCTCCTGTGAGGCCGGACCACGGCTTAGGGCGACGTGTAGTGGAGGGTTGATGGTATGACTTAGATTAGTCATTGCGGCGTCGCAAGGGTGGCGAGAATCCAATTTGTTCTGGATACGTGTGGTTACTCGTCTTGCAGGTGTAAGGTACGTGAATGTTGCCTGCTTCAAACACTTACTCGTGGCACTACATAAATTCGCCTAGCACACATCATACCAAAGTTGGTTTGTTATAGTTTCTGTTGTATGGAATTCTGCAAATTAACGCCTGCTTCTATAAATAAATTTCATCGGGCTTTGTAAACAAAAACGTAAAAAAAAGTAGCGGCCTCTTACAATCCCACTGCTGGGAATAGGCCTCCTCTCTCCGTTTCTGGAGAGTAGGGTTGGAGCTAAGACCTACCACGCTGCTCCAATGCGGATTGGTAGGTTACACATATCCCTAGAATTCTCTAGAGATATGCAGGTTTCCTCAGGATGTTTTCCTTCACCGAAAAGCGTGTGATAAACTCCAATTAACAATTGAGTATCAATAGAAAAACTCATCGGTGCCTGCCCGGGTTTGAACTCGTGCTACCCTTTGAAAGAGTCGCACGGTCTCACCGCTGGGCTATCACAGCTAACAAAAACGTAATGGGCATAAATTAAAAAAAAACCTTTAGTTTATTACGAGCATATCCGGTGATAATCTTAACATCTGATTCAGTTCGACACTTAACAGCGTCGCTCTTAAAATACCCCATAACTTGCTATATAACTCTCCAGGGGAAATGTGTCACGTTTTTGTCAAACATCAATTGCGACTGTTAAGAAGTTAAATCTATACATATAATAAAACAAAGTCCCTCAAAGCTGTCTGTCTATACGTAATTGATTTCTCAAAATCAACTGAACGGAGTATTATTACTTTTTTCTCATAACCATATACCTTGAATTTTAAATAATTAATTTTACTTAATATTTACTTAATTTTACATTACATTATAGGTACTATGCAAGCCTTTTATAGTGTTAATATGTTGTGATTTTTACATTTCCCAATATACAGTTTTCAGTTTAAGGGTGGGCAGCTGAACCCCCCCCCCCTTGCCCGTACCTCGCTACGCCCATTGGTGTGTATCTTACCTTGTATATCTTATATACAAGACACATATTGTCTCAAACGCACACACGTAAGTAAAACGAGAGCCTTTGGTGAGAGTGGACGTTTAGTTAGCCTTATTCATACAACATTAGTATTTATTAATAGAACAAAGTGAACACTACAACTATCACAAAATCTAACATTTGTTTCGTTCTGCAACTGAAGCATCATCAGGTGACTAACTCCACGACAAAGTCGCAAAGCGATTTGCTTCGAATCCTTTGTCTTCAGAGACAATGCTCTATGAAGCAGAATATAGCCGCCTTTCTCTCTCTAAACCTCGATGTGCATTATTTATTGCCCGGTACTATACACGTGTTTTTACGAATCATGCATGTATCGGGCATGAAAACTGATATTAAACTACATTTAGAATTATATATATTTTCAATTTACTTAATCGCGGATTATAGAAAATAAATTTTTATTACTTTCCATTTTCAAGCATAAGTCTATTTTATAGTGATGTAAGAGACCTAAGTCCAAATGTGAAAGTCCATCGATTGAGCAACCGAAGATTTTTTTACTGAAGATTACAGTAAAAATAGAGTGTTTCAATTGTCATATTATATTTAAAGTATTAAGTAACCTAATTCAGTATTATATAAAACTCATAAAGCATATCTAAGTACTATAAAATTCTAATGTTATCAAAAATCATGACATTTGCACGCCTTTGTGTTGTACATTATGGCGTGATACAATTATATGTGACCTTGTGATTAATTCTGAATTACAATTACATTTCAAACGATCGTGGTGCAGTGATGCAAATGCATAAATTGTGGGTTACTTGACGATAAGAATGCGTGGATATAGCTACTCTTTGACCCTGTACAAGACATCAATAACTATATGTAACTAGTAATAAGAAATATTCTTTGAAAAGAGCAACCGCCGAGTTTCTTGCTGGCTCTCCTCGGTAGGAACAGCTTTCCGAACCAGCGGTAGATGTTGACGATTCAAAAGCACTTGTCTGACTTCGTTCGCGCCAACTTTAACTTTTACCTTCAATAATTCAATATGTTTTCAAAGAAAAATAGGATTCAAGAGATTCTATATATTACCCCAGTATTTTGGAATTTTAATTCCATCAATATTAATCCAGCGAATTAGGCATGAAGAGTAACAAATAGACAGACTTTCGCTTTTTTAATATAAGCATGGATACGGAGTTCAATTTTGTTATGGAAATGTAATGTTCATTGTACAGATCGTTATCAAATGTTATTTTCAATCATTGATCATGATTCAATCGTTGGATCAATCATTCCACGGAAAAATTTAGGAGTCTAATGATATAAACATCTAGTATAGCATCATTATTAACTTAAATAAGAAAGATACATAACGGGTTTATAAACCCGTTAAGTATTTTTCTTAATAATTCTTAATAAGTAATACTAAGACATTAAAGTCCAGCTATAGACGTCTTCCGAAACACAAGAAGTGAATGAAGGGGTTCAAATTGTAAGATCATAAAACATGAAAATCTGTCGTAGATTCTTATGTCTATTAGCGGACGTCATTTGTAGACACCAGAATGATGAAAATGATTTAAATCGCAAAAGATGCAACAAGAAGTGAAGAGATAGTTCCTACAGATATTGGAATTAAATAGCATCAGAACATTTATCAACAATATCAAGTATTAAAAAGACTTATCAAGATACCAATGTCTTAAAGCGGGAGTTGGAATTGTGATCTGGTCTGGAAGGTACAACAAAAAATTAACAATTAACAGCTGAAAACAACACGCAAGAACTCAGATCTGTCGTGTAAAAGATATGAGAAGTTTGTAAAATCTCTTGAAATGTCAGTGTCTATTAGAAGGACATTCTAACAATAATATAGTGACGTTGAATCTCTAGGGCGTTGAAATGGCAACACGGCGCTGATAGATGTATAAAAAAGTAAAGACATTCACGGATTTAGATTTTAGTTATTAAAAACAAAATAGTAGTAGTAATTTTCATACACATCATATTTTGTTTGATTGGTTGGTATGGAATGGTTGGTTGAGTAGTATTTTCTTTAATGCAAATTCAAATAAGTCTTTATTCAAATTGACCTTTACAGGCACTTTTGAATCGTCAAATTAAAATTAAAATGAAGCTATGACTGGTTTGGAAAGGTGCTCTAACCGAGAAGAATCAGCAAGAAACTTGGCGGTCACTCTTTTCAAATATAAATATTACAGTATTGTATTTGTAATTGTAAACAAAGATAGATTACGATGTCATCTAGTTCGTAGCTGGTCGCAATTTAATTCCAAGCTTTCTTATTAACATAGTCTTCAACTTTATAGTAAGCTTTATTAATGAGAGTCTCTTTAATTGTTTTTTTGAAGTTGTGTAAAGGCAAGTCCAAAATAGATTGAGAAATTTTATTATAATAATATTTTATTATAAAATTTATTAATTTTAGTATAAAAATTTACTTTGCTGATGTCCCAGCGCTCAGTGAAACAAATTGTTAAAGTATTACCTACTTAATATGAAGTTGAGCCTGCTTCTTATCGGTACATCATGGGTGCGATTTCTAAAGTATATAAAGTATATTTTTTATACAATCATTATCTCAGTTAATGTATAGAAACCGGCTATACTCACGTCTTATTCTATCAGTTGAGCCCGTCTAGTTTCAAGCACATCCAGGGTCCTTATTTATGAGCTATAAGGCATTACCGTGGGAATTCAACGCATTGCAACGCCGTACTAATATAATTTATAGAATTAGGCATTACCTTGCGCATAGCCGTGTAGTATCCGGCAGAAAAGAATAGACCACCCTCCTTTCTTACCGAGGTGTCTTAAGGGGCGATTAAAGTAAATGTCGTGTGATATCCGGATGCAGAGAATAGACCACCCTCATTTCTTACCGAGGTGTCGTAAAAGGCAACTAAGGTAAGTTGACGTCAGGTAGGCGACTGGTCGTAAAATACGTAGCCAAATCATGTGACAACATGTTTATAGCATGTAGCCCCGATCTGACTTGGAGTGGGATAAGGGCAGGAAAATGATGAGGCGTTACCTTGCGATGATCCATTCAGGAGATAGACTCACAAAGCTTCGCTTTTGTCTATCCTGACGATGCTTAGTTTGCGGGGTGAAACGATTGTTGAGTTTGTGATAGTGAACGTGTGTAGTGCTTGTGTATTCTGGTGGCGACGGTAAAGGTTACTCCATGTGGTTCTTACGAGTCCTGCATGTTACGGGTATGAAAAAACAGATTGTCCACTATACATTAAACATTATACATATTTTCTATTTACTTAATCGCGGATTATTGCAAAATAATTTTATTATTACTTTTTCCGTTATATATATATATAACAGACATATATATAACTATTTTTTTACTATTGAGATTTAAGTGTCCATCTCTCTACCAACTTATGTTCTCTCTGATCATTATGCGTCTGTAATTTTTTCGGTTATGATCTGAAACAGATACATAACATAGTGGAATTAAATTAGATAACCGTGTTCGCTGAGAATGATTATTAATATGTGTAATAATTATGGTTTTTGTTGTATATATATTTTTTGTTAATTAACGTAATTAGTGTTGTTTCGTTCTAATTAAATAAATGACAACAGAACAAAACCTTTTAAGAATATATATTCATATACATCATAGCTAGTCGACTGGAGTGGGGATGGACGGGACACAAAGTGCGGAGATGGAGAACCGATGGACGTTGGAACCTTAAACGGAAAACGCATCATCGATAGACCTATGGGGTGGAGTGTTCACCTTAAAAATATCACGAGGAGTCTCTTACGGAGTGGGGAACTTATCCAGCACTGGACGCCCATCCGTCGAAGAAAAGTATATGAATGAATGAATGAATGAATTATTTATTTGACACAAAACACTATCTATACTTATTATAAAACAAAGTCACAAAAAGCTGTCTGTCTGTATGTAATCGATTTTCTCAAAATGTACTGAACGGATTTTTGTACGGTTTTCACCAAAAGATAGGGCAATTCCGGATGGTTTAGGTAAATAGCACATATCGGTATTATGTAATTTGTGTTGAAGAGATCGCGCAGTTATTAAAAAAAATTGCTGGAAGCTTAAGTCGCGTGCTCTGCATAAACCAGCACAGATACGTTAAAGTAATGTAGTAGAGATCTGTAGATCTATAAAAATACTATACAAAAGTCCGCGATAACATGTCTCTTTCTCTTATGGTTAACTTACAATAACTACTTTTATGTTTGTAATTTAATTCTAGAAAAAATTGTGACACGCTCATTTTCACGCGGGCGAACTGAAGTACTAAGTAATAAAAATACTAGAAAGTACATATATAAATATGTACTTACTTGTCAGATCATACCTATTTTAATAACTCCAATTTCTAATTTTCCATGTGAACTCAACGAGGCTCTAGCGACCGACTGATGGCATTTGTTTGATAGTGACAACGCTTTCACCTCCAAACCAATTGTCAAGCGTGATTGATCTACATCTACAAAAATAGTCCTTTATCCGATAATAGACGTACTAGATACGATATACCGAAAAATATTTACTAGAAAAATCCATTACTGTGCCATCTATATAAATACATACTAATATATGTTCACGGCTTCTAAGCTTGCGGTTCCTGCTTTGCACCTTGGAAAAGTACGTAAGCCGTTTGTGGTTAGGGTATAAGATTCTAGCAGTTTAAAAACATTGTTAAAAAGAGGCTGATACAGAAAGTCTATTATACTGGTAAGGATTACTTAGATGATAAAAATGCGTGGCTATAGCTACTCTTTGACCCTGACAGGAATCACTAAATGTAATTAGTAATAAGAATTTTGCTTTCCGAACCAGCAGTAGAGTTGACGATCCAAAAACATTTGTTTACAAGTTCACTTGAATACATAATATTTTGAATTTGAATTTGAATTTTTATGACATTTATCACAATCACAGATACTTCGGAATAAAATACAAGAATTTAAAAAACGTTTTTCTGTCAAGAACGGAAAAACATTTGTTGCATTCTTAAGGGTACTTTAACTTATAAGTGCGTAATTTTTGAATTTAAACTATCGTGAGTGGTATTCATATTTGATGTTGTGAGACCGGCTATACTCACGTCTTATTTTATCAGTTCCCGCCGCGATAACGCCGCGTAGAGAGCCCTGTATGGGCTTGAAACTAGTCGGGCCTTCCGATAAAATAGCACATGAGTAGAGCCAGTCTCTCTACATTAATTATAGGTGCGTAGTCGCAAGTCCAACTAATTAGAATAAAAAAAAGTAAACAAATTTTTAATTTAAAAAAGTAATTTAAAACCTATACACGACTAATTTGTCAAAGATAAGAATAGATATCCATAGTCAACACTTTATTGTCTATTCCTTATATAAAAATAAAGTAACGGTCTGTTATTATCCCACTGCTGGGCATAGGCCTCTTCTCTCCGTTTTTGAATTGAAGATTTGGAGCTAAGACCTACCACGCTGCTCCAATGCGGATTGGTAGGTTACACATAACCCCAGAATTCTCTACAGATATCCAGGTTTCCTCAAGATGGTTTCCTTCACCGAAAGCGTGTGATAAATTGCAATTATAAATAAGACACATAAGTTTTAACAGAAAAACTTATTAATGCCTCCTCTGGATTTGCACCCGTGACCCTCCGAAAGAGTCGCACGGTCTCACCGCTGGGCTATCATTTACAATATAAGATACCACGTATCCGAGCTCATTGATTTTGAGGGTCTAGGCCGTTGAGAGCAAAACGTTCTGATAACAGAATAACGAATATCAATGAGAACTATAGATTGACATTCGGTTAATGTTCTAACCTAAATATTGATCTTGCACTAACTCCGATGGAGATAAGGGTCATAGCGGTTAAGATAGAGTCGGTCTAACGCATCAATGGTTCAGTAGCATAAGTACAGTAAAAAATCTAATGCTATTTCAAATATAAAATTAAAATATATTTTATTTAGATTTACTTTTATATGCACTTTTGAAATCAAATTATAATAATAACTATCACTGGCTTGAAAAGTTTCACTGGTTTTCTTAACGAGAAAAATCAGTAAGAAATTTGGCGAAGATCATTACTAAAAAAATGTTACAATGTTTTGTGTGCAAATAAAATTTGGTATAATTTATATAATTAAGCGTTACTTTGCGGGGATCCATAATACAAAAGTAATAATAAAATGATTTTGCTATAATCCGCGATACAGTAAATAGAAAATATATATAGTGTTAAATGTATAAGTCCGTATTTTCATAACCGATACGTGCAAGATTCGTAAAAACACTTACACAAACCTCCACCACTTCCACCACAATACACATCGTTTCGCCCCGCAACCGAAGCATCATCTGGATATAGAGATGTGTTTTTACGAATCCTGCATGTATCGGGTATGAGAATACGAGTAGTCCACTATACATTTAACACTACATATATCTATTTACTGTATCGCGGATTATAGCAAAATAATTTTATCATTACTTTTGTATTAAATTATGATTATTATTTAAAAAATCGTACATTCGCAACTAAATAGATTTTTAAAAACTGAAACCTCTTTATATCAGTTTCCAACATTCATACGGAGCGCTAAAAAGTTGTCATCGTATCCTTTAAAATATCGGGCGGTGGATTAAAGGGCCACAGCCTTATCTGATGCAGACATCTTTTAAAAAACAAACACGACGCTGTAGTTTTTGTCAGTTTTTTTATTGTAGGCCTCAGGATGTGTTAGTATCGTTAATACCTTTTAAGTGTTAAACCATGTAACAGAATATTCAAGCGTGTAAGGGCCCTATCTATTTGTTAGGCGCTGTATAAAAAGTTAATCTAAGAGAAATCGGAACCAATGACATGGATTTCGTTAAAGACGTCAGGCCGGGCAAAAAATATCGATGTACCCACGTATGTCCCTGCAGGTATCGGTTTTTTGTCAAAGCCGGCCCTTTACCATTAAAGTATTGAATTTAAGGTCAGCACTACAATGGGGTATAATTCAACCTGTTCTGCTAATGTCCCAGCGCTCAGTCAAAAGACAAATTGTTAAAGTATTACCTACTTAATATGAAGTCGAGCGTGCTTCTTTTCGTGGGTGCGAGCTCTAAAGTATAATTTACATCAAATCATAATCTCAGTTAATGTATAGAAATCGGCTGTACTCACGTCTTATTCTATCGGGTGAGCCCGCCTAGTTACGTTATACTTACTATGCTAATCTAGTCAAGCAATATTAATGAAATTTGATAAAATTTAAGTGATTTATAGAAGCAGGCGTTACTTTGCGGAATTCCATATTACAGGCACTAAAACAGAACTACCTCGCTATAATCCGCGCGGGTTAAGCGAATGCATGCAAAGCTAATTAATGTGTATGAAGCAGCATTACGATTTTGTCGTGGAGCCTATCCTCCTGATGATGCTTCGGTTTCGGAGCGAAACGATCGTCGAGATTGTTGTGGTGGTGGGTGTGTGTGCTGCTTGTGTGCTTTGTTGCTGGTGGAGGAACCTTGGGGTGCGTGTGGTGGCTTGTCCTACATGTATAAGGTGCGTAAATTTTGCCTGCTTCATACACATTAGCTTTGCATGCATTCGCTTAACCCGTGCGGATTATAGCGAGGTAGTTTTGTTATAGTGCCTGATAAAATTTAAATTTACCGGGATAACATCTATACTTATTATAAAATAATTATTACATTAAATATCAAATTAAATTAAATATTATTATAAGATTAAATATTCCCTTAAATCTGTATGTAATCAAAATCATTTATTTTTTCAAAATCTAATGAACGTATTTTTGTACGGTTTTTACCTAAAAGGTAGTGTAATTTGTGAACAAAACATTGTGATATTTCAAAATGAGACTTGTGTGTAAATATCCCATATATATATAAAAAAGTAAAGTACCGGCCTGTTACAATCCCACTGCTGGGAATAGGCCTCCTCTCTCCGTTTCTGGAGAGAAGGGTTGGAGCTAAGACCTACCACGCTGCTCCAATGCGGATTGGTAGGTTACACATATCTCCAGAATTCTCTAGAGGTAAGCGTGTGATAAATTGCAATGATCAATTAGACACATGAGTTTTAATAGAAAAGCTCATTGGTGCCTGCCCGGGTTTGAACTCGTGTTCCCCTCAAAAGAGTCGCACGGTTTCACCGCTGGGCTATCACCGCTGTTATAAAATTTCTTATCGAATACACGAAATCACTTTATAATAATAACTTACATTTATAGTTGGTGACCAAAACATTTTGATTTTTCAAAATTGATTTTGTGCACTGCGGGTAGTAACGCGGGGCACAGTTAGTATGTACAAATTACAATTCTAGGTCAAGGAGTTCATAATATGAGTCAGCCTCGCATTATGGGAGATCCGGAAGTCATTAGTCTTGATTACCTTGACACATAGCGGTAATAGTTAAAGTTAAAAAAATACGAAAATATGTAACCGTTTCTTTTAGACTAAGTAAAATAACGGCCTGTTAGTGTTCCACGGCTGGGCATAGGCTTTCTGCTGATGACAATGTAATCATTCAGGATTAATGGAGAAATAGAACATCTCATCTCTGGTTCATCTCACTATGCAAGCATCTGTTCCCGGCGACTCAGATTTTTATTATTCTAATAGCAAAGAAAGAAATCAATTCAAATTTAAATTTAAAATATTATTTATACAAGATTATTAACGTTTTCAGTACTTTTGGATTGTCAAATGTTTTTAAAGTTTAGGAAGTTTGCTTCTACCGAGAAGATTCAGCAAGAAACGAAATACACAAGATTTCCGGATCTTTTGCAGGCGCAATCTAGGCGTCAATAGTTTATGTCGGTTTCTAGTATGTCTGTCATATCTATCACTATTTTTACTATATAAGTGAATATTTTTTCGCACAAATAAACTCCAAATTCTTAAACCTCTTACTTAAAAATCAAAGAACGTCTTTGACCCTCACTTTAGTCCTTTTACAGATCACCTTATTTCAGATTTGATCACGCAGAGGTATTCCAAGGACAGCTGTTCATCCGTTGGCCGACACTGAGCTTTCATACCAGGCCAATAGTCAAATAAAATTTACAATCTTCTAATACGTTTGTTATCACTGGCGGAATAAATGATCTATTTCTGTTAATTGTACTATTGCGGTACTATATTGATAACAGCCTATATATCATTTCCCGATAGTTAATGAATGAGACTAGTGACCTGCAGTCATAGACTAACTAATAGTAACAATATGCCCACTCTTTACTGGAAAATTCTACTAAAGTAGAATGATCTACTAGAGAGCCAATTGCATGTTTTGGAGATAGTTGATTGACGTGATGGAAGAGTCATTGGCGACGAAACTTTACCAATGCTGATAGAAACGATAAAAGTTAGAATATGTTTTCGGAAGTATAACCATTATTTTTTCGAGATTACTCCGTAAGAATCGATTTTACAGTTTTACAAGTATAATAATATTGTAAAAAGTAAATAAAATTATTCTGCTATAATCCGCGATACAGTAAATAGAATAAACATATAGTGGTAAATGTATAGTGGACTATCCGTATTTTGAATTACATATAGTGTCCAATCGCAAAGCTATATATATATAATCGCTTTGCGATTTTGTCGTGGAGTCTATCTCCTGATGATGCTTCGGTTGCGGGGCGAAACGATTGTTGAGTTTGTAATAGTGAATTTGTGTACTGCTTGTGTATTGTGGTGGAAGTGGTGGAGGTTTGTGCATGTGTTTTTAAGGATCCTGCACGTATCGGGTATGAAAATACGGATAGTCCACTTTACATTTAACACTATATATATTTTCTATTTACTGTATCGCGGATTATAGCAAAATATATAATTTTATTATTACTTTTGTATTATGGATCTCCGCAAAGTAACGCCTAATTCTATAAATTATTTATAATAATATTGAATTAGTCAGTGGTTACTTAAAGTAAAGCTGTGATAGCCTAGCGGTGAGACCGTGCGACTCTCTAGAGACGACATAGGTTCAAACCCCGGGCAGGCACCAATGAGTTTTTCTATTAAAACTTATGTGTCTAATTGATAATTGCAATTTATCACACGCTTTTCGGTGAAGGAAAACATCGTGAGGAAACCTGCATATCTCTAGAGAATTCTGGAGATATGTGTAACCTACCAATCCGCATTGGAGCAGCGTGGTAGGTCTTAGCTCCAATCCTTCTCTCCAAAAACGGAGAGAGGAGGCCTTAGCCCAGCAGTGGGCATAGTAACAGGCTGTTACTTTTTTTACTTTTACTTAAAGTAATGACAATGTTATTTTGCTATAATCCGCCATTAGCACCTAATAGCAGTTATACAAGAATTATTTATTTTATATAGCAAAAGCAGTACAATCCTTTCCTACTTCCTAATTAATATTATAAATGTGAAAGTTTGTGAGTATGTTTGTTACTCTTTCACGGCGAACCCGCTAAAACAATATCGATGAAATATTGCACAATTATTCCTTATATATCTAGGTAGCATATAGGCTATAGAAATCCTGGTTATTCAACATGAATAGAGATATTGAAAAGCGCCATTTGTTATCAAGCTGCCAAAGTGTTTTTATTAACCAAATCTGTAGTAATTTATATGGCAAAACGTTTGCCCGGTTTTTGCCATAGTTTTAAATAAAGTTAGGTATGAGTTTGTAGCCTAGAACGTAAAACAGCAATAAAAATTTCATACTCTACGGTAGTTAAAATGTACGCATAAAAAATTTAGAGTAATGTGTGTAATCTTCATGTACAAGTAACTCGTGTATATTTATGGTGTAGTGGTGTAGTTTAATAAATCAAACTTATTATTAAAGGCTTTTTTAATTTGCATTGTGTGTATCTAAAGGTAAATTGCATGTTAAATTTGACTCACTTCCCGGTGTCCGATTGAGCTGAAATTTTACATACTGCTCTAGTCCTCATGGCAATGCATGTTTATGAATAAGTATGATAGAAAGGACTTGAAATTTTGTTAAAAGTTATTATTGATGAACTTGTTAAATGTTTGTTTTACAAAAAATGAGCCATAAGGAGATAGACTCCACGACAAACGTCGCTTTGCGATTTTGTCGCGGAGTCTACATCCTGATGATGCTTCGGTTGCGGGGCGAAACGATTGTTGAGTTTGTGATTGTGAACGTGTGTAGTGCTTGTGTATTGTGGTGGCAGTGGTGGAGGTTCGTGCATGTGTTTTTACGAATCCTGCATGTATCGGGTATTAAATCGGATAGTCCACTCTACATTTAGCATTATATATTTACTATTTACATAATAGATGATTGTAGCATAATTATTTCATTATTACTTTTCAAAAATTATTGTTCACCTAAAATATGGCAATATCCTCAATCTACCAATGGCTCTAGAATGAAAAAGTCAATGTTGCGCATCTGCTCGATAGTTACTCTGTATCTAAAATGGATATCGCTAGTAATTTACAATACTGGTATATACGATCAGTTAGTTACGCAATCGCGACCTCCACGATCGCTTCGTGCGATATTTTGTGACCACCCCGATTGAATTTAATATAACTTCAAAATACGAATATGTACCATTTATTTATTATTTATGTACCATTACATCAGTCTAAAAAAGACTGTTAAAAACGGCTAATACAGAAAGCCTACTATACTATTAACGAATACTTGGACGATAAGAATGCGTGGATATAGCCACTCTTCGACCTTTTACAAGACATTAATAACTATATGTAACTAGTAATAAGAATTATTCTTTGAAAAGAGCAACCCCATAGTTTCTTGCTGTTTCATTTCGGTAGGAACAGCTTTCCGAACCAGCAGTAGATGTTGACGATTCAAAAGCACTTGTTAACAGGTTTACTTGAATAAAGAATATTTTGAATTTTGAATTTTAATCTAAATTATGATAAAATTGATAATATATATAATCCATTTCTTTAAAATCGATTATCAATTAAAATCATCGGTCTTGCAGCGAGCTTACATTTATATATTTAAAGATTTTTTTTTACAATTTAACATGCGCTTAAATTAGCACTGTGAAGAGAAACATTATTAGGAAACCTGCTTATTTCTAGAAAATTCCTGGTATGTATACCAATTTTTAAGGAGCTTGGTCGGTCTAATCTCCAATCCTTCTTTCTTAAAAGGCGAGAGCTTTGGGTACCGAAAAGCTCATGTATATAATCTAAATTAAGCACATATCTCTTTTTATAGGAAGCTTCTAGTTTCGGGGATAGTCTTTTCGGGGTTTTCTTTAGAGGATTTTAAAAATAATTATATTTACTTCCAACCCTCATACTATTAAAATTTATCAATAAATTAACCCTCTCTGAACTACACCTATCATTATTTTGTTCGATTGACTTTAATTTTGTTTAAAAACGCAGGAAATAGCCGATCAGTTGTTGACTTGGCCAATTTCACCAAAGCCGGGTATAAATAAGTCTTACCCGTAACACCTTTTCGTATTTTGCTCATACTATTATTTGTATTTACATAAAATGGACCCTTTAATTGGACAATTACATGTTTCATCGTTCTGACTGTCTGTAGAAGTACCTTAGACGTATAGTGGCCACGGGTTGATTTATTGAACGGAGATTGCACACTTGCACACACGGTCGTCCGTCCCCAAAGTAAGTAATACTTGTGTTATGGGTGACGGACAACTGGTCTTGAATATATATTTTAATACAAATACACATCCAGGCTCGAAGAACCAACAAATTGTGTAAACATTTTCTGGCGATCGGCGGGAATCGAACCCGTGACCCGCGGAGCTGAAGGCAGAGTTACTACCCACAGCGCCAATGGGTCGGGCAAATTATTGTTCGTTGCCAATATGTTTGGTGAATGAATATATTTTTATTGAATTATGATCATTTATCATTCTTCTGCTCTTATCCCACTCTAAGTGGGGTCAGCACAACATGTTTTAACATGTTAAATCGTGTAACAACATGTTTTAACATGTTAAAACATGTTGTTACACGATTTACGTTGTCGTGTAACAACATGTTTTAACATGTTGTTACACGATTTGGCTAGTAATTTCACAACGGGCCGTCTGCTTGACGTCAACTTATATTAGTCGCTTTTCACGACACTTCGGTAAGAAATGAGGGTATCTATGCAATTAATGTCGTCAATGCAGATTGCTAGGTTACACATATTCCTAGAATCTAGAGAAAAACTCATTGGTGCTGACATTGAGTGTCGCACGGTCTCATCTCTGGGATATCACGCTTTCTTAAATTTAGAGCAAACAGTAAATATTACTCTTAAACACATAACATGACTAGCCTAGTGGCAGCAACCCTGCTCAGCTCAGGGGATCGCAGGTTCGAGATCATCCAAAATTTTCTAAAAACAATTTATTGTTGTTTCTTCGAACCCTGGTTTATATTCTTCTTCTTCTTCTCCTTCGTTAAGCGATGGACGGTCACTGCTGGACAAAAGCCTCTTCATGGGATCGCCTCACCACACGATCTTGCGCCGCCTGGATCCAGTGGCTCCCTGCGACCTTTTTGAGGTCGTCTATCCACGTCGTAGGGGGTCTACCGACGCTGCGTTTCCGGTGCGGGGTCGCCATTCCAGCACCTAAAGACCCCAGTGCCCATCGGTTCTCCTCATTATGTGCCCCGCCCATCGCCATTTCAGCTTCGCGACACAATGAGCTATGTCGATGACTCTAGTTCTTCTATGGATCTCCTCATTCCTGATTTGATCTCGTAGAGACACTCCGAGCATAGCTCGCTCTATCGCCCACTGAGCGACTTTGAGCTTTCTTATAAGACCCATAGTGAGCGATGTTTCGGATCCGTAGGTCATCACTGGCAACACGTACTGTTCGAAGACCCTGGTCTTCAGACACTGAGGTATTTCGGACGAAATACGTATATTATAAACTAAGTAATATAATACTTGTGTTATTACACTATACCAGTAGTGGACATACTTTGCCCACAACTGGCCAGACACCTCGGTAAGAAATGAGGGTGGTCTATTCTATTCAGTCGGATACCGCACGGCGGTGCACTATTCCAATAACACAAGTATTAAATTTCTTGCTTTGCTTGCTTTACTTTGTGTTTATGTGTGTATTTTTATTTTTTTTATTTATATGGTTATGTACATAACCAAATAAATAAATATGTCATTCAATTTTTATTTTATCCTAAGAAATAAGCGACAATGGTGTCCCTTCTCTTGATAAATGCGATAAGGTTTCACAGATGTATAACACTCCTAAATATATTCACACCTTTACTAATTAAGCTCGAATTAGGGACAAACGAATTCGAGGGGGAGTTTGTATTTCTAATTTTGTACTACAAAAGATAAATATATAATTATAGTGTTATTAGGATCATAGTACATTATACAAAGACGTTTTTTGAAGATGGTGTTGCTGTTTGTTTCTGGTATTTATCGACAAAATATTAGTTTGTTGCTAATGTAATGTAATTTGTTAAAGCAGAATGCATATCCTTCCTGAAATATGAATATTAACCTTTTTTATTAACAAAAATTTATCAAAAATTTAACATTTACAATTTAAGTCCGCGTGATTCTCTGCGAGAGAAGTTTAAGGGAATAGGTATTCTTAGCATAAGAATAAAATTAATTATTAAAAAATTCGACCCTGTACAAGACAGTAATGACTAAATGTAACTAAGAACTAGAATTCAATTTTGAAAAGGGCAACCATACCACACACACACATTCACTATCACAAACTCAACAATCGTTTCGCCCCGCAACCGAAGCATCATCAGGAAATAGACTCCACGGCAAAATCGCAAAGGAAAGCTTTTTAGTGCTTGTGTATTATGGTGGCAGTGGTGGAGTTTTGTGCATGTTTTTGTGCATGTAACGGGTATTTAAAAACGCATAGTCCACTATACATTTAGCACTATATATATATTCTATTTGCTGTATCGCGGATTATAGCAGAATAATTTTATTATTACTTTTGTATTTGTTTTTAATTGTTAAATCGTTCTGTTTGAGAAGTTAATTGTAAACGATAATTCAATACAACGTATCGTGAAGAAAAGCAACATGAATCGGTGGTATTCGTGTGAAAACATCTCCAACAAAAACCGCTTATTAACTAGGTTAATTAATATACACGATGGGGACTGTTAGGGAAATATGAGCTGCATTACATAGATGTAGGGTTTAAATTCATTTGCGTTGGAGAATAACTCTAAAGCTGAACAATTGGATACAAAATAGACGCCACTGCACGAAATAGAGTTGGCAATTTATTTAGGGATATATTTTAGCGTTCAGGACAAGAGATCTCATAAAAACTATATACGTTTATATTCTCTAATAACTGCAGATGAGGAGAAATAAAAAAAATCAAAATTTGGGGACTTTATCTCAAACGTTTAAGTGAAACCTTATGTAGTTAATATATTTTTTCATTATAATTTAAACGCTTTACGGCGTAGAATAATATCGATTTGTAAAAGAAGCTTGAAATTAAATATTTTGGAACAATTAGAAATCATTAAGCATAACAATGACACCCTCATTAACGAGCAAATAAATGTTTCTAGTTCAAGCTTGTTGCACGTGTTCAGAGGTATAATAAAGGGTGGGGATGAACCAAGTACTATATAACCATGCTTGTTTGGTTATTGCTTCGCTTTGCGATTTTGTCGTGAATCTATCTCCTGATGGTGCTTCGGTTGCGGGGCGAAACGATTGCTGAGTTTGTAATAGTGAACGTGTATTGTGGTGGAAGTGGTGGAGGTTTGTGCATGTGTTTTTACGAATCCTGCACGTATCGGGTATGAAAATACGGATAGTCCACTATACATTTAACACTATATATATTTTCTATTTACTGTATCGCGGATTATAGCAAAATAATTTTGACTCACGTGTTATTTTATCGGGTGAGCCCGACTAGTTTCAAGCCCATACGGGGCTCTTATTCATGAGCTCTCTACGCGGCGTTATCGCGATTGAAACCAGTCGGGCTCATCCGATAAAATAAGACGTGAGTATACCCGGTCTCTAAACATTATTTATAAAAGAGATATTTGACAGAAATAATAACTATGCGAATTGTAAGGAGAAAGAACCAAATAAAACTATAGAAACAGGCTGTCTTACATGATGGAAGTTATAGACATTAAAAAAATAAATGGAGATATGTATAACGTGATTCGCATTCGCAGTATGGTGGGTCTAAGATCTAACTCTATCTCGAAAATGGACAGAGAAGGCTTCTATCCTGCAGTGGGTTAGTAACACCGGTTCTGTTAACCATTAAATAATTACGGCTGTCTGAAAACAATCCTTTGCCCTACATGATTATTAAAAAAAAAATTGAAATTCGAATTTCAAAAAGAAAGGACATGTCATACAAGCCATAGTGTAAATCGATACACATTATTAAGATGTTTTTTATGGAGAGGTGAAACCTTTAACGTCCAACTAAGTTATAGCTTTTTTAATAGTGTTAAATTGGATGAGCTTTAATCCAATAAAATACGGTCTATATTCGAATGGCCATGCTCTGAATTGAAGGTTCCCTTTCCGGGTCAGTTGAGAGCGAAGCGAATATTGTTTTATTCAGTTTCATTCAAACAAGTCATTCATAAAATTGCTGGTAACCGGAGACGATCGACAACGTTATGAAAGGAAATTCCTAAACTACCAATCGTTCATATAGGCAAGGTTTATACGGCATTCTGTATGAGTAATGTAATAAATGGTCTATATCTATAATATAAATAAATAAATACATTCAAAATTAAAATTCGAAAGCAAGAAACTCGGCGGTGGCTCTTTTCAAAGAATAATTCTTATCACTAGTTGCATATAGTTATTAATGTCTTATAAATGCTCGAAGAGTAGCTATATCCACGCAAGAGTCAGCAAGATACTTGGTGGTTGCTTTTTTCAAATATTTTTTTTTAACTTGTTACATTTGGTTATTACTATCTTGTACAGGGTAGAGGAGTAGCTATATCCACGCATTTTTATCATCTATACAATACTCAATAGTATATTGTACATGGGAGACTTACACACACGGTCGTCCATCCCCAAAGTAAGTAACCTAATACTTGTGTTATGGGTGACGGACAACTGGTAGATATACTACATATATAATTTTAAATACATACTAACATACAAGCTGTGATAGCCTAGCGGTGAGACCGTGCGACTCTCTAGAGACGACATAGGTTCAAACCCCAGGCCAATGAGTTTTTCTATTAAAACTCATGTGTCTAATTGATAATTGCAATTTATCACACGCTTTTCGGTGAAGGAAAACATCGTGAGGAAACCTGCATATCTCTAGAGAATTCCAGGGATATGTGTAACCTACCAATCCACATTGAAGCAGCGTGGTAGTTCTTAGCCCCAATCCTTCTCTCCAAAAGAAACGGAGATAGGAGGCCTAATCCCAGCAGTGGGCATAGTAACAGGCCGTTACTTAATTTTTTTTACTAAAATACAAATATACACCCAGGCTCGAAGAACCAACAGATTGTTTACGGAAAATGTTGGTCCTTAACAGGAATCGAACCCGCGACCAGCGGAGCTCAAAGCAGAGTCACTACCCACTGCGACAACGAGCCAGTCATCGTATTGACCAACTGCATACACCTGCTGGTAAAATATATAATAAAAAATTGATTACTGTAATAAAATAATTTATAGAATTAGCCGTTACTTATTCGAAGGTCCATAACACGAAAGTATATTATTTTATAAATTTGTTTTTTTGTAATTATATGTGCTATTATGAGATGTGATAGCCCAGCGGCGAGACTGTGCAACTCTTTTGAGGGGAACAAGAGTTCAAACCCGGGCAGGCACCAATGAGTTTTTCTATTAAAACTCATGTGTCTAATTGATAATTGCAATTTATCACACGCTTTCCGGTGAAGGATAACATCGTGAGGAAACATGCATATCTCTTGAAAATTCTGGGGATATGTGTAACCTACCAATCCGCATTGGGACAGCGTGGTAGGTCTTATCTCCAACCCTTTTTCCAGAAGCGGAGAGAGGAGGCCTATTCCCAGCAGTGGGATTGTTACAGGCCGCTACTTTTTCTAATTATATGGGATACTTACATACACGTTATTCCGTGCCCAAGGTAAGTTACTAAATACTTGTGTTGTGGGTGACAGACAACTGGTAAATATATACATATGTACAAATATACACCCAGGCTCGAAGAACCGACAAATTTTTTGCTTTTGCCATCGGCGGGAACCGAACCCGCGACCTGCGGAGATAAAGGCAGTGTTGCTGCCAACTGCATCGACGGGACCAGTTATATTATTATTAATATTAATTTGCTATAATCCGCCATACAAAATTAAGAACGTATGAATATACCTAATCAATGCATGACTCTAGTTCGTGATGATGTTTTTGAATAAAACAATTGTTGTGGTATGAATGTGTGGAGTGCTTGAGTGTGGAAGTAGTATGAATAGTGTAAAAATTATGGTCCGACCTAACAGGAGGCACCCTTATGAGGACGTTCCCCGAAGCTAGTAGAGCTTCTGCGCTCTACTCTGTGCATTTCGCAACCTTGTGCTTCTGCGCTCGCCCGTCACGCCCAGTGACGCTGTAAAAGCCGTTAGGGCTAAAAGCATACGATCAGTTCGGAAAATACTGCATAAACGAAATTGCAGATGCAGAGAATAAACAAAAATTTCTTTTATTAATAAAGTTATCGCAATATACTAATATAGCCGTTATACGATGTTAACTTCGCAAATAAAAATACTCCAGCTTAATCCAAGAGGGAACGGCAACTGTAATAGAAAGTCATCAATCATACTAGCATTCGATCATTCACGTCCGCAAATACAACGTTGATTCTAATGAACTTGTTTCGGATTGTTCGTGGAGATTTATTGGCCTTTATAATGTACTAACATGTGGTTCTGTCATAGTGTAGATAGGGAAGCAGACGCTACTCCGTTCTTGTAGACTTAATCTACCTAATTATCTACTCGTTACATAAAGTTTTTTTTTATTTTTATTTATAACAAATATATACAAGTTATATCTATCTTAAATTACTTACACGCTACTACTATACAAATCATGCCCACGTGGAATGGTCCCAAGAATGCTGGCAGCGTTTCCGCGTTGAATCGCTAAGCTGATTCTTTGTGCGAAAAAGGAGCCAGCCCTCTTGTCACCCGAAGAGGCGATCAACCGAGGTGTTAAAACGGATAAAAAATTTTTTGCACTTTGGCTCCATGGCCCTAGGGTCTCAACTGCAAACGGCACAAATATATAACTCTTAACGAGAGATGCATACTTTCGCCGCTTGCCGGATTCGGCCATTTCCGCCGCAGCTCCAGGTCTGGACGCCGTTTCCCTGATATGGGACGAGGCTAACGTATCAACGCATGTTGCGTCCCACATTAGGGCCCGTCCCCGTTCCCAAGGAACCAGCGTCAGACCGTCTGGTCTCTTGCCATCATCCCGCAATATCCCGGAAGGCTCGAGAAGAGCAGGAATGTCGATGGTGACAAGAGCTCTTTTGATGGTGTCATTAAGAGAACCATGGCGGAAAAGCCTACCAGAGCTCCTATGGCATGAAAGCCCGTGTATGCCAAAACTGTCTACCTCTTTTCCACATGGACATCTGTGCTTAAGGCACAATGTGGTTCCCAATCTGAGACCCAAAGCCACTCTAAAACTTTCATTATCTAAAAGTGTGCCAAGATTTTTAGACGGGATTTTTTTTATTTATTATCATAAAATCCGCGTTTATTCAATATATCTATAGAATACTGAGTGTAGGAAGTAAAATCAGTTCTCATAACTTATGGAAATATATGATTGGCTTTGCAATTTTACTGTGGAGCTCCTGATGATGCGCAATTAAAAACTTATCTCATACTTTATGGAAAGCCATTATTTACTTTTATAATTATTACTGACTTTCCTATTTTGTCGCGGAGCCTATTTCCTTATGATGCTTGGATTATTCAACAAACGTTAAGATTGTAGTAGTGTTTGTGTAGTATGTTGGTAGTGGTGTTTTCGTGATACGTCCTGTAAAGATGTATAAGGGAAAGAAATTGTAACGTTTTTGTCATCGATTTATAAAGCATAATTTTCATTTGAGTTTAAAAAACTGTCATTTTTTAATCATAATCAATTACCACACATGCTAGAAAGTAAGTAAAGTTACTATGAAATTACATCAAAATATTGTTACCCGATCTTTATAAAACGTTATCGATTCCGGGAAAATTGAATACTTATCTGTTAGAATTTACAGCTCAAATATTGTGCGAAAGAAATGCAAGAAAATAGGCATAAAAGTGAAACAATTTTAATCTCTGTTTAATCTATGCTTATTTTGACGCAACAGTTAATAATAACCATTCCATAATGGTTCAATGTTTAACCGGCTTTTCGATTTTCTACTTTTTTGAAAAATCTTAAAAAGTGTGTGTGTTGAAAGAAGATTAATTTTAAAAAGTGGCTTAGTTAAGTAAAATATAGAATGCCTTTTTAGTTACTGTTTGTAATGTTTAGTTACTGATAAATATATGTACTCATCACATATTATATTTTTTGTGTATAAAAAAGGAAAGTAAAGCAACGGTCTGTTACTATCCCACAGCTGGGCATAAGTTTCCTCTCCTCCTCTCTCCCTTTTAGGAAAGAAGGGTTGGAGCTAAGACCTACCACGCTGCTCCAATGCGGATTGGTAGGTTACACATATCAACAGAATTCTCTAGAGATATGAAGGTTTCCTCACGATGTTTTCCTTCACTGAAAAGCGTGCGATAATTTGCTGTTATCAAATAGATACGTAATTTTTATTGCAGCTTTTTTGCATACAATATTTAAATACCAAAAAAGAAATTCATTTATCGTTACATTTAAAACCTAAAGTTTAAAAAGTTTTATGAAATATCAAACATAAAATGCAGTCTATCGATTAAATGTAATACTTTTATATTATTGAATGACATTAAAATTAGCAAAGAACTTAGAACGTGGGCAAAAAAGTATACAAATGCATAGAGGATATGTGATTAATTATATGACGTTTTATGCTGTGATAAGATAATACAACATAATCTATCAAATATTTAAAGGTACGAGTATAATCATGCTACATTACAATGCTACTTCTTTTATTAAAGATTATAACTAACTAGCTTCGCCCGCGTGGAAATCAATATATTTAATTGAATAATTTATAGAATTAGGCGTTACTTTGCGGAGATCCATAGTACAAAAGTAATAATAAAATTATTTTGGTATAATCCACTATACAGTAAATAGAAAATATATATAGTGCTAAATGTATAGTGGACTACCCGTTTTTTCATACCCGTTACATGCAGGATTCGTAAAAACACATGCACAAACCCCCACCACTGCCACCACAATACACAAGCACTACACACGTTCACTATCACAAACTCAGCAATCGTTTCGCCCCGCCACCGAAGCATCATCAGGAGATAGACTACACGACATAATCGCAAAGGAAAGGCTTTTTAGTGCTTGTGTATTGTAATGGCAGTGGTGGAGGTTTGTGCATGTGTTTTTACGAATCCTGCATGTATAGGGTATGAAAAAACGGATAGTCCACTATACATTTAGCACTATATATATTTTCTATTTACTGTATAGCGGATTATAGAAAAATAATTTTATTATTACTTTTGTATTTAATTGGACATAAAAGCAAATTTTATGAGGTAACTATAAGAGATAGAGACATACTGCCGCGGACTTTTTTTGTAGTGTTTTTGTAGAACAATTTTTACAATTACAATTTTTAGTACATCACTTTAGTGTACTTGTACTGGTTTACGCAGCGCACGAGATTAAAGCTTCCAGCAGATGAGTTTTTTACAACTGCTCGACTTCTCCCTTCAACACAATTATCATAGAACCGTAATGTGCTACTAACATAAACTTTCCTCTTCATCTTGAGAAAATCGACCACATACAGACAGACTTTGTTGTATAGTAAGTATGGATATAGATAAAGATACTTGCAAATAAAATTAGGTTTGAATTTGAAATGGATATGTACTTTTTTGTATGACGCATCAGCGAATCGCACGGTTTATCGCGATTTTTTGCGGGCTGCATTAGTAAGGCATAAATTTGACGTTATTATAACAATGGCGTAGATTATATTTAGACGGTCGGTTACGTATAATTATATATATGTAACTTATACACTACGGGAGGGGCGCCAGTCTAAAATGAGTCAATCAGTAATAAAGTTTTTTTTTCCCAACTGACTGTATGCTGTTAGTCCTAATGGCTTTTACAGCGTCACCGGTCGGGACGGCCGAGCACAGAAGCATCGTCCAGGTTGCGAAATGCAGAGAGTAGAGCGCAGAAGCTCTACTAGCGTCGGGGAACATTGTCCTAAGGGTGCCTCCTGTGAGGCCGGACCACGGCTTAGGGCGAAGCGTAGTGGAGGGGTTGGTATGACTTAGATGAGTCATTGCGGCGTCGAAAGGGTGGCGAGAAGCCACGACCGACCGACGTCAGAAAACTGGGACCTCGTCTTGGCCGGCGAAGACGCTGTGTGTGTGTATTACGTGTTTCTGTGTTGGCGATCGTTATTTGATCGTCGGGGTCATATAGGACGCTTTTTGGACGCCTATATTTTCGGTGGTCGTACCTAACTGGGATGTAGGCAACTGAAATAAGGGGGTTCGGGTGTACCTCAGATTTCTCGAAGTAAGATTTTGAAAAACGTTTAAAGAGGTAAGTAATGGTAGGGAGATCGAGGTCTCTATGGAGGTCAACGATGCGCATGAACCACGGACAAAAAGTGGCTGTCTGCATGAATCGGTTCTGTAGTCTTTGGAGCCTCAGCAATCTGACCTTTGAAAGTAATAAAGTAAGTAAGTTTGTTACCATCCAACTGTTGAACATAGGCTACCTCTCCAATTTTGGAGATACGGATTGGAGCTAAAACCCAACAACCTGCTCGATTGCGGATTTGTAAGTTACATATATCCCCAAACCAATCTGAAAAATACAGGTTTGCTAACGATGTTTTTCTTCATTGAAAAAGTTTGTGATAAATTGCAATTATCGATTACACACTTAAATTTTATTTAAATTGATGCCTGCTCTGAATTTAAACCTGCAAACCACCCGAAAGAGTCGCTTTGTTGCTGGAGGCGTCTGTGGGATACGTGTGTCGTGCATGTGTAAGGTATGTGAATTTTGCCTGCTGCATACGCTTAGCATTGCATGCATTCACTTAACCCACGCGGATTATAGCAAAAGCTTTATAGTTTCTGTAATACTTAATGTTACTTTTTAAAAAAAGCAATAATAAAATTATTTTGCTATAATCCGCGATACAGTAAATAGAAAATATATATAGTGCTAAATGTATAATGGACTATCCGTTTTTTCAATTAAGTAAATAATTTTATTATTACTTTTGTATTGTGGATCTCCGCAAAGTAACGCCTAATTGTATAAATTATTTTATCTATAACTTTTTTAATATAACAATTGTATGCAATAGGATATTAATTCTTAACGTAACATAAATTAACCATAATTGTCTGTAAATATAACGGTTTGAATATAATTTAAATAATAATCAACTTCCCAGATTCAATAAAATAGTTATTCCTATACATGTTCGAATGGATTGCCCGTTTGGGTACTGAATTATCGAATATAACCCCATTAAAGTGCTAGCGATGCAAAACATCCCGTACTAATACGAAATAGTACTTTATTGCAGCCTGTCGTTACCTACTAATCGACCACCATTACTAAAATAACTGCGAATTCTGAACCCTGTTAAGCGGTATGCACACGATACGATATGACGGTTGGAGACGTCAATACACGATTTGAAAACAATTGTTTCATTTGTAAAACGTTTTAACTCAAGAAACCGACTACCCTCATTGTGTAATGTGATTGCCTTACTTTCAGCCCGTTTCGAGGTTCTTATCCGGATGATATTATCTCGGTGTTGTCGACGGTGACTGCAGGCAGGCCGCAGGGTGCTCGCGACCCGTTAGTCAGACCTTCATCTGTACTTATTATAAAACAAAGTCCCAAAAAGCTCTCTGTCTATATGTAATCGATTTTCTCAAAATCTACTGAACGGATTTTTGTACCGTTTTCACCACAAGATAGTGCAGTACTTCCCAAGTTCAATATTCCCAGCAGTGGGATTGTAACAGGCCGCTCCTTTACTTTTTTTTACTCAGTGTTTAAAAGTGATTAAAAGATTGACCCCCGAGTTTCTTGCTGGTTCTCTCGGTAAGAGCAACATTCCGAACCAGTTGTAGCTTCATTAATCATATTGATTCTTTACGATTAAAAAGTGCTCGAAAGAGTTTACTTGAATAAAGATTATTTTGATTTTATTTGATTTGAATATTTATAAATCAAAAGATTAATTCCAAGACAAGTGTAAGTGCTTGATTTCAACTAATGCAACCAGTAGACCGCGGTAGCTATTGAAAATATTACTTTACAAAATTTACAGCGGCAGATAATAAGGTACGATAAAATATTTAAAGATAATCTATATTTTAATCTATTAATATTAATAGGGACATATGTATATAACGATTAGACAAATGCGTTGCGATTTATATCCGAGCGTAGAATCGGGTGCCGAAACTCGTATCTTATACTAGATAATTAGATAATATTCAATTTAGACAAGATCATTGTGTTATTTTATTCGATAATGATCGTTGTTGATAACAATTTTCAGATTCATCAAAGCACCGATACGCGTAGAAGGCGCACCACGTAATAAGTAGCCGATAAAACCAATAATCGGGCTAATTGAATTTCTTTTGAAGTTCATATATAGATACAATCGGTTATTCTCATTATCGATTAATACGCGGCTATTGTACACAATGTACGAGTTGGTAGGATAACGGTTTGGTTTGATATCGCCCGATCTTATCGTTACTACTTGTGAATTATATTGAATTTGGACCTAATGTGTGAAAATTGAGCTGTGATAGCCCAGCGGTGAAACTGTGCAACTCTTTCGAGGGGAACACGAGTTCCATCACGTGTTGGATACGTCCAATTAAGTAGGTTTATTACGATTTTTTATATGTAACAACTACACAACTAAAGTATTTGCTAACGTTGTAAGTGCGTTTGATTTTATCATCATTCTCCTGCGCTTATCCCACTCTAAGTGTGGTCGGCACAACATGTTACAAACACGTTGTCATATGATTTGGCTACGTATTTTACGACCGGCCGCCTGCCTGACGTCAACTTACCTTAGTCGCCTTTTACGACACCTCGGTAAGAAATGACGGTGGTCTATTCTATTCAACCGGATACCACACGGCACATACCTTAGTCGCCTCTTACAGCACCTCGGTAAGAAGGGAGGGTGGTCTATTCTATTCTGCCGGATACCACACGGCACATACCTTAGTCGCCTCTCACAACACCTCGGTAAGAAGGGAGGGTGGTCTATTCTATTCTGCCGGATACCACACGGCACAAGTGCGTTTGATTCTATAATCAAGTAACTATTGTTGTAATGTATAGAATTAGGCGTCACTTTGTGGAGGTATTAGCTGTGATAGCCCAGCGGTGAGACCGTGCGACTCTTACGAGGGGAACACGAGTTCAAACCCGGGCAGGCACCAATGGATTTTTCTATTAAAAATTATGTGTCTAATTGATAATTGTAATTTATCACATGCTTTTCGGTGAAAACATCGTGAGGAAACCTGCATATCTCTAGAGAATTCTGGAGATATGTGTAACCTACCAATCCGCATTGGAGCAGCGTGGTAGGTCTTAGCTCCAACCCTTCTCTCCAGAAACGGAGAGAGGAGGCCTATTTCCAGCAGTGGGATTATAACAGGCTGCTACTTTACTGCTTAGTGTAAAAATTAAAACGTAGCTTCGATATTATTGTTTGGGTTATTAGCATAAATTAAAAGTCTATGGTCGTCATTAAATAGCTTACCTACGTACGTAACGACTTTTTTATCTATTTGAAAAATTAAAATAAACACGGACCAGATATTAAAAAAATATCAATAAATTCGATATACTTTTGGATATCAGCCAATGTATGTCACTATTTGAATAGATATTGGCCGACATGTCACATGTTAGCATAAATTAAAAAATAATTACGATTGTATCAGATATCTAGAGTCTATAAAACTACATTTTACGAGTATATTGAGGAGCAGGCGCTATTTCTGGCAGAATAATTTCTTGTAGTAATATAGTTAGATGATAAGTACAATATTATTTTTGAGGATCCATATATATGAAGCTTTAAGTACAATTTTACTTCAAGACAGATCATATGTCACTGTCAATATGTACACTGTAGTCTTTGGTCACAGTTCAGATTGGACATGAAATAATTTAGAAATAGGTAAGCTATACTTTCACATTCTCATGTGGAAAGCTTTTATAAATACAACATTCCCTACAGAGTATACACATTTGTAAAATACATATTTAATCGATCAAAAAGAATGCAAGGATTTTTAGTTCAGGAATTTTTAGTTTTGGTATATATCAAAACCAAAAATGAGTGAGTTTGTGATAGTGAACGTGTGTAGTGCTTGTGTATTGTGGTGGTGGAGGTTTGTGCAAGTATTTTTACGAATCCTGCATGTAACGGGTATGAAAAAACGGATAGTCCACTATCCATTTAGCACTTTATATATTTTCTATTTACTGTATCGCGGATTGTAGCAAAATAATTTTATTATTACTTTTGTATTATGGATCTCAGCAAAGTAACGCCTAATTCTATAAATTATTTCTAAAAAGGACTATTAATATTGATCCGTGTTGGAGACTCCGTGGAGGGCGTTATTCTGTCGGTGGTATCCTATTCTGTTAACCGGTTATGTGTAAAGATATTTCAGATAAATGTTTTGTGTATTTATAAAGAGTTATTATTATATATACTTGGCGTAAACATACGCGAAGTTAGGGCAAGTTCATTAAGTGACTTGTTTTTAGCTAAGCGCTAATAAAATATAATATAGAAAATATTTGTCTCAAGTCATTTAAATTAAATGTAGTAGCTTATTATCAATTACACTTTAATTAATTCAAATAATCACTATTATCAATTATTCTATTCATTCATTTTTCAATTTTAATCTATGTATATAGTGTTTCGTTTTTTTTATTGTCTTCCTTCCTTTTTTTTCGTCATCCATTTTTTTTTTCATTTTCTTTCTGTTACTCATAGGTTGGCTGGTAGAGATCCCTTTTAGGGATAATTCCGCCTTTTGTTTGTACAATAAATAAATAAATAAATAAAATAAAATCGGACAGTAAAAGATTGCAGGGAGGAAGGTTCTTCCGGTACTTCGGTTCTTCTGTACAGGAAGGTTCTTCCGGGGGTTCTTCCGATTTTACGTTAATGGTTTGAATAAAATTGGATCAATTTAGAAATTTTAGTACACTACAACACGTCGTTCGCGGGGTTGCAGGTGTGAGTCAATGCGCACCTCATATATCGTCCCAGTGGGTGAAACAACGCCAATCATTGTCAAACACAAGTAATTTAGTTCACATAATATCGCTGAACATGTGTATTTCTGTTGACATCATTATCTGTTGACGTCCTCAACGACAGATCTGTGGCTGAGGCGCGCTTCGTACGCCACTTTGTCACTGGTTTGTCAGTCTGATGGTGTGTGGAAGACATTACAAATTCTGTCGTCTAAAAGACCATTAAATCTATTTTACTCGTATATCAAGGCAGGGGCGCGCGCAAAGCAAAAAAAATATATCTATTCGTTCAAATTTTTATATTAGTACCAGATAAATCCTTAATATTGCAAATGCGAGTCTGTCTGTCTGTCATTGACATTAAAAGATGTCATCTACTATTATTATATTAAGGTTTATTTTATTCACGATATGTTAAAGTGAAGTTTGTAAATTAAAGAAATAGATTTTATATAGGAGACCTGATGACCTCTCACATTAAGAGATGTATAAGAAAGGTTATATTTTTCCAGAGCAAAAATATATTCCGAATTTAATGTTAGTAATTACTAGTAATGCTAGTAATTGTTAATAAATTTAATAGTAATTGAAATTTCAATCGTATTTTATGTCCAAGAATAAATCTATAATCCGACTTAGTAGACTTTCCACTACGACGATATCGATATATACGCGGGTGAAACCGCGGGGCATTGCTAGTAATATTTATTCATATTGTGTTCTCCTTTTGTTTCAGTTGAAGGGTTAAACATAAGGATCCCACTTCTTTCTTCTACCCTTATCCCACTCTAAGTGGGTTCTATACAACATGTTTTCCTCTTCCATTCACTCCTATCATTCGTCAACTCTGACGCTACTCCTTTTATATGCATGTCATACTTCACACATTCCAACCATCTCTTTTTAGGCCTCTCTCTAGTCACATATCCATCCACATTCATATCCATCAACATAAGTCACATGATTTTCATCCCTCCTCATTACATGTCCATACCATTCCAATCTTGCACCTCTCATCTTTTCTATAATGGGCGCAACTTTCATACTTCCCCCTATATACTCATTTCTTATAACATAAGGATCCCACTATTTGTAAATAATCAAAATTGTAGTTTTACTCTTTGTTTTACACTATGACAGTATGACACTCCTAAAAGCCTTTAATGGAAAATTGAATTGAATTGAAGATGCTGATATCTAGGTCGTTAGCTAAGCTAATGTGTGGAGATGACATGTACCTCGCCGAGCAGAAATAGAATGCGCTGTGACCGAAAATTTGGCGTGCGTTCCACTTATGTCCAGCAGTGGACATCTAACGATTAAAAAAGATGGAGATAAAGTTATTTTTGAATTCCTTCCATGCGAGTGCGTATCTTTTTAAAACAGCGGAATGTTATTAAAACTGAAATAATTCTGTAATCCGAGCAACAGGTTTAAATAATTAATTCACAGATTAAGATTGTATTACGCTTTTTTGTCGACAAGTACATGCAGTTTTTTGCCGTTCCAGATTTGACTTAAGCAAATAACCTTTATGAGCAAAACATAAATGATATTAAACTTACAAAACATTCGCTCAAAGATGTAAACCAACTTTAATAGCATGCTTAATAGTGAATTAAAACACATTGAGTGCATATAAGTGAAATTTTCGAATAAAGTAACGAAGTTAAAATGCTTGGTGACTTGAAAAAATTGTTATATGAATCAGGTCTTATTTGTAATGTCTTAAGATTCATTTTAGACTGGTATTTTATCAATGGAGCATAAAAGCTGTTTTAAGTAGGGTTCACACGGCAAGCGGCATTAATCGCCGGCGACTCGCTGGCGACTGGAAAATTGCTATCGCTATGCTTTTGCTATTGCTATGATATAATATATAAATATCGCTACAACTGAGGTTCTATAAAGTCGCCAGCGATATCGGTGCCGTGTGGACGTAGTATATATATATAACACACAGCGACTTAATGACAATTTTCGAAAAAAATTATGAATTAGACACATGAGTTTGTAGTGAAATTATTGGACTTTACGGTATTTTACCGGCATTGTGGATGATTAAAAGCAAAGTTGTCTTTCTAAAGATATAACAAATAACGAAGCCCACCAGAACAGGAAAATTTTATCGACAACTTGCAAACGTCCATTCACGTCTACTACCAAATGAACGTTCGCTATAATGTGAACACAAAAGCTAAAAGTCGCTGGCGAGTCGTCGGCGACCAAATTCGCTGAGTGGGGACCGGGCATTATACTATACAAAAATATCCGGTTTCGTCTGTATTTCGACAAGAACGTAGCAATGATTAAAGAACATATAATAAATTATACGTGTTATTAAACCTTTTTTATTCGCTTTATAAGCGCCGGGGCGGACGAATGGGAATCTACAAATGGATTTAAGCGGAGAGGAAGAAAATGGCGTCGTGCGAAGACACTTAGAAGTGGGATTACTTATTGCAATATAAATATTATAACCATATGTGGGTTTTTTACATTTGTTATTGTTTTTATATTATATAATGATAATTTTTTAAGTATTATTTTTAGACATATAATGTGTGTGTTGCTTTTGAATGAAAATTTCCTTTATAAGGACTATATACATAATTTATAGAGTTAGCCATTATTTTGCAGAGATCCATAATACCAAAGTAATAATAAAATTATTTCCTCCACGACAACGAGTCTTTCTGCTGATGATGCTTCCGTTGCAGGGCGAAACGGTTGTTGAGTTTGTAGTAGTGTTAACGAATCCTACACGTATCATGTATGAACGAACTGTCCACTCTACATTTAGCATGATAGGAGTATATATTTCCTATTTACTTTATCGCGGATTATGGTAATATAATTGTAGTATGACTATTAAAGGACTAGACAAATTCAAAGCTAAATAACTTTCAGATCTTTTTATTGTATTTAGAATGTAATTTTGCTATCGTCCATAAACTAATCAGAGGTAAAGCCTAACTAAATCGGTAATATGGTAATTAAATGGAATGAAATATTTTTGTTCTCGGATTCAAACTTTTTCTTCTAAGGAGCCATATCCTAACGGAAGTCGGCTATCGTAAAGACTATCTCAACTTAAGAAACCGCTTTTTAAAAACGCGATGTCACTATGTCACAACATTGAAACTGGAGTGTCCCTAAAGGGGACCTTTGGGCGTTCCGAACGGGGTTATCGGACGCTCTTCTAAATAGGTCCCCAAGGCGGTTGATGCATCTGGTGCTGTCGATGCATCGATCAGCTGACGGAGGGGCCACTTTTAGAGAGGCCCCGATCCGGAGGTGGCGCACTCTGGGGCCCAGAGTTGTTGCTGGCGGGGAAGGGGGTACTGTCCCCGTCACCAGGAGCGTGGTGGAGCACTCTCAGGTTTTTAGTCGGTGAGAGTCCTACATACCCGCCGCTCGTCCCCGTCGGGCAGTGAAAACCCATAATGTGTTTTCCTGACATTAAAAAAAAAATTGGAACTAGAGTGTAAGTTTTAAGCCTAAATGTACGACTCCTTATAGATGTTATACGTTCTTAGAAGATCTTAAAAAGTTCTAAGATCTTAGTTGGAGAACTTAGTAAATTCAGAACTCTTTAATTATTTAATCGCACAGTACTTCAGAAATATTTGTTGGTTTATAAAAAGGTTGATCTTGACCAAACCGAAACCCGTTTCTGGTCATAAAAACGCCCGCCGTGGGCCGTGTCATAAGGCCTGATAAAAGTTATTGTCAAAAAAAATCGAGAGTGAATCGATATCTTATATCGATCAGTATCGATGTCGATTCGAAAACGAGTCGATGAGCTCGAAGATCGACTTTCGCTTAACAGATAGGTGCAATCTTTTCTTGGAAATTATGGTTAATTTCTTTGAAGGGGCGTTTTAAACTTTTTTGGAGACTTAAGTTTAAGGCAGTGAATGGTTAGGACGATGACCGCTCTAAACTTTTAGGCTGCCTAATCCCACTGCTGGGTAAACTCCACCCCGCTAATACCATAACTGCAAATAAAATAAATAATAAATAAATATATGGGACACGTACACACGGTCGTCCATCCCCAAAGTAACTTAATACTTGTGTTATGGGTGACGCACAACTGGTAAATATGTACAAATATAATTTTAAATACATACTTAAACACAAATACACACCCAGGCTCGAATAACCAACAATTTTTTTATAGAAAATGTTGACCCTCCGCGGCAATTGAACCCACGACCCGCGGAGCTGAAGGCAGGGTCAGTACCCACTGCGCTATAGGACCAGTCAATCTTGGCTGGACAAGGTGTTGTGGAAAGTAGGTGATATGACTGTGACTAGTCATCACGCTGTGGTTATGCAGGTCTATCAGAGCCGGTGAAAATCATCTAAAGGCGTCTACTATTTAAAATCATTACGTTAGTGTGGAAATTTTTGTAACCGAAATAAATAATTTATTTATAATTAGAAACTATGTAGAGAGCATTATTTCTGTTGTCACTACAGTACTTTAATTTTAATAATCTACTTTTATTGGTCAGATAATGGAAGAATATTGTAAATTAGGTACAAGAATTCTGATTAGCTGACGAGATTCTGAGCGATTCCTGGCTCATCTAGATAGAAGCTATTTTCTGCACTTGATATTTTATAGTACGCGGCAATAAATAATGAACATCGAGTCTTAGAGAGAGAAATCGGCTAGATTCTGCTTCATAGAGCATTGTCTCTGTCGCTCAGACTGACGAACCCGTACGAAACGTCCTATACTGAGTGACAGTGACAGCGCTCTACGAAACCGAACTGGCCGGCTGTTCCGTTCTAAACATCGATGTGCATTATTTAATGGCGGGTACTATATGTAGTAAGTCGGTTGAAAAACAAACGTACCTACACGTTCTCATAAAATATTTCCCCCCACAATAAAACTTACACCGTTCCTCATCGAGAACAATAGGCGTCGAGTTTACTTAATTACAATAGCGGTTCTGTTTTTTAATTTTTTTCGAAAAACACTAAAAGGTAAATTGCGCGTGTGTAAAGCAGGTCAGAGGGAACGCTGGCATGGCAAAAAGGGCGCTGATTGTTCATGGCTTATTACGAATTTAAATGAATGGTGATGATTTTTGCTTTGTTCGGATTGAGGTATATGATTTTACGTCGACAATTCTCTTAAGTTTAAATCCCTAATTAGCGGTTCAATATGAGACCTGCCCTGCTTTAGTTCTTTAATCTCTCTTTAATATCTAATGACGCCAAGGTTGCGCCTCCAAAAGATCCGAAAATCATTTGACGGTCTTGGTACACGTTTTTATAACAAAATTCCTCAACATTATCTAGACTTGCCTTTACACAAGTTTAGAAATTATCTTAAAACGATGCTGCTACATAAAGCTTACTATACAATTGAAGATTATTTGAGTGAAGAAAGAGTATTTTGACTGCAGTGAGCTACGCACCAAGCTGCAACGATTAATTTGTAACCATCAATCAAATAAAAAAAAATGGCCGCCGATTTTCTTGCTGGTTCTTCTCGGTAGGAGCAAACATCCGAATCAGTGGTAACTTGAAAAACATTTGACGATTCAAAAGTACTGAAATCAGTCTACTTGAATACAGAATATTTTGAGTTTGAGTTTGAATTTGAGTTTAAGAACGCAACTTTTAACGCATAGCAGGAAATTTCATCTTGTTCATATTGTTAGTTTGCATTTCCACTAAGAATAGCCAGCAAAAATTAGGTGCTATTTAAACGGTTTTATTCAATTTGCAATGTATATATGTGAAGGTGGAATATTGCATGTTAAATTTAGAAATATCTCTTCCAGATATTTCTAATTTACAAAAAACCACGTCAAATTAAAATTTTGGACATAAAAGTAGATATTGTCAGTTATCCATAGACATTCTCATTCCGTCATTGCAATCTTGTGGTATGTCAGAAAACAGTTAAATTAATGCACTTTTTATAAAAGCGTATGTATATAAAGGTGCAATATTGCATGTTAAATTTGACTCACTTCCCGGTGTCCGATTGAGCTGAGATTTTACATACTAATCTAATCCCGATGACAATGCATGTTTATGATGCTGCTGCCAGGATGGGCTAAAGTCGAGAGATGTCTTCAACGGTTAAAAGTAAGGACATGCATTTTTTTTAACATGAATCATTTATGCTCAATTCTACAATAGACTTTCTTTATGCCTTCTTTAAACAGTTGTGTAATAATAGATTTGTCTGTTATCATGTTATTAATTAGTGAAATTGCTCTCCACAACGTGTAAAACGATTAATTATGATTCGAAAGTGTTACAAATAAGCTTATCAATTAATATTATTTGAATATTAGTGTCGAATGTCGATGGCTAACACGGCAGAGAACAGGTTCGGCGCGGTCAATAATAATTTTGTAATACATCTTATTGGTGACACCTGACTGACCGAATAAATAATTCAAAATCAAAATATTCTTTATTCAATTAAACAGTAAACAAGCGCTTTTCGTCAACTCTACTGCTGGTTCGGAAAGCTGTTCCTACTGAGAAGAACCAGCAAGAAACTGGGCGGTTGCTCTTTTTAAAATATAAATCTTAAAACTATTTACATTTAGTTATTACTGTTTTGTACGGGGTAGAAGTGCACCTATATCCACACATCCTTATCATCTAAGTAATCTTCAACAGTATAGTAGGCTTTCTGTATCAGCCTCTTTTTAATAGTGTTTTTAAACTGCTGTAATGGCATGGCCAAAATTGATTTCGGAATTTCATTATAGAATCTTATACGCAAACCCACAAACGATTTACGTACTTTTGCTAGGAGTTGCAAGCTTATGTAGGTTCCTACTTTGTCTATTATATACATCACCTATCGTTTAATAATTCTTTATATTTTTATGTACAAAAATTACATTGTTTAAAATATACTGTGAAGCAAATGTAAGAATACCTATTTCGTTAAACTTCTCTCGCAGAGAATACTGGGAAACTAGGAGCACTAGGAAACTGTCAACTCGCAACATATTGACAATGTACAAGGCTTTCATACGACCTATAATGTACCTGCACTTTATTACGAATGTGAGCTCATATTTTAAATACCATGATTACGAAAAAAAATAGTCTAGATTGAGAGAATTTTGCTATCCCCCTCCCCCTGAATAGAAATCTGGCTACACCCTTGGTTCGACACAGTATAGGATGCTGTCCCTTCTCGGTAGGAATAACTTTCCGAACCAGCAGTAGAGTTGCCGATTCAAAAGCACTTGTTTACAAGTTTGAATAAATAATATTTTTAATTTGAATTTTAATTTTTACAAATCCATGTACATAACCCTCAAAAAGACCAAACAAATGTTTTATTTAATAAATTATTTCAAATTACTAGAATAACACTCTGTGGCGTCTTAATTATTTATTTAATGTTTGAATGTTTTTGGTCTCGTTGTTTATAGTTGTAGGATATAATATTACGCACATTGTAATCTTTGAAATACTTGAAGAACAACAACCGAAATTTCCCTTCAACTCCTTTGTAATGTATAAAATAGCTGAAATTATTATATAAACAACAAAAACGACCCTACTTATATCGTTTATGTATGTAACCTAAATCCGGTTCCGCCTAAAGCGTAGCGTCAAAACATCATTCGTTCAAACAGATAAATCGTCGCTTATGTATAAAAGAATACAAAACATGTTTGGCCAAACGACATATTTAAAAGTAATAAATATTAAGAACAATTCCGTTGAACCGGTGCTATGAGACAAAGAGATCATCCCTCTATAGAAATAACGCGTTAGGATTCTGTGTTTGATGTAGGTATCTCGTAAGGGGGAGCATCCATCGAGATTTTAAAGCAGAACGCTGCTATTATAGAGTATAATTTAGCTTTGAACGCTAATGGAATTAAGTTTATGCTTTTATATTTCTTTTATAAGTCTTCTATATTGCGGCCACGATCGCGTGAAAATCTGTGTATGTAACTGAAATTTAGAACATAAAAGTGGTTATTGTGAGTTCACTATAAGAGATAGAGACATTCTGTCGCTGCCTTTTTTGTAGTATTTTTGTAGACCTATATTACAGTAGTGTACCTCTGCTGGTTTACGCAGCACACGCGACTAAATCTACCAGCAGGCGTGTTTTTTTTATAACCGCGCGACCTCTTTAACAAAATTTACTTAAAAACGTGATTATGTTATCACCTATCGGTGGAGAGACCGTATAGTATAGTATTCCACCGTGTGGTAGAATAGACCACCCTCATTTCTTACCCAGGTGTCGTAAAAGGCGACTAAGGTTAGTTGACGTCAGGCAGGCGACCGGTCGTAAAATAAGTAGCCGAATCATGTGACAACAATTTTAATCATGTTGTGCCGACCCCCCTTAGAGTGGGACAAGGGCAGGAGGATGTTGATGTGGATAGGCCGTGTAACATTTACCAGGTATAGTGGTTTCAAACTCCAGACAATCGTAAGGTTTCTGTGCGAACTTGTCAATGATCAGTGAAGTAAAACATCGTGAGAAAAAGCTACACCATTTTGAAGCTATCATATCTCGTTAGCTGGAAAAGCATGATAGAGAGGAAGTATCTGTTCAGAAGTGGGATAATAATGGCGCTGCTACTAATATTATCGTAAGGTACCTAGCGGATACACGTTTGAATAGTTTTACAAATATGACATGATATGTACGTGCACATTTAGGAACATTCGGAATTGGTATAAAATGCCTACTATACTGTTGAGGATTACTTAGATGATAAGAATGTGTGGATATAGCTGCACTCCTACCCTGTACAAGACAGTAATGACTAAACTTAACTAAGTATAAGATTTATATTTATAAAAGAGCAACCGCCGAATTTGTTGCTGGCTCTTCTCGGTAGAAACAGCTTTCCCAACCAGCAGTAGAGTTGACGATTCAAAAGCACTTCTTTACAACTTTACTTGAATAATATTTTGAATTTGAATTGAATGTTATCCTTATAAGATAGTAAGTACGCTTTTTGTAGCCCAATAAAAAGGAATAACCTAACTTTAAACTGTTTATATATATATACGTTTTTTGATGAAACAGACAGATGCCACGGGGGACTTTGTTTTATATGTGGGAAAAATTATTGGTACGGCAATAAAGCCGTTTACATCGTATAGTACAGGTGTCCAAATTTTTTATAAACGTCCGCTGTTAACAGTTATACAATTTGTAAGAAACATCCATAAATCATAGAGTATACGAATTTATAATTGCTAAAAGTGGTGTTACTCCAAAGCTTATCTTTCTATTCAATAAATATTTAAACGCCAAATGGCTTGATAGAATACATAGAAAAAAATTACGATCCGTTTTGTGTCCAATTAAACAAGGTGTGATTTATTCAAATAAACTTTAAGTACGTTTTTGTCGTTAAGTAATGAATCAATCAAAATATCGGTTTACCGTTTCGGTTAACAAATTGCAATAACATTATACACAGGCCAATTAATTAATTATACAACGCAACTGATTTGGTGATTTACTTGTACTACTAATAAAATGACTTTTATTTACTTTGATGTCATTCCAACGATTAAAAATATAACTAAAACTATAACTTTTTCTATTTGATCTCATAGATTCTAATAGTTAATGTTTTAGGATTATGGTTTTAAGTTCTTATAATCACAATTAATTGGCGTAATTATGTTTTGAACTTATTTATTGTTATGCTAAAAGTAGAGTAATTATTTAATAATAAATCATAATAAATAAATATATGGGACACTTACACACAGTCGCCAGACCTCAAAGTAAGTAACTTAATACTTGTGTTATGGGTGACGGACAACTGGTAGATATACTACATATATTAGTTTAAATATATACTTAAATACAAATACACACCCAGGCTCGAAGAACCAACAATTAGTTTATAGAAAATGTTGGCCCTCGGAATCGAACCCGCGACCCGCAGAGCTGAAGGCAGGGTCAACGGGCCAGTCAAAATTAGCAATTATTTTGCGGAATCATCTTCTGACTATGCTTCCTGTTGATGGTTACGGGGCGAAACGGTTGTTGATATTATTATAGTGAATATGTGCAGTGCTGGTATAATGTGGTGAAGGTTATATGTGCATGCGAAACACGTGTAAGGTATGAAAACGGATAATAAACTTATAATTTCAGATTTCTCTAATCGCGGTATGCAGATTTTTTTTGTCATATTATGGAACTCCTTATAGTCTATAAATTATGTTACCTATATTTAAATCACTGTAAAGTATTTCAAGAAATAAATAAAGCTTTATTTATCGCTTGGGTTGGACGACCGCCCTTATCCTTTGTCATTTCTACCCCATTTCAAGCAGTTTCATTCAATTATGGCCCCTATTATAGGCACATTAAGAATTAGATAAACAGGGGTGGATTAGGAGTCAGCCATGAATTTTATAATACGCTAGTTATTTGGTTTGGTGCGTGATAAAGGGGAGCATTGACAATGGGGAATTTATCAATCATTCGAAATTAATTACGCTATAATTTGTATCCGTTGACTTTTTGTATTTTCATCAGAGAGCTAGAAAATATTTACATTTAAGTAATTATATATGTGATATATGTAATTATATATATAAGCTGTGATAGCCCAGCGGTGAGACCGTGTGACCCTTTCGAGGGGAACACGAGTTTAAACCCAGGCAGGCACCAATGAGTTTTTCTATTAAAATTAATGTGTCTAATTGGTAATTGCAATTTATCGCACGCTTTTCGGTGAAGGAATTACATCGTGAGGAAACCTGCATATCTCTAGAGAGTTCTGGAGATATGTGTAACCTACTCATCCGCATTGGAGCAGCGTGGTAGGTCTTAGTTCCAACCCTTCTCTCCATAAACGGAGAGAGGAGGCCTATTCCCAGCAGTGGGGCTATAACAGGCCGCTACTTTATATATGTGATATAGCCTAGTAGTCCGACCGTGCGACTCTTTCAAAGGGATCATGGGTTCAACCCCGGACAGGCACCAATGAGTTTTCTGTAATGAAACACAAAACAAAACACCGACCGATTTTGTTCATAAACATTTGGTTTGTAAGTTCAAAAAACTATAACAGAACTACCTTGCTATAATCCGGACGGGTTAAGCGAATGCATGCAAAGCTAATGTGTATGAAGTAAGCAAAATTCACGTACCTTATATATGCATATCAAAACGCTGAAACCTTCAGGGTGAAACGATCGTCGACTTTCGGTGGTGATTGTGTGTATTGCTAGTGTGCATTGTTGCTGGTGGAGGCGTCTTGATATGCATGTGGTGACTTGTCCTGCATATATAAGGTACGTGAATTTTGCCTACTTCATACACATTAGCTTTGCATGCATTTGCTTAACCCGTGCGGCTTATTGCAAAGTAGTTCTGTTATAATTTCTATAACATAAAATTACTTATTATGAGTTAACTATGAGAGACAGAGACAAACTATCGCGGACTTTTTATAGTGCATCAGCTTTGCTTAACCCGCGCGGAATATAGTAAAGTGCTCTGTTATAGTTTCTGTAATATCGTATTCCGCAAAGTAACACCTGATTTTATAAATTTGTAAGTTCTAATTTAAAGCAACTGTTACAGTATATATATATATATTTTACTATAAAAGAACGTTGTTAAAAATAAAACAGGAAGTTTGTAACATGAGTTAATTATATAATTACATTCAAAAAATACAGATTATAATTCACCCAAAAGTCTAAAGATAACTTTGGCTGTTTTCCTATCTGTACCATTTCCGCTGTCCAAGTTATTTTACAAAAAATAACACTCAACATTTGGATTTTAGAAGCAGATAATAACAAAAAGCGATATCACCTGTTGGATACGTCCAATTACGTAGGTTTATTACGATTTTTTGTATGTAACAACTACACAACTAAAGTATTTGATAACGTTGTAAGTGCGTTTGATTTTATAATCCAAAAACTATTGTTGTAATGTATAGAATTAGGCGTCACTTTGTGGAGGTATGAGCTGTGATAGCCCAGCGGTGAGACCGTGCGACTCTTACGAGGGGAACACGAGTTCAAACCCGGGCAGGCACTAATGATTTTTCTATTAAAACTCATGTGTCTAATTGATAATTACAATTTATCACACGCTTTTCGGTGAAGAAAAACATCGTGAGGAAACCTGCATATCTCTAGAGAATTCTGGAGATGTGTGTTGATATGTGTAACCTACCAATCCGCATTGGAGCAGCGTGGTAGGTCGTAGCTCCAACCCTTCTCTCCAGAAACGGAGAGAGGAGGCCTATTCCCAGCAGTGGGATTATAACAGGCCGCTACTTTACTTTTTGTGGAGGTCCTTAATACGAAAGCATTTATTTATTTATTTTGTTTTACTTAGGAAACATACATTAAATTAGTACAAAAGAAATGTTAAACGAAAATTAACGCGCATGCCAAAGTTTCCACGAGTGAAAATAAATACCATACGAAACTTATTACGCCGATTGCGGTGTTTTAACGTATTTTTTACGCCCGTACGTACGAGGCGTATGGCTCATGGCTTTGGACATAAGGCCTTATACACGATTGGCCTCTCTGATGCTCAGAATACGTACCATAGAGAATAAAATTCCCGATATAATCGACACTTATAAAGGAACACGAGAAACCTTTGCGAATTATGTGCAGTACAAGTTTTTGCGTCTTGCAACGAGCAAAATGACTGTCACGGTGCGTTTTTATTTGAATACCAATTAAGTGCAAGAATGGGCTCTAAATGCATATATAGCCTCGTTTCATGTTACGCACTTTTTGTCACATTTATTAGGCCGTAGTCAATTCAAATAACTATTAAGCGAAGACTTATATGTTTCAATAAAATTCAAAATTCAAAATATTCTTTATTCAAGTTAACTTGTAAACAAGTGCTTTTGAATCGTCAACTCTACTGCTGGTTCGGAAAGCTGTTTCTACCCAGAAGAGCCAGCAAGAAACTCGGCGGTTGCTCTTTTTAAAATATAAAACTTATAACTAGTTACATTTAGTCATTACTGTCTTGTACAGGCTAAGTAATCCTCAATAGTATAGTACGCCTTCTGTATCAGCCTCTTTTAACAGTGTTCTTAAACTGCTGTAATGGCAAGGCCAAAATTGATTGCGGATTTTATTATAGAATCTTATTCTCAACCTCATAAACGATTTACGTACTTTTGCTAGGCTCAAAGTAGGAGTCGCAAGCTTATGTCGGTTCCTACTTTGTCTATTATATACATCATCTATCATTTTATAACTCTTTATATTTTTATGTACAAAAAATAAATTGCTTAAAATATACTGTGATGCCAGCATGCAATACCAACTATACCAACGTAGTATGTTCACGTCAACTTAAATGTTAAAATAATCTAAATTTAATCCTGTTCTGAATTGTTTCTGTTTTCGAACGAAAAACGGTTATTTTATGTATGTTTGTCTAAATATCGTCGTTATGGGTCAAGCGGATTTCCGGTGTAAGGGTAAGAGACAGCCAGAAAGACACATTTATAATATTATAGGATTATCGTTTAGTTAAAATTTTCTTAGTTTGTACCTAATACCTTAGCCCTGCCGCGCCGAAGAAATCAGTGTTTAATTGAAATTTTGAAAATAAAATTAAATGATTTATAGAAGTAGGTGTTACTTTGTGAAGTTACTATTTTTTCGTGGAGCCTATCCTCCTGATGATGCTTCGGTTTCGGAGCGAAACGATTGTCGAGATTTTGGTGGTGGTTGTGTGTGCTGCTTGTGTGCATTGTTGCTGGTGGAGGCGTCTTGGGATGCATGTGGTGACTTGTCCTACATTTTGCCTGCTCCATATACATTAGCATTGCTTGCATTCGGTTAACCCGCACGGATTATTGCAAAGTTAGTTCTGTTATAGTTTCTCATCATCCTCATGCCCTTATCCCACTCTAAGTGGGGTCGGCAAAAAATTATACAAACATGTTGTCACATGATTTGGCTACGTATTTTACGACCGGCCGCCTGTCTGACGTCAACTTACCTTAGTCGTATTTTACGACACCTCGGTAAGAAATGAGGGTGGTGTATTCTACTCAGTCGGATACTACACGGCGGGTCAACTTACCTTAGTCGCCTTTTACGACACCTCGGCAAGAAATGAGGGTCGTCTATTCTACTCAGCCGGATACCACACGGCGGGTCGACTTACCTTAACCGCCTTTTACGATACCTCGGTAAGAAATGACGGTGGTCTATTCTACTTATCCGGATACCACACGGCGGGTCGACTTACCTTAGTCGCCTTTTACGACACCTCGGTAAGAAATGGGGGTGGTCTATTCTACTTAGCCGGATACCACACGGCGGAGTTCTGTTATAGTTTCTATAACATAAAATTAGTTAATATGAGTCAACTATGAGGGAAAGAGACAAACTATCGCAGACTTTTTTGTAGACTTTTTGAAGATCTACATTTCTCTCGTACGTTACTTTGGTGCATCTCTGTGTAAAGCTCTCAACAGGCGAGTTTTTTTTACAACGAGACCTCTTGATCACAATTTACATAAAACCGTAATGTACTATTAACCTTAACCTTGCGGAGGAATTGCACTATCGTTTAGCAAAAACCTATAAATTAACAATATTTTGCACAATTTACGTACATTTACGGCCGGGGGTGGGCAAGAGCTGTGATAGCCCAGCGGCGAGACCGTGCGACTCTTTCGAGGGGAAAACGAGCCCAAACCCGGGCAGGCACCAATGAGTTTTTCTATTAAAACTCATGTGTCTAATTGATAATTGCAATTTATCACACGCTTTTCGGTAAAGGAAAACATCGTGAGGAAACCTGCATATCTCTAGAGAATTCTATTGATATGTGTAACCTACCAATCCGCATTGGAGCAGCGTGGTAGGTCTTAGCTCCAACCCTTCTCTCCAGAAACGGAGAGAGGAGGCCTATTCCCAGCAGTGGGTTTGTAACAGGCCGCTACTTTTAGCAAAAACCGTACAGAAATCCGTTCAGTGGATTTTGAGAAAATCAAATCCATACAAATAGAGAACTTCTGAGAGCTTTGTTGTATAATGGGCTAATTCTTTCGGTGCTTAAAAAATTAATTGGTTAAAAAAAACACTCCAAAAAGACCATTATCTTTGAGGGTTTGTTAATATAATACGACGCACGGTCAAGTTTGTCAATAGATAAAGTATATTAAATTTCCGCATTTAATATTGTGAGTTATCAGCGAGAGTCCATTTGGGGGTATATTAAACTGGTGGGTTACGTTAATAAAGATAATGTTTAACTGAGGGCCGTATGCGTGCCACGAGCTATTTCCGCTATCTGTGTGATAAAAGTCTGATGTAGCTATTGATGGGTAGCTCGATATTCCTTGATGAGGTGAGTCCGACTATTGACTCAACTCAAACTCAAATAATTAATAGAATTAGGCGTTACTTTGCGGAGATCCATAATACAAAAGTAATAATAGAATTATATTACTATAATCCGCGATACAGTAAATAGAAAATACCTATATATAGTGTTAAATGTATAGTGGACTATCCGTATTTTCATACCCGATACGTGCAGGATTCGTAAAAACACATGCACAAACCTCCACCACTTCCACCACAATACACAAGCACTAAACACATTCACTATCACAAACTCAACAATCGTTTCGCCCCGCAACCAAAGCATCACCAGGAGATAGACTCCAGGACAAAATCGCAAATCAAACTCAAAATATTCTGTATTCAAGTAGACTGTTTACAGTACTTTTGAATCGTCAAATGTTTTTCAAATTTGCTCCTACCGAGAAGAACCAGCAAGAAATTCGACGGCCTTTTTTTTAAATATTTTTTTTCATAAATGGATTGATGGTTACAAATTAATCGTTGCATTTTGGTGCGTAGCTGACTGCAGTTAAGATATGCTACTATCTATACTGTCCAATACTGTTTCGTATCACTGGGCAAAAGGCGTTTCTCACCTTAGAACATATATTTGGAGCCCCAAAAAGGTGCTCCAATGCCCATTGACTGGCCCGTTTGCGCAGTGGGTAGTGACCCTGCCTTCAGCTCCGCGGTTCACAGGTTCGATGCCCAACATTTTCTATAAACAGTTTGTTGGTTATATTTGTATTTAAGTATGTATTTAAAATTATACATGTAGTATATTTACCAGTTGCCCGTCACCCATAATTCAAGTATTAGGTTACTTTGGGGACGGACGACCGTGTGTGTAAGTGTCCCATATATTTATATTTATTTATTATTGACAGGTTATACATATAAATCCCGCGTGGTTTCCGAAATTGTGTGCCACTCTAAGAGTGGTCGGCACGACATGTTACAAACATGTTGTCACATGATTTCGCTACGTATTTAACGACCGGCCGCCTGCCTGAAGTCAACTTACCTTAGTCGTATTTTACGACATCTCAGTAAGAAAGAGGGTGGTCTATTCTACTCAACCGGATACCACACGGTGGTTCCACTTACCTCAGTCGTCTTTTACGACACCTCGGTAAGAAATAAAGTAAAATTAACAGCCTGTTACTATGCCTTAGGCTGAGCTAAGGCCTCCTCTCTCCGTTTTTGGAGAGAAGGATTGGAGCTAAGACCTACCACGTTGCTCCAATGCGGATTGGTAGGTTACACATATCCCTAGAATTCTCTGGAGATATGCAGGTTTCCTCACAATGTTTTCCTTCACCAAAAAGCGTGTGATAAATTGCAATTATTAATAAGACACATAAGTTTTAATAGAAAAACTCATTGGTGCCTGCCCGGGTTTGAACGTATGTCGTCTCTAGAGAGTCGCACGGTCTCACCGCTAGGCTATCACAGCTTAAGAAATGAGGGTGGTCTATTCTACTCAGCCGGATACCACACGGCTAACCCTCTTTCTTACCGAGGGGTCGTAAAATACGTAGCCAAATCATGTGACATAATACACATAAGGGCATAAGGATGATGAGTTTTTTTGTTTTATTTTGGAGAACGCAGGTTTCGATGTATTCAGCTATACAAATGTGCTAATTATTTGCCAAAACGATACACCGACGCTTTTAATAGCCGTGCGCGAAGTTGTAAAATATGTTGTTGACCTTTTTATTATGATGGTTGGTTATCGTTATACAAACTCGGAACATTTCCTTGCAGTCACTTTTTTGCCGTTTTAAGTACGGAATAATTATGTAAAGATGATAATGTTTTATTGAATTTTGCAATAAAAAAGTTACAACTTTATAATATGTTGTTGCACGGGTCTAATTTAATAATGTATATTTAGTTTTGTACAGTTTTATTTCAACTGGGCACGTGTCGCGATGATAAATGTCATTTATCCATCATTACGTATCTATAAAGTAGAGTAGCGGTATGTTACAATCCCACAGCTGGGAATAGGCCTCCTCTCTCCGTTTCTGGAGAGAAGGGGACCTAAGACTTACTACGCTGCTCCAATGCGGATTGGTAGGTTACACATATCTCCAGAATTTTCTAGAGATATGCAGGTTTCCTCACGATGTTTTCCTTCACGGAAAAGCGTGTGATAAATTGCAATTATCAATTAGACACATAAGTTTTAATAGAAAAACTCATTGGTGCCTGCCCGGGTTTGAACTCGTGTTCCCCTCGAAAGAGTCGAACGGGCTCACCGCTGGGCTATCGCAGCTTTTTTTGACGTATCTATAGATACTAAAGAGTGACTGCCAAGTTTCTTGCTGGTTCTACTCGGTTAGAGCAACTTTTCGAAACAGTAGTAGCTTCATTTTAATTCTAATTAGACCATTCAAAAGTACTTGTAAAGGCCAATTTGAATAAAGACTTATTTGAATTTGAATTATTACTCATTAAATAAATTTGTAAAAAAATTTATGAAAAAAATGTTTATTTTATTATAGCTTAAACTCAAATTCAAACTCAAAATATTCTTTATTCAAGAAGACTGTTTTATTCAGTACTTTTGAATCGTCAAATGTTTTTCAAGTTACCACTGATTCGGAAGTTTGCTCCTTCCGAGAAGAACCAGCAAGAAACTCAGCGGCTAATTTTATCTTTACAATTTTTGCAAAAACTTGCATTTTTTGCAAGTTTGCGCTTTTTATTATAAAAATTAATGATTTCTGAATTTTCCTTCTATACTCCGTAAGGCTAGACGAATTTAAATGAAATTTTCAAACACTATTCTGGGTTATTCTAAATAATTTTCAAACATTATTTAGAATAACCCAGCGGATGTTCTTGTAAAGTTTGGTGGCTATCGGATATTTTTTTAACTATTGAGTTCTGAATTAATGTTTAGAGACCGGCTATACTCACGTCTTATTTTATCGGATGAGTCCGACTAGTTCTAAACATTAATTATGAATACCACTACGATAGTTTAAATTTAAAAATATTGAGTTCTGTTTCGAAGCGAATACGAAACTAGACTGGGCTCCAGCTACTCTTGGCCCGATAGCTAGTTATATATAAATTTTCTTCAAAACTTCTATACACATAGTTTATAATAAGTATGACTAAGAGTTTGAAAACCTTTTTATATTGATTTTTATATTGGGTATAATGGGTTTGCCCATTATAAATCAAATTACATTGCATTAAAATATTCCTAAGGCAATATTAATAATAAATACGTAATATAATCAATATTCTTTTAATAAAAATAAAACTGAACTTTATAAATGGCACAAGGAATATAATTTATAATAAAAATTGCCATTAATTAATTTTAATTTGTGACATTATTTTTGAATTTAAACTATCGTGAGTGGTATTCATTATTAATGTTCAGAGACCGGCTATACTCACGTCTTATTTTATCGGATGAGCCCGACTAGTTTCAAGCCCATACGGGGCTCTTATTCATGAACTCTTTACGCGGTGTTATCGCGGCGGGAACTAGTCGGGCTCATCCGATAAAATAAGACGTGAGTATAGCCGGTCTCTGAACATTTGTGACATTAGTCAATTATGTTCGTAATTTCTTAGTATGTTTATATTAAAATTATTATTATATTCGATATTTTTAATGTTTTATATTTAGAAAGAGTTTTATTTGCCGTAAATAAAACTCTACAATTTGTTATTATGTGAACCTCATGACTAAGGAAATGTATTAAATAAATAATTAATATGTATGAACAGAATAACTCATTAAAATAACTAATAATGTATTCCAGTATTTATGGATTATTCGAGCATTGAATAAATAAATTATATGAACGTAACATTAACTAAGTCCATGTTTTATTTTTACTTTTGTGGCACTCTCTGACTTTTAGATTTATTGAAATATTCATTGGACTTCTCGTTTCCATGTGAAACTTCGGAATGAATAGAAAATATATAAAAACAAATACATGAATACATTTGTATCAAAAAGTTTAAACATTTTTATGTATATGTTTTTTATTTTTCATGTTTTTTTGTTTTTTTCTGCAAATTCTAATGGTTATGTTGTTGGGATTGTCATATGGAATCATGCAATGGGGTAAACCGGTTGATATTCTTAGGGTGTTTGTTTTGAAAAAAGAGCTATTCGTGGTATTTATAATATGAAACCTCGTAAATCTCGGAGGCGTCATAACTGTAGCTTACAATATATCTACAGTAATGTACTATAATCACTTATATAGTAAAAATAATGATTGCACATAGTATTAAAGTGACCCAATACAAAAAAGTACTCGTAGTTTGCGGAAAATTATAGCGGGTGCAAAACTAGTAAGTATTAAACCCATAACTTGGAAGAGCAAAAACAGTAGTTTTTTTAAGAGTTTGTAGCGTGACATTTAAATGACATTGAAAAAATTCTCATCATCATCCTCCTGCCCTTATCCCACTCTAAGTGGGGTCGGCACAACATGTTACAAATATGTTGTCACATGATTTGGTTACGTATTTTCAGAACGGCCGCCTGCTTTACGTCAGCTTACCTCAGTCGTATTTTACGACACTTCGGTAAGAAAGAGGTTGGTCTACTCAACCGGATACCACACGGTGGGTTGACTTACCTTAGGCGTCTTTTACGATATCTCGGTAAGAAATTTTGTCTATCCTACTAAGCCGGATACCATACTACGGACGTATCTAACTCAATCGAGCCTAATTTTGAATTAGGCCACTTTAATACTAAACGTGCGATATATTTGAACTCATTTGCTATTGAACGTTAAGCGAAGCTATGTTTGTACATTGGGAACGTGCTGGGATAATTGAATGCAAAGTTTGCATTAGTTAAACCACTAGTGTTCCAGCATATTCACCATTTGTGCGCAACAGAGCTACTCTCGATGTCGGACCGGCGGCACCTTTGTTACATGTCGCAGTATAATTACCACGTGCTCAGTAGGTAATTAACTCTAATCTATTAATCATCCCATTTATGCAGACATGTTCAGTAATTAAAGTTCGTAAAACGGATACGAGAGGGAAATTCTAAGTGTTTAATACGCAACTAAGTGGTTGTTTTTATTTTTTGATTATAAATCAATAAATTATAAATAATCTATACTTATTATAAAACAAAGTCCCAAAAAGCTATCTGACTGTATGTAATCGATTTTCTACGTAACGTACAAAACGTACATAAACGTAAACGTTAATGTACAAAAATCTACTGAATAGATTTTTGTACGTTTTTCACCAAAAGATAGTGCAAATACTTCCGGATGGTTTAGGTAAGTAGTACATATCGGTATTATGTAAATTGTATTAAAGAGATCAAGCAGTTGTTAAAAAACTTGCTTGCTTTAGTTTTTTAGCTTTAGTCGCGTGCGCTGCGTAAACCAGCAGAGATACGCTAAAGTAATGTACTAGATAATTGAAGATCTATAAAAATGCCCCAAAAAAATTGACGATTGCATGTCTCCATCTCTCACGGTTAAATCACAATAACTACTTTTATGTTCAAAATTTCGAAAATTCGGGAAAAGTTTAGTAAATCACTGAATTCCACGCGGGCGAAGCAGTTGTTGGCACAGCGAGTTTAATATATAAAATACTAGTTTTTAGCCGCGGCTCCGCTCGCGTGGAATTTGGTCTGTTACATTATGTTTCGTGAAGAGTCATTTGAAATAAAATTCCTACTAAATGAAATACTGAAAGCAACAAATTGTATTGATTTTGATAAGAGTTTGTTAAAAATACTAAAATGTGCATTGTGAAATAGTATCTTACTTAATTAAAATTTATCATTCACTATTTTGGTCATAGTGGCTTCGATATAAAAGGTAGATATATGTTGTCACGGACTTTTATTTAGAACTATTCAAGACAAACAATACTACGGTACATCATCTTTATCAACTTTAACTTCTTTAACTTCAATGGTTTAGGCAGAGCACGCCAAGATAGCTCTCAGAGGCCAGATTTTTTCCGACTTTATTAACATGTATCACTATAATTACATAAAATCATTACAAATTGTAGCCTATATGTTATTCCGATGTATAACCGATATAACTAAAGTTTCATCCAAATCCCTCTAATAGTTTTTTCGTGAAAGAGTAACAAACATCCATCCATACTCACAAACTTTCGCATTTATAATATTAGTAGGATGAATAAATATATGATAATTACACATACGGTCGTCTGTACCAAAAGTAAGAAAATACTAGTGTTATAGGTGACAGACAACTGGTAAATATATTCATATAAGTTATTTCTAGGGAATTTATAGTTTAAGTACATTATAGACAATTTTGTCCAAAAAATAAAACATAACTTTGGAAATGGACACCCCTTATCACTTAGGGGTTACGAAAAATAGTAGCCAATTCTCAGACATACTGAAAAGGAATATATTAATTCATTAAAATCAGTCAAGCCGTTTCAGAGTATAATAACATTGTGACACGAGAATTTTATATACAAGATATAGTTTTAAATATTTAAACACATATTGCTTGAAATTGAATCGAACCCGCGACCTCCGGAGCTAAAGGGTCTTTCCCACCTGCGTGGTAGGGAATAATATGATTATTCATTAATTGAATGACTCTTTCGAAGGGGTTTAAACTCGTGTAGTTTAAACCCGGGCAGGAACCAATGAGTTTTTCTATTAAAACTCATGTGTCTAATTGGTAATAGCAATTTATCACACGCTTTTCGGTGAAGGAAAACATCGTGAGGAAACCTGCATATCTCTAGAGAATTCTAGGGATGTGTGTAACCTACCAATCCGCATTGGAGCAGCGTGGTAGGTCTTAGCTCCAACCCTTCTCTCCAGAAACGGAGAGAGGAGGCCTTAGCCCAGCTGTGGGCATAGTAACATGCTGTTACTTTTATACACCCAGACTCGGATAGCCAACAAATTGCTTGAAATTGAATAGAACCCGCGACCTCCGGATCTGAAAGATAATTTCTACCTGTATCGTAGGGTATAATACGATTATTCATTAATTGAAAGGTATTATTATTATGTAAATAAATTAAATAAACTCTTAAAACAAGTCGCTGACAAGCGAGCCAACGCCCTGAGTACAACGGTATCCAGCAGAGTTGCCGACACGCTTGTCTGAACCACAAAATATCTATACACATTATAAAACAAAGCTCCCAAAAGTCTGTACGTATACGATCGATTTTCTTAGTCTTCTCAACGGAATATTACGGTTTTTATTGAAAGTTAACTATGTCTTACTATCCTACTAATATTATAAATGCGAATGTTTGTGAGTATGGATGGATGTTTGTTACTCTTTCACAGCTAATCCGCTGAACCAATATCGATGAAATTTAGCTCAATTATTCTTTATATACCGGATTAACATATAGGCTATAGAAATCCTGTTAATCCTACAGGATTTTTACATTTAAAAATCATTTAAAAACGCCATTTATTATCAACTTATCAAAGTTTTTAATTCACTATGTATCAAAGACGAGTCAAATCTATAATAAAAAGGAGGTTCTTTATCACGTTGATCAGCTTGCGACGAAGGAGTTATTTTTAGAATAATTTTTTATATACTTTGATTTCTGTTTACTGCATAAATTTAACTGAGCTATTATAATGTATAATACTGAAGCTATTGTTTATCCTAGGACTATGGTCCACGCGGACGAAGTCGCGGGTAAAAGCTTGTTTATAGAATTAGGCGTTACTTTGCGGAGATCCATAATACAAAAGTAATAATAAAATTATCTTGCTATAATCCGCGATACATCCGCGATAATCCGCTGTATCGCGGATTATAGCAAAATAATTTTATTATAATTTTGTAAAAGCTTGTCAATGATAAGAAAGCTTGGAATTAAATTGCGACCAGCTACGCACGCACTAGATATTGTAATCTATGTTCTTTAACAATTGCAAATACAATACTATAATATATATTTTTGAAAAGAGTTACCGCCGAGTATCTTGCTGGTTCTTCTCGGTTAGAGCACCTTTCCGAACCTTCCGTAGCTTCTTTTAAATCTTAATTTGACGATTCAAAAGTGCTTGGCCAATTTGAATAAAGACTCATTTGAATTCGAATTTCAATATGTAAGTTGAGAGAGATATTCTAAATTGATGTACTAACGAATTGTAGATATACAAAAATACTACAAAAAAGACCGAGACAGCATGTCGCTATTACAAAAAAGAGCCATACGTGGCATCTACAATTTAAGTCCGCGAGATTCCCTGCGAGAGAAGTTTAAGGAAATAGGTATTCTTACATTGGCTTCACAGTATATTTTAAATAATGTAATTTTTGTACATAAAAATAGAAAGAATTATAAAACGATAGGTGATGTATATAATAGACGAAGTAGGAACCGGCATAAGCTTGCGACTCCTGCTTTGCGCGTTGCAAAAGTACGTAAATCGTTTGTGGGTATGGGTATAAGATTCTATAATAAAATTCCCAAATCAATTTTGGCCATGCCATTACAGCAGTTTAAAACCACTGTTAAAAAGAAGCTGATACAGAAAGCCTACTATACTATTGAAGATTATTAAGATGATAAGGATGTGTGGATATAGGTGCACTTCTGTACAAGACAGTAATAAATAAATGTAACTAGTTTTAAGATTTATATTTTAAAAAGAGCAACCGCCGAGTTTGCTGGTTCTTCTCAGTAGGAACAGCTTTCCGAACCAGCAGTAAAGTTGACGATTCAAAAGCACTTGTTTACAAGTTTACTTGATTAAAGAATATTTTGAATTTGAATTTGAATATCAGTTAGATTGACGCAGAATAAAAAGTGTTTTTTTATTTTATCTCATTTGGAACAGCCATTTGATACTTGACCACGTGTTAATCATTTCTTTATCACATTTTATATTCAGCGCAACAATATAAGATGTTGATATCAATTTTAATTCTTATCACTTAGCTATTTTCATAACAGGATAATGTTTTTGGTTATACAGTCCGCATAATAATATTTCTATCACTTATATGAAACTAAGATATCACAAATTCAGCAACGAAACCCAAAATGTACCTACTGTTTCAAATGTTAATTCTTTCATATACTCTACCATACCACCTTATATTACATTTAGTTTATTGGCTAATACTTTTTTAAGTATTTGCCCGCCGTGTGGTATCCGGCTGAGTAGAATAGACACCCTCATTTCTTACCGAGGTGTCGTAAAAGGCGACTAAGGTAAGTTGACGTCAGGCAGGCGACCGTTCGTTAAATACGAAGCCAAATCATGTGCCGACCCCACTTAGAGTGGGATAAGGGCAGGATGATGATGACTTTTTTAAGTATTTGCAACCGTTAATTTTTGATGTCGTGTCACGTCTCATCGTCTTTTATCTATCTATCTATACTTATTATAAAATAAAGTCCTCAAAGCTGTCTGTATGTAATCGATTTTCTCAAAATCTACCGAACGGATTTTCGTACGGTTTTTATTAAAAGGTAGTGCAATTCCGCTGAAAAGTTTAGGTTAATAGCACATAACGGTTTCATGTAAATTGAGTTGAAGAGGTCTTTATATCGATACATGTTTGTATGTATGTTCCTTATAAACTTCGAAATGGCTGGACCGATTTTGGTGCAATTTTCAGATAATCTTTAGATTGACCCAGCGGATGTTCCTATAAAGTTAGATGACGGTTGGAACTTTTTTAAAACTGTACTCGGACAATTTGTTAAAAAATATATATATTTTTAAAATAATTTAAATTCTTATCAGACACATACTTACCGGTGTTAACAACGGTATGTATATATTTTTTTATGCGGGTACTATAATTATTTATTTAAATCCGTGCATTAATTATCATTTTTCATCATTTATAAAATACTAACAGATATCTGCGTCTTAAAGCCAACGAAGTTATGTTGAAAAGCATTTATTATTTCAATTCTTATCTGAAGATAAGGAAATTGTATGGTAATAAAAAAATATATTTTTTACATATTTATAAATAATACTGCAACTTATAACTATAAATGTTACAATAAATACAATAATTATTTTATTATTATAAATGAAAAGGGAATCACTGTAAAAATAAAAGGCTAGTGTAAAATATAAGGCTGTTATGATTTAGGCCTAAAAACATAACATAATATTCATAGGAGCAAGTTTGACTATAGAATTTATAACAACTATATAATTAGTTCGCTATGATCTGTTGCAAATGACACTCTATTATGTGATTAATTTAGATTACTTGTTTATAATTATAATTATTTGGAAATAATATATTTGACTTATAACGCCGTGTGGTATCCGGCAGAATAGAATAACCACCATCATTTCTTACCGAGGTGTCGTAAAAGGCGACTAAGGTAAGTTTACGTCAGGCAGGCGGCCGGTCATAAAATACGTAGCCAAATCATGTGACAACATGTTGTAACATGTTGTGCTGACCCCACTTAGAGTGGGATAAGGGCAGGAGAATGTAATATACTAGACTTATACAAAAGTTTATATATAAGTCCGAATGCTTTCTCTACGCTCGAATGAAAACTAAACATTTTTTGCCAAAAATTAGGCAATTTTTTTTGGAATTGTCGATTAGCCCTAATCGCTTTAACATTGTTATTGGGCGACACGGATGAGCGCAGAGGCATCGTCGAGGCTGCAAAAAAGTGGAGTAGAGCGTAGAAACTCTACTAGAGTGAAACTCAAAAGACTTTTTACGGTTGCCTCTTGTGAGGTGAGACCAAGGCTTAGGGTGATATATAGTGAGCTGATGGTATGACTTACTACACATCATGCTGTTGTACGCAGCTCTACTATCGTCGGGGAGCGTCATCTTAAGGGTGGCCCCTGTGACGCCAGATCACGTCTTACGGTGACGTGTAGTGGAGAGCTGGTAGTAAGACTTGACTCAAATCAAATCAAGATAATCTTTATTCAAATAAACCATTTCAGGCACTTTTGAATCGTCAAGCATCAATATGATTAATGAAGCTACAACTGGTTCGGAATTTTGCTCTTATCGAGAAGAACCAGCAAGAAACTCGGCGGTCAATCTTTTAAATATTTTAAATTATATATTATTAAACCGCTGTCTTGTATGAAGCTGAAAGGATTTTCAAATCCAGGCTTTCTTATCATCCAAATAATGTTCTATTTCGTAATATGTAAATGTGATATGTAAAAAGTGTAAATTTTTTACATTTAATTGGAATCTTTCTGTACACTGGTCTAGAATAGATTGAGGAATTTTATTATAGAAGCGAACAGCTAGACCAAAAAATGAGTTGCTAACTCTGCTGAGTCGCGACGAAGGTATCGCAGATATCGACTACTCATCATGCTGTTGCATGCAGCTCTACTCTTGTAGGGGAGCGTCATCCTAAGGGAGACTCCTGTGACGCCAGATCACGTCTTACGGTGACGTGTAGTGGAGAGCTGGTGGTAAGACTTGACTACTCATCACGCTGTTGTATGCAAATCTACTATTTTCGGGGAAAGTCGCTCTAAGGGTGCCTCCCGTGAGGCCGGATCAAGTCTCAGGGCAACATGTAGTAGAGGGCTGGTGTTATGACTACGACTAGTCTAGAAGTTTTCAGAAGTATAATAAGGAGCCTAAAGGATAAGTCACTATCGACTGACGTTAGAAAAATGGGAATATGCCTTTGCCAAGATGCTTTTTGGACCCTTTATATTTTCGGTGCGACGATCTATTATGGGTTAACTTTAAAATATCTATATTTAGATGATATGTATATAATTTCATTAAAAGTAAAGTACAATAACGGCTTGTTACAATCCCACGGTTGGGCATAGGCCTCCTCTCTCCGTTTTTGGAGAGAAGGATTGGAGCTAAGATCTACCACGCTGCTCTTATGCGGATTGGTAGGTTACACTTATTTCTTAGAATAGAGATATGTAGGTTTTCTGACGATGTTTTCCTTCACCGAAAAGGGTGTGATAAATTGCAATGATCAATTAGACATAAGCTTTAATAGAAAATCGCATTGGTGCCTACCCGGGTTTGAACCCATTATAGTTTTAAGAGAGTCGCAAGGTCTCACCGCTGGGCTACCACAGCTTCCGTTATTTATATATAATATTCCATTATTTAATTAATGGGTCATAAATCTTTATTAGGAACATTACCCTTATGATATTTGTATCAAACACCTAGAAACTTTGAAAAAGGTCGTGTCACGTGCGTATAGAATTATTTTACTAGTTTATATATTTTAACCTTTCATTATTTTAACTTTCATTTTAATTTTAAACTTTCGTTAGTTTTAACATTTTATTTTATTTTATTATCCATTTTTTAAACTTTTATTCAACATTTTAAAAATCGATTAATGTTGAAATTTTATAGAATAGTGAATATAATTCATTAGAAAATATTATTTTCATAATCTTCCATAATACCTATATTATACTGTATATTTGTTCTGTAGTCTTTTTAAAGATTTATAAAGATTATTCAAAAATTATTTTTTAATGCCAAACTAAACACATTTCGTTATTTAAAATACATTTAAATTAAATTATTCATCAATCAAAATTCGTAATATTGGTTATTACCAATTAGTATTAGTAGTAATAGTAATAAATATTAAATATTTATAGCAGTTTTATTAGTTTAATGTACCGTAGTATTCATATTTATACAGTTTATATTTCAATGACATCATACTTTATTTTCACGACTTTCTATAAATGAATGAATGAAAATGTTGAAAGCTGTGATAGCCGAACGTCGTGGCTCTTTCGAGTTGGTCGTGAGTTCAATCCTCGGGCAGGCACCAATGAGTTTTTCTATTAAAAATGTGCCTACATGATAATTGCAATTTATTAACGAAAACATCGTCGAAATCTTCGAAAGATCTTTGCAGTATTCTTGAAATTTGTGTAACCCACCAATCCGCATTGGAGCAGCGTGGTGGATCTAAGTACCAAACATTCTTTCCAAAACAGAGAGGAGGCCTATATCCAGAAGTGGGATACTAACAGATCGTTACATTTCTTTCTTATGATTGTATGATATAAATACAAATATAATTAACGCAGTAACCGCGACTTTGCTTACGTCAACTTTATTGTTAAAATAACCTCAATTCCCTAATATGAGTTTATTTCAGTTCTTGAAAAATGGATTTTAAAAATTTTAACCCGTTATATAAGTTTCAATTGCAATTCTATATTGGCCCGACAGACGTAACCCACAGATAGACTGACTTTCGGTTATATTAGTAGGTATGGATGCGAATGTCCGTCTGTTACGTTTTCAATTAAACCCCAACAACCTATGCCCAACAGTGGGATATTAAATTATTTAAAAAATTGGCATTGTTTAAAAAATGTTGAAACATTTTTGCTATCACTTCACAAATAAAAGTAAAAACGTAACGGCCAATTACAATCCCACAGCTGGGCATAGGCCTTCTCTCTCCGTCTTTGTAGAGAAGGATTGGAGCTAAGACCTACCACGCTTCTCCAATGCGGATTAGTAGGTTACTCCTATATATGTGATAAATTGCAACTATGAATTAGATAAGTTTTTAATAGAAAACCTCATTGGTGCCTGCCCAGGGTTCGAACCCATGATCGTCTAAAGAGATGCACGGTTTCACGCTATCATTTCACAAATAAAACAATTATATTCCTGTACACGACGATGAAAAAGTGAAATTCTTTCATTCTAAACGCAATACTTACGCAAGTTATACTATGAATATACTTTTCTTTGTTATTTTTTCTAGTTTAAATTAAAAAGTTCTATATAATATTATTATGGGCTATAAAATAAATTTGTATAATGCAGTGCTATATTTCGTTTTCTTCCGTTTAATATATTTATTTTGATACTCTAAGTGCGATAAGATGTATAAATATTAGAATTTAAATTTGGACGCAATTATGTCCATGTCTCTGAAACAATGCATGTTTAATATTTAACAAACTATTTTGTATGTTAAATACTTAATTTACAATTAAATATGACTTTCGACTTTTTTGAGTTTAGGTATAAGATTCTATTAATGAAATTCCGTACACAATTTTAACTTTTCCGTTACAGCAGTTTAAAAACACTGTGGATTACTTAGATGATAAGAATGCGTGATTATAGCTACTCTCCGACCCTTTACATGATAGCAGTGAGTAAATGTAACTAGTAATAAGAAGTTGATAAGAGCAACCACCGAGTTTCTTACCGGCTCTTCTCGGTAGGAACAGCTTTCCGAACCAGCAGTAGAGTGGACGATTCAAAAGCACTTTAGAAGTTTACTTGAATAAAAAATATTTTGAATTTGAATATCAATTTGAAATATTACCACGGAGTTTATGTGTTTCCATGAACTCATATTAACCTCCCAAAAAAAATACAGTTATAAATATTCAATTAAATATGGTTCAAATTTAATCTATTATAACTCCAATACGATAACGCAACAGTGTTATACTAAAATCATTTCGAAAAAGTAATGAAATTATTATTTTGATATAATCCGCAATCCAAAAAAATATATAAGCAAGCTCGCTTGGGTGATGCGCCACTTTGCGATTTTGTCGTGGAGTCTATTTCCTGACGATGCTTCGTTAAAATATTATTGACATTGTAGTTGTGACTTTGTGTAGTGCTATTGTTTTGCTGTGTTATTAATGGTGGGTAGTGCATGAGTTTTAACGAATTCGAAAGAACGGTTAGTACACTCTACATTTAGCATTACATATTTTATTGCGGATTACGTCAAAATAATATTATTACTACTACTTTTTATATTAAGGACCTCCGTAAAGTACAGTTATAGTGAATATATACTAATAATATATTCAAACCACTTGCATACAAGATACGATAATTATCTCATTATTTAATTCTTATAAAAGAACCTGTTATGACTCTACCCACCTTGTGTAAGAGTAAGCAAATCTTAAAATAATAAATACAATGATAAATATACTCTTTTCTCGGTCTCAAATATGTCAATTTTAAAATACACTTCTAATGAGTTATTATTTTATCAAATGATTTTAATTGTATACTCTACAACATTTATAATTTGATAAATAAGCTTTAAGTTGTGATAGCCTAGCGGTGAGACCGTGCGACTCTTTAGAGACGACATAGGTTCAAACCCGGGCAGGCACCAATGAGTTTTTCTATTAAAACTCATGTGTCTAATTAATAATTGCAATTTATCACACGCTTTTCGGTGAAGGAAAACATCGTGAGGAAACCTGCATATCTCTAGAGAATCTAGGGATATGTGTAACCTACCAATCCGCATTGGAGCAGCGTGGTAGGTCTTAGCTCCAATCCTTCTCTCCAAAACGGAGAGAGGAGGCCTTAGCCCAGCAGTGGGCATAGTAACAGGCTGTTACTTTACTTTTTTTTTTTTAAATAAGCTTTGTCGTGTAATGAAGCCGATCGAGTTAAATAGAGCCCAATAAAATAAGAAATAATAATGTTTGGTGAATTTTCAAATATTGTTTTATATTTGAACAATTTAAATTTAAACGTATTCTTATTAAGAATAACATTAGTAATTCTTTTGAATTGATAATACTCTTATATTATGTCAGATTTATTGTTTCTTCGAAATATAATAATTCTGGTCTCTATTTAATACAGACTCCTAAAACTATTTTTACAATTATTTGGATTTTATTAATATATTATTTGGTAATAATTTAGTTTGTATTCATATATGTGTATTGTTTGTAATTGTTCAATATTGCATACAGTATTTAAATTGTTTAAAAATATCTTACGCGGGACTGCGAGCAGCTTTTATTTATTTTTCTTGAGTTTTTTAAAGATTAATAAAATTATTTTGCTATAATCCGCGATACAGTAAATAGAAAATATATATAGTGCTAAATGTATAGTGGACTATACGATTTTTCATACCCGTTACATGCAGGATTTCGTAAAAAAAAAAATGCACAAACCTCCACCACTTCCACCACAATACACAAGCACTACACAGGTTCACTATCACAAACTCAACAATCGTTGACAAAATCGCAAAGACAATCGACAAAATCGCTTTATTCCTTCGTTACGAAATCCTGCATGTATCGGGTATGAAAAAACGTATAGTCCACTATACATTTAGCACTATATATATTTTCTACTGTATCGCGGATTATAGCAAAATAATTTTATTATAACTTTCGTATTATGGATCTCCGCAAAGTAACGCCTAATTCTATAAATTATTTTTTAAAAGGACATTAAATATTTTAATGTTATTAAATTATTATTAACTCGCAACCTGTTTGTAAAGTAAACACATGTATTCGAACCGTTCTGGAATTCTGCCAAGAAGAATCCACGCTGAATGGGCAACCACGTAAGCGTGCGAGTTATCAAAGGAAACAAACAGACTAGGTTTTATATTTTGAATGTAAAATCGCTTTGCAAAGCAACAAAGTGTATCAAATAAGTCACTATTTACCTGATTCGGCGGAGATCCACGGAAGGCGAATTGAGAGGTCATTTTCACTAATTATTATCGTGAACTAGGTCCTGTCACAGTCCGCACTCACTTCACAGTTTCGCGGGCCCCGGTCCGGCTGTCCCGGATGTCCGGTGCATGTCGCGTCCGAGCGATTGGTGATCGATACGCGGAACGTCGCGGAACGTAGCGTAGCGTAGCGAGTCGTCACCACGGACGGCGCGTGGTCGCGCGCGCGGCGGCAGCGGGTAATGCGGTAGCTGCCCGCCAGGTGACGGTAATTGGCGCCGCCGTCCCTCTCGCACGTCGGCCGTCCCTCTCGCGCACACGCACACTCGCGTCCGTGTCGGGCCGCACACCAACGCGTGCCTTCTTTTCACGCTCGCGTCGCCGTTTGACCCGCGCCGCAGCGATTTTTGCGGCGATGGGTGGCGCCCGCTGCGAGGCGGCCCCTAGGTGGGGGGCGCCCGGTGGGGGGGATGCACTCCTTTTTTTTCCAAAAGCTTCTCTTTCTTGTATTTTTTACGCCGATGTATGGAGCGGTCCCTTTTATTTCATTTTACACTATATATTGTGATAATTAACAGTGACGCGAGCGAGCGCCTTCGTAGTCGACTTAATGATAGCATGTGATTAGAGGTAACAGAGGCGTTTAGAACTTTTCGAACGGTATTCTCTATGAGGTTTTTGGCCGGTCGTGTGCTCGCCGAGAAGCGTGTCAGCGGTGACAGTGCGAGGCTCGGATGTGTTCGTGTCAGCTGAGTGTATTCCGCACTCTGCGTCTCTCTCAATTGTCGATTGCACGACAGTTAATATATTTTATTACTTCTCTGTAGAGACACTTTAATAATCAAACAAAACGTTTCATATATTTTTTTTTTCGAACTGACTGTATGCTGTTAGCCCTAATGGCTTTTACAGCGTCACCGGGCGGGACGGGTGAGCGCAGAAGCATCGCCGAGGTTGCGAAATGCAGGGAGTAGAGCGCAGAAGCTCTACTAGCGTCGGGGAACATCGTCCTAAGGGTGCCTCCTGTGAGGCCGGACCACGGCTTAGGGCGACGTGTAGTGGAGGTTCATATATTAGACTCTACTGACATGTTTAACGTCACATTTGACACTTGTATGATCATATTATTAGCTTTACTTACTGGTTTGATTACGTGATTTTGACCTAATGTTCGCGGGTTCTAATCTTGAATAAACTTATATTCTTAAATGATATTTTATTAGTCTTATTAGACTTAGATGTAAATTTTTTAAATGTATCATAAATTAAGTATCAAACTTTGTTCTTTTAAGTAATGGAACAATACTCTTTAGTAGACTTTTTAATACATTGTAATTATAAATCCCTTGTTTCGAAGCAATTAGAGGTAGAAAAAAGATTTTTTTAAAACTCTCTCTGATTATGATGTTGATATTATTACTGTATTATTTTTGTCCGTACAAAAATTATAAATGTGACTGTGCGTTAGTTTGCTTTTTTTGTATCTGAATGGAGTAATAAATCAATATGATTTTAAATACGAAAATAGTTAAAAGGCTAGATTAGATAGAGTAAAGTCGCTATAAATTGTAGGATGAAAATAATCGAATTCAATCATTACTCGATCATAGATTTTTTCTACCAAATTTATTATAAGTACAAAGATAGTTTTTTTGTTGCTATCCCACCACTGGGCATAAGGCCTCCATCTCTATTTTCTAAATAATAATAAAATGTAGTAATTCGACCTTACCAATGATGGCTATGAGGTAATGTTTTGTTTAAATTATTAGAATTATAGGAGAACTTTTCCGAACCAGCAGTAGAGTTAGCGAATCAAAATTATTTGTTTCCAATTTGACTTGTAGAAATAATATTTTGAGTTTGAGTAAACAGTAATAATGTGTTCTAGTATATTTTTAAACTAAAAATATATAAAAATAATTATGGCAATACTAATTATATAGAATAAAGCTTTTTAAAAGATACTATGAAGGAGTGTGAGATGTAACCATAACGTAACATTAGCGATAGAACGATGGTTAAAGGATTATATTTAAAATGAATAATATAATTAAATGAAAAATATTAACAACTTAAAGCAATCCCGTTGAGTAGAATAGACCACCCTCATTTCTTACCGAGGTGTTGTAAAAGGTGACTAAGGTAAGTTGACGTAGGCAGGCGGCCGGTCGTAAAATACCTAGCCTAATGTTACAACATGTTTAATACATGTTGTGCCGACCCCACTTAGAGTGGGATAAGGGCATAAATTATGATGAAAGCAACAAGTCTATAGATATCTTAGTAACCACAAGAGATTTCTTCATAATCTTTTTTCTATATACGTCTATTGATTTTATAAGAATTTATCACAATTCATTCCACTTATATCTATAGGAGCCCTAAAATCATATACTCAATTCGAAAAATAACAGCTTCCTCTCTTAAGTTAATATTTCAACTCTGTTAAGGATGATAATCACAGTCGTAAATTTCACAAACATTGTTGTCCATGATTATATCATTCATTAAATTAAAGTCATTTGTTCCGTCCAAAGTGTTAATGCATCAGAGTGTAACAATGACGGTTGCATGATCAAAATCTGCTATAACAACAAGGGATCATGATCTTCTAGCTCTTGATACGTCAAACACTACTCGTTTCTAACTTACCGAAAATATTTCTTAATCCCTCCTAGATAATATAATGTTATACGCAATCATTCATGTTAAAATTCTCCTATTAAATAAGTTTGCCTTAAATTTGGCCATATTAATAAAAATTAAAAATTTGTACTGAAGTTACACGAGGTACTACACTTTGGTAATGGTCTATTCTGTTTTTTCTGAGATGCTGAGCGTACCGAGTCCGCGGCTATTGTTAAATTACCGATATATTATGTCAAATAAATGTACATATTTGAAATTCTTGTACCGTAAAATGTATAATAAAATATTTAAACACTATCCAAGGTAAACTGCCAGTACCAAACTGCGTTCAAAACCAAGTTTACACATTTAAATTATCAAGTCAATTAACTAAATCAATTAAAATATCAAGTGCAGAAAATAGCTTCTACCTCGTCAGCTAATCACAATTCTTGTACCCAATTTTTACAATATTCTTCCATTATCTAACCAATAAAAGTAGATTATCAAAATTAAAGTATTGTAGTGACAACAGAAATGCTCTCTACATAATTTCTAATTATAAATAAATCCTTTGTTTCGGTTACAAAAATTTCCAAACTCACGTACCTAAATTAAATCACAAATTTTAGTGCTACATAAATAAAATTATTTTGCTATAATATGGATTATAGCAAAATAATTCTATTATTACTTTTGTATTATGGATCTCCGCAAAGTAACGCCTAATTCTATAAATTATGCCACATAAATATGCGTATATCGCTAGACTAGAATGACTATACATGAGATTCTGTGCTTTATCTACCGCATTAAGCGTCTCTTACAGCATTAAGTATATTAACATTTCATTACATTCATTACAGTTATCAATTATGAAGTTAATTTGACACAAAAGCAACGCTCGATCTGTCAAATAACATATTGCCACTAGAGTATCCCAATAGAATCTAATCGAAGACGATGCACTACAATTAAACGGCCACAAGGCGGCCGTTTGTAGAAATAAAAAGGCGAAACGCAATCGATCTGTTTCCCCTCTTCTTCTTATCGCGAATATTTCACACTGAACGCAAAAAACTCACACAGATATAAAATATTCAAACGGTATAACATAAAATAAATTATCTTAGGTGAGGTTTGTACGTGTGCGTGGCCCCCTCCCTAGGGCGGGTCGCGGCGGCGCGCCAATAGGGCACAGCGGCGCGCGACTCGCTCCACACACTGCACGTTCGCCGCTCGCTTATGCCGCACGTCCACACGCTTGCAGGGTCGACAGACTCGAAATCAAAGTAATTATCATTGATTATCATTAATTATCATTAATTATCATTAATCGATTTATAGAAGCAGGCGTCACTTTGCGGAATTCCATATTACAAGCAATATAACAGAACTAACTACTTAGCTATAATCCGCACGGGTTAGGTGAATGCATGCAAAGCCAATGTGTATGAAGAAGCCAAAATCTACGTACCTTATACATGCAGGACCAGCCACCACATGCACCCCAAGGCGCAACTCACCAGCAACAACGCACACAAAAGCAGCACACACACCCACCACCACAATCTCGACGATCGTTTCGCCCCGAAACCGAAGCATAGGCTCCACGACAAAAATCGTACTGCAGTACGGCAGTACGGCAGTTAGGCAGTACGATTTTTGTCATGGAGCCTATCGTTGTGGTGGTGGGTGTGTGTGCTGCTTTTGTGTGCGTTGTTGCTGGTGAGTTGCGCCTTGGGGTGCATGTGGTGGCTGGTCCTGCATGTATAAGGTACGTAGATTTTGCCTGCTTCATACACATTGGCTTTGCATGCATTTACCTAACCCGTGCGGATTATAGCAAAGTAGTTAGTTCTGTTATGTTGCTTGTAATATGGAATTCCGCAAAGTAACGCCTGCTTCTATAAATCATTTATCAATTATTGATGCATAATTGATTTTACTATGCCGTGTGGTTTCCGGCTGCATAAAATAGACCACCCTCATTTCTTACCGAGGTGTCGTAAAAGGCGACTAAAATAAATTGACGTCAGGCAGGCGGCCGGTCGTAATACGTAGCCAAATCATATGACAACATGTTTATAACATGCACCGATCCCATTTAGAGTGGGATAAGGGCAGAAGAATGAATGATAATGAATTGATTTTACTATAATATGGAATTGACAACTATTGAACGTTAATTTAAAAAAAAATTTAATGACTTAGGTACTTTCGTGATTAGTTCAAAAGACGTTTTGATATAAACTTCATCTTTTAATATTAAAAATTTATGCAGACTACCAATGTAATTGTTACGATCGCTATCAAAATACATTTAAAATGAAACCTATTTATTATTCTTGATTATGGTTGCCAGTAAACTTAAATGTTTTAGATATGTTAATAGAATTAATCTTCAGAAATGTTCTTCCGAATTATTTTTATAACGATGTGTTTTTTTTAATTTTAACCATTTTTAATTCAATACGTTTAGCACTTTTGAATCATTAAAAACATGTTTATAGGTTCAAAAGCTATTTTATATTTCTAAACGTTTGCACTTTGAAAAATCAGTAACCATTTCGTCCTTAGCCTACATTTCGAAACGAATATTTTTTTTATTTCCGGAATTATTATAATTTAAAATCAATACAACAGAACTAACTACTTTGCTATAATCCGCACGGGTTAAGTGAATGCATGCAAAGCCAATGTGTATGAAGCAGGCAAAATCTACGCACCTTATACATGCAGGACCAGTCACCACATGCACCCCAAGGCGCAATTCACCAGCAACAACGAACACAAAAGCAGCACACACACCCACCACCACAATCTCGACGATCGTTTCGCCCCGAAATCGAGGCATCACCAGGAGGATAGGCTCCACGACAAAAATCGCACTCGCGGGGCGAAACGATCGTCGAGATTGTGGTGGTGGGTGTGTGTGCTGCTTTTGTGTTCGTTGTTGCTTGTGAATTGCGCCTTGGGGTGCATGTGGTGGCTGGTCCTGCATGTATAAGGTGCGTAGATTTTGCCTGCTTCATACACATTGGCTTTGCATGCATTCACTTAACCCGTGCGGATTATAGCAAAGTAGTTAGTTCTGTTGTATTGCTTGTAATATGGAATTCCGCAAAGTAACGCCTGCTTCTATAAATCATAATTTAAAATAATACTATTGTTTTTATCTAGTTATTTGTAATGTACATATAATATGATTTTTTTTCAATTTTACTCTGTATATTGAAACAGGTTTTAAATATAAGTTAACACAAGTAATTATGTGTTTGTGTGTGCGTGATATATGTTTGCGTGTGTGTGATTGTATTTTAGATTGTGATTGTACATTTCAAAAACGATTTTTTTTTAATTTTCGGAATTATTATAATTTAAATAACACGAATTTACTTTTTTATCTAGTTATTTGTAATGTACATATAATATGAATTATATTCAATTTTACTCTGTATGTTAAAACAGGTTTTAAATATAAGTTAACACAAGTTATGTGTACGTGATATTGTTTGCGTGTGTGTGATTGTACATTTAAAAACGTTTTTTTAATTTCCGGAATTATTATAATTTAAAATCACATGAATTGACTTTTTAAATCTATTTATTTGTAATGTAGATATTAAATTCTACTCTGTAGGTATATTAAAACATGTTTTAAATATTAGTTAACACAAGTAATTATGTATTTGTGTGTGATTGTGCGTGATATATTTATGTGTGTGTGTGATTGTTTTCGTTTCTTCTGTAACAATTTAAGGGGGATTTCTATGGCGGTACCGGCATGAATGAAGACATTATAATTTATAGAATTAGGCGCTACTTTTTTTCTACTATATTACACTTATGAGCCGCCATCTAAACGCGGATTATAACTGGGTATAGACGTTATTAGAGAGAGAGGTTGGAGCTAAGATTTACCACGCATCTCAACGCGGATTGTTAGATTAAACATATCCTTCGAATTCTCTAGAGATATGCACGTTGAACGAAATGAGAATGATGAATTAATACATTCATCATCCTCCTGCCCTTATCTCACTCTAAGTGGGGTCGGCACAACATGTTGCAAACATGGTGTCACATGATTTGCGTATTTTACGACCGGCCGTCTGCCTGATGTCAACTTACCTTAGTCGCCTTTAACGACACCTCGGTAAGAAAGAGGGTGGTCTATTCTACTCAGCCAGATATCACACGGTGGGTCGACTCAATTTAGTCACCTTTTACGCCACCTCGGTAAGATAGAGGGTGGTCTATTCTACTCAACCAGATACCACACGGCGAGTCGATTTACCTTAGTCGTCTTTAACGACGCCTCGCTAAGAAAGAGGGTGGTCTATTCTACTCAACCGGATACCACACGGCGAGTCGATTCAATTTAGTCACCTTTTACGACACCTCGGTACAATAATGAGGGTGGTCTATTCTACTCAGACGGATACCAAGCGGCGGGTCGACTCAATTTAGTCACCTTTTACGACACCTCGGTAAGAAAGAGGGTGGTCTATTCTACTCAGCCGGATACCACACGGCGGGTCGATTCAATTTAGTCACCTTTTACGACACCTCGGTAAGAAAGAGGGTGGTCTATTCTACTCAGCCGGATACCACACGGCGGGTCGATTCAATTTAGTCACCTTTTACGACACCTCGGTAAGAAAGAGGGTGGTCTATTCTACTCAGCCGGATACCACACGGCGGGTCGATTCAATTTAGTCACCTTTTACGACACCTCGGTAAGAAAGAGGGTGGTCTATTCTACTCAACCGGATACCACACGGCGAGTCGATTTACCTTAGTCACCTTTTACGACACCTCGGTACAATAATGAGGGTGGTCTATTCTACTCAGACGGATACCAAGCGGCGGGTCGACTCAATTTAGTCACCTTTTACGACACCTCGGTAAGAAAGAGGCTGGTCTATTCTACTCAGCCGGATACCACACGGCGGGTCGATTCAATTTAGTCACCTTTTACGACACCTCGGTAAGAAAGAGGGTGGTCTATTCTACTCAGCCGGATACCACACGGCGGGTCGATTCAATTTAGTCACCTTTTACGACACCTCGGTAAGAAAGAGGGTGGTCTATTCTACTCAACCGGATACCACACGGCGAGTCGATTTACCTTAGTCACCTTTTACGACACCTCGGTACAATAATGAGGGTGGTCTATTCTACTCAGACGGATACCAAGCGGCGGGTCGACTCAATTTAGTCACCTTTTACGACACCTCGGTAAGAAAGAGGCTGGTCTATTCTACTCAGCCGGATACCACACGGTGGGTCAACTCACCTTAGTCGTCTTTTACGACCCCTCGGTAAGAAAGACGGTCTATTCTACTCAGCCGGATACCACGCGATTAATTCATTAATACATTATTTTTGTAATACATCTGTAATTTTAATTAAACTCCATCCGCAATCGCCCGGAGAAAAAGCCAGTTGAAGTTTTAGAGGGAATTAATTGATTCCGTTGGGATTAAGTGCAGTGAACACAACGTGAATTCATTATGCTCATTTGTTCGGGCCAGCGGGTATTTTCGTTTTCAAACAACAATTTAAATTGAGACCTTATTAACGTTGCGTATTGACCGAGTATTGTTCATAAAACATTATTGGACGATGTATTTAAACTCGACGATGACCGTTTACTTACGCCGCAAAATGATAATAAATCATCATTATTGCAAACATGTTGTCACATGATTTGCATATTTTACGACCGGCCGTCTCCCTGATGTTAACTTACCTTAGTCGCCTTTTACGACCTCTCGGTAAGAAAGGGGGTGGTCTATTTTACTCAGACGGATACCACACGGCTCATACCTTAGTCGCCTCTTACGACACCTCGGTAAGAAAGGAGGGTGGTCTATTCTATTCTGCCGGATACCACACGGCACAAAATAATAACGAATATATTGGACAAATTACGAACGCTCGGACGAGAGTTCCCAAAGAAAGTTTATAAATAAAATATAAATAAATATATGGGGCAGGCACTATAACAGAAATACCTTGCTATAATCCGCACGGGTTAAGTGAATGCATGCAAAGCTAATGTGTATGAAGGAGGCAAAATTTACGCAACTTATACATGCAGGACAACAATGCAAAGCAAAATTTTTTGTAGTATTTTTATAGATCTACAATTCTCTAGAACATTACTTTAGCGTAAATCTGACAAAATCCTCTGGAGGAATGGAGCCTATCCTCCTATGCTTCTGTTTCGGAATGAAACGATCGTCGAGATTTTGGTGGTGGTTGTGTGTGCTGCTTGTGTACTTTGTTTCTGGTGGAGGCGCCTTGGGGTGCGTGTGGTGACTTGTCCTGCATGTGTAGGATGCGTAAATTTTGCCTGCTTCGCTTAACCCGTGCGGATTATAGCAAGAAAGTTCTGTTATAGTGCCTGTTATAAATAGCATATAAATAAATATATGGGACACTTACATACTTACACACACACGGTCGTACATCTTCAAAGTACGTAACCTAATATTTGTGTTTTTTTTCATGTATCTAATGTGGACTCTTAGTGTTTCAATTGGTTTATTAACTAATAACATTTGACTCTCTTAGTTTAACTAAATATCTTTTTTATTTAAATATATGGGACACTTATACGTCCGTCCCCAAAGTAAGTAACATAATATTGTGTTATGGGTGACGGACAACTGGTAGATATACTACATATATAATTTTAAATACATTCTTATACACAAATATACACCCAGGCTCGAAGAACCAACAATTTTTTTATAGAAAACGTTAGCCCTCGGCGGGAACGAACCCGCGACCCGCGGAGCTGATCTATTTCGTTGGAAGCGCGCGATTTAATACGCGCTTCCTAATACATACTTGTGTTATGAGTGACGATAAACTGCTGATATATCATCATCGTCATCACCATGCTGCCCTTATCCCACTCTAAGTGGGGTCGGCACAACATGTTACAAACATGCTATCACATGATTTGGCCACGCATTTGGACCGGCCGCCTGCCTGACGTAAACTTACCTTGGTCGCCTTTTACGACACCTCGATAAGAAATGAGGTTGGTCTATTCTATTCAGCTGGATACCACATATATAATTTTTAAATACTTACTTAAATACAAATATACACCCAGGCTCGATGAACCAACAGATTGTTTATAGAAAATGTTGACCCACGGCGGGAATTGAACTCGCGATCCGCGGGGCTGAAGGCGGGGTCACTACAGTCAGTCTTGTGTTATGTCTCACAGACAACTGGTAAAAAAGTAAAATAATAGCCTGTTACTATCCCACTTCTGAGCATTCGCCCAAAAGGGGAAACCAACGGAACAAACAACAAACTCCTGAAGATGCTTCGGTTACGGGGCGCAACGAATGTTGAAATTATTGTATTGAATGTGTGCAGTGCCTGTGTATTTTTGTGTATTGGTGGCAGGTAGTTCATGGGTTACGATTTCTTCATGTATCAGGTATGAGAATGGATAGTAAGTATACTCTACATTTAGGATTAACAGATCGTTAGTTTACTTTTTTATGATTGAATGATATAATACTTGCAAAAATTATTAACGCAGTTATCTCGTTCGCGCCAAATTTCCTGTTAAAATAACCTCAAGTAATATAAGTTTAATCCAGTTCTTGAGTGAATTGTTTATATTCTATATTTTAAAGTAAATATCGATTGCAATTCTATATTGGCCCAACAGAAGTAACAGACTGATACACAGACTTTTGCATTTATAATATCAGTAGGCATGGATGCGAATTTGAATATTGAGGTAGAGATCTTGGCAACAATCATATTCAAAATATTTCCATCGTAGGTATATTAAACTATGTTTTTGCGCAAAAAATTTACATCAGACAGAAAATTAGAGTATTAAATTGTCCAGTGATATACTTTTAACACCTAATTTAATTTTGTATAGTACTAGCTTTTAAATGCAACTTCGTTCGTATGTACTGCAGTCTTATTATTTGAGAAAACCGCAATACTTATATGTATTATGGTTAAAGTGGGTTGACGTTAAAAGCTAGACATATGCTGTCGCGGACTTTTATTTAGAACTTTTAGAGGGGAACAATTTTGTAGTACATGATTCTTGAATTACTTTCACCGTTCACTTAGCGCACATACAGACAGCTTTTGGTCACTTTGTTTTATGATAAGTACAGATAGATAATTGTTATACAGCGTGTGTACATTTTTTTGCAGAAATAATCTATACTTATTATAAAACAAAGTCCCAAAAAGCTGTCTGTCTGTATGTAATCGATTTTCTCAAAATCTACTGAACGGATCTCTATACAGTTTTCACCAAAAGATAGAACAATACTTCCGGATGGTTTAAGCATATAGTACATATCGGTATTAAATTGTGTTGGAGAGATCGCGCAGTTGTTAAAAAACTTGCTCTTTGGGAGCTTTAGTTGCGTGCGCTGCGTGTACCTGCAGAGATACGCTAAAGTAATGTACTAGAGAATTGTAGATCTATAACAATACTACAAAAAATTCCGCGATAGCATGTCTCTATCTCTTATAATTAACTCACAATAAGTACTTATACGTTTAAAATTTGAATTCCACGCGGGCGAAGTCGCTGGCACAGTATGATATAATTCAAAGATTCATATTTATTTGCAATTTTTCAAAGAGTGCTAATATGATCGTTTGACTGCTTCATTTATGAAAATCTTAATTATGCTAATATATGAGGTTCGATGTAATTAAATATGCAAAATAAGAGTCTACAAGTTATTTTTAGCAGGATATTTTCGTACACGTTTCATTATGTTGATGTGAATTCGTTACGAAAATAACTAATATTTTTAGTTTTAACTATTCTGGTGTATTTCTCTGTCTTTAATTTTCCCGTGAGAATGTAATTATATGTAAAATCTTATATATAAAATTCTCGTGTCACAATGCTAGTTACCGTACTTCTCCGAAAGGGCTTCACCGATTTTTATGAAATTTTATATGCATATTCATTAAATAAATATATGGGACATTACCGATAGGTACCTGCGTCGCGACTCAGCAGTTAGCAACTCATTTGTTGGTCTCGCTATTCGCTTTTATAATAAAATTCCTCAATCCATTCTAGACCAGTGTACAGAATTCTAAGTAAGTGTAAAAAATATGCTTATACGTAAAGCATATTACGAAATTGAAGATTATTTGGATGATAAGAAAGCCTGGATTTGAAAATCCTTTCAGCTTCATACAAGACAGCGGTCTAATAATGTATAATTGAAAATATTTAAAAGATTGACCGCCGAGTTTCTTGCTGGTTCTACTCGGTAAGAGCAACATTCCGAACCAGTTGTAGCTTCATTAATCATATTGATGCTTGACGATTCAAAAGTCCCTGAAATGGTTTATTTGAATAAAGATTATTTTCATAATTACACTAAAGATCTAGTGGAAGATGTCGCTACACGCTATTTCCACGCAAAGTAGCGGATTCCTCTACTGGTATAGTCCAATGGAGTTGCATCCATAGGTGTAATGTTGACTTATCCGGCTATATTTGCCGGCAATAACGCCCGCCCCGCCCGTTCAAACAACACCCAGAGTACTACTCAGGCTCGGATCCGGTCGCTCATTCCGTATGCAATTTTATTCATTATTTGTAATCTACTTCAATCGGATAGAACCCCAATATAAATCACTTTTAGAATAGGACGTATGTAGATGACGCTTTTAGTACGTTTGCAATTCGCCTTTGAGACGCATTCGGCTCTAATAAAGCCGGTATATGAGATCGGGAACTCATTTGGCTAAAGTAAATACCGTTTTATTTTCTTATTCAACACTTTTAAGAAGCTTATTCTAATTTTACTCGCGACCCACGTTGGTTGGTTTTGTCGCTCGCACATGTGGCGGCGTGGAAGTGTCTTCAAAGCGATGGCAATAATTTATCCTATCATATCTATACTAATATATAAAAGTATAAAAAGTAAAGTAACGGCCTTTTAATATCCCACTGCTGGGAATAGGCTTTCTCGCTCCGTTTTTTTGGAGAGAAGGGTTTGAGCTAAGAGGGTACTTTTGAATCGTCAAGCATAAATATGATTAATGAAGTTACAGCTGGTTTGGAATGTTGCTCTTACCGAGAAGAACCAGCAAGAAACGCGGCGGTCAATATTTTAAATATTTTCAATTAGACATTATTAAGCCGCTGTCTTGTATGAAGATAAAATAAGTATGTAAGGGGTCACGACCCTCAATAATAGAATACGACGCAGAGCTGTCTCTGTCGTCCCATTCTTTATTTTTACGTTTGATGCAACGCCATTAAACTATAATACAGCTATGGGAACCCGCGACTTTAGATCTTTAGGTAAGAGATCACAACCGGTAATAATAGGATAGAACGTAGAGAGAGATCGGTCGTTCCACACTTTGTTTTCATATTGGATGCAACTCTATTGAACTACAGTAGAGGAACCCGCGACTTCTTTTGCACCGACATCGCGCATGACCTCATCATCTACTAGATCATTTGAGTAAGGGGTTATAATAATAAAATACGATGTAGAGAGAAAATTCTACACTTCGTTTTCCTCGAATTTTGTCTTGCATGATCAACTGGACTTAATACTGGGCAATTATAAATTCAATTCTACAAGCTGTGCGTCATTGATCACGTCAAATAATGTCAAAAGTAACAGCCTGTTACTATCCCACTGCTGGGCTTAGACTTCCTGTATCTGTTTTTGGAGAGAAGGATAGGAGCTAAGACCTACCACGCTGCTCCAATGCGGATTGGTAGGTTACCATATCCCCAGAACTCTCTAGAGATATGCAGGTTTCCTAACAATGTTTTCCTCCACCGAAAAGCGTGTGATAAATTGCAATCATCAATTGGACACGTAAGTTTTATTAGAAAAACGCATTGGTGTCCGGGGTTTGAACCCATGTCGTCTCTAGAGAGTCACACGGTCTCACCGCTGGGCTACCATAGCTTAATTAATGTCAATTAACCCTCAATTGTTATTATCGATTCAGCAAAGGTAGTCAATTCCCGAGGATTGCATCTGATTTTCAGTGCCAATCAATCCCACAATTAATGCTAGTGTGCGTTGTCAGACCGAAATTGACGAAGTTTGCGCTCTGTTTGGCGAAGTTGAACCCTTCTACATAATCTAGTTTACCATGCACTATTTTAAGTAATCTGCATTTAGACCGAAAATTTAGGTTATCTATTCTAGCATTCTACGAATAATGGGATCACTTATTCGTAGTTCTAAAGTTACGAATAATATTCGATCTACGCCCGCTATAAATAGGAAGAGATATAAATATAATACTTTTCGTATCCTTTTTTATATTGTTAATTTTTATTTTGTACATTTTTTTAATATTTCGATAAATATGAAATCAACGTTTTCATATTGAATATTTTTTTACGACTGGCATCCTGCCTGACGTTATCATACCTTAGTCGTCTTTTACGACACCTCGATAAGAAATGAGGGTGGTCTATTCTACTCAGGCGGATATCACACAGCGGGTCAACTTCCTTAGTCGCCTTTTACACCTTGGTAAGAAACTAGTATGGTCTATTCTACTTAGCCGGATACCATGCGGCGGATATCTAAGTATCACTCGTAATCAATAATTTGAAGCATTCAGTTCTACTAATTTAGTTCTCATTTTTTGTACATAAAAATATAAATAATTATAAAACTATAGGTGATGTATATAATATACAAAGTAGGAACCGACATAAGCTTGCGACTCCTGCTTTGCGCCTAGCAAAAGTACGTAAATCGTTTGTGGATTTGGGTATAAGATTCTATAATAAAATTCCGAAATCAATTTTGGCCATGCCTTTACAGCAGTTTAAAGAGAGTTTAAAGAGGCTGATACAGAGAGCCTACTATACTGTTGAAGATTACTTAGATGATAAGAATGTATGGATAGACAGTAATAACTAAATGTAACTAGTTTGAAATTTATATTTTAAAAAGCCAACCGCCAAGTTTCTTGCTGATTCTTCTCGGTAGGAACAGCTTTCCGAACCAGCAGTAAAGTTGACGATTCAAAAGCAATTGTTTACAAGTTTACTCGAATAAAGAATATTTTGAATTTGAATTTGAATTTAATGTACCGCATTATTTGCTTTTACATTCATATTGTACATGTGAACGTTTCACGCATAATTTAATGTAAGTAATATTATTTTAATGTATGCCAACCTAATCAACAATGTCCAATGGTCATTAGATTGCCTAATTACCGTTAAATTTACTGTTATTACTATATCCGTTGCTAATATAAACTAAATATATCTAGATTGAGCTGTGATAGCCCAGCGTTGAGACCGTGCGACTCGTTCGAGGGGAACACCAGTTCAAACCCGGACAGGCACCAATGAGTTTAACTGTTTAAATTGATGTGTCTAATTGATAATTGCAATTTATCAAGTTAGACATCTGAAATTTTGAATGTACAAGTAACTAAACAAATATAAATTTATTTGTAATGACTCTTCACGAAACGTAATGTAGCAGACCAAATTCCACGCGAGCGAAGCCGCGGGCAAAAACTAATAATATATATAGATTGTAGAGCTATTTAAATAATTGCAATTCGTTTCATGAAATTAGAAGTCTAAACTTGTTATAAAAGCCTTCAAAAGCTGTCTGTATGTATGTGGTCGATTTTCTCAATATCTCCTAAACAGATTTTTGTACTTTTATTAAAAGGAAGTGCAATTCTTCTTTTATGTAAATTGTGTTGAAGATTTGTGTGTGTGTGGTCGCAACAAAACTAGCCTGCTGAGAGCTTTAGTCGCGTGCGCCGCGTAAACCAGTAGAGATAGATGAAAGTGATGTATTGTGGAATTGTAGATCTACAAAAAATCTACAAAAAAATCTGTGACAGCACGTTTCTATCTCTTATGGTTTGATCACAATAACTACTTTTATGTTCAAAATATCAATTAAAGACACAAATTGCCACGCGCGGTTTTTAAAAGAATCGATTGTTGGGAGCTTTAATCGCGTGCGCCGCGTAAACCAGTAGAGATAGATGAAAGTGATGTATTGACGAATTGTAGATCTACAAAAATTCTACAAAAAATCCGCTAAGGCACATTTCAATCTCTTATGGTTTGATCACAATAACTACTTTTATGTTCAAAATATCTATTAAAAACACTGATTGCGACGCGGTTGTAAAAAGAATCGATTGTTGGGAGCTTTAATCGCGTGCGCCGCGTAAACCAGTAGAGATAGATGAAAGTGATGTATTGACGAATTGTAGATCTACAAAAATTCTACAAAAAATCCGCTAAGGCACATTTCAATCTCTTATGGTTTGATCACAATAACTACTTTTATGTTCAAAATATCTATTAAAAACACTGATTGCGACGCGGTTGTAAAAAGAATCGATTGTTGACAGCTTTAATTGCGTGCGCCGCGTAAACCAGTAGAGATAGATGAAAGCGATGTATTGACGAATTGTAGATCTACAAAAATTCTACAAATTCCGCAACAGCACGTTTCTATCTCTTATGGTTTGATCACAATAACTACTTTTATCTTCAAAAATTTAATTCGAGAAAAGTTTTGTGAAACGTGTATTTCCACGTGGTGCAGCTAGTTTTCTCTAAATATCTGGAAGAGACATTCCGTTCATAGCTCTCTCCATCGACCGCCGAACGACTCTTTATTACTTAACGCGTTAAAGCAAGTCTTTAGAATTTCTTATTACTGTGTTTATCAACATTACATTTATTGCATTTAAATTCAAATTCAAAATATTAATTATTCAAGTAAACTTGTAAACATATGGTTTTTGAATCGTGAACTCTACTGCTGGTTCGGAAAGCTGTTCCTATCGAGAAGAGCCAGTAAGAAACTCGGTAGTTGTTCTATTCAAATATAATTCTTATAACTAGATACATTTGGTCATTACTTGTACAGGGTAGAGGAGTAGTTATATTCACGTATTTTTAGTATCCGTATAATCCTCAATATTTTAGTGGACTTTTTGTATCAGTCTCCCTTTAACAGTATTTTCAAACTGCTGTAGTGGCATAAATAAAATCGATTGCGGAATTTTATTATAGAATCTTATACCCAAACCCACAAACGACTTTTTTACTTTTGCAAGGCGTAAAGCAAGAACCGCAAGCTTATACCAGTTCCTACTTTGTCTATTATATACATCGCCAATCTTTTTACAACTATGTACAAGACATTAAATTGCTAAAAATATACTGTGAAGTCAAAGTAAGAATACCTATTTCCTTAAACTTCTCTCGCTGGGAATCATTGTCAAGGCTTTAGACCTTGACAATACACCTGCCCGTTTCCATTTAAGTAATTAAACGCTGGAACAGAAATAGCATTAAAAAAAAGCAATGCAATCTAAATTTTATCGGCAATGAGGCTTGAGCTAGTAGTGTCATTGAAATAAGTAGGTAAACATTTTCTCCGTGAAGGAAGGGGGACAAGCTACGAAAACAATTTAAGACAAAAAAGAGTAGCGAAAACCAGAAATGAATCTGGGAGGGCGGGGGTTGCTTCGGGGGGCGGAGAGGGCACGGTAACAACATCCGAGGCGAGGGTAATAGAACTAGGAATGTGTAGACCGAGCAAAGTAGCATATGTAGATAATAAATACACTTTAATATACAAGAATTTCATGTAAACACAATCCAAACAGGTACTGGTATATTAATTAGGTCATATATTTATAATTTTATATGATTTTTAACGAAACGATACCGCTATCCGGCTGAGTAGAATAGACCACCCTCTTTCTTACGTAAAATACGACTAAGGTAAATTGACGTCAGGCAGGCGGCCGGTCGTAAAATACGTTGCCAAATCATGTGACATGTTTGTAACATGTTATGCCACGATGAAAAAAATAGGAATAGACTGAATTAATAAATATTTTAATTTCATATTATGTTAAATTCCGAAATCAATTTTGACCTTGCCATTACAGCAGTTTAAAAACACTCTTAAAAAGAGGCCGATACAGAAAGCCTACTGTTGAGGATCACTTAGATGATAAGAATGTGTGGATATAGCTGCACTTCTACCCTGTACAAGACAGTAATGACTAAATGTAACTGGTTATAAGATTTATATTTTAAAAAGAGCAACCGCCGAGGCTCAAACAAACTAAGCCAAACATTTGTGTTTGGCAACATTGGCATTTGTGTTGGTTGTTGTTTTGTGTGTGTACAAGAACAGTTTCCAAATAATAAATTGAACACATAATAATTTAGCAAAAGGAATGTATTCGCAATAAAATTAAAATAATCAATAACATGAGAATAAACCAATGAGCAAAAGTAATAATAAAATTATTTTGCTATAATCCGCGATACAGTAAATAGAAAATATATATAGTGCTAAATGTATAGTGGACTATCTGTTTTTTCATACCCGTTACATGCAGGATTCGTAAAAACACATGCACAAACCTCCACCACTGCCACCACAATACACAAGTACTACACACTTTCACTATCACAAACTTAACAATCGTTTCGCTCCGCAACCGAAGCATCATCAGGAGATCGACTCCACGAGAAAATCGCAAAGCCTTGCGATTGTCTCGTGGAGTCTACGACGAATCCTGCATGTATCGGGTATGAAAAAACGGATAGTCCTCTATACATTTAGCACTATATATATTTTCTATTTACTGTATCGCGGATTTTAGCAAAATATTTTTATTATTACTCTTGTATTATTGATATCCGCAAAGTAACGCGTAATTTTATAAATTATTTAAACCAATGAGATTAATATATAACTTGAACTATAGAATTGAACGGTGGAGTGTGGATTTTCGCTTGCCGCCTCTAGTAGTCTTTGCACTGCTCATTTGTGGCACTTACCGAGTATACTGTTTGTGGATACGGTGGCTCGGGTTAACAGAGTCGAGGGATGGTCATTTAGTAGAAGGTACTCCCCTCGTGTCTGCAACATAGACTGATTAAACGATCCCCTGTCTGTCTACCGGCTTGTTTTGCTCTGTCGATACCGCACTTTTAGATTGTATTAAAGTGATTTAATTTTTTTTTATTTCAAATTCAAAATATTCATCATTTAAGTAAACAAGTGATTTTGAATTTATTGATATTATAACTCTAGTGATAATAGCTAGCAGGAAAATCGGTTAAATTTGGTATAACATTCTATATTTAATATATAAGATATATAAGATTATTTGATTTATAGAAGCAGGCGTTACTTTGCGGAATTCCATATTACAAGCAATACAACAGAACTAACTACTTTGCTATAATCCGCACGGGTTAAGTGAATGCATGCAAAGCCAATGTGTATGAAGTAGGCAAAATACAGGCACCTTATACATGCTGCATGTATAAGGTGCGTAGATTTTGCCTGCTTCATACACATTGGCTTTGCATGCATTCACTTAACCCGTGCGGATTATAGCAAAGTAGTTAGTTCTGTTGTATTGCTTGTTATATATAAGATTCTGTATATTTGGGAGTGAACTTGGATTCAAAACTCCAATGGAGCACACACATAAAAACTCTTGCAGGGAAACATAATTCAGCAGCCTACGCTGTTCGAAACACAAGAAAATTTACAGATATCGAAACAGCAAAACTTGTTTATTATGCTTACTTCCATAGCGTTATGTCTTATGAAATATTGGTGTGGGGTAAATGCGCGGATAGTGAAAATTTTTTTGTATTACAAAAAAGAGCCATACGTGGCATCTACAATTTAAGTCCGCGTGATTCCCTGCGAGAGTTTAAGGAAATAGGTATTCTTACATTTGCTTCACAGTATGTTATATACAATGTAATTTTTGTACATAAAAATATAAAGAATTATAAAACGATAGGTGATGTATACATCACCTATCATTATATATAATAGACAAAGTAGGAACCGACATAAGCTTGCGCCTAGCAAAAGTACGTAAATCGTTTGTGGGTTTGGGTATAAGATTCTATAATAAAATTTCGCAATCAATTTAGCTTTGCCATTATAGCAGTTTATACTGTAAAAAAGAGGTTGATACAGAAATCCAACTGTATTGTTGAAGATTATTTAGATGATAAAAATGAATATAGCGTCTCTTCGACCCTATACTAGATAGTGACTCAGTGCTAGTTATAAGAATTATATTTTGAAAAAAACCACCGCCGAGTTTCTTGTTGGCTCTTCTCGGTAGGAACAGTTTTCTGAACCAGCAGTAAAGTTGACGATTCAAAAGCACTTGTTTACAAGTTTACTTCAATAAAGAATTTGAATACTTTACTAGTTACATTTTCTCATTGCCCTGTTAACATTTATTATTGATTAGCACATTTGAAAAGAAAGTTGTAATTTTTCTCGATAAGAATGGATACGTTTCCAAGTAAACTTTACAAAAGTAATAATAAAATTATTTTGCTACAATCCGCGTAAAAGTGAACAGAAAATATGCATAATGCTTAACCTAGAGTGGACTACCCGTTTTCCTATCTCATAATGCAAGATTCTTGAAGTACGACAAAAAATTTTCGTGATGTCTATCACCTGATTATTCTTCCTTTTTGTTGCGGGGAAAAACGACTGAGGTTGTGATAGTGAACGCGTGTAGTGCTTTTGTATTGTCAGTGAAGAAGGTTTGTAGTTTATGTGTTTTGCGAATCCTGCATGTGTTAGGTATGAAAATAGATAGTCTAGTCTATATAGACTAGCCCGTTGGCGCAGTGGTTAGTGATCCTGCCTTTGGCTCCGCGGGTCGCGGGTTTGATTCCCGCCGAGGGCCAACATTTTCTATAAAGAATTTGTTGGTTTTTCGAGCCTGGGTGTGTATCTGTATTTAAAATTATATATGTAGTATATCTACCAGTTGTCCGTCGCCCATAACACAAGTATTAAGTTACTTACTTTGGGGATGGACGACCGTGTGTGTAAGTGTCCCATATATTTATTTATTTATATTTAGCATTATATAAATTTTCTATACATTTTCACGGATTATAGCAAAATAATTTTATTATTACTTTTGTATTATGGATCTCCGCAAAGTAACGTCTAATTCTATAAATTAAGTAAACTTTAATTTGTAATTCAAATAGATTAACATGTTACTGATTTCAAATAATCAAATTATGTCCAAGGCTAAGTAATTTCCGGCAATTTTTTTACATAATTTAACATATTGACAATGATTAAATAAAGAATACACTTAATTAATCAGATAATTAAAATAAATACGTAATCGTTACGGTCATTGTAATTTTCATTGGCGTAAATAGGGGTTAATGTCTTTCGGGGGTCACAGGTTCAAAACCTACGCACCTACGAATTTTACATAAAAATGTATACACATTTACAATCCATTATATAAAGTAAAGGATGACATCGTGAGGTTTCTGGTATATACGTGACCTTCTGGTATATACGTAACCTGCCAGTCTACATTGGAGCAGCATGGTGTGTTTAAGCTCCTTTAAAAAGAAAGTACACCTTTAGTAGTATATATAGTAGCTGCCTCTTACAATCCCACTGCTGGGAATAGGCCTCTTCTCTCCGTTTTTGGAGAGAAGGGTTGGAGCTAAGACCTACCACGCTGCTCCAATGCGGATTGGTAGGTTACACATATCTCCAGAATTCTCTAGAGATATGCAGGTTTCCTCACGATGTTTTCCTTCACCGAAAAGCGTGTGATAAATTGCAATTATCAATTAGACACATGAGGTTTAATAGAAAAACTCATTGGTGCCTGCCCGGGTTTGAACTCGTGTTCCTCTCGAAAGAGTCGCACGGTCTCACCGCTGGGCTATCACAGCTCATAGTAGGTACACCTTTACTCATTAGTATTATAGTATGAGGCGGGTACTTCTTTGAAATTTACGTGTTTACTATTGTTACGAACATGCGAAAAGAGTCCGTACCGCATTTGACATATAGTTCAAATTCGCTTGACACTAATTCTCTGGAACATTCACGTTGTTTACGAACTGTGTTCCGTATCCCCCCTACGACTAGCGAACAGTGGAGAACATCTTCGAAATCGGTTCGTTCGATGTATAAGCGGTAGTATCACGAACCTATATTCAGTTTTGAAAATAGCGATCAAGAGCGAATTAAGTAGCGAAAATAAAAGTGGAATAATAGTGACCTTGGCTTTGTTATTGGAAAACGGACTGTATAGAGACTGTACGTACTAACTTTGTAGAGAAAAGTCGAATAAAATGTTTTTTAACGAGTCACCAAGTATTTTCATTCTTTATACGCTATTAAAAGAAATATTAAGAATAGATTATTAGCTTAAAAAACAAAATAATAGAAACGTTTTTATTGAAACTAACTGTGCCAGTAGCTTCGTCCGCATGGAAACCAGTGTCACAAATTTTTTCCCCGATTCAAATTTTTTAATTAAAAGTGGTTTGTGATTTAACCATAAGAGATAGAGACATATTGTCACTGACTTTATTGTAGAATTTTTATAGATCTACAATTCTCTTCTACATTACTTTAGTGTATCTCTGTTGGTTTACGCAGCGCACGCGAGTAAAGCCTGGGTGCTTTTTTTTTGCAGGCAAGTTTTCTTACAACGGCACGATCTCTTGAACACAATTTACATAAAACGGTAATGTACTAATAATTTCAACCTTCCTGAAGAATCTTTTTGTGAAACCCGTACCAAAATCTGTTAAGTAGATTTTGAGAATATCGATGGTAAACTAAACTAAATATAGAAAATAAACAGGCATTTCATCCTCCTGACCTTATCCCACTATAAGTGGGGTCGGCACAACTGGTTAGAAATATGTTGTCACATGATTTGGCTACGTATTTTACGACCGGCCGCCTGCCTTATGTCAACTTATCTCAGTCGCCTTTTACGACACCTCGGTATGAAATGGTATGAATAATGAAATTTATGCAGCCGGTTACCACATAGTAAAGTCAATTATGTATCAATAATTGATATATGCGAACTGATTTAAGTTCGTCTTGCAGATACCAAATTAAATGAATTATACATAATCAAGTCGTATTTTGCGAGCCCACGGTAAGAAAGATGGTGGTCTATTCTACTCAACCGGATACCACACGGCGGGTCAACTTACCCTAAGGTAAGTCGCCTTTTACGACATCTCGGTAAGAAATGAGGTTGGTCTATTCTTCTTAGCCGGATACCACACGGCGGAAAATACACAGGCATTTTAACCTGTTTATTTCTATTCAGTGATTATATTGTAGGTAATAAAATAGATATGTAGTACTTATCTAAATTTATCGCATTACTTAAAATGAAAATAAAGGAATAATGAAAAAAGTATATGTTATTTATCAATAACATCTTCATAAATCATAGACAATATACATTGCCAACAGAGTGATGGCCATTTTGTGTCGATCGTGATGAAATAGTGGTTAAATTCAAGTAATTCTACTCAATTACCACGGCTCAATAAATATCGGTGATAATGCAAATTCAAATTCAAAATATTCTTTACTCAAGTAAACTTCTAAACAAGTGCTTTTGAATCGTCAACTTTACTGCTGGTTCGGAAATCTGTTTCTACCGAGAAGAGCGTGCAATAAACTCGGTGGTTGATCTTTTTAAAATATATACAATCTTAAAACTGGTTAGATTTAGTTATGACTGTCTCGTACAGGGTAGAAGTGCACCTACATATATCCACACATCCTTATCATCTAAGTAATCTTCAACAGTATAGTAAGCTTTCTGTATTAGCCTCTTTTTAACAGTGTTTTTAAAATGGCAAAGCTAATTTATATATTTTATTATAGAATCTTATACCCATACCCACAAACGATTTACGCACTTTTGCTAGGCGCAAAGCTGGAGTCGCAAGCTTATGTCGGTTCCTACTTTGTCTATTATATACATCACCTATTGTCTTATAATTCTTTATATTTTTATGTACAAAAACATACATCGCATTTGTTTCGTGTGGTTTTTAATGTTAAAATATATGTATACGTCAAAAATCAAAGTTAAATTTAATCTCGATAGTGAACCTCGTTGTTAATTAATGAAAAGCATCGCTGTAGTCAAAAGCGGTCGCAATAGCTTTCATGATATTTAGATAACTAAAATTATACCCTACAAGTTTTGGAACACAAAATCAATGAGCGGTCAAAGCGTATTTACCTAAATAGTTATTTGGTAACTACTACCAACCAATTACTAGGGTTGCCATGTGTTACGATATATCCGGATTGCCGCGGTTGAACTCTCTGTCCCGACGTTTCGATAACGACTGATATATTCCGAGTGAAAATTAAAGGTAAAGGTAAAAGAATCGTTTCATTATCCTTTTTTTTATACAGGAAAAATGTCGGGGACAGGCGGTTACCCCGTTCGGAACGCCTGTAGGCCCCCTATCAGGGTGGCAGACGATGGACTTGGGCAAGTCGCTACCACCTGGACTCGCCAACGGCAGATTGGATCCAGAACAAAAGTTCCCGGAACCACTCCGCCGCCTCCGTCCGCAGAGCAGAAGGAGGCCATCGCTGTCCGCGATCGCTCCCTGCCCACCGATATTTAATGTTAAGGTGGACAAGGAGAGACCCTGCCCCAGGTAGGGACCCCTACACCATGGTGGGCATTTCCGCCGGGTAATTTTTTATAGAGGTTTTCTTCCTCGCAACCCGATGGTCCCCGTTCCCATTGCTGGGCTTTCGGGCTTTACCGATGGTGGCCGAAAACCATGTCGAGTTAGATTTAAAGCAAGCCCAACTGAACTCGTCGTCTATACGAGACTCCACCCATCCCCCTCGGAGTCCCCGGCCCATCCAAATTGCCCACTGCTTATCAGAGGGACAAATGGATTGGCCACTCCACAGTGGTTCGAAAACCGTTCGAAAAGGCCTGCCCAGAGTGCGCCGTGGCTCTCCCTTGGCCGGCCAACCGACTTTGGCATCCCATCGTTTCATTATCCTGCCCTTTATCCCAATCTAAGTGGAGGTAGCACAACATATTTTTCGCTTCCAAATCTCCTATCATTTCTCAACTCCTCGTTTATATGCATACTTCACACAATGAACCATCTCTTTTAGGCCTCCCTCTGGTCACATATCATCTTAAACATACAAGTAAACATTTATATTGTTGTACCCACTTTTTGGTAAAATCGGCTCATTTAAAATTATTGATGTATTTTGAATATGTTAAATTTAAATTAACTATTAAAAAAAAAAATTATAGCATTAGACGTTACTTTGCGGAGATTTATAATACTAATAATAAAAATTATTCCGCTATAATCCGCGATACAGTAAATAGATAATATATTTAGTGCTAATTGTATAGTGGGCTATCCGTTTTTTCATACCCGATACATGCAGGATTCGTAAAAACACATGCACAAACCTCCACCACTGCCACCACAATACACAAGCACTACACACGTTCACTATCATAAACTCAACAACCGTTTCGCCCCGCAACCGAAGCATCATCAGGAGATAGACACGACAAAATCGCAAAGGAAAGGCTTTTTAGTGCTAAAAACGGATAGTCCGCTATACATTTACCTTTATATATATTTTCTATTTACTGTATAGCGGATTATAGCAAAATAATTTTATTAATACTTTTGAAAGATTTTTCATTTTTATTTTCATGCAGGACAAGTCAGCAAACGTATCACAGAATGGCGCCACCGGCAAAGAATCACACAAGCATTACACACAACCACCATCACAATCAACGATCGTTGCACCTCGAAACCGAAGTATAATCAGGAGGAGGCTCTACGAGATCGTAAAATCTTTCCCTCCAATTACCACCAAGTATGACCCTAACTATCAACCATAATATTCAAAAGTGTTAAAATGTGCAAACAATTTACAGCAATGTTACCAAGTTATATTAACTTGTAGGGTCAGCAGGCGACCCAAAACTAACAAAACACTCATTTGAATTGCGGGGAATTATGAATATTTGCATCGTTATTAATACAGCGCTGTTCGTATAATAACTTGTTTAGAATTGTTATTTTATACAGGTTATCAACACTTGATCCTGTCATGTTCCAATTTTCGTTTATTTATTTAGTACTTATTACAGAATATATAAATAAATAGTTTTTTACGAAAATTTACACTGTACAAAGGCAGCAGTTATGATGTTGTGATGTTGAAAATTTGTTGAAACGTGTGATATAATAATACTTGCATATATATAAAAACACACTCAATACTAGCACACACATCTACACACACACACACACACTTATTCTTCTCATTCTTGTAAGTTTTATTTCATTCTTCTTTTGTTGACTTATATTACTTCATTTTTAGTATGCATATTGTTATGAAGAGCGGGGCCTTCTGACACTTAAAAGAAGGTCCCAACCTTGATATTGTAATCCTTATGTATTTTACGAAAAATAAATAAATTGTTATTGAAATAAAAAAAAATTATTAGTTATAAATATAAAAAAAAATCAACGGTCTCCGGTAGTGCAACCAAAAGTGAAAACTTGAATACTAATGTTGTGCATTTTTGATATTATGGAATGATTGGAAAATATGAAATGGTATTGAACGGATTGTTTTTATTTTATGTAATACTAGCTGTGCCAATAACGGTTTCGCCCGTATGGAATTCAGTGATTTACGAAACTATTCACGACTTTTCGAAATTTTGAACATAAAAGTAGTTATTGTGAGTTAACCGGAGATATAGAGACATGCTATCGCGGACTTTTTTTGTAGTATTTTTATAGATCTACAATTCTCTAGTACATTACTTTAGCGTATCTCTGCTGGTTTACGCAGCGGACAGGACTAAACTTCCCAGCAAGCAAATTTTTTACCAACTGCGCGGTCTCTTCAACACATTTTACATAATACTGATATGTACTATTTACCTAAACCATTTGGAGGTATTGCACTATCTTTTGGTGAAAACCGTACAAAAATCCGTTTAGTAGATTTTGAAAAAATCGATTACATACAGACAGAGAGCTTTTTGGGACTTTGTTTTATAATAAGTATAGATAACGTTACATGTCAATTAAGTCGAATTGCTTAAGTCAAAGCTGGCCCCTAAGCGCTATCTTGGCGAACGCTGCCTAAACCATTGGAGTTACACAAAGATGATGTACCGTAGTATTGGTTGTCTTGAATAGTTCTAAATAAAAGTCCGCGACAGCATATAGCTGCCTTTAATGTGGAAGCCACTGTGACCAAAATTGTGAACCACCGATTTAATTTAATTAGATTGTATGTTACAATCCACATTTTAGTATATTTATCAAACTTTTATCAAAATTAAATCATTTTTCGCTTTAAGTATTTATGTAGATAAACTTTGTTTTTCACACTAAGTAATTTTGTTGTATATTTTAAAAGTTATCACGATATGATTGAATGGAGCGCCATAGAGCGCCTAATATGCGCGGCGCGCGAAGATTGTATGCGACACGTCAGTTTTAAACTTAGATATCTGAAATTTTGGATGCACGGGTAACTAAATAAATATATTTTATTTCTATTCAGTAAAAAAAAAAGACGTGTGGCACTCGGAGACTGCCGCGGTAAAGCTATTGCATAGCATTTTTTATCAACTTATGCAATTACAATTATATATTTTATTCGCTGTTGTACGTAGATGATAAAAAATACCTATACACCTATATACTTTCTCACAAACAGCTGATTACGGTAGTTTTCCAATAAAACCAATGCCACCTAAAGGCGGGTTGCTGAACTAAAGAGACAAGCATGATATTTCAAAAAGTCATTAAACCGTCAACTGGCGTGTGCGCCCCGGGGCGCACAGATCGCTACTAAAAAGTATCACCGCTGTGCCGGTCGGAGTGGGGAGTGTTAGGTTTTTTCGTCACGGAATTTCTGGATTCGGTCTCCACGTTCAAGGCCTACGATAGAAGCTATGCAATAGCTTAAAATATTTATTTAACATGATCTGTCGCGAAACTTAATGTGGCAGATCAAATTCCACGCAAGCGAAGCCACAGGCAAAACTAGTCTGACATATAAGATAATAAAATTTTTTAAATTTGCCGTCCTCCTTGCATCGTTTTCCTCAGTGCTGAGGGTCGTGCCCTTTTTCGCGGCTAACCGTCTTCCAGGTTTTGCTCTCTTGCGTCTTGCAAGGCATCGTGAACTTAAATGGAGACCGACTTAGTGATCTGGTCGGACCATCGAGTTAGGCAGCAGCCTTCTGCTCTTTTTCCTTCACTGAACCAGTGATCATCAGCTTCACCAGGCTGTCGCCGTCTCTGTCTCTGTCTTTCTTCGATCAGTAAGTAACAAACAAATGTTGATTTCGAAAATACAAATTCCGACTGTAAGTTAAATTTGTTCCAAGGTCTGCATGAACTATATGTATTTGTGTCGTTTCATTGGGTTATAAAGACAATGGGTTACATCGGTACCATATTGTTTCAAGGCCATTATCACCTTTGACCTTTTTTCGTATTTATTTGTGTTGAATTACTTAAATAAACGAAAGCTTAATATAAATATGGATTAATGGAGATCGGATATTCAAACTCAAACAACAAGTTGGTTAAAAAAATACTTTTAACAAAAGCCGTTAACAAACTTGAAATTGTCTCTTCTGTTAACCGTTGAGGAGTTCACTTGTCTGGAGATGATCCTGGCAGCAGGATCAAGTCATGCTTTTCATAAACATGCACTGTCTTAAACCGTACTTAAAATTTCAGCTCAAATTGACACCGGAAAGTTGGTCAAATTTAACTTGCAAGACACTTTCAAGAGACCTTCACATGAACGCACGGCAAGTTAAATAAAGGTTTTTAAAAATATTATATATTCAATGACACTTGTAAACAAGTGCCTTTGATGCTGGTTTGGGAAATGGCTCCTACCTACTCAGTAAGAAACTCGGTTGCTCTTTTCAAAATATAATTCATATAACCAGTTGAACTTCAATATCGCAAGGTAGAAGAGAAGCTAAAGTCAAGAATTTTGAGCATTTACATAATTGTCAACAAAAAAAAGGAAAAGCTGTCCTGTTACTATCTTCTTATAAGCCTGCTCTCTCCTTTTTAGGAGAGAATGAAGCTAAGATGTGCCACGCTGCACCAATGCTGATTGGTAAGTTACACATAACCTCAGAATTCTCTAGAGATATGCAGGTTTCGTCACGATTTTGTCCTTTAGCGAAAAGCGTCTGATAAATTGCAATTATCACACACACACATAAGTTTTTAAGCAGAAAACTCAGTGGTATCTACCCGGCGTTTAAAACCTTGACCCTTTCGAAAGGTTCTTAAGGTCTCATCGTTACCAACCATACCACCATTGTCATACCAATTATACAAATAAGTTTTAACAAAAAACTCATTTGAACTCGTGACCCCGTCAAAAGAGTAGCACGGTCTCAAAGTCAGACTATCACAGCTTAGAATCCTCAATCGCATTTTATAATTTAGAGCTTTATGTATCAGTCTTTTTTTCATAGTTAATTTAGAATTGCTGTAATGTAAGGAAGCTAAAACTGATTGTCGAATTTTATTAAAAAATCGTACATCAAAATTTTATTGGTTCTCTTTAATCACATTGATTATCTCGTAAAATACGTATAAAAACCCGATTGTCCAGCACTTGTCTTCAACGCATACTCTTGTATTTCGGCCACATACTGCGAAGAGCAGATAGCAACCTTGAAACAGCACAAGAGGCAAGAGACCGCGAGACCGGTTGCCAACACGATGTCTGACCAAGTGAAATAATCCACCCCCTAATCCAAATTCTATCAGGTGGTGAGGGCTAGCTTAAACCGGAATAGATGGAGGCAGTTCGTACGAAAGAAAGGCTCAATCTTTCATTCTCAGTAATGAGGTACTGATTAAAGAAGAAGATCATCTAGTGATGAGTTTCTGTTTAGTTTTGTAGTTTCTGTTTGTCTTGTTTTTAATTTTGAGAAAGAGGTCATTCACCGAATCTAACTTAGACGAACAATGTTCGGGAAACTACTCGAGATCTTTTGTCCAAAATGCCTCTATGCCTGACCAGAGTTTACGATCAGGGCCTGTTGATGACTTATGGCTCGGTAACTTGGTCGCTGAATATAGGCCTCGCATAAAGCTGAGAGTCGCTCTGCGGGTTAGTTGTAGGGTGGGTTAGGGTTTGATGTGTCTCTGGACAGAGCATTGCTCAGTCGATAAACTGGCAGAAGTTGGTGTAGTGAGGTGCTAGAATGGCAACCCCGCACCGGAAAACGCAGCGTTGGTAGACATATATATAAGATTACAATAGTAGAATTGCCGATTCAAAAGCACTTGTTAACAAGTTTACTTGAATAAAGATGATTTTTGAATTTGAATTAGATAGACTTAAGGTCACAAGTTTCCGCTGAATCCAAATGGCACAAGATTGCAAGTCATAATAATATTTTAAAAAGCCCTATGTACAGCTGTGGGCGTCCATCGATTTAATGGATTACATTAGAGCATTCTTACAGATCTCTAACCTTTTTAAAAGTTGCCTCGAAAATACACAGCTTTGTTCGGAGATATCAAAATTTATCAATACTGATAATCTTTTATGATATATTGCATTTTTTGTCGCTCGTAAGCCGTTTCGCAACTAAGATCAGCTTATCAGGGATATAACGAAACAATAAATTAAGGTTTTAAATAAAAGATGCTTGTAAACATCGATCCTTTTGCTAAAAGCGGTAATAAATTTTATAGACTGTTAATTTTTTTGAAGGTCATTTATATGGTTTTATTCCGTTTTATATCGGATAGTCAGAAAAACTAAACAAATCCTATATAGCAAATTATTTTTTTCACACAAAACTGAGCAAAATAGGCTACCAGCATCCTCCTGGGCACTCTAGGTGGGGTCGGCACAACATGTTAAAAACATGATTCTCCTGCCCTGTGTCAAATCATGTGACAACATGTTACAGATATCTTGTCACATGATTTGGCTACGTTTTTTTACGACCGGCCACCTGCCTGACGTCAACTTACCTTAGTCGCCTTTTACGACACCTCGGTAAGAAAGAAGGGTGGTCTATTCTACTCAACCGGATACGACACGGTGGGTCAACTTACCTTAGTCGCCTTTTACGACACCTCAGTAAGAAATGAGGTGGTCTATTCTACTCAGTCGGATACCACACGGCGAGTCGACTTAACTTAGTCGCCTTTTACGACACCTCGGCAAGAAATGAGTGTGGTCAGCTACTCAGCTGCATACCACACGACGGCAACATATGCTATATTACATTTAAAAAAAAAAGAGGATCGTAATGTAAAATCGGTAGATTAATTTAATTATGAATGTAAGATTACGAATCTATTCTTCCACTGCTGAAAATAGCAACGCGTCTCTCCTCCATATGTTATAAACGCCTTGTCGAATACTTTGGACACATCATGCGGCGTGGGGACGATACCTTGGAGAGGTTGGTAGTTACCGGTAATACTGATGGTAAAAGACCTAGAGGCCGCTCATCAACTAGGTGGTCCGACCAACTGCGCCAGTCATGCACGTTCAAATTCCATGGGGTAGCAACAATGGCCACTGATAGGAGCCGGTGGAGGCAAGAAATCCACTCGAGGATAGAATCAAGCCAGGACCACGACCTTCAGCAATGAAGTAACGACTGGAGAGAGAGAGAGAGAGAGATGAATGTAAGAGTTATTAAAAACTAAGATACCTAAGTGACATAAAATCTTCGTATTGACAAAAATAAATCTATAGTCCGTCTTAGTATTCTACTCCCACATGATCCGTATGTACGCAGATGAAACCGCAAGGCATTAATAGCATTTTATAAGTTTTATAAGTAATAGATTGATAGATCGATGTGTATCGTATGATAGTATGGACGATCATGTGGACACTTACATGATGATACTGCCGATCATAGACGATTACATAACTAACGACCATGACCCATGTTGAAGAGCAAACAATACAATTGTATAGCACCCGGCAATAAATAATGCACATGGAGGTTTAGAGAGAGAAAATCGGCTAGTTTCTGCTTCATAGAGCATTGTCTCTGTCGCACAGACTGACGAACCCGTGCGAAACGTCACATACTGAGTGACAGTGACAGCGCTCTACGAAACTTGCCGGCTGTTTCGTTCTAAATATCGATATGCACTATTTTATGCCGGGTAAACCCCTATTATACTCGTATATATCACCCAGAGATTCCCTTTGATGCGTGTCCGAGAAATTAAGATGCCGCGTCATAGATCCGCAGCCTTTAGTTTTAAATACGCCTCTTCGAAATGTTGGAATTATCTCCCACCGCCTCTGAGGGATGTTTGGGATCATTCCTTTTTAAACGTCAAAAACAAATGTAAGATACCTTTTTATATATGTCTAACTTTTCTTAACTTCTTTTATTTTTTATTTTTTTTAATCATTAAGTTGCCCATCCATGAAGTAGATCGGATATTGCAATCTTTTATAAATCATATTATATCACACACATCTCTTGTTAACAGTAAATTTACGAATACAAAATTCTCATTATTATGCCGAGTGGTATCTGGCTGAGGGGAATAGACCACCCTCATTCCTTACCGAGGTGTCGTAAAAGGCAACTAAGGTGAGTCGACCCGCCATGTGTTATCCGGCTGCATAGAATAGGCTACCCTCATTTCTTGCTGAGGTGTCGTAAAAGGCGACTAAGGTGAGTCGACCCGCCATGTGTTATCCGGCTGCATAGCATAGGCTACCCTCATTTCTTGCTGAGGTGTCGTAAAAGGCGACTAAGGTAATTTGATGTCAGGTAGGCGACTGGTCGCTGTTACTGGTGGTAAAATAGACAAATTTTGTGACAATATGTTGTGCCGATCCCACTTCAAGTGGGATAAGGGCAGGAGGAGGATAATGTATTTCTATTACATTCTATTATATCTCTTTGAGTTTTTATATATAACATACGCTGCCTATGCTGTTTCTACCCTGCCTTCTACCCTGTACAAGAGAGTAATAAATAAATGTAACTAGTTTTAAGATTTATATTTTAAAAGAGCAACCACCGAGTTTCTTGCTGGTTCTTCTCGGTAGGAACAGCTTTCCGAACCAGCAGCAAAAGTTGACGATTCAAAAGCACTTGTCACAAGTTTACTTGAATAAAGAATATTTTGAATTTCAATTTGAATTTATGTAATGTTACTTTTTTTAAATGTTTTTTTTCTCTGTTTTTTTGTATTAGCAATAAGTGGTTAAAAATAAAGTTAAAAATAAAGAGAAAATATAAATAAATAAATTAAAACCGACGATTCCTGAGTTGTATGATCGCCGGCAATCATTGACAATGATTGGCGAGTACAGCCGAGCATGCCCTCTACAGGGCCGTGCTGGCGTTCCTTGTAATCGCAGATTATAAAGAAGAACCATAACGTCTTCCGGTGTTGAACTTTATCGGGTGTCCATTGAGTTACGTTCTCTAAAACTATGAATAAGCGCGATCAATTCAAAACTTTACCCGGCTACTATTAAACGTCATTCCTTGCCTTATCTCCGGTCGATGTTCGTACCCGGTTTATTGGTCGTCGTTTATTATCAAGATACCTTATCTCCGAGGGGCCAATTAAATTTGAAAACAAAGGTAACATAATAAGGCGCCACAGTGAACTTGATGTAGGGTCGCCAAATAAATTCGCTATTCCCGGACGAAAAGTAAAGTAGCGGCCTGTTACAATCCCACTGCTGGGAATAGGCCACCTCTCTCCGTTTCTGGAGAGAAGGGTTGGAGCTAAGACCTACCACGCTACTCCAATGCGGATTGGTACGTTGCACATATCAGCAGAATTCTCTAGAGATATGCAGGTTTTCCTCACGATGTTTTCCTTCACCGAAAATCGTGTGATAAATTGCAAATATCAATTAGACACATGAGTTTAATAGAAAAACTCATTGGTGCCTGGATAGGGTTTGAACTCGTGTTCCCCTCAAAAGAGTCGCACGGTCTCGCCGCTGGGCTATCACAGCTCTTGCCCATCCCAGGCCGTAACTGTACGTAAATTGTGCAAAATATTGTTAATTTATAGAATTAGAGTGAGAGAGTGGAGATAGACTCCACGACAAACGACGCTTTGCGATTTTGTCGTGGAGTCTATCTCCCGATGATGCTTCGGTTGCAGAACGATTATTGAGTTTGTGATAGTGAAAGTGTGTTGTGCTTCTGTGTTTTGTACGAATCCTGCATGTATCGGGTATGAAAAACGGAAAGTCCACTATACATTTAGCGCTGTATATTTTTTATATTTACTTTATCGCGGATTATATGGATCTCCGAAAAGTAACGCCTAAGTCTATAATTTAAAAAAGCGTTTTGGGAAAAGGAGGTCAACCGTGAAGATCTCAAAGCCTGTGTAAGTCATTAAATAAAATTAAAAAAAAAGCAGTAGATCATGTTACTGACTATATAATAATACCTATGATTTGTATACCATTTTCTCTTTTATAAAATTCCCCATTGAATACAATAAATCATTTAATAATAATAACTTACATATTTTATGGTTGGTGTCGAAAACATTTTGATTTTTCAAAATTAAATTTGTGAACATGGTGCTAACTACGTTTGAGGAATGTAATTGTAAAAAAGACAATAAAATTGAATGTATTTATTTTAATTTACTCTATTTATACAGTCTTATCTGTAGAATAAAATCTGTAGAAGAATCCAAATGTCCAAAGCAGCGATGACTAAACTCACTAAGATATGGAAAGACCGTAATATATCTCGCAAAACCAAAGTGAGGCTGGTGCGTACATTGGTTTTCTCAATCTTCTTTTACGGAGCCAAATCCTGGACAATAAGAAAGTCAGAGAGGACTAAAATAAATGCCTTTGAAATGTGGTGTTGGAGGAGGATGCTGCGGATTCCATGGACTGCACACCGAACCAATTTGTCTATTCTGAAGGAGCTCGGTATAAATACTAGACTGTCCGCTGTCTGCTTCCAGCGTATCCTTAAATATTTCGGACACGTTGCTCGCAGAAACTCTGGAAGCCTCGAGAAGCTGACGGTTGTTGGGCAGGTCGACGGGACAAGACCACGTGGTCGCTCACCCACCCGTTGGTCAGACCAAGTAAAGAAACTTACAGGCCTGCCTATCACCGAAGCTTTAAAGACCGCCGAGGACAGACAAACATGGAAAACCTTAGTGCATGACGTGATCCGCAGTAAAAATTTCATCTAGACACGACCTTCAGCAATGAAGACCTCGACTAAGAAGAAGATACAGTCTTATATTTTTCACAGAGAACTTGTATTATTTAGCGTATAAAGTTCAGGACAGTCTCAAGATTCACGACCGGCCTGGCGATATTAAACTGGAGGGGAGGGAACGATGCGTAGGCGCTGCCGCTTTGTAAGATTTAATGGTACGTTTGTGAAGAGACGGCTTTTGTTTGTCTGTTTGTTTATCACACGTTTTGTTTAGATTCGGTGATACAGATTTTGCGTTTGACTGTGAATTGATAGCATTTTATTTGTTTGCGACTCCCGTTTTTGAGATAATATATAAAAACGTTTGCATTTCAGTATGAGGTGTCGTAAAAGGCGACTAAGGTAAGTTGACCCGCCATGTGGTATCTGGCTGAGTAGAATAGACCACCTTCATTTCTTATCGGGGTGTCGTAAAAGGCGACTAAGGTAAGTTGACCAGCCGTATGGTATCCGGCTGAGTAGAATAGACCACACTCATTTCTTACCGAAGTGTCGTAAAAGGTGAGCAAGGTTAGACAGGAAAATCGTCGTAAAATATCTAGTCAAAACATGCAATAACATGTTTGAAACGTGGGTTAAAGGTTGGAGAGTGATGATATGTTTGCATTTCAATTTAATAATGAATTAAGTTTTGCATTGATTATTTGTAGTTCACATGAATTTCGGAGTTATTTATATAATTAAATATGAATAATTTGTATGATAAAAAAGAAAAATAATAGAGTTTTTTACTTATTTATTTAGGTTTACTAACTTCTAAATTGCTATATATATTCTAAATTGCTTACACAAATAATTATATTCTTATTTGCTAAGTACATAAGTAAGTAAGTAAGTAAGTGTAAGTTGCGACCGGCCGGCTGCCTGTAGTCACCTTTTACAACGCCTCGGTAAGCAATGGTCTATTCTACTCAGCCGGATACCAAAAGGTTGTTATTTACACTGAAATATAATCACAATTCATTTAAAAGTTTTTTCAAACCTTTGCATATTTACAAACGTTGAACAGTACGCCCGTATATGATCATATCTTATTAACTAGTAAATAAAGATTTTACAAGATCTCAACATTTAATGCCATGTATTTTTTTGTTTGGACCATAAAAGAAGATATCAGGAAACGTATTTTAGAACGTAGAACGTAGAAGCATTCGAAATGTGGGCATACAGACGTTTGTTGTCTATATCATGGACTCAAAAATTAACCAATCCTCATTGGTTCTACGGCTAGTTGGGCAAAAATGCAAACTTTTCCCAATCATTAAACAACGCAAAGTTGCATACCTGGGCCACGTATCAGGCATCGCCGATACGAGTTATCGCAACTGATAATGATGGGAAAAGTTGCTGGAAAGAGGAGACCTGGTCGTAAAAGGAAATCTTGGTTACGACACATTCGGGAATGGACGGGCATTAAGAGCGCTCCTGAACTCTTCCATCTAGCTATAAATAGGCATATGCAGAGCTGACTGCCAACCTTCACTAGTTGGAGAGGTACGTAAAGAAGAAGAAGATTTTTTTGTTATAACCAAGGGGTTCGAATGGTGTAATGCACATTACCTTTAGTAAGTTTAACTGTACAGTTTAGCCCAGCCGGCGGTAAAAAGAGCTATGCTCGGAGTATCTCTGTGTGATCAACAAAAGTGAGGACTTCCTTAGATAGACCAAAGCGACAGATATGGCTCAATGGGTTGCAAAGCTGAAGTGACAATGGGCAGGGCAGATATTATAGTTTAAAGAACCGATGGACTTTGGGGTGTCAAGGTGTTAAAATAGCGACTTCCCTACGCGGCATAACTGGAATATGAGTAACCTTCTGTTGTGGGAGGTAGATGCCAACTTTTCTTTGAAAAAAAGTTATGTACAGTATCATACACTACTTTATCTACTCTCATACTATAATACGTAAAACGTTTCCATCCCATGAACTCGTGGTATCATTTAATATAGTTGCTCCTAGATTTCGTCGTCAACAGGTTCACGGTCATGTTTGACGCAGCTTTCAGAATATCTGGTGGTGTACAATTACCACTATCCCCGCTCTCAGACCTGTTTTTACACAAAAACTTATTTTTTTACAAACAAAACTAAACTTCGTTTAAATAATGAAAAGATTTTTTAAATGTTGCGTCGCCGCGGACCCATTCATTGAAACCTTATTTTTTAAGGTAGAGGTTCAACCTCCTTGGTCCAGCTGGAAGTTGTGTAGATGTATCGTTATGATTAAAAAGTTACATTATGATACAGGTGTCCATACAAGACCTGTATCGTAATGAAACTTTTTAATTTTTAATTTTTGTTCTGTACGTAATGTTTGTCATAAGAATTTTGTTTTCAGTTTTATAATCTTTGTATTATAGTATCAGAGTAGATAAAATTAAAAATAAAGTCAAGAACAATATAATTAAAAGAAAAATCTATCTACACTTATTATAAAACAAAGTCCCAAAAAGCTGTCTGTCTGTATGTAATCGATTTTCTCAAAATCTACTGAAAGGATTCTTGTACGGTTTTCATAAAAAAAATAGGGCAATACCGGATTTACCTAAACCGGATGGTTTAAGTAAATAGTACATATCGGCATTATGTAAATTGTATTGTAGAGATCGCGCAGTTGTTGAAAAACTTGCTTGCTGTGAGCTTTAGTCGCGAGCGCTGCGTAAACTAGCAGAGATACGGTAGTCATGTCCTAGAGAATTGTAGATCTATAAAACTACTGCAAAAAAGTTTGAGATAGCATGTCTCTATCTCTTATGGTTTACTCATAATATTTTTATGTTTAAAATTAAGCCTTTTTTATGTCACCGCCCGACGGGACGAGCGGTGGGTATGTCGGACTCTCACCGACTAAAAACCTGACAGTGATCTACCACGGGGACAGGGTACCGTTTTGTACATTGGCCCCATCCCTGCCAGCAGCAACTCTGAACCCCAGAGTGCGCTCAACTGGGTCGGGGCCACTCTAAAAGTGACCCCTCCCTCCGCTGGACTATGCATCGGGAGCACCAGATGCGTTGACCACCTCTGGGACCTTATAAGATAGGCGTCTGATAAGGGTTTCCAAGTGTCCAAGGCTCCAACTTCAAGAAATTTCTGTTCTCATCAATTAGTCATCTTTTTCTGTTAGAAAGCTTTTAATATACGTTAAAATCTTTTTTACATTATTAAATAATTTAATCCAACTTTAGAACTAAGTGGATTCCATAATTGCTCGTTCAGTATTTGAATAGTCCACATTATAACCCCTATTTCATCCAACGGTACACACAAAGAACTGTGTTTATGGCTATGGTACTTAGGTGTGCATTTTAACACAATCCCGAATCTACAAAAGGTAGGTAAAAAAATACACTACACGATAATATAAGCATTCGACTGCGCAAGTATACAGTTCATGCCCACAAGCAAAATGTATTCATGGCAAAATATATTCTACTTTTAATCTATGAAATGGCGAGTTTCGCGTGAACGTATTTTGATTATATCCCAATGTGATACGCGGGTTGTATATCTTCGAGACTCTCTTCCATGGCGCCTATTTTTTGTCATGATTTTTTTGCCGCATATTAGAGTGGAAGTTGGCAATGTAATAAAATGGCGATGGTAAGAAATTTAACAGCCACTTTCGGAAACTCTTCGACGTTATAATGGGTGAACGTTTACGTGGGAGAATTCGGCCGGGTCGTTGTTATTTGTCGTTTTTAGATACCGATTTCGACGTTTATCTACACCGTTATATTTATTTCGTGGAAGAAATTCGCTAAGCCAATGTGAGGATAAGGGTATCACAATTGATAGGTGTTGATTATGTACTGCCCTCTCAAAAGGCAGCGTTTTTGATTAAAGCTACAAGGCTTGATTATTTCAGTCACTTTCAACTTATTGTCTAATTTAAATGATTTATAGAAGCAGACGCTACTGAGAAATTAAATAGACAGAAAAAAGTAAATGTAGCTGCCTATTACAACCCCACTGCTGGGAATAGGCCTCCTCTCTCCGTTTCTGCAGAGAAGGGTTGGAAACCTACCACGCTGCTCCAAGGCGGATTGGTAGGTTACACATATCTCCAGAAGTCTCTAGAGATATGCAGGTTTACTCACGATGTTTTCCTTCACCGAAAAGCGTGTTATAAATTGCAATTACCAATTAGACACATGAGTTTTAATAGATAAACTCATTGGTGCCTGCCTGGGTTTGAACTCTGGGCTATCACAGTTTTTATGTAGACAGAAGTTATTATATAATTATGTAGATTATATCCCGCGTATGTTAAGAGAGTCTATTTAATGCTAAGTATATGAAACAGGCAACGTTTATATACCTTATACATGCAGGACCAGTTACCAGACGTATCACAAAACGCCATCACCAGCAACATAGGCTCCACGAAAGAATCGTATGCCATTTTGTCCTCCTAATGATGCTTCGGTTACGGAGCAAAACAATCGTAAAAATGTCGTAGTGAGTGTGTGCGACAAATTCGACTGACTTTGCTATTTTGAGTCTATCTCCTAATTGTGCTACGGTTGCGGGGCGAAACGATTGTTCCGTCTGTGATAGTAAACGTGTGTAGTGCTTGTATATTGTGGCGGCGGTGCTGGAGTTTTGTGCGTGTGTTTTGACGAAAACTGCATGTATTGGGTATGAAAAAAACAGATAGTTCACTATATATTAGCATCATACCATTTTTACAGCAGTTTAAAAATACTGTTTAAAAAAGGCTAATACAGAAAGCCTACTATACTATTGAGGATTACTTATACGATAAGAATGCGTGGATATAGCTATTCTTTGACCCTGTACAAGACATCAACAACTATATGCAACTAGTAATAAGAATTATTCTTTGAAAAGAGCAACCGCCGAGTTTCTTGCTGGTTTTTCTCGGTAGGAACAGTTTTTCGAACCAGCAGTAATGTTGACGATTCAAAAGCACTTGTTTACAAGTTTACTTGAATAAAGAATATTTTGATTTTGAATTTGAATATATATTTTAACTATTTACTTTATTGCGGATTACAGCAAAGTAATTTTATTATTACTTATATATTTACTCTGGTCAGGAATTATTGCGAAATATTATCGTCACTTTTGAAATGTCAGAATTTTTTTACACCGTTATGCTAAATCGTAGCCATTTAGATCGCGTGACGAGAAAATGTAAGTCAGTTATTTACTCCGACTTGTTACTTACCCTAATTTCATTTTACAGGCTTTTTGTTTCCTTTGAGTTTTTTCATGCGATTCGTTTCAATGATTTATTCACCATTGGCATATAACTTTGTACCACAACGTGTCTATCTGGAAAACATATTTTACAAAGCTGTACGTAATAAATTTCAAGTTTTTATTATAGCAAACTTCCTTTAATAATTTAACAAGAACTCGTGACAGTAGGTTTTACTTAATTAAACTATTCAGTTTAATTAAGTAAATTAAGTAAAAAAGAGCAACCACCGAGTTTCTTGCTGGCTCTTCTCGGTGGGAAAAGCTTTCCGGACCAGCAGTAGAGTTGACGATTCAAAAGCACTTTTTCACAAGTTTCCTTGAATAAATATTGTTTTGAATTTGAATTTGAATTCTCCTTAACCCACTATAAGTTGGGTCGGCTCTTTACGCGTCGCCCTAAGCCGTGGTCCGGCCTCACAGCAGGCACCCTTTACGTAACCAGACGCTAGTAGAGCTTCTGCTCTCTACTTTCCGCATTTCGCAACCTCGACGATGATTCTGCGCTCACCCGTCCCACCCGGTCACGGTGAAGCCTTTAGAGCTAACAGCATACAGTCAGTTCGAAAAAAGCGGTGCGTCAAGGTGTTTTTAAATATGTTGTTACATGTTTTGGCTAGTTATTTTACGACCGGCCGCCTGCCTGACGTCAACTTACCTTAGTCGCCTTTTACGACACCGCAGTAAGAAATGAGGGTCGTCTATTCTACTCAGCCGGATATCACACGGAGGGGGTCGACTCAGTCGTCTTTTACGAAACCTCGGTATTAAATGAGGGTGGTCTATTCTACTCAGCCGGATGGCTGTTATTTAAACTGAAACGTAAAATATAATTTATTTGTCGGAATCCCTCTATGTGAAACGCATTCTACTAACTTCAAAAGATCCCGAAACAACATCTTCTGGTGTTATCTGTTCACCTACAAACGATGCCCAATCAAATGCCAGGCTTCTCTGTGAAAAACTTTTTTATATATTTAAAGATATATAATGTTCTGTGACTTTAAGATTTAGGCTGTTGCTATCCAAAAGCTGAGTAAAGGTTTTGAATTTTAATTGTTTTATCTAACTGTTGTTCTGAAAATAGATTAAGATGAGAGCGCTCAGATCACCAAGGGGTAGACGACGTCACGGTTTATCTAGCATCGTTAAGGAACAGTAAATTGGTTGGAGGTACGATTCTGCTAGTAGACTTGCAACGGATAAGTAAATAAATATATGGGACTCTTACAAACACGGTCGTCCGTCCCCAAAGTAAGTAATTTAATACTTGTGTTATGGGTGAGAGACAACTGGTAGATATACTACATATATTAGGTCCTTACATATGAAATTGGCGTTTTGTCGTACTGGCCACTTTGATCTCAAATATTACCTTTATGGTTAGGAATTCCAAATTCAAATTCATACAGCTATTTACTCTTGCATTTGTGTTTCAAACCCCCTAATTCATTTGCTTTATCTTCTTTTGGTTTTTTCTTTGTGTTTACACTCTGTTTACAAAATGGAAAACAAGAAATATCGTGTTATTTACGAGTATGAGTTCCACCGTGGCACCAGTGCTGCAGAAACGGCTCGAAGGATTAATGATGTGTATGGTGACGGTGTCGCAAAAGAAAAAACAGTGCGTTTTTGGTTCCAACGTTTTCGTTCTGGAAATTTCGACCTGCAGAACGAGCCTCGTGGACGGCCGGAGACCAAAGTTGATAATGAAGAATTGAAGGCTATTGTGGAAGCGGATCCATCGCAAACCACGTCCGAGTTAGCTGCAGGCTCCAGTGTTAGTGATAAAACTATTCTAATCCACTTGAAGCAAATTGGGAAGGTAAAAAAGCTTGAAAGGTGGGTACCTCATGAATTGAGTGAAGCAAACCGACAAACGCGCGTCGACTGCTGCGTTACGTTACTCAACCGGCACAATAATGAAGGAATTTTAAATCGAATCATTACCTGTGATGAAAAGTGGATCCTCTACGATAATCGGAAGCGCTCATCGCAATGGCTGAACCCTGGCGAACCAGCCAAATCCTGCCCTAAGCGAAAATTGACTAAAAAAAAGTAGACCGCCAAAGACTTGTAAGTGTTTGGTGGACTAATGCCGGTGTCGTTCACTACAGCTTTCTTAAATCTGGCCAGACGATTACGGCAGATATCTATTGTCAGCAACTGCAAACCATGATGGAAAAGCTAGCTGCTAAACAACCGAGGCTGGTCAATCGCTCTAGGCCACTGCTGCTTCAGGACAACGCTAGACCACACACTGCACAACAGACGGCTACCAAATCAGAGGAGCTTCAATTAGATTGTCTTAGACATCCACCGTACTCTCCGGACCTTGCTCCAACAGATTACCATTTTTTTTGCAATTTGGATAACTACTTGCAAGGAAAAAAATTCAACTCCGATTGGGCAGTCCAAACCGCCTTCAAAGATTTTATTGATTCCCGCCCGAATGGTTTTTTTAGTAAGGGGAACAATGAACTACCTATGAGATGGCAAAAGTGCATACATAGCAATGGTACATACTTTGATTAGTTAAATATATTTCATTAAAAAAAAACGACTTTCTGTTCCTCCCATAGAAAACGCCAATTTCATATGTAAGGACCTAATATAATTTTAAATACATACTTAAATACAAATATACACCCAGGCTCGAAGAACCAACAAATTGTTTATAGAAAATGTTGGCCCTCGGCGGGAATCGAACCCGTGACCCGCGGAGTTGGAGGCAGGGTTACTACCCACTTCGCTAACGGGCCAGTCATGTAGTCATGTCATAGGTAAGATATGCCGAAGATGCCTCTCACTAAATTAGTCTGGACAACACAATTTGGAGATATGCATCTCATATAAAATCATCTTATAACCTACCATTCCAATCTGCCTGTTGGGTTTAAGTTCCAATTAAAACGAGAGGAGAGACCTTTGAATAATTTGGTACATTTTTTTTAACGTTACTTTTTTCTTGGATTTGTCATTATTATCGACGGTACATCTAGAACAGACTTACGCAAAGTGTCTGATTATTGGAACAGAACTCAAAATCTCTAGTAACATCACACCAATGATTGACCTTCAATTCCTTCATATGAAGCGATAGCGATATCTTCAAAACGCTTAAATCTACGACGTACATATAGAATCCATTTCTTTTTTCACAGGAAGTGGTCCGTTTATCTTTTCCTTTTCAAAATAAGGCCACACAGCGCACTGGGGAGCATTCAGAACACGGTCTTATCTCAAATTGACCCGGATAATCTTAATCGATCGATTGTAGTTTGTAGTACAGTCGATATGCATTAAGAAAAGTGCTGCAAGAATCCTTGCCGACTATCATCCTTTTTTATAGTAATAAATTTTTATGCCTTTGGTAGTCTCAAAACTCAACAACGGCTGTAGCGATTGTCTAATTTTCAAAATATTGATATATTTTTTTAAAGCTTTTATTTTACTTTCCGTGTAAGTATAGTACGTGGCAATAAATAATGCACATCAAGGCTTAGAGAGAGAGATCGGCTAGTTCTGCTTCATAGAGCATTGTCTCTGTCGCACAGACTGACGAACCCGTATGAAACGTCACATACTGAGTGATAGTGACAGCGCTCTACGAAACAGAACTGGCCGGCTGTTTCGTTCTAGATATCGATGTGCATTATTTAATGCCTGTTACTATACCTCCATTATACTCGTATATATCACCCAGTGATTCCCTTTGATGCGTGTCCGAGAAATTAAAATGCCGCGTCACAGGTCCAGCCTTTAGTTTTAAATATGCCTCTTCGAAATGATGGAATAACCTCCCACCGCCTCTGAGGGATGTTTGGTACTACATATAATATGTATGTTAAGGTTGAATCTTGCAAGTTAAACTGTAACCATTTTCCCATGTCCGATTGAGCTGAAATTTTATACACTGGTCCTGTACTAATGACAATGCATATTTATGATTATCATCACGTGGTGCTGCCAAGATAGGCTTTAGAATAGGGAACTCCTAAACAGTAAAGTAAAAAAAAGTAAAGTAGCGGCCTGTTACAAACCCACTGCTGGGAATAGGCCTCCTCTCTCCGTTTCTGGAGAGAAGGGTTGGAGCTAAGACCTACCACGCTGCTCCAATGCGGATTGGTAGGTTACACATATCTCCAGAATTCTCTAGAGATGTGCAGGTTTCCTCACGATGTTTTCCTTCACCGAAAAGCGTGTGATGAATTGCAATTATCAATTAGACACATGAGTTTTAATAGAAAAACTCATTGGTGCCTGCCCGGGTTTGAACTCGTTTTCCCTCGAAAGAGTCGCACGGTCTCACTGCTGGGCCATCACAGCTCCTAAACAGTAGGGACATGAAATTTTGTTAGAAGCTTTTTTTCTTGACTTGTCTCATTCAATTTATTCGTATCTATCAAACAAGGTGCTTTCGGAATTAACCTAAGCTTATTATTACCTAAGCAAATAAGATAAGTAAGACTTAGAATTGTGGCCTATTCAAAATCTACTGCTGGTTCGGAAAGCTGTTCCTACCGAGAAGAACCAGCAAGAAACTCGGCGGTTGCTCTTTTCAAACAATAGTTCTTATCACTAGTTACATATAGTTATTAATGTCTTGTACAGGGTCGAAGAGTGGCTATATCCACGCATTCTTATCGTCTAAGTAATCCTCAATAGTATAGTAGGCTTTCTGTATTAGCCTTTTTTTTAGTGTTTTTAAACTGCTGTAATGGTAAAGCTAAAGTAGATTTGGGAATTTTATTATAGAATCTTATACCCAGACCCACGAACGACTTATGTACTTTTGCAAGGCACAAAGCAGGAACCGCAAGCTTATATCGGTTCCTACTGTGTCTATTATATACATCGCCAATTTTTTTATAATTATGTATATTTTGATGCTGAGCTGTGATAGTCCAGCGGCGAGACCGTGCGACTCTTTCGAGGGGAACACGAGTTCAAACCCGGGCAGGCACCAATGAGTTTTTCTATTCTGAGGATTCTGGAGATATGTGTAACCTAACAATCTGCATTGGAGCAGCGTGGTAGGTAGGGCTCCAACCCTTCTCTGCAGAAATGGAGAGAGGGGGCCTATTGCCAGCAGCGGGATTGTAACAGGCCGCTACTTTACTTTTTTACTTTTACAACGTACATAACTCGGCTGTACTCGCCAATCATAGTCTATGATCGCCAACAACTAGTATCGATTTTTCGGACACTCATTAAAGCGATTCCTACTTACCGTATCAACATACCTATATTATCGACTAGAAAATTTGTAAATAAATAAACATATTTCACGTCAACTATTCTTTTACAACATAAAAGTTTTTTCTCCTTTACGAAAAGTTGTCATAAATAAGATAGGACAATTTGCTAGGTCACAGTTGATGTTATCAATATATCAAGGTATTTTCAAAGCGTTGAGGTCAAGTCAAATCTGTAATTTAAAGAAGTTAGGTATATCACGTGGTTTGGCTTATATCGAAAGAGTTATTTTATGAGTTTTTACCTACATATTTTCGTTTATGTTTAATAGATTTTAACTGAACTATTTTTGACTCGCCCGTTGGCGCAGTGGGTAGTGACCCTGCCTTCAGCTCCGCGGGTCGCGGGTTCGATTCCCGCTGAGCGCCAACATTTTCTATAAACAATTTGTTGGTTCTTCGAGCCTGGGTGTGTATTTGTAATTAAGTATGTATTTAAAATTATATATGTAGTATATCTACCAGATGACCGTCACCCATAACACAAGTATTAAGTTACTTACTTTGAGGATGGACGACCATGTGTGTAACTGTCCTATATATTTATTTTATTAGAATGTATTATTAATGTACGTAATGCGGGTTGTTATTGAGATATTTACAGGGTTGCAAAGTAAGAATAGCTACTGTTTATTAAAGGATAATGCGGACTAAGTCGCTGCTAAAAGTTTTTATATAAAATTGAATTAAACCAAATAAATACGTTCGCCTAATACTGCAAACGAGAAGCGATGAATGTGCGACTCTGTGAGAATAAATGAGATGTCTCAGCGCCAATAAAAAGCGGACGGTATGATCTTGATTGGGCCCTACAGTACAAACTTAGCGCTGGGTCCATTATTGAAGAAGTAGGTGTCACGACTCGCCCGCACGGATTTTATTATTTATACCCCTTGCGTTCATTGCCAATAAACAAATGAACATTTCAAATGGATAGTTTGTTTTTGTCGTGATATTCTTTATTTGTTTTATATGGCTGTCTAGCGGTACGGCCACGCGTTGCTGGAGCTCAGTCTGGTTTCGACCTCCTCTCGAAATAAAACATTAACAGTGTAAGTAAATACCTCGATGGCAACCAAACTTTACGAGACTAAACGCTGGGCCTCCTCTCTTCTTTTTGGAGAGAATGTTTGGAGCTAGACCACGCGGTGATAGCCCAGCGGTGAGACCGTGCGACTCTTTCGAGGGGAACAAGAGTTCAAACCCGGGCAGGCACCAATGAGTTTTTCTATTAAAACTCATGTTTCTAATTAATCATTGCAATTTATAACACATCGTGAGGAAAAGTTTCCTCATATGCAAGTGCATATCTCTAGAGAATTCTGTTGATACGTGTAACCTATCAATCCGCATTGGAGCAGCGTGGTAGGTCTTAGCTCCAACCCTTCTCTCCAGAAACGGAGAGAGGGGGCCTATTCCCAGCAGTGGGATTGTAACAGGCCATTACTACTACTTTAGACCACGCGGATTCAACACTAATTGATAGGTTACAAATATCCCTAGAATTCTCTAGAGATATCCAGGTTTCTGGAGAGAAGGGTTGAAGCTAAGACCTACCACGCTGCTCCAATGCAGATCGGTAGGTTACACATATCTCCAGAAATCTCTAGAAATATACAGGTTTCCTTACGATGTTTTCCTTCACCGAAAGCCGTGTGATTAATTGCAATTAGACACAATTTTAAACAGAAAAATTCATTTGTGCCTCTTCGAGGTTAAACCGTGATCGCTTAAAAAAGTCCCACGGACTCACCGCTGGGCTAAAACCTCCAATTTAAAAGATACTCGAAAATTCTGTCTTTTCAAACAATAACATTTGCAAACTTGAAATAACTCACGTATAGTCTGAAGAATTTGGAAAAACATTTCCCACCCCTTCAGTTTTAAGCTCTATAATCTTTTTAATCATTTATTTAATTTAGCTATAGTGATATCCGTATTGCTTTTCTGAATTGATTTCTAAAAACAATCGATTTTATTTATATAGAAGTTTTAATTGTTTTATCAATAAAAACAATGACAATATTGTAGGTATTACAATAAATACGCACTTACATTTATCGCATTACTTAAAAAAACATTACAGCAATGAAAGAAAATTAATAATTTATGAATAAAACACCCTCATAAGTCAATGTTTCTCCGAGGCAACAGCCATTTTGTGTTAATCGAAACGAAATAGTGGTTCATTTTAAATAATTCTACTACATTACTTCGGCTCAATAAATATCGATGATAATTAGCACGTCACGTCACTATTAAAAAAACAAAGTGCATAATGCATTGCATTTTTTACAGTGGTTTCTATACTTATTATAAAACAAAGTCCCAAAAAGCTGTCTGTCTGTTTGCAATGGATTTTCTCAAAATCTACTAAATGGATTTTTGTATGGTTTTCACCAAAAGATAGTGTAATACTTCCGGATGGTTTAAGTAAATAGTACATATCAGTATTATGTAAATTGTGTAGAAGATATCGCGCTGTTGTTAAAAAATTTGCTTGCTGAGAGCTTTAGTCGCGTGCGCTGCGTAAACCATCAGAGATACGCTAAAGTAATGTACTAGAGAATTTTAGATCTATAAAAATACTACAAAGATGTCCGCAATAGCATGTCTCTATCTCTTATGGTTAACTCACAATAACTACATTTATGCTTAGAATTTGAATTATAGAAAAAAATTCACATGTTGATTTCCACGCGGGCGAAGCCGCTGGCACAGCTAGTTTTATATAATAATTACGGAACTTCATAAGATTTTATATGTCAGAAGTTAGATAAATGGAAGTACTATGGTTGTATGGATGAAGTAGAACTTTTGAAACAAATTGTTGAAAACTTCGAACAGACCAACGGAGTTTCTTGCTGGCTCTTCTCAATACTAGCAATGTTTTGAGTTTACTTATAATTTTACAGTGTTCAATAAAAGTTACAGAAATCCTGTTTGTCAGGTGTTTATTGGTAGAGTGATAAAGTGCTTTCGAACTTTGAAGGTATCTTGAGACAACTTGGCGTCGAGATCTTTATATAAGTTCACTTCGAGCTATTCCAAGAGAGTATTGTAAGTTTACAACTCCGTAATTAACAATATAAATCGATATTTAGAGGTTATGTTTTATTATTCTATCGCTACTATATGCTTGTGCTTTATGCCGTGTGGTATCCGGCTGAGTACAATAGACCACTCTCATTTCTTACCGAGGCGTCGTAAGAGGCGAATAAGGTAAGTTGACCCACCGTGTGATATCCGGTTGAGTAGAATATACCACCCTCTTTCTTACCGAGGGGTCGTAAAATACGACTAAGGTTTGACGTCAGACAGGCGGCCGGTCGTAAAATACGTAGCCAAATCATGTCACAACATGTTTGTTACATGTTCTGCCGACCCTACTTAGTATGGGATAAGGGCAGGAGAATGATGACTATATGCTTATGTAACGTTTATGTAATGCTTTTTTAAAGTTAAAATGTTTTAAGGATTGTCCGCCGAGTTTCTTGCTGGTTGTTCTCGGTTAAAGCAACATTCCGAACCAGTTGTAGTTTCATTAATCATATTGATCCTTGACGATTCAAAAGTGCTTGAAAGAGCTTACTTGAATATAGATTGTTTCGATTTGATTTGATTCCTATATAATAAGCTAGAAGACTGAAAACTAGTCCTTTTGAGTAAGTGATTAATGAGCACCACATTACTAGTTAATGTAGTGCTAGTTCTACTTAAAAAAACAGAAACAGGGTGTTTCAATATATGAAAGACTAAGATAAGTGAGATTAAGCTGTGATAGCCTAGCGGTGAGACCGTGCGACTCTTTAGAGACGACATAGGTTCAAACCCCGGGCAGGCACCAATGAGTTTTTCTATTAAAACTTATGTGTCTAATTGATAATTGCAATTTATCACACGCTTTTCGGTGAAGGAAAACATCGTGAGGAAACCTGCATATCTCTAGAGAATTCTAGGGATATGTGTAACCTGCCAATGCGCATTGGAGTAGCGTGGTAGGTCTTAGCTCCAATCCTTCTCTCCAAAAACGGAGAGAAGAGGCCTTAGCCCAGCAGTGGGCATAGTAACAGGCTGTTACTTTACTTTACTTAAGATAAGTGAATCAGATGAAATCAAATCATATTTATTGTAAATACAATAAAATTATCGATGTTACAAGAATAATTATAGTCCAATGTGTTCTAATATGGTGTACAATAATCTATAATAATAATTATTATTGTTAAGTCATTGGGCCTATTCTTTTGTTTAGTATGTGATTAGTAAGCCGAAAAGATGCTTCATATAATTAATTCTGAGAACCTATGTCTCTCTTTATTTCTTCGATCTGTTATATTCAGAGGGTCAATTTCAAATAACAATAGGAAATCGACAAGGTCGATCCGTTTTGCGGATCCGGTTCTTTAACGATGGCGAAAAGGCGCCGGCGGCGTCAGAGGCGAGGTGTGACTCCAGGGAAAGGCGTGAGAGGGGGGGGGGATACACAGAGCCACATCTCCTCGCTTCAAGCAAAAAGTCGAAGACGGAACGTACCGACAACCACAGAGGCTCGCCTCCGCGCAGCAGGATAAAATCGACATAGAATTAAAGAGGCATACAAAAATCACTCATTGTTCGCACAAAATGAATGTGCCCGCGACTTGAATGTGTGGCTTTTTGTGGAAATATTCTCATACTTTTAAATGGGCTCGTGTGGCGCCTCTTAATTATTTCTTCGTTTTTGCATCGGCGCGGTCGCCGGTGCGCCTCTAGCTAACGTGTCGGGGCATGGCACCTTTTTGTTGGCCGTACAACGAACAGTTTAGGTGGAATTGTTTCCACCGTGGAAAGAGAAACTTCGTTTCATGTTCATTTGATTATATTAGTTAATAGCTTATGTTCGTAGTCACTGCCTTCCGTGGTGATCTCTGAGAACCAGCATCAGAAGCTTCACTTCTTAAAATGCTGAGTAGATCATCCATTTTGGAACAACACATTATATTGTTTTTTAAAAATTAATTTATAGTTACAACTGTGTCTGTTTGTTTAAGTTAATTATAGTTTATTTTAATTTATTTGTTAGTTTATAATAGTATTGTTTTGTGTCAAATAAATAAATAATTCATTCATTCATGTTATACCTTTCGCACTGTCTTATATAGATTAGCTAATTCCTTGGTACTATTGTAAATTTTGATTTTGAACTTTATAATTTTGGTAATTGCGTACCAAAACTGCTTAACTATTAATTATCGTACTTCGTAGGTTATCTGACTAGAGATCTTTGTCAAAGGGTTAAGTTGATCCTTGTACTCTTCTTTTATTTATTATCTAGCTGTGCCAACAACTGCTTCGCCCGCGTGGAATTCAGTGATTTATGTAACTTTTTGATCATAAAAGTAGTTATTGTATTAAAGCTCCCAGCAAGCAAGTTTTTTAACAACTGCGCGATCTCTTCAACATAATGTATATAATACCGACATGTACTATTTACGTTAACCATCCGGAAGTATTGCACTATCTTTTGGTGAAAACCGTACAAAAATCCGTTCAGCAGACTTTGAGAAAATTGATTACATACAGACAGACAGCTTTTTTGGGACTTTATTTTATAATAAGTATGTATGTTGTTTATAATACATAAGTAATAATAAATAAATAATATAAATAAGTCAATGCAACGCTACGCTTCCCCGGTTAATCCGTTGGGTCATTGTTGATAAAATTTGGTAAAATTGATGCTTAAATACCTAATTAAATTGAGTAATATCTTGAATAGGAAGAAACACAGTGATTATCTAAGGAATTTTAACATGGTGGGTAAAGCTTATGGTTTCTGATCTCATTTGTGATCTTTCAAATCAAATTAGTGATCGTCCAAAACATGGCCATAAATTAGATGGAGAAAATGGAAAAAATATACCTATATAATCTTTTTTTCAAATATTATGTATTTAATTCGATTTACAATTGCGATTTACTTTGCGAGTTGTCTTGTCGTGGAGTCTATCTCCAGATGATGCTTCGGTTGCGGGCCGAAACGATTGTTGAGTTTGTGATAGTGAACGTGTGTAGTGCTTTTGTATTGTGGTGGAGTTGGTGGAGATTTGTGCATGTGTTTTAAAGAATGCTGCATGTTTCAGGTATGAAAACGAATAGTCCTCTCTAAATTTAGTTATTATATATATTTACTTTATCGCGAATCTATATTTATTATAAAACGAAGTCCCAAAAAGCTGTCCGTCTGTATGTAATCATTTTTTTCAAAATCTACTAAACGGATTTTTGTACGGTTTTCACCATAAGATAGAGCAATACCTCCGGATGGTTTAGGTAAATAGTACATATCGTTATTATGTAAATTGTTGTCAAGAGATCGCGTAGTTGTTAAAACTTGCTTGCTGGAAGCTTTAGTCGCGTGCGCTGCGTAAACCAGCAGAGATACGCTAAAATAATGTACTAGAGAATTGTAGATCTATAAAACTACTACAAAAAAGTCCGCAATAGCATGTCTCTATCTCTTATGGTTAACTTACAATAACTACTTTTATATTAAAACCAATAATATTTTTCCTTTTTGTATTATAAATCTTCGCAAAGTAACGTCTAATTCTATAAATTTAGTTATTCCTATGTGCAATAGTAAAGATCGATTTGTCCGTTATCATTAAGTTAATAAAAACAAAAAGCCTACAATACCATTGAGGATTATATAGATGATAAAAATGCGTGGATATAGCTACTCCTCTACCCTATACAAGATAGTAATAACCAAATTTAGTTTAGTACATTAAAACACACTAATAAAAATCTAATCTCTCTAATTTAGTTAGTTAGAAAGAAAATAAAAGAAGAAAACAGCAAACACTGAGTTTCTTGCTGTTACTTCTCGGTAGGAACAACTTTCCGAACCAGCGGTAGATTATGACGATTCAAAAGCACTTGTTTACAAGTTTACTTGAATATTTTGAATTGGAATTTGATACTGTTGTCAGTTAACGAAACAGTTCACGTAACACCGTGAATTGATATCAAGCGATGCGTTATCAGACGCTGGGCTCGATGTAATTGGAGGACCGTTTAAGGAGCAACGTGTAGTAATGAGTCGGCCTTTATATTCTCCTTTTTGCCTTATTTTCTAATAGATCTATGACTGGCGCGGGCATATCGATGTCTGTGTAGAGACAATGGACTTCAAGACTTGTTTATTGAGTCGATGGAGTTGTTTTGAAGTGAAATGTGTGCAGGAGCGTAGGCGGCGTCCGATGTCGGTGGGCCAATGGTGAACGCTCTGGTAGTGGGAGTAACCATGCATTCAGTCCGAGATGAGAACGCCACTTGATGTCACAGTACGATTCATTATAAATAATATGAACTTGTTTATTTGTCTTCAAATTAAGTCTATATATACTTGTGGGTAAGCATAATTTAGGGTTACCAACAAGGACTTAGCTAGAATTCTATACAAGGGGGGAAGAAAATTCTAGACTATATTGTTTTAGTAGATTTTATGTAATACTGCTGAGCTGAGTCAATAACGGCTTCGCCCGCGTGGAATTCCTTGATTTACGAAACTATTCACGAATTTTCGAAATTTTGAACATAAAAGTAGTTATTGTGAATTAACCGTGAGAGATAGAGACATGCTATCGCGTACTTTTGTGTAGTATTTTTATGGATCTAAAATTCTCTATTAGATTACTTTAGCGTATTTCTGCTGGTTTACGCAGCGCACGGGACTAAAGCTCCAATCACGCAAGTTTTTTAACGACTGCGCGATCTTTTCAACACAATTAGTTAAACCATCCGGAAGTATTGCACTATCTTTTTGTGAAAACCGTACAAAAATCCGTTCAGTAGATTTTGAGAAAATCGATTACCTACAGACAGACAGCTTTTTGGGACTAACTATTGTTTTATAATAAGTATAGATAACAATATCTAAATTAAAACAATTTAAAATTTAAACAATTTAATTAGGTGTTTTTAACGTATAAGTATGTTTTATTAGTAGTAGAAGAGAGTTGAAAAAAACGTGAAAATAACAACCAGACATATCTTCATTATTTTTGATAGCGAAAAATTTTTAAATTTAAATTTATGAGGTACATAATAGGTCTTCATCATCATCCTCCTGCCCTAAACCCACTCTATGGGGTCGGCACAATATGTAAACAAACATGTTGTCACGTGATTAGGCTATGTATTTTACGACCGGTCACCTGCCTGACGTCAGCTTACCTTAGTCGTATTTTACGACCCCTCGGTAAGAAAGAGGGTGGTCTCTCACTCCTTGCGATTTTGTCGTGGAGTCTATCTCCTGATGATGCTTCGGTTGCTGAGTTTGTGATAATGAACGTGTGTAGTGCTTGTGTATTGTGGATAGTCCACTATAAATTTAACACTATATATATTTTCTATTTACTGTATCGCGGATTATAGCAGAATAATTTTATTATTACTTTTATAAAAGGCTATTAATGCTATCTAAACTGGTCGATTGATGACCAAAAGAGGTTGTCGGGATTCGCTAGATCTAGAGAGCACAAGATCAAGTAACACGGAGATGCCTTGAAGAAACCTATGTCGAGCAATGGACATGCATCGTTTGAAGGAAAAGAAGAAGGAATTGATGCACTTCGAGTAAAGTAACGGCCTCTCACTAACCCACAGCTGGGCATAGGCTTCCTCTTTCCTTTGGAGCTAAGATCTACCACGCTCCAGTGTTTATTGGTATGTTACATATATCCCTAGAATTCTCTGGAGATATGCAGGTTTCCTTACGGTTTTTTCCTTAACTGAAAAGCGTGTAAAGTAACGACCTGTTACTATGCCCACTGCTGGGCTAAGGGCGTCCTCTCTCCGTTTTTGAAGAGAAGGGTTGGAGCTAAGACCTACCACGCTGCTCCAATGCGGATTGGTTTGTTACATATATCCCTAGAATTCTCTAGAGATATGCAAGGTTTGTTACGATTTTTTCCTTAACTGAAAAGCGTGTGATAAATTGCAATTATTAATTAGAAATAAGTTTTAATGGAAAAACTCATTGGGGCTGAACCCATGATCGTCTAGAGAGGTCTCATCGATGTGCTATCACAGCTTCCTCGTGATGGTATTTTTCACGATTTCTTTTATGTATGATGACTGTCAATGGTCTATTAAATAAAATAAAATAGTTGCGCGAAAGTTAAATTTTAGAAAATCTTTACACGTGGGAATATATATCATAGCTTAAGTGTGGGTTAATCGCAGGTTAATTATTTAACTGAACACCGTTACAGTATTTTATTACATTTCAGACGCCATTAATCGTCTATCTCACTTGCGTTCGCTCTCTCACTCGCAAACTTTCGTTCGACATCCAAATCGTCATAACACGCAAATAAATAAAATATTTTAATGTACCCGCCGTGTGGTGTCCGACTGTGTAGAATAGACTACCCTCAATTCTTTCCGAGGTGTCGTAAAAGGCTACTAAGGTAAGTCAACGCGCCGTGTGATATCCGGCTGAGTAGAATAGACGACCCATATTTCTAATCGAGGTGTCGTAAAAGGCTACTAAGGTAAGTCAACGCGCCGTGAGGTATCCGGCTGAGTAGAATAGACCATCCTCATTTCTAATCGAGGTGTCGTAAAAGGCTACTAAGGTAAGTTGGCCAGCCGTGTGGTATCCGACTGAATAGAATAGACCACTCTCATTTCTTACCGAGGGGTCGTAAAATATGACTAACGTAAGTTGACCCGCCGTGTGGTATCTGCTTGAGTAGAATAGACCACCCTCTTTCTTACCGAGGGGTCGTAAAAGGGTACTAAGGTAAGTTGACCCACCGTTTGGTATCCATCCGAGCAGAATAGACCACCCTCTTTCTTATCAAGGGGTCGTAAAATACGACTAATGTAGATTGACGTCACGCAACCGGTCATAAAATACATCAAATCATGTGACAACATGTTTGTAACATGTTGTGCCGACCCGAGTGGTATCATGGCAGGAGGACGATGAAAATATTTTAATATAGATTGTGGTAGCCCTATAAATAATTGAGACGTAATTTTTTCCAGACCTCAGACGGACTGAATTAATATTGTTTTCTAAACGTTTATGTAAATTATTTCAACTTTAAGCTTCATTAGTTAGCTTTACTTGAACTCTTTGTTCATGTAATACATATCTAACTCGGTCGAGCGTAGTCGTTTTTGCTGAGATATTTTACGTTTCATTGCATAGTTTTATAGCAAGCTCGGGAGATCTAGTGTTAAGTGTCATTCCAAGATGGCAACTTATGTTTTTTTTTAATGGTAATTACAAACAATGATGAGAGCGGTTGATGTTTCTTTTATGAAAAGTCGCACTTTGCGATTTTGTCGTGGAGTCTATCTCCTGATGATACTTCGGTTGCGGGGCGAAACGATTGTTGAGTTTGTGATAGTGAACGTGTGTAGTGCTTGTGCATTGTGGTGGAAATGGTGGAGGTTTGTGCATGTGTTTTTACGAATCGTGCACATATCGGATATTTAAAAACGGATAGTCCACTATACATTTAACACTATATATATTTTCTATTTACTGTATCGCGGTTTATAGCAAAATAATTTTATTATTACTTTTGTATTATGAATCTCCTAATTCTATAAATTATTTCTTATATGATACTAAATTCATGTGTATTCAAAAGTAATAGTTAAAATTATTTTGCTATATCCGCGATACAGTAAATAGAAAATATATATAGTGCTGAATTTATAGTGGACTATGCTTTTTTTCATATCCAATACATGCAGGATTCTTAAAAACATATGCACAATATGCGATGTCTATCTCCTGATGATGCTTCGGTTGCGGGGCGAAACGATTGTTGAGTTTGTGATAGGGAACGTGTGTAGTGGTTGTGTATTGTGGAGGCGGTGGTGGAGGTTTGTGCATGTGTTTTTACGTATATAGGGCATTACGATTTTGTCATAACACTTAGCATTTCATACATTCGCATAACACACGCGGATTATAGCAAAGTAGTTGTGTTATAGTATCTCCCACTGATTTGACGTCAATTCAGCTTGTACATGTAGAAGATATATTAAAAATTAATATTTGTAATTACGTCATTTTAATTCTAAGTGTGCGATATGTTTTTTCTCTTTATGAAAAACGGTAATTTTTAAAATTATTTCTTAGTGCGCATAATGTTTAAATGTGCCTATTTTCATTACTAATGTTCTAACAAACAGTTTCAAAACAAAAGCAAACTTTTGCAATTATAATATGTATTTGGATACCCTCATCTATTATATCTGCAGCATTTGCATCAATTTAGTTACAAAGTACACACTGAGATAATATTTGAACATTTTGTTTAATGCAAATAAATCCCTCGTCATTGATAAAATATTTAAAAAATTATAACAGCGGTCGAATTTATTCGTTTCGATATTTTTTCTCCTTGGTATAGCAAAGGTAAATCATATTAACGAAAATTTTCAAGCCGACACGCTACAAATTTGTTTGCCACTGGTTCAATAATCTATTCAAATTCAAAATATTCTTTATTCAAGTAAACTTAAAAATTTAAGTAAACAAGTGCTTTTGAACGTCAACTCTACTGCTGGTTCGGAAAGCTGTTCCTACCGAGAAGAACTCTTTTCAAAGCAAAAGTTATTAATAGTTACATATAGTTATAAATGTCTTGTACAGGGTTGAAGAGTAGCTATATTCACGCATTCTTATCGTTTAAGTAATCCTCAATAGTATAGTAGGCTTTCTATATTAGCCTTTTTTTAAATAGTATTTTAAACTGTTGTAATGGTAAAGTTAAAGTAGATTGTGGAATTTTATAATAGAATCTTATACCCAAACCTACAAGCGACTTGTGAACTTATGCAAGGCGCAAAGCAGGAATCGCAAGCTTACGTCGATTCCTATTTTGTCTATTATATACATCTCTAAAACATCAAAATAATGGAAACATAGCATGTCACGACTTATTATAGGTACAGTAACGAGCTGTTACTATCCCACTGCTGGGCATAGGCCTCCCCTCTCTGTTTTTGGAGAGAAGGATTGGAGCTAAGACCTACCACGCTGCTCCAATGCGTTATACATATTCAGAATTCTCTTAAGATATCATAAATTTTTTTGCTACAATATTATTTACGACTTAAATTCACTAAATATATTTTTATTAACGCAATAACAATTCAAATTATTATTTTGACTTATGTTTGTTATTTTTTTCTAACTTTATCACTAGTCGACGACCGAGTACTTTTCGGGTTTCCCGTGAGAATTACCTATTAATATTCGAAACGTTAATATAATTAAAAACATTAAATATATTTAATTTTCATTCAAATTAGGAAATTTTCACATACTATTAATATAAACAAGCTTCCGCCCGCGACCTAGTCTGCACTTTTGCATTGAGATTAAATGAAACTTTGCACCAAAACTATCTCTATACCAAGGAACGTGGGCCGTTGGGGGGGGGGGGGGTAATAAAATGGAATCGTGTCGTAAAAGGCGACTAAGATAGGTTGACCGCCCTCTCTCTTCTTCGAGGTGTTGTAAAAAAAGGCGACTAAGGTAAGTTGACGTTAGGCAGGCGGCCGGTCGTAAAATACGTAGCCAAATCATGTGACAATATGTTTGTACCATGTTGTGCCGACCCCAGTGAGTGTGGGATAAGGGCAGGAGAATGATGAAACAAATAAAATAAATATATGGGACAATTACACACACGGCTTCTGTTACGAGTGACAGATGACTAGTAAATCTATACTAATATATAAAGTTGAGGAGTTTGTTGTTTTGTATGTTTGTTTGCTTGTTTGATTGATTGATTGAACGCGCTAATCTCAGGAACTACTAGACCGATTTGAAAAATTCTTTGAGTTTAGGATAGTCTATTTATTGCGGAAAGCTATAGACCATATAATTTCACGCTAAGATGGATAAGAGAGGAGCAGCGATAAAAAATATTGCGAAAACGGCATAATTTAAAGCTTGCCTTGCGTGCTTTAAGTAAAAGTTATTCAAAAATCATGTATTACAAAATTGTTCCCCAAAAAAAAGTGCTAAATAAATGTCCGCGACAGCATATGGTTAACATTTAAGGTCAACCCACTTTAATCATAATCATATAAGTATTGCGATTTACTCAAACAATAAGACTGCAGTTGCGTTTAAAAGCTAGTAGAGATCTTTCATTCTAAAAGTGCATGCCCCTCCACCAAATTACATTATTTTAATGTGTGAGAGAAAATATTGACTGTACTATTTTATATGTGTGCGCGCAGCAATTTCAAAGTTGACTCGACTCATTCGCGCACTTAAAGGTCAACTAATTGCTCGACTGGTATAAGTCAAACATTTATATGGCGGAGAATGCACGCTTTGTATGAGACAACACGTCTATTCTGTCACGCGTTCCTATCATTTGTGCACTGGCTGACCAAGCAATCCGGTAACACGGATTATAAGTAACGTTTGCATAAAAATAAAATTAATATTATAAAATATTTATAATCAAATTTATGTTGAAAATTCTTTAGAATAAAAAGTAAGTTTTTTACGTTTCCCTGGAGTAATAGTTAGCGCTTTGGATTGTAAACGGGAAGTTCTGCATTCGAATCCTAGAAAAAACATATTAGTATATTTCTAAAATTTATCCCTGGTCTTGACTAGATAGATACTTCCGACGTACCCTTCTAGCAAAGACGTACCACCAAGCGGTTTAGCATTCAGGTACGATGTCGTGTAAAAACCCTGAATGGTTACACGTTTAATCTCCAAACCCTTTCAAGAAACTTAAACTACATCGGCATCTATCAGGTGAATTCGCAAGCAAGAGCTAGCTTGCCAACTTAATTTAATAAAGATCATATCATATATTCATTTTGCAACTATTACAATGATAAATAAAACGTAATGTACAGAAATCTGTTCATTTATTTTATCAGTAAAAAAAGAAAAAAATTAGACCGCAATAAATATTTACTATTTTAACGCTATTCACTCACGTCGCTAACTTTAGATTCAGACTCAACATTAATTATAAATTCAAAATTTTTCATATATTCTATCTCAATATCATTCACATTTCGACACGTATTTTCCCACATATTCCTATCAATCATGTCAATTCGTTCCTTAATTAAAGCAATGGCTTTAATGATGAAATAATGATAGATGTTAAGTCTTGCCCGTTTTTTTTCGCCACATAAAATTCTCCATATTTTTGTATTAAAGAAAAAATTTATCTAATTATTATTTAAAATAAAAAATATTTATCGTCTTTTTTATGACATGCTAACTATACTTTTGGCAATAATCGATGCGTGCTCCTACGTTCGTGTCTGTCCGGCAACTGAGTAACCAATCAGAATAACAAGTTTACGTGTATTTCGTCTGTACATAAGTTTTTTGTGTGTGAGTAAAGACATTGGAGGGGCGTGCACTTTTAGAATAAAAGATCTCTACTATACTATACGTATTGACTCAGTAAATGCTGTTTTGACATATAAATTATTTCTATTTGTATGAAAAATAGTAGCCGATTCCCAGACCAATTGAATATGAATATAAAATTTCATTAAAATCAGTTGAGCCGTATCGAAGGAGTATGGTAAATAACATTGTGATACGAGAATTTTGTATATAAAATTATTTTGAAAAAACAAACATACTATATGTATATGCACCCAGACTCGAAGAAGCAACAAATGTTTTAATATGACACCCTCAGAAAATTACCGAGGTGTCGTAAAAGGCGACATAGGTTAGTCGACCCGCCGTGTGGTATCCGGCTGAGTAGAATAGACCACCCTCTTTCTTACCGAGGGGTCGAAAAATAAGGTAAGTTGATGTCAGGCAGGCGGCCGGTCGTATAGTACGTAGCCAAATCATGTGATAATATTCAAATTCAAATTCAAAATATTCTTTATTCAAGTAAACTTATAAACAAGTGCTTTTGAATCGTCAACTCTACTGCTGGTTCGGAAAGCTGTTCCTATCGAGAAGAACCAACAAGAAACTCGGCGGTTGCTCTTTTTAGAATATAAATCTTAAAACTAGTTACATCTAGTTATTTCTGTCTTGTACAGGGTAGAAGTGCAGCTATATCCACACATCCTTATGTGTATGTTTGTAACATGTTGGGTAGAAGCTGTGATAGCCTAGCGGTGAGACCGTGCGACATAGGTTACTACCTCGGGCACCAATGAGTGTTTCTATTAAAACTTATGTGTCTAATTGGTAATTGCAACTTATCACACGGTTTTCGGTGAAGGAAAACATCGTGAGGAAACCTGCATATCTCTAGAGAATTCCAGGGATATGTGTAACCTACCAATCCGCATTGGAGCAGCGTAGGTCTTAGCTCCAATCCTTCTCTCCAAAAACGGAGAGAGGAGGCCTTAGCCCAGCAGTGGGCATAGTAACAGGCCGTTACTTTACTTTACTACTTTATGTTGTGTAGACTCCACTTAGAGTGGGATAAGGGCAGAATGATGACCGTTAGAGAATTAATCATTAAATAAGTATAACAAAGGTTTTAGTACTGTTAACATATCAATGGTGGTATAATTTAGATGGCGGCATGTATGAATTATAACATTGGGACGCAATAAAAGCACGTCGCGTATACGATATCAGAATCGCATAAATAAACTGTGAGTAGTTGCGCCTCGATCGCTGATTAGTACATCGCGTGACAAGAACCTATTTGTACGCTTATTGTATTACGCATCCTCGCATTGTCAGAACACTGGTACGAAAATTCAGTATTCGGATCCAAAGAATTTAAAAGTCTTCGATAATTTATAGAATGACTTAATTCGTCCTATGGGTGTCTTAAGTCGTCCTAACAGTGACTTAAGTCGTCCTAAAAGTAGCTTAAGTCGTTCTAAAGGTGACTCAGTCATCCTCAGGGAAACTTTAGTAATCGTAAGGGTGACTTGAGTCGTCCTTATAGTGACTTAAGTCGTCCTAAGAGTTTTAAGTTATTTTAAAGATATCTTAAGCCGTACTAAAGGTGTCTTAAGTTGTCCTAAGGGGGACTCAGTCGTCATAAGGGTGACTTAAGTTATATTAATGGCGACCTAAGTCGTCCTAACAGTGAATTAAATCGTCCTAAGGGGGACTCAGTCATCCTAAGGGTGACTTAAGTCGTCACAAGGGTGACTTAAGTCATACTACATCTTAAGTCATTTTAAAGGTATCTTAGCCCGTATTAAAGGTGTCTTAAGTCATCCTAAATTTGTCTTAACTCATCCTAAAGGTGTCTAAAATTGTTCTAAAGAAGATTTATGTCGTTCAAAGGGTGCCTCTTGTGAGGCCGGACCATGGCTGACGGCGTCATGTAGTAAAAGGCTGCTGGTATGATTGAGTTTAGTAACCACGCCGTCGGAAGGTAGCGACCCGACGATCCGTACTAGCGTGTAAGTAACTTAAGATAGACATCAATAAATTGAAATTGAAAATTTGTCTAAATTGCCCTTTAAATGTACTTCATTTAATACTGTTACATACTAATAAAAGTCATCAAGAAGCAGTTTATAATTATGTTACCAAATAATATATCCTCACGTTAAAGTTCATTGTGCATTCAATGTGCAGTACCAGTTAATTAATTTGGGAACATCACCCAGTGTAGGTGTTGCGTGACAGGTTCTTATTTGTTCCGAACATTTGCCGATACATTTGCCAATTTAGTTTCACAAGAAAGCTCGGGTTTTACTCATATCATTCCGCCAATCTTCTGTAGTAAGCCGTGAATCGGATATCACATTAGAAGTATCGTAAAAGTAACATGCGTATTAATAATTTATAGAATTAAACGTCACTTCGTAGAGTATAAAGTAAAGTAACGGCCTGTTACTATCCCACTAGTGCTATCGCGTAGGCCTCCTCTCTCCGTTTTTTGACAGAAGGATTGGAGCTAAGACCTACCACGCTGCTCCAATGCGAATTGGTAGGTTACACATATGCCCAGAATTCTCTAGAGAAAGGCAGGTTTCCTTACGATGTTTCTTCACCGAAAAGCGTGGTTAAAATTCAATTATTAGTTGGATATATAATTATTAATAAGCTAAATAATTGGTGCCTTTGTACATCATTAGAAAGAAACACGGCATCATGGCTTTAGCGATTAATAGTGTTATAAAATTATTAAATATTAGTTCCAACATTTAGGGAACAGTTGAAAAATAAGGATGTCAAAATATTATCGATTTTTATATTAATGGATTGTTTTATTATAATCGATAAAAACATTAATAATTTATTTTAAAAAAATCGATTATGTTAATTACCCTATTGTTCTCCTTTGTATTCCCTTTTTCCTTGTTTTTTTATGATAAGATGATGAAGATGCGGTGTTCGATAAAATCAATGTAGTCTACTACACTACACATATTAATCGAATTTTGTAAACAAAGCGTGTGTTTTATGCGCATTTTATTCTTACTTGTCCACTTTAATTAGTCTTTATTCTAAATAATTATGAATTTTAAAAAGGCCATTATGCAAACAGTCAGAAAGAAAACGATTCTTTAGAAAGCATTTTTATTTATACGAATTTTCATTTATTTCTTTATTGTACAGACATAATGTTATAAAAGAGAAAGACAAAAATAGCACATGTACAAAGGAATCTATCCCTAAAAGGGATCTTTTCCAATCAACCTTTGAGTGACAGAAGAAAAAGAACACGAAGTTAAATATGGATTATGAAAATAGAAAGGTAGAAAAAGAAAAATTACGATACACTATATACATGATTTAATATTGAAAATTTTTATTTTAAAAATCCTTTTATTTATTAATCGATATCCATTCCAAGTTACATCATTATTTAAAAAGCAGACAAAATCTATCAATCCTTACCTTTGACATACGGAATGATGACAAATATTTGGCCACTTCGCTATCACGGTTAATATTATATTCGTTAATAATACTATGATGTCATAATTAAGGGTAACTACAGACTGAAGATGGACGACGACGGCTACGACGAAGACGACGCAACGGGCGAGAGGGCGACACCGGACTTGACAACACCACCTGACCTGACACACCAACCGGAAATGACACCACCCGAACTAGACGCAGCGGTCTGGGAGTTACTATTCGCAGACCCCACCACCTAATACGACATCCCTTAGGTCACCTAGGTGACCTGGGCCAACCGGCCCTTACACAGACCAGACCTGCAGGCCTGCGAGGACCAGCCCGGATAAAGAGGTTCGCCTCGAGGCCCGTACCCCGGCACCCTCACAAGGGTAATGAGAAGACTTCCTACTGAGCGGCCCCCCGCAACACTTTTGGGGTCATCTGTCCACCTCATAGGGGGTCTACCGACGCTGCGCTATCATTCATTATTCATATACTAGAAATTCATACTGATATTATAAATGCGAAAGTAAGTTTGTTATGCTTTCACGGCGAATTCACTGGACCAACATTGACAAAATTTGACACCATTAAAGTCTTTACACCAGGGTAAAATATAGGATAAAAAATTCTTTTTTTCTTTCGAGAATAGGAAAAATAACATTGCATTAAAAGATTAAGTCGTGAATAAAGTCGCGAGTTCCACTTATCTATACTAATACTAATATATAAAGCTGAATTGTTTGTTTGATTGTTTGAACACGCTAATCTCAGGAACTACTGGGCCGATTTGAAAAATTCTTTTAGTTTACGATACATAACATAGATATAAAACATCTCTATGTATCTATGACTATATAACATCACGCTAAGATGAATAGGAGAGGAGCAACAATAAAAAATATCGCGAAAACAACAAAATTTCCTTGCGTGTGCTAAGTAAACGGTGAAAGTTTATACTTTGTAATACATAATTCAAAAATTATGTATTACAAAGTCATTCCCTTCTAAAAGTACGAAATAAAAGTCCGCGACAGCATATGTCTAGCTTGTAAGATTAACCCACCATTATTATTAATTAACCATAATTAATATAAGTATTACCGTTTACTCAAATAATAAGACTGCAGTCCATGCGAAAGAAGTTGCGTTTAAAGGCTACTAATAATATAAATACGAAAGTCTATTTGTCTATCTCTATGTTGCTCTTCTACTAGTTATCTGCTCGACCCATATCGATTAGTTTGACGCAATTAAAGCAATTCAATTTGTTTTTTTTTCGAACTGACTGTATGCTGTGTGTAAGCCCTAACGGTTTTTACAGCGTCACAGGGCGAGATGGGCGAACACAGAAGCATCGTCCAGGTTGCGAAATGCAGAAAGTAGAGCGCATAAGCTCTAATAGCGTTGGGGAACGTTGTCCTAAGGGTGCCTCATGTGAGGCCGGATCACGGTCTTAGGGCGAAGCGTAGTGGAGGGCTTAGTGTGACTTTGATTAGTCATTGCGAAGTCAGAAGGGTGGCGAGAAGCCACGACCGACACGAAACACAGAAACACGTAATACACACGTATTACGTGTTTCTGTGTTTGCGATCGTTATTTGATCGTCGGGGTCATACAGGACGTTTTTTGGACGCCTATATTTTCGATGGTCGGACCTAACTGGGATGTAGGTGGAAGCAACTGAAATAAGGGGGTTCGGGTGTACCTTAGATTTCTCGAAGTAAGATTTCGAAAAACGTTTAAAGAGGTGAGTAATGGTAGGGCGGTCAAGGAGGTCAACGTTCCGCATGAACCACGGACAACCAGTGGCTGTCCGTATAAATCGGTTCTGATTCAATTTGAAGCAATCAAAGCTTATACGCCGGAGTAACATATTTAAACTTATTATAAAACAAAGTCACAAAACGCTGTCTGTCTGTCATAGCATCGATTCTCTCAAAATCTACTTAATGGATTCTTGTACGGTTTTCACCAAAAGATAGTACAATACTTCCGAATGGTTTAAGTAAATAGTACAAATCGGTATTATGTAAATTGTGTTGAAGAGATCGCGCAGTTGTTAAAAACCTTGCTTTCTGGGAGCTTTAGTCGCGTGCGCTGCTTAAACCAGCAGAGATACGCTAAAGTAATGCAGTAGAGAATTGTAGATCTATAAAACTACTACAAAAAATTCCGGGATAGCATGTCTCTATCTCTTATTATTAACTCACATAACTACTTTTATGTATTAAATTTGAATTCTAGAAAAAAATTGTGACACGCTGAGTTCCACGCGGGTGAAGCCGCTGGCATAGCTAATAATAACATAAAACTTATCCTGTTTTCTTATTACTTATTCTTCGAAAACAGGGGGTAATCATATATTTTTAGGGTATTTAAGTGCTTAAGTTCATGGAAACCAGACTTTAACCCACTCTAAATGACTTCGACAGAGCATGTTTTTCCATTCCATCCCATCATTCGACAACTTTGGCGCTACTTTTATATCCATGTCATACTTCATGCCACCTCCCTCTAGTCACATATCCGTCTATAATACTTGCCCTGTCTACCGATTGTAGGCAGCCTAAAAGATCAAAGCATAATTCTCACGCACTCAACCTGTCATCACGACAATGTATCTGTCAACGAATAATAACTTATATGTATGCCTCATTAACAGCATCATAGCGAGGAACAAATGTAACTAATTATTGAGCCAAACTAACAACGATTATGTTACAGTAATCCCATATATAACGCGGTACTCGTATAACGCGATTCTAGTAACTCATATAACGCGTCTTTTCCCCCATACACGCGGGATGACACATGTTCCACGTATTATAAAGTTTAATTAAATTATTCTGTCAAATCCTTGTGCCGTGTTTTTAAATCGTTAATACATTGGTTGTGCATACATACTGCAGGTATAGATATTTCGTTTCTTCAAATTTTATTTAAAATAAATTATCTAAACTTAATTTATTTCCTTTAAATACTTATACCTGCAAAGCAAAACTAAAACAATATTTAATGTCAATTACCGATGATGATGTTGAAAATTTGTTGAAACGTGTTATGTAATAATGTACTTCTCGCCTTTTCTTTGAAAGAAAAAACATTGTAGGTTTAGAGGAAATTGAAGAAAACTCTCTGAAGGATATAGAAAAGCTCCTTACTTTGGGCTTCATCAACACCTAGAACGGTACCCACCAAGGGAGTACTTCGACTGCGTTTTAAGGGGATTATGCTGACAGGATTATCCGCATTTGAATCACTGCGCAATGGTGCATATGCTCGCAAATTGATCTTGTCTTAGGATTAATACTAGGTAAGGTTATTATTATAGATTATTACTAACAATTAGGCTTCAGTTTTTGTATTAATACTAACACAATAACGTGATGTTGTTATGGCTCTAGGCTGAAATAAAGTGATTTAAAAAAAATTGTTAGCTGGGCGATTTTTTTCTGCACGAATCCTGATTTCATTTACATTTCATTATTATATAGGTGGTTAGGAACCGGGGTTAATGGCACAACTTAAATAGCTGAGACAGGACAACGTCATCATTCTCCTGCCCTTATCGCAGTCTAAATGGGGTCGGCACAAAATGTTACAAACATGTTGTCAGATGATTTGGCTACGTATTTTACGACCGGCCGCCTGCCTGACGTTAACTTACAATAGTCGCCTCTTACGACACCTCGGTAAGAAAGGAGGGTGTTCTATTCTATTCTGCCGGATACCACACGGCGTTGTTAGGTCAGCTAGTAGCAAATAAAACACAAATAAAGCAATGGTTAATACAATGGAGTAAAAGAAACAGGTGGTTTATAAGGGCTATGTCGCAAACACATCTGATGATCACCAATATAGGCCGGCGCAGAAACCAACGCGTCCCGTGCCAATTAACTCACCCCGAACATCCTGTAAGGCGAGATTATCGTATCCTTACAAGAATCGGAAACCTGCTCACTCCACACACCGAATAAATTAAATGAAAACCATATATAAAATAAATTAGACATTGTTAAGGCCCCGGCCTATCTCATTAAGGCTGTAGGATCTTGACTCATCAATGTTTTTGAATTACCATCTCCTATTGACGATGTAACATAAACAAATAATATTCAAATTCAAAATATTCTTTATTCAAGTAAACTTGTAAACAAGTGCTTTTGAATCGTCAACTTTACTGCTCGTTTGGAAAGCTGTTCCTACCGAGAAGAACCAGCAAGAAACTCGACGGTCGCTCTTTTTAAAATATAAATCTTAAAACTATTTACATTTATTTATTACTGTCTCGTACAGGGTAGAAGTGCACCTATATCCACACATCCTTATCATCTAAGTAATCTTCAACAGTATAGTAGGCTTTCTGTATCAGCCTCTTTTTAACAGTGTTTTTAAACTGCTGTAATGGCATGGCCAAAATTGATTTCGGATTTTTTTTATAGTAATACAAATATATATTAGTTTTCACCGTGTAGTATCCGGCTAAGTAAAATAGAACACCCTCGTTACTTACCGAGTTGTCGTAAAAGGTGACTAAGGTAAGTTGACCCGCCGTGTGGTATCAGACTGAGTAGAATAGACAACTTTCATTTCTTACCGAGGTGTCGTAAAGGCGAATTAGGTAAGTGGACTCACCGTGTAGTATTCGGCTGAGTAGAATAGGTCGCCCTTCTTCCTTACAGAGGTGTCGTAAAAGGCGACTAAGGTAAGTTGACCTGGCGTGTGGTATCCGGCTGAGTAGGATAAACCACCCTCATTTCTTACCAAGGTATCGTAATAGGCAACTTAGTAAGTTAACTCGCCGTGTGGTATCCGTCTGAGTAGGATAAACCACTCTCATTTCTTACTGAGGTGACGACAAGACAACTAAGTTAATTTGACCTGCCGTGTGGTATCCGGCTGAGTAGAATAGACCACCCTCATTTCTTACCGAGGTGTCGTAAAAGGCGACGAAGGTAAGTGAACCCGCCGTGTAGTATCCGGCTGAGTAGAATGGACCACCCTCATTACTTAGCGAAGTGTCGTAAAAGACGACTAAGGTAAGTTGACGTCAGGCAGGCGGCCGGTCGTAAAATAACTAGCCATCGATGATCAAATTTTAATAGAAAAATCATAGTTTCTTGCATAATGCATGCTTATTAATGATAAGAAAGCTTGGAATTAAATTGCGACCAGCTACGCACTGGATGATATTGTAATCTATGTTTGTTAACAATTACAAATACAATACTGTAATATTTATATTTGAAAAGAGTGACCGCCGAGTTTTTTGGAGAAAGATGTTGCGTAGACCTACCACTCTGCTCTAATGTGGATTGATAGATTTCACATATATCCAGAATTCTGTAGAAACACGCTGGTTTTCTCACCATAGTTTTCTTCACCGAAAAGCGTGTTTAAGTTTCAATTATCAATTAGACATATAATGAGAAAAACTCATTGTTGCCTGCCCAAGATTTGAACCAGTGATTTATAGAAGCAGGCGTTAATTTGCGGAATTCCATATTACAAGCAATATAACAGAACTAACTACTTTGCTATAATCCGCACGGGTTAAGCGAATGCATGCAAAGCTAATGTGTATGAAGCAGGCAAAATCTACGCAACTCATAAATGCAGGATAAGCCACCACATGCACCTCAAGGCGCCTCCACCAGCAATAACGCACACAAAGAGCACACACACCCACCACCACAATCTCGACGATCGTTTCGCCCCGAAACCGAAGCATCATCAGGAGGATAGGCTCCACGACTATTACGATTTTTGATAAGGTACGTAGATTTTGCCTGCTTCATACACATTGGCTTTGCATGCATTCGCTTAACCCGTGCGGATTATAGCAAAGTAGTTATATTGCTTGTAATTTGAACCAGTGATCGGTAATATCCATAATTATAATTCCCACTGAGGGCCAACATTTTCTATCGACGATTTGTTGGTTCTTCGAGCCTGGGTGTGTATTTGTATTTAAGTATGCATTTAATATTATATATGTGATATATTTACCAGTTGTCCATTACCCATAACACAAGTAATAAGTTACTTTAGGGATGGAAGACCGTGTGTGTAAGTGTCCCATAAATTTATTTATTTTATTTATTTATTTATTTATCTATAATTGCTGAAACAAAATTTGAATCCGTGACCAATCCGTGGCAAATATCTATTGCTGAAAGAATATTCATTTGAATTTTGAAAGTAATGAAGCTCAGAGCTTCTCAAATACCAATTCCAACATTTCCCTTAGTAATATAAGAATGATAAAGTTTTTCCGAGATCGAGACCTGCGATTAACTCGCCTGTTCCCGCTTTGTCTGCGACGAAACTTCCCGATTGTTGTGCGAAACTTCGATATGAGATTCTTATTACAACTCCTTTCTTAAGAGCTGGGGAAACAAAAACTGAACTCATATCATGTTGTGGCCCCGTTGTATAAGAAGTTTCAGTTTTAAAACTTACTGTATCTTCAGAAAAAAACGGCTATTTTAATACTAGGTTACGCTCGATATTCCGTCTGCTCGGACTTTCTTAGATCAATAATGATTTATAGAAGCAGGCGTTACTTTGCGAGATTCCATATTCCAGAATTTACAAAGGAACTTTGCTATAATCCGCGCGTGTTAAGCGAATGTATGTAATGCTAAGTGTATGAAGCAGGCACAATTCACGTACCTTACAAAATGCAGGACAAGTAAGGAGCTACTGTTTATTTCAGGACGACGCGAACGAGGTTGCGGATAAAAGCTAGAATTTTTTTTTTTTTTTTATTTATAACAAATATATACAAGTTATATCTATCTTAAATTACTTACACGCTACTACTATACAAATCATGCCCACGTGGAATGGTCCCAAGAATGCTGGCAGCGTTTCCGCGTTGAATCGCTAAGCTGATTCTTTGTGCGAAAAAGGAGCCAGCCCTCTTGTCACCCGAAGAGGCGATCAACCGAGGTGTTAAAACGGATAAAAATTTTTTTGCACTTTGGCTCCATGGCCCTAGGGTCTCAACTGCAAACGGCATAAATATATAACTCTCAACGAGAGATGCATATTTTCGCCGCTTGCCGGATCCGGCCATTTCCGCCGCAGCTCCAGGTCTGGACGCCGTTTCCCTGATATGGGACGAGGCTAACGTATCAACGCATGTTGCGTCCCTCATTAGGGCCCGTCCCCGTTCCCAAGGAACCAGCGTCAGACCGTCTGGTCTCTTGCCATCATCCCGACATATCCCGGAAGGCTCGAGAAGAGCAGGAAATTATAAATAAAAATTTTATTATAATTCAAAAGCTAGAATTATAATAAAATACTTTTCGCGATATCCTTCAAAGAATGAAGACGAAATCAAAAGTGTTCGCGCGGGGTCATAACTCAGCAATGATCCCGTCTGTATCCCGCCCCGGACAATGGACAACAGCCGAACCACAAATGCCGTAAGCATCAATAAATCATTGGCATACCGGAACCCCGTGACCGGCAATAACGGTTGCGCCGCCCGGCATTTTCAGCCATAGATAAATTAAACTACAACTCAACCCCGACGCGAGCTGCGACGCCGGAGCGCGCGGTATTCCCAAATAAATTTTTTGATAAACGAAGCCGGAAGCCCCGCTATTACGTGACAGTGCCCCCATTTGCGCCTCGGTCATTGTTTTCCTCCAGCGGCATTCGAGGAATCTTCGGCTATCCGCGCCGGCATACCCTTTGAATCGATTAGATCGCATGATAATTCAGACCCAATAGGTCAGTTCTGTGTCGGAATTAATCAAGCGTCAAAGGGCTGAAGCAAACGGTAGGTGCCTCGTATATCTCACTAATTAATGGATTCGCTAGAAATGTTTCGGCCACAAAGGGCGCCGACGGAAAATAATCGACTTTTTTCGAAGATTATTACGGGTTCTCGCACATGTCGTTTTGGGCGAGCACTTTGCTGCATTTTCATTGCGTTTTACGTCCATTTTTATGACCGATACTAATCTACGAGCGATACATGCATCAGATGTCGTTGAGGCTTGTCAGTGTTTTTATAATCAACTTTAATAGGTACTAAATTGTTATACTTTAAATAATATAACAGTTTATGGAAGAAATGAACGGATTTGAAATTACATTTTAACTTGAATTATATTCTTCTCTCTTTCTCATCGACCATTACTCTTCCACTGCTAGACATATGTAGATCTCTTCCAAGGACTTCCACGCTACACCATCTTGTGCCGGATCAAGCGGCTCCCCACGACCTTTTTGAGGTCGTCTGTCCACCTTGTAGGGGTCGCCACTCTAGTACCTTGAGACCTCAACGTCCATCAGTTCTTCGACCTATGTGCTCTGCTCATTTCAACTTCAGCTTTGGGACCCGTTGAGCTATGTCCGTCACTGTGGTCCTTCTATGGATCTCCTCATTTCTGATTCAATCACGTAGAGACACTCCAAACATAGCTTGTATAACCCGCTGAACGACTCTGAGCTTTCTCATGAGGCCCATAATTAGCGACTAAGTTTCATAGCCATATGTCATCAATGGCAACACGCACTGTTCGAAGACAGAGGTTCTTATATTGTTTTGTAACTAAACATTAGATTAAAGATTTTCCTACTTCTGATTCTTTTATTTAAACTGTCATTTTATTTATTCATTTATTCCTTACATATGATGAATATAGCTGTGATAGCCCAGCGGTGAGACCGTGCGACTCTCTCGAGGGGAACACGAGTTCAAACCCGGGCAGGCACCAATGAGTTTTCTATTACATTAAAACTCATGTGTCTAATTGATAATTGCACTTAATCACACGCTTTTCGGTGAAGGAAAATATCGTGAGGAAACCTGCATATCTCTAGAGAATTCTGGAGATATGTGTAACCTACCAATCCGCATTGGAGCAGCGTGGTAGGTTTTAGCTCCAACCCTTCTCTCCAGAAACGGAGAGAGGAGGCCTATTCCCAGCAGTGGGATTGTAACAGGCTGCTACTACTACTACTACTACTGCTACTATTACTGCTACTACTACTATATGAAGTACATAGATCAACTTTAAATAATGCAATCTGTGGTCGAACTAGTTAAAATTGTATTTCGGCATTAGGTGTTATAAATCGTTAGTACTTTAAGTTTGTTTTCTAACAGTGGATGTCTTATATGTATATGCCTCATAAGACAGCATTTAGTAAAGAGATAGCTCAGATTATCTCTACGTAAACAAATCAGGAATGAGTTGTAAATCTAAAATGGCGATGAACGCGCCACATGGCCCTATTACATATAAATTGGTCAGAATTAATATATTTTATTCGTCAAAACCGTTGTCATATGCGTGACCGTTATAAGGAGATATTAAAATTGCCCAAATCGCCCATAAACACACTGTCATGACAATAATTCATACACACATAACAATTTATCTACCATCGGTAGAGTTTGGTGTAAAATGTGTTCCGAGAGACCGTTTAGTACCGCATAGCGCGTGACTGTGGTACAAATTATGCATTTCGGAGACAAGTCGATTTTACGACGACGGAAGTGACGTCATAAAGCACTGTTTAACGTTCGCCTCGTATAATTTCCGATCGTTTTCTACCGTGATATGCATCTGCGGCACGAATATGGAACACGAACGCAATGACTTACTAAAGTTAGGTGATGAGTTATTCTGATTTTCCTTGAGCGTTTCTTTTGTGGGGGTCTTTGGTTTGCTAATCAGTTTGCATGTTTTCGTTGATGTTTATTGTGATTTTTATCATTGATAAACGTTCTCGGTAAACGGACGAAAACGTCAAAAACTATTATAACCAATATTACTTTTATTATTATTTTATTCTTTAAGCGTTTGATCATTTTAAATCGTACACTGTTTTATAGTAAAAAGTAAAAGTAAAGTAGCGGCCTGTTATAACCCCACTGCTAGGAATAGGCCTCATCTCTCTGTTTCTGAAGAGAAGGGTTGGAGCTAAGACCTACCACGCTGCTCCAATGCGGATTGGTAGGTTACACATATCTCCAGAATTCTCTAGAGATATGTAGGTTTCCTCACGATGTTATCCTTCACCGAAAAGCGTGGGATAAATTGCAATTGCCAATTAGACACATAAGCTTTAATAGAAATACTCATTGGTGTCTGCCCGGGTTTGAACTCGTGTTTCCCTCGAAAGCACGGTCTCACCGCTGGGCTATCACAGCTTTGTTTTATAGTAGTTTGTAGTATTTTCCAAAAATGTTTTATAGTATAAAACTTTTTGGACACCTACGTTTTAAGTCATCAATGATACTCGATTTCAAAGTATTGTTTAATTCAGTAAACTCGTCAAAAAGTTACTTACTTACTTTTAAATCGTTACTCGTTACTTTTGAATCGTCTACTCTACTGCTGGTTCGGAAAGCTCTTCCTACCGAGAAGAGCCAGCAAGTAACTCAGCGGTTGCTGTTTTCAGAATTCTTATAACTAACATTTAATCACTATCTTGTACAGGGTTGCAATTTAAAAAAAAACTTATTCTGTATAAGTAAACATCTTTTTGCGAGTAGGTGAGGCAATATTATTAAAAGGTTAATATTCCGCTATAAACACCATTTGTTTAATAGTTCGTAGAGTGATGTCATAGTAGTAAAAAGTAAAGTAGCAGCCTGTTACAGTCCTACTGCTGGGAATAGGCCTCCTCTCTCCGTTTCTGGAGAGAAGGGTTGGACCTAAGACCTACCACGCTGTTCCAATGCGGATTTGTAGGTTACACATATCTCCAGAATTCTCTAGAGATATGCAGGTTTCCTCACGATATTTTCCTTCACCGAAAATTGTGTGATAAACTGCAATTATCAAAAAACAAGAGTTTTAATAGAAAAAATCATTGGTGCCTGCCGGGGTTTGAACTCGTGTTCCCGTCGAAAGAGTTGCACGGTCTCACCGCTGGGCTATCACAGCTCTGATGTCATAGATAACATTGAAATAAGGATCACAATGTAACTAATTCGATTAAGCCTGATTTTGAATTAGGTCACTTTAAAACTAAGAGTGCGATGTATTTAAAAAGAAGAAAACATTACATCATACCAAAAATACCTCTCAGATCCCAATCGATTATATTAACGCCCAAAAAATCGTTCGACATACACTAGCCGCCCTTACAGACTTCCAAAAATTGATATACACTCTATTGAACGGAAAATAAATCGTATACGCTCCTTAAGTGCCAATAAAAGTTGGAGTAAATCATAAAAGTATCACTCCGCGAGAAATGTCTGTAACAAGTGCGTTATGGTAGAATAATTCACCATTGGGGCGGGTGGATTGAAAGATGGGACCCTTCTGATACCCGGGAGCGACTCCGGGGACTCTCAGTTATATCGAAGCCTTCAATTATTTATCGGACCCGTCTCTACTTTTCATTTTACTCCTTTCATAGGTGAAAAACATTTCCCGATGGGCCCAAGTTAGATGTGTTTCAAAGTAGTTTTATATTCAAATTCAAAGTATTCTTTATTCAAGTAAACTTGTAAACAAATAATTCATAAAAATAGGCGTTACTTTGCGGAGATCCGTAATATAAAAGTAATAATAAAATTTAATAATAGAATCAAATAATTTTAGGAATATTAAATAGAATCAGTAGAGTTGTCGATCAAAAGCACTTGTTTACAATAAAAGTAATAATAAAATTATTTTGCTATAATCCGCTATACAGTAAATAGAAAATATATTGTAGATATAAAATTAAATAAACTTTTATGCATTTTAATTGAAATTTGCTTGATTTAAGATCAATTTAATGTGCAAAACTTATTTCTTTTTTAAAGTTGCATATTTTGTATTTTGAAAATAAAAAAAGTGTGATTGTAGAAAAATTAAAGATCTTCATTATTTTTATGAAAGAAGAGAATAATTATCTCAACTAGCAATAGTTCAGAAGAACTATTTCTAGTTGAGATAAGAAGAATCTTACTCGCAATTCACCCAAATTATTCCCAATATTAATTATAATTGCTATTGGGAATAATTGTTGTGATGAACTATTAAGTTCATCATAACTAAATTTATTTGAGTAATAAATAATTCATATAATGTACAATCCAAGAAATACCAGGTTTGTATGGAATATACGTAAAAGTCCAGCTTGTGTATGCTTGTTGTCGCAAACCTCGATAAGAGATTGACCTGAAATTTTTACACACAGAAGCATTTCTATATAACATTTTTTTTGTATAATTTAAATTCCGAAGTTCCTAGGGAAAAGAAAATTCTACTACATAGATATTGAATTATCCCGCCTCCGCAAAGTAACGTCTAATTCTATAAATTAGCTTATTACTATTCGCCGCGGATAGTACCACGGGGCATAGTCAAAATAAAATGAGACTTAAAATCTCACGAGCATCAATCAAACTACAAAGTGCATTTGTGGACGATCGAAAATAATATTGATATAAATCAAAAAGTATAATTTATAGTTACTGTTCACTATAAAAATACTGTCGTCGCGTTGCGGAATCATAAAATTATATTACCCCCACGTGTAAGCCCGATGTTAGTTAAGTACACTCTAAAATGAACTCTTATGATCAGCAGGCCTTTTTTTTTGTATGTCAGGAAAACCCGTTATGGGTCATCACCGCCCGACGGGGACGAGCGGTGGGTATGTTGGACTCGCACCGACTAAAAACCTGACAGTGCTCCTCCACGCTGCTAGTGGCGGGGATAGGGTACCGTTGGACACATTACCCCCATCCCCTCCAGCAGCAGCTCTGTACCCCGGAGAGCGCCACCTCCAGGTCGGGGCCTCTCTAAGCAGTGGCCCCTCTCTCCGCTAATCGATGCATCGGGAGCACCAGATGTATCGACCGCCTTGGGGACCTAACTACAGCGAGCGTCCGATTAACCCCGTTCGGAACGCTCGGAGGTCCCCGTTAGGGTGGCATGCGACGGACTTCGGCGAGTCGCCTATGATCAGCAGGCCTACCATGAACTCAGTGCGACTCAATTGAAGACTAAACCATATTACCCGGCAATAAATAGTGCACATCGAGTCTTAGAGAGAGAAAATCGGCTAGATTCTGCTTCATAGATCATTCATTGTCTCTGTCGCACAGATTGACGAACCCGTGTGAAACGTCACATGAGTGACAGTGACAGCGCTCTACGAAACCGAACTGGCCGGCCGTTTCGTTCTAAACATCAATGTGCATTATTTATTGCTGGGTACTATAGTTTAGTCTTCAATTGAGTCGCAATTAGAGTTCATGGTAGGCCTGCTGCTGGGTTGCCTAATTGAATCCGGTTGCTACAGTTGTCATATCGGTTGCTATCGTTTTTATCTCTTTTCGTCTCTGACTATAATCTCTTCTACTCTTCTCAACCATAAAACGTCTGGTGGTGATAATGCTTTAACCAAACTTTAACCACTAAAGTCATTAAAAGAAGTCTTTTCAAATATGTAAACGGAAATGGGGATTTTGGGACCCAATTATAAATAGCATGAGGTATCGCTTGGAAAAAGCGATATATTTGTTTGTGCCAAATAAGGGTGGTCTATTCTATGCAGCAGGGTACCACACGGCACATACCTTAGTCGCCTCTTACGACACCTCGGTAAGTAATGAGGGTGGTCTATTCTATGTAGCCGGATACCACACGGCACATATCTCAGTCGCCTATTACGACACCTCGGTAAGAGATGAGGGTGGTCTATTCTATGCAGCCGGATACCACATGGCACATACCTTAGTTGCCTCTTACGACACCTCGATAAGAAATAAGGGTGGTCTATTCTGTCGTATACCACACGGCGTATTACGATATCGATCTATCAGAGATATATATATATATAAATGTAGAATCTATGATATAATCGTGGGCATCATTATTCTTAGAAAATAGTGGGCGTGATATAGGGTACCGTGCATATGAACTACAACGCTATACTTCGACTTTATATTCTTCTTAACAATTTCGCAACTGTGCCATGACACGTATCTGTCGTCATCTCACGCATGCGCAGTCAATACAACGATGTCCACACGGGGTTGGCCTAGCTATTAACAAGGTAAAGTAAAGTAACGGCCTGTTACAATCCCACTGCTGGGAATAGGCCTCCTCTCTCCGTTTCTGGAGAGAAGGGTTGGAGCTAAGACCTACCACGCTGCTCCAATGCGGATTGGTAGGTTACACATATCTCCAGAATTCTCTAGAGATATGCAGGTTTCCTTACGATATTTTCCTTCACCGAAAAGCGTGTGATAAATTGCAATTATCAATTAGACACATGAGTTTTAATAGAAAAACTTTGGTGCCTGCCCGGGTTTGAACTCGTGTTCCCTTTGAAAGAGTCGCACGGTCTCACCGCTGGGCTATCACAGCTCATAACAAGGTACAGCTAAACAAAATATCTAGTAAAACTGAATAAAATATATGAACGTTTTGTGTCAGATGAAAAGAAAAAGATCAATTCTTTCACTTTCATGCCAGTAGTTGTGTCCTGATGATCACTTACAATGGTGTGTGTTATGTGCAAAAAGCGATGGTAATGATAGAAACCATTGGCGCAAAGGGCACGGGCAGACTAGCTACGCGGGTTGAATAGCGAAACGTTTGCAGACTTCCACTTCGACTAGACAGGAACAGTAATTAATTTATAGCATTATAGTATTCCACATTTATTAAATATTTGACATACACGCCTGTGAAGTTCCTTAATTATTACATAGAAAACCAGAGTAATAAATGCAATATACTATGGGAACTTGTTTTTTTAATAGTGACGTGACGTGCTAATTATCACCGATATTTATTGAACCGATTTAATTGATAAGAATGATTTAAATTTAAGTAGTTGTGCTTCGCCCGCGTGGACATCAACGTGTCACAATTTTTTTCTAGAATTAAAATTTAAAACAAAAGTTGTTATTGTGAATTAACAATAAAAGATAGAGACATGCTATTGCGGACTTTTTTGTAGTATTTTTATAGAATTACCATTCTCTAGTACATTACTTTAGCGTGTCTCTGCTGGTTTACGCAGCGCACGCGATCTTTTCAACACAATTTACATAATACCGATATGTACTATTTACTTAAACCAACCGGAAGTATTGCACTATCTTTGGGTGAAAACCGAACAAAAATCCGTTCAGTAGGCTTTGAAAAAATCGATTACATACAGACAGCTTTTAGGGACTTTGTTTTATAATAAGTATAGATTCTTGTTTGTTAACAATAACAAATAAAAATATAAAACATGGCTCTCATTAATAAAGCTTACTATAATGTTGAAGACTATGTTAATGATAAGAAAGCTTGGAACTAAATTGCGACCAGCTATGTACTAGACGATAATATAATCTAAGTTTGTTAACAATAGTCAATACAAAACTGTAATATTTATTTTTTAAAAGAGTGACCGCCGAGTTTCTTGCTGGTTCTTCTCGGTTAGAGCACCTTTCCGAACCAGTTGTAGCTTCAATTTAATTTTAATTTGATTCAAAGTGCTTGTAATAGGCCAATTTGAATAAAGACTTATTTGAATTTGAATTTGAATGGCATTTTCTATAGCAACTTGCAACAAGCTCTTAACATTGCGAAGTTTCTAAAACTTGTATTAGAGCGTCACACTTTAGGTCTATGGTAATACTTTTGCTTAATATAAAATCGTAGTACTCACTCAGTAGGCGAGGGGAAGCTGGAGCAACTTGGATACACGTCGCAAGCATCTCCGGGGTCACGTGCGGGTCTCCAAATTACCCGCTTGCTCACACAGACACTTATTGTGACCGGACTATATGTATAAAGGCCACCGCGAAAATAAAATTTTATAGCACTCCTCGGGACTGAGTGACCGATTGTATGACTTCGCCTGAACGCATCTTGAGTAGCTCATTTTTGCGAGTGCTGTCTTCCCAACCGTAATAACATAATAAACAGTAATAATAAAATTATTTTGCTATAATCCGCGATACAGTAAATAGAAAATATATATAGTGTTTAATGTATAGCGGACTATCAGTATTTTCATACCCGATACGTGCAGGATTCGTAAAAACACATGCACAAACCTCCACCACTTCCACCACAATACACAAGCACTACACAGGTTTTTGAATTTAAACTATCGTGAGTGGTATTCATTATTAATGTTGAGAGACGGGCTATACTCACGTGTTATTTTATCGGATGAGCCCGACTAGTTTCAAGCCCATACGGGGCTCTTATTCATGAGCTCTTTACGCGGTGTTATCGCGGCGGGAACTGACTAGTCGGGCTCATCCGATAAAGTAAGACGTGAGTATAGCCGGTCTCTCAACATTAATAACTACACAGGTTCACTATCACAAACTCAACAATCGTTAAAAAAAAAGAGATTTTCAATCGCTTTGCGATTTTGTCGTGGAGTCTATCTCCTGATGATGCTTCGGTTGCGGGGCGAAACGATTGTTGAGTTTGTGATAGTGAACCTGTGTAGTGCTTGTGTATTGTGGTGGAAGTGGTGGAGGTTTGTGCATGTGTTATTACGAATCCTGCACGTATCGGGTATGAAAATACTGATAGTCCACTATACATTAAACACTATATATATTTTCTATTTACTGTATCGCGGATTATAGCAAAATAATTTTATTATTACTTTTGTATTATGGATCTCCGCAAAGTAACGCCTAATTCTATAAATTATATAATAAACAGTATTGTTTTGGCGACTTATATACATTTATGTAGAACCCACCATGCCGCGCCAGACTTCCCAAAATCAGAATTGTATGCTATAATTGTTTAAAAGAAAAAAGTTCTTGTAGTAGGTATTGCTAGTATAATAAATATATAACATTGAGACTATTATATATTATACTAGTATAATAATAGCAATGCCCCGCGGTTTCACCCGCGTCCTCACCTTTTAAAATTTTTTATTAGGGACCCCTATTTTTTATATACCCTATGTTGCAGAGTAAGCTGTGATAGCCCAACGGTGAGGCCGCGCGACTCTTTCTAGGGGAACACGAGTTCAAACCCGGGCAGGGACCAATGAGTTTTTCTATTAAAACTCATGTGTCTAATTGAAAATTGCAATTTATCACACGCTTTCCGGTGAAGGAAAACATCGTGAGGAAATCTGCGTATCTCTAGAGAATTCTGGAGATATGTGTAACCTACCAATCCGCATTGGAGCACCGTGGTAGGTATTAGCTCCAACCCTGCTCTCCCGAAACGGAGTGAGGAGGCCCATTCCCAGCAGTGGGGTTGTAACAGGCCGCTTTATGTTGCAGAGTGAAGATGCAGCTTTCCAATGGTGAAAGAATTTTTGAAATCGGTCCAGCAGTTTTTGCGTGAAAACATTACAAACATGCATACAAATCGTTCCTTTTTATAATATTACTAGCTGTGCCAGCGGCTTCGCCCACGTGGAAATCAGCGTGTCACATTTTTTTTCTAGAATTCAAATTTTAAACATAAAAATAGTTATTGTGAGTTAACCATAACAGATAGAGACATGCTTTCGCGGATTTTTTTTCTTGTATTTTTATAGATCTACAATTCTCTACTGTATTACTTTAGCGTATCTCTGCTGGTTTACGCGACTAAAGCTCCCAGCAAGCAAGTTTTTTAACAACTGCGCGATCTTTTCAACACAATTTACATAATACCGATATGTACTATTTACTTAAACCATCTGGAAGTATAGCACTATCTTTTTGTTAAAACCGTTCAGAAGATTTTGGGAAAATCGATTACATACAGACAGACAGCTTTTAGGGACTTTGTTTTATAATAAGTATAGATAGTAAAGGTTTTAAAAAAATGTGGGAATTTTCATTGTCGTATTTGAAGGCGGCTATGTTTTCTTCAAATGAGATCTTTACTTGTTAAGTACGATCAAATCGAAAGGAACATACCTAAGAACACTCCCGCCTCTCACTTTCACAGCCTCTCTGTAGATATCGGCTTTCAGGGGAGCCCTTATTGTTGTGAGCGCCTTCACCGTCTGCATTAATAATAGGCGAATTCGTTTCGGTAGATTTCTAAGTTCCTAACAATAGCGTATCGTAAACCAACCATGACAAGCCAAATTGCAGATACATCGAAAGTACAGGCGTTTTGCAAGCCTATATAGCACGATTAATATTAAAGAGACCTAATTAAGAAACTTGTTTTGTGGCACATCGCAATAAAGCGTAGCATAGCGCCTAAAATACTCGTAAGTAATTTATAGAATTAGGCGTTACTTTGAGGAGATCCATAATACAAAAGTAATATTAAATTATTTTGCTATAATCCGCAATACAGTAAATAGAATATATATATAGTGTTAAATGTATAGTGAACATACAAAAGATATCGTAATTTCTGCAATAATTTGATAAAAAAACTTAGGCGTAACTATGAAAAAGAACAGTTGGCAAACTCGGCTAAAAATAATAAAGCTTCATGGAAAAACATTAAAAGATTCACTCATTTAAGCTGCATTAGAAACAAAAGCTCGGATCTTTTAAATGTTAAATCCTCCCCTATAGACTCTGTCAATTTTGTTAATAACTACTTTGCAAGCATTGGAAAAGAATTGGCTGAAAATGTTTTACATAACATCCCGCAGCTACATACACCTAATATAGACTGTACATCATACTCGCATTATTCGTCTTTTGGTCTTATTGACACTAACCCCAGTGAAGTAAATATTATAAGTAGGAACCTGAAAACGCGTAGTACTGCAGGCTGGGATAGGATTACTACTCAATTCCTGAAACAAGCACTGAGTAGTACTCACTCAATTACTGTAACACTTGTTAACAAGTTCATTTGAATAAAAAATATTTTGAATATGAATTTAATAATCGTAACATCTTTTTGTAAGTGTATTATTGCGAAAATAAATGAATTTTATTTCGAATTCACAATTCTAGTGTATATATAATCTGTCAACGTATAAAGTCGCAAGCAGTGACAAAATTATAATGAAACAGTCACATCTGAGTTGAATGCAATTCGGGGCAATAAAATTTCAATTTTAAAAATTAAACTCTAATACCGCGTGTGTGACGAATGGTAACATTTCCAAAGGGTTCTTGGACGCCCCCTCCTTTTCAAAAATCTGTGCTCCAAACGGCGTCGGTAAACTTTTTATGGCGTACTATATTAGAAGAGTGAATTAATTTATCGTTGCGTTAATGAGTGTCTTAATTTTTTGAGTTATGTGTATGTGTTTTATTGTATCCATCGAAAGTGTAATGTGTTACTGCTATGTTGAACTATGGCCCTCATAGGAAAGCCAAGAGTCACTCGGCAAGCGATGGAGCGATCTAAATAAATAAATAAAGCTATATTATATGAGAATAACACATACGATCAATACTTGTGTTGTGAATGATTTATAGAATTAGGCGTTACTTTGCGGAGATCCATAATACAAAAGTAATAATAAAATTATTTTGCTATAATCCGCAATAAAGTCTATCTAATTATGATGCTTCGGTTGCGGGGCGAAAAGATTGTTGAGTTAGTGATAGTGAACGTGTGATAGTGCTTGTGTATTGTGGTGGCGGTGGTGGAGGTTTGTGCGTACATTTTTGGCCATGCCATTACAACAGTTTAAAACCACTGTTAAAAAGAGGCTGATACAGAAAGCCTACTATACTGTTGAAGATTACTTAGATGATAAGGATGTGTGGATATAGGTCCACCTCTACCCTGTACAAAACAGTATACTAGTAGTAGTAATACCCAGTACAAATAAATAAATGTAACTAGTTCTAGGATTTCTATTTTAAAAAGAGCAACCGCCGAGTTTCTTGCTTGCTCTTCTCGGTAGGAACAGCTTTCCGAAACAGCAGTTAAGTTGACGATTCCAAAGAACTTGTTAACAAGTTTACTTGAATAAAGAATATTTTGAATTTGAATTTGAATTTGCGTGATTTTATGAATCCTGCATGTATCGGGTATGAAAATGGATAGTGCACTCTACATTTAGCATTATGTATATTTCTGTCTACTACTAAATGCAAAAGTACGTAAATCGTTTGTGGGTTTGGGTATAAGATTCTATAATAAAATTACGAATAAAATTTTAGCCTTGTCATTACAGTAGTTTAAAAAAACTGTTAAAAACAGGCTGATACAGAAAGCCTACTATACTGTTGAGATATATGATAAGAACCATCCCATCTATCTCCTGATGATGCTCCGGTTGCGGACCGAAACGATTGTTATAGTGAACGTGTGTAGTGCTTGTGTATTGTAGTGGCAGTGGTAGTTTGTGCATGTGTTTTTACGAATCCTGCGTCTATCGGGTATGAAAAAACGGATAGTCTGTATCCTATACATTTAGCACTATATGTATTTTCTATGTAAGCTGTGATAGCCTAGTGGTGAGACCGTGCGACTCTCTAGAGACGACATAGGTTCAAACCCCGGGCAGGCACCAATGAGTTTTTCTATTAAAAACTTATGTGTCTAATTGATAATTGCAATTTATCACACGCTTTTCGGTGAAGGAAAACATCGTGAGGAAACCTGCATATCTCTAGAGAATTCTAGGGATATGTGTAACCTACCAATCCGCATTGGAGCAGCGTGGTAGGTCTTAGCTCCAATCCTTCTCTCCAAAAACGGACAGAGGAGGCCTTAGCCCAGCAGTGGGCATAGTAACAGGCTGTTACTTAAACTTTACTACTTACTTTGTATTTTCTATTTACTGTAGCGCGAATCTTTAATATTTCTTTGGCATTTTAACATTTAAGTTAGCTCAAACGATGTCGCGGATGCAGCTTGTTAAAAATAATTACATCAACCCCGTCTCTAGTGGGGAGAGTCGGGCGAGAACGACACAGGCCTCTCAGCTTTTAAGGGCTTATTCAAACTTTATAAAATAAGTGGCCCCTCAAAAGGGGACTCAATAAGACTCAATAAGACTCAATATTATTGTGCAGCCATCTGTGACGGAGGGTATAGGAGACATATTTTTTGATTTAACTCGTAAATTACTTGAATTCAATCGGTTTACGCTCGTGTGAATTAGACGATTTTTATATGGGATGTGGTTTTTATAGGTAGGGTGGACGATAGTTTTAGACGGTCTTTAAATTATTTAATACACTTTATTGTAAACGAAAAAGAAGTAAGAATATAAAGAGTGAGACCGCCGTGTGGAATAGTCCACCCTCATTTCTTACCGTGGTGACGTCAAAGGCGAATAATGTTAGTTGACCCGCCGTGTTGAGTAGAAAAGACCACACTCTTTCTTACCGAGGGCTCGTAAAATACGACTAAGGTAAGTAGACGTCAGGCAGGCGGTCGGTCGTAAAATACGTAGTCAAATCGAAATCAAAAAAATAAAAATAAAATTATTTTCTTTAATCCGCGACAAAGTAAATAGAAAAAATATATAATGGTAAATGTTTTCCGTTTTTTCATACCCGATACACGTAGGATTCGTAAAAGAAATGCACAAACCTCCACCACTGCCACCGCAATACACAAGCACTACACACGTTCACTATCACAAACTCAACAATCGTTTCGCACCGCAACCGAAGCATCATCAGGAGATAGTGAACGTATCGTGTATTTTGGTGGCGGTGGTGGGGTTTGTGCATGTGATTTTACGAATCCTGCAAGTATCGGGTATGAAAAAATGGATAGTCCACTATACATTTAGTGATATATATTTTATCTATATTACTTTATCGCGGATTATAGGAAAATAATTATATTATTACTTTTGTAGAACCAAGGTTGCAATGGCGACCCCGCACCGGAACACGCAGTGTTGGTAGACCTACGAGAATGACTGACGACCTCAAAAAACGTCACGGGGAGCCGCTGGATTTAAAAGGCAGAAGATCGTGTGCTGTGGAGATCCCATAAAGAGACAATATCCAGCACTAGCTGTACATCGATTGACAATTTTTACAATAAAAAAAAAGTACCTGTTACAATCTCACTGCTGGGAAAGGACATCCTCTCTCCGTTTCTGGAGAGAAGGGTTGGAGCTAAGACCTATCACGCTGCTCCAATGCGGATTAGTAGGTTACACATATCCCCAGTGTTCTCTAGAGATATGCAGGTTTCCTCACGATGTTTTCTTTCACCGAAAAGAGTGTGATAAATTGCAATTATCAATCAGACACATGAGTTTTAATAGAAAAACTCATTGGTGCCTGCCCGGGTTTGAACTCGTGTTCCCCATGAAAGAGTTGCACGGTCTCACCACTGGGCTATCACAGCTCCATTTTATTTTTACAATAAAATTTCGCAATACATACTAGACCAGACTACAGATAGGTTTAAATTAATTATTAGAGAATGCTTGTACGTAAAGCATATTACAAAAATGAAGATTATTTGGATGATAAAAATATCATGATTTGAAAATCCTTTCAGCTTCATACAAGAATGCGGTTAAAGGATTTACCGCCGAATTTGCTGGTTCTTCTCGGTAAGAGCCACATTCCGAACCAGTTGTAGCTTCATTAATCATATTGATCCTTGACGACTTAAAAGTGCTCTAAAGAGCTTACTTGAATAAACATTATTTTGATTTGATTTGATTTAGAGAAGATATAGAATCGTTTCTAAAGTTTACTTTTACTAAATTTTAAGGTTTACTGTTTAAGTTTAAGTTAACTGTAATCCATTATATAAGTGATAATTCATTTCTACTGCAATCAAGTATTAATATATCTCCTAAACGTTCGAATGGAAATGTAGCAATTCGGTACAAAGTTATTTACGTACAAACAGACCACCAATTATATCATTATACAACGATTTTGTATTCAACGCTGAATATTGCGAGCAAATTGTTCCTATAGAGTTGTATTTCTACACGATTATGCATCTTATTACCTGTCCATGAAAGTACATAATACAGCGTAGTGAGGAAGAGTTGAACGGTATATGATTTATAATAGTGCGTAATAGTAAGTTATTTAATGGGGATAGAAGACTTAAATTGTTACTCGCTTATTAGTTTGCTAAACAACTGCTATTTTCCCGTCGGACAGTGTCTGGATATCTTTATTATCTACTATTAAGAAAAACCCACAGCTTAGTGAGGAATGGTTAAAAGTTATGGTTAAATGAACTCAATTACACTGAAACTGAACAGGTATCAAGAACTATAAAGTATACACTACCCAATTTACTGGAGAATAATTTAAAATAATGTCAAAATATAAGCATAAAGTCAAATATTTCTTTTATGTTTTTAGATTATATTATTCATAATAATATAAATAATTATTTACAATTCACTAAACTAAAGTATTTTACAAAATGAAGATTTTATAAAAACTTAAAACAAAATTAAAACTAACTAAATAAAACAAAAAAAAAACGAAACAAAAATTATATATACATATTTACATCTATTTACACTAAATCAAAACGGTCGATCCCACTGCAGCAGGGTAAAAAAAAGTAAAAGTAAAGTAACAGCCTGTTACTATGCCCACTGCTGGGCTAAGGCCTCCTCTCTCCGTTTTTGGAGAGAAGGATTGGAGCTAAGACCTACCACGCTGCTCCAATGCGGATTGGTAGGTTACACATATCCCTTGATTTTCTAGAGATATGCAGGTTTCCTCACGATGTTTTCCTTCACCGAAAAGCGTGTGATAAATTGCAATTATCAATTAGACACATAAGTTTTAATAGAAAAACTCATTGGTGCCTGGCCGGGGTTTGAACCTATGTCGTCTCTAGAGAGTCGCACGGTCTCACCGCTAGACTATCACAGCTTTATCACAGCAGGGTAAGGTTTCCAAAATACTGGCAGCGTTACCCCTTTGAATGGCCTAGATTTTTCGTTGGCCAAGGTAGCTGCCAGCTCTCGGGTCCCCGGTACGCCTACTACCCTACTACGAGCCTTCTCGATAGCTCATTGAAGAAGGTAAGTCAAATGGTCTTGAGACCATTCCACGGGGGCATGATTTGTATAGTAGTAGCGTTTAAGTAATTTAACATAGACATAACCTTTTTCTTGCAAATAATAATAATAATAAAAAATATGATCAAGTAATAAGAGAAATAAACAATTGTTGTTTAACTTTGTAGTATCCAGTTATATTAAACAAACTAACCCGAAAAACTTAACTTCCTTAAAACTTTTAAATCGACCATCATTTGGTAAGATTGATGCGCGTCGAGATTTTTATATCTACTCTTCTCCAATCGACTTGTTCTGTTGCTTCGTTAGTGCGAGATTTGATCACAATTTTGTTGTAAAGATTATGTCCTAAAGAAAACCTCATCCGGTCTTTGGGCGAGCCGGCTTCACACGTGATTAAGGGCCAATATGGATCTTGAGAATTGTGTTAAGAATTACATTACTTTCGATTTTGTTCTAATATTATTTTTAATTGATTGACCGCGCTGGATTATTAACCAGTCGTTAACGTATTTTGTACTTTCGGAAAAGACACGTGTACGAAAAAATCCTGATCTATATTAGCTTATAGGTGTATTTTTTGCGATTTTGTCGTGGAGTCTATCTCCTGATGATGCTTCGGTTGCGGGGCGAAACGATTGTTGAGTTTGTGATAATGAACGTGTGTAGAGCTTGTGTATTGTGGTGGAGGAAAAACGAATAGTCCACTATACGTTTTGCACTATGTATATTTTCTATTTACTGTATCGCGGATTATAGCAATATAATTTTATTATTACTTTTGTATTATGGATCTCCGCAAAGTAACGCCTAATTCTATGAATTATCTAATAGGTGTAAATATGCCTTTCACATAAATAATCATTATTTGAAAAATTACACGTTATTTCCTTGTACGTATACTAATATCTTTACTCTATACTAATATATAAAGCTGAAGACTTCATTTGTTTGTTCGATTGTTTGAACGCGCCAATCTCAGGAAATACTAAACGGATTTGAAAAATTTCTCGAGTGTAACTTAGCCAAGTATCGAGGAATGCTATAGACTATATAAAATTTCGCTAAGATCGACAGGAGAGAAGCAGCGATAAAAAATATTGCGGAAACGGAAAAAATTAAAACTTTACTTCCGTGCGTTACAAAATTATTCCCCTCTAAAAGTTCTGTATAAAAGTCCGTGACAGCATATGTTTAGCTTTTAAAGTTAACTCACTTTAAACATAATTAATATAAGTATTAAGGTTTACTCAAATAATAAGACTACACTCCACGCGAACGAAGTTGTGTTTATAAGCTAGTAAAGTTATATGATTAGGTAAGGTATACTATGACAAGAAAAGCGACTATAAATTTGTAAAAGCATATCAGTTTATAAAATATATCCTCTTGCCATTATCCCACTCTAAGTGAGGTAGGCACAACGTGTTACAAACATATTGTCACGTGATTTGGCTACTTAATATACGACCGGCCGCCTTCTACGACACCTCGGTAAGAAATTAGGTGGTCTATTCTACTCAGCCGGATACCACACGGCGGGTCAATGTACTTTAGTCGCCTTATATGACACCTCAGTAAGAAATGAGAGTGGTCTATTCAACTCAGCCGGATACCATACGGCATATCAGTTTATAAATTACAAGTATTTATAACTTTTGCAAAATTATTGCCCATCTAAACTTGAATGGTTAATGATTATTTCATTTTATCATTTGCATCTTCTTCTTCTTGGGGTGCCTCTCCGATCAACGAAGGTTGGCAGTCAGCAGCGTATAATCCCGTTTATTTTTCGCGAGGTGAAAAAGCTCGGCAGCACTCGCGATTCCTGTCCACTCTCGGATGTTGCGTTGCCAGGACTTCTTCCTGCGACCAACACCTCTTCTTCCTGCTACTTTTCCCATCATTATCAGTTGTAGAAGTTCATACCTCTCGTACCTAAACACATGCCCCAGATATGACACTTTTCTGACCTTAACGGTGTTCAAAAGTTCGCATTTTTGGTTAATACGTCGCAGTACTTCCACATTGGAAACTTTGTGAGTCCAGCTTATGGCCAACATACGTCTATACGCCCACATCTCAAAAGCTTCTATGCGTTTTCGAAGGTCTTCCTTCACAGTCCATGCCTCACATCCGTATCATTTGCATAACATATGAAATATTACAATAAATGTAAAAATGAACATATCAATATTAATAATGACTCTTCGAAATAATTATACGTATCTTGCGACACGTTTTATGTAGATAATACAGTGTACGAACCAATATAGGTAGACACCGGTCCTCCAATGTCCGACATGTCGGTCCTATCTGTTTCGATGCATTTGTCGTTTAAACACCAACCTGTAATAAATCAGACTATGTTAAACACGGTGCCTAATATCCTATTTGCATCAAATTTAACACGTAATTTAAACTCTATTCTATACAACAGAAGATTCACTTTCGCACATATACTTTTATCATTTCTTACCTGGACACGCGATATAATTTAAGCCTATCTCAACTCCACTACGGACACTCTTCATTCAATACGTTAAATGAGATTCTTATCGACCGTCCTTTAATAGATTAGTAGATTAATGATGTCTGTAATAATTAATAATGGATCGTGAGTTTTACAACAACAATAAAAGCGGTTCGGTCGCAGTAATAAACCGCGTTGCAGTTTGCGTTGCTATCCCCTTTAGCTTTACGACGCGTCAATACCACGTATTTACTTCCTCTTAATTACTGGTATAATGATTGTCTTTATGGCAATTTTTTATATGGACCAGTACACACACGACGCAAAAACGTTTAATAACAATTTATTTATTTATTGGAACACGAACACGAATGCACTTAGAGTAAACTTAAATATAAGCAATATTGTTTCTGGCTACAAGTACATCCTTACTTACAGGTGTACACAACACGCATACTTATGGTGCTATACGTGCCTTATGAATGAATGAAATAAGAAGAAGAAAGTTAGAAAAAGGCAATAATTAAGGCAAAAATTAAAAATATAAATCAACAAATTACCGATTCTCGGACTAAACATCTAAAGGTTGCCAAATTGTTCCTGTGTGTGTGTTAGTGTGTTGTACTGCCGCTATCTATCAATAGGACCGAAAAAACCTAGTTTAGTTCGGCTAAATGTTGGTTTGTTTTGGTTTGTTGAATTAGGCTTAACTTTGCGGAGGTATATATGTTATTTTTTGAAAATAATTATAAAAATAGGTGATGTATATAATAGACAAAGTAGGGACCGACATAAGCTTTTTTCGCCCAGCAAAAGTACGTAAATCGTTTCTGGATTTACCATTACAGCAGTTTAATGCTATTGAAGAAAGGCTAATACAGAAAGCCTGCTATTCTGTTGAGGATTGCTTAGACGATAAGAATGCGTGGATATACTCTTCGACCCTGTACAAGACATCAGTAACTATACGTAACTAGTAATAAGAATTATTCTATGAAACGAGCAACCGCCGAGTTTCTTGCTGGCTCTTCTCGGTAAGAACAGCTTTCCGGACCAGCAGTAGATGTTGACGATTCAAAAGCACTAGTTTATAAGTTTACTTGAATAAAGAACATTTTGAATTTGAATACAAAAGTAATCTATGTAAAAGTAGAGTGTCCAAACATTACGTACGGTCATAAACCGCATGCCCTATGATGATGTCCTCCTACTTGACGTATTCGACAACAGCCAACCTTGTTACATCCTAAAATGCGCGACTATGACTTAAAGTAACAGCCTGTTACTATGCCCACTGCTGGGCTAAGGCCTCCTCTCTACGTTTTTGGAAAGAAGGATTGGAGCTAAGATCTACCACGCTGCTCCAATGCGGATTGGTAGGTTACACATAACCCTAGAATTCTCTAGAGATATGCAGGTTTCCTCACGATGTTTTCCTTCACCGAAAAGCGTGTGATAAATTGCAATTATCAATTAGACACATAAGTTTTTAATAGAAAAACTCATTGGTGCCTGCCCGGGGTTTGAACCTATGTCGTCTCTAGAGAGTCGCATGGTCTCACCGCTAGGCTATCACAGCTTATGCTTAGCGACTATGACTTACCAGTCTGATTTGATCCCCCCACGACACGTCGCTCTAAGTCGAGGTTCGGCCTCACAGGAGGCACCCTTAAGGCGACGTTCCCAAAGATATCACGAGTCTCTCCTGAGGCTCGCCCCACCACCCACCGCGGCGATGCTTCCGCGCTAGCCCCTTTTCTCCCGGTGTCGCTGTAAAAGCCACTTCGGCTAACAGCATATTGTCACTTACCGAAAAAAAAAGACTATGACTGGCAAAACCAAATTTGCTATTAAACGTCCTATTACGGGCTGCACAGTACTTACCAGAAGAGTTATACATGTATGTGCACATAATTCTGGGACGGTTCTTTTTAAGAAGGCTTTTTGCGTCGAGATTTGTAGACGACTTCTTTCAAAGACTTTGACAGCACCTCTGACATAGCATGAAACATTCACTATACACCAGTACTGCGAACATCACCACAAGCCCACTGCACTACTGGCATTGCACATATTCACAACAACAATCTCAACTATCATTTCAAGCAGCAATAAGCATTGTGGGACTTGTATGTGTTTAGAAATCACGGTTTGTACAAACAAAGATAACTAACCGCGGATTGTAGAAAAATATTTAAAAAAAAATGCGATGCGGTTTTCCTGCAACCGCAGCTGTTTATCTATGTAACCGAGCCCTAATCCGGTTCATAATAAAATTGATGATCCCATAACAGCATTGTGACTGTGTTTGCGCTTTTTGCCCCGCGTTTTAGTGGATTAATTAAAACAGTTTAACAAGTTGTTATTAAAAACATTAATGCAGATATAAAGGCCTCGAATGATGATGGTTCTTTATAAACGCAACGAGTTATAAGTTACACGGTATCGTAAATTGAAAAGATGAAGGTAGGTTGTAAAAATGCAGAACTCGATTTCTAATCTGCAAATGAGATGAATTGTTAATAAGGGTTTAATCAGATGAAGTGTAATCAAATTCCTTTCAAGTAAAGAAACATCTTTATATAAATCATAAACGGATTTTTGTTATGAAAATGTTTTTGTTTTGTTATATTTTTAGTAATTTAATTTTTGTACATAAAAATATAAATAATTATAAAAGGATTGGTGATAGACGAATTAGGAACCGACATAAGCTTGCGGTTCCTGCTTTGCGCCTTGCAAAAGTTCGTAATTCGTTTATGGGTTTGGGTATAAGATTCTATAATAATATTCTACAATCTACTTTAACTTTACCGTTACAGCAGTTTGAAAATACTATTTCAAAAAGGCTAATTCAGAAAGCCTATTATACTATTGAAGATTACCTATAAGATAAGAATGCGTGGATATAGCTTCTCTACAAACCTGTACAAGACATTAATAACTATAAGTAACTTGCTGGTTCTTCTCAGTAGGAACAGCTTTCCGAATCCAGCAGTAGATGTTGACGATTCAAAAGCACTTGTTTACAAGTTTACTTGAATAAAGAATATTTTAAATTTAAATTTGAGTATGAAACGAATACTTACTAAATATATGACATACAAGCTTTAGCCCGCGGCTTCGCCCGCGTGTAACTAGGTCTGCCGCTAGGTAAATTTAGTTACTCGTGCATCCAAAATTTCAGATGGCTAACTTCAAAACTGGCGAATTCCAATCAATCTTCGTGCGCCGCGCATAGTACGCTCTATGGTGCTCCATTGAAGTCAATCATATCGTGATAACTTTTAAATTATTCGGTCAAATTACTCGGTGTGAAAGACAAAGTTTATCTACATGAAGTACTGAAAGCTAAAAATGTATTGATTTTTATAAGAGTTTGATAAATATACTGAATTGTGCTGTGGTCGTAAAATACGTAGCCAAATTATGTGACAACATGTTTGTAACATGTTGTAGCGACCCCACTTAGAGTGGGATAAAGGCAGGAGGAGGGGTATTACTGGCAATACATATATTGTCATTATTTAATGTTAATAAATTATTTGAATACATTCGAAAGTAATAAAGTAATAAAAACAACTAAACTACCCTAACAAAAGAAAAATTAAATAAAAAAAATAACTTAACCAAGTACAGTGTGCAAGAAAATTATTGATTAATATCTCCTAAAGAGTTTGGTATTTTTCTAATGATAAATAATTTATCGATCCTTAAAATCAGCTGATTTATTCGTGCTGACAAAATGCAATGATCCCTCAGATTGCCTATTTATATTAAAAAAACACAGTCATTTATTTTCCAAAAAAAAGCATTAAAAGCAACAAAGGCCGATGTTTGCACCCACTTATCTTTTTATCAGCTTAATTGAAATCCATACAAGAATCATTGAGATTGATCTAATCAAATGAGTCAGTGAAAAAAATAAAGAACAGACCCCGAACGCATCTCGGCCAGCGGACAAGCTTTAAAAAGTTAAGTCCTTTTTCGAAAACGAGGAAAAAAAGGAGCGCCCCTAATTGATGCGTCGTCTTTGTTTAGTTTAATTCTAACATGGTTTTCCCATTAAAGTGGTCAGAAATCGGGCTCGTGTTGGAGATAAGACCGAGTATTCTACTCCTTACACGTTATAATATTATAAGGTCGGGTCCGGTCCAATGCAACGTTAACCCTAGTTTAATTTGAACTGCGAGCTAACCGCACAACATAATAAACAAGGGAGCAGGAGAAACGTTCAGCTCTATCACGTTTTTACATTGTCACTCGGTCCCCAGGGTGCCCGGGTATCGAGAAGCGATGTGTTTGCACTAAGTGCTTAAGTGCTTGCAGGGGATTGCGTTTCATTGATGAATAAGCAATGCAAATTTATTAGCATACACGTTTAAGTGCGTTTCAAAACAGAATTGCGGTACATTGAGGCCTCGGCTTGTTGGATTCTTGTGTGTTTCACGTCTTTAGTTTTATTTAATTATTGGAGCTCACGGTAAATATTTGCCCGGTAACAAGGCTAAGCGAAATTATCTCGAAAGATTGCGTTGCATATATCGCGCGCGTTATAATGCTACTATGAGATTTGGATTTATATGTACTTTTCGCGAAATATCTTGTACATTACGATCTATTATGATCTATTACGATCTACTATATCTATTATACGAGCATTATGTCTTATGGAATATTGCTGTGGGGTAAATGCGCGGATAGTGAAAAATTTTTCGTATTACAAAAAAGAGCCATACGTGGCATCTACAATTTAAGTCCGCGTGATTCCCTGCGAGAGAAGTTTAAGGAAACAGGTATTCTAACATTTGCTTCACAGTATATTTTAAATAACGTAATTTTTGTATATAAAAATATAAAGAATTATAAAACGATAGGTGATGTATATAATAGACAAAGTAGGAACCGACATAAGCTTGCGACTCCTGCTTTGCGCCTAGCAAAAGTACGTAAATCGTTTGTGGGTTTGGGTATAAGATTCTATAATAAAATTCCGAAATCAATTTTGGTCATGCCATTACAGCAGTTTAAAAACACTGTTAAAAAGAGGCTGATACAGAAAGCCTACTATACTGTTGAAGATTACTTAGATGATAAGGATGTGTGGATATAGGTGCACTTTTACCCTGTACAAGACAGTAATAAATAAATGTAACTAGTTCTAAGATTTATATTTTAAAAAGAGCGATCGCCGAGTTTCTTGCTGGCTCTTCTCGGCAGGAACAGCTTTCCGAACCAGCAGTAAAGTTGACGATTCAAAAGCACTTGTTTACAAGTTTACTTGAATAAAGAATATTTTGATTTGATTTGATATTAAAGTATCAAAATGCTTTTACGTATAACTAAAGTAAAAAGAAACGTTTTGATAGCAAAACAAACTTTAAAGTGTCGTTAACACACCGAAATTATAATCAATCTTGGACAGAAATAAACATTGCATTAACCCTCCTAGATCTAAATAGGTACGAATGCTTTATTCAATTCATAAAAGGTATATTCTGTTATATGTAATATAGCTGTGATAGCCTAGCGGTGAGACCGTGCGACTCTCTAAAGACGACATAGGTTCAAACCCGGGCAGGCACCTATGAGTTTTTCTATAAAAACTTATGTGTCTAATTGATAATTGCAATTTATCACACGCTTTTCGGTGAAGGAAAACATCGTGAGGAAACCTGCATATCTCTAGAGAATTCTAGGGATATGTGTAACCTACCAATCCGCGTTGGAGCAGCGTGGTAGGTCTTAGCTCCAATCCTTCTCTCCAAAAATGGAGAGAGGAGGCCTTAGCCCAGCAGTGGGCATAGTAACAGGCTGTTACTTTACTTTTTTTTTATATTCTGTAAGGTTTTTCATTATGGGCCTCATAGGACGGATATGACGGAATTCAGGATTCAGCGGAAAAAAGCTATAAATCTATTTGTTAGATAAAGACCTATAAGTGCAAACGTAGGAATTGATAATTTTTTTGTTATATGAATAGTAAGAGATAGACATAAGCATCTTTTTTTTAATTTATTTTTTAATTCCATGGAAACAAATGCCACTTGTAAACTATAAATCGTCAGTTTAGTGTTACTTTACTATTTTCTTTTACATATCCGGTTTACTTTTGAATAATATTATATACTTTTTACCCGCGACTAAGGTAAGTTGACGTCAGGCAGGCGGCCGGTCGTAAAATACGTGGCCTAATCATTTGACAGCATGTTTCATACTGTGCCGACCCCACTGGGATACGAGCAGGAGAACGATGATGGTCATCTTAATAATGTATTGAAAGCGAATCTTGTATTGTATATATAATTAAAATTAAAAAGGACGTCAGTTGTCTGTTTTAATTACAGTTCAACCGGCCCCCGTTGTGACCGTCAAGACCGCTCGGCACCTTTTGTGGATTTTATGGATAATATTCGTTTAACGTGTATTAACATGGGGTCCTGTGTCCGGTCGCACGTTCGATTCCCCGTCCACACCCACTCGCTGTTTATCAGCTACGGTCAATGTTCGATAATTTTATTACAGTTTTGTCGAATTACTTATGCCTTCAAATTAAATTAAACGATACTTGTACCTCTTTGATATGAAGAATTAATTTATATGGAACATTTATTGTGACTTTTTTGATTGGAGTGTCTCGGTTAAAAGTTTAGCTGCCAATCTATTTTGTGGATACTAGCTTTTATATTAAACAAGCTTCTTTTATGTCAATTAAAAAGAAAACAATTTATAAAATTAAACGTTACTTTGCGGAGGTCCATAATAAAAATGCGATTTTGTCATGGAATCTATCTTCTGATTATGGTTCGGTTACGTAGCGAAGCGGTTGTTGAGATTGTGGTAGTGAATGTGTGTAATGCTTCTGTATTGATGTGTTATTGGAGGTGGATAGTGCTGCGTGTTTATAAATTCTGCATATATTATGCAACAACGGATAGTACACATTTAGCATTAGATATATTTTATTTTATCCTGGATTATAGCAAAACAATGTTTTCGTTACATTTTATACCAGGGATCACGGGTTCAAACCCCGGGCAGGCACCAATGAGCTTTTCTACTAAAACTTACGTGCCTCATTGATATTTACAACATGCGTTACGCTTTTTCCCGAAGAAAAACACAACATGTGGAAATCTGCATATCTTTGAAGAAATCCTGGCCCTCCATTCTGCTATGGCAGTCTGGTGGGACTATTCTCTAACCCGAATGTATTTGCCGAGTAACAGGATGCTTATTTTCTTTTATATACATACCAGCTTCGCCAGCTTCCCCACGTGGAAATCAGTTTGTCAGAAAGATTTTAAAGTTTTGTTTTATAAAGTAAACCTCCAGCCCACGAATATTCTTACGTAATATATAAGTAATCTAAACCTTCCTCAAGAATTTCTCTATCTTATAGTGATAAAAATACAAAAATCCATTCAGTAGATTTTGAGAAATTCGAGTACATACAGACAGATTTTGGGGACTTTTATAATATGTATAGATTTCGTATAAGAAAACGTAGTCAAAAATAGTTTTTTTACGATGGAAAATACAAAAAAATAAAAAGCATATGTTAAGTATATCCGGGATTTGTAATAAATTACAATTAGCAATAAGCAAATATACTATAATAAATATCAATTATGTAAGTCTAGACGTGCAAAAAACAGATCGTAGTAAAAGAAAACCTCTAATTAATAGAGATACTTAAAAAAGTATTTACATAAAATATAAATTACAAAACATATGGAGTAACTTCTTTTAAAATGCTACAAAAAAGTCCATGATGTAATATATATTTTAAAGATTACTAATTCAAACCAATTTTAACTTTTTTATATAGTCCAATACAATGCGGTATATGGAAAGGGGTATACTAATATCAAAGAATCGCTGCCCGCGGGATAATAAAGTGTGGAAACAGGACGGCCTCTGTTACGCTCTTTGTCCCACTTACCCGCCTTACCGCAAACATAATGAATGACGTGCCTAAATAACGTGTCGTTGTTATGTAAAAAGAACTGTAAAAATTAAGAAGAAAAGTATTTAATATATTCCGCATACACCAAGAACTGCATTTTACTCCTTCAATGATGGAATAAATTCATTCTCGCCATTAGAGCAAAATGATAAAATAATTCACTATTACACTCCTTTATAAAACGGTCATTAGACCTGTCGTAATTTATGGATCTGGATGTTGGGCTAAAGAATAGATAAAAAAAGATGCATGAAATGATACGAGCTGGCTCCCGGAACCATCACCACCGACGGACCCGACAGGGGAGTACTTGAGCTGCGGCGGAAGTCAAAGCAGATAGGCTATAATACCACGACCCTTATAAATTTGTGTGCCGGGCAAAAGTTGTATAATATTAATAAAATTTTGATACACGAAACCCTGATTTCTTGTACCTCTATTGGTATTGTGGAAGTGATGCGTTCAGTATTCCTGTGCCCTCGTCCCCAAGCAGCAAGGTGGAACACCATGAGGTTTTAGCCGCTAGGAGTCCGGCATAACTGCTTTCACCCCCGCGGAAAGCAGTACCCATGAAGGGCTACTTCATGTAAAAAAAAATTAAAAAAGTGGTTAGGAATCGGGGTTAACGGCACAAATGTTAAGGTCGATTTCTGGTGTGACTAAATTTGATAGAATATAAAATGAGTATATTAGAGAAAGTCTGGAAGTTGCGTCCATTATAGAAAAGATGAGAAGTACGAGATTAAGTTGGTGCGGTCATGTAATGAGGGATGGAAATCATGCGACCAAAAGAGGTTAAAATATGAATGTGCATGCATATGATGAGTAAGACGAAAATTATGTCAAACTCGCATGTTCCGCTCCACCCGTCATCGTTAAGAACTCTGCACTCGAAATTGTAGACGAGTATATGTACCTGTGACATACGGTCCAGCTGGGTAGGTCCAATTTTGAGAAAGAGGTTAGTCGCCGAATCCAATCGGATGGGCAGCGTTCGGGAAGCTACGCGAGATCTTTTCTTCCTGTGCCTGAAGACCAAGATCTTCGAACAGTGCGTGCAGCCAGTGATGACCTACGGATCCGAAACGTGGCCGCTGACTATGGGTCTCATAAGAAAGCTCGGAGTCACTCAGCGGGCGATGGAGCGAGTTATGCTCAGGCTAAAGAACTAGAGTCACCGACATAGCTCAGCGCGTTGCGAAGTTGAAATGGCGATGGGTGGGGCACATAGTGCGGAGAATCGATGGGCGTTGAGGGTCTAGAATGGCGACCCCGCACCGGAAAGCGCAGCGTCGGTAGACCCCCTACGAGGAGGACAAACGACCTCAAAAAGGTCGCAGGGAGCCGCTGGATCCAGGCGGCGCAAGATCGTATGTTGTGGATATCCCATGAAGAGACCTATGTCCATCGGTTGAGTAAAAAGAAAAAGAAGGATGCACATATGAACAAGTAGTAAAAAAGTAAAGTAACGACCTGTTACTATACCCACTGCTGGGCTAAGGCCTCCTCTCTCCGTTTCTGGAGAGAAGGGTTGGAGCTAAGACCTACCACGCTGCTCCAATGCGGATTGGTAGGTTTCTATAAATTGCAATTATCAATTAGACACATAAGTTTTAATAGAAAAACTCATTGGTGCCTCCCTGGGGTTTGAACCCATGTCGTCTCTAGAGAGTCGCACGGTCTCACCGCTAGGCTATCACAGCTTTATATATATATGACCAAAGTGTTGTCGAAAAAAGATTGATGGGTTGTGTGTAGAATGACATGCACTTAAAAGGAGTATCACGGGAGTTGACAATTTATAGAGGAGAATGGAGATAAAGATATATTATTCTGAACCCACCTACTGTGGAATAAGGGAAACACAATGATGGCACTTCCGTGGAAGTCATCTATGTCTCTCATAGTACGCGGTTGACAAATGTTTTGGCCTGGTCATATCGGAACTAGCTCTTGGGCAACCTATACCCTTAATTTTTCCGGATCTTCTTAACTTCTGCGAGTAACAATTGATAGGCAATTATCAATAAGTGACCTGTCCCTAGTGCACCGATGGTTTATGGCAGCGTTTCACTTTACAAATTGAAAACTCCAGTTTTTTAAACGAATATATCGGAAGTTATCACAAAACTATAAATGCGCGCAAACTATAAAACTTGAAACACAAAAATATTCCACTTATTCTTAAGCTCAGCCTATTACAATTGAGTCCAAACTCCCCGTTTCCTTTAATTTACAGATCACTCTACTAATGCCATTCTAGACTACCAAAAACAACGAACCAAAATTGCGAACAAAGGTAGTTAACATTTGTCCCGTAAAGTGAAACGGCGGCGTTGAGAGCAAGCTCTTTGAAAACCCCCGTTCAGATGACATTGTAAACAAAAGTATCATATAAGTTTATTAATTACACGACCCTCCGCTCGAGCCTCCATGAATATTAATTACTGGATAGGCTTTAGAACTCAAGAGGGAAAGTTGTACAAAGAGCTTTATTATTTAAGAAGTAGCGCCTATGCCTTGGAACGAAATATGACGGGCGTGATACCCTCAAAATTAAACTTTAAAGTGGTGTAGCTAAGGTTGGAAATCGCCTGTTTAGTTTTTCATAACTAAATAAGAAAGTAACGGAAGAAAGTCAATAGACGTAGGTGTTTGGGGCAGACTTGGGAGGCCACGCCTTGACAAATAATGAGCGATAAATTTCAATTTATGCCCCGAAACGTCGGAGTATAATATAATTTAAAGTCAAAAATTAAACCTTTTAATGTACGAATTGGACATGGAATATCACTATTAATTAATACCTAAGAAAAGAAATAAAGAAATAAACAAAGAAATAGTTACCATTTATTTAGATCTATACCTATATCCCTATTGGAATCTTATAAAATTTATAATACACTTAATTGAATAATCTATACTCTATGTCCTACCTAATATATAAAGCTGAAGAGTTTGTTTGTTTGTTTGTTTTTTTGAACGCTCTAATCTCAGAAACTATTTAACCGATTTGAAAAATTCTTTAAGTGTAGGATAGTACATTTATTAAGGAAGGCTATAGACTATATAACGTAATGATGAATAGGAGAGGAGCAGCAGTAAAAAATATTGCGATAACTAAAATATTTAAAGCTTTCCTTGCAAGCTAAACGGTGAAAGTTATTCAAAAATCATGTACTACAAAATTGTTCCCCTCTAAAAGTTCTAAATAAAAGTCCGCGACAGCATATGTCTAGCTTTTAAGTATAACTTTAAGCATAATTAGTATAAGTATTACGGTTTACTCAAATAATAAGACTGCAGTCCACGCGAACGAAGTTGCGTTTAAAAGCTAGTATTATATGTTCTATTATTCACATATTATATATATTATATTATAATATAGTGTTGTACACCTGTGCTATTTTTTTTTATATGATATTCATCTAACTATTACAACTTCCACTTTTACAATATTTAGATTTAGATTTAGATTTCAGTAACAATGCTCTCCATTCAAAACCAGTGTTGACGAACGCCTCAACTTAAGCTAAAAAAAAGTAAGTAAGGTAACGGCTATTATCCCACTGCTGGGCATAGGCCTTCTCACTCCGTTTCTGGAGAGAAGGGTTGGAGCTAAGACCTACCACGCTGCTCCAATGCGGATAGGTAGGTTACACATATTTCTGTAGAGATATGCACGTTTCCTCACGATGTTTTCCTTTACCGAAAAGCTCTTGATGAATTGCAATTATCAATGAATCAAGTTTCATTGGTTTTTGATTTATATAAATAATTCACTCACACACAATGAATGACGGAATTTTATTATCCCACTACGATTTTTGTCGTGGAGCCTATCCTCCTGATGATGCTTCGGTTTCGGGGCGAAACGATCGTCGAGATTGTGGTGGTGGGTGTGTGTGCTGCTTTTGTGTGCGTTGTTGCTGGTGAATTGCGCCTTGGGGTGCATGTGGTGACTGGTCCTGCATGTATAAGGTGCGTAGATTTTGCCTGCTTCATACACATTGGCTTTGCATGCATTCACTTAACCCGTGCGGATTATAGCAAAGTAGTTAGTTCTGTTGTATTGCTTTTTATTATCCCACTGTTTAATAATAGGCCTTTCATCTTTTGGAGAGAAGGATTAAAGCTAAGATCTGCCACACTGCATCAACGCTTATTTGTGGGTTATACATATCCTCAGAATTGTCTAGAAATTGCAGGTTTCTATTTGGCACATTAATATTAACAGAATTAATATTTTTGGTTTTTATTTAATACCCTCGATTTTAGAATCATTGGAATTATTAGTGACATGGTAGTTAACGGCAATCTGTTAACAATAAAAACCTGAAGAACAGATGGGCCGTGAAAAAGATGCAGTGTCCCTTGAGATGTTAAAAAAGTAGAACGGTATCGCGTTCGCTTTCTATCATATGGCATCAATGTAGGGTGATAATACAGTTATTAGACAGTGTAGATACAATTTTAATAATTATTATATTAATCATATTTATTATTTCAAGTTACAATGACGCATAATGTTAGTAATACAATAATATTTAAAATCTAATGTTAGTAACTTATACTACTTATTATACTTATTACTATACTCGATGTGAATCCTACAGCAGCGATTCACATACGGACAGTCTAGCCCAGAGTTCCCCAAACTTTCTGTGTCGTAGACCCCTTGCCATGTTTTTCCGTGTTGGGTAGACCCCCTACTTACTTGATATTGATTTCCTGTAAATTTCTAACTGTAGTGAAGTTTAGTGTTAAATACTTAAAGTAAAAACGTGTTTATACATTTATTAATTGCATTTTAAATTAAAACTACTCAAAAAAATTTTTGTATCTGTTATGTAAAATATAAGTAACATTAAATTAACATAAAATAAACTATAAATAAAATAACATAAGCAATAAGTCAATATTTTTAGTGAGAAGGATGAACCTGATGCTTTAATAATAAATTATCAACATTTCGCCATATACCAACATCCTACAACTTACACAATTTTATAAACATATATAATAATTTTTTTACTTCACGTTTTGATATTATAAGATAGTATGATGTAAGTTAGTAGGTACCATCAGTATATGTGTCGAGATCCACTATAGTGGACCAGCATTTTCATTTCATGGACCCCAAATTTTTTTTCGCTGACGTAGACCCCCTTGCAGGTTGTCATAGACCCCTAGGGAATCACTGGTCTAGCCTCTCAGCTTTTATCTTCAGTATGCTGTTGCTACTCGCCCTCAGTCTGCGAATCAGGGAAGTGCATCTTTTACGTAAAGTTGTGTAAAAACAATCTACACGTGCTTCCGCGAACATCCCAATTTAATTCCCAATTAAATGGTCTAAACTAATGTTATATACGTTGTATTTTGTAAAGATTTAGACTCAGTCTGTTATTTGAGCTTTCTAAACTAAAGTCTAAACGCTGTGTTGATTTATATCACCAGAAGCACAATTTTCAGTTATGTAGCAAACTTCTATACTTATTATAAAACAAAGTCCCCTAAGCTGTCTGTCTGTGATCGGTTTTCTCAAAGTCTACACAACGGATATATGTACGGTTTTTCACTAAAATGCAGTGCTGTTCTTCTAAAAGGTTTAAGATGATAGTAAATTGCGGTTTTATGTAAATCGTGTTAAAGAGGTAGCGAGGTTGTAAAAACTCGCTGCTGTGAGCTTTACTTGCATGTGCCGCGTGATCTAACAGAGATACACTAAAATAATGTACTAGAGAGTTGTAGATCTACTAAAATACAACAAAAAAGTCTTTCACAGCATGTGTCCATCTCCTATGTTTAACTCACAATAACTACTTTTATGTTCGAAAAATCAATTTAGGAAGACTTTATGATATACTTATTTCCACGGAAGCTGTTGGCAGTGCTAGTTATATAATTTTAGTAAAGTAACGGCCTGTTATTATCCCACTGCGGGCATAGGATATCTCTCTCTATTTCCGGAGAGAAGGGCAAGACTATGACCTACCACGCTGCTGCAATGAGGATTGGTAGGTTATATATATCTCTAGGATTTTCACGATGTTTTCTTTTATCAAATAGCCCTTATCCCACTCTAAGTGGGGTCGGCACAACATGTTACAAACATGTTGTCGCATTATTTGGGTACGTATTTTACGGCCGGCCGCCTGCCTGACGTCAACTTACCTTAGTCGCCTTTTACGACACCTCGGTAAGGACTGAGGACGGTCTATTCTTTGCAGCCGGATACCACACAGCACATACCTTAGTCGCCTCTTACGACACCTCGGTGAGAAAGGAGGGTGGTCTATTCTATTCTGCCGGATACACACGGCGTTTTTACCAAATAGCGTAGATTGCAAATATAAATTAGCCGTATAAGTTTTAATAGAAAGACACTCTGCTTGGGTTTCGAACCCACGTTTTCCCACAGAGAAGAACACGGTGTCACCGTTGGGCCAACACAGATTTACAGACATTTTTAAGGAATAATTTAACACACGCCAAAACAATACCTAGAACAGAAATAGAAAAAGTCAATGTAAAATTTAATAGGTAAATGTTTCATTATGGTATAATAATCGTAATTCTGAAACGCTATTCAACGAATTTAAACCTTGTTCTCTAAACGTTTGATTTTAAATTGAGAAATGACATTTGTTATTTACGTCCCTTAGGTTAAATTTATGAGTACAAAGGACTCCCTCACTCTGGTTGAATCACTTGTAAGCCCGGGGCGTACTAGAAGTGACTTACGAATCTAAAATGTTCCTGAAATAGCCCAGAGCTTTTGTAAATTATACAAATATTTCTCTTTCGTCTACTGCTACATACCCCTTGATATGTTATTTTTTGTATTAAACACGTGCGTTTTAAAGGACTTCCGCGAATCCCCTTTTTATAGTAATTTAAGGTTGATTTAAATCAAGCCATTATTCAAATATCGAGGAACGGAAAGTTTTTCAAGATGAACATGAGAATACTTTAAAAAGAAATTATACATGTAACAATAAAATTATTGTGCTATAATCCTCAATTACGTAAATAGAAAATATATGTAATGTTAAATGTAGAGTGGACTTTCATGTATATATATATATATATGGGACATATATATGGGATATATATATGGGACACTTACACACACGGTCGTCCATCCCCAATGTAAGTAACTTAATACTTGTGTTATGGGTGACGGACAACTGGTAGATATACTACATATATAATTTTAAATACATACTTAAATACACCCAGGCTTAAAGAACCAACAAATTGTTTTTAGAAATTGTTGGCCCTCGGCGGGAATCGAACCTGCGACCCGCGGAGTAGAAGGCAGGGTTACTATCCACTCCGCCAAGGAGTCAGTCAAATACATTTCATACATGATACATGTAGAATTCGCAAAATCACATAAACAAATCAAAATAATCTTTATTCAAAAAGCTCTATCGAGCACTTTTTAATGAATGAAGCTACAACTGGTTGGAATGAGTAAAACTCGGCGGTCAATCTTTTAAATATTTTAAATTTTACATTATTAAACCGTTGTCTTGTATTAAGCTGAAAGGATTTTCAAATCCAGGCATTTTTATCGCCCAAATAATCTTCAATAGTGTAATATGCTTTACGTATAAGCATATATCTTACTCTTAATTTAAACTGGTCTAGTATGGATTGCGGAATTTTATTGGACAAGCAAATACCGAGACCAACAAATGAGTCTATTTCCGAGTTTCCCTTTAGTAATATACTAGCGCGCGTATTTTAAATATTGCGGTAGTAAAGTAAAGTAAAGTAGCAGCCTGTTACAATCCCACAGCTGGAAATAGGCCTCCTCTCTCCGTTTCTGGAGAGAAGGGTTGGAGCTAAGACCTACCACGCTGCTCCAATGCGGATTGATAGGTTACACATATCTCCAGAATTCTCTAGAGATATGCAGGTTTCTTCACGATGTTTTCCTTCATTGAAAAGCGTGTGATAAATTGCAATTATCAATTAGACACATGAGTTTTTAATAGAAAAACTAATTGGTACCTGCCCGGGTTTGAACTCGTGTTTCCCTCGAAAGAGTCACACGGTCTCACCGCTGGGCTATCACAGCTCGTAGTATATTTATTGCGATAACTTCTAAATAATTGTCTGTTCTCAAACTATATTGGACGTAATTTCGTCCCTCAAGGATCATTATCATCCTCCTGCCCTTATTCAACCCTAAGTGGGGTTTTCACAACTTCGTATTTTGCGACCGAGTTTCTTGCTGGTTCTTCTCCGAAACAGTTGTAGCTTCATTAATCATATTGATCCTTGACGATTCAAAAGTGCTGGAAAGAGTTTACTTGAATAAATATTATTTTGATTTGATTTGATTAGACTAGCACCGCGTGGTCTTATCTGCTAATTAGTATATAAACGCTTTCACAATTTGCAAAAGTTTTGTTCGAATTAAATTTTCACACAGAAATACCAGTTAAAATGATTACGAAACCGGCCATATTCTATATAATTAAACGTTTTGAAAGTTAAAAAAAATATATATTTATAATATATTATTAACATATTTTTACATATTATATTAACTTGATGAGAATGCACGATAATATCTAATTATAATTATAAATGATTTTACAAAATGAAGTTGGGTTTCCATTTAATTATGAATTTTTCTGGCAATTAAACCAGCTACAAACAGTTTCGGTTAAAAATTCGAGTAATTTTGAACGGCTGAGAGTCAGTCATAGAGCGTAGGTTCAAATCGCACATTAACTTATTTTAATTAGTCCTTCCTAATTGCTACATTTTGTTGTTACAATTTAAGAAGAGAAAAAAAACAACATGGAATTAGAGTTAAGTACAATTATTCACAGATGTGTCTAGATGTTATTATAATAAGTATTTTTGGGGAAAGAATATATAATACGATATATAAAAATGATTTTCAAATTATCACAGCCATTTAACTCGGCAGTATGTATTACTCTATTATTTATGTGGACCGCAATAAGCCACTACAGTTTAAAAACACTGTTAGAGAGGCTTATACAAAAGTATACTATTTAGGATTATGTAGATGATAAAATGAATAAAATGCCCGGCGAAGAGTGCTGGGTATCCTAATAATTTATAGAATCAGGCTTTACTTTGCGGAGGCAAATAGTATCAAAAGTAATAAATTATTTTTCTATAATCCCCGATAATTTTATCTCCCATTTTAAGCAGCAAAATATCATTCGCGGTCCGCGATAATTTTTTCTTTCACTAGCTTTTAAGCGCAACTTCGTTCGCGTCTGCAGTTTTATTATTTGAGTTAACCGTAATACTTATATATATTATGGTTAAAGTGGGTTAACCTTAAAAGCTAGACATATGCTGTCGCAGACTTCTATTCCATTTCTACAAAAAAATACTCGGAGACTGCCGCGATAAAGCTATTGCATAGCATATTTTATCACCTTATGCAATTACAATTATATATTTATTTTATTTATGCAGTATTTTTTTGTTTTTTTCTTTGTTTTTTTTTCTTTGATATTAATTCAAGTTACACTTTGAGCGTGGTGACCGATAAAATATCATTTTTTTTTCTTTTATTAAATAACTGAGATGTTAATATTGTTAAAAATATTTTTATTATCTTTCAATACATGTCGGTTTTAACGGTAGTTTTCCAATACAACCAATGCCACCTAAAGGCGGGTTGCTGAACTAAAGAGACAAGCGTGATATTTCAAAAAGTCATTAACCCGTCAACTGGCGTGTGCGCCCCGGGGCGCACAGATCGCTACTAAAAAGTATCACCGCTGTGCCGGTCGGAGTGGGGGGTGTTAGGTTTTTTCGTTACGGAATTTCTGGATTCGGTCTCCGCGCTCAAGGCCCGCGATAGAAGCTATGCAATAGCTTAATAAATATAGCTTAGTAATACCAAAAAGTCTGTAACAGCATGTCTCTATCTCTTATAGTAAACTCACAATAACTTCTTTTATGTTAAAAATTTCAATCAACCACTGATTTACCACGCGAACGAAGCCGCGGGTATAGCTAATATGTAATAAGCAAATAAAGTACCTTAACACTGTACGGTAGAAGCACAGCCGTCGAGTTATTTAAAGTAATTATTTAATTAACACGCTGTAGCAACCTCTTAAGCGAGTTAGGACAACAAGGAATTAAGTACGAAGCTAATGTTAACATCCGCATACTTACCTATTGTTCGCTGAGACCCCCCACGGCTATATTTATGAAGGCAATATCCAACTTTTGGCACATATTCCCCAAACTTCTACTTGAAACGCTCTAATGCATTTCAATATTCTATAGATTTAAAATTAATATTATCCATTGCTGGTATAATAGGTTGTTTGATCTGTAATTGTAGTGAACAGCGCGCAATGTACGTGTGATAATTTGTTCGGTTATGGATAACTCCGCGCGTGTTGGTTTAGTGGTAACGTAGTCGAACTATGACTGTTAACAATGTACGCTTACCCTCGCTTTCAACGTTATTAGTTGTGCGAGATTTCGTACGATGTTTGTTTTCATAATTCAATGTATTTCAGCCCTTTGTGTTGCGGATACAGTTAATCGTTGTGGGAATTCATATTCTGATGCCCTTTTGATTTATTGACACTACGTTTTTTAAACAAATAAAAGTAACGGTCTATTACTAGCACACATAGGTAAAGTAAATATGAACTATATATAATGCTAAATGTAGAGTGGACTAGTATTCATACGAAACAATCATCCTGGATCAAAATGGCAAGACAAAAAGCAAAATCGCTTTGCAATTTCGTCGTGGAGTCTATCTCCTGATGATGCTTCGGTTGTGAGGCGAAACGATTGTTGATTTTGTGATAGTGGACGTGTGTAATGCTAGTGTATTGTGGTGGCATAGGTGGTGGTAAGCTGTACAAAAATCCGTATTGTAGTTTTTGAGAAAATCGATCACGTATAGTTTAGGGAATTTTGTTTTATAATATACCAACTGTGAAGTAACGGCCTGTGACTATCCCACAACTGGGCAAAGCCTCCTCATTCTGTTTTTGGAGATAAGGATTGGAGCTAAGGCCTATCAATGCGGACTGATAGGTTAAACATATCCCCAGAATTCTCTAGATCGATGCAGGTTTTCTTCATGATATTTTCCTTCACCAAAAAACGTGTGACAAATTGCAATCATCGATTAGACAGATAAGTTTCAATAGATAAACTCATTAGTGCTTGCCCGGGGTTTGAACCTATGATCGTCTCTAGAGAGTTGCACGGTCATATCTTTAGGCTATCACAGCTTTTTTCAAATTCACCATTTTGCACCGCGAACCGAAGTATCCTCTGGAGATAGATAGACAAAGTTTAAAAGTTAAAGATCAAGCACGTAAAACGTATTATTTCAATTCCATTTGTTTAAATAATTTATAGAATTAGGCGTTACTTTGCGGAGATTCACAATACAAAAGTAATAACAACATTATTTTGCTATAATCCGCGACACAGTAAATAGAAAATATATATAGTGTTAAATGTATAGTGGACTATCCGTATTTTCATACCCGATACACACATAAAAACACATGAACAAACCTCCATCACTGCCACCACAACACACAAGCACTACACACGTTCACTATCACAAACTCAACAATCGTTTCGCCCCGCAACCGAAGCATCATCAGGAGATAGACTCCACGACAAAATCGCAAAGCTATTTTGCTTTTTGCCTTGCGATTTTGATCCAGGATGATTGTTTGGTAAGAAGTTCGAGTTTGTGATAGTGAACGTGTGTAGTGCTTGTGTATTGTGGTGGCAGTGGTGGAGGTTTGTGCATGTGTTTTTACGAATCCTGCATTGTTTCGGGTATGAAAACGGAGTCCGCTCTACATTTAGCATTATATATACTATTGACTTTATTGCGGATTATAGCAAAATAATTTTGTTATTACTTTTGTATTGTGAATCTCCGCAAAGTAACGCCTAATTCTATAAATGATTAAACAAATCTTATTGCAAAAGAGAATCAGTCATACGTGCTATTTCAAATTCAAGACCGCGTCATTCCCTTCTAGAGAAGTTTAAAGGAATATATGTTCTTATATTAGCTGCACAATGTATTTAAATCAAAAATTTTGTACAAAAAATATACAGCATAGACAAATTAGCAATTGACATAATAGACAATGCAAAAAGTATTAATTGTTGATGGTTTTTTTTAAATAAAAATCCAAAATCAGTTCCAAATTCCTCACCTATGTTTATTAGAAAACAAAGTCCCCAAAAGCTGTCTGTATATGATCGATTTTCTCAAAATCTACTGAAGGGATTTTTGTACGGTTTCTGTTAGAAGATAGTGTAATTCTTGAGGAAGGTTTAAATTCATAGTCCGGAACGGCTAAACTGATTTCGACGAGAGTTTCAGTGGAAGATAGAAGATGTTGTGGAACAACATATAAGCTCCTTTTCATCTTATAATTCCTGCAGGATCAGCAATCTATCTATCAAGGAGCGTACTAGTCCGCATTGGAGCAGCGTAGTAGGTCTTAGCTCCAACCCTTCTCTCCAAAAACGGAGAAAGGAGGCTATGCCCAGTTGTGGGATAGTAACAGTCCGTTACTTTATAGCTGGCATATTATTAAACAAAATCCCCTAAAAGCCGTCTATACGTGATCGATTTTCTCAAAAACTAAAATACGGATTTTTGTACAGCTTACCACCACCACTGCCACAATACACAAGCACTACACACGTTCACTATCACAAACTCAACAATCGTTTCGCCTCGCAACCGAAGCATCATCAGGAGATAGACTTCACGACAAAATCACAAAGCTATTTTGCTTTTTGTCTTGCGATTTTGATCCAGGATGATTGTTTGGTATGAATACGAATAGTCCACAACATTTAGCATTATATATATTTTCTATTTACTTTAATGTGGATAATAGAAAAATGATTACTATTACTTTTGTATTATGGATCTCTGCAAAGTAACGCCGCATTCTATAATTTATTTAAGAATTGCCTCGGGTCAAGTTTCCGCGGAAAATCTTAGTGATACACCGATTTCCACATGAGCGTAGTGGGCTAGTGTAATGTAGATTGTTATTTAAACATGCAAAGGATAAATAACAATTAATCCATTAACAAAAAGAGCGTTCTTGACAAACAATAAAATAAACTTCCACACCGAAGTGTTGACTCTAAAACATCAAAACGGAAAACCTTAAATTCATAACTTTTAATTAACTGAAATAACACAATTACAGGCTTTATGGGTATATCAAATTTTCTCTAACGGACTGTGCGTCGTAAAGTGTGAGAATGATTATAAATTATAAGCCCGCGCGTAAACGTTTCGGTAATACTCTAGAAGGACAACTATAACTGTAATTTTGTGACTTTAATTGTAATGTGAGTAGAAAAGAAATATTCTAACTGTATTTTTCTTCTTTTTCAAACGATGGACGTCCGCTGTTCGACATAGGTCTTTTCACGGGATCTCCAAACAATAGGATCTTGTGCCGTTGGATGCAGTGTCTCCCCGCGACATCTTGGAGGTCGTCAGTCCACCTCATGGGGGATTGTGCATCTTCCGGAGTCGCCATTCCAAGACCCTAATGCTCATTCTGTGGACTATATGCCTTTCCACTCGTCGCTTCAGTTTTGCGACACGCTGAACTATATCGGTGACTTTAATTATTTTAAGGATCTCCTCATTTCTGATTTTATCACGCAGATATTGCATTGCTCGCTCCATCGCCCGCTGAGTGACCCTGGGCTTTCTTATCTTAGGCTCACAGTCAGCGACCACGTTTCAAATTCATATTTCATAACTGGTAAAACGCACTACATCGGATATAATATAGTTTGTGTTAAAATTTTCACCTTCGAACAAGAATTATAATATAATTGTCACTAAATCTCATTTAAAACTACGGAATGTCATATTTCTAAATATATTTTGTCTACTGTAGGATGAGGTCAGTGGTGAGGTTAGAGCTTGAATTAAGCTGGATCTAGCTTTCCGTAACCTTAAATATGTATATAATACGAAATTATAAGTAATTTAGTTTAAGTTTAGTTTAGTTTGTATCCAGTTCGCTGAAAATGTTGCGTTATTACAATATACCTTTCTAACTTGTCTGTCTAAACCGGAACTGCTCCGGAAAGTTTGTAGCCGCACTAAAACAAAGCATGGCACCAAATTGCTTTCCAGCTGACGGCAAGGGAAGCTTTAGGGCCCATTTGCAGGCAGAAATTGTTGTAACAACGCTTCAGCTACCGTTAATTTTGCTGCTTTCAAATAGGGCTGAGTTTTATTTATAATCTACTTATAAAATAACAAATCATGTTAAAAATGCCTTTAAAAAAGCTTTTAATACAATATCATGTGCCTGATTTTAACCGTGGAGTTGTTCCCTCGTCGTGTAGTATCCGGCTGAGTAGAATAGACCACCCTCATATCTTACCGAAGTCTCGTAAAAGGCGTCTAAGATAAATTGGCCCACCGTGTGGTATCCGGCTGAGTAGAATAGACCACCCTCATGTCTTACCAAGGTCTCGTAAAAGGCTTCTAAGGTAAATTGGCCCACCGTGTGGTATCCGGCTGAGTAGAATAGACCACCCTCATTTTCACCGAGGTATCATAAAAGTCGTCTAAGGTAAATTGATTTCAGGCAGCAATCGGTCGTTAAATAACAACGTTTATCTTTTATAAATTTGCAACTTCGTCAACAACTTTTAGGTATACTTTTACGTAGTTACTGATCCGTAAACTGAATACTCGGCTTAGCTGTCCGTCGGCCGTAAGGTAAAGGCACAGGGTCTAGCCAAACGATATCAGTTTGTTAGGGCTTAAGTCAATCCGCGCTCCAAGCATCGACGCGTAACACCCCTGCCAGACCCCACATGCCACTCTCATGTCACAGCTTACGCAAAACTGACAGGCTCCCAATAATTCGTTGGGAAAATGTGTTAATCGCACACTTTCACGGTTGACAACGCAAAATTAGATTATCTCGATGACAATGGAGACATCTGTAGTAGAATGGTGCTCGTCATATTTTGACAGGTACCGCGGCGTGTACGTACCCCCGTTAGCCCACATACACGTGTAGTTTGTCCCAGTGGTTCCCGAATTGTTGCCTGCCAAACCTGAGGGTTTCACAATGGATTCATAGCCTGACAATCATCCGATAGCATAGCTCTTCAAACAAAATATCTTACACGACATCTTATAATATTTATAGGTGTCAGTTTTATTGACCAAAAATTTAAGCTATCCGAGGGTTTATCGTTCAATTGAGAGCTGTGATAGCCCAGTGGTGAGACCGTGCGACTATAACGAGGGTAACACGAGTTCAAACCCGGGCAGGCAATGAGTTTTTCTATTAAAACTCATGTGTCTAATTGATAATTGCAATTAATCACACGCTTTTCGGTGAAGGAAAACATCGTGAGGAAACCTGCATATCTCTAGAGAATTCTGGAGATATGTGTAACTTACAAATCCGCATTGGAGCAGTGTGGTAGGTCCTATCTTCAACCCTTCTCTTCAAAAACGGAGAGAGGAGGCCTATTCCCAGCAGTATGATTATAACAGGCCGCTACTACTACTACTATCGTTCAATTTTCAAATCACCTATGTAGTCATTTTGCGTCGTCTTTATGGTGTATAATTTGAAATTACTTTGCAATATATTTAATAAATAAAACTAAAATAAATCTTAAAGTTTAATTCACTAAAACAATGAATAGACATGAAGTAGATAGAGTGATTTCACTCTAAGAGAGAGTGAGCACGTGGCACAGTGAGAGCTTGGCACTCTGACCAAGGGTTCAACTAATGTTGAGAGATCGGCTATACTCATGTCTTATTTTATCCCATGAGCCCGACTAGGTTCAAGTTCATACGGGGCTCTTATTCATGAGCTCTTTACGCGGCGTGGCGACAATTATGAATGCCACTCATAATAGTTTACATTAAAAAAAAAGGTTCAACTATACATTTTCGCAGGTTACACTAATTCCAGAAATTCTCCAAAGATATGCAGGTTTCGTCATTATATTGATTTTCACCGAAAAAGCGCTTGATTACTTATAATAAGCACATAGGCTTTTATTTTTCAACAATTATATTATATATTAATTATTTTTCAAAAAAGACCACCGATGTTTTTGCTGTTCTTTTTCGGTAAGAGCTTTCCGAACCAGTCGTACTTTCATAGTAATTTGACGATTCATAAGTACTTGTAAAATCCAACTTGGATAAACAAATATTTCAATTTAAATAGAATTTGAATTTGTGGAAAACTCTCAAATGGCTTCCTGGGTTTTTAACCTATGAGTTCACAAGAAGGATCCGTTCTAAGCTGTTGAAGCTCGAGATTGAATGTATTTTCTAACCTAAGCTAAATAAATTTTTAGTTAAACTAAAATAAATGTGAATAAAATTCCAAATGCCGTTGCTTAAGTCCTTCAGACCAGGCCGTTGCTCTTAGAAACATTAAAGTGGGTACTATCATTTAACACCCGTTATAATTTAGTAAATTAAACATTATTATGGAGATTGCATATTCAAAACTGTTGTCTCTCTTAGTAAAAATTAATTGCTTTTATCACGCCAACTGGGGCAAAGCAAATTTCGGTGCGAACGACTTGAAAAATTATAAATTTCTCCGTGTCGCTGAATGTTCCACTTTAAACACTTACAACCTACTGTATAATAAATATTAAAGCATTTAAACATCAACCATAAAAATATTCACAATGTCGAGTATACAATATTTTGTAAAGTACGCAAATCGTTTGTGGGTTTGGGTATAAGATTCTACAATAAAATTCAAATTGCCATTACAGCAGTTTCAAAACACTGTTAAAAAGAGGCTGATACAGAAATCCTACGATACTGTTAAGGATTACTTAGACGATAAGGATGCGTGGACGAGACAGTTATGACTAAATGTAACTAGTGATAATAATTTATACATTGAAAAGAGAAATCGCCGAGTATCTTGCTGGCTCTTCTCGGTAGGAACGGTTTTTTTGAATAGTGACTTATAAAAGAAACATGGACTTTTGGCTTAATTGTAATAGGTTGTTGATGTATGGCTTGAAAAAAGCCATACCTGTGTTTTAAAATATAAAAAAATTAGCGCAATCTGGAAATTGAAAAATATATTTGGCACAAATAAACTAAGTTATCGATTACCATAATCGATTAAAGCAAATAGTTATTTATACAACAAAGATGGGTATATAAATTATTAAATAACAATATGAAATAAAATTTTTATTTGTATATATGTTTTATTATTCAATATTTTAAATACTTAATTTTAATTTTTTTTTTATTCTTGTTCAGAAACCGATTAATTGTCTATTTCATCACTATAAATCGTATCAATACCATCTACTAAACCCAATGTGTGATGTGACCTGCAGTGGAAAAATCGATTGCACTACAATCGATTATCTATACTTATTATAAAACAAAATCCCAAAAAGCTGTCTGTCTGTATGTGATCGATTTACTCAAAATCTACTGAACGGATTTTTTTACGGTTTTCACCAAAAGATAATAAAATACTTCCGGATGGCTTAGGTAAATAGTACATATCTGTATTCTGTAAATTGTGTCGGAGAGAACGAGTAGTTGTTAAAAAACTTGCTTGCTGGGAGCTTTAGTCGCGTGCGCTGCATAAACCAGCAAATATACGCTAAAGTAATGTAGTAGAGAATTGTAGATCTATTAAAATACTACAAAAAAGTTCGCGATAGTATGTCTCTATCTCTTATGGTTAACTTATAATAACTACTTTTCTGTTTAAGCTAGTTCTATTATAAATAAATTAAATTAATATATTTTTAATTTCTACATTTTTTTAATTCTGCCCGTGAAGCTGTCCTTGTGTAAATATTCTAATCTTGGTAAATATTTAAAAAAAAGTTATTTCCATAGAAACTCAAAGAGTGAACTAAATGAATAAAATTGCAAATACTAAATTAAATATGTAAAGAGTATGTTGTAAGTAACTACAAAATGTAAATATATTGTAAAAGTAACAGATTATATGTTACTATTTTAAAACATGCAATGGTCGTTTGTTCGATAAGAAAACATTTTTGCATTTATTACCATTTTTTTATTTAGTATTTTTTTTATTTTACCATTATGCCCATTCTTTGTACCGTGCAGTTGATAACAAATCAAAAAGTTGCTAAAATTATATTAATTATAACATTTACATGTATAATATTAAAAATATATTTTTTTAAACCAGTCTAGCAGACTTTTTAGTTAACACGGTCATTAAGCAACGATATAAATCAGTTAAAATAGTAAATATCGTACGTGGAACTAAAAACACACATTCTCACAAATAGTGCAAATGTACCTCTACTAAATGACGTTGAATGTAGGTAGTATTAATATTTTTTTAATTTATGACAGATAAAAGATATCTATATAATATATACTATTATTATAGAGAGGAAATATTTGTATGTTTGTAATGTTATCACGCAAAAACTACTGGGCCGATTTTAAAAATACTTTCACCATTGGAAAGCTGCATCTTCAGTGAGCAACATAGGCTATACATTAAAACACAATGGGGATCTCTAATAAAACGCAATAAGGTGTGAAAAATCTTTCATCGCGTGCGCTGTGGAAACTATTGATGATAGAACAAAAAGATGTTTTACAGCATTATAGAACATATCAATATCTACAAAAAAGTCCTTGATACCGTATGTCTAACTATTATAGTTATGTCAATATAACTACTTTTTTTACATTGTAAAAGTTGATAAAAGTGCCGTCAATAATCAAACCGTATTATTCATATCTCCGTATCCCATTAATAGATGGGAGCTTTTGGGGACTAAATTTTATAATAAGCATAGATAAAGCGTGTGCTTTTCGATATATACTATACGAAAACGACAGCACAAGCGCGGAGCGCTTTACTAAGCGATTTGTTTTTGCTTTAACTCTATTTATGTAATCATATGTAAACTCTATGCTAATATATAAAGCTGAAAAGTTTGTTTGTTTGAACGTCCTAATCTCAGGAACTACTGGACCATAGGATAGTCCATTTATCGAGAAAGGTTATAAAGTATATAACGAACAAGATAGGATAGACAATGAATGGGAGAGGAGCAACTGTAAAAATACTGCTAAAACGGCAAAATTTAAAACTTTCCATGCGTGCGCTAAGCAAATGGTGAAAGTTATTCAAAAATCATGTAATACAAAATTGTTCCCCTCTAAAAGTTCTAAATAAAACTCCGCGACAGCATATCTCTAGCTTTTAAGGTTAACCCGCTTTAACCATAATTAATATAAGTACAGTTTAAAGCGCAGTAACGCGATCGTAGTTGCGTTTAAAAGCTAGCCATGAATATGAGTACTTTGGGCAACTATGTCCTATCTGATCCAAATCGTCACTGCTCACAAAGGAGTTGATTTCACGCGGCGCGAACACCCATCCGATTGTTGCGAAACTCGTCTATCTCTCACTATGTGAGATTGGCAAAAAAAATAATACATTTGGGACCCCGGCCGCCATGTGTGCGCGGCAGCATCCTTTTGACACCGTTGAATGATGATAAATTTATTTAATGTATACAAATGTTTGGACATTTTTACTTTGCTGCCGTTTACACGTAACATAATTTAGTTCCCCATATGTTTCGTCGTTGGTCGCTTTGAGGAAGTGGAAAAAAAAATGTTTTACGACTTACTAGAGTGGCTGTGACAAACCAGTCCCGAGCCGTGTGTCATAATGACGTGCAACGTTCCTTTTTTAATGCATAAAGCTATTGATAAATGTATGAATTGAGTGAATAGGAACGCTGTAATAATTATAAATGCTTAGTTATCGCATTTGGTATTAATATTGTGAATGTCAGAATCTATTTACATTAGTACACAAGAGCAGGGAAGCCAGCCAAAAATATGATTTATTAGATTAAGGAATAAAAAAAGTAAAGTAGCGGCCTGTTACAATCCCACTGCTTGGAATAGGCCTCCTCTCTCAGGAGAGAAGGGTTGGAGCTAAGAACTACCACGCTGCTCCAATGCGGATTGTTAGGTTACACATATCAACAGAATTCTCTAGAGATATGCAGGTTTCCTAACGATGTTTTCCTTCACCGAAAAACGTGTGATAAATTGCAATTATCAATTAGACACATGAGTTTTAATAGAAAAACGCATTGGTGCCTGCCCGGGGTTGAACTTTTGTTCCCTTCGTAAGAGTCGCACCGCTGGGCTATCACAGCTTGAGATTAAGGAATTAAGGAACAAATAAACAGATTAAGGAATGCAATGTTATATTACTTTTAAATAACACTTAGTTGAGTTTTTATAGACAACAAATAAATGCCATTACTTACTTATTTATACTAGTTATGATGGCAAGAAAGCAGACGCTTGTTTGACGCTGGTTCCTTGGGAACGGGGACGGACGCTAATGTGGGACGCAACATGCGTTGATACGTTAGCTTCGTCCCATATCAGGGAAACGGCGTCAAGACCTGGAACTGCGGTGGAAATGGCCGAATCCGGCAAGCGGCGAAAGTATGCATCTCTCATCGAGAGATATATTTGTGCCGTTTGCAGTTGAGACCCTAGGGCCATGGAGTTAAAGTGCAAATTTTTATCCGTTTTAACACCTTGGTTAATCACCTCTTCAGGTGACAAGAGGGCTGGCTCCTTTTTCGCACAAAGAATCAGCTTAGCGATTTAACGCGGCAACGCTGCCAGCATTCTTGAGACCATTCTACGTGGGCATGATTTGTAGAGTACTAACGTGTTTTTTTAACATAGACATAACTTGTACATTTATAAATAAAATTACTTATTCAATTACATTATTGTACTTATTTTAAATATTATAAACAAAGTCTATTCCAATCGCATTATTCACAAAGTGTGAATATGTGGTAAAATCAGTGTACCGATGCCGTTTCTCCAAACCCAGAGTGGATAGCTAAATAAAAATTTGCCGGCTCATTAACGTCCTCAAATGGGGGGCCGTCGTTAATTGATCTGGCAGGGTAATTATTCACAGGGGGGTACGTAAAGCAATTATTGCTGGCATCCCTTTTTCCTTGTCTCCCCGTGCTAATCGCTGGTGTGCCCGGTGTTGCTGACGTCTTGCCTAGTTGACAGCATTTTAATATATTTTCCTGCCGTATGTAAATTCTGATGCAGCTGGGATATTGAGTTCAGCTTGACACGCCGCGCGATTTGTCACGCTGCGACTTGAAAGTTTTGATAAAATGATGATATATTAATATAGTATGACAAAGATATTTATCCTTTACACACCCTACTTCCTACTAATATTATAAATGCGAAAGTTTGTGAGTATAGATGGATATTTGTTACTCTTTCACGAGATAACTATCAGACGGATTTCGTTGAAACTTTACAGTTATATAGGTTATACATCGGAATAACATATAGGCTACAATTTGTACTGATTTCATGTAATATAACGATACATGTCAATAAAGTCGGAAAAAATCTGGCCTCTGAGAGCTATCTTGGCGTACGCTGCCTAAACCATTAGAGTTACACAAAGATGATGGATGTATCGTAGTATTGTTTGCCTTTAATAGTTCTAAATAAAAGTCCGCGACCGCATATATCTATCTTTTATGTGGAAGTCACTATGACCAAAATTGTGAATCATAAATTAAATTGAATTAGATACTGTGGCAGACAAAATTCCTAGCGAGCGAAGCCACGGGTAAAAACTAGTATTCAATAAATAAGAAGCAAAAGTAATAATAAATATTTTGCTATAATCCGCGATAAACTTAATAGAAAATATGTATAGTGCTAAATGTATAGTGGACTGTCAATTCGTTTTCATACCCGATACATGCAGGCTTCTTAAAAACTCATGTAAAAACCTCCACCACCTCTACCACAATACACAAGCACTACACACGTTCACTATTTTTCTTTATCACTCATTGCGTTTTGTTCTTGGAGTCTATCTCGATGATACTTCGGTTGCAGGGCGGAACGATTGTAGAGTTTGTGATAATGAACGTGTGTAGTGATTGTGCATTGTGGTGACTCTCTAGAGACTTTCAGTACATTCGGATGGTAGCAGCGTGGTAGCTCTTAGCTCCAATTATTCTCTCCAAAAACAGAGAGAGGAGGACTATGTTCATCAATGGAATAGTAACAGTACCTTACTTTTACTTTCATTACAGCAGTTTAAAAACACTGTTACGTAGAGGCAAATATGGAAAACCTACTATACTGTTGAAGATTATTAGACGATAAGAATGCGTAGAGATATCTACTCTTCAACCCTGTCCAAGACAGAAAAAGCTAAATAAGAATTATATTTCGAAAAAGCAACCGCTGAGTTTCTTGCTGACTCTTCTCGGTAGGAACAGCTTTCCGAAGCAGCAATAGAGTTGACGATTCAAAAGCACTTGCTTACTAGTTTACTTGAATAAAGAATATTTTGAATTTGAATATATTAGCTGTTCCTCAAGATGCTACCCGTGGCGAATAGATAGATAGATTATATAACGTACATTTAGAGGAAAACAAATAAAAAAGACCTTTAACAATTGTAAGTGATTCAGAATCTTAAATATCGAGATAGACTTTTTTTTTAATTTATTTAGATCACCAATAAAATACACACTTGACATTGATATTGAATATTGAAGAACTGAAAATAAGTAGTATTTTAATTATAGGTGATAACAACAATCAAATTAAGTAAATCAAATTAGACAACTGAAAGATACGGTAAAACTAATCGTTAAATTAAGAAGAAAAAATGGATTATCCAGAAAATAGTAAAAGAAGGTAAATACCAAAAAATATATATAAAGAAGGCTCTTAACGCCTAGTGGTATCCGGCAGAATAGAATAGACCTCACTCCGTTCTTACCGAGGTGTCGTAAGAGGCAACTAAGGTATGTGCCGTGTGGTATCCGGCTGCATAGAATAGATCACCCTCATTTCTTACCGAGGTGTCGTAAAAGGCGACTAAGGTAAGTTGACATCAGGTCGGCCGTAAAATATGTAGCCAAATCATGTGACAACAAGGAGAATGATGATGATATAAAGAAGGCTCTTAGTTTTTCATCTTTTATATTAAACCTTGAGGTATATATAATAGTTGATCCAGAATTAAGGTTGTAAGCAAATTCAAAGATAAATTAATGCTACTTTAACATTAAAAGGGAATGAAAAGAAGATTTATATTTGTTAAGGAATTGTTCGTCTTCATAAATTCTGACATTTCATTTCTGTCTGTCGACAAGTGGACCCCCCTCTCCCTCTTTCCCCCTTGTTATGCATAAAATTTTGTCTTATTGCTCCCAACTTCGCTATTATATTTGACGAGGCGAAGTTGCGAAGTTATTTTGTTATTAAAATTTTTGGTCGTCGCCTGTGCTGCCAGAATTAGCGTTGCTCCCCTATTTTCGGGTCATTTTATTTATTATTAAATATTTATTAGGGTAATAGTTAACAGATTTAGGATAAAACAGAAAAGTGAAATGATAAACATTTCTGGTGTAGGTACTGAAATCGGTTCGGAAATGCTGTAAATAATATTTTTGCGATTTGATTTTGCCAGTTAAGTGATAAGTTGTCACGGCCAAATTGGCTTAAAAAATCATGTCAATCGACTTTTTTTCCAATTTTTAGTGTCTCTGGTAGTAATATATCTGATGCACACGTATATATAATAGACAAAGAAGAAACAAAGATAAGCTTGCGGTTCCTGCTTTGTACCTTGAAAAAGTACGTATGTCTTTTGTGGGTTTAGTTATAGCAATAGAATAGTAGCATTTACATCATCTACATTACCAAAATTAATTTATGAGTTAAATAGAAAATTAATATCCACTATTATTTATATTGCATCATTCTTCAACATTAATCTATGTTTATAGTGTTTCGTTATTTTTCTTTTTCTTCCTTCCTTTTTTCATTATCCATATTTCGCTTCTTGACCTTTTCTTTCTGTTACTGACGGTTGGCTGGAAGAAATCCCTTTTAGGGATAAGTCCGCCTTTGTACATATGCTATTTTTTTTCTTTTTCTTCTTTCTTTTTTTTATATAATTCTGTATGTGCAATAAAAAAGAAATAAATAAATCAACAATCTATAAAAAAATCCTCAATCATTTTTAGCTGTGCCATCACAGCAGTTTAAAATAACTGTTACAGGAAGGCTAATACAGATAGCCTACTATACTGTTAAGAATAACTTTGACGATAAGAATGCATATAGCTACTGATCGACTCTGTACAAGACCGTACTAAATGTAACTAGTAATAAGAATTATATTTGAAAAAGAGCAACTGCCGAGGTTCTTGCTGGCTCTTCTCGGTGGGAACAGTTATCCGAACCATCAGTAGAGTTGTCGTCAACGAATGCACTTGTTCACAAGCTTGCTCCTTGAATAAAGAATATTTTTAATATGAATTTGATTTTTCTCTATCAAGCTACGTATCCGCGATGGGATAGTGTCTGTAGACTTATCGTGAGAGAAACGGGGGTTGAAAATTGGTAGAGGCATGACCTTTTAGTCATATATGCGCGCATGTATAGAATTTTCAAGTAACAAAAAAAGTAAAGTAGCGGCCTGTTACAATCCCACTGCTGGGAATAGGCCTCCTCTCTCCGTTTCTGAAGAGAAGGGTTGGAGCTAAGACCTACCACGCTGCTCCCATGCGGATTGGTAGGTGACACATATCAACAGAATTCTCTAGAGATATGCAGGTTTCCTCACGATGTTTTCCTTCACCGCAAAGCGTGTGATAAATTGCAATTATCAATTAGACACATGAATTTAAATAGTGGTGGTACTCATTGGTGTCTGCCCGGCTTTGAACTCGTGTTCCCGTCGAAAGAGTCGCACGGTCTCTCCGCTGGGCTATCACAGCTTTTTTAAGTGTTACAGAATTTTTAAGTGTCCTCAAAGGAGAATGAAATTTTAGGTTTCTAAAGCTAAACAAAACTATCATCTCCTTATACTTTATACATTAGATTCAATTATCCTTCTACGACTTATGAAGTTAGTTAAATTTTAAAATAATAATACGATTATTTTGCGCGATAATTCTTAATATTCTTTAATATTTTACTCCACGATTTAATCGCGGATTGTAGCAAAATAATGTTATTATTACTTTCGTATTACGGATCTCCACAAAGTAACCCCTAATTCTACAGATTGCGTTACAACACGACAAAATTAATTGTTCAAAAATTCACTTAACAAAATCTTGATTTTAATTTCCTTATAACTTGTATTTATATATTTTATGAAGTGATAATACGATATTTTTCACTAAGTGGGTCTAGTCTAGTCTCTGCGTTCACTAGAGCGGAAATTTCTATATAACTCAAGTATTTTTTGTAGGCAACTCTTAAAATAATATATTATATGAATATGCATTAACAGAGATAATTAAAGTTTGCGTGCAATTTTTTTATGTTTCACTTTATATTTAGAGAAAGTTTTATGATTTATTTTATATCTAGAAAAAGTTTCCCGACATTTAATGAATATTCGAGGGTATTTAGCGACCTCGGTGTTGGCATCACTGCCGCTGCAGATCTAGAATGTAAATGACAACAAAATTATAAACCAAGAACTTATTTGATTGAACAAACCTTCAGATTCGCGGATTACTGTCGGAAACTCAGGAGACGTTTGCGTTGAATGGAACTCGAATAACTCGAATAAAGGACGACAAAATGGGATTTTAGGGTGAGAATATCAATTTACATTTGTGCCCACCGAGTAAAGAAAGTGTTTACGAACGCCCGCCTTTGATAATTAACTCATTTCTGTTTTTGCGCCACGCTTATTTAATGTCTTATTAAAGTTTGTAAATGTTTTATTTCTCAAAATGTCGCCATTGCATTGCTATAAGATATATACTTACTATATATACTTTTTTTTAGTTTAGTATCTTATCTTGTATATAGAGCTGCATAAAAATTTTTCATTTCATTTTCATTTCACTTAGGCTGTGATAGCCCAGCGGTGAGACCGACTCTCTACTGATCAAACCCCGGGCAGGCATCCGGTAATTTTGCTATTAATTAAGCTGTGATAGCGCAGTGGTGAGAGCGTGTGACCCTCTAGAGACGATCATGGGTTTAATCCTCGGGCATGCACCAATGAGTTTTTTCTGTTAAAGCTAATGTGAACGAAAACATCGTGAGGAAACCTGCATATCTCTAGAGAATTACTCCAATTGTGGATTGGTAGTGTAACCTAATCTAAATTGGAGCAGCGTGGTAGGTCTTAGCTCCAACCCTTCTCTAGTAAAACGGAGAGAGGAGGCCTATGCCCAACAGTGGGGTACTAATAGGCCGTTACATTACATTATTATATACTAGCTGACTCGGCAAACGTTGTTTTTCCATATAAATTATCACATATTTGACCTCAGTTTCATCCTATTTCTGTTGAATTAACAGGATTCCTATAGCCTCTATGTTACCCCGGTGTATAAGGAATAATTGTGTAAAATTTCACCGATATTGGTTCAGCGGATTCGCCGTGACAGAGTAACAAATATACATCCATACTCACAAACTAGAATTCATTAGTACTAGTAGGATTCATTAATTTAAAGAGGGCTTGATTTATAAATTTCTGAATAATGAATCATTCAAATCAACCAATATTTAATAAGGCCTTAAAATGCGTGAGAGAGTGTTAGTTGGGAAACAGAAATCGATTTACCCCTTGGTGATCTTAACTTTAGCCCCGTCGGTCGCTGATTTGATTCCTGCCGAGGCCCAAAAATCTTTAAAAACAATTTGTTAGTTCTTCGAGTCTGGGTGTATTTATGTATTTAAGAATGTATTTATTATATATGTATATATTTACCAATATTCTGTCATTCATAATACAAGTATTAAGTTACTTTGGGTGAAGATTCGCGTGTATTTTATAGAGCCATATATTTATAAAAAAATTGAAATATATAAAAAAAAACTTATAGATAAACAGAAGCTTACACAAACACGCACAAGGGAACGGAATATTAAAAAGCTCTAACTTTTTGAACTTTTATAATTCGTTAGAATAATTCTCTTTATTTATTTATTTATTTATATATACTTTATTGCACACCACATTATTTTTAATGTGGAGTGCAATAAAGTTTTAATTTCCCAGTAACTAAGTCCTCTCCACTCTCTTATATTATCGAGCCATTTAAGACGTTGCCTTCCAGTTGCTCTTTTGCCGTACATCTTTCCTTCTAGGATCAACCTAGGAAATTTATACGGGGATCCTCTCTGTAGATGTCCGAAAAAGGCAACCTTTCTTTGCATGACGGTTTTCATCAACGTCCGCTTGCATTTAGCTCTCTCCAAGACCAGAGCGTTTGAGACGAAGTGAGTCCTAGGGATCTTTCAGGAGATAGACTCCACGACAAAATCGCAAAGAAAATTCGTAAATTAAACAAAACTTCTCTTCTACGAATCTTCTCATTAATTAATAGTATATTTTTGTATCTTTCCATTGCCTCCAAACTTTCATTATCACACGTTCAACTAGATCTGTATAATACTAACGCAATTTAAATTAATATTACTCCTATTTTACTCTAAATATTATTTTGAAAAGCCAACTAACTCACAATAAGTGCTTCAGTTATATTTATTCTCCATTGTAAGTTTTATATTCACGGTTATTACGTTTTTAATTTTATTTTTAATATAATTCAACTTACTCTAATAATAGTTTTTTATTCCGTTAATTTTATATACAATAAAACTGCAATTAGGTTTAATTTAGTGAAAATTAATGACAATAATGGATGAAATACGAAACGAGTATATAAGGGGAAGTCCGAAAGTTGCGCCCGTTGTAGAAAAGACGAGAGGTGCAAGATTGGGATGGTATGGACATGTTAAAAAGAGGTAGACTAGAGAGAGACCTGAAAAGAGATGGTTGGATTGTGTGATATTGTTAGAAAATTATTTATTTATTTATTTATTTAAAGGGAAACAAACAATTATTATAAAACTTAAAATATTAGACGTATGGGGTGAACAGAAATCAGCAAAGTTTCCACTTAAATTGAAAGTATCGTGAGTAGTATTCATAGTTAATAAAGATACCGGCAATACTCACTATAAACTATAAAGTTTCCACTGATAAAAAAAATCTTATAACTATATCAACAAGAAAAAAAAAGTAAAAAAATAAATAAAATAACAATTGACTTTTAAGACTTTTAAGATATTTATTTAATACACAATATAGATAACTTTAAACAATAACAATTACAATATTTATTTCTATTACAACTACTAGATCAACTACGCACTTCGAACTCTGGACTTTTTTCATTTGTTTTTTTCCACTTACTAGTCAATTGGTGCCATCTTCAAAATGAAGTGCGGAGGTAAGTTGGAGAAAACATTTCCGGTTGTTTGCCATCTTTTTTATTTCCCAGTAAGTCCTCTCCACTCTCTTATATTATCGAACCATTTAAAACGTTGCCTTCCAGTTGCTCTTCTGCCGTACATCTTTCCTTCTAGGATCAACCTAGGAAATTTATACGGGGATCCTGTAGATGTCCGAAAAAGGCAACATTTCTTTGCATGACGGTTTTCATCAACGTCCGCTTGCATTTAGCTCTCTCCAAGACCAGAGTGTTTGAGACGAAGTGAATTCAAGGGATCTTTAGCTACTAGTCAATACAACATTTTATAAACAATATATAAATTATTACAAGTAGAAAACAGTAATATATAATTCGTTTTAAAAACTTTTCATTAATATATAGCTGTAATTTATATAAAATCTCATTTAATGTTAATTAAATTTATATCAAGCCAGAAACCTTCATTATCTCCTTTTCTTAAATTCTACATTCAAAATATTATTAGCAATTACAATTATATACTCTAACAATATAAAGGGAGTAGCGCCAGAGTTGAAGAATGATAGGAGAGAATGGAATATCTATTATTATATAAATAAACGGGTCACATCGCGGCAAAATCGAGTTACGTTTTTACAAGGTTCGACGTTTCGGGAGGATGCACGATCTGCACGTGCAGATAATATCAGTGTGGTGTGCAAGAGATCTTACGTGTATTGTGCGGTTCAAGTGAGGGTAGATAAACAAAATAATGACTGTAGTACTCGGTAACGAAGACGCCGCGGCGCTCCAGTCAGTTCGTGACCACGGCTGATGCAACTCTGCCGAAACGTCGGACCTTGTACAAAGGTAGCTCGATTTTGCCGCGATGTGACCCGTTTATTGGGTTTCTCTGAGGGATCATATTCATAACGAAGTATTCCGTCAGAGAACTAGGGTCACCGACATAGCTCAACGCATAAGCAAGCTGAAGTGGCAATGGGCTGGCCATATCTGTCGAAGAACCGATGACCGTTGGGGTAGACGTGTTCTGGAGTGGAGACCGCGAATCGGAAAACGTAGTGTAGGACACCTGAGACTCGATGGAGTGACGACATACGTAGGACAGCGGGCAGTGGATGGAAGCAGAAAGCCCAGGATCGGGCTAAGTGGCGTGGAATTGGAGAGGCCTATGTCCAGCAGTGGACTGAAGTGGGCTGATGATGACCCGTTTATTTATATAATAATAAGTATGAATCGCGAAAGTTTAAAATTTACCATGGAATATCTAATGTGATAAAATCAAAATAATCTTTCAAGCATCTATATGATTAATAAAACTACAACTGGTTCGGAATGTTGCTCTCACCGAGAAGAACCAGCAAGAAACTCGGCGGTCAATCTTTTAAATATTTTCAATTAAACCACTGTCTTGTAGGAAGCTGAAAGTATTTCAAATCTACGCATTTTTATCATTCAAATAATGATTTATAGAAGCAGGCGTTACTTTGCGGAATTCCATATTACAAGCAATATAACAGAACTAACTACTTTGCTATAATCCGCACGGGTTAAGTGAATGCATGCAAAGCCAATGTGTATGAAGCAGGCAAAATCTACGCACCTTACACATGCAGGACCAGCCACCACATGCACCCCAAGGCGCAATTCACCAGCAACAACGAACACAAAAGCAGCACACACACCCACCACCACAATCTCGACGATCGTTTCGCCCCGAAACCGAAGCATCATCAGGAGGATAGGCTTCACGACAGTACGATTTTTGTCGTACTGGTGGGTGTGTGTGCTGCTTTTGTGTTCGTTGTTGCTGGTGAATTGCGCCTTGGGGTGCATGTGGTGGCTGGTCCTGCATGTATAAGGTGCGTAGATTTTGCCTGCTTCATACACATTGGCTTTGCATGCATTCACTTAACCCGTGCGGATTATAGCAAAGTAGTTAGTTCTGTTATATTGCTTCATTCAAATAATCTTCATATTTGTAATATGCTTTACGTAAGAAATATGCTTGTATTTCTTAAATTTAGTTTAAACCTTTTTTTTTTAATAAGATAAGGCAAGCGCCTGGTGGAAAGCAACAGATGCAGCCTAAGGTGGACCGCGCTTACCAAACTAGTGCCTATTCACTTTTTTTTTTAATTTGGCCAAATTTTAGGTATCCGGGAACACTTATGCAGGAAGGCAATTCCATGCCTTGGGCCTACGGATGAGGAAAGACGAGCCGAACCGTTTTGTCTGAATTTTTGGGATATTTATTGTGTAACGGTGGAGCCCTTCACGGCGTCTGGTCGTCCGGTTGTAGAACGGTGAAGAAGGGACCAGATCAAACAGACCTTTCTCTAGACTAGTCTAATATGGAAAAGAAAAACATTTTGTGCCGACCACGCTTAGAATGGGACAAAGGCAGGAGGCTGTAGGAAGATTTTTGCTAAATGGAAATCTTGTTTATTATTATGTATATTTTTGTTTATTATTATCACGTATATATTTTTTTTCTTCTCTCGTCAAACGAGGTAGGTTATCAGAATTTTCACCAAGCGAAAAACTGAGCAATATTAAGTTATTGATTTAAAGAAAGGAATTTCCGAACAATACAAATTTAAAATGACTGCTTTTTGTAGTTTTATGTATGTTTTTCTGTGTATGTTTAGTTTTTCATTCTCCTACCCTTATCCTACTCTAAGTGGAGTCGGCACAACATGTTACAAACATGTTGTCACATGATTTGGCTACTTATTTTATCACCGACCGCCTATATATTTAAACCATCCGGAAGTATTGCACTATCTTTTGGTGAAAACCGTACTAGAATCTGTTCAAATGATTTTGAGGAAATCGATTACATACAGACAGACAGCTTTTTGGGACTTTGTTTTATGTGCATGTGTTTTTACGATTCCTGGACGTATCGGGTATGAAAATACGGATAGTCCACTATACATTTAACACTATATATATTTTCTATTTACTGTATCGCGGATTATAGCAAATTAATTTTATTATTAGTTTTGTATTATGGATCTCCGCAAAGTAACGCCTAATTCTATAAATTATAGCTAGGTTTTATTCAAAAACATTGGCACCCTGATTTAAGGCATTGAAGAACTGCTAAAATAGAAATTGAATACCAAGATGAATTAAAAATAAAAACGGACCCTATTTATAAATCTTAGGTAATATGTTTCAGAGATGGTTCATGCATACAATAGCTATATCAATAGACGTTATATATAACATAGGTTTTCTTGTATTATTTATATCTTTGTATCTAATATATAAATAATATTTATTTGATTTTATTTTATAATTAATTTTATTTATTCTTTATATGAGCTAATCTTGTATATACATGAAGCTAAGTTATATTTAAATAAACGTAGTTTTATCCCTGTTATCAGACAATAAAGAACTGCTAATATATGCATTGAATACAAAGGTTAATTTTACTGTCATTTGGTAAGTTGTAATAGATCAGGATCGAGCGGACTATAGAAATGAAAACACCCAAGAATTTAAAATATGACCTGCCCTTTCTTTAGAATGGCCCGTTGGCGCAGTGACCTTGCCTTCAGCTCCGTGAGTCGCGGGTTCGATTCCCGTCGAGGGCTACATTTTCTATAAAAAATTTGTTGGTTCTTCGAACCTTTATTTAAGTATGTATTTAAAATTATATATGTAATATACCAGTTGTCCGTCACCCATAACACAAGTATTAAGTTACTTTTAGGGTCATACGACCGTGGTGTGAGTTTCCCATATATTTATTAATATTTTTCTTATTGCATCTTTAAATAAACTCACATTTTACTAACGAATAGTTCTAAATTGGTTTTGTTCAACGAGAAAATGTCTGCCTTAACTGAGAAAAGAAACTATTTATGATATATGTGGTAATATCATATACAACTAATTAAAGTAAACAGCTCTACAATTAAGACTTTATCATAATAATTAAGCGTTAATAGCGCTAATGCGAATTGTAAGGTCGTTTTTATAAAAATTAAAAGATAAATATGATTATTACTGTGGTCATTATATACATTAAATAAAAATTTATTTTGTACCCATGCCTGCAAAAACTGTTCTGTAGATAAAGGCGACTGTACATATAACTAAGTTTTGCTTCCGCTGTATAAGTTACTAGCAACGCCCCACGGTTTCACCCGCGTCCATAACGATCTCGTGGTAGTGGGAAGTCTACGAAATCAGACTATAGATTTATCTTATAGATTATTTAATTACAACCAATATAACAGAACTAACTACTTTGCTATAATCCGCACGGGTTAAGTGAATGCATGCAAAGTCAATGTGTATGAAGCAGGCAAAATCTACGCACCTTATACATGCAGGACCAGTCACCACATGCACCCCAAGGCGCAATTCACCAGCAACAACGAACACAAAAGCAGCACACACACCCACCACCACAATCTCGACGATCGTTTCGCCCCGAAACCGAAGCAAAAAATCGTACTGCAATCAGTACGATTTTTGTCGTGAAGCCTATCCTCCTAATGATGCTTCGGTTTAGGGGCGAAACAATCGTCGAGATTGTGGTGGTGGGTGTGTGTGCTGCTTTTGTGTTCGTTGTTGCTGGTGAATTGCGCCTTGGGGTGCATGTGGTGGCTGGTCCTGCATGTATAAGGTGCGTAGATTTTGCCTGCTTCATACACATTGGCTTTGCATGCATTCACTTAACCCGTGCGGATTATAGCAAAGTAGTTAGTTCTGTTATATTGCTTGTAATATGGAATTCCGCAAGGTAACGCCTGCTTCTATAAATCGATTATTTAATTATATAAAATGGCTATCATTAGTATTCTTGGAATAAGAGCTAACTCTACCAAATGTAGGCCCTGCTATAACGGTCGCTACAATGGATTTGTTATTGTATTATTTGCTTTCGATTCACATTCTTAAATTCGTAATATCTTTGATTTGGATGTCGGATTTTAATAATTTAAAAAGTATTTTACAGGTATTGAAACAGTTAATAAAGAGATATGAATAAAATGGTTTGATTATTGTCGGCACTTTTACCATCTTTTACAATGTAAAAAAGTAGTTATATTGGCATAACTATAATAGTTAGACACATGATAGCGTGGACTTTTATGTGGATATTGATATGTTCTATAATACTATAGAACGTTTTTTTGTTCTATCATCAATAGTTTCCGCAGCGCACAAGTAAGATTTTTACGACTTAATTTTTCACACCTTATTACAATTTTGTTACGGATCCCTATTTTTTTGAAAAGGTAATATAGCCTATATTTCTCAGTGAAGAAGCAGCTTTCTAATGGTAAAATAATTATAGAAATCGGTCCTGTAGTTTTTGCGTGAAAACGTTGCAAACACACATACATACAAACAAACATACAAATCTTTCCTCTTTATAATATTAGTATAGACATATATAAGAAAGCCTACTTCACGAGTCCGATAAAGTCCTCCAAAGCGCATCGCTTTACGCTGAGGTCCGGTCCCACAGGAGGCACCCTTAAGGCTTCGCTCCCAGGATGATGTGAGCCTCGCCCGAGACTCGCTCTCCATTTTTCAACACCAAACGATGCTTTTGCGCCCGCCCGTCCTCCCGGTGACGCTATCAAAGCCTTCAAGGCTAACAGCATTAGTTAGTGACCGAAAACAAAAGAAATCCTACTATACTGTCGTGGATTATGTAGATGATAAGAATACGTGCATATAACTGCTTTTCGACCCTGTACAACACAGTAATTACTAAATGTAACTAATTATGAGAATTATATTTCAAAAGAGCAACCGCCGAGTTTCTTGCTGGCTCTTCTTGGTAGAATGATTAAATTTTAAAACATTCTAATCAATTAACACAGCTCAATAAATATCGGTGATAATTAGCATGTCACGTCACTAAAAAACAAAGGTTTTAATGAAACAATTACGAAACTTCATATGCGTGTATATATCAAAAGTTAAATAAATGATTGGAAATACTATAGTTGATCACTTAGTCGAGTACAAAAGTAAGGTTTAAGATTGTAATAATACTAGCTTCATTTTGCCGTCTGCGAGTCCTGGACATGGCAGCCACTGAAAATCAGTTTTGGGGCTATGCTCCAATTACCCAATCCTTTCTGGTGTTACACCACTACAAATACTATATCAGAATATACTTAACTAGCTGTGCCAGCAGCTTCGCCCGCGTGGAAACCTGCGTGTCACAATTATTTTCTAGAATTCAAATTTTAAACCTAAAATTAGTTATTGTGAGTTAACCATAAGAGATAGAGGCATGCTATCGCGGACTTTTTTGTAGTTGTTTTATAGATCTACAATTCTCTACTACATTACCTTAGCGGATCTCTGCTGGTTTACGCAGCGCACGCGACTAAAGCTCCCAGCAAGCAAGTTTTTTAACTGCGCGATCTCTTCAACACAATTTACATAATACCGATATGCACTATTTACCTAAACCATCCGGAAGTATTGCACTATCTTTTGGTGAAAACGGTACAAAGATCCGTTCAGTAGATTTCGAGAAAATCGATTACATACAGACAGACAGCTTTTAGGGACTTTGTTTCATAATAAGTATAGATTTAAACTAAATAGTTAAGATTAATTGTTAGGTTTTAGATTTATTATTTAGTAGTATGTTGCATGCGTGTCGTGTTGTGGGAACAAATAAAGTTTTTTCTATTCTATTCTATATCACAACTCAATTATAGATGAGCGTTTTATCATTGTTAATTGAAAGACAGAACACATGACTAGTTTTTATATGGACGCCATTACGATATCGCAGCTCTTAATAACAGGTCATTAGTGATAGAATTATAATCGGTTTAATTGCTGCATTACATAGCCGTTTAATGTTCACCGATTATGATTCGAGTTTTTCTGTAACATCGTTATTGTAGTTAAAATCTTTTATAGTACCCGACTGTGTCTTAGGATTAATTATTGTATACGCAGGTATTCTTATAAATAAACTGATGTTTAGAACTGCAGTATTCAATGTATACATTGTTTGAATTTTCAGAAGACTATCATCATTCTCCTGCCCACTGTACTGTGGGGTTGGAACAACATGTTTTGGTTCGCACCCTCAGTTCTTAAAGGAAAATCGGGGTTTGGTTGTGAATGTTATATACAGACAGACTTTCACGTTGGTAATAATAAATATAATAATAATAATTAGTATTAAGTGAAATAAAGAAATAATAATAATAATTTATTTGCCAAATAAAGTACTAGTATGGAAAATGGTTAAAGTAAATGTATGTAAAATGTATAAGATAGTAACGACTTAATGATATATTAATAGTTATAAGAATTATTTTGAAAAGCGCAATCGCTGAGTTTCTTGCTTAAGTCTTTTCAGTGGGAACAGCTTTCCGAACCTGTAGTAGAGTTGACGATTCAAAAGCACATGTTTACAAGTTTACTTGAAAAGTAATAATAAAATTATTTTGCTATAATCCGCGATACAGTAAATAGAAAATATATATAGTGTTAAATGTATAGTGGACTATCCGTATTTTCACACCCGATACGTGCAGGATTCTTAAAAACACATGCACAAACCTCCACCACTTCCACCACAATACACAAGCACTACACACGTTCACTATCACAAACCCGAAGCATCATCAGGAGATAGACTCCACGATAAAATCTCAAAGCAAAGTTTTATTTTGAATTTAAATTTTACCTAAATTTCCACCACAGCATAACGCATATTCCCCTAAACTGATAGACACAGTTGAAACAGAAATTCGAGGGGGATGTCACGGAAAGTTATTTAGATATTTACTTGTGCGCAACGTGGCATCAAATAAGCTACGAATTGTTAGGGGTGAGAAGCGAACCTTGGACAATGCGATCGACACCCGGCCTCGCTAATATGATTAACTTTTGCCAATCTCAGTCTGTTAGCGATTTTTTTTGCGTTCGCCTTGCTCTTTTTTTACATGACCGGAAGGTAATCTGACACTTTGGCGAGTGGTTGACAAATGTTTGTTATTTCCAAAAACCAGGTATGCAAAAAAAATATCTATACAATAAAATTTAGAGATGATCTCTTTACTTTATTAATAACTAGGTTTTGCCCGCGGCTTCGCTCGCGTGGAATTTGGTCTGCCACATTGAGTTTCGAGACAGATCATTTCAATATTTTTTTTACTTTATATACATCCAAAATTTTAGATGTCTAACTTCAAAACAAAAGGATTGCATACAATTTGCGCGCCGCGCATATTAGACACTTTATAGCGCTCCATTTAAGTCAATCATATCGTGATAACTTTTAACCTATTCGGCCAAATTACTTAATGTAAAAGACAAAGTTTATTTACATGAAATACTGAAAGCGACAAATGTATTGATTTTTATAAGAATTTGATAACTATACTAAAATTGTAAAATAGTATCTTATTTAATTAACTTTATGATTCACAATTTTGGTTACAGGGTCTTCCACATAAAAGGTAGATATATGCTGTCCCGGACTTTTATTTAGAACTATTCAAGACAAACAATACTACGGTACATCATCTTTGTGTAACTTGAATGGTGTAGGCAGCGTTCGTCAATATAGCTCTCAGAGGACAGATATTTACCGACTTTATTGACATATATTGTTGTATTACATAAAATCATTAAAAATTGTAGCCTATATATTATTCTGATGTATAACCTATATAACTGTAAAGTTTCATCCAAATCCGTTTGATAGTTTTTTCGTGAAAGAGTAACAAACATCCATCCATACTCACAAACTTTCGCATTTATAATATTAGTAGGAAGTAGGATTTATAGAATTAGGCGTTACTTTGCGGAAGTCCATAATAGAAAAGTAATGGAAAGATTACGCTGCTATAATCCGTGATAAAAGAAAATATATGTATTGAATGTATAAAAGTAGAGTGTACTATCGATTTGCATACCTTGCAGACGTGCAGGATTCTTAAAAACTCATGCTTTACCCGCCACCAATAACACATCAATACACAAGCACTCCACACATTCACTACCACAATGTCAACAAAATCGCAGTCAAGCGAAATCCTTTGTGATTTTATTTTGGAGTCTATCTCAGTGCTTCGGTTACGGACGAAACTATTTTTGAGATTGTCGTAGTGAATGTGTGAGCTTTGTCTATTGTTGTGTTTTTGATAGTTTTTACTAATACTGTATGTATCACATATGAGAACGGATAGTACACTCTACATTCAGCAACTGTAGAATGTAGAGTGTACTATACATTCTACAGTACACTCTAAATTCAGCATAACATATTTTCTTTTATCGCGGATTATAGCAAAATAATTTTACGATTACTTTAGTATTATGGATCTCCGCAAAGTAAAGCCTAATTCTATAAATTAAAATAGAGAGCAAAAGATGAACAGATCTAAATCGTTCTGTTTTCTCTCCAAGGCTAACGGTGGGTAGTTTTTGCATATAGCGTTTTTTCGCCTAATTTAAAAGTAAATTATATTAATTCACGCCTACTACCGTTTTCTCACTTCATCCGCAGTCATGTTAAACAGAGAGGAACAAAAATGTTTAATTACTTAATAAGAATACAAATTTGCTACTGAATACGTGTGAATCGTAAAGGAACGAAATGCATTTTGCAACAGAAATTACAATAGCCAATTTAAATCATATACCACATAAAATCTTTTGCACATGCTAACACAGATTTTTGGGACACAGCTTGACCGCCGAAAATATAAGGAAAAATATAGGAAAATATAGGCGTCTAAAAGGTGTCCTATATCACCAAATAACGATCGCAAACACAGAAACACGTAATAACCAGACATAAAGTCGAGAGTGTGGTATAGACCACTCTCATTTCTTACCGAGATGTAAAAGGCGACTAAGCACCGTCCACCAAACGCGTGCTATCCGGTTGAATAGAATAGACCAACATCTTTCTTACAAAGGTGTCGTAAAAGGCGACTAAGGTAAGCCGACCCACCGTGTGGTATCCGTTTGAATAGAATAGACCAACCTCTTTCTTACCAAGGTATCGTAAAAGGCGACTAAGCAACGTCCATCCACTGCGTGCTATTCAGTTGAATAGAATAAACCAACCTCTTTCTTACCGAGGTGTCGTAAAAGGCGAGTAAGGTAAGCCGACCCACCGTGTGGTATCCGGTTGAATAGAATAGACCAACATCTTTCTTACCGAGGTATCGTAAAAGGCGACTAAGCAACGTCCATCCACTGCGTACTATTCGGTTGAATAGAATAGACCAACATCTTTCTTACCGAGGTGTCGTAAAAGGCGAGTAAGGTAAGCCGACCCACCGTGTGGTATCCGGTTGAATAGAATAGACCAACCTCTTTCTTACCAAAGTATCGTAAAAGGCGACTAAGCAACGTCCATCCACTGCGTGCTATTCGGTTGAATAGAATAGACCAACATCTTTCTTACCGAGGTGTCGTAAAAGGCGACTAAGGTAAGCCGACCCACCGTGTGGTATTCGGTTGAATAGAATAGACCAACCTCTTTCTTACCGAGGTGTCGTAAGATACGACTAAGGTAAGTTGACATCATTTTTAATATAAATAATTTAAAAATACTATGCGCGGCAAGCTGTGATAGCCTAGCGGTAAGACCGAGCGACTCTCTAGAGACGACATATGTAGGTTCAAACCCCGGGCAGGCACCAATGAGTTTTTCTATTAAAACCTATGTGTCTAATTGATAATTGCAATTTATCACACGCTTTTCGGTGAAGGAAAACATCGTGAGGAAACCTGCATATCTCTAGAGAATTCTGGAGATATGTGTAACCTACCAATCCGCATTGGAGCAGCGTGGTAGGTCTTAGCTCCAATCTTTCTCTCCAAAAACGGAGAGAGGAGGCCTTAGCCCAGCAGTGGGCATAGTAACAGGCTGTTACTACATGCGCGTGCCCGCATTAGTGTGTTTTTGTGGAAGTGCGTGTAAAACATAGTTTAAATAGACAAACATCAGTGATCCAATATTGTTATCATACTCATATATTACAATTTACCTCTTAATACAATGCTGTTGCGAAATCAATCATTCTAACACTGAACACTCGCGGGACAACGGTCTTGTATTTGAAGATGTTATTAAGACACGCGAATTTGTTCTTAAATACATTAAAAATAAGAACGAATTTATCTTGGATACATATAGATTTAAGCGCCCGACCTCATACAGATGTCTACGAGACGCTACAGGGACAATCTAATGCCAAGATAATGCTCAGACAGAGGAGTTAATTGCAACCAATGCACCATATTCGGGCCCCGCTTGCTCCCAAGAGGCCCCCTCCCCCTACTAAAACCCTGTAGCCCTTAATCATTCACCTAATGGAAATACATTTGATGTATATCGCTAAACTGCGCATGAAATTTGTATTAGCCACAGGCTTATAAAAGAATAACGGAAATCTTCAACATTCTAAGGCATTTGGTAAGTGAGTGAGTGATGATTCCACAATCAATTTTAACTTTGCCATTACAGCAATTTAAAAATACTGTTAAAAAGAGGCTGATACAGAAAGCCTATTATACCGTGGAGGCTTACATTGATGATAAGAATGCGTGGATATAGCTCTTTGACCTTGTGCAGGATAGCTATGACAAAATGTAATTAGTATTAAGAATCTTCTATTTTAAAAGAGCTCCACCGAGTTTCTTGCTGGCTCTTCTCGGTAGGACGGCTTTCCGAACCAGCAGTAAAGTTGACGATTCAAAAGCACTTGTTTACAAGTTTACTTGAATAAAGAATATTTTGAATTTTGAATTTTTGAATTTTGAGGAGAGGAACATGAAATAGCACCTAATGGAAACGCTTTCATACAATTTTGGCTCCAAGATGTAGATGTAAATAGGTAAATTGCCAATTAATAGATTTTTTATTAGTTAACTGTTATTAAAAATTTGGCTGATTTTGTCAATCTAAAAGTTATTAGAAAAGTTATATTATTTTAAAAAATGTAATAATTGAAATATAATAAAAATTCATCATCATCATCATGTCATGTCGTCATGTCATGTCATCATGTCATGTCGTCGAGTCATGAAAGATTTATTAAAAGTAGGTTTAACTTTCAAGGTGAACATTTTTTTACGTTTTTATTAACAGGTATATTATATCTTTTATCATGGATTATAGCAATGGTGAACTTTATGTCTTTTTGTGGACTTTTCTTTATTATAATATGATTTTTTTATTATTATATAAGATTGTAAAAGTTACGTGTGTTGGTGAATTTCGTGAGAAATGAAATATGAATTCCGCGATATCCTGATTTACACATATAAAAATATTTTGTATATAACATTTTTTTATATAAAAATATAAATAATTATAAAACAATAGGTGATAAATATAAAAGACAACGTAGGAACCGAAATAAGCTTGCGGCTCCTGCTTTGCAAAAGTACGTAAGTCGTTTGTGGGTTTGAGTGGGTTTGAAGATTCTATAATAAATTCCGCAATCAATTTTGACTTTTCCATTATAGCAGTTTAAAAACACTATTAAAAAGAGGTTGTTACAGAAAGCCTACTATACTGTTGAGAATAAGAATGCGTGGTTATAGCTACTCTCCGACCCTGTACAAGAAAGCAATGACTAAATGTAACTAGTAATAAGAATTATGTTTTGAAAAAAGCAACCGCCAAGTTTCTTGCTGGCTGTTCTCGGTAGGAACAGCTTTCCGAACGAGCAATAAAGTTTACGATTTAAAAGCACTTGTTTCCAAGTTTACTTGAATAAAGAATATTTTGAATATGAAATTTGATTTTGAAAATTTTAATTTTAAAGGATCTAAGCACCTACCCTTTTCCTCGTGATCGGAGAGAAGTGGGATAGAGACATTACTTTACTGCCTATAGAACTAAATAAATCAGCATGAAATATGGATTACGCATTCAATATAAAAAAAAGTGTTTGCCGAAATGTGTCCTAAACATAACAATGGGTATGCCACCAACGCGGCAACCCCGTGGTGAACACCATGAATAGAATAATGCGACTCACAGATACGGGGCAGCGTCATCAATCAACGTACTCGAATGTTTCATTAGTAAATATTAAGATGTTTGCTTACATGTCCCAATGTTGTTTGCTCCGTTATGGCGAATTCCGTGAAGTCGATTCGGTGTATAAAATGTAGTTGCTAAATAAATAGTTATGGTTGCCACTGCGTGACTTTTCAAAATTACTTAATTTAATTATTTTTTTGTTATTGAGCTGTGATAGCCTTACGATAAGACCGTGAGACTCTGAGAGCTACACGGGTTCAAACCTCAAGTAGAAACCAATAAGTTTTCTATTAAAACTTATATGTCTAATTTATAATACGCTTTTCGGTGAAGGAAAACATGAAAATCATAATAATCTTTATTCAAATAAACCATTTGAGACACTTTTGAATCGTCAAGCATCAATATGATTAATGAAGCTACACTGGTTCGGAATGTTGCTCTTACCGAGAATAACCAGCAGGAACCGGCGGTCAATCTTTTAAATATTTTTTATTATACATTATTAAACCGCTGTCTTGTATGAATGTACATCGTGAGGCAACCTGCATATCTCTAGAGAATTCTGGGGATATGTGTAACCTACCATCCGCTTTAGAGGACTGCGGTAGTTCTAAGTTCCCTTCCCTTCTGTTCATAAATATTTGATAATTTTAAATATTTCGAAATATCTTTTCTCTCTGGGTAATTGTCATTTTTTATTCATCGATATGTAGGTAGCAATGGGAACGCCACTCGCCGTTCGGCTTTTATCGCCGTGCGAGTATCTTCGTGCGCGCCATCGTTCGCTAATGGCCGCTTGATCGCTTTACATTATTCGTGTTAATTTCATTGTAAAACATAAACAACTCGTCTGGATCTTGCAATATCAAGTGCTGTGTCCAACTTTAAAAGTGTCGTGTCCAGTTTCGGACTCGTAATAGTTAGAGTAACCTTTTCTCTTGGCGTCCGGCCGCCGGCGCATATCAAGGACTTTTAACTTTCCAGTGCATGGCGGCAGTACAACGGCATCGAAAGGTGGGTGGTACTAACTTATCGGTGATAATTGTGCATTGCGCAGAAAAATAGAGAATAGTAATCTTAACCCCTCATATAGTCCACTTAATCCCCAACCAGCGACCTAGGCCCACGCACGGGTTTTCTGATAATTAGGAAACTTTTCGCTCTACCTTCCTCTTTTTCCCTTCTTCCAGAAACGGAGAGATGAGAACCCGCCCAGCAAGTAATAAAATTGTAATAGGACGTTAAACGTATTTTTTTAAAAGTCTACGTATTTTTTTAACGTATTTTTTTAAAAGTACCACCCACGGCATTTACCTTAGTCGCCTCTAACGACACCTCGGTAAGAACGGAGGGTGGTCTATTCTATGCAGCCGGATACCACACGGCATTTACCTTAGTCGCCTCTTACGACACCTCGGTAAGAACGGAGGGTGGTCTATTCTATTCTGCCGGATACCACACGGCTACTTTTTATATGCGATATAAAAAGTAAAGACATATATTGTCCTTGTCATTGACTTGTCCACACAAAAGTTTAAATCAAGTGTAAGAATTATGTAGCGTACAGCATATTACAAAATTGAAGATTATTTGGATGATGAAAATGATAGGATTTGAAAATCCTTTTAGCTTGATACAAGACAGTGGTTTAATAATGTAAATTGAAAATTAAAAGATTGACCGCCGAGTTTCTTGCTGATTCTTCTCGGTAAGAGCAACATTCCGAACAAGTTGTAGCTTCATTAATATTGATAAAAATTAACGATAAAAAGTGCTTGAAAGACTTATTTGAATAAAGATTATTTTGATTTGATTACGTAAGTGACAACCCTGTGTTTCGTCCGAACAAGGTTAGGTGTCTCTTGACCACTGAAGGTGAGAACCATCGAAATAGGTTCAAATACTTTTTTTTTTCAAATTCAACATTACAGTCTCCCCTAATGTACATCCTATTGTCCCGAAATATAAATCATGACTGGCCAGAAATTGACAGAAAGAGACATCAGGAAAAGACTTTTTTTTTATCTAAGTGTCTAAGTGATTTGTTTACTCATTCTGAATGCAACATTTGTACGTCATGTGGGGTATACATTATAAAGATTTATGTAGCTAAGTATTTATTAGTTCACAAAAAAATATCTATACTAATATTATAAAGAGGAAAGATTTGTTTGTATGTATGTGTATAAATGTATGTTTGTAATGTTTTCACGCAGAAACTACTGGACCGATTTCAAAAATTCTTTCACCATTGCAAAGCTGCATCTTTTCTGAGCAACATAGAGTATATGACATTTAAAAAAAAAAACTAGGGATTCCTACTAAAATTGTAATAAGGTGTTAAATATTTAGTCATAAAAATCATTCATCGCGTGCGCTGCGGAAACTATTGATGATAGAACAAAAATATGTTATGCATTATTATAAAACGTATTAAAATCTACAAAAAAGTCCGTTATATTGCCATAACTGTTATAGTTTTGCCAATATAACTACTTTTCGACATTGTAAAAGTTGACAAATGTGGCGACAATAATCAAACCGTAATATTTACATCTGTATTAATCCTTATCCCACTAAATGATATTTTATTAAAAACTGTTTCAATACCTGTAAATTACTTTTAAAATTATCAAAATCGGACATTCCAATCAAAAGATGTAACGAATTTTATAATGTCATATAAGGATAATAATGCCATAACAATTGTAGCGTATTGTATTTGTGTACCTATGAATACCTTGCGATAAAAATTTCCTTTGCCTTAACTATTGATAAGTTCCAGGTAAAAAACTTTCAATTTACAAAAATAAGTTTATACTCCGACTTAGTAGACTTTCCACTACCACGAGATCGGTATGTACGCGGGTGAAACCGCGGGGCATTGCTAGTATCAAATAAATTAGTACACAAAGTGAATGTTTATATTTTTTACACTCTTGCTTTTTTAACAACCTGTACTAACTGTAATGACCCTATCTTCAGCTCCGCAGATAGTGACTTCGATTCCCACCGAGGGCCAACATTTTGTACAAACAATTTGTTGATGCTTCGACCCTGTATTTGTATTTCAGTATGTATTTAAAATTATATATGTAGTATATCTACAATTTGTCCGTCACCCATAACACAAGTATTAAGTTACTTACTTTGGGGTGACAGACAACTGGTAAATATATATATATTATTTTAAATACATACTTAAATACATATATGTATACACTCGGACTCCAAGAAACAAAAAAAATGTTTATAGAAAAAGTTAGAAAATCAAACCCGCGACTCAAAAAGCCATAGACCTGCTGGAAACTGTGCCAGTAGATTTTTTATCGCCTAAAAAGATCTTTTATCGCTGATTATAGCAAAATTATATTATAGAGTTCCGCAAACGCCTAATACTATAAATGTCGATTTAGTTTTCAATAACCATTTACGAATACTGATTTTGTTTAATTGTTTTATTTATACAACAGCGCATACAGCTTAACGCGACATCACAAGATAATATACATGCAAGGTTATAAGGTATCTCTGATCCCAATCGAGAAAAGGTCAACTTTAAAAAACAAATCGATTCTCAAAAATCTTTTGCGTTGTTGAACTAATTTGAAAGACAAAGGTGTATTAAAAAGAAGCTCACAGTTATTTCATTGATTCCGTCAACATCGAGTGAATTAGTTGTATAGAATATCGATTTGAAATAACGATCAGAAATTTTGTCATAGACGCCTCACTAGAGCGCGTCGTTACACTGTCTCTAAGAATATTGCCACGTATAAATCTACAGGAGCCCAATACCACGTACAGTGTAAATTAATTATGTCTGCATATCTATACAGTATTCTGGGTATATGTGTAACCTACCAATCCGCATTAGAGCAGCGTGGTAGGTCTTAGTTACAACCGTTCCCTCCAAAAACGGAAAAACGAGGCCTATGCAACCGCCAAGTAAATTTGTAAACAATTGTTTTCGAATCGTCAACTCTAATGCTGGTTCGGAAATCTGTTTTACCGAAAAGACCTAGCAAGAAACTCGGCGGTGCTATTTGAAAACAAAAATCTTATAGCTATTTACATTTTGTCATTGCATTCTCGCATAATGCCAAACAGTAGCTATATCCACGCATTCTTTTCATCTATGTAATAAGTATAAGGCTTTCTGTATCAGCCATTTTAAAACTGCTGTAATAGCAAAGTTAAAATTGAGTGTGAAATTTTATAATAGAGTCTGATACCCAAACCTACAAACGACTTAAGTACTTTTGCAAGGCGCAAAGCTTTGTCTATTATATATATCGCCAAATATTTATAGTTATTTCTATTTATATATAATATACTGTAAAGACAGCTCTGATAGCCCAGCGGTGAGACCGTGCGACTCTTTCGAGGGGCACACGAGTCCAAACCCGGGCAGGCACCAATGAGTTCTATTAAAACTCATGTGTCTAATTGATAATTGCAATTAATCACACGCTTTTCGGTGAAGGAAAACATCGTGAGGAAACCTGCATATCTCTAGAGAATTTTGGAGATATGTGTAACCTACCAATCCGCATTGGAGCAGCGTGGTAGGTCTTAGCTCCAACGCTTCTCTCCAGAAACGGAGGGATGACGCCTATTCCCAGCCGTGGGATTGTAACAGGCCGGTACTTTACTTTACTTTTTATACTGTGAAGTTAACGTAAGGACACCTATTTATTAAAATCTTCTCTTTTAAGTTCACACTTTTACTGCATTTACCACTATTCCTGTGTTCCATTTTTATGAGATTAAATCCCAGTTAAAACTCTGTTCTTCCGCCGCACTTACTACATTGGTTTTACCATTAGTTTATTTATTACTGACCCGGCGAACTTCGTACTGCCATAATCTATCTTTATTTTGATAAATATTATTTTTAAATATTTTGTTTTGTAAAGATGCACTAACTGAACATCTGAATGTCACCGTGTCTGAGTTTTGTTGATACATTAAAGCATAGAGATAACTCTAGTATATAATACAAAAGTAATAATAAAATTATTTTGCTATAATCCGCGATACAGTAAATAGAAAATATATATAGTGTTAAATGTATAGTGGACTATCCGTATTTTCATACCCGATACATGCAGGATTCGTAAAAACACATAAACAAACCTCCACCAATACACAAGCACTACACACGTTCACTATCACAAACTCAACAATCGTTTCGCCCCGCAACCGAAGCATCATCAGGAGATAGACTCCGCGACAAAATCGCAAAGCCTTTGCTTCAGGCTTATACATTTAACACTGTATATATATTCTATTTACTGTATCGCGGATTATAGCAAAATAATTTTATTATTACTTTTGAACTCCTTGAGTAGCCTAGAGTAGGGTAGGCGGGCCTGTATGTGTTTAACTCTAGCTAGTATAAATAATAGTAATACTGGCTGGCAGTTTTAAATATAAAATATAGAATTCATACTTAGAACAGTCTCTATGCTGATGTACGTTTATTAATGTAAAAGATCTCAATAAATACATAGATTTGCAAACATCTTTTATATTAATTTTTTAGTGGATCTGCTCAATATAAATTTATTGACTGTCACAATAAATTATAAAAGGGGAGATGATACAAGTATCTTTGTCTAATCACACATAAATAAGGGAGATGGATAGATATAGTTTTCATTTACCTTTTGTTTATATCTATACTAATATATAAAGCTGATGAGTTTGTTTGTTTGTACGCGCTAATCTCAGGAACTACTGGACCGATTTAAAAAATTCTTTGAGTATAAGATAGTCCATTTATTGAGGAAGGCTATAAGCTATATTGGTATATAGCCTATATCCTTACTAAGCTAAGCTAATCACGCTAAGATGAATAGAAGAGGAGCAGCAATAAAAAATATAGCGAAAACGGCACAATTTAATGCTTCCCTTGCGTGCGCTAAGTAAACGGTGAAAGTTATTTAAAAATCCTGTATTACAAAATTGTGCCCCTCTAAATGTTCTTAATAAAAGTCCGCGACAGCATATGTCTAGCTTTTAAGATTATCCCACTTTAACCATAATTAATGGTACGGAGTTGCGCTTAAAAGCTAGTTCTCTTATAATTTTATGCGTTGAACAAGTCTCAGACTTCTATCTCATTCACACACCCACTATTTTGAGATTTTTAACCATTTGCTGTTATTTTTTTTTACACGAACCTTCTCCTGACAATATCGAACACATAAAAGAATGATTTATGCATATCGGTGCAGTCGATCGATAGTTATGCGCGTACAAACATTTCAGTGATTCATTTTTATTTATATAGATTAATAACTTATAGAGTTCACGTCAACTTGAATTTTAAAATACTTTTAATATCTTTAGTATGTCTTTCACAATTTTAAAATTCCCAATTTTTTGGGAACACGAGTCCCGAAATTTTTATCGGAATCCGCTGTGTGGTATCTGGTCGGTTAAGTAGAATAGACCATCCTCATTTCTTACCGAGGTGTCGTTCCAGTAACCGTATTTGGTAATGGAACTACCCTCGTTATTCTAACCAAGAATTGATCAATAACTTGGTAGTTAACTTTTAAAATGATTCTATTTACATAATTAAAACTGTCCCTCACAAAACTGGGAACGTCTTCAGTCCAAGTTTCAAATGATTTACATAATCCACAACTGTGTGACAAAAGTGTTAACAAATTCAAAAATAATAATAAAATTATTTTGCTAATATCCTCGGTAAAGTTAATACAAAATAAATATAACGTTAAATGTAGAGTGGACTATCCGGTACTTAAAGGGTTCACAAAAATACATGCACATAAAAGTAAGAAAAGAGATCCGCGACAAAATCGCAAAAGCGACGCACCACCCAAAAACATAATTATATACTAATTGGTTCAACCCCCACCATTTATTTTTATTTTCCGAAGTTTCGACATATTCTAATCAATATGCTGAAATATATGAAAAATCGTACGTTAAATATGTGTCATGAATTATTCATTCTATAGATGAAAAACCGAATTAACTATTCAGTAGTTATGCAAGTTGCTTCAATGACAGACGCGGTGGTGGACTTTGTTTAATATATGTTGTGGTTAAACAAAATTCTTCTCGTTTATATGTATGCGAAAATAGTTTGTAATGCGCATGTCATAGAATTCGAATTGGAAGGTGACAGTGTTACGAATATGCGAAAAGAGTTCGTAATGCATATGTCATAAAGTTAAAATTGGACGGGGGCAGTTTATGAACATGTAAAAAAGGTTCATTCATACTATGTCATAGAGTTCAAATTCGCTTAACGCTAATTCTCTGATACATTCGACGAGTTTACCAAAACATGTTTAAAAAAGATTTGTTTACGATCTCCCCAAGGTCTCGCGAATGTTTCCGAACTTAAGTTCGTTCTATATATAAGCCGACGTATCGTGCGCCTCGACATTCATTTCGCGAATAGAGATAAAGAGCGAATAAACAAGCGGAAATAAAACTGAAATAATAGTATCCTCGACATTCTTATTGGACAACGGACTATATATTAGGTCCTTACATATGAAATTGGCGTTTTGTCGTACTGGCCACTTTGATCTCAAATATTACCTTTATGGTTAGGAATTCCAAATTCAAATTCATACAGCTATTTACTCATGCATTTGTGTTTCAAACCCCCTAATTCATTTGGTTTTTCTTCTTTTGTTTTTTTCTTTGTGTCACTCTGTTTACAAAATGGAAAACATGAAATATCGCGTTATTTACGAGTATGAGTTCCACCGTGGCACCAGTGCTGCAGAAACGGCTCGAAGGATTAATGATGTGTATGGTGACGGTGTCGCAAAAGAAAACACAGTGCGTTTTTGGTTCCAAAGTTTTCGTTCTGGAAATTTCGACCTGCCCCGTGGACGGCCGGAGACCAAAGTTGATAATGAAGAATTGAAGGCTATTGTGGAAGCGAATCCATCGCAAACCACGTCCGAGTTAGCTGCAGGCTCCGGTGTTAGTGATAAAACTATTCTAATCCACTTGAAGCAAATTGGGAAGGTAAAAAAGCTTGAAAGGTGGGTACCTCATGAATTGAGTGAAGCAAACCGACAAACGCGCGTCGACTGCTGCGTTACGTTACTCAACCGGCACAATAATGAAGGAATTTTAAATCGAATGAACAACCTGTGATGAAAAGTGGATCCTCTACGATAATCGGAAGCGCTCATCGCAATGGCTGAACCCTGGCGAACCAGCCAAATCCTGCTCTAAGCGAAAATTGACTAAAAAAAAGTTGCTTGTAAGTGTTTGGTGGACTAGTGCCGGTGTCGTTCACTACAGCTTTCTTAATCTGGCCAGACGATTACGGCAGATATCTATTGTCAGCAACTGCAAACCATGATGGAAAAGCTAGCTGCTAAACAACCGAGGCTGGTCAATCGCTCTAGGCCACTGCTGCTTCAGGACAACGCTAGACCACACACTGCACAACAGACGGCTACCAAATCAGAGGAGCTTCAATTAGAATGTCTTAGACATCCACCGTACTCTCCGGACCTTGCTCCAACAGATTACCATTTTTTTCGCAATTTGGATAACTACTTGCAAGGAAAAAAATTCAACTCCGATGGGGTAGTCCAAACCGCCTTCAAAGATTTTATTGATTCCCGCCCGAATGGTTTTTTTAGTAAGGGGATCAATGAACTACCTATGAGATGGCAAAAGTGCATACATAGCAATGGTACATACTTTGATTAATTAAATATAATTCATTAAAAAAAAACGACTTTATGTTCCTCCCATAGAAAACGCCAATTTCATATGTAAGGACCTAATAGAGACTAGTAAGAATAGTGATAGATATGACAGACACACTAGAAACCGAAATAAACTAATGACGCCAAGATAGCGCCTACAAAAGGTGCGAAAATCATTTGTCGGTCTCGGTACACGTATTTATAATAAAATTCCTCAACATTATCTAGACTTGCCTTTACACAAGTTTAGAAATTATCTTAAAACGATGCTGCTACATAAAGCTTACTATACAATTGAAGATTATTTGAGTTATAGTAGCATATCTTAACTGCAGTTAGCTACGCACCAAGTTGCAACGATTAATTTGTAACCATCCATCAAATTGTAAAAAATATATACTTAAAAAAAGAATGGCCGCCGAGTTTCTTGCTGGTTCTTCTCGGTAGGAGCAAATTACCGAATCAGTGGTAGCTTCTTGAAAACATTTGACGATTTAAAAGTACTGAAAACAGTCTACTTGAATAAAGAATATTTTGAGTTTAAGTTTGAGAGACTGTAAGTAGTAAGTTTGGAGCAAAAAATTGAATAAAATGTTTTTAACGAGTCATCCACGAACTCCTGTAGGTAACAATATCAATGTAAAAGAGAACACAAAATATTTAATTATCAAGCCAAGTACACAGAGTAGAGAAGTCAATGCAAACAATAACAAGCCCGCGCAGCCAGTGTTCGGACGCGTGGCGGGGATCAACGAATTTTCATATCAAAAGCGTTGCTCAGTTTTATGAATTACTCTTTTGAGCGAGGCGTAATGTCTCCTTTATGGGGGGTTCGTGGGAGAATTTAATTTGCGTTTGTCTAATCGCATTAGTGTGTTCGCATCTTTATTTCGGTTTTATCGTGACGTTGCAGTAACATTTTTTTACGTGATATTAATTATGGGGGAGGAATGTAATATTAGGTCCTTACATATGAAATTGGCGTTTTGTCGTACTGGCCACTTTGATCTCAAATATTACCTTTATGGTTAGGAATTCCAAATTCAAATTCATACAGCTATTTACTCATGCATTTGTGTTTCAAACCCCCTAATTCTTTTGTTTTTTCTTATTTTGTTTTTTTCTTTGTGTCACTCTGTTTACAAAATGGAAAACATGAAATATCGCGTTATTTACGAGTATGAGTTCCACCGTGGCACCAGTGCTGCAGAAACGGCTCGAAGGATTAATGATGTGTATGGTGACGGTGTCGCAAAAGAAAACACAGTGCGTTTTTGGTTCCAACGTTTTCGTTCTGGAACTTTCTACCTGCAGAACAAGCCTCGTGGACGGCCGGAGACCAAAGTTGATAATGAAGAATTGAAGGCTATTGTGGAAGCGGATCCATCGCAAACCACGTCCGAGTTAGCTGCAGGCTCCAGTGTTAGTGATAAAACTATTCTAATCCACTTGAAGCAAATTGGGAAGGTGAAAAAGCTTGAAAGGTGGGTACCTCATGAATTGAGTGAAGCAAACCGACAAACGCGCGTCGACTGCTGCGTTACGTTACTCAACCGGCACAATAATGAAGGAATTTTCTTCTTCTCTCGATAAATAAATAAATATATGGGACACTTACACAACCGGTCATCCATCCCTAAAGTAAGTAACTTACTACTTGTGTTATGGGTAAAGAAGAACTGGTAAATATAAGTACTACGTATAAATTTTTAAATACATTTTTTTTTGTTTATAGAAAATGTTGGCCCTAGACGGGAATCGAACCCGCGACCCGCGGAGCTGAAGGCAGGGTCACTACCCACTGCGCTAACGGGGCAGTCAAACGGAGAGTGGGGGCCGATGCCCAGCAGTGAAATAGTAACAGGCTGTTACTTTACTTTAATTTTTATTGGGGGTATCGTTGGAATTAGGGAGCGATGAGATATCTGGAAAAAGAAAGTTTTGGACGGCTTAGGATGAAACAAAAAGATGTAAAATATAATTGCGAAATCAAAGGGATGTACATAAAATAATTCAATAAATGAGTTTAATTTTCCTATCGGGGTTAAATGCTAGTTTGTTGCAAAAATTTTAATACAATCGAAAACTACCCTCCGTGTATATTAATTATTTCTCTAATCCTGTAGGATGAGGGTGGTTATGTTTTTGGGTGATAACGAGATACCGTCAGCTGACGTCACTAGATGTCGACCACATTACTTATGGAATCAATTACGTGCATATCATCAATAAATAATAATAAATGTATCGGACAATTACTTACGGTCCCCAAACTAACTTAATGCTTATGTTATGGGTGACGGACAACTGGTAAATATATACGTGTATAGCTTTAAATACATACTTAAATATCAAATTCAAACCCAAACTCGAAGGACCAACAAATTGTTTTCAGAAGAAGACTCTCGGCTGAAATCGCCTAGTATTCTAAAGATATATTCAGTATATGATAGTATATGTAGGTAAAAAAAAAAGCTCTATATTTTGATTATATATTAGACATGATATTTTGTAAGGGAAGTCAAAAACTTATTGTGAAATTTTATTTAAAAAAAACGTATACCAGAACCCAAAAACGAATTTAAACGCTATTAAAGGGAGGCTGATACAAAAAGCCCACTATACTATTGAGGATTATATAGATGATAAAAATATGTGGATATAGCTACTACTCTATCCTGTACAAGATAGTAATAACCAAATGTAACTAGTTATAAGAATTAAATTTGAAAATAGCAACCACCGAGTCTCTTTGCTGGTTCTTCTCGGTAGGAACAGCTTTCCGAACCAGCAGTAGAGTTGACGATTCAAAGCACTTGTTTACAAGTTTATTTGAATAAAGAATATTAAAAAAAATTACATACTTTTACAATGGGCAAAGCTGGAGCTGCAAGCTTAATTCGGTTTCTACTTTGTGAAACACATTTATAGTCAATGGTCCCTGTCCGGGGTTTGAACTCGTGTCTCCCTGGAAAGAATAGCACGATCCCATCTATGGGCACAGCTATATTAAATCACAGGTAAATTTCGCGATATCGTCCCTTGATTTTTTTCTTGTTAAAAAACACAAATAATTTCATGGTACTTTCTGTATTTTTTTTTCGAACTGACTGCACGCTGCTAGCCCTTTTACAGCGTCAACGGGCGGGACGGTTGAGCGAAGAAGCATCGTCGAGGTTGCGAAATGCAGAGAGTAGAGCGCAAGAGCTCTACTAGCGTCGGGGAACGTCGTCCTAAGGGGTGCCTCCTGTGAGGCCGGACCATGGCTTAGGGCGACGCGTAGTGAAGGGCTGATGTATGACTTAGATTAGTCATTGCGACGTCGGAAGGATGGCGAGAAGCCACGACCAACCGACGTCAGTAAACTGGGACCTCGTCTTCGCCGGCGAAGACGTTGTGTGTGTATTACGTGTTTTTGTGTTTGCGATCGTTATTTGATCGTCAGGGTCATATAGGACACTTTTTGGACGCCTATATTTTCGGCATATCTGTATTTCCATTGGAGCTATTATATGCTACTCTTCAAAGAATCCAGAGTGAAATTGAGAAGAGAGAAAGTACTTCTGTAGAGTATGTAAGTCAGAGTTTATTCTCCACACTTGTGATAAGGGACTCCGCCTCAATACGTTAGAGCAACTTGAGATAATAAAAAATAACAATGGTCACTTAATTAACGAGCAAGTAAATGTATCTAATTCCGTTTTGCTGCATGTGTTCGGAGGGGAGGGTATTGGTGGGAGTTGAACTATTTAAGACTGCTTGTATGGGTAGCGCGGCGCAGTACGATTTTTGTCGTGAAGCCTATCCTCCTGATGATGCTTCGGTTTCGGGGCGAAACGATCGTCGAGATTGTGGTGGTGGGTGTGTGTGCTGCTTTTGTGTTCGTTGTTGCTGGTGAATTGCGCCTTGGGGTGCATGTGGTGGCTGGTCCTGCATGTATAAGGTGCGTAGATTTTGCCTGCTTCATGCACATTGGCTTTGCATGCATTCACTTAACCCGTGCGGATTGTAGCAAAGTAGTTAGTTCTGTTATATTGCTTGTAATATGGAATTCCGCAAAGTAACGCCTGCTTCTATAAATCATTTAAGTCAGAGTATTGAACCCTGTCTCCATAGCGAGCGGCCTCAAGAATCTGCTACTGCAGCTTTCAGACATTCCTATATTGAATCGAATTTCGCGTCGTTCGTCGCGACGCATTCGCAGACCACCGGCGACACGAGCATTGTCCGATTTGTTACCATTTCCATGAATTTTGTTTACTCAACATTGTTTTTGTCCCTTTTTTTTCATATTTGATTTATCCCTGCCCATTAGGTTATGGCTAGGGTCGCCATCGATGGAAAAATATTTTCTGGGACACTCATTATTGAAATATACTTTTATCTCAATATATATAATTAAAGTAAAAGTAGTAACAGCCTGTTACTATGCCCACTGCTGGGCTAAGGCCTCCTCTCTCCGTTTTTGGAGCTAAGACCTACCACGCTGCTCCAATGCGGATTGGTAGGTTACACATATCTCTAGATTCTCTAGAGATATGCAGGTTTCCTCACGATGTTTTCCTTCACCGAAAAGCGTGTGATAAATTGCAATTATCAAGAAGACACATGAGTTTAAATAGAAAAACTCATTGGTGCCTGCCCGGGTTTGAACTCGTGTTTCCCTCGAAAGAGTCTCACCGCTGGGCTATCACAGCTCATATATCATATATATAATTATTATATTATAATTAATATACTGTTTATTATTACTTCTTTCTCAAATTTACAATTATTGCTATTTATCATTTGCATTTATCACTTTTTATATTAATATAGTTGTTGACATTTGTTGTAAATTTGCGCATTTCTGTTAGCATCTATAATTAATATAGCATTCAGCTTAATAATCATTTTTTATGTATTAATGTATGGTGTTTATATTGTTGATGTACTTTTAAAATAAATAAATTTAAAAAAGAAAGACGTCATCTCGACAAACAATAAAAAGTATTTTTAAATAATTTCTGAATAAATAAAAGTCTGCCTGTGTAGTAGGTTTTGTAATTTTATTTTAATTATTCAGATCTCTAACAACATTCCATATTAAATAATCTAAATATAATCTGCCCTATATATTCCTAAATTAACTATGTAACACCAATTATAGGACATCACATAATTCTTAGTTACAGTGCTACAATTTTCAATTATTACAATTAATTACAATTTTAAACATTATAATAAACACAAGAGAAAAAAAAATTCACAAAATAAATTAACTCGATAAGTCTATCAACTTTAGCAATATGCCCGTATTAACTGATTGGCAAAAATTTGTGCAATAAAGAATAACAAACAAACTTTAATAAAAATAACTGTGATCCAAAAGTAATAATAAAATTATTTTGCTATAATCCGCGATACAGTAAATAGAAAATATATATAGTGTTAAATGTATAGTGGACTATTAGTATTTTCATACCCGATACCACACGACAAATTTTTTTGCTTTGCTTTGCTTTTTTGTCGTGGAGTCTATCTCCTGATGATGCTTCGGTTGCGGGGCGAAACGATTGTTGAGTTTGTGATAGTGAACGTGTGTAGTGCTTGTGTATCGTGGTGGAAGTGGTGGAGGTTTGTGCATGTGTTTTTACGAATCCTGCACGTATCGGGTATGAAAATACGGATAGTCCACTATACATTTAACACTATATATATTATCTATTTACTGTATCGCGGATTATAGCAAAATAATTTTATTATTACTTTTGTATTATGGATCTCCGCAAAGTAACGCCTAATTATATTAATTACAACTGTAATCGTTTGTAGACAATCCCCAATATTCCGCCGCCATGGCGCCTACGTTTATGGTAAGTAAAGAAGAGAAACGTCGGGCCGCGCCGCGGGGCGTCCGATGTATTCGCTAGATAGCCATTTACATGTGTTGTCAAGTTGTATGTGTTCATTCAAATATTCGATACATTCGTAATAAAGGATACGGCGTTGTTAGAAGGTGTCATTTATTAACTGATTCGAGTTTTTTTTTCGAATTTAAACATTAATATGGGAAATGAAATCTGATCCGTATGCCGATTGAGATATAATTCCCCTTTTTGATGTGAAAACTTCTTAACCGGCGTTGTTCACTTTTTGTGATTGGTTAAAAATGTTCAAACTCAAAATATTCTTTATTCAAGTAAACTTTGAATTAAAAATTGAAAAACTGTACCTACCGAGAAGAACCCGCAAGAAACACGGCGGTTGCTTTTTTTAAAATATATCATCAGGACGCGTAACTAATGTGTAGATCCTTAATGCATTTTCTCTTACAGAAATGCGGATTAGAAGGTACATTGTAGAATTCGCTAGAGATATTGCAGGTTTCCTCACGATGTTTTCCTTCGCGGAAAAGTGAGTGATAAATTGTATTATTTTATTTTGTTCATTAAACTTGCTACAATCAATTCCGACGTATAAATGATAAAGTATCGAGAAATACACAAGATTTTAACCTACTAGAAATGAACACAACAAGCAAGTATTATTATTATTGCTTTTAAATGAGGCCAAATAATCACAGAAAACATATACGTCGCTTTTGTATGAGTTTAATAGATTGCAAATACGGAACAAGCTGTCTGAGATTCGTTTGACATTTGGGAAAATTATTAGTTAAATATAACTTTTATCAGAAAAACTAATTGGTGCCTGCCCGGGATTTGAACCCATGATCGTCTCTAGAGAGTCGCACCGTCTCACCGATTGGTTATCACAGCTTATACTTTACTACATATACAGTAAAATTCCTGTTTTCTTTCAGGAACTGGATTAACAAATGATACATTATTAATTTAAAGGGTATTTAGATATTTAAGTTGAAGCGAACGAAGTCACGAGTTAAACGAGTTATTATAATATTGTAGATATACAACTAAGCGATTACCAAAGGAAAGTTAAAATATTACCTTTATTAAATATAAAAATAACATGTCAATTCACAAAAATATCAAATTTCATTTCCTACAATATGAATGGTTAAAGTCAAACATTTTGATTTTTCAAACTTTTGACGAACTTTAATGAGTTTTTATTCTGTTAAAACTTATGTGTCTAATAGATAATTGCAATTTATCACACGCTTATCAATGAAGGAAAACATCGTAAGGGAACCTGCATAGCAGTAGAGAATTCTATGGATATGTGTAACCTACCAAACCGCATTGGAGCAGCGTGGTAGGTCTCCCAACCACTTTTTTCCTAAAACGGAGAGAGGAGGCCTATGCCCAGCAGTGGGATAGTAACAGGCCATTAAATGGACATATCAAACCGAAATAAAATTGGAAGTAAAGTTCCAAAAAAAGGAAAATTAAACTATTTCAGTTACTAATATGATATTGTTACAATTTTTGTATAATAAGTTGCATAAGATTGCATGTCATATATATTTAAACAGATATGTTTAAAGGAAGAATAAATACGGGAGAACTAACTAGTCGTTTCGTATATCCTGCCGATAACACGCGAACATGTCATCGATAAAACAAATCACCCACCAATCGAAAATATGCTCGCTCACCCACAAAACAGTTTAAACAAATCAAACTAATATAATAAACAAAGATCACTTGTCACCCGTGGGCCTTTTTTTGGGCCTTTTTTGAGGTTTTTGTTCGAGTCGATGGAGGAAGGAAACCTCGGCAGGAGGTCCGTGCCCCCCGCTGGCTGCGTACACAAAACGCTTCGTGATTCATACAGACAAAAAGTAAAAGCCTTCGCCAGTGTGTATTCAGGGCATCGATGTTCTCGTACGCATTGTTTGTTGGGCAATTGTTGAAAAGAAATTTACTTAAATTTCAATGCTAGTGATATAGACATCTTCCCTGACATGACTTCAGAATATTCAAAATATTCTTTATTCAAGTAAACTTGTAAACAAGTGCTTTTGAATCGTTAACTTTACTGCTAGTTCGGAAAGCTGTTTTTTTTCGAACTGACTGTATGCTGTTAGCCCTAATAGCTTATACAGCGTCACCGGGCGGGACGGGCGAACGCAGAAGCATCGTCGAGGTTGCGAAATGCAGAGAGTAAAGCACAGAAGCTCTACTTAAGTCGGGGAACGTCGTCCTAAGGGTGCCTCCTGTGAGGCCGGACCATGGCTTAGGGCGACGCGTAGTGGAGGGTTCATGGTATAACTTAGATTAGTCATTGCGACAAAAATTACATTGCTTAAAATATATTGTGAAGCAAATGTAACAATACCTATTTCCTTAAATTTCTCTAGCAGGGAATCACGCGGACTTAAATTGTAGATGCCACGTATGGCTCTTTTTTTGTAATACAAAATTTTTTTTCACTATCCGTACTATGACTAGACCAGTCTAAAGAAAGGTTTAAATAAAATGTAAGAGATATGCTTATAACGTATAAGCATATTACAAAATTGGAGATTATTTGGATGATAAAAACGCCTGGATCAATCGTTTCAGCTTCATACAAGAATGCGGTTAAAAGATTTACCGCCGAGTTTCTTGCTGGTTCTTCTCGGTAACAGCAACATTTCGAACCAGTTGTAGCTTCATTAATAATATTGATCCTTGACGATTCAAAGGTGCCTGCAAGAGCTTAATTGAATAAGTATTATTTTTTCTACACCTTCTTTGTATAAAACCACGACGATGCTTTAATATCGTCCAACAAGATATACCTACTTATAATATAACAACTGTAAGATATACTATATATACTATATATGGGACACTTACACACACGCTCGTCCGTCCCCAAAGTAAGTAACTTACTTGTGTATGGGTGACGGAGAACTGGTAATATACTGCATATATAATTTTAAATACATACTTAAATACAAATACACACCCATGCTCGAAGAACCAACAAATTGTTTAAAGAAAATGTTGGCCCTCGGCGGGAATCGAACCCGCGATCCGCGGAGCTGAAGGCAGGGTCACTACCCACAGCGCAAACGGGCCAGTCAAAGTACTTTATTATTATTGTTAAATGCTTAGTCTTCTTATAACCTGCATGTATCGGTTATGATAAAAACGAATAGTCCATTATACATTTAGCATTATAAATATAATATTTTCTATTTACTTTATCGTAGATTATAGCAAAATTATTTTATCTTACTTTTATGTCATGGAACGCCGTGTGGTATCTGGCAGAATAGAATAGACCACCCTCCTTTCTTACCGAGGGGTTGTAAGAGGCGACTAAGTTATGTGCCCTGTGGTATCCGGCTGCATAGAATAGACCACCCTCATTTTTTCGCCGAGGTGTCGTAAAAGGCGACTAAGGTGAGTTGACCCACCGTGTGGTATCCGGTTGAGTGGAATAGACCACCCTCTTTCTTACCGAGGAGTCGTAAAATACGACTAAGGTAAGTTGACGTCAGGCAGGCCGGTCGTAAAATACGTAGCCAAATCCTGTGACAACCCCACTAAGAGTGGGATAAAGGCAGGAGAATGATGATGACTTTGTGTCATGGATTTCCGCAAAGTAACGCCTAATTCTATAAAGCTTTTACGGACTTTGTTTTATAATGTCAAAACGCCGCGTTGTTTACCTTAAAATAGACGCTCCTAATTGCATGATCTTAAATAATTTATTGCCAAGGTCCGACGTAAAATAATGAATTGCACAAATAAATGAGTGCTCTCACGCCGAGTGTCAACGTCGTCATAAGCTAGAGTGGTGCTTCGTTTCAAGTGGTTACAATATCGTTTCCCAAGCGGGCCAGTCACTTGAAAGGAGGCTGTTTATTTGAGACAATTTGTTTTCGAATTGACTACCTAGCTTTAACAGCTTGTTGAGATGACGGAATGCAGCACTCGCTTTGACCAGTGCAAACTTACGAGTAGTTAAATACTATTGATGTGAATGTATCTGCTTTTTTGTGTATTTTCGATGCGAATGGGTTTTTGTTTGTATTTAACGAACAGAGCATTGGTTTTGTGTTTCGTCAAAAAACTTGAACCTCTTTTAAATATGTATGTGATTTAGAACACAAAAATAATAATAAACATATGACACATTTTAAAACCGTGTGGTATCCGGCAGAATAGAATAGACCACCCTCCTTTCTTACCGAGGTGTCGTAAGAGGCGACTAAGGTAAATGCCGTGTGGTATCCGACTGCATAGAATAGACCACCCTCATTTCTTACCCAGGTGTCGTAAATGTCGACTAAGGTAAGTTGACGTCAGGCAGGCGGCCGGTCGTAAAATACGTAGCCAAATCATATGACAACATGTTATAACATGTTGTGCCGACCCCATTTAGAGTGGGATAAGGGCAGGAGAATGATGAAATATATTACACATTTACACACAGTCATCCGTCCCTAAAGTAAGTAAATTAATACTTGTTTTATGTGTGACAGAAAACTGGTAAATATATACATGTAGTAGCGGCCTGTTACTATGCCCACTGCTGGGCTAAGGCCTCCTCTCTCCGTTTTTTGGAGAGAAGGTTTGGAGCTAAGACCTACCACGCTGCTCCAATGCGGATTGGTAGGTTACACATATCCCTAGAATTCTCTAGAGATATGCAGGTTTCCTCACGATGTTTTCCTTCACCGAAAAGCGTGTGATAAATTGCAATTATCAATTAGACACATAAGTTTTAATAGAAAAACTCATTGGTGCCTGCCCGGGGTTTGAACCTACTCTAGAGTCGACTCTAGAGAGTCGCACGGTCTCACCGCTAGGCTATCACAGCTTGTCAAATATATACATACATCATTTTAAATATATAATAATCTCTGGAGGATTTTAGGAATATGTGCAACCTACCGACCCGCATTGGAGCAGCATGGTAGGTCTTAGCACCAACCCTTCTGTCCAAAAACGGAAAGGAGGCTCTATGCTTAGTGGGATAGTAATAGGCCGTTACTTTACTACACCCGTATTGGTCAAATAGTAACAGACACATAGTCATACAGCCACTAATTTCGGGTACAATTATAAATGGCATTAAGTCCCTAGTCAGCCTTTAGAACAAACGTCTCTATTCTCATTGCACTGAAGGTAAGGCAGAGACTCTCTAGCATATGTATCCAGAGAAGACTTCAGTATTTTGGACAAATAGCTAGAGAACCTGGCGATAACCTCGAAAAACTCATTGTCACTGGGAAGGTAGACGGGAAGAGATCCAGGGCTCGGAGCCCGAAAAGATGGACGGACCAGGTGTGGACATCGGACTGAGCGAGGCTATACATAGCGCTGCAGACCGGGAAAATTGGCGACAATTCATCTACAACAGAAGGGGGTGACCATCACGATGCTCAGTAGCGAGCTCACGGCTCAAGGAGGAAGGAGGAGGAAGTCCCTAAGCGTGAAAAAGTAAATGCTACTGAATAAAGTTCTCTATTGAATATTAATAAAATGTGACTTAAGGTCCTTTAAACTTAACCTACAGATATCTCTAGAGGAGAAAACTGCATCGGAATGAGACGCGACGGGGGGAGTTTTTGTAATATTAATGTGCTAAATAGGTCGAGAGTTGATTGACACTTAAATCAAATTCAGCGAGATCAGCGCCCGTTCTTACTAATAGAATATGAAACAGACTTATCAATGACAACGATCATGCATGAAACATAATAGCTGCTTTGTGCTAAATCTGTTGAAACGCAATTGTGTAATGCAGGTCGAATTTTTAATGCACTGTTTACGGAATACGGAATGGTTGGCGAGTAATTTTCCAATAAAATAATAATAATAAGAATCATAATAACAGACTATACACAGACACAACCAACTTGCGAATAATAACTTGAGTCTTTAGGAAAATTGAACGAGAATTTTTTAAAATGCAAAACTTTACTTCGACTTATTTCAGCCTCAACCATAAAACCAGCAATCCACAGAATACAAAATACATATCTATAAAGTGTTATAGATATGAAATTTGTATATATTAAAATTTACTTCAATATAATATACCTCAAAAATTAGCTCATAAACGCAAACTTAAACAATACAGCAAAGTAATCCCTCGTACGCACGGACGTAAAAGTACATCGCGTTGAAATTCCGCGTAGGCGTAGCTGTTCGAAAGAACGTATTTACATCACTTTTGTCTCGTCTCTTACTTAGTAAGACGTGGAAATGGGCTAGTGCAAAATTATATGCAATAGCCGTTTGTGATGCTAGAAGACGAAAAAGAAACCAAAAAGCATTCTGGCTGGGTATATCCTCTAAATGAAACGAATTTGAATCAATTTTTTTTTCTAGTCAAAAATCCTAGGGGTTATAGAAGCAGGTGTTACCCCTCGTACGCACGAGAGGATTTTTATCGTGCGTTAAAATTACGTCGAAATGAAACAAATGGGTATCCAGGTATCTGTACACGGCAGCGTATTTTTATCGCGCGTATTTTTATCGTGCAGTGTACCATTTTAGTCGTTAGAGTGAGGGCGTTAAGCTGAATATACCATATGAAACTTCTTATAACGCCTATTGCGGAATTTTAACGCGACGTATCATTTACGCTCGTCCGAACGAGGTGTAAATCATTTATAAGAATTATATTTTGAGAAGAGCAACTGCCGAGTTTCTAGCTGGCTCTTCTCAATAGAAACAGTTATCCAAAGCAGCAGAACGAAAATTAAACAAAATGTCACTGCAAAAATACAGTCGCAATAAAGATCGTCCCAACAACATAATTCTACTTGCATTTAGTCTGTGGGAACGCAAAAATTTAAGAGCGTCGCGACTAATAATTCCATAAAGACAATACAACATTTCCTCGATGGACATAAATTTTGCGATCGTCTAAATAAGAGGAACATTTGCGCAATCTGGTCTCTCGCCATATTTTGTGATCGTCACACAGCGTTTGCTCTAATATCCTATCCTATCTTATTAATAAAAACTACTTATAAATGCGAAAGTTAGACATTTGTCAGTATGTATGTTTGTTACTCTTTCACTAAAACTATTGGATGGATTTGAATGAAACTTTACAGTTATATAACATATATAACATAGTTTGCAACATAGTTCGCACCAAAGTGATCTCTGGTGAGGGTCACGACCCGCAGCATTGAGGTGAACGACCCGAGGAGGAGGACAATTTCTAATGATTGCATGTAATGTAAGGGTATATGTCAATAAAGTTGGAAAAAATCTGGCCTCTGAGATCTATAGACCTACAGTGCCTAAAACATTGGAGTTACACAAAGAAGATGTACCGTAGTATTAAATATATAAAGTAGATACTGTACAACGCACATTTTAGTATATTCGTCAAACTCTCATTAAAATCAATACATCTGTCGCTTTCAGTATTTCATGTAGATAAACTCTGTCTGTAACACTAAGTAATATGGCTGAATAGTTTAATAGTTATCACGATATGATTGGCTCGAATCGGGCGCAATAGAGTGCCTAATATGCGCTTTTTTTTCGAATGGACTGTATGTTGTTAGCCCTAACGGCTTTTACAGCGTCACCGGGCGAGACGGGCGAGCGCAGAAGCATCGTCGAGGTTGCAAAATGCAGAAAGTAGAGCGCAGGAGCTCTACTAGCGTCGGGGAACGTTGTCCTAAGGGTGCCTCCTGTGAGGCCGGGCCACGGCTTAAAGCGACGCGTAGTGGAAGGCTGATGTATGACTTTGATTAGTCATTGTGACGTCGGAAGGATGGCGAGAAGCCACGACCAACCGACGTCAGAAAACTGGGACCTCGTCTTCGCCGGCGAAGACGTTGTGTGTGTATTACGTGTTTTTGTGTTTGCGATCGTTATTTGATCGTCAGGGTCATATAGGACGCGTTTTGGACGCCTATATTTTCGGTGGTCAGACCTAACTGGGATGTAGGTGGAAGCAACTGAAATAAGGGGGTTCAGTTGTATCTCAGATTTTTCGAAGTAAGATTTCTAAAAACGTTTAACGAGGTGAGTAACGGTAGGGAGATCGAGGTCTCTATGGAGGTCGACGTTCTGCATGAACCATGGACGACCAATGGCTGTCCGCATGAATCGGTTCTGTAGTCTTTGGAGCCTGAGCAATCTGACCTTTGAAACGCTCGCATAGGACATTATTGGTCTTATGCAAGTTTTGTAGAGTGATTGAGAGCTGTCACTTTTCTTGCATAACATCGGATAGACTAATATGCGCGGCGTTCGAAGATTATGTGGAATCCGTCTCAGTTTTGAAGTTAGACATCTGAAATTTTGGATGTAGGAATAACTCAATAAATATATATTTATTATTTACATTAGCTTTCCAAGATTCAAAAACTTACAAAACAAACAAAACTTTTTTATATAACTTGAATCAACAGGCCCGTTGGTGCCTTAATATTTACTTTTTTTTAAACTTAAGATCGGCTGTTTTAAAAAAGATTCCGGAAAAAGCCCGCCATTGTCATTATGTTATTTTTTTATTCTTTAATGTTAATTTGTGCAATAAAGAGATTACATTACAAACTTAATTTACAAACAAAGTAAACTACAGTATTTGCTTATTGATGTAAATCAATAAGCAAATATATCATCGCTTTTCATGTGTGCCCGGGATTATTCGACGTCGACATCGGGCACCTCCCGTAAAAGCATTTTGTATTAAGCCAACAAATCCAAAAACCATCCGAACATTTGTTTCCATGAATAATAATATGTAAATGCCTTAAAATATACACGGTAAAGACTTCCCGGACGCTGGAAGTTTACGGCTATCGGTTTTTGTTGTATGATGTTTTTAAAAAGACCACATTATGTTGATTTTATCATTGAAGCTTCTATTTTTACAATAAAGTTGCGTTTTAGTTAACCTATTGTCGTATTAATGTGATGTCTATTTTCAATAATTTTAATTTTACAAATGTATTATCATAAAAAAAATCCTAAGTATTATCTCTCTGCAAATCTGCAAAGTAACGCGTAATTTTATAAATTATTAGCATTACGGTGTAAAAAAGTTCTGTCATTTCAGAAGTGATGACAATATTTCGCAATAATTTCAAAAATATATATGTAATGCACAAGTAATAATAATAGTTTTGGCATATACGGGCTTTCATGCCTTAGGAACTCTGGTAGGCTTTTCCGAAATGGTTCTTTTAATGATACCATCAAAACAGCTCATGCAGCCATCGAAATCCCATCTCTTCTCGAGCCTTCGGGGATAAGTCGGATGATCGCAAGAGAAGGTTTGACGCTGGTTCCTTGAGAACGGGGACCGGCCCTAATGTGGGACGCAACATGCATTGATACGTTAGCCTCGTCCCATATCAGGGAAACAGCGTCAAGACCTGGAGCTGCGGCAGAAATGGCCGAATACGGCAAGCGGCGAAAGTATGCATCTCTTATTGAGAGTTATATAATTGTGCCGTTTGCAGTTCAGACCCTAGGGGTATGGAGTCATAAACAAATTTTAACACCTCGGTTCATCGCCTCTTCGGGTGATAAGACGACTGACTCCTTTTTCGCACAAAGAATCAGCTTTAAGGTAAACATAACTTGTACAATTTTTATAATCATCATTTTCTGCCCTTATCCAACTATATGTGATCTATTCTATGCAGCCGGATATCACACGGCTACATATATAGCGATGGCATCACGTAAAATATTGAAATCCAATATTCACACCTAAATCTGATTAACCGTGCGTCATTCTACGAAAATCACAGCTAGAACATTCCTAAACGGGCACATTTATAGCACTCCGGAAATCGTTGTAGTAATAAAGTGTTACTGCGGGAGACCCACTGCGTGATCGATGCACGTGAAACAGAAAAAAAAACGTAACAATCTTCTTAGCGAACATGTTTAATATAACGAATGACCCGCCCGTATATCTTCACCTGCTTAGTATGACATAAATTATATAAACATTATGTTGTACAACGCCGGCCAGTACCAACAAATGCACACTAAGAAATAAGACGTTCCAGAAAAATTATTGTCTGACTTATTATAGACTAGCAATCCCCCCCGGTTTCACCCGCGTACATACCGATCGTGGTAGTGGAAAGTCTATTAAGTCAGACTATAGATTTATTTTGTAAATTAAAAGTTTTGTCCCTGGGGCTTATTAATTTAAGAATCAGCTTAGCGATGCAACACGGAAAAGCTGCCAGCATTCTTGGGACCATTCCACGTGGGCATGATTTGTATAGTAATAGCGTGTAAGTAATTTAAGATTTGTCGTATTATAGTTTTTTAATTAAATCCCATGTGTTGTAATTATATAGGCAAAGGAAGTTTTAACTTTTGTAAGGTACACCTTTATCTGTGGGTATCATTGGTTTCCTTGGAATAAGAGCTAACTCATCAGTTGCAGACCTGTTACAATGAATTTGTTTTGCCATTATCTTCTTTAGACTGACATTTTTAAATTCGCTAAATCTTTTGATTGGAATGTCCGATTTTAATAATTTGAAATGTATTTTAAAGATATTGATGCAGTTTTTAATAAGTATTTATTTATAACAAAAATGTACAAGTAATATCTATCTTAAATTACTTACACGCTACTACTTTACAAGTCATGCCCACGTGGAATGGTCCCAAGAATGCTGGCAGCGTTTCCGTGTTGAATCGCTATGCTGATTCTTTCTCTTGTCACCCGAAGAGGCGTCAACCGAGGTGTTAAAACGGATAAAAATAAAAATAAATATATATATAAATTTATAGAGTAAGGAATACAGAGATATGAATAATATGGTTTGATTATTGTCGGCACTTTTATTAACCTTTACAATGTAAGAAAGTTGTTACATGGGCATAACTATAATAGCTAGACATATAATATCGCGGATTTTTTATAAATGTTGATACGTTCTATAATAATGTAGAACATTTTTTGTTCTATCATCAATAGTTTCCACAGCGCACGCGATGAAAGATTATTATGACTAATCATTTCGCAACGAATTACATTTTTATTAGATATTCCTATTTTTTTTTATTCGTTCCAGTAGTTTTTGTTTGAAAAAATAACAAACACACATACATACAAACAAACAAATGTTTCCTCTTTATAATATTAGTATAGAAATAGAAAAAGTCTGAGTTGAAACGTCTTCGTTGTACCTTTGTGTGTGCCTACATGACTAATGTCACATGAATTTGGATTAGGGATTGTATAACTGTTGAATATATCAACGACAACGCGAGACTATGGGCAGTGCGCTTAATTTTTCTATTTTGTTTGCTCACATTTCGATAATTTGTTGTGACATCTTATAAGTCGATGTGATTTACGTTATTATTGATACTGCGTTATTTAATGATAGCGTTCGAATACGTTATTATTACGTATTAAGCAAAATAAAGGTCCCTTTTTTATCTCATTGACTGGCCCGTTGGTGCTGTGGGTAGTGACCCTACCCTTTCTATAAACAAATTGTTCGTTCTTCGAGCCTGGGTGTGTATTTATATTTAAGTAAGTATTGAAACTTATATATGTAGTATATCTACCAGTTGTCCGTCCCCCTTAATACGAGTATTAAGTTACTTTGGGGACGGACGACCGTGTGTGTAAATGTCCCAAATATATATTTTTTTATTGTTTTTATCTCACTACTGGGCATAGGCCTCCTCTCTCCTTTTTAGGACAGAAGGGTTGGAGCTAAGACCTACCACGCTGCTCCAATGCGGATTGGTAGATTTCTCTAGAGATATGCAGTTCCACGTATCACCAGCGTTGATTAATTCTAAATCGTTCAGATTCCATTAGAATGCCAATAAATCTCTTACAATCCCTATAAAAGTAATGGCCTGTTATTATCCTACTTCTGGGCGTAGGCCTCCTCTCTCCGTTTCTGGAGAGAAGGGTTGGAGCTAAGACCTACCACGCTGCTCCAATGCGGATTGGTAGGCTACACATATCCACACAATTATCTAGAGATATGCATATATATTTTCCTTCACGGACAACCGTGTGAGTGCAATTAGACTCTTGCAACTAGAATAAATTTTAATAAAAAAACTTATTGGTGTATGCCCAGGGTTTTAAATCGTTACCCCCTCGAAAGAGTCGCACGGTCTCACCGCTTAACTATCACAGCTTGTTATGGGTTCTATAATAAAATTCGGAAATCAATTTTGGCCATGCCATTACAGCAGTTTAAAAACACAGTTAAAAAGAGGCTAATACTATAATGTTGAAGATTACTTAGATGATAAGGATGTGTGGATATAGGTGCACTTCTACCCTGTTCAAGACAGTAATAAATAAATGTAACTAGTTTTCAACAGCAACCGCTGAGTTGCTTGTTGGTTCTTCTCGGTAGGAACAGCTTTCCGAACCAGCAGTAAAGTTGATGATTCAAAAGCACTTGTTTACAAGTTTACTTGAATAAAGAGTATTTTGAATTCGATTTTGAATTTATGACGTATATATATTCTTTATTTATTCATACCTCAATGGCTATTCCTATAATATTCAAATGATTATTGGACAGGCAAGTTAGTCATTGCTGCACTGATGCTGTTGTCTATCGATATAGCCCGTTATAGATTAAATATATTTAGCTCGATATGAATAATTGTGTCAACTTTATCAGGTCATAGAACCCAGAATGTCTGAGTGTGCAAATAACGATATTATTTAGCTTAATATAAATCTGGGGACCTATTTACTGTTTGATATAGTATAATATATGACGGCGCGTGGAGTAATTTTATTTTTGTGCAAAAAGTTATTTGTTTACTTGTTTAAAGTAAGTAAAGTAGCGGCCTGTTACAATCCCACTGCTGGGAATAGGCCTCCTCTCTCCGTTTCTGGAGAGAAGGGTTGGAGCTAAGACCTACCACGCTGCTCCAATGCGGATTGGTAGGTTACACGTATCTCCAGAATTCTCTAGAGATATGCAGGTTTCCTCACGATGTTTTCCTTCACCGAAGAGCGTGTGATAAATAGCAATTATCAATTAGACACATGAGTTTTAATAGATAAACTCATTGGTGCCTGCCCGGGTTTGAACTCGTGTTCCCCTCGAAAGAGTCGCACGGTCTCACCGCTGGGCTATCACAGTTCTTTTACTTGTTCATTACACTTTAAATAAAAGCTTCTAATATTAAAAGTAAATAAAACAAATATTTATTTCTTGACATGATATCATTTACGTCACATTTCTCACTGCCAACGCGGAAGTCATTCCAAAACTATTAAGTCGCTCCCATACATCTTGTGGCACTGCTATGCAATAATTCGGTACATTAAACTTTTATTTCCCGGGGCTTTGTGTAACCGATTCGAGTTAGTGGGCATTAAAAATCGATTCGGGAGAAAGGCCACGCGCCCCATTCCGGCATAATTAGCGCTAAGCAATATTTAGCGGCGATTGTCTGAATCCAGTTAGAGGTGTCGTAAAAACCGATTAGCGTGAGTTCATGTTATGTAACCGCACGCTTCCGAATTCCTTTTATTATCAATTATATGGGTTTATGTGTGGCGTAGGTGCGGATTAGGCCGGGCGTGTCCGGACTCATCGCCGTCGGCTTATCCTTGAGGGAGTGACCCTTAACGATGACAGCTGCCTTTGTCATGTCCGAGAAGGAATTTCGTGCCGCAAAATTGACAGCAAACTGTACGAGCGTGTTTCGATGTGCCAAATAAAACACACGGCACGTTGGCGCGTAAGGGCTGGCGAACGCGACGGGATCCGATTTATGCGGTTTTATATGAGCATGTCCGTTTTTGTTAATGTGAAAATTAAATCGAGACCAATGTTCCCCCGTGAGAGGAGAACGGGCGAGCGGCGCCGAGGTTTAGCTCGCGCTAAGTATCGATGATTTATAACCATAACAATTATAAAAGAAATGAGACAATTCCAAAACATCGGCCAAGAATTTTTATTCCGATGTTGCCCTATAAACAAACCGTTTTGGCCTTTCGTTCAATAATTTGTATTAATAATAACATTTGTTATGAAGTTCCATCGGCAAGACAATATAACTTGTATATTGTAGACTTTAGTTTTTATTTCTTGTAAAAACCCTTTGTGGTATTGAAAATATTTGACCTTCGGATAAAACGTTTGGTTGCGCAATCGAAAAATTTAGGGATTCCATATTTTGTTTATTCTTATACCTACTAACACCTGGTTTCTGCGAGTCTCGTATCAATGATCAATTTTTGGACTTTTGTGTTTTTGTTGGTATTCGTCTGTTTGTTGGTTTGTTACTTTTGCTAGTTTGACTATAGACTTATGTTGATTTATCTATACTTATTATAAAATAAAGTCCCCAAAGCTGTCTGTCTGTATGTAATCGATTTTCTCAAAATCTAATGAACGGATTTTAGTACGGTTTTTACTAAAAGGTAGTGCAATTCCTCCGAAAGGTTTAGATTCACAGCACATAACCGTTTCATGTAAATTGAGTTGAAGAGGTCGTTTTACAACAATTTTTAGTGGGGGTAGTAACAAACCGGTGTTGATTGTAGTTTGGAGGGAGGAATAGGTATAAAAAGCTGTGTAGGGTATCAGAGAGCCAGTCTCATGCCGACTCGAGCGACTATAACATGCTGAACACTGAATTTTACGCGGGAGAAGACGCACGTATTCCTAGTAGTTTATAAAATTATTCGTTACTTTGCGGAGATTCATAATACAAAAGTAAGAATGAAATTGTTTTTCTATAATTTGCGATTATGTAATTAATTGGGGGTTGAACCAATTAGTATATAATTATGCTTGTATGGGCGATAAGTCTTGGAGTCTATCCCTGATGATGTTTCGGTTGCGGGGCGAAACGATTGTTAAGTTTGCGGTAGTGGACTTGTATATTATGGTGGCGGTGGTGGAGGTTTGTGCATGTGGTTTTACGAATCCTGCATGTATCAGGCATGAAAATGGATAGTCCACTCTACTAAATGTAGAGTTTATTTCATTGTACATATTTTCTACTAGCTTTTAAATCAACTTTTGTCGCGTGGTCTGCAGTCTTATTATTTGAGTAAACCGTAACACATTAATTATGGTTAAAGTGGGTTAACCATACAAGCTAGAGATATGCTGTCGCGGGCTTTTATTAAGAACTATTAGAAGGGAACAATTTTGTAATACATGATTTTTCACTGTTTACTTAGCTCACGCAGGGAATACTTTAAATTTTGCAGTTTTCGCAATATTTTTTATTACAGCTCCTCTCTTATTATTATATAGCATATAGCCTTCCGCGATAAATGGACTTTCTTACGTTCAAAGAGTTTTTTGAAATTGGTCCAGTGGTTCCTGAGATTAGAGCGTTCACAAATCTTTTATAGAATTCAAATTTCAAACATAAAAGTAGTTATTTTGAGTCAACCATAAGAGATAGAGATACTTTCACGGACTTTTTTGGAGTAGTTTTGTAGGTCTACAATTCTCTAGTACATTACTTTAGCGTATATCTGCTGGTTTACGCAGCGCACGGGACTATAGCTTCGAGGGACCAAGAGTTCAAACCCAACCAATGAGTTTTTCTATTAAAACTCATGTGTCTAATTGATAATTGCAATTTATCACACGCTTTTCGGTGAAGGAAAACATCGTGAGGAAACCTGCATATCTCTAGAGAATTCTGGAGATATGTGTAACCTACCAATCCGCATTGGAGCAGTGTGGTAGGTCTTAGCTCCAACCCTTCTCTCCAGAAACGGAGAGAGGAGACCTATTCCCACCAGTGAGGTTGTAAGAGGCCGCTACTTATTTTTAGTTGTATGTTGCTGACTATACTGTTTTTATTGGGTTTGAAACAACGGTTTGAGATTGTTTCGTCAGTTAATTGGTTGGGGCGGTGACTGCGATTGTTTTGCTATTTGGTAGGGCAGTTAAACGCCTATCCAGGTTTTAATCAAGCCACACCTGAGAGCATTCGGAAATGCCGTTAAGGTTAGAATGCGAATCAAAGTTTTCCATCAGCCCCTTGACCGAAGGTCCGCAGTCATCAATACTTAAACGAAACCCCTGTCAGTCCATCATACGTTATTCAACGCCCAAAGGAAACGACTCCCAAGATTTGTCTCATTAATATTTCCATCGGAATCAAATATCCGAGTTCCAAATACTTCCACGGTGCGGAAATCACTTTGAAATTCCAGAGGGAAAGTACGGGAACTGTGCAAAGTCCTCTAAGCCGTGGTGTCGAGATTTAGTTTAGCAGTATAAATAAATATAAAATAAATAATTATAAAAGGATTGGCGATGTATATAATAGACAAAGTAGGAACCGTCATAAGCTTGCGGTTCCTGCTATGCGCTTAGCTACAGTTCTTAATTCGTTTGTGGGTTTGGGTATAAGATTCTATAATAAAATTCGACAATCCACATTAAATTTACCTTTACAGAAGTTTAAAAATACTATTAAAAAAAGGTTAATTCAGAAAGCCTATTATACTATTGAAGATTACCTAGAAGATAAGAATGCTTGGATATAGCTTCTCTTCAACCCTGTACAAGACATTTATAACTATATGTAACTAGTGATAAGAATCATTGTTTGAAACGAATAACCGCCGAATTTCTTACTGGTTCTTCTCGGTAGGAACAGCTTTCCGAACCATCAGTAGATGTTGACGATTCAAAAGCACTTGTTTACAAGTTTACTTGAATAAAAAATATTTTGAATTTGAATTTGAGTATATTTACAATAACATGGTTTTTAATAATTTAATAAGGCCCTCCCAAAAAGAGTCACCTGCCGCCCCTTTTTTGGAATAGAATTGTTTTCCCTTGAAAGTTAATGTCAACTATTGTAAGCCTTTTACTTTGTTTAAAGTGTGACTATCTTTGGTTTTTGATATCTCTCTCAATTTAAAACGGATTTTGGTTATACGCGTTAAATTGACACGTGCCTTTGAATATCTACACTTATCTAAAAAGCCGTCTGTCTGTATGTAATCGATTTTCTCAAAATCTACTTAACGGATTTTTGTACGGTTTCACCCAAAGATAGTACACTACTTCTGGATGGTTTAAGTAAATATATATCAGTATTATGTGAATTGTGTTGAACAGATCGAGTTCTTGTTAAAAAACTTGCTTGCTGGGAGCTTTAGTCGCGTACGCTGCGTAAACCAGCAGAGATAATAAATTTAATAATAAATTTTAAATTTTATTTCTTTCAAGCTTAAATTAATTACAGGGTTTTGAGACCTTCTAGTAAGCATAACAATGCCTGTATCAGAAGAATCTCGCTCTTATAACAATAATAATTATATAGAGATACGCTAAAGTTATGTTGTAGAGAATTGTAGATCTATAAAAATACTACAAAAAGTCCGGGATAGCATGTCTTTATCACTCACGAATATTTCTTTTATGTCCTTTATAGATTCCGAAACGGCTGGACAGATTTTAATGAAATTTTCCGCGGTATGGTGTCTGGCTGAATAGAATAGACCACCCTCATTTCTTACCGAGGTGTCGTAAAAGGCGACTAAGGTAAGTCGACCGGCCGTGTGGTATCCGGCTGAATAGAATAGACCACTCTCATTTCTTACCAAGATGTCGTAAAAGGCGACTAAGGTAAGTTGACCGGCCGTGTGGCATCCGGCTGAGTTGAATAGACCACTCTCATTTCTTACCAAATGTAGGATAGTCGCCTTTTACAACCAAGATGTTGTAAAAGGCGACTAAGGGAAGTTGACGTCAGGCAGGCGGCTGGTCGTAAAATACGTAGCCAAATAATGTGACAACATGTTTGTAACATGTTGTGCCGACCCCATTTAGAGTGGAATAAGGATTTTAATGAAATTTTCAAAATGCAGGAGGACGATGATGACTTATAGAATAGCCAAAATACCTATAAAAAGTGTTCTTCATCTCATTTGTGCCTATCACAGCTATTTATGGATTTATTTTCCTATGGTAATTTATAAACATAAAGAGGGGACATTTAGTAATGTCCAGCAAGTAGCAAACCGTAGACGGATAGCCCCAGATAAATGATACGCATCATGTTTTCAGTTATCTCGAGTGTAGGGAGGCTGGAATGTGGCAGATCACATCTCAGGAGATCCGTGTTCCGATATCGCGGTGCGCCCGGGCAATGAAATATTTCACGCCTCTTTAGGGTCCGGCAATTAAATTTTAATAAAATCGAAAGACTTTTGGATTTTTATTCACTTTTTACACGCTTTATATTAATTTATAAAAAACTGTGATAGCCCAGCGGTGAGACCGTGTGACTCACTAGAGATGATCATGGGTTCAAACCTCGGCCAAATGAGTTTTTCACCGAGATACCATTTCAGTGAGACACCAATGAGTTTTTCTATTACAATTCATGTGTTTAATGGATATTTGTAATTTATCACACGCTTTTCGGTGAACGAAAACATCGTGAGGAAACCTGCATATCTCTAAGGAATTCTGGTGATATGTGTAACCTACCAATCCGCATTGGAGCAGCGTGGTAGGTCTTAGCTCCAACTATTCTATCCAAAAAACGGTTAGAGGAGGCCTATTCCCAGCAGTGGGACTGTAACAGGCCGCTACTTTACTTTTTTTATATTTTATAAAATTTTACATATAGTTAAACTTTATATAATTTATAGAACTATGCCAACCACTATATATGCAAAATATATGGTGGTTCCGTTTGTCTATAAGACATCTGTGTAACTCAATCGGCCCTATTCCGACATAAATCTTAGGAAATCTGTTTAACAGATGGGTCATGCATATAAAGGCGATATTACTCAATGGATGATTTATAAGCAAGGTGCATTTCGACCATGGTGCGTGATAATATTTTGTGCCGGCTTTTCGCCATCCCCAATATAATATTTGAAATGCGTAATATATTTTGTTCAGTATTTATGATTGAATAAGTGAACGTCTCTTTCGAGGGGAACACGAGTTCAAACCCGGGCAGGCACCAATGAGTTTTGCTATTAAAACTCATGTGTCTAATTGATAATTGCAATTTATCACACGCTTTTCGGTGAAGGAAAACATCGTGAGACATCTCTAGAGAATTCTGGAGATATGTGTAACCTACCAATCCGCATTGGAGCAGCGTGGTAGGTCTTAGCTCCAACCCTTCTCTTCAGAAATGGAGAGAGGATTGCCTTGTCCCAGCTGTGGAATTGTAACAGGCTGCTACTAAGTGAACGTCGATTTTCGAAAATTTGTCGTAATTCAATTGTTTATTTTGAAAGATATGGTTACAAAGGTATCGCCGGGTGGTATCCGGCTGAGTAGAATAGACCAGCCTCTTTCTTACCGAGTTGTCGTAAAAGACAACTAAGATAAGTCAACCCGCCGTGTGGTATCCGGCTGAGTAGAATAGACCACCCTCATTTGTTACCGAGGTGTCGTATAAGGCGACTAAAGTAAGTCGACCCACCGTGTGGTATCCGGTTGAGTAGAATAGACTACCCTCTTTCTTACCGATGTTTCGTAGAATACGACTAAGGTAAACGTTAGGCAGGCGAATGGTCATAAAATACGTAGCCAAATCATGTGACAACATGTTTGTAACATGTTGTGCCGACCTCACTTAGAGTGGGATAAGGGCAGGGGGATGATGATGATGGTTACAAAGGTATTTTTTAAATTTAAGTACAATACAGTCGTTTCCGACGTCCAAAATAAATTTATTATAACTAGTAGTACAGACATTTTAATAATCTTGAAGCGAATAAAAACAATTTTCTAGAATAGATTTAAATAATGCCTTTTTGAAATTTACAAAATTAAATTCATTCATAGTATTAGGCAATTTATTAAAAATCTTAACCATATATACCTAGGTAGCCTTTGTAAACCTTTTCTGATAACTATTGCTTCGAAAGAGCCGTGAAAAAAACCAGCGGTGAGATCTTGTGACTGTTTAGAGTCACGGGTTGAACCCCGGGAAGACTCCAAGGAGTTTTTCTGTTAAAACTAGTAATCTAATTTCATGTATAATAACCATTAAAAGGAGGTTAATGCAGAAAGCGTTGTTGGGGATTATATAGACGATAAGAATAAAAGATATAGCTATTCTTCGACCCTGTACTGTATAGTAATGACTAAATGTACCTAGTTATAAGAATTACAATTCTGTAAAGAGCACCCGAGAAGAGAACTGGGAACAAACTATGATTACTTAAGAAAATACCCTTACTTCATAGTCCCTACAATACGAAAACATTTTCTTGAATTAAACTTTAAAAACACATGATCTACAAATTAAGCAGTTGTTTGAAATTAGTTTTCCCCTTATTGTGCAATTGTTATTATAGTTATTTTAATTGAAGATATGTACCTCTTCTTGGGCGAAGACTTTCTATATCTTCCTACATAACTGAGGGTATGTGACATTTTAAATTTGACGCGAAAAGAGTGTACTTGGGTACAGTTTATCTTATCTTACTATCTTCTTCTTACTAATATTATAAATGAGAATGTTTGTGAGTATGGATGGATGTTTGTTACTCTTTCACAGCGAATCCGCTGAACCAATATCGATGAAATTTAGCTGAATTATTCCTCATATACCGGAATAACATATAGGCTACAGAAATCCTGTTAATTCTACAGGATTTTAACAGCAGGACATTTAAAAACGCCATCTGTTATCAACCTATCAAAGTTTTTTAATTCACTATGTATCAAAGACGAGTCAAATCTGTAATAAAAAGGAGGTTCTTATCACGTTGTACAGCTTACGTCAAAGGAGCTATTTTCAGATTTTTTTTTATATATTTTGATTTCTGTTTACTGCATAAATTTAACTGAGCTATTATAATGTATAATACTGAAGCTACTGTTGTTTATTCTAGGACTACGGTCTAGGCGGACGAAGTCGCGGGGAAAAGCTCGTCTTCCATATATCAGTGTGAATAGATTCAAATCCAAACAAGTTTGTTATTCAAGCTATAACAACACATAAAGGTGTGCCCGCTGATTGATATGACCAATTATTTAATAATTACCCTCTAATAAACCTCAAACACGATTTACAACGTCGGTACACCTGCCGCCTAAGGTCTGGGCGTAAGTGCGAGATGGGGTTCATATTTATTCATATCCTAACATTTATCAAAAGTTTAGGAAACATGATTGAAAGATTTATTTTTTGTTTTGGAATTTAAAACAACGGGGATTTGCAAATGGGACTAAATTATGCCTATCCGGTACCATTATTTTGTTACTATCCCAACGCTGGGAATAGACCTCTCTCTAATTAAAGTGAAGGTTTAGAGCTAAAACCTACCACGCTGCTCCAATGTGGATTGGTAGGTTACACATATCCATAGAAATCTTTAAATATATGCAGGTTTCCTTTCGATTCACCTAAAAGTGTGTGATCAATTCTAATTTATCAGACACATGAGTTTTACAAAAGTAATAATAAAATTAATTTGCTATAATCCGCGATACAGTAAATAGAAAATATATATAGTGTTAAATGTATAGTGGAATATCTGTATTTTCAAATCAACAAAATCCACGACAAAATCGGTCTCCTGATGATGCTTCGGTTGCGGGGCGAAACGATTGTTGAGTTTGTTATTGTGAACGTGTGTAGTGCTTGTGTATTGTTGTGAAAGTGGTTTGTGTATGTGTTTTTACGAATCCTGCATGTATCGGGTATGTAAAAACGGATAGTCCACTATACATTTAGCACTATATATATTTTCTATTTACTGTATCGCGGATTACAGCAAAATATTTTTTATTATTACTTTTGTAGTAAATTAATATTCAAAATATTCCTTCGAGTAAACTCGTAAACAAGTGATTTTGTCAACTCTACCGCTGGTTAATAGGCCCTTTCCTAATATAAAAATACACTAAAAAAGGGCTGAATTGTCTACTCGTGATCATTTATAGTGGAAAATTAAGACAAGACAATAAATATCTTTCAAAGCATCCTACAAAGTTTAGCCATCGCCAGTTCGCCATATGGCGAGAACCAGTGCAAACTTAGTATGATTAACTGCAGCTCAAACCATTTCGCACAGTTCATATAAATAATAAATAAATATATGGGACATTTACGCACACGATCGTCCGACCGCAAAGTAACTACCTTAATACTTGTGTTATGGGTGACGGACAACTGGTAGATATACTACGCATATAATTTTAAATACATACTTAAATACAAATATACGCCCAGGCTCGAAGAACCAACAAATTGTTTGGCGGGAATCGAACCCGCGACCCGTAGAGCTGAAGGCAGGGTCACTGCCCCACTGCCCTAACGGGCCAATGATAAATCATACGAAAAATGAAATTTAACTTTATTCTACGATAGGCTATTTTATTTTATGTATTTAGGATAATCAACAAGCCTTATATTATTAATACTATAAAGTAATCTAGAAATTATTTAACCAAATATAGTCTTAATCATAGGTTACCATGGCTGCATGTAAACAAACGAGCAAGTTGACTCAAGTTATATAATATACTTTTGTTTTTTTTACATACATATATTACTGTAGCATCACAATATATATATAAAGTTAAAAGTAAAGTAGCGGCCTGTTACAATCCCACTGCTGGGAATAGACCTCCTCTCTCCGTTTCTGGAGAGAAGGGTTGGAGCTAAGACCTACCACGCTGCTCCAATGCGGATTGGTAGGTTACAAATAACTCCAGAGTTCTCTAGAGATATGCTGGTTTCCTCACGATGTTCTTTTACCGAAAAGTGTATGATAAATTGCAATCATTAAGTAGATACGTAAATTTTAATGAAGGATTTCATTGGTACCTGCCCGGGGTTTGACCTTTCTTTCGAAAGTCGCACTGTCTCATCTCTAGGCTATCACAGCTTTTTTTATCATTCAGAGGAAATCTGCATATCACTAGAGAATTCGTGGGTATATTTAATCTACAAATCCATGCAATGAGCAATTAGAAACATAATTTTTAACAGAAAAACTCATTGGTGCTTACCCGGGTGTGATCCCGTGACTCGCTTGATCTTACCGGTAGGCTATCACAGCTTTTTAAACCCATAGATTCCGATACCAATTAGTATAGAATATCATTATATGGAGTATACTTCCATCTAATTAATCGTCATGACTTTGGCAAACAATTTTATTGTGCCTATCACCCCGTAAAGGTGAATCATAAAATATATACGTTTGATAGGTTCAATAGATTAGCCGCTCTGTTGTCGATGTTTATGGGCGGTTTATGAGTACCGGGTGGGGGGTTTTATTAGGTATTCAATTGATATTTATTGGATTGATTAAGTAAATCTTGCTTTACGTTCTGTTTGCGGCGTTTTATTGAGCCTTTTTAGTGATGTCCAGCTCTGAACTCTGAGATCCTGCTAACTAATTAGCTCATAGAATAAGGCGTTACTTACCTTTGCTAAAATACATAAAGCAAAAGTAGTTTTTCGCAATTTAATTTTTGTACATCTATCTATACCTATTATAAAACAAAGTCTCCAAAAGCTGTCTGTATGTATGTAATCAATTTTCTCAAAATCTACTGAACGGATTTTTGTACAATTTTCAGCAAGAGATAGTGCAATACTTCCGGATGGTTTAGGTAAATAGTACATATCGGTATTATGTAAATTGTTTCGAAGGGATCGCGCAGTTGTTAAAAAAGGTGCTGGGAGCTTTAGTCGCGTGCGCTGCGTAAACCAGCAGAGATACGCTAAAGTAATTTACTAGAGAATTGTAGATCTATGAATAAACTACAAAACAGGCCGCAATAGCATGTCTCTATCTCTCACAATAACTACTTTTATGTTCAAAATTTCGAAAATCCGGGAAAAGTTTCGTAAATCACTGAATTCCTCGCTGGCGAAGTCGTTGTTGGCACGGCTAGTAATTATATAAATATCGTAGTCGGTCCTTTAATAATGTCCTATGCGAGCGTTGCGTTCGCGCATGTTTCAAAGGTCAAATTGCTCACGCTCCAAAGACTAGAACCGATTCATGCGGACAGCCACTGGTTGTCCGTGGTTCATGCGGAACGTTGACCTCCATAGAGACCTCGACCTCCCTATCATTACTCGCCTCTTTAAACGTTTTTCGAAATCTTACTTCGAGAAATCTAAGGTACACTCGAACCCCCTTATCTCAGTTGCTTCCACCTACATTGGGATATAAGGTCTGACCACGAAAAATATAGGAGTCCAAAAGCGTCCTGTATGACCCTGACGATTAAATAACGATCGCCAACACAAAAACGCGTAATACACACACACAGCGTCTTCGCCGGCGAAGACGAGGTCCCAGTTTTCTGACGTCGGTCGGTCGTGGCTTCTCGCCACCCTTCCGACGTCGCTATGACTAATCAAAGTATACATCAGTCCTCTATTACGCGTCGCCCTAAGACGTGATCCGGCCTCAAAGGTGCCTACCCTTAGGACGAATTTCCCCGACGCTAGTAGAGCTTCTGCGCTCTACTCTCTGCATTTCGCAACCTAGACGATGCTTCTGCGCTCGCCTGTCCCGCCCGGTGGCGCTGTAAAAGCCGTTAGGGCTGACAGCATACAGTCAGTTCGAAAAAAAAATAGTCGGCCCTTCTCTCAAAAAACGAAGAGAGGATGCCTATAGCCAGGAGTGAGATAGGCCGTTACTTTATTTAGCTTTCCATGGGTTCATTCCAAGATTCTACTTATCCGAAATAAATTTTAACTTTCCCATTACAGCAGTTTAAAAACACTGTTAAAAAGAGGTTGATTCAGAAAGCCTTTAATACTGTTGAGGGTTACTTAGATGATGAGAATGCGCGGATATAGCTTCTCGACCCTGTACCAGACAGTAATGACTAAATGTAAGTATTAGGTAATATGAATTATATTTTGGATAGAGCAACCGCGGAGTTTCTTGTAGGTTCTTCTCGGTAGTAACAGCTTTCCGAACCAGCAGTTGAATTGAATGAACATTATAAATATGCTGGACTAATATTCATGAAATTTGGCACACTTAGGTATTAGTCATTTCATCATTCTCGTGCCCTTATCCCATTCTAAATGGGGTCGGCACAACATGTTACAACCATGTTATCACATGATTTGGCTACGTATTTTACGACCGGCCGCCTGCCTGACGTAAACTTCCCTTAGTCGCCTTTTACGACACCTCAGTAAGAAATGAGGGTGGTGTATTCTATGCAGCCGGATACCACACGGCATTTACCTTAGTCGCCTCTTACGACACATCGGTAAGAACGGAGGGTGGTCTATTCTATTCTGCCGGATACCACCCGGCTACACACTAGGTCTAGGGTCATAAAATCAAGATGAGCCTATATCCAAATTGTAACCAAAATTGGAAATAATATTACGAAGCATCATCAGAATCACAAAGCTACAGTTTTTGTTATGGAGTGAAACGATTGTGGTAGTGAATGTGTGCAGTTCTCCTACATTAAGCTTTGAATACGATTTTCGTATTCAAAGCTTAATGTTTTAACGCTCAACCTTTTTTTCTAAATGCTAATATTATTTCTGCATTCATTTATTATTTTATACACTATAGATTTCCGCAAGTAGCAGCCTGTTACAATCCCACGGCTGGGCATAGGCCTCCTCTCTCCGTTTCTGGAGAGAAGGGTTGGAGCTAAGACCTACCACGCTGCTCCAATGCGGATTGGTAGGTTTCACATATCTCCAGAATTCTCTAGAAATATGCAGGTTTCCTCACGATGTTTTCCTTCACCGAAAAGCGTGTGATAAATTGCAATTATCAATTAGACACGTGAGTTTTAATAGAAAAACTCATTGGTGCCTGCCCGGGTTTGAACTCGTGTTCCCCTCGAAAGAGTCGCACGGTCTCACCGCTGGGCTATCACAACTCTATTATAGATTTCCGCAAAGTAAAGCCAAATTTAATAAATAATCTACTTCGTTAGCCCAAGTAATGTACCAACTAAAAACTTAAAAGAAATTCATTACGAACATTACAGTCTTTATTAACTATAAAGATTTAAAACTCCGATAAAGGGTCCGAGATTTCCTCCAATGTTGAATAATGTTGAAACAAAATGGGGAAAAAAAGTCGATAATGACCCTGTGAAAGTCTAAAAGGGCTGCTCCCTTACCTCTTAACTCCTAAACAATGCTTCGGTGATAATAAAAGAAACCACTTTTTTCGAAAGCTTCAAATAAAGGGCAGAGTTTTTGGTAATTTAGATTAATTTAGGGGAATTCAATTAAGTCTCACTTATTGATAACGGGTTCAAAGTGAGATGGTGATTTCGTTATATAGGTTATGATGAGATAAGAGTAATAAAATCAAATTAATCTTTATTCAAGTAGGCTTCTTACAAGCACTTTTGAATCATCAAAGATCAATATTTAATAAGCTACACTGGTTCGGAATGTTGCTCTTACCGAGAAGAACCAGCAAGAAACTCGTTACATTTAGTCACTTATGTCTTGTACAGGGTTGAAGACTAGTCTACGCATTCTTATCTACTAATCCTCAATAGTAAAGCAGGCCTGCTGTAAAAGACTTTTAAAGTGTTTTTAAGCTGCTGTAATGTCAAAGTTAAAATCGATTGCGGAATTTTACTATAGCCAAACTCACAAACGACTTACGTAGTTTTGCAATTCGCAAAGCAGGGTCAAGCTTAGGTCGGTTCCTACTTTGTTTTTACATCGCCAATATTGTTATTTTTTACAGTTCAAACCAGGAGTAGATTTAACGATTCAAAGCACTTGTTAACGATTTTGCATGAATAAAGAATATTTTAAATTTAAATTAGTAAGAGGAATATTCGATTTTGAATTCGATCATTAAAAATTAATACTTAGGAACTGATCAATGTTATGTTTGTTACAGTTTTTTTCATTTAATATAAAAAATCATTTTTTTAAATAAGATTTACTGCGGTTTTTTAAAAATACTTCTACCTGGAAGAGTCGAAGAGAGGAAGAAACGCTGCTGTCTCTTTTTAATAGGTATATAATTCTTATTAGGGACCTGCTGTGCTTTAATTTGCTCGTTTGGAAATCAGTGTCCCAAATATTTCCCTCGTCAATTCGACCCTGATTAAATAAGGTTTCACATCTTTACTGCGGTTTTTTAAAAATACTTCTACCTAGAAGAGTCGAAGAGAGGAAGAAACGCTGCTGTCTCTTTTTTTCTCTTTTAAATAGGTATATAATTTTTATTAAGGACCTATTGCTGTGCTTTAATTTGCTCGTTTGGAAATCAGTGTCCCAAATATTTCCCTCGTCAATTCGACCCTGACGCATATTTAGGATAAAAATAGCCTTTTCTCTTTCAGTGAAAATACCATAAAAATCATTTGAGCCATTCAAAAGAGCTCTCCATTAAAACTTTCCTCAAAGATTTCACTATTATTTCGTTAAACCGTACAAAAATCCGTTCAGTAGATTTTGAGAAAATCGACATACAGACAGATTTCGGGACTTTGTTTTATTGTATGTTGTATGTATTATTGTAATGTTTTTTGTAGATTGGTGTATAGTTGAAACTCAATTGGCAATATGATTTATGCAGAATAATTCAATTATCAGTTATTTTAAACTGCTCTAATGATAGAGTTAAAACTGAATGTGAAATTTTAATATAGAATTCTATACCAAAACCGACAAACGATTTATTACTTTTACAAGGCGCAAAGCACGAGCGACAAGTATATATTTTTACTTTATTGTATAGAGCTGTGATAGCCCAGCGGTGAGACCGTGCGACTCTTTCGAGGGAACACAAGTTCAAACCCGGGCAGGCACCAATGAGTTTTCTATTAAAAATCATGTGTCTAATTGATAATTGCAATTTATCACACGCTTTTCGGTGAAGGAAAACATCGTGAGGAAACCTGCATATCTCTAGAGAATACTGGAGATATGTGTAACCGACCAATCCGCATTGGAGCAGCGTGGTAGGTCTTAGCTCCAACCCTTCTCTCCAGAAACGGAGAGAGGAGGCCTATTCCCAGCTGTGGGACTGTAACAGGCCGCTACTTTACTTTACTTTTTATGTTATACAAGCTGTGGTAACCTAGCTGTGAGACTGTGCGACTCTTTCAAGGGAATCACGAGTTTAAACCCGAACCAATGAGTTTTTCTATCAAAACTTATCTATTTGATAATTGCAATATATCACACGCTTTTCGGTAAATAAAATATCGTGAGGAAACCTGCTTATCTCTAGAAAATTCAGGGGTTATGTGTAACCTACCAATCCGCATTGGAGAAACGTGGTAGTTCCAAAGTAGAGAGGAGGCATATGCCTAACAGCACAGCTGTTTCTAAACTTTGGGGGTAAAATAAAATAAAATCCATTGAAATAAAGATTTAATTACATTCGTTACATAATTTTACTTATAATAATAATTAATAGGTACATACTCTATAAATATATGTATAGAAACATTTAATATTAAGCGAATGTATTCGATTTGGTCACATGGTCTAGTTTCGTTCTGAAATAAATGTATATATGTACAAGCCTCAATTTATGGTGACCTTAGAGGGAACCTTATTATAGGTTCTATAGATGTTTTTGGAAATATACAAACGTGTAATGACGATTATCAAATTCGTTGAAAGGATCGTAGTTTAGTTGAACATAGTTTTCGTACAGATTTTTTTTAGATTTTTCACCTATTTCAATTAGTTTAAACAAAAGTTTAATATTTAATAAAACAAAATCGAGATACTACAAGCTATGGTGCAAAAGTAATTTATTATATTCAGTGACATCAAGTTTCATTGAGTTTAGAGTAATACAAATTGCAATCGTAATTTTCTTAGGTTGTTTGTCTCAATAAAGTATGTCTGAATCAACTTATTACTCTATGAACGCCAACAAAAATGTCTTGAACTCCGCTCGTTTAACATTCACATGTATATCGGGATTCACTAGAATATGGATCTTGATTTTTTGTTTTTATTTGTTCAAAAATCGGCCGCGACACGCGAGTGCATGCTAATAAGTACATACGTGAAGTGAAATCGTATTTTTTTTAAACTCCTTATATGTTAATTATAATTTTACTAACAAAAACCTGTAATGCCGTAAAGAAGATGTAATTAAAATTTTAAAACAGCCACATATTAACATTTTAAATTGATATAAATCGTCGTGTTTCAAGTTTGTTACGTCTTATAAAAGACAAAGAATAATGTTAACGATGGTTATAATATATTCTTGGATATCAAAGTAACCGGCTCTTGTTTCTATTAATTAGCATCGTATACGACAAAAGGTTCAGTCGATTTAGTTATTTTGTCAAAAAAAATTGTCTATTTGTATACAATATTTATAATTTATAATACATTAAATCATGTCACTACATAAGTCTATCGGCCAGTGAAATTTCTAGCAATAATTACATCTAGGGTAATCTCATAGATTATAAAACAAATCCTTCGCCGCGTATCTATCTGTTTACAATAAATTCAAAAAAAGCAGAACGGTTTTATGTGGTTATTTTCAATAGACAAGGTGAATCATGAGCAAGTAGGTGTATGATAGAGGTTTCGTGTAAATTGGTAAAGAAATTAGGATAATGGTCGAAATTTTCGAGCTTTCATTAAAAACACTGCTTAATCAGTTTGAAATAGAAAAAATTATAATAGAATTACTTTTACAAAAAAATTATGCGATGGCATATCTATAGCTATCTTTTAATGATAGCTATTATAGATATTTAAAGGATATTATTTCCATTCTGTGTTCTAAAAAAATGGTCACGCACAATGCGGTAATTTCAAAGCCAATTAGATTAATATCTTGTTTTTTTACTTTAAGTTACTTGCGTTAGATATTTTAAGCATTTCATGTTTAATATTGTGATCTATTAGACCATATAATTTTAAATAAAAGTCTTCTGATTCACCGCAAAATAAAGATGAATGCACTCTCATGCGATGCCAGAGCGCATCTAGTGGACAATATTTATAAAATCGTGCGAAAGTCTGGGGGGTAAGCAACAGGCGAGTACAAACTTAACGCAGTTTTATTGGTAATAATGTTTAGTTCACTACCCTGTTGCCAGGATACGAGTGTTAAACTGCCTTTAAAGTATAAAAATAGGTTTTTTATTGCAGTTAGTTTCGTTGGATTCTATTCATTGCTAGTGTTTAGTAATAGTCGCAAAAAGATTTCATGAACGCCTGTTGCCAGAGCATCTAACTATACAGCTTTTTCAATCTAACACACCTAACCAGGGATTTATCTCGCGTGATCTGTATCGCACACAGTCCAATTTTACTATACACTCACATATTATTTTCTAGTTTATAACAAAACGCAAATTCGGCAATATTTTTTCTTATAAATATTTTTTATACGACTTTATCGCACGTACAAATCAAAGTGACCCGTGCAAATAAACCGAAATTTAGAATTCTAGTTATAATTTGGTAAATTAAGTTTAAATTAAAAATATTGAGTTATTTTTCTGGTGTTATATTACAATATTGTAAACAAATTAACAAATTAACTTATGATAAGGATTTATAACATTTAAATGTATTAATTTGTTGACAAAATATTTATATCAGTAAATTATTTTTTATAATATTGCGTTAGGGCACTTTAATCCTGAGTGCGATATGACGTCACAGGAATCGCAAAAGGGGTGGAGATGGAGCATGTAGGAACTATGAAAAGAATTTTAACATTCAACCCCATATTCATCTGATATTTACATTGATTTTTTATAAAATAATTAAGACCATAGATGTGTTGATGATACTTCTTAAATAAGTTATTATTGCGATAATATAAATGAAGCATATTAAATCTGTGTTTAACGACTATTGCAAAATACGCGAATTTCCCCCGCCGCCTAAGGTTGCTGATTCTTTATACTTAAGCGATATTCGCAAACAAAAACAGGTAACACGTTTTGCGGAACACGTTATCCGAAATATGCGTAAACTTTATGGGTCTTGCCGCGTAAACTTCTAGAAATAACGTTACGACCAGTGACAAAAAACAGCATGGAAAAAGATTTTATCCGATGCTCCGACGATCAATAAAGTATCAATAAGATTGGACGACGTTTCGGTTGAGGTATCTCAGACCTTAACTACGCGAACCTTTTTAGAAATACTTACAATTTCTAGACATTACAAGAGGTTATATTCTAAGCGGCGGTGAAAACTGCACATCTTCAGGCGTAAAGTTGGATAATACTTAAGTGCCTTACGTACCCACGTCACTTAACCAATATCGATATAAATTCAATTTGTTATTCACAATATAATAGTTCTAATTGAATTGCGATGTATAAAATAAAATTATAAATTTATGTACATATATTTCTAGTAATACTTTTAACCAATATTTATAAAGTCAATCGCGTTTTATTGAATAAAGAAGGACTATTCGTTACTATGTACACGTGCAGTGAAACTAAATATAATTAATCTACAAAACCTCGACTATTTACATAGATAACAACAATAAATGAATGGAAGAATAATTAATAAACGTTTTAACAAATTAAATATTAGATACAGCATAGGATTATTAAGGGGGCGAAACGGTTCGAACAGGCATCTGTTTTAGAACCAAATAAATTTCCTAAACGCAATCGTCACATTTCACAGTGCTGAACAAAAGGAAAAAATCAGTGACTGCCCTAACAACAAAGTACATAGTGTCCTCTCACGTCACACTTTAGAAGTAACACCAGTCTTTAGTGCATAGGTACAGTAATTTAACATTTAAATAGTGTAATATAATTAAAAATTGGATACAGTTAGTAAAACTAGAATTCAACATATTGCAAACACTACGTTAAATGTCTGACTAGCAATATTTATATATAAATTAGTCGATTGATTTAATTCTTTCGTATAAAGTTTAGATCTGGTTATAATGGAAGAACACAAATATAAAAAAGATAATAATTATAAGTGCGAATTAAATTAAATTTACAATAAATTGACTATAACGAGGGCTAATTTAATTTTACACATATTTAAGTGCCGTTCATAAATAATTTCGGATAATTATTTACGCAATATTCTTAAGTCTATAAAAATACTGAGCAACATTATTTGTCCATACATGTAAGATTTAAGTACAAAAGACAACCGCGGGTGTCCTAATCACACGTAAATTATTAATTACAAATTAACAAATCACTTTTATATTACAATATTCTGTGCTTTTAATTTTAGGAATTTCAAATTATTCTAATTAAACCAAGTTTATCAAAGTAATTTCTATAATACACGCTATATAATATAGAACAACGCGCCGGCATTGCGGCAATAGATCGTTTAGTTTGCTGACCGAAAGCACTGCGCTCCAATGATCGTTCTGATATCTCTAGTCGAAGGTGCGGCGACCAAGGTTACACTTGCTTTACCTGCAACAATATTAAAATCAAAATCAAACACAAAATTTTCATAATATCCCTGAATGGTACCACATTTTAACAGAAAGGGTCCACTAAAAAGAATAGCGGTATTTAAATTACCGAAAAAACAAGGTCCATCCCGATTCGATTCTATCGGATTGTCGCCAGTCCGTGCCCTCCGCCGCGTTCACACATAACGGCCGAAATAAGTAAAAAACCCAAACCAATCGAGATGAGGTGACGAAACGTTCAGTCTCATTATCTGAGAATTTATTAACGAATCGCCCGGACCGGAAAACCGAAATGTGAAAGAAATAAAAATTTGACCTCGCCCGCGGTCATCTAAACTTTGTACGGCGTCAATGAAAAAAGAGGTCCGACTGGTTTGGACTCGCGACTGAATGAAACGGAGAAGGACCCGAGGATCGAAAGATAAGAGGAAAGATTAGGGCATTGAGGTACAAAAAAAATTAAAGCGGCTTTAATGTGGGGGCAGTGTAATATTGTGAATGAAGAGGCCCATTGAGCTCGCGCCCACGCTCGGTCGGGGACTTTATCTCGGCGAGCGACGACTGCCGTGCGCCCGCGCCGACCCGACGCCAAGAACAATACTATTGTACATTCATAAATTAACGTTTTTTGGTCCTTAGAACAATTCCCGCTTTGTATTATTCAAATGAGCTGCGGCGAATGGAATCAGACCTAGGTGTGTCCGGATTACGACCAAAATCGATGCTTCACAATCCTCTCCGTGATCGGCCGTCATGAATAATGCTTTGTAATATTTGGACAACGGCATCAGATCGTAACGATACCAGTGAAATTTGCTTTTGTTTCCATTTGTTATTACGTTCGGGGATAGACAGATACTGATAATCTATTAGATGTAACTGCCGATATCTACCTTGTTGATGGCTTACATTATCTACATTATTCGTACGGACACTCCATGAGTTTTGATTTGGTAGCGATATTATTTCGCTAAATAAAAACGATACAGGTATGTTATTTAAGTCAAAAACGAGGACTGTCGATTTCGGGCCCTTCTTTTTGGGACTCCTTTAAAAGAATGCCGCGATAAGGAGTTATTTTCGCGTCAAGGAATTCGTTGGGCAAAAAGGCGTGAAAACGAAAATAATACAAAAGGTTATAGATGTGAATTTGTGAGCGTTCGGTTAAAACAGAATTCTTCGCGGTGACTCCGTGTGCGGCGACGTCGCCGATGGGATTTATTGTAATGAGACCAGAATGCCGCGGTTCGTTCTAAGAAATCTTTTCGCGAGTCTTAGAAGAATGTGCTAGATGACCCAATGGGACATGGGAGTGTAAAGGATTCTCTTTTACTCTATTTTACGCGTGATCTAGTCTCAACTTTATTGTTATCGATATTTAGCTCAGAATCATCAATCTTTTACTACTTTTCGTTGGATAAGCTTCGATATAATCAGAAATATGCTAATATTATATTATAACAAAGCAACCAATCTGCATATCGGCACTCATCAGTTATCGGTCTGAATTCATGATTTCGACATTTATCCATTTCTCAAATCATATAATTATTTTTAGGATATGAAGTAATTTTGCAAAACAGTATGATCGATCTATGCGCATCACGGAGATTTCCAATTTAGGCAGGTCAGCGTGTAGGTGTGCGTTTCTGACACTGACTAATGACACAAGATTGCAATCTCGCCCTCCCTTCTGAGTCGACACTCAGCGTTCCATTGTTTTCAATTACCAACATGACACTCGGCTCAAGTCTCGCTACTGAACCGCAGCTCTGTTTATGGTCCCATCGATATCTTTACTACGATCGTCCATTTACTATTTCCCCTCATTTGCATATGTTTCATCTCGGCCTCGACTTTAATCGAAATTTCGGTATCGTTACAAAGATATTTTTTGTATGTTTATGTAGTGCATTAGGAGTAATTTGATCGTAAAATATATTATATTTACATAAGTCTTTTTAAAATAGCCAACAACATGAGTGAACACTTATTGAAAAAGAAACAAAATTGTTTTGCAATCAGGACTCGCACATGAATCTGCTTATCTCGAGTGTAATCTTGCATTTAGTTAGCATCATTAACACGCGTGGTATTTATTTTATCCAGCGACTTTTCATTGTGTGCGTAGTCCAAATAGCGTTTGCAAAATAATTTCGTCTCTTTAAAGCTGTATTTCTAATGAACTGTGAAGATAAATGTTATTATATTCACCTTTTATAGAACGGTTTGAAGGCGGCCGACCCTTCGTTGTGGTGCTGGTTGGGCTGATGGTTGTTAGCGTGGTGGGGGTTGTGATAGGGGTCGCGTTGCGGGGACTGCTGGTGCCGCGGGAAACAGTACCCCGAGCCCCCACCGCTGCCGAGCGGGTTAGCCACGCTCGGCACCTTCATGTTTGGCGGCGTCTGGGGCGGAGTGTCCGTTTGAACGTCGGGAAACGCCGCTGGATGTACGCAGGGGTGTTGGCCGCCGTACTGCGCCCCGGGGAAGCCCCCGTACCGTCCGTAGGAACCACTGGCAGGACTCGCCGCAGCCGTTGCCGGCAAAGCGAACCCGTTCGACCCACCGTCGGCCACTGAGGCTCTCTCGGCTCCCGGTCCGTAGCCGTGCTGGGGCCAGGGCTGTGCCGCCGGCGGCGGTGTCTTGCACGCGGCCGTGTCCGCCAGCGACCATATCTTCGGCTTCGACGCCGGTATCGGCACCCCGCAATCTGATGTCCCCCGTTTCGACTCCTCCTTTATCCCGTAACCGAGCAGCTGGCTGTGCATTCCCTGCAGCAGGTCGTCGCCTTTCCGTTCCTCATCTGTAAAGATAATCGGATTCGACAATCATAATCCACATTTGGAATACACGCGTGAGCACACAATATCGACACGGGATTACACGTAATAGCCGTCGCCATAACGAATGCCAATAAAGAGAACTTAAAGCTTATATCGATCGATACGGCTCGCATTGAATCCAACGTGACCGATACACTGGAGACGTAAGTTTTCGCTCGTAAGATGCGGTGTCCCCGGCGTTCCCTTCGGGAAAGTCGTGTGAAAATACGCTCGGCGCGCAGTGACCCATTCGTTAAGTGGTTATCCGATTAGCGAAGTGAAAATACCACTTTGGGGCGCGACTCCCCTGCCGCGGGCGATCCCTTTCGTATTTAAGCCGAGCATTTATTTCGCATTTCCCGACACTCGCCCCGCGGCACCGCACTCGTCTGCGGAATGTGGGCTGAAGCCCGCACAATTAATGGTCAACCTCGCTTCTCGTCCTCTCCATTTTCGTAGATATTTTTCCCATTTCCTTTAGAAATATTCCTAACAAGCGAAGCTCTGGATAACTGTGCGTATTTTCATAGCTGCGATGAAATTAAGAACGCGTTCATTGATACGGCGGAAAAAATTATGTTATTGTGCAATTCTACTGAAATGTTTACTCGGCACAATTTTATAAGGCTTTAAGTATTATCATAATGCCGTTTTCCGTTGTAAAGTGGGTTTTGGGGGCGCAGAGGGTCCGGGTGCGTAATCAAATTCACCGTCCCATTCGCGGGGAGGCGCGACCGCTCGACTTCATTCGCTTTATTCCATTTAATGCTGACTGCTCCTAGCTTTTAAGTGGGGTTATCCGGCTTGCCCTTCACGAGGGATAAACAGGGATGCCACTGATACTCCGCGCGAAGATATTTATCCGGCAAATTGTTTTAATTTTCATTGTATTAATCTAATAAAGGCCCACAACGGCGGGAGATAAGCGGGAATTGGACAATTCCATAATGTATTTGCGCATTCGCTCATCGTGTTTATTACATTAATTTCTGTACAAATTGTTTGGGTAGTTGGTTCTGTACGATAACAATTATATTATACGATTACTAATCACTTCTATACAGTTTTGTGTATATGATTGTGCTTTGAGTGTTCATAGAGGTATACAGGGACGGCCCATCTGGTATTAGTAAAGTATCATTGAAATTTTTGTTCAATAATCAACATGTGCAAGCAGATTGGTAATAGACGTGAACTCTGAAACTTGTTCTCCTTACCTTTCAATGGTACTTGAATTAAATGCTACAAACAATAAAGTAAAGTAGCGGCCTGTTACAATCCCACTGCTGGGAATAGACCTCTCCGTTTCTGGAGAGAGGGGTTGGAGCTAAGACCTACCACGCTGCTCCAATGCGGATTGGTAGGTTACACATATCTCCAAAATTCTCTAGAGATATGCAGGTTTCCTCACGATGTTTTCCTTCACCAAAAAGCGTGTGATAAATTGCAATTATCAATTAGACACATGAATTTTCATAGAAAAACTCATTGGTGCCTGCCCGGGTTTAAACTCGTGTTCCCCTCGAAAGAGTCGCACGGTCTCATCGCTGGGCTATCACAGCTACGAACGATAGGTAAATATTAAAGTTATAACAATGCCATCATTTAGTTGCCAGAGTCTTGTAGACACTCGAATACGAAACGAGAATACGAAACAGCAGGTGAGGTCATTAATTATGATTGAAACGGCCTATTACTTTATCATATCCAACTACTGAAGTTGAAACTACTGAAGTTATTTTTACAAGTAAACTTGACTAAACAATGCATCAAAAGTACCTCATATAATGTTAAGTTCTAATTGTAACTGTACTTAATTAGTTTAATAAAGACAGGACGACTGTCGGGTCAATGTATAAATTGTGAAATAAACCTTTTGCTTGTTTGCTCAATAAAATTATGCACCTGTAATAATAATATTATTTAGATATAATCCGCGACAAATTATCATTATTATTTATGATCATTATATGTGTGAGCTGTGATAGCCCAGCGGTGAGACCGTGCGACGCCCTCGAGGGGAACACGAGTTCAAAACCAGGCAGGCACCAATGAGTTTTTCTATTAAAACTCATGTGTCTAATTGATAATTGCAATTTATCACACGCTTTTCGGTGAAGGAAAACATCGTGAGACATCTCTAGAGAATTCTGGAGATATGTGTAACCTACCAATCCGCATTGGAGCAGCGTGGTAGGTCATAGCTCTAACCCTTCTCTCCAGGAGCATAGAGAGGAGGCCTATTCCCAGCAGTGGCTGTAACAGGCCGCTACTTTACTTTACTATTACATGTGTATCATGGATCTCCGCAAAGTAATGGCTATTCATGGATTTCTAAGGACGGATTAAAAATTCTTAATTCTTAAAGTTCAGTAGGATTTCGAATTTTGATTTTCGACATCGTGCAAGTCGACTGTCAAATACGCATTACGTCCCCAAATATGCAAACGAAGGCATCCCGCGGGCAGGCGCAGGAATCGCGCAAACTCGCACAACGCTTCGAGTGGTTTTCCCCTTTAGTCACCGCCGGGGGCGAAGTGAGACATAAAAACTTGTAGAGGGTCGCCAACCCCCACATTGCACTCAACTGCACTTTAACCAACGTTGCAATTTATTGCTTCTCTGGTGACATCCAAAGCAACGCACTTGTTTGTTATACTCGATTTCCATTAACGCCGTCCGGATTAATATTTTGTTTGCGATGTGTGTTCACGACAAAAATTAACATTTATTGGTGGGGGTCCTCGCTTTTATTCATGTGGCTTAGGCCTTAGTTTGTGTTTGTTTACAGACGCCGTTCGCGTGTGAAAGCTTTTGTGCTTTTATGTTTGTGACTTAAAATGATATATTACACGTCGCTAACATTGATGTTACGTTAAAAGAATCGTTAAGCGTAACGCTGTTATGGTTTGTTTGGTTAGGCGGTGGGAAACGCTATAATATTGCTGGATTAAGATTAGCTTGATCTTTTCATGATGTTTGCATTATACATGTTGGACATTCAATGTAGTTTATTGTGTCATGCCGATCTGATATTAAGATTTATTTATTTTTTATAACAAAATTTCTTAACGTATCTAGACTTGCCTTTACACAAGTTTAGAAATTATCTTACAACGATGCTGCTATACAATTGGGGGATTATTTGTAAGTAACAAACAAATTGTAAAAAAAAATATTTAAAATGATTAACCGCTGAGTTTCTTGCTGGTTCTTCTCGGTACGAGCAAACTTGCAAATTAGTGATAGCTTCTTTAAAAACATTTGACGATTCAAATATACTGAGAACAGTCTACTTCAATAAATAATATTTTGAGTTTGAGTATTTAGACATTTCAATTAGCTCTTCCAATTGAATTAAAATAATTTTAAAAAATCAAGAGACATCGTTGCGAAAGGAGATAGATGTGGGATGTGTGAGATGTGGGTAGATAGAGTAAGAAGCAGCATCTTCTTCAGACAGATTTGAAGATGAGATGTAAAAGAAAAATACAAACAGTAATGTATTTGTTTCATTAACTTGTCGAGTTCGAAGGGAAGAGTTCGTTACAAATGTATATTTTCGTTTTCAAGTAGACATGTAATTTATAGCATTAGTATGTAATGTTTAATGACCTCAAGACTAAGTCGGAGCTATTTAAAAGCAACTAATTTAAGCTTGTGACACGTGTTCGGGGGCAAATTAAATGGTGGAGGTTATATCAATAACTATATACTATACTTGCTTGATGATGCGCTTTAAGATGTTGTCGTGGAGTCTATCTCTTGATGACGCTTCGGTTGCGGGGCGAAACGATTGTTGAGTTTGTGATAGTGCTTGTGTATTGTCGTGGCGGTGGTGGAGGTTTATTGCCCATGTATTTTTGGGAACCCCGTATGTATCAGACGAAAAGTTCACTTAATCTTTGAATATCGCGGATTTCAGCAAATTACTATTATTACTTTAGACTACATGTAATTTGTCTTTGGCGTGTAATTGTGGAATTTATTAGAGAAAAACCCCATCTTTATTTTCCAAATCATGAGTAGAGTTGACGATTCAAAAGAACTTTTAAAAGTCTGTATAAAGTAAATTAGATTGAATTTTGAATTTGAATATCTATGGGTTATCCAAAAAATAAACAACAAAAATCTACATAATAGGAAATTGGTGGCTTCAATTTTGATCTAATCTGTACAATAACGCTACCGCTCATAACGGGTTAGTATTCTCTGATTATACTAAATTTACATGATTCCCAGATTGTAGTCGATAAGGCGACAGGTTACTACTGTAGGTAGATGAGGATTTAAGCGACGGTGAGTGAGATGAATCTCAATTCAAGTTAATGATGCACTTATGGATTACAATGATTCGCCCCTGACTTAGATTTTTACTGACCACATCTTTTTAACATGCTTTGGAGCTCGCATTTGTATCACTCGTGAAATATTTTTTGCAAACTTCCCAAATTCTACAAAGGCAAAGAGTTCAAATTCAAATTCAAATGTCTTTATTCGAATTGGCCTATTACAAGCACTTTGAATCAAATTAAAATTAAATTGAAGCTACAACTGGTTCGGAAAGGTGCTCTAACCGAGAAGAACCAGCAAAAACTCGGTCACTCTTTTTTAAAAATAAATATTACAATTTTGTATTTACTATTGTTAACAAACATAGATTACAATATCATCTAGTGCATAGCTGGTCGCAATTTAGTTCCAAGCTTTCTTATCATTGACATAGTCTTCAACATTATAGTAAGCTTTATTAATGAGAGTCTCTTTAATTGCTTTTTTGAACTTGTGTAAAGGCAAGTCCAAAATAGATTGAGGAATTTTATAATAAAAAAGTATACCGAAGCCCACAAACGATTTACGTACTTTCTGAAGCCTTAGCCTTGGTATTATTAATTTATTTCGGTTCCTAGTTTAGTTATTTGGCGTAAGGCAACGCAAATTAGGAAATAATAAAGAAAGCGAAATGCTCGCTTCTCTCTGTAAATAAAATCAAAATAATCTTCATTAAAATAACCCTTTTCAAACAAAAAATTGTCAAGGACAAAACTACCAAAGTAAAGTAATGGTGCTTTATTTAAATGTAGAAACGTTTTAGATCCACTTTAAGGAGAAAGCTATCGTAACTTAAGCTTCGACGAAAGATACACAAAAATTGTTCATAGTAAACAAAAAACAAAGAAATTATTTAAGGCGTAAGAAAGCGATGACTAAACTACATCTAAAGTTGTAAAGCTAGAATAATATGATTATTGCGGATTTGAACTCCGGTTCACTGGGATGTTTGATGGAGAGTGTTGTGACCCCAAGCTATAGGCGTGGAACCGCGGCGGCACGTGCCATTGTGGGGAAATTTTGATATATTTGTTTCAATATATTCCAAGCTCTAGCTATGCAAGAAGTGCCTGCTAAACACAATTCCAGCTTTGCCAATACAGCACTTAAAAAAACTAATAAAATTAAGCCTATAGCTACTCTTCGAATTATAGAAGATAGCGATAACAAAATAAACCTATATATAAGAATTCTATTTTAAAAACGAGCAACCGCCGAGTTTCTTGCTGGCTCTTCTACGTAGGAACAGATTTCTGAACCAGCTGTAAAGTTGACGATTCAAAGCTTGTTTACTTAAACGAACCATATTTCGAAATTTTATTGATTATGAAGTGCAAATTAGACTAAAACGCGAGTATATAAAAAGTTGGTTTACCTAAAATTCCGATTATTGAAATATATCGCCATCTACATCAGTTATGATGGATTAAGCACATTTCTAAAGTAAAGTAAAAAAAGTATAGTAACGGCCTGTTACTATGCCCACTGCTGGGCTAAGGCCTCCTCTCTCCAGTTTTTGGAGAGAAGGATTGGAGCTAAGACCTACCACACTGCTCCAATGCGGGTTGATATGTTACACATATCCCTAGAATTCTCTAGAGATATGCAGGTTTCCTCACGATGTTTTCCTTCACCGAAAAGCGTGTGATAAATTGCAATTATCAATTAGACACATAAGTTTTAATAGAAAAACTCATCGGTGACTGCCCAGGGTTTGAACCTATGTCGTCTCTAGAGAGTCGCACGATCTCACCACTAGGCTATCACAGCTTCGTTTCGTTCCTAATGTAATACAGTTTAATACAGAAGAAAATTTAAATATTCTTGTGAAATGATTGGAATGTTCAGTAAGACAAGAATTATTCTATTCTTGCACGTCCAATTTTGAAAAAAAACCAGTTTAAACGAAAAATATCTTTTGGGTCGGTTTAGGAAAGCTATACAAGATTCTTTTAGTTCATTATTCCTTACCTGCTAGAAGACTTAAGACTTCAAATAGCACGTATTGTCTAGTTGCTGAACTCTGTCTCCGATGATAAGTGTGAAAAATTTATAGTCACCGAGAGGAGGAAAGAAAGAGCTGTGCTGAAGAAGCTTCCACTGAAGAATCACCAACGACCCAACTAAAATACCAACAGGGCATTTACGAGTGCATCAAAATACCCATTTGAGGTCTGAAGTTTATAGAATTTGTGACCACCGAAATACTCGATTGCTGGACATTTTATTGCATGGAGACTCTACTTCAACGAAGTTAAGAGCAACTAAATTCGAAACCACAATATTTTATATCCTAGGTTCCCTTGATGTTTATAATTTCAATAAAAAAAGTAAGGTAAAGTAGCGGCCTGTTACAATCCCACTGCTGGGAAAGGCCTCCTCTCTCCGTTTCTGGAGAGAAGAGTTGTAACTAAGACCTACCACGTTGCTCCAATGCGGATTCGTAGGTTACATATATCTCCCGAATTCTCTAGAGATATGCAGGTTTCCTCACGGTGTTTTCCTTCACTGAAAACGTGTGAAAAATTGCAATTATCAATTAGACACATGATTTTTATTAGAAAAACTCATTGGTGCCTGCCCGGGTTTGAACTCGTGTTCCCCTCGAAAGAGTCGCACGGTCACACCGCTGGGCTATCACAGCTCATAATTTCAATAATAGACGTTAATAAATTGATTTACTACTAATAAAATAAAGGCAGATTGAATTTGATTTTAACTAGCTTTTCAGTACAAAGGTTGTATATATAGTTGTTGCTGATTTTGAACTAAATAACCGACGGGAATTTTGTAACTTTACTCGGAAAAAGCAATTATTCCTGATCTTCATTAAAATTTGAGGATTCGTAACTCTTTTATTCTAAGAAATAATGTAGCCTATTCGAATAAATAATATTTAGAATTCGTTTTGAATTAAAATGAAATTAACTCGATTTTTATTATGACGTCCAAATTCATACATGGACTTAAGAACGAAGCCTTGAGCTATTTGTGTGTTAGATAATATTCCTTAACAAGTTTCTGTAACTAGTAACCTGTTAACACTATAATAGTAAGATAAATAGCGACATCTGACAATTTACTTGTTAATTTACTGCAATGTTACTTAATTAAAACTAATAAATGAATTAATTTTAGATTATAAAGAACTGGATAGGGTATATTGTTTATTTTTTATTATCTCTACTATTTGTGTAGACGTTTGATAAGATAACGTTTAAATTGAAACGTTTATTAATTAAGCTTGTATAAATCAACGAGAATTGAAAATCCGGTACATTTTTTCGCACATTTGAAGAGATCGTCTATGCGATAATGCCTTTCCAATCCATCTCTATCCATTTCAAAATCCATCTCTATCTCTATTTTCTATGAAAAAATGCTAATAAAATTTGTATGTATATTTTTTAAATCATGTTACGTTACGTGATAATTTAAGGTTTGTTATTTGGGAGTTATTTAACCGCAAACATACGTAACCGATTTTTTTATATTTCAAGATAAGTCAGATGTTCTAACTGCCGCCTAATTTAATTATCCTTTAATTTTATTCAAAATTAATAATAAAAATATTTTTGCTATAATCTGCGATAAAGTAAAGTGGTCGAGGTTATGCAAAAATTTTTAAAGAATCCTGCATGTATCGGGTATAAAATAAACGGATAGTCCACTCTACATTTAGCATTATCTATATTTTCTATTTACTTTATCGCGGATTATATTACTTTTGTATTATGGATCTCCACAAAGTAACGCCTGATTCTATGAATTATTTAATTCTATTCAATCAAACTCATTGAAAACAAAAGTAATAATAAAATTATTTTGCTATAATCCGCTATAATATAATTTTATTATTACTTTTGTATTATGGATCTCCGAAAAGTAACGCCTAATTCTATAAATTATTCAAACTCAGTCAGGTGAGCGTAACATCGTATGTGTTTTGTGAACTACGCCATTACAGAAGTAGATAAAAGGTTTGCTTAATATAATGGCCGTTCCAGAAAATGCGAGCGCCGTTATTCCAACATCGACACTTGTGTTATTATAGACACTTTGCAGCCCCGAGCGATGTCGACGCGTGTCGCCCTCTAGCGGGAACACTTCTCTCCCAACAACAGATGAACTTCATTAACCGGCGTGCGGCAGTTGTTAGCCGTGACGCCCCCGGCACTCGCCCCAGCATCCCAATAAAAACACTCAGCCATCTCCGCAACAATGCCTCCTTATTCATGTCGTTGACAAGCGAAACTAAAAATCGCGTCTGCTTTCAAGCACCGTTGAAATTATCCCCGAATAACGTGCGCCTAACCAGACCGCGCCGATACACAATCGCGACACATTATAAACCCCCCTAAGCCGTTACTTACTTACGGATCCCCGTAAAAGAAGCGATCCACGAACTCGACAAATCCTTTGGCAAGAACATGAAGTCGGGCAGGTCGTCAGACAAGGTAAACGCGACCTCCGTCGGCCCTGTACCTACGGAAGAAGCGTTATATGAAATTTGAGCCCGAGCGCCGCCCACTTTACTACAAATAGGAAATCCGGGAGCGAGGAGCGGTTACGCACAGTTACACGCCTGAGACCACCCCCCTCTCGTCACACGCCCTCTCCCACACCCCCCCGGGCTCCCAGAGCCCGTACACCCTCCGGCCCTCAACCGGGTTATGCCAATTCACTCGACGATTTATACACCGACAAAATTAAACCAATTTCCAAACGTTCAACACTATCGCCGAACGATCGCAACATGACACGGATCTCTGAAACTATAATATAATATAATATACGTACATTCGCATTCGCATAGGAATAATCAAATAAAACGGTGCATCAACGATTCGCATTGCAATACAAGGGTTATATACGCTTAGTGGAAGCATCAAAACTGTATCAACATCCGGCAGTCAATCCGTTACGGTGCCCCGTTTGCCGTTTTCGAGCGGCAGCCATTCGGTTCATTAGCATAACCGCTTCGGAAAATTGACTATCGGATGTTGGAAAAGATCGAACTCAACGAACCTTTGTTTGCTTTAATTTTATCGTCCTGTTCTTTCTCCTCGTCGGAGAGCATCGTGTCGTCATCGTCGTCCGTCTTATTCTTCGGCTCCCAGGTCATTTTGTTCTCCTTCTTGAGCCGCCGGCGCGCGTTCGCGAACCACGTCGACACCTGTGTTAGCGTCATCTTGGTGATTATAGCCAGCATTATCTTCTCGCCTTTCGTTGGATAAGGATTTTTCTTGTGCTCGTTCAGCCACGCCTTCAGCGTCGCTGTGGACTCCCGCGTCGCGTTCTTCCTTCTTGCGGCTAAATCGTACCCAGCTCCGTATCTGTTGACAAACAGAACTTTATCCATATACCTACAGAAAATCACGCTTCTGGCCTTAAAAAAAACAATGCCAAATAACATTCGCAAACGTATTCAACACATAAAAGTGACACCGTGCCGCTGTTTTCACAAACCTCCCCGTTAGATTATCAATATTCGATATTAATTTTTCATGACGCTATTGAAAATTTTTAGCCGCACAAATGGAGATCGAATAAAATTAAACGAACAGCGCGTTCTAAATTTAACAAACATTTAGCTTTGTTGGAGAAAATACGGGCATTCGAATTCAATAAACCGCCTCAATTGGAAACAGGCGTTTTATTTGAGGCAATAGATAACTGGTGGCAAAAATAAACGCACATCGGGAGCTGTTTTTAAGGCGAACGGCCCCATTTGCATCCGCATTCTAAGCGTAATTGTGGCGAAACCGTTCCCCCGGGCAGAGCTTACCTGGGTTCGATTTTCTCGGCAACATGACAAAGGCGCGGCCTAAAGGGCCCAATAAATAGGTTCCGCGTGAAAATAGTTAAAAAATGAACCCGATTTTCATTGTACGCGAGCAAATTGGCACCATCTGTACCGGTTACAAGGTTTACTATCGAGCGACCTCGATATCGGGTTTGAACGTGACGCGAATGAGATTTGCGACGGTGAAACCATTTGTTGGTGTTGTGACGTTTTGATTTAGTGTTGGGTTTGGAGTAAGAATAGATAGCGTATGTGCACGTGCATATGTTTTGGAAACGTATTTCAGAGCACTGAAGCCAATATTTGATGGATACGTCATAATTACGGCGAACCGTGACGCATACATGTTTCTTTTTTATCTTTCAAAAGAAACGTAAGAAAATTATTCTCTTGTAAGAACAGTTTCGTAATTTGTTTTTTTTTGCGTTCAAAAGAAATATGATTCGAGATGATATTTAGTATAGACATAGTTGAAGAACTTAAGTTTTTTTTCAAAGATTATCCGCCGAGTTTCTTACTGGTTCTTCTCCGTAGAAGCAAACTTGAAAACCAGTGTTAGCTTCTTTAAAAACATTTAACCATTCAGAAGTACTAAACAAAATTTAATTAATGCTTTACATTTGAGTGATACAGGCTAGCTTTCATCTTATCACGTATGGTATACGGCTGAGTAAAATAGACCACCCTCACTTCTCACCGACGTGTCGTAAAAGGCGAGTTGGTTTTTGGCTAAGGTGAGTTGACCCGCCGTATGGTAACCGGTTGAGTAGAATAGACTACCCTCTTTCTTACCGAGGAATCGTAAAATACGACTAAGGTAAGTTGACGTCAGGTAGGCGGCCGGTCGTAAAATACGTAGTCAAATCGTGTGACAACATGTTTGTAACATGATGTGCCGACCCCACTTAGAGTGGGATAAGGGCGGGAGAATGATGACAGGCTAGCTTTTATCTTGCTAATATATAGAGCTTAAAAATGATTTTCAACTACGTGATAAGCGTAGATAAGATTTTTTTAGTCTAGTGGATGAATCTAATGCACTCGCTTGTCATAATAACTTTGAATATATTTATCTATAACCGACATTTCATCTTTGCTTATGAATGCGAATCCGGGAAATATATTATTCTTTTCGTAGAATTATTTTATAGTTTTAACCTTTTATGTTTGCTAAATATTTTATGTTTTTTTTTTTATCGTTATTTTATTTTTAGAAATTGTAATCTAATCTAATCTATTATCAAACTAGCGATTTTCTATATATAATATTTGCCGTACAGTGTAAATTATGTAGTCTTCATAAAGCGGAGTGACGTTTTCTGGTTTATTTAATTTTCTTGTAAAAAATTGGTATAAATAACTTGTGTTAATATATAAAAAAAAATTGTAAAATTTTTAATATTATGCAATTATCTTGGAACTTTTCTTTATTCCTTGAAGCATCCACCAAATGTAGTAGAAGTTTATTTATTAATCCTTTCAAGAAAGTTAATTAGTAAGATACTTTAGTGCAAAAAAACTAGGTGTCTATAGCATAAAGGCGTTGAAAATATTTTTTTTAATTCGTAACGATCAAAATCATCATAATATTTTTGTATAATTGTCGTAACGCTTTTCCGCCGTGTGGTATCCGGCTGAGTAGAATAGATCAGCCTCATTTCGTACCGAGGTGTCGTAAAAGGCGACTAAGATAAGTTGACGTCAGGCAGGCGGTCGGTCGTAAACTACGCAGCCAAATCAAGTGACAACATGTTTGTAACATGTTATGCCGACTCCATAGAGTGGGTTAAGTGCAGGAGGATGATGATGAAGACCTATTATGTACCTCATAAATTTAAATTTAAAAACTTTTCGCTATCAAAAATAATGAAGATATGTCTGGTTGTTATTTTCACGTTTTTTTTCAACTCTCTTCTACTACTAATAAGACATACTCATACGTTAAAAACACCTAATTAGAGTCCCCGCTTAGAGTGGGATAAGGGCAGGAGGATGATGATGGACATAAAAATCTTTTAACAAAACATGCTCCTATTGTTAATTGTTGACGAGTTCCCTCGTCTGGAGCCAATCCTGGCAGCAGTATCAGGTTATGCTTATCATACGAATGCATCGTTATCGGGACTGGAGCTGGTTTCAGCTCAATCGGTCACTATAAAGTGGGTCAAATTTAGCTTCCAACATTCCACCTTCAAGGCGTCATTATCATTCAATCTTCTTTCTCCTACCCTTATCCCACTCTAAGTGGGGTCGGTACAACATGTTTTTCTCTTCCATTCTCTTCTATCATTCGTCAACTCTGGCGCTACTCCTTTTATATGCATGTCATACTTCACACAATCCAACCATCTCTTTTCAGCCTCCCTCTAGTCACATATCCATCCACATTCATACTCAACACTCGTTTGATCACATGATTTTCATCCCTCCTCATTACATGTCCATACCATCCCAATCTTGCACCTCTCATCTTTATCATTCAATGTCATTATCATTCATTATCATTCAATATCATGGAATAATATACTTGTTAAACTGAACGCGGTCGAATAACATTATACGGAAGTTGTTGAAGTTGATTGTAGAGTTGGTTCGCTGTTGTTTTAACAGAGGGCGGTACCTGAGTTGCACTCTGGTGCACCAGGGCGTTGCAGCGCACGCGTAGGCGAACATGGGCGTAAGTGCCTGAATCGATACCGACGCCATCTTGTCGGACACCGCTTGTCGGCCCGTGACGCGACACCGATCAAATTTCAAAAAAGTAATTAAAAATGGCGACCCGACTCGAACGAGTTGAATAATTTATACGAACTATAAAAATATTAGGTTCTTACATATGAAATTGGCGTTTTCTATGGGAGGAACATAAAGTCGTTTTTTTCATTTAATCAAATTATGTACCGTTGCTATGTATTGCAAGTGTTTCCTTACAAGTAGTTATCCAAATTGCGAAAAAAATTGTAATCTTTTGGAGCAAGGTCCGGAGAGTACGGTGGATGTCTAAGACATTCTAATTGAAGCTCCTCTGATTTGGTAGCCGTCTGTTGTGCAGTGTGTGGTCTAGCGTTGTCCTGAAGCAGCAGTGGCCTAGAGCGATTGACCAGCCTCGGTTGTTTAGCAGCTAGCTTTTCCATCATGGTTTGCAGTTGCTGACAATAGATATCTGCCGTAATCGTCTGGCCAGATTTAAGAAAGCCGTAGTGAACGACACCGGCACTAGTCCACCAAACACTTACAAGCAACTTTTTTTTAGTCAATTTTCGCTTAGGGCAGGATTTGGCTGGTTCGCCAGGGTTCAGCCGTTGAGATGAGCGCTTCCGATTATCGTAGAGGATCCACTTTTCATCACAGGTAATGATTCGATTTAAAATTCCTTCATTATTGTGCCGGTTGAATAACGTAACGCAACAATCGACGCACGTTTGTCGGTTTGCTTCACTCAATTCATGAGGTACCCACCTTTCAAGCTTTTTCACCTTCCCAATTTGCTTCAAGTGGATTAGAATAGTTTTATCACTAACACCGGAGCCTGCAGCTAACTCGGACGTGGTTTGCGATGGATCCGCTTCCACAATAGCCTTCAATTCTTCATTATCAACTTTGGTCTCCGGCCGTCCACGAGGCTCGTTCTGCAGGTCGAAATTTCCAGAACGAAAACGTTGGAACCAAAAACGCACTGTGTTTTCTTTTGCGACACCGTCACCATACACATCGTTAATCCTTCGAGCCGTTTCTGCAGCACTGGTGCCACGGTGGAACTCATACTCGTAAATAACGCGATATTTCATGTTTTCCATTTTGTAAACAGAGTGACACAAAGAAAAAAACAAAAGAAGATAAAACAAATGAATTAGGGGGTTTGAAACACAAATGCATGAGTAAATAGCTGTATGAATTTGAATTTGTAATTCCTAACCATAAAGGTAATATTTGAGATCAAAGTGGCCAGTACGACAAAACGCCAATTTCATATGTAAGGACCTAATATTAAATATTATTTTAATTATTATATGAAATTTATATTATACATTATAAAATACATTTATTCTTTATTTAATAATGTCTATGCCAGTTAAATAACTGACATAAACAAATTGTTTGAAATGAATAAATGTTTGAAATGATCTGTAGAATATGTACTTTTTAAATATGAAATACTAATATTATTTTGTAACAAAATAGTTTGCTCGTCGTCACTTAACCTCTAAATAAACTATTTATGTATCATCCTTGAAATACCCCGTCACGTTTAACAAAGAGCACATCCAAACGTATTAATGTATTATAATTAAGGCGTACCAACACCGCCGCTGAAAACCGACCGCATTAGTTTTACACGAATTGGCTCTTCAGAACTTCACGCGGCGAAGACAGCGGTTAACGGTTAAATTGTAGCGCTTAAAGCTGAACGCATTATTCAGTGGAACTTTGTATCAGCACTTGTGCCGCTGTAAAAGCTCGTTGAGCTACCTAATTAATTTTGGCGGGCCACTCTTCCAATGGCGGAGACGAACGACTCGGAATAATGGTGGTATAAACAAAACAATTTTTCAAGTCGTCACGAATAAACGAAATCATCAATTCTAGTGAATTTCGTTAAGAAACAAGTGTGTGTTTTTTTTAAATAAGAAATATGCCTCGTCAATTAATCTGTGGGATAATTTATAGAATTAGGCGTTACTTTGCGGAGATCCATAATACAAAAGTAATAATAAAATTATTTTGCTATAATCGGCGATACAGTAAATAGAAAATATATATAGTGTTTAATGTATAGTGGACTATCAGTATTTTCATACCCGATACGTGCAGGATTCGTAAAAACACATGCACAAACCTCCACCACTTCCACCACAATACACAAGCACTACACAGTTTCACTATCACAAACTCAACAATCGTTTCGCCCCGCAACCGAAGCATCATCAGGAGATAGACTCCACGACAAAATCGCAAAGGTTTGTGCATGTGTTTTTACGAATCCTGCACGTATCGGGTATGAAAATACTGATAGTCCACTATACATTAAACACTATATATATTTTCTATTTACTGTATCGCGGATTATAGCAAAATAATTTTATTATTACTTTTGTAATCTGTGGGACATTAACATTGACGGACATTAACATTGTGGGACGTAACATTGTATAGTTATTGAAAATGAAAATCAATGTGAGTCCATACGATTTGTTTCTTTTGATTAATACTAAGCGATGTATGATGTATTGTTTCGTTTGAATATCAATTCGGACCTACTTAATGTGACAAGCTGTGATAGCCTAGCGGTGAGACCGTGCGACTCTCTAGAGACGACATAGGTTTAAACCTCGGGCAGGCACCAATGAGTTTTCTATTAAAACTTATGTGTCTAATTGATAATTGCAATTTATCACACGCTTTTCGGTGAAGGAAAACATCGTGAGGAAACCTGCATATCTCTAGAAAATTCTAGGGATATGTGTAACCTACCAATCCGCATTGGAGCAGCGTGGTAGGTCTTAGCTCCAATCCTTCTCTCCAATAACGGAGAGAGGAGGCCTTAGCCCAGCAGTGGGCATAGTAACAGGCTGTTACTTTTAATGTGACAAACGATGGGCGCACTTCGTATATAATAGAATTAGGCGTTACTTTCTGAAGATCCAAAATTCAAAAGTAATAAAACTAATTCGTTATAATAACTACTGTTGTAATGACGTTTAATATAGTTATAGACGATAGTTTTCTTATGTGGAGCGATTGCCTGTATTTGAGATTAATTATGAGGCACTTTAGTACTAGTAGTTCTTCTGGAAGGTTAGGTTAATAGAGTTGAAGAGGTCACGTAGTTGTAAAAGAACTCGCCTGCTACGAGGTTAAGTCGCGTGCGCCGCATAAACCAAATATACCTAAATGTACTAGAGATTTGTAGATGTACAAAAACACTACAAAGAATAGCGCGATAGCATGTCTCTATCTCTTATGGTTAACTCACAATAAATACTTTTACGTCCAAAAATCTCAAAGCATTGCTATTAAAATATATTTTAAATGAACGAACACTTGAGTATCATGTGTACCCAGTATTTGTATTTAGAAAGATATTGCTATCGTATGTAATCAGATATCCGTATTAACACTAATCTGGTATGATATTGATTGAAACCCGTGACTTTCTTGATGTTTTTGTAGAGAAAAGTAATAATTTTATTATGCTATATAATACACGATAAATGTTATGTTTTATAAAAAAAAATAATAATATCAAAATAAACTTCATTCAAGTAAGCTTTTTACGAGCAATTAGATTTAATGAAGCTACAACTGTACAAACCAGTAAGAAACTCGGAGATCAGTCTTTTAAACATTTTCAATTTACTTTATTTAACTGTGGTCTTGTCTGAAGCTGAAAGGAGTTTCTAATCGAATCATTATTATTATTTAAATTCTTCAATTGTGTAATATGCTTTACGTATAAGCATATTTCTTACACTTAATTCAAACTTTTCTGTAGATATTATTTTGCTATGCTTTGATGTGTGGTATCCGGCTGAGTAGAATAGACCAACTTTATTTCTTACCGAGGTGTCGTAAAAGGTGACTAAGGTAAATTGACCGACCGAGTGATATCCGGCCGAGTACAATATATCAACCTCATCTCTTACCGAGATGTCGCAAAAGGCGGCTAAGGTAAGTTGACCCACCGTGTGGTATCCGGTTGAGTAGAATAGACCGCCCTCTTTATTATCGAGGTGTCGTAAAATACGACTAACGTAAGAGGACAACAGGCAGGCGGCCGGTCCTAAAATACGTAGCCGAGTCATGTGTCAACACGTTTTTAATATGCTGTGCCGACCCCACTTAAAGTGGGGTAAGGGCAGGAGGATGATGATGATTATTTTACGTGATAAAGGCATCGCCTTCGCCAAATAAACACATGGTGGAGCCAGTTTCTATACATTAAATAAAAAAGCTTTTGTCTACGTGTCTACAATTTATGCACTTTGATTTCAAAGTTCTATTTAACGTCTATTTTTATTCACACATAAAACTTTCGTTTCCTACAAATCTTCCTCCGTTTTCTAAAAATTTAGGAGGAAAGGTTCTTCCTTCTAAATTCCCTTTTTCGCGTTCCTTATTTTTCTATTTTTCTTAATACTTGTTAATAAATGCATGTTTGATATATTGTTTTTTTCTTTTTATATCAAAAACACAAGCTACTTTTTAACGTTATCTTTATTATTTGGTTTATGTTTCGGTTAGGCTAATATATACATTTTTATGTTTTATTCATATGTCATGTTCATGTGTTTTGATTGTCTGGATTTGATTATAATCTTCACTTTGACATGTCAATTTATGGTTTTGATAAGGTATTCATATATACCACATATACCTTATCTCTTTAACGGCGAGGAATTCAAACTGAAATTATATTGTTCTTTTTACCTTCTATATTATTAGAAAAAGATGTTATATTAGATCATTTTCTTATTCATATATTTTAGAAAATAATTCGAGTTAACTAATTAATTTAATTGGTAGAATTTTATAGATTATTTTTGGAAATTTAACGTTTTTAATTTCTTACAAATAAGTTAAATCGTTATTCAAATTCTAGACTGGTATAAGAGGCTTCCATCATTATTATTAGATTTAATTTTGATTTAACATTATTTTTCATCATTCCTATCCCACGTTTAAATAACAAATATGTACAAAAAGATGGATTTTAAATTATAATTTTAGATAAAATAATAATATAGAATATAACTGAGATAAAATAGAAAAATTAACGATGAGACCGGCTTGAATTGATAAACGTGTTATTTTGAATATAATTCTGCAACTTATGATTTTAAAAACAACAAAGAATACAATATTTTTATCTATTGTAATAAAAATTGAAAATTGAATTCATTTCGAGATTAATCCGGATTTCTATTAAATTATGTTGTTATTTATTTATATATGTAATCTGTGGTAATCGAATTTTTGAAATTAATGTTCAAATTGAGTAGCTAAAACATCCTTAGTGTAAGAACACTAGACACTTTCTATGGATTATGTTTAAAGGGCTACAAGTACTACAGATAGTAAATCACTGCCAAATCTGTTTAATGACAAACAAATCTAATAAATGACCACCAAAATTGGTTTATAACCACCATATCTATCCTTAACTTGGTACTTTAAAAAAAATTGTTACTTATTCTGACACTTTTTAGCAAAGAAGCTCATTTAGTGCTTTTTGTTTACCTAATTGGTTGTTCCATAAAAAAAACCATATAAAAAATAGTAAAGTAACGGTCTATCCCGATGGGAATACGTCTCCTTTCTCCGTTATTGGAGAGAAGGGTTTGAGCGGATTGGTAGGTAACACATATCCCTAAAATTGTTTAGAGATATGCAGATTTCCTCACGATGTTTTCCTTCAACGAAAAGCGTGTGATAAATTGTAATTACCAATTAGACACATAAGTATTAATAGAAAAACTCATTGGTGCCTGCCCGAGGTTTGAACCCATGATCGTCTCTAGCGAGTCACACGGCCTCACCGCTGGGCTATCACAGCTCTATAAATTCAAATTCAAATTCAAAATTCAAAATATTCTTTATTCAAGTAAACTTGTAAATAAGTGCTTTTGAATCGTCAACTTTACTGCTGGTTCGGAAAGCTGTTCGTACCGAGAAGAGCCAGCAAGAAACTCGGCGGTTGCTCTTTTTAAAATATAAATCTTAGAACTAATTACATTTATTTATTACTGTCTTGTACAGGGTAGAGGTGCACCTATATCCACACATCCTTATCATCTAAGTAATCTTCAACAGTATAGTAGGCTTTCTGTATCAGCCTCTTTTTAACAGTGGTTTTAAACTGCTGTAATGGCATGGCCAAAATTGATTTCGGAATTTTATTATAGAACTGGACGCTAAATTGTTAACGGATGAGCACATACAGATTGTTACTGATAAGGCCTATAAGCAATTGGGATATATAAAACGTGTATGTAAAGGTTTCAGTGACATAAATTGCATAAAAATGTTGTACTTTGCTTACGTGCGAAGTGTTTTGGAATATGGATGTGTTATCTGGTCACCCCAATATACTGTTTACAAAGACGAAATTGAACAGATACAAAAGAAATTTATCAAATTCTTAAGCTACAAAGATTTCAAAACATTTACATCTTATGACCAGGCCTGTAGATATTATAAAATCGAGAGTTTAGAAGTTCGGCGTACTCATTATGAGATGATGCTATTACACGCTATAATGTCAGGCGATATTGATTGTAGCGAATTGTTGGCTGAGCTATCACTTCGTGTCCCAAATCGGCGCACTCGCCACACTCCACTGTTTAGCACACCGTTGGTCCACGTGAAATACGCACGAAACGCTGTATTGTGCCGTATTATGTGTACTTACAATAGCAAGTACCTTGATTTTGATTTATTTAGAAATTCAAAAGAGTCTTTCAAACATGCACTGAAAGAAATCAATAAGGCATAGTAAAAATTAATTTAAAACACACCCTGCACAAGCACACACACACTCACACGCACACAGACAAACACATATACACACTTATTTACTAAGAAATTCATTCGATGTCATTCTTTATTTTTTTGGCTTATGTTAATATTCTTTACCATACGAACAATAATTTGTAAAAAAAAAAAAAAACTAATTGTGTATCCTAATATGGCCTTAGTTTAAGTTGTTATATGTATAAAATAAGAAATTTGTCACGCTGTAGGATTACCTGATAAACAAATAAATAAATAAATAAAAGAATCTAATACCCATACCCACAAACGATTTACGTACTTTTGCTAGGCGCAAGCTTATGTCGGTTCCTACTTTGTCTATTATATACATCACCTATCGTTTTATAATTCTTTATATTTTTATGTACAAAAATTACATTGTTTAAAATATACTGTGAAGCAAATGTGAGAATACCTATTTCCTTAAACTTCTCTCGCAGGGAATCACGCGGACTTAAATTGTAGATGCCACGTATGGCTCTTTTTTGTAATACGAAAATTTTTTCACTATCCGCGCATTTACCCCACAGCAATATTCCATAAGACATACGTATGCCCATATTGCATATATGTATCTACGCGTATATGGTTATATATGAAATATGGGCTTCTGTCAAATCAGATCATAATTCGAAAGTTGATTTGCAATAATAAACACACGGACGTGTGTCACAAATTATACATAGGGTTAATTATAAATATAATCCCTGATAAGTGCCGTTTAAATAGCCTCAGATCAAGTGACGCGTTGAATTGATAAAAAATTATAAACGGTTGCATAAAACTATATTCGAATTCAAATTCAAATTCAGAATATTCTTTATTCAAACAAACCTACTGAGAAAAGAAAAGAAGAAACTCGGTGGTTGCTTTTTTCAATTTTGGTGGCAGTGCTGGGGGTTTGTACATGTGTTTTTACGAATCCTACGTGTAACGGGTATGAAAATGACGGATAAATTGTATACTTTAGTATATGTTACATTTTTGAGTCAATAAAGTTTTTATTATTAATAAAAAAAATTACCTAAAACTAATGAGCGAAGCAAATGAAAAAAAGCTAAGCCGGTATAAAATAGTCTATTAAAGGATTTTAGCTAATAACGCGCATCCTACGTTTCTAATGCTAATTGCATTATGTAATTGTATTCGTGTAAACCGCATTAAAGTTTGCGTGCGATTTCGTCGAATCTATCTTCTAATCTAACCAAATCATCATTTTGGTTACGGGCGATACTATTGTTGAGATTGTTGTAGTGACTGTGTGCAGTGCTAGTAGTTTTTTATTTTTTATTGTAATCGATTTTATAAACATTGCAAAACGATTAAAAAAAATTGATTGTACTAATTACAACAACAGAGGGTACTCTGTTTATTCAATTTTCTTTAGTTTTTTTACATCCCTACCGCAGAGTACGTTAGTGTAATGTAGTTTTACGTATCGTGCATGCATATGACCACTGGGGCACTCAAATTTTAGCAATTTCTCTAAATATTATTATTATTCAGTAATAAGTTAATTTATAAAAAAATCTTTTACCAGAATTTCATCTCCCTACTGTTCACAGTTCAGAGCTGTGACAGCCCAGTAGATCTGTGATAGCTCAATGGTGAGATCGTGCGGCTCTCTAGAGACGAACATGGGTTCAAACCCCGGGCAGGCAGCGATGAGTTTTTCTATTAAAACTTATATGCCTAATTGATTACATGTAAACATCATGAGGAAACCCGCATATCTCTAGAGAATTCTGGAGATATATGTAATCTACCAATCCGAACTTAATTGGGAGGTTGGAGATTGGAGGTCTGCTGGGAATAGACCTCCACTCTCCGTTTCTGGAGAGAAGGGTTGGAGCCAAGACCTACCACGCTGCTCCAATACGGATTAGTAGGTTACACATATCTACAGAATTCTCTAGAGATATGCAGATTTCCTCACGATGTTTTCCTTCACCGAAAAACGTGTGATAAATAGCAATTTTCAATTAGACACATGAGTTTTAATAGAAAAACTCATTGGTGCCTGCCCGGGTTTGAACTCGCCTTCCCCTCGAAATAGTCGGACGGTCACACCGCTGGGCTATCACAGCTTCGATATACCGTACCGATTGGGAATAATCCTGTATGTTAAACGCTCGAACGTTCCTAATTCTAATCCATCGCCTCCCATGGGGAGGGAGAGTGTTGCTTATATGAGCCCTCATACATAGAGGGGGGTAACCCGCAATTCCCCCAAGCGCTATCATAAAGCTTCTACACCGCGGATTGAACGTGTACCTCTCGAATACAAGGCGACACAGAATCAACAAAGACTTTCGAATATTGTGATTCAATATTCAAAAATTTTTGAAATTGTTCCGTACTAATTTTTACGGCTTTGCCCGCGTGGTATTCTAAATATAAAAGTAGTAAGTAGTACAAACCAAAAAAATTTATGGCAAAAGAACATGGGTATATATATTGCCTGATATTCTCAATAAAATCCCCGATATTATACTAGGTAAGTTAATAGAAAACCAAAAAAATTGTAAACACTTGCTCAAGTTATATTATTTAAGAACACTGTAGTTATATATATATGTAGTAAACAGATAATCTGGGAGCAGGCGAACGCATTCGCGTTATGCTTAAACCTCTTCAGGTTTATATAACGTGTCTTAATTAACACACTTGATTGTAAAATTTAAATTGAATAAAATTAGTTAAAAAAAAAAAGTATTTGTCACTGACTTTTTTGTAGTATAAATCTTTTGCAAATAAAAAGAACACTAGTTTTAAGTTTAATCATCTATTAGTTTTAAGTTTATTCATGAGTTTACTTGTCTTGGTGGATGAGCGGGGCGCCCAGTAAAACAGATTCACATTTATTGTCGCCGACTTTTTTGTAGTATTTTTGTAGATCTACAAATCTCTAGTACATTACTTTAGTGTATCTTTGTTGATTTACGCGACACACGCGACTAAACCTCCCAGCAGGAAAGTTTTTTTTTAACTACTACGTGACCTCATCAACAGAATTTACATATAACCGTAATGTATTATTGACTTAAACCTTCCGTAACAATTGCATTATCTGTAAAAACCGTACAAAAATCCGTCAGCTTCGCGGGTCGTAGGTTGGTTCTTCGAGCCGGGGTGTATATTTGTATTTAAGTATGTATTTAAAATTATATATGTAGTATATCTACTAATTGTCACCCATAACACAAATATTAAGTTACTTACTTTGGTGTCGGACGACCGTGTGTGTAAGCACTAAGTCTAAGCGAGGTCGGCACGACATGTTACAAACACGTTGTAAAATGATTTGGCTACGTATTTTACGACCGGCCGCCTGCCTGACGTTAACTTACCTTATTCGCCGTTTACGACACCTCGGTAAAAAATGAGGGTGGTCTATTCTACTCAGCCGGATACCAAACGGCGAGGTGTAAGTGTCCCATATATAAAAAAGAAAACAAATAGATAACAAAATTTCAAAATATTTGTATGTGTAAGTCTGATAGTCAATAGTCTGTGCTTTTAAATAAAGTAGAGACGTCAATACTCCGCGCCAACATTAACTTCCGGCATAATTTTCTTATTATACTATCAATTATTTAACTACCCTTTTTCAATTACGTATTAGATAATTTTTAACATTATGATCAATCGATTCCCTAATCCAAAACCTCCAACTTGTTATTTGAATGTCAGACATTAGTCATTTCGATAATTAATAGTGGTACTCAGATGCACGTTATGTCAATTATAGATAGCGACAATATGAACCATAAATCATTAACTCTTTTTTTTTCATAGAGCATCTATGGATATCAAACATTTTATTGCAATAATATGTCTTACAAATAGAGATATTGAAAAATAACTGCATATTTCAATTATATAATAAACAATATACAGTTAGCAAAATAAAAGTAGCAATATAATTTATTATAATTAAATTGTATTGCTTCAAAAAAATAAATAAGAATTATATTTAGGGTAATTTAATGTAATCTGTCAACTAAAAATAACCTGTTTTTGACATTTTATATTTAGTTAAATACCTAAATCTACGCAGTATACGAAGTGATAAGAACTTTACGAACTTTAGAAATCAATAACCTATAAATATACAAGCGAATTTGTAAATAATTAAATAATCGAATTAAATTTCATATAATTTTGTTAAAATATAATATTTATTTTGGAAAATAATTGTATCCTTACTATTTTTACTATGGAATTCCGCCGAATTCCTTACGGAATAAGTAACGCCTTGTATCAAATATACGAGTATTTAAAGCATTATGTTAGATTTTTACAAATGAGATCTATAAGATTTTTTATACAACGTATAACAGAAACAAATATTTTCATTCAATTATTTTGTAAAGTTTAATTTTACCTATTTGAATATAAAACTCGGTGTATTGTTAACACAAATAATTTTGAAGGTGAGCAATAAGACTTTTGTTTTAATAAAGAAAACATATTTGTTTATTATAACAGTACAATACTGAGTTGTATTTCAGAAAAAATATTTAAAAAATTGTAATTGTAAATATATAAGTGTATAATTAAATTATAATTTAATGCCATGTGATATCCGGCGGAGTAGAATAGACCACCCTCATTTCTTACCGAGGTGTCGTAAGAGTCGACTAAGGTAAGTCGACCCGTCTTGTGGTATCCGGCTGAGTAGAATAGACCAACCTCATTACTTACCATGGTGTCGTAAAAGGTGACTAAGGTAAGTTGATCCACCGTGTGGTATCCGGTTGAGTAGAATAGACCACCCTCTTTCCTACCGAAGGGTCGTAAAATACGACTAATGTAAGTTGACGTCAGGCAGGCGGCCGGTCGTAAAATACGTAGCCAAACCATGTGACAACAACGCAGGAAGATGATAACGAATTAAATTATAATTTAACTAGCTGTGCTTGCGGCTTCGTCCGCGTGAAAATCAGCGTGTCACAAACGACACAAAAGTAGTTATTGTGATTTATCCATAAGAGATAGAGACATGGTGTAGCAGATTTATTGTGGTATTTTTGAAGATCTATAATTATCTAGTAGATTACTTTAGTGTATCTCTACTGGTTTACGCGGCGCACGCGACTTAATCTCCCAGCAAGCGAGTTTTTTTACAACCACACGACTTCCACAACACAATTTACGTAAAACTGTAATGTACTGTTAACTAAAATAACTAAAACGGTTTACCTTCCGGAAGAATTGCACTATATTTGAGTAAAACCGTACAAAAATCCGTTCAACAGATTTTAAGAAAATCGATTACATACAGACAGCTTTTAGGGACTTTGTTTTATAATAAGTATATAAATAATACATAAATAAATAAATAAATAAATGGGATATTTACACACACGGTCGTCAGTCCCCAAAGTAAGTAACTTAATACTTGTGTTGTGGGTGACGGACAACTGGTAGATATAACTACATATATAATTTTAAATACATACAAGTACACACCGAGGCTCGAAGAACCAATAATTTGTTTATAGAAAATGTTGGCCCTCGCGGAGCTGAAGGCAGGGTCCCTCACCGCCCACACTCATCACCCACAGCGCCAACGGGCCAGTCAAGTATAGATAATGATTTAATATATTTTTAATGCAACATTGAAAATATAATAAAACACACCACCCTTGACTTGTAGCGGAATAGAACGCCTCATTTGAACTCGTCTCGTTAACTTATTCGGTTTATTTAAAATGTAACAGCCCAAATCTTCAGCTCACAAGTCATTCCCTCGCTGCGTCCCGACCGTTATTTGTTGCGTGTTTTGATCTCAATGGTGCGGGACAAGTGCCGCCTCTTTCCACTAATTTTTGTACGCTTTTCTATGCTCGAGATTTGCGTTAAAAATAGCTGAGTAATATTTCATTTCGGCGCGGGGTTGTGGCAGATTGCAGGCTAAATTATACCGCTAGCCGGGTAAAACTCCCAGCATCCGAGTTTTGTTGCTCTTGTACAGTTTTCATAATCGTTTCTTTGTTCTGTTTACCCGGCTCGGCTAACTTTATATACGTTTTATAAGGACCTCGTGAAGTTTTCCCTTTGTTATGAATATACAACAATTTTATTTGATTACATTTGCATATGAATGTTTTATGCGATGTGTTTGGATCACGGCGTTTATAACTTTTATTACTTTTTGTTTTTATTCTGTACAGTTTTAATCGTTCGTATTCAAAGTGTTATATTACATTATTTTTATAATATAACAGTAATAAAAGCTGAAAAAGAAAAGTTAACTAAATATTTGGATCTAGCTCGTGAGATTACCGTCATGTGACTCAACAATAATTGTTCCTATTTTTATTTCGACCAACATCTCAAGACACTCTTGCTTAGCTGCTGTATCAAGCGTAGGATACAGAAGGCAGTGTTGCTTGAGACGACACGGATAGAGAGGAGATTCCTCACTCTGTAGTCCTAACCACCGGGAGCATAGATCCTGACTCCGCTCTCCGTGGATGTCAATTTTTTTTTATATTTTTAAATATTTTGTTTTAGAAAATATTAGCAAAATGTCAGCCAGAGCTTTAGTATCTTCGAACTTCCCATGAGTCACTAAATAAAACATTAAATAGAGACTAAAGAATCTAACTAATATATATCTTTTTAAACTACTAGAAGTATCCATTACAGGTCTTCTGAACCTATCTCATTGAATACAAAGCCTACCAAACTGTTACCGGTTAGTAAAAATAGATCATTTGCTAGAAATGGTTAACCCTTTTTAAGGTAAAGGTAGAATAGATGCCACCAAATAAAAATGTTTATATTACCCTCTTATTATGGCAGAATTGAAAGAAACTTTTTTTTCAGTGGTATCAAATTTTCCACTGATTTCTCGACGATTTTCATTTTTGAGAAATGTTAAAATTTCCAAAAAAATATTTCAACAATTTTTTTATTTTCGTGACTTTCCTAGTTTCCTCGGCCTCGTAAAGGGTTATAATGACGTCATCGCTAGGGCCTTTTAGGGTTTTGGTTGTCAAAAGGAAATGCAGGTAAAAGGTCTTTCAATTAGTAGTACAAAATCAGCCAAATTTTGAGTAGTAGATAACTAATAAAAGACAAATTAATTGACCCCATTTTTATTTTCACATCTTTAGCCCAACAATGATATGAAAGTATATCACGTGTATCAAAACAAAAAGTATGAAAGTGTATCAGTTTCCTTTTGTCTATTGTACGCGGCTTGTAGCGATATATCACAGTGTATTTCGGTACACGTTCGGAAATATCACGTCTTTTTTACACATAAAAACTAACGCTCCTAATTATTTTTAGATTACAACGCACCAACCGCTATATATTAAGTCGAGCGGAGCCAAATTGTCAGCATAACTCCGCTTTGATGTCCCATGATTTGTTTTTATTTTAGCCCACTTCCAGGCTGATTCATGGGTGGATAAATTTCTGAACCGCCCTGAATTTTATTTAATTGATGCATAGAGAACAGAACAGTGCGTGTTGCATATATATAAAATCTTATACCCAAACCCACAAACGAGTAATTACTTTTGCAAGGCGCCAAGCAGGACCCGTAAGCTTAGTAAATAAAGTGATATATAGTTCATCGTGTATTACTTATGCATTATATAGTGCATCGTGTATCATTTCGAACAGTGCGTGTTGCCAGTGATGACTTACGGATCCGAAACGTGGTCGCTCACTATGGTCACTATGAGCTATGGTCGGAGTGTCTCTACGAGATCAAATCAGGAATGAGGAGATCCGTAGAAGAACTAGAGTCGCCGACATAGCTCAGCGTGTCGCGAAGCTGAAGTGGCGATGGGTGGGGCACATAGTGCGGAGAACCGATGGGCGCTAGGGTCTTAAGGTGCTGGAATGGCGACACCGCACCGGAAAGCGCAGCTTTGCGACACTTCAGCCATGGGAGTCTATAGGAGAGCCAATTTTGACATGGGGTTCGAAAAAAGGGAAAAATAATAGATTATATCGCGAAAAAGGGCGATACGTCCTGAAAAACTTAAATGAAATAGGTGTATCGAAAATTAAATGAAATAGATGTATCGAAAATCAAATCAAATAGGTGTAACGAAATTTAAATGAAATAGATGTATCGAAAAGCAAATTAAATAGGTGTGACGAAAATTTTAAATGAAATAGGTGTATCGAAAATTAAATGAAATAGGTGTATCGAAATTCAAATGAAACAGATGCATCTATATTTTTGAGCTACTCCAATCGCTCACGATTGCAAAGTGTTAACAGATTTGCAGATTTGTTTCAATGATAAATGTATGCCGAGCAGTTGTTAAAATGATTGATGCATCACAATATTCCGCTATGTCACCTCAGGAGTGATACGGATTGCACTGCCCAATGAATTATGCACTTTTAACTTCATTCAAGGGTCGAGAGAGAGGGTCAAGGGCTTAAATCTCAGGCAGGCTCCAATGAGTTTTTCTACAAACTTATACGTTAAATTAATAATTACCATTTACCACATTCTATTCGGTGAAGAAAAACATCGTATGGAAAGCTGTATATCTCTAGAGAATTCTGCGTATGTGTAATCTACCAATCCAAATTGGAGCAGCGTTGTAGGTCTTAGCTCCAAAAAGGAAGAGAGGAGGCCTCCTCTCTAGGCACAGAAGTGGGATAGTAGCAGGCCGTTACTTTTATAGGGTTTATAAGGGATTTATTGGCGTCTATGGGATCTGAACAAGCTAATATGATTTAAAATTAATCAACACTGGAGTTACGTGGAACTGTATATCTCTAGAGAATTCTACTAATCCGCATTGGAGCAACGTTGTAGGACTTAGCTTCAACCCTTTTGTCCTAAAACGGAGAGGGGGGCCTATGCCCAGAAGTAGATTGTAGCAGGCCGTTACTTTTATAGGGATTATAAGGGATTTATTGGCATTCCGATGGAATCTGAACAAGCTATTGTGATGTTAAATTAATCAACGGTGGTAATACCTGGAACTTCATGTCTCTAGAGAAATCATTGGAGCAGTGCAACTCTAAATCTGATCCCCGCAATCGGAGAGACGAGCCTATATCTAGTAGGCGGTTATCCCACTTTAAATATTTACTATTAACAGGCCCTTACACAATCATATCAGCATCACTTATTTGTATCCAAATGTTCGCAATCTTTGGATATATACTAGTGAAACCGGCGACTGGATTCGCTTTAACTTAAGTGTTTAAATACTCACTATTTTTGTTTTTGTCCATTAGAGAAAAATGAAAGAAATTTTGAGATGGTCTCATTATGTCAACTCAATGTTGCAAAGTTTAACGTCTTATTCATAACAAGGACAATGTTTATAAGTAACGATGTATTTTGGACTGTGGTATACAGTTTTTGACATCATACATACCTCTTAAGTGTCGGAGAGTGCATTCTCGAAATATGTCAGGAAAAAATACTGTCACACGACATGTCATGTTTTTAATCCATATATCGTAATCATTTAAATGCTGAATCCGAGAATTTGTGCGCTTTATCTTAAATGTAAAATAACCACAATGATTTACTACTGGCGAACTATGCTGGATTCGCCGCGTAATTCAGTGTGTCACACATTTTTTAGCGCGTCAATCCTGACTCCACGGGCTATATTACCATAATGCACTATTCATCTAAACCTTCCTCAAAAAAATGCGCTATCTTTTAGTAAAAACCGTACAAAAATCCGTTTAGTACTTTTTGAGAAAATCGATCACATACAGCTTTTCGGGAGTTTGTTTAATAATATGAAACGATAGATATATGGCGGTGGAGGTTTGTGCATGTGTTTTACGAATCCTGCATGTAACGGGTATGAAAAAACGGATAGTCCACTATACATTTAGCACTAAATATTTTTTCTATTTACTGTATACCGGATTATAGCAAAATAATTTTGTTATTACTTTTGTATTGTGAATCTCCGCAAAGTAACGCCTAATTCTATAAATTATTTAAACAAATGGAATTGAAATAATAAGTTTTACGTGCTTGATCTTTAACTTTTAAACTTTGTCGCTTGCTAATTGTATCGCCGGATCTATCTCCAGAGGATACTTCGGTTCGCGGTGCAAAAGCTGTGATAGCCTAAAGATATGATAAGTATGAATAAAAGTTTATTCCTATTGGTATTCGTAAATTATCGCGTATGTAGTTGAATGTTTCCATGTATCCATTATTCCATGATGTATCCTGTATTTAATACATTCAGTGCCCCGTCTGGTGTGTTAACAAGTTTGCCAAAAACGTCGGAGGGACGGATCGCTTTCCGAAGAAAAACTGAATTAATCAAGGCCTAGAATGGATGCTGCATCATCTGTCTCTGTCACGCAACCGCGAGTGAGCGAGACGGGAGATGGGAGTGGTTTGTTTGTAATCTCTTTATTGCACGTATTTAAATTAATACAAAAATAATAAAAAAAACAACAATAAATGTGCAACCGCTTATTCCGGAATCGGAATCTCTTCCAGGCAACCAGTAAAATTAGATTACGATACGAAACGATTGAAATTTTCCTAGTGAATATGTGCAGTATTTGTGAAGTGTTTTATGGTGTTGATTCGTGATATTTGCAACAGTAACAGCACGTATTCCTGCATTTATAAGGTATGAGAATGGATTGTGTTTCTTACTCTTAGCAATTCGTAGATCTTCCTTAAAACGCGGATTAAAGCAAAATAAATCTTACTTTACTTATTACGGGCTATATTACCATAATGCACTATTCATCTAAACCTTCCTTAAAAAAAAATGCGCTATCTTTTAGTAAAAACCGTACAAAAATCCGTTTAGTACTTTTTGAGAAAATCGATCACATACAGCTTTTCGGGAGTTTGTTTAATAATATGAAACGATAGATATATGGCGGTGGAGGTTTGTGCATGTGTTTTACGAATGCTGCATGTATCGGGTATGAAAAAACGGATAGTCCACTATACATTTAACACTAAATATTTTTTCTATTTACTGTATACCGGATTATAGCAAATAATATTATTATTACTTTTGTATTATGGATCTCCGCAAAGTAACGTATTCTATAAATTATACACTGTATGAATAAAAGTTTATTCCTTTACTTTTTATCATTCAATTCGTAAACGTAATCTAATTCTATAAATTATTTTTGGCAAGAGATCACTCTTCCTATACCCGCGATTCCGTCCGCATCAACTATATACTATACTATATCCGCAAACACCAATTCTATAAATGTTATATATTTGACACTCCTTAATAACTAACTATCCTACTAATCCTACTAATATTATAAATCCTACTAATATTATAAATGCGAATGTTTGTGAGTATGGATGTTTGTTACTCTTTCACACCAAATCCGCTGAACCAATAGCGATGAAATTTAGCTCAATTATACCTTATATACCGGAATAACATATAGGTTATAGAAATCCTGTTAATTCTACAGGATTTTTACAGGAAGACATTTAAAAACGCCATCTATTATCACCGTATCACAGTTTTTTTAATTCACTATGTATCAAAGACGAGTCAAATCTGTAATTAAAAGAAGGTTCTTTATAACGTTGTTCAGCTTACGTCGAAGGAGTTATTTTTAGAAGAAGTATTTATATATTTTGATTTTTTTCACTGCATAAATTTAACTGAGCTATTATAATTTATAATACAGAAGCTACTGTTTATTCCGGGACTACGATCCACGCGGACGCAGTCGTGGGTAAAGGCTTGTAATTATATAAACGGAAGTAAAATTTACTGTTTTACAACTTGAAAACGCGACTCTACCGTGGCTATTTTGGTATGGTATTACCAACTTCCATGTTTTGGTTAACCTTATAAGTAATTTAAGATATAACTGGTTTATGTTCATTGACAATAAATAGTGTAAAGTAACGGTAAATGTTTATGAAAATTGCGGCTCGGTATCAACTAACACAGTGAAATTGCATTAATAAACGTCTAATACGCGATCGCAGAGCGCCCTTCGCATATCGCCGCATATTATAACGCAAGCTTTATCGGATGCGAGGTCCAAGCCCCCAGGGACTTACCCGTAGGCCGCGAGCGTGGGGTCGTAGGGGTAGTAACCCCCAGAGGGCTGGAGGCCGGCTGAGGTCCACGCCGACATCTCGCCGCCGCCCTCCTTCAACGCGTACGGATTGCTCTGGAAAATAAAGATGATCTCGTGAGATGTTGCTTAGTGTTTTTGATTGGACGGTGTGGTTGAGTGAATGCTTGCAGACGTAATATCGCGGGTTCGATTTTTGTATCACAAAAAAGACCCATACGTGGCACCTACAATTTAAGTCCGCGTGATTCCCTGCGAGAGAAGTTTTAGGTATTCTTACGTTTGCTTCACAGTATATTTTAAACAATGTATTTTTTGTACATAAAAATATAAAGAATTATAAAACAATAGGTGATGTATATTATAGTAGGAAACCACATAAGCTTGCGACTTCTGCTTTGCGCCTAGCAAAAGTACGTAAATCGATTGTGGGTTAGGGTATAATATTCTGCAACAAAATTCCGCAGTCAATTTTAGCCTTGCCATTACAGCAGTTTAAAACCACTGTTAAAAAGAGGCTGATTCAAAAAGCCTACTTACTATACTGTTGAAGATTACTTAGATGATAAGGATGAGTGGATATAGGTGCACGTCTACCCTGTACAAGACAGTAATAACTAAATGTAACTAGTTTAAGATTTATATTTTAAAAAGAGCAACCACTAACTTTCTTGCTTTTATTCCTGCTTCTGTAAATTATTTAAAGTTTTATTCGGAAAAACCAAAAAGAGGAATTCAAAAATTCAATTCAAAATATTATTTATTCAAGTAAACTTTTAAACAAGTGCTTTTGAATCGTCAACTCTACTGCTGGTTCGGTAATGGTAAAGTTAAATTAGATTGCGGCATTTTATTATATTCAAATTTAAATTTGAAAGTATTCTTCATTCAAGTAAACTTGTAACCAAGTGCTTTAGAATCGTCAAAATGTACCGCTGGTTCCAACCGAGAAGAGCCAGCAAGAAACTCGGTGGTTGCTCTTTTCAAATAAAATTCCTATAACTAGTTAAATTTGGTTATTACTATCAAGTACAGGGTAGAGGAGTAGCTATATCCACGCATTTTTATCATCAATATAATCCTCAATAGTATAGTAGGTTTTTTGTATTAGCCTGAAATAGAATTTTATATCCAAACCCACAAACGACATATGTATATCGGTTCCTACTCATTAAAACAGAGGCCGCGTGTCACGATCCTAAATAGATTGTAATACTCTCAGTCAATCGGCCCAACAAATACGACGGCTCAAATTTAATTAAAGTTAACTCAATGAAGGAATAAACTCACGAACAACAATAAACGTCCCAAGTGTATGGGCTGACATATCACTAACGGATTTGCATAATGTACGAACCGGAGGGGTTAAAACTATTAAGTTTCGCGCACCCTACGCCTGATAGTTGTTTAAATGTGAGGGTAAGTCTACCCTCTTTGCTAACTTATTCGCATACATTAGGAGCAACTAAATTAAAAGTGTGAATGATTTTCCCGGGAGCGCGTCCCTTCTCCCCTCACTCCTGATAATAAAATGAAAGGTATTAGGATACATATGGAACACTGTTTGGGACGCGATAAAGGCATACAGCTTATTTGTTCCCCTCGGTTTTTGAGCAAGAAAACGCGCCGGATACATTGTTGGGCCTTTCTCCCTCTTAATACTTTCTCGCCTACATCATTTGATGTCTATGGTTTGTTTTGTACGGAAAATTCAATCTATACTTCTATACTTCTATACTCAATTTCAAACTCAAAATATTCTATATTCAAGTAGACTGTTTACAGTACTTTTGAATCGTCAAATATTTTCTAGAACTTACGACTGATTCGGAAGTTTGCTCCTACCGAGAAGAACCAGCAAGAAACTAGGCGGTCATTTTTTTTTACAATTTGATTGATGGTTACAAATTAATCGTTGCAGCTCGGTGCGTTAAGATATGCTACTATCACTCAAATAATCCTCAATTGTATAGTAAGCTTTATATACTATACTACATTAATCTAAATCTATTACTAATATACAAAGCACATGCATTTATAATATTAATTCAAATTCAAATTCAAAATATTCTTTATTCACAATAAACAGTGCTTTTGAATCGTCAACTCTACTGCTGATTCGGAAAGCTGTTCCTACCGAGAAGAGCCAGCAAGAAACTCGGTGGTTGATCTAAAGATAAAATCGATTGCTGAATTTTATTCTAGAATCTTATACCCAAATCCACAAACGACTTACGTGCTTTTTCAAGGCGCAAGTTCCTACTTTGTCTATTATATAAATCGCTAATCTATATCTATACTAATATATAAAGCTCAAAAACTACTGGACCGATCAGAAGAAATATTTTAGTGTAAGATAGTCCATTTATCGAGGAAGGCTATAGGCTATATAACATCACGCAGCAATAAAAAATGAAAAGAGCTTAGAGCTTTCCTTACGTGCGCTAAGTAAACGGTGAAAATTACTGAAAAATCATATATTACAAAATTGTTCCCCTCTAAAAGTTCTAAATAAAAGTACGCGACAGCATTTGTTTAGCTTTTAAGGTTAACTCAAATAGTAGGACTGCAGTCCACGAGAACGAAGTTGCGTTTAAAAGCTAGTCTTTTTATAATTATGTATATTATTCAATTAATAATTGATAAAAATCTTCCGAGTGACCGTGACCGATCTAGGCTTCTAGCCTTAACAGAAAAAGAATCAGGTTATTGGCTTCATTCTCTCCCCTGTAAAAATCTTGGCACACTGTTAGATAACGAAAGCTTTAGAGTGGCTTTGGGTCTCAGATGTGGAACCACATTGTTCCTTAAGCACAGATGTCCATGTGGATAAGAGGTAGACAGTTTTGGCATACACGGGCTTTCATGCCATAGGAGCTCTGGGAGGCTTTTCCGACATGGTTCTCATAACGACACCATCACAAGAGCTCTTGCCACCATCGACATTCCTGCTCTTCTCGAGCCTTCCGGGATGTGTCGGGATGATGGCAAGAGACAAGAGAACGGCGTCCAGACCTGGAGCTGCGGCGGAAATGGCCGAAGCCGGCAAGCGGCGAAAGTATGCATCTCTCATTGAGAGTTATATATTTGTGCCATTTGCAATTGAGACCCTAGGGGCTTATCCGTCTTAACACCTCGGTTGATCGCCTGTTCGTGTGACAAGTTCGCTCTTTTTTTGTACAAAGAATCAGCTTAGCGATTCAACGCGGAAACGCTGCCAGCATTCTTGGGAAAATTCCACGTAGGCATGATTTGTATAGTAGTAGCGTGTAAGTAATTTAAGATAGATATAACTTGTACATATTTGTAATAAATAAAAAATATGTTCTATTAATAATTGAAATTCAGATTGAAAATATTCTTTATTCAATTATGTTGTTGAGAATTTCGAAACAAATTCGAAATCCTTAAGACACAATTACGTCCAAAAAAATAACCACAAGATTTTCAGATTTCGCGAACAAACACGCGAGTAGCATTACATTCCTTATTAGCATTGGCACCAGATAATAGCTTAATTATGGTCCAGTTAAATCGGGCCGCGTTTGTAGCAACAAGACAAATTGTTCGACAATTAAACCAAGTTTGAGAAGTACATTGGAAAGGGTATCGCATATTCCACGCAAAAAACTAATTGCGAAAAATAATTCCACTCTTAAACATTTAATCGTTAATGACACTGCATTCATAGCGTGTGTTATAAGTTTATATAACATTAATTTAGATTGCCGTGTGGTATCCGGCTGAATAGAATAGAACACCCTCATTTTTTACCGAGGTGTCGTAAAAGGCGACTAAGGTAAGTCGATCCGCCGTGTGGTATCCGGCCGAGTACAATAGAACACCCTCATTTTTTACCGAGGTGTCGTAGAAGGCGACTAAGGTAAGTCGATCCGCCGTGTGGTATCCGGCCGAGTACAATAGAACACCCTCATTTTTTACCGAGGTGTTGTAAAAGGCGACTAAGGTTATTGACCCACCGTGTGGTATCTGGTTGAGTAGAATAGACCACCCTCTTTCTTACCGAGGGGTCGTAAAATACGACTAAGGTAAGTTGACATCAGGCAGGCGGCCGGTCGTAGAATACGTAGCCAAATCATTTGACAACATGTATGTAACATGTTGTGCCGACGTCACTAAGAGTGGGATAAGGGCAGGAGAATGATGATAATTTAGACAAATATGTCCATTAAAAATAAAAACAAATTATAACAACATATTTTGAATATCTTTACATATTATAAAACAAAGTCTCCAAAAGCTGTCTGTGCATATGCGATATATTTTTTCAAAATTTACTAAGCGGTTTACGCTTTTAACTAAAAGATTTTTGGGTAAAGTTTAGGTGAATACATTGTGAATAAGTTCCTGCTCTCTCTATTTATCCGGGCTTATCTCCGGATCGGCTAAACCGATTTTGATGAGACTTTCACCAGAAGATAGAGTAAAGCAACCTATAGACTCCTTTTTATACTAGAATTTCTGCGGAAACGGAATTGATGCTGGATAAACTTTGCGATTCCACGCAAAGTTAATATCCACGCAGGTAAAACAAGTAAAAGATGAATAGATTAGAAATAAGAAGAATTAGAATACATACATATACTTATTTACATTAAATAGATTAATTAGACGCATTTATCTTTTATATTAAAGATGAATAGATCTAATATTAAATAAAACGCATACAATTGACCAGATAAACTGGTTTAGTTGATAAATTATTTTATTATTATTAATATCGAAAAATTAATTACTTACAATTAAACTAAATTCATTAATTACTTATAAAATGTACTAATGAAGATAATGTTGTCTTGTTTTTGTATTCTTAATAAAAAAAAGTTATTGGACAAATAAAACGAATCCAGCTTTTAGCTTGGCAAAACAAATTAGGTCATTGACTTCCCGTGAAAAGAAATAACCTTAAATCACAATAAATGTGATAGATAAAATACTGTTTATGTTGCAGAATATTTTCAATAGATTGATATCTTCCAATAAATTCAGCTGACAACTTAACATGAACTATTTCGTAAACAATATTAATTCTTGTCCTGTGCCGTTAAGTTTCAACATTGCCTACAATGGAAAATCGACTATTATATAATAGGTTTTACATAATATCGACTGAGATTTCAACGTTGTACGGACGCTTTAACGTCGTCAACTAAATTCGCTTGACATGGGTAATTAAGACGAGATGCCAGTGAATTAATGAACTTTAATAAGGCAGTTTTATTAGAATACTAGCTGTGCCAGCGGCTTCTCCCGCTTGGAAATCTACGTGTCACAATTCTTTTATAGAATTCAAATTATAAACATAAAAGTTTTTGTGAGTTAACCATAAGAGATAGAGACCTACTATCGCGGACTTTTTTGTAGTATTTTTATAGATACACAATTCTCAAGTACATTACTTTAGCGTATCTCTGCTGGTTTACGCTGCTCACGCGCAAAAGCTCCTATCAAACAAAGATCCGTTCAGTAGATTTTGAGAAAATCGATTACATACAGACAGACAGCTCTTTGGGACTTTGTTTTATAATAAGTATAGATAAAATAGACGTTAGAATTTTTAAAATTAAATAAAAATTTTCTTTATATAACTCGAATCTTAATAATAAATAAATTGATGCATTAATATATTATATGGGACAATTACACATACAGTCCGTATGTACAGTCCCCAAAGTAGCTTAATACTTATGTTATGGAAGACAGACAACTGGTAAATATATACACACATATATATATAATTTTAAATAAATACTTAATATATAAATACACCCAAATTCTAAAAACCCAACAAATTGTTATAGAAAATAATTTCAACTATTAGACGTTACTTTGCGAACAGCCATGATAAAAAAAAAATAATAATTCGCTTTTACTTTAGTCGCGGGTTATAAAATAGCAAAATCATATTATCACTTCTTTTGTTTTATAAAAAGTTAGCTCTCGTCTAGAATTGAACCGGCGACCTTTAGAGCTGAAAGCAAAGAGGTTGTTCGTAAAGATATTCGTAATATAAAGGTATATTTTACATTAATTCTTATAGACCATTTAAGACGATAACAAAAATTTTTTAAATCAAGGAAGTCGTTATATTGAGGTTCGTTATATTAAGGTTGTTCTGTACTTATTCAAATTCAAATTCAAAATATTATTTATTCAAGTAAACTTGTAAACAAGTGCTCTTGAATCGTCAACATCTACTGCCGGTTCGGAGAGCTGTTCCTAGTTCGTATTCTAAGGAGAAAAAAAAAACATTCAAAAATCAAAAGAAATGAGATCTCTCTAGCATTTTCCATTGCATCATTAATATCTATCATTGTACAAACACACCCCAATATAAGTCGGTGACAAATTCGCAACTCTTTTGTGGGGACGTGATAAAAATTGTCTTTCCTTGGTACTGACGTGTGGCCCTCGCCTAACCATGAGATATTGACGCCCCCCACATTAGGTCACGTGGCTATATCATTAATAATCACCAGAGTTTCAATGCATTCATACTATAAATGTAATTTATTGAAGGCGTTACTCTGCGGAATTCCATTGTACAGAAGTTATTTTATTTTATTGTTATTTATTAAGAATAACTGACAAGTTTTATTCTCTTTTATTTTTCTAAAACCTAACTCCTTACATTTTTAAATATTTCTAATTATAAAAAAAAAAATAATAAAAAAACATTTAAAAATATAAAAAATTGACATCCGCCGGAAGCGAGGCAATGTCCCAAGCTACCGGTGGCTAGGGCTCCAGAGTGAGGAACTTCCTCACAATACGTGCCGTTTCAAGCAATACTGCCTTCTGCATCCGACTCTTAACCCAACTATTAATCGAAAGCCTCCGAAGATGTTGGTCGAGGCTTTTCGCAATCAGACCGTTAACCGATACAACAATAGGAACAATTATTGTTGAGTCAACATTCCACATGGCGGTTATATCATACGAAAGACTAACAAGTTTTATTATTATTACTATTATTAAATACTCTAAGAAAATATTTATTAACTATTGATTTAATTTACAATTTATGATTACCACGGCATGCAACAGATACGAGAGAGATAAGTCTGATAAGTCTGCGATTCATCGCGAATTTTGTCAATACTTGTATATTTTAACAGTCGAAAACTCGATAACAGGTCACTTAAAAAAGTTTCAACAAAATCATTATAATGTTATTTATATTTCACTGTAATTGGTAATTAAAAATATTATTTATTATTATAACGCAAAAGATATCGTTAAAGTAGCCTGTTACAATCCCACTGCTGGGAATAGGCCTCCTCTCTCCGTTTCTGGAGAGAAGGGTTCGAGCTAAGACCTACCACGCTGCTCCAATGCGGATTGATAGGTTACACATATCAACAGAATTCTCTAGAGATATGCAGGTTTCCTCACGATGTTTTCCTTCACCGAAAAGCGTGTGATAAACTGCAATTATTAATTAGACACATGAGTTTTAATAGGAAAATTCATTGGTACCAGCCCGGGTTTGAACTCGCGTTCTCCTCGAAAGAGCCGCACAGTCTCACCGCTAGGCTATCACAGCTCTAGATATAAAGATATCGTTAAATAAATTAGAATTAATCAATTCCGAAATTCGTCCAAAAAAATCACGTGACTCTTAATATATTTTTTTATTATAAAATTATTACACAATCCACTCTAAGTAGCCAACATTTCATTCCCTATAACTCAAGCTAAGTCATAAACCAAATATAGATTTATATAATTGCTAACATAGTTTGAGAGCGATTTATAAGAAATATTACCACGGCAAAGAAACGATATATACAGGGTGTTCACAGTTAATACCTGAATCACGTGATTATTTGTACATAATTAATGGTAAACTACACACGATCAACGCGACCCATGAAACTTTCTTCATGACAAGTTACAGTAAAGCGTTGGAAGCCGACATTTCGACAAAACCACAGAAGGCCCAATTTCATTTTAAGACCTATTAACGATCGCAGCGTCGTTATAAAAACCGTTACTCCTATTTAACAGTGCGATAAACCTCATTTATTAACCCTTAATAAAGCGGTTCAGTGGGTATCGAGCTCCCGAACAAACGGTTCCGTAGAATCGACACAATGCATTCGACGTTTCAATAATGAAAATAGCTGAACGCAGCTTTACAGTTAAGTGGTAGTTAACTTTCCGAGCTCATATCCGAAATGTCGTACACAAATTTATATGCTTACTAGCAGATTATTTTGCCGTATACATTTATTCTTGGGAATTTCTAGTGTACATTATAAAAACATAAAAAAAATTGTGCAAAAAATAAAAAAATATATACTAGAGTAGACAACCCTTAACACTTAGGGGTATGCAAAATAGATACTACCCGATTCTCAGACCTACGAAATATGCTTATAAAATTTCATACAAATCGGTCAAGTTGTTTCAGATGAGTACGGTAACTACTATTGTAGATAAGAATTTTATATATAAGATTTTTCTTTTTTTTAATGAAAATCTCTTACTTGTCCTGTCAATCGATTGATATAGCTAATTTTATAAAACCAAACTAACTAAAATCTACGTTAATTCTGTGTTTATCATATATATTTATCCTATATGTTTATCCTTTATACTACACTACAATACACTAGACTCCACGAGTGGAGTCTATCTATGATGCATCGGTTGCGGGGCGAGACGATTTTTGAGTTTGTGATAGTGAACGTGTGTAGTGCTTGCGTATTGTGGTGGCAGTGGTGGAGGTTTGTACATGCGTTTTTACGAATCCTGCATGAAACGGGTATGAAAAAACGGATAGTCCACTATACATTAAGCACTATATATATTTACTATTTACTGTATCGCGGATTGTAGCAAGATAATTTTATTATTACTTTTGTATTATGGATCTCCGCAAAGTAACGCCTAATTCTATAAATTATTACAAACATTCTATTAACAAATGCGGATTATAGCAAAGTAGTTCTGTTATAATTTCTGTAATATGGAATTCCGCAAAGTAATGCCTACTCCTATAAACGATTTTAAGTTGAACCAATGCGCAGCGGAATCCCACAAGTTGTATCTACACAAATCCACCCCATTCTTCTGAAACACTGCACCTAACAACATTTTAATCAATTCTCCACAGAGTTCTCGAGTCGCTGCGTCAGATAGGCCTCATTACGACCCCCAAATAAACATAAACAGTAGCTGGGGGCCGCGTTCGACCCACTATTAACGTTATTCACACGCGTCGCTAGATCTATAAATAAAACTTAGATGCAAAAAAGCGGGGTAATGCGTTGCGCATTAGCCCCCCTCTGTGTCAATTTTCATTAATCTTTTAGATTGGAGTTAGGTGATGTGAAATTCGAGTTAAGAGGTTTGTTTGATTTGAGATTTTCGAATCCGAAATCATTCTCTTATCCCGCTTAAAGTGGGGTCGCACAACATGTTTTTCTTTTCTCTCCTATCATTCGTCACATTTGGTGCAACTACCTTTATATGCATGTCATACTTTACACAATGGATTGTGTAAAGTATGACATGCAATACACATTACACATCGTAATTTTCCATCTTTGCAATGAAACAAGAATGTTACGTGTATAAACACCCTTATCACTTAGGCATATAAAAAATAGATAGTAGCCGATTCTCAGACCTACTGACTATGAGTATAAAATTTCATAAAAATCGGTCGAGCCGTTTCGGAGAAGTATGACAACTAAGATTGACATGGGAAATTTATATAAATGATTATCTATTAATAAATGATTTAAAGATCATAGCTGTTGTGGTCTCCGGCTGAGTAGATAATCTTTTCTACTCAGCTGGAGACCTAATTCCTTACCGAGTGTCGTAAAAGGCGACTAAGGTAAGTTATAGTTATAGTGATATCCGGTTGAGGAGATCACCCTCTTTCTTACCGACAAGTCGTAAAATACGACTAAGGTACGTCAGAACGCGGGGGGTCGTAAAATATTTAGCCAAATCATGTAAAATATGAGGATAAAGATTAGGGCAAGAGGATGGATGGAACTGTAAAGTTAAAATGAAATCTAAATGCTCTATTAACGAGTAAAAAAAAGTAAAGTAGCGGCCTGCTACAATCCCACCGCTGGGAATAGGCCTCCTCTCTCCGTTTCTGGAGAGAGGGTTGGAGGCCCTACTACGCTGCATGCAGATTGGTAGGTTATACATATCTCCAGAATTCCCTAGAGATATGCAGGTTTCCTCACGATGTTTTCCTTCACCGAAAAGCGTGTGATAAATTGCAATTATCAATTAGACACATGAGTTTTAATAGAAAAACTCATTGGTGCCTGCCCGGGTTTGAACTCGTGCTCCCCTAGAAAGAGTCGCACGGTCTCACCGCTGGGTTATCAAATCAAATCAAATCAAAATATTCTTTATTCAAGTAAACTTGTAAACAAGTGCTTTTGAATCGTCAACTTTACTGCTGGTTCGGAAAGCTGTTCCTGCCGAGAAGAGCCAGCAAGGAACTCGGCGGTTGCTCTTTTTAAAATATAATTCTTAGAACTAGTTACATTTATTTATTACTGTTTTGTACAGGGTAGAAGTGCACCTATATCCACACATCCTTATCATCTAAGTAATCTTCAACAGTATAGTAGGCTTTCTGTATCAGCCTCTTTTTAACAGTGTTTTTAAACTGCTGTAATGGCATGGCCAAAATTGATTACGGAATTTTATTATAGAATCTTATACCCAAACCCACAAACGATTTACGTACTTTTGCTAGGCGCAAAGCAGGAGTCGCAAGCTTATGTCGGTTCCTACTTTGTCTATTATATACATCACCTATCGTTTTATAATTCTTTATATTTTTATGTACAAAAATTACGTTATTTAAAATATACTGTGAAGCAAATGTTAGAATACCTGTTTCCTTAAACTTCTCTCGCAGGGAATCACAGCTCATTAACGAGTATAGTAAAGAAAATATCAACTAAAATAAAGAACAATCAACGCTCAAACCCTAAGAAGTCAGAAGTCAAAAGTCGCCGTTATAAACACTGGTTTATATCATTGCATTAAATTAAGTGATAAGTTATTTGACGGTTCATAAACTCGCACCCCAATACAGGCGCCTGCCCCGGGCGCCTCTCCGACGGCCTTGCTGCCAAATCGGAGACACTACATCATGGATCCTGGCTCTTGCACAGCATTTACTTTGTAGTGTTGTGATACCATTTTCTGCTTCATAAACCGAACATAATGAAGCTTTTGGAGTGCCAAATCTGCACGGAATTGGCCGTTGCTGTATTCTGTAGGCTATTATAGAGCGATCATTATGGTGACTTGGCGTTTGAGAAATATTACCCTTGCCTATATACGTTTATGAAAACGCTCTGTTGTGAACGCTTTAATATTACATTGTGTGTACATAAATAATATTTTGTTGTAGTGATAAAAATTACTCATCATACAACTCCATCGAAATTAAATAGTTTAAAAAAATTGTTATTAATTTTACAATAAAACAACTGTAATAAAATATATTTCAATTCAGTAATGATATTCATCAAAATAACGCAAACGCATATACTGTAAAGTAAAAAAGTAAAGTAACAGCCTGTTACTATGCCCACAGCTGGGCTAAGGCCTCCTCTCTCCGTTTTTGGAGAGAAGGATTGGAGCTAAGACCTACCACGCTGCTCCAATGCGGATTGGTAGGTTACACATATCCCTAGAATTCTCTAGAGATATGCAGGTTTCCTCACGATGTTTTCCTTCACCGAAAAGCGTGTGATAAATTGCAATTATCAATTAGACACATAAGTTTTAATAGAAAAACCCATTGGTGCCTGCCCGGGTTTGAACCTATGTCGTCTCTAGAGAGTCGCATGGTCTCACCGCTAGGCTATCACAGCTTCGCATATACTGATTAATTTAGAAAATTAATTAACTGTCAAGATTAAAAAAAACAACATTTTTAAACAGGAATTAAAACCCGTTTAATTATATATTGTCTGTGTTTCCAATAAAAATTAATTTATTGAGACAAAAAGAGTTTAAACTTAAATTACGGTGATGTTTGCATTTTAAGATATTGTTCATATCGAAAACATTAATAGATAAAAATTTTTGATAATTTTAATGAAATGTTAATTTATTTTATTAATACAGATAAAAGTTAAACTGAATAAATTTATTAAGTTACACAATGCATCACCGATACTGTCGTAATGTATGGATCAGAATGTTGGGCAATGAAAAAGATGGATGGAAGAAGAGTGCATGCAAATGAGATGAGAATGTTGAGATGGATGTGTGGTGTGAAAAGATTGGATAAAATAAGAAATAAGTATATAAGGGGAAGTCTGAAAGTTGCGCCCATTGTAGAAAAGATGAGAGGTGCAAGATTGGGATGGTATGGACATGTAATGAGGAGGGATGAAAATGAGTATTGGATATGAATGTGGATGGATATGTGACTAGAGGGAGGGCTGAAAAGAGATGGGTGGAATGTGTGAAGTATGACATGCGTATAAAAGGAGTAGCGCCAGAGTTGACGAATGATAGAAGAGAATGGAAGAGGAAAACATGTGTACCGACCCCACTTAGAGTGGGATAAGGGTAGGAGAAAGAAGAATGCATCACCGATGATTTTATTTTAATGCCATGACAATTAACACAAAATAGAATTAATATAGCACAAAATTATCACATGTAAATTTGGAATTTAATTTATTAATACGAATAATTAACTTATGTTAACAAATATATTTTACATTTTATGTTCTTGTTCCTTGAAATGAAGAATCAAATATTTCTTTAAGACGTATATTAAGAATAGTATAAAAAAAACGATACGTTCTGAAAGAAAGCTGACGGATTGAAATTTACAAGTGATCAGTTCATTTTCAATTTAATTTATTGAGACATTAAAAATTGAACTAGATGAATAAAACTTGTTTCTTCTACAGAGCCTATAATAGTCAAACATTAAAGCTAAAATAAACTGTTTATTGCTTTCGATTGCTTTATAAATTAAGTAAATGTATATTATATAAAAAAGTGATATCAATCAAATGATACAATTAAAATTAGTGTTATATAACGTACGATTATGTAGTTTAAAGGTAATTTGTAAATCTTAGGTATTTTGGTGGCGGTTGTGGAGGTTTTTGCGTATCTTTTTACGAAACCTGCATGTATAGGGTACGAGCACGCACAGGACACTACATTTAGCATTATTAATTGATAGTAATAAAGCAATATTGTTTCTTTATTACAGATTTTACAATGTACTCCAAAGTAGGAAGTGAATGTTAGCGCGTTATATTTTATAGTCTTAGTGTACTTTGAAAATTAATTAGTTCCATTTAATTAATTCCCAACTTCATAATGATACCTGTTACGCGGAATAACTGGAGACAATTAAATTTTTTATCGCGGGTCGGTCGTAAATTTTCATTACAATAAAACACGGGTTACTTTTAAGAATTGTTTAACTGTTTTTAATTACCTGTAACATGAGACTTGATGGCTAACAGCTTGTATTGGTTAGTGCTTCGGAGATGTATTATTTTATACACAATATAAAATAAATAGGTAATGTGTGTTCAACCGGCTTCGCTGTGCTTAATACAAAGGTATATGAAATACAGTTAGCCGGTTGGTGCAGTGGGTAGTGACACAGCCTTAAGCTCCGCGGGTCTCGGGTTCGATTCCCGCCTAGCGCTAACATTTTCTATACTCAATTTGTAGGTTCTTCGAGCCTGAGTGTGTATTTTTATTTAAGTATGTATTTAAAACTTTATATGTATTTATTTACCAGTTGTCTGTCACCCATAACAAAATATTAAGTTAATTTGGGGATGGACGGCCGTGTGTAAGTAAAGTAAGTCCCATGTATTTTTTTATTTACAGTTATGAAAAAAACATTCCGAACAACCGCCACCAAATTATAGGAACATCCGCTGGTTAAATCTAAAGATTATTTTAAAATTTTATAAAAATCTGTCCAGCCGTTTTAAAGTCTACAAGAAACATACATAAATTCTCTTTTAAATATATATTCTAGCTATATATAAATATAAGCATAAAAACTTTTATATATATCGAAATTACCCAGTATTTTCGATGAAAACTTCTGTACGGCTTGAATTCTTGCATATCCAACAATTAATTAATTTATAATAATTATAATTAATTGAAAATAATTTAATTTATTGTATTATAATTTCAACATCCATAAATTTGTAAAAATACACTTAAAGATCCATTATTAATCAGTTTGACTATTAGAGAAAACCGCATAAGAATCTGTTCAGTAATTTTTGAATTATGATCAGACAGACATACGCGGCGGGCTTTATTTTATAATATATGACCAGCATCTACATGCAACTTTGCGTTAGTGCTGAGATAAAAGTAGTTAATATCATCATCATCCTCCTGCCCTTATCCCACTTTAAATGGGGTCGGCATAGCATATTAAAAACATGTTGACACTTGATTCGGCTACGTTTTTTACGAACGGCCGCCTGACTGACGTCAACTTATCTTAGTCGTATTTTACGACCCCTCGGTAAGAAAGAGGCTGGTCTATTCTACTCAACCGGATACCACACGGTGGGTCAACTTACCTTAGCCGCCTTTTGCGACACCTCGGTAAGTAATGAGGGTGGTCCTCCTGTCCTTAAAATAGAGGACCTTGCTTTACTTAGATAAGTTTTCAAAAGCTCTTACGTGAATGGAGTTCGTACCTACTACTTCTTATTAATACATGTTCTCGACATCACGGCTTAAGGCTTAATGCCAAATACTACTGAAAAATGTTTAAAACCAACTTTTCCCGACATCGTTTCGAGAACTAAAAAAAAAGAAGTTTGTATTATTCATGCCATAAAATAATAACGATACTCAACACGACTAGGGAAATCTGAAAGTGGCAAAAAAATGACTCTAAGTGGATAAGGAGTGAATACAACTAAAAGAGTCATTTCATGCCCCATGGTGACGCAACGGCCCGCAGCCAAACCATAATGGACTTTATACTGCCCATGTCATGGTATACATTTGTATAACAAACCAATATCGCCAACTTCAATAATGCTTTCCCCCAAAATAAGCTATAAAACGACCGTCAACGGGCCTCGGCTCCATATTCCAATTATTTGTTTGCGGAGGAACAGTTTTTATTTTACCTTTTATTCAACGTTTATATCGTTACGCCAATTTCATGGGTATCAAGGAATCGCTAGATTGTGATTTAAAATGAATTGCACATTTTCCACATGACAATATGCGTTTCGTTAAACATTATTTTATTGCCCGTGATATTGTTTTCGGTATCGGGTAATATTTTTTACCGATATTGAGTTGTTTACGCAAGATTGCCAACCGTTAATCGTTAATTTGGTGCTGCAGTATCACGGGGACAATTATAACGATAACGGAAATTAAGTTACAAAAGCAATAATAAAATTATTTTGCTATAATCCGCGATACAGTAAATAGAAAATATTTATAGTGTTTAATGTAATGTGGACTATCAGTATTTTCATACCCGATACGTGCAGGATTCGTAAAAACACATGCACAAACCTCCACCACTTCCACCACAATACACAAGCACTACACACGTTCACTATCACAAACTCAACAATCGTTTCGCCCCGCAACCGAAGCATCATCAGGAGATAGACTCCACGACAAAATCGCAAAGTGCAAACAAGTTACATTAAACACTATATATATTTTCTATTTACTGTATCGCGGATTATAGCAAAATAATTTTATTATTACTTTTGTATTATGGATCTCCGCAAAGTAACGCCTAATTCTATAAAGGAAATTAAGTTATTTGTAAGATGTTCTCGTTAATCGATATTTTGTTAGCTCACGTCAATTCGTTATAGTTGACGTGAACTAATAAAGTATCGTTTATAATGAAATTGTTTTTCTCGAGATACTTACACGCTATTTTTAATTAATTATACAAATATTATGACGTTATTAATTTGTAACTATTTTTTATATTAGCATTAATAATATTTACAAATTAATATTATGTAAAAGTTATTAATATTATGTAAAGGTTATTAATATTATGTAAAAGTTATTAATGTTATGTAAAAGTTATTAATGTATTTTTATTACACATTTATAACTGCTAGTGAAATTTTTGACTATGTAATTGCGTACAAATATATGGATATTGAAAATTAGAATGTTTAACAGCGAAATTGTTATTATATCTGGATAAATATTTCGATTCAATACAATTGTTCCGTATGCAGTTATTTGTCACTAGAATTTGTAGGCAAATTGGTAATCACATATTAACGCCGCAATTTTAGTAGTTCGAGTATTATATTGGAGTTTTAAAGACATTATATTTGTATATAAGATATGGTATTTCCTCTTCAACCGATGGACGCCCATATAGGTCTCTTCACGGGATTTCCATACTATAAGTACTTGTGCCGCCAGAAGCTAGCAACCGGTGGCCTTAAGGTCTTAAGTTAACCTCGTAGGGGGTCTATGTACGCTGTGTTTTCTAGTGCGGAGTCGCCATTACAACACTTTTAATACCCCAACGCTTATCGGTTCTATGTGCCCCACCCATCGCCAATTCAGCTTCACGACACGCTGAAGTATGTCGTTGACTTTGATTCTTCTACGGATCTTCCCATTTCTGATTTGATAACGTAGCCCGATTCGTGAGTAAACCTGCATATCTCTAGAGAATTCAAGGAATATGTGTAACCTACCAATCCGCATTGGGGCAGCGTGGTAGGTCTTAGCCCCAACCCTTCACTCCAAAAACGGAGAGAGGAGGCCTATGCCTAGCCGTGGGATAGTTATAGGCCGTTATTTTACTATATTTAAATCAAATCAAATTAAAAAATTTTTTATTCAAATAAGCCATTTCAGGCACCTTTGAATCGTCAAACATCAATATGATTAATGAAGCTACAACTGGTTCGAAATGTTGCTCTTACCGAGAACAACCAGCAAAAAACTCGGCGGTCAATCTTTTAAATATTTTCAATTATGCATTATGAAACCGCTGTCTTGTATGAAGCTGAAAGGATTTTCAAATCTAGGAATTCTTATCATGGAAATAATATTCAATTTTGTAATATACTTTACGTATAAGCATATTTTTTAAACTTAGTTTGATTTTATCTGTACACTGCCCTAGTATTGATTGATAATTTATTATAGAAGCCAATAAGACTTGAGTATAACCGGTTTCTATACTTAAACTATGAATACTCACGCTAGTTTAAATTTAAAAAATAAGTTTTATGAACACATCGGATTGTCTAATGATAAATCAATTCATTCAACGCAATCCTCAGGACAACAGAATTATGTGCACGTAAATTAACAATGGGATTGAACGCGACAATTCGGGAGTATGCGGTCACATATCCAGCCGAATCCGACGGGAACCGGCTCAGTGATATCAATTAGATGGGACCAGGATCGATAAAGATCCGATTTAATTACGGTGAACTGACGCGATTTAATGAACCATGTGAGAAAGGGTCGTAACTAGGGATTGTTGGCTACCTTCCTATTTCCATCTCTTTACTCATTTTACACTTTCAACTCTTTTTTTTTATGGGGGGACATCTTCTGAAAGATACCGGAACTCTTACAAATACAAAATACAAAAATATTTATTTCATTTCAATAAATCGTTTCAAAAATACAGATCCAGAAAACATAGAAAATACTTGTGTCAGAAGGTCTCGCTCTTCCATAACACGGGTAAAAGGTATATAATAATTATGAAAAAGGTAACTAAATTTATAGCGTAAAGTAACAACAATATAGAATAGCTTTTATTTAAAACACACGCACACACACACACACACACTTTTAATAAAGGGAGTAACACTCTTTATTCTTCTTTTATTTAAGATAGGCAAGTTAAACGGTATTTTTTGTGAAATCTCAGTATAATGTTTAGGATATATCTTGGGGGTGAGATCCGGTTATGAGGGATTTCTAGCCACTAAAACCCCCGCGATGGACAGCCTCCGCACTATCAGAGAGGCCACGGTATCTCTGACAAATTGCACCGATGCCTCAAGTGCACATCGTGCTCTTCAAAATAAAGAGCGAAATTCTAAAATAACGGCCTGTTACTATGATAATAGCAATTTATCGCGCGCTTTTCGGTGAAGGAGAACATCGTGAGGAAACCTGCATATCTCTAGAGAATTCTAGGGATATGTGTAACCTACCAATCCGCATTAGAACAGCGTGGTAGGTCTTAGCTCCAACCCTTCTTTTCAGAAACGGAGAAAGGAGGCCTATGCCCAGCAGTGGGATAATATCCCATTAACAGGCCGTTACTTTACTTTTTTTTAACTTTTAGCTGTGATAGCCCAGCGGTGAGATCATGGAATTCTTTCATAATATTAACCTTTACTGTAGATCTCCCCAAATTAAGCATGCGTATAGAAGTTTTCTAACCTTCTAACCTTCGTAACTGTTAAATCTATAAAGCCTCTCTAATTGATTCGGTCGCGTCAGATCTCGCGACACCGCAACACAAATCTACGAAAACCTCAGTTTAAGCTGTTTGAACCCACTTAGGTGAGTTACAAAATACCGCGCGTTCACCAAAATGTGACGGGCCTGTAACGTCTATAATCAATCGAATACTCAACCATCCGAATTAATAACTCAACGTCATAAAAAACCTTCCGGGACGCTAATAGCCTTTGGGGTGAGCAGCTGATCGTATAAATTACATATAAAATAAGGACATTAAAAACAATTTAGTGCAATGACTATTATACAACGGAGATATAAATAAATTGTATAAATTAATATATTATTTCGGTGCTAGTTGAGGTGCCAGTGTTAATGGTGGATGCGGGGAGGTCTGGCCAACAATGCACCCCCGGGGCGCTTTGTTACCCCCGGATTCCCTGCCCGTGACATCTGTCCGAGTGGCAACAATAACTCGCAAAAAAACGCAGTCCAAATTTAGCGAATGCGGAGCGACGCGTATTCTGCTGCGAACAGTGCCTAAAGTTGCAGACTTCTTCATTGACTCCATTGTTGAACGTGACGTATCATTTATCCTATTTTGTATGACGGTAGGTTGTATAACGCCTCGGTGGTCTCGTTTTGATTTCTGTACGTTCTGACAATTGTGTTGTCACAATACTGTAAAAGGCCTATATATTTTTTGACTTCAAGCTGGGCGATCACTTTCCGAAAACATTATCCGCAACCGGCCGTCTGCCTGACGTCAAGTTACCTTAATCGCCTTTTACGGTACCTCGGTAAGAAAGAGGGTGGTCTATTCTACTCAGCCGGATACTACACGGCGGGTCAACTTACCTTAGTCCCCTTTTACGACACGTCAGTAAGAAATGAGGGTGGTTTATTCTATTCAGCTGGATACCACACGGCGAGTCAACTTACTTTTGTCTCCAGTTACGACACCTCGGTAAGAAATGAGGGCGGTCTCTTCTACTCTACCGGATACCACGCGGCGGGTCAACTTACCTTAGTCATCTTTTACGACACATCAGTAAGAAATGAGGGTGGTCTCTTCTACTCTACCGGATACCACGCGGCGGGTCAACTTACCTTAGTCATCTTTTACGACACATTAGTAAGAAATGAGGGTGGTCTATTCTACTCTGCCGGATACCACGCGGCGGGTTAACTTACCTTAGTCGCCTTTTACGACACGTCAGTAAGAAATGAGGGTGGTCTATTCTACTCAGTCGGATACCACACGGCGTGTCAACTTACTTTTGTCGGCAGTTACGACACATCGATAAGAAATGAGGGCGGTCTATTCTACTCAACTGGATACCACACGGCGGGTCAACTTACCTTAGTCACTTTTTACGACACGTCGGTAAGAAATGAGGGTGGTCTATTCTACTCAACTGGATACCACACGGCGGGTCAACTAACCTTTGTCGCCTGTTACGACACCTCGGTAAGAAATGAGATCGGTCTATCCTACTCAGCCGGATATCACACGGACGACTTTCTGAATAAAAGGTTAGATTGTATCGATACTCAAAATATCATTCCACCACGATTTTACCTGAATTTTTAGTCATTAAATGTCTTTTGTTGATTGAGTTATTACTAATTCTAAACGTTCTTCAAACGCGAAGTTTTAATTGACTTTTGGGTTAGAATGTCAACAATCCGAAGGGATGCCACATATTGAGATTGAATTCCGATTTAAGCGTACCCTAACTATACCTATATCTCTTTTGAACAGCGAAGGGCTTATATTGCTATTAATGAGATTTGTAAAGGTCTTTAGATCTGAGAAAAGGGGTTTGGTATCTTCTTGGTTGTGTAACGTAATGAAAAATTATGAATCAAAAAAAATTGCGAAAATTGTTAGCTAATAAAAATCACAACTGACTTTTATTTTTGGCTCTTTTTGTTTATTTGAAACCATCATACGTAGAAACCTATACTCACGTCTTATCTATCGGGATAGCCCGTCGTGTAAAGAGCTCATGAAAGTACCCCGGATAGGCTCGAAACTAGTCGGCCTTACGCGATAGAACAAGACTTGAACATAGACGATTTATACGGAGAAATAATTAATTAATAAATCAAAAACTTACAACTGCACGGACCTAAAAAATAAACGTTTTTATTATTTAGTTTTGTCAGATATTATGTTTAAGCTTTCTTTATACTAATGGAGACAACACGCAAAACTAAGCCGACATCACAGTTCAAGCTAAAAAGTTTTAAATATTCATTGACTGGCCTATTGGCGCAGTGGGTAGTGACCCTGCCTTCAGCTCCGCGGGTCGCGGGTTCGATTCCCGCAGAGCGTCAACATTTTCTATAAACAATTTGTTGGTTCTTCGAGCCTAGGTGTGTATTTGTATTTAAGTATGTATTTAAAATTACATATGTAGTATATCTACCAGATGTCCGTCCATCATAACACAAGTATTAAGTTACTTACTTTGGGGACGGACGGTTTGTGTGTAAGTGTACCATATATTTATATTTATATATATATTTATTCGTTATTAAATTGCATTCAAAAGTAATCAAAGTGAGCAACATCTTTCTTAGTTTTTAATAAACTTTCAAGATTCTCTTGGGTAAATTTCTGATAGGCGATATAACAGTATTGAATGATTGAATAATACTTTTAGGCGGGTAAATAGAGACCGATATCTAACAAAATACCGTGCTCAGAGTTTATTCAGTAATTAAGATCCCAAGAGCCCGATAGCTAATTGAATGAGCTTCTTACAGTATGATAAGTAATTGAATTGGGAGGTAATAGGCAATCACAAATTTCTTACGATAAGAGGTTAAACGGGTGCTTGGATACCTCCAGGCATTCGAAAATTCAACCAATGAACGACTCTTTATCCCTTAAATTCAAATTCAAAATTTAAATTCAAATTATTATAAGTATAAGTAAACTTGTAAACAAGTGCTTTTGAATCATCAACTTTACTGCAGATTCGAAAAGCTGTGCCTACCGAGAAAAGCCAGTATGAAACTCGGCGGTTGCTCTTTCTAAAATATAAATCTTAAAACTAGTTACATTTAGTTATTACTGTCTTGTACAGGGTGGAAGTGCAGCTATATCCACACATCTTTATCATCTAAGTAATCTTCAACAGTATAGTAGGCTTTCTGTATGAGCCTCTTTTTAACAATGTTTTTAAACTGCTGTAATGGCATAGCCAAAAATGATTTCGGAATTTTAGTATAGAATCTTAAACCCAAACCCATAAACGATTTACGTACTTTTGCTAGGCGCAAAACAGGAGTCGCAAGCTTATGTCGGTTCCTACTTTGTCTATTATATACATCACCTATCGTTATATAATTCTCTATATATCTCTCTATATTACTGTGAAGCAAATGTGACAATACCTATTTCCTTAAACATCTCTCGCAGGGAATCACGCGGACTTAAATTGTAGATGTCACGTATGGCTCTTAGTTATAATACTTTTTTTTGCCACTATCCGCGAATTTACCCCACAACAATATTCCATATGACATAATGATATAGTTACATAGCCGCATTGACATTCAGTTACAGCTTTTAGTTTACTAACCTTCCAATTGTTGATATCTGAAAAGTCTCGACAAGGGATCTCCATACGACAAGAACTTTTGATGCTCGGATCGTTTGGTTCTCTGCTAACATTTCAAGGCCATTCCTCCACTAAGGGAGGGGCCTGTCAACGCTGCATTTTTTAGGTATTCCAGCACATATCCTTTAGATGTGCACTACCCTTAGCCACTAAAGGAAGCTATAACAGAACTACTTTGCTATAATCCGCGTTTATTAAGAGAATATATATTATTCTAAGTGCGTGTGTGTGCAAAATTCACATACCTTACACATGCACGACTAGTTACCATCGAAACCGAAGCATCGTCGGGAGGTTAGGCTCCACGACGATATCGTACTGCAGTACGATTTTCGGTTTCAGGGCGAAACGGTCGAGAGATTTCGGTTGTGGTTGTGTGTATTGCTTGTCTGCGTTGCTGCTGGTGGAGGCGTCTTGGGATGCATGTGGTGACTTGTCCTGCATGTATAAGGTATGTGAATGTTGCCTGCTTCATACACTTACCATTACATAAATTCGCTTAACAAACGCGGATTATAGTTGTCTGTCTGTAAAAGTAGTCTGTTATGGCTTCTGTTATATGGATTTCCGCAAAGTAATGCCTGCTTCTATAAATAGCTCCAACCCTTCTCTCCAGAAACGGAGAGAGGAGGCCTATTTCCAGCAGTGGGATTGTAACAGGTCGCTACTTTACTTCCAGACTAAAGTACTAATACTTTAATAACTAGTTATTTATATTTATAATTTTACTAGACTTTAATTACCAGTTATCATTGTTAGAATAGTTAAACTTATTACGCGATAATGGTCATTCAGAACTCTTTTGTGTTTACTAAACTTTCTAATAAAAGAAGTTAGTGTAATTATACCGGCGTAATGTCTAATTTTAGACTTTCCCTTTGTGTGAACAGTTTAATTATGGTTGTTAGATGAAAAACTCCCTATTTAGGTTGGTAATTAATTTTTTTAATAATTGCATTGTCTATTTTGAGGATTATATAAAATGTGTTTGTTATGTCTTTATTGCATATATTTAAATTAATACATTGTCAAGTCATTGAGGTCATGCTGACTCTTTAACTACTAGAAGCAGGCGTTATTTTGCGAAATTCCATATTACAAGCAATATAACAGAACTAACTACCTTGCTATAATCCGCACGGGTTAAGCGAATGCATGCAAAGCTAATGTGTATGAAGCAGGCAAATCTACGCAACTTATACATGCCGGACAAGCCACCACACGCACCCCAAGGCGCCTCCACCAGCAACAACGCACACAAGCAGCACACACAACCACCACCACAATCTCGACGATCGTTTCGCCCCGAAACCGAAGCATCATCAGGAGGATAGGCTCCACGACAAAAATCGTAATGCATTACGATTTTTGTCGTGGATTGTGATGAGGAGATTGTGGTGGTGGTTGTGTGTGCTACTTGTGTGCGTTGTTGCTGGTGGAGGCGCCTTGGGGAGCGTGTGGTGGCTTGTCCTGCATGTATAAGTTGCGTAGATTTTGCCTGCTTCATACACATTGGCTTTGCATGCATTCGGTTAACCCGTGCGGATTATAGCAAAGTAGTTCTGTTATATTGCTTCTTCATTTTACGGTTTCGCAATAAAATCTTTCACTTCCTTCTTGATCCCATTTAGATCAAATACCTAGGTTAATTTAGATATAGATTATTTATAAAAGTATAATTTTAAATAAATTAATTATAATTGTTTTTGTTTTTTTTAACTTCTTGTATTGTCGCAAATGTAATTCATGGTTTTGTTTCCTTTTCAATATATAGTACAAACGTATATTATAGTTGGAGCATTTGTGTGTATGTGTGTGTTTTGTGTTAATGTATGTTGCGTCTAAGTGCTTGAATGTGCGTATCTATGTATCGCTGATTATAATGTAAGTTATAAAAAAATTATCATATTATGTCGATAGTTAATATTTGCTCATAATGATTCATAATGTACCATTGCAGACAGATAAACAAACAGACTTTCGCATTTATTATATAAGTATGGATACTCGATTCAAAGATACAAGGTATAGGTTGAAATACAGGCCATATCTGGTAGGCATGTTCCACGCATGGCCGGCTATAAGTGACTCGCAACTTTTTCTATCGTTTACATAATCCTCAAGTATAGGATACACATTAAATTATGTGTGGGTAAGTTTAAAACTGTTGAGTGGAACGAAAGCATTGATCCAAGGACTAATAATTTGTTGCCATCTCCTAAAATCGTGAGCTCAAAAGCAAATTAAGCCCTTCTCAAAGTCGAAGCATACTTAGTAGTTTTGTTATAACACTCAGTAAACATAGTAAACGACAATCATCCTAACACCATGAAAGACATGAATGTACCGACCAAAACTATAGGCTGACCGTTTAACTCAGACTTCGCCCGTGTGGTAACCTGAGCGCTAGGACTAAGGTAGGTAATACACAAGGGCTAATACACGAGGGCCCGTAGCGTAATACACAAGAGATGACCGCCCGCACTTACCTCGGTACCCGTTGTCTATGAAGACAATGATATCAAAGATATGAATCTTTGTAACCCGCAGGCGAGGTCTGAATTAAACGGTTAGCTTATAAATGCGCTATTAACATTGAATAGTGTGTCAAATTAAAATTCGAAATATATTCAAAATATTATTTATTCAAGGAAAGGAAGGAAGGAGCTTTAATCGCGTGCGCTGCGGAAACCAGCAGAGATACGCTAAAGTAATATACTAGAGGATTGTAGATCTATAAAAGTACTACAAAAACGTCCGGGATAGCATGTCTCTATCTCTTATGGTTAAATCACAATAACTACTTAAATATTTAAAATTTGAATTCTAGAAAAAATTGTGACACACTGATTTCCAAAGCACAGCTAGTCATATATAAATTACTAAGTTTTATTTCTTTATGATATATTATTGCCTAAAGTTAGGTCAGTTGCAAGTATTATTAAAATTTGTGTTACCCGCCATTATACGGTCGCCAGAACCGTGTCAGTATCGAGTGCGACGACGAACTGCCACCAAAAACAGCTACGTATTACCTATTATTCATACGTAAATGCTCAAGGGAGTTATAATAAACCATCATCCTCCTGCCCTCCTCCTATCCCACTCTAAGCGGGGTCGGTACAACATGTTACAATCATGTTTTCACATGATTTGGCTACGTATTTCACCGGCCGCCTGCCTAACATCAACTTACTATTTACTTTACTTAGTCATATTTTACGACCCCTCGGTAAGAAAGAGGGTGGTCTATTTTACTTAACCGGATACCACACTGCGGGTCGACTTACCTTAGTAGCCTTTTACGACACTTCGGTCAGAAATGGAGTCTATTCTACTCAGCCCGATACCACACGGCGGGTCGACTTACCTTAGTCGCCTTTTACGACCCCTCGTTAAGAAAGAGGGTGGTCTATTCTACTCAACCGGATACCACTCGGCGGGTCGACTTACCTATGTCGTCTTTTACGACACTTCGGTCAGAAATGAGGTCTATTCTATTAATCCGTAATACCACACATATAATAAATGAAATATAAAATTACTAATTATACATTATTATTTATTACTAGTATATCGCCTCATTGCGTAGGGTTGGGTCACTTGCAGGCATTAATTTAAATTTATGTTACCCACTATTGAAGGGAGGCTTTTTTGACGTAATTTATGGATATGTTTTATTCATAACGCACAAAGGACTCCTAAAACAAACTTAAATGAAATAATAACGCGGTCAGGTATCTCGAGTTGGATCGAAAGCTTTTTTTTATCCGTTTTAATGCTCTTTGGCGACCGCTCGTGGACGAAATTACGCCCGGATCGCTTTTTCCAACTTCCGGTCGAGATAGCAGTCCGAGCACCCTTGGATTAAAAGGTGACCAATCAATACAATTTTTGTACATAGGAATATACATAATTATAAAAAGATATGCGATGTATATAATAGACAAAGTAGGAACCGACAAAAGCTTACGGTACCTACTTTGCGCCTTGCAAAACTATATAAGTCGTTTTTGGGTGTGAGGTATACCTCACACCCAAAAACGACTTATATAGTTGTGCTTAATGTTATAACATTATATGATAAAATTCCGCAATCTACTTTAACTTTACCATTACAGAAGTTTAAAAACACTATTTAAAAGATAATACAGAAAGCCTACTATACTATTGAGCGTGGACATCGCCACTATTCGACCCTGTACAAGACATTAATAACTATATGTAACTAGTAATAAGAATTATTCTTTGAAAAGAGCAACCGCCTAGTTTCTTGCTGGTTCTTCTCGGTAGGAACAGCTTTCCGAACCAACAGTAGATGTTGACGATTCAAAAGCACTTGTATACAATTTTTTACAAATTTTACAATTTTACAAGTATACAAATTTACTTGAATAAAGAATATTTTGGATTTGAATTTTAAACTGTGCTGGGCTAAACTAACATTCTGGTGATGTTTCTTTCTATTTTTTTTGAACTGCCTGTATGCTGTTAGCCTTAACGGCTTTTAGAGGTTCACAAGGCGAGACGGGCGTGCGCATAAGCAGCGTTGAGGTTGCGAAATTCGGAGAGTAGGGTGCAGGAGCTCTACTAAGACCACGGCTTAGGGCGACGCGTAGTGGAGGGCTGATGACTTTGGTTTTTTTTTCTAGAAACAACCGGACTGCGCGATGTGTTCTGCTAGGTCAGTATATATTTTTTGAAGCTATAATTTTTAAAGCGAATTTTACAACGGGCAGAACGGAAACAAAAGTATTTAACGGGCATTAAACTCGCAACAAAAAAAAGCGTCGGGATATGTCAGGGGTTAACAACCTTCTATGAATTTAGAGGAATAAGTCATATTTAAAAAGAAATTCAAGACTGAAAAAAAAAACTTTGATGTACAGTTTTGACCTACATATTTGATTTCTGATTTAGAACTAAAGAATTTTTATCACAAAACATATTCTAGCATTCTTATATCAGTATCACCTTTTTGAAAGGGTTTTTTTTTATTTTTTGCGTAAATAACTGGAGAGCCGCAAGTCGACGACACCCTGATTTAGATTATTCGCCGTGACAGCGTAACAGATTAACAGACAGACAGGTAAATGTACTGACATAATTTATCTCTATATAATTCGTATGGTCGTAATTATTTACATAATATATAAAATGTAATGTAGCAGCCTATTACAAACCCTGGGATAAATAAGCTGTGAATAGGCCTCCTCGCTCTGTTTCTGGAGAGAGAAGGGTTGGAGCTAAGACCTACCACGCAGCTTCAATGCGGATTGGTAGGTTACACATATCTCCAGAATTCTCTAGAGATATGCAGGTTTCCTCACGATGTTTTCCTTCACCGAAAAGCGTGTGATAAATTGCATTTCTGAATTGGACACATAAGTTTTAATAGAAAAACATTGGTGCCTGCCCGGAGTTTGAACTCATTACCCCCTCGAAAGAGTCGCACGGTCTCGACGTTGGGCTATCACAACTTTTTTTTACATAATAGGTTTTTAATATTTAAATAATAAATTTTGTTCAAATAAAATCACAAACAAAAAATACCATAACTCTTGGGACACTATGAATTAACATTAGTTATCCTCCTGGCCTTATCCTATTCTAAGTGGGATCGGCACATGTTACAAACATGTTGTCACATGACTCGGTAACATATTTTACAACCGGCCGCCTGCCTGTCGTCAACTTACCTTAGTCTTACTTTACGACCCCTCGTTAAGAAAGAGGTTGGCTTATACTATTCAAACTCTGAAAGATAGTGAGATGTTCACCTGCATGTATCTGTACTCGAAATATGTTTTTAATTATGCCAATAGTATTAAATTTATGTAACAATCACTGGTGAAACATAATAAATTGAAAAAAATAACCAGGATTTTGTAAAGCTTAATAATTTTATATACCATAAATAAACATGGTCCTGTTTGCGTATAAAACAACTCTATAACTTTAAAAACGGACCCTATTATAACATAAATCTTAGGAAATCTGTTTAAGAGGTGGGTGATGCATATAATGGCGATATCAATAGATGGTATATATCCACGAGAGGATACGTTTCTCTACTTTAATCATAACATAGGTTTTCTTGTATTCAATATCTTTAAATAAGCTAATACCGTGTGGTATCTGGTTGAGTAGAATACACCACCTGTCTAATGCGGGTTGCACACCGAAAACTAAGCTACTCCGGAGCTAAACTAAGTCAGCTTAGCTAGGCTAAGATAAACAAATCATGTGACAACATGTTTGTATCATGTCGTACCGACCCCACTTAAAGTGGGATAAAGGCCGGTGGATGTTGATGATGATTTTTAAATGAGCTAATCTTATATATACATATCCCTGTTGTCAGCCATTGAAAAACTCCTAAAATATGCATTGAATACAAAGGTTAATTTTTCTGCCATTTATAAAGTTGTTGTAGCTCATCGGGAAACGAGCGGACTAAGGAAGTGGAAATACTCCAGATATCACCTAACCTTTCCTTTTTTATTGCAGTATTTTTTATATCTCAAAAGAAATTACCGAACATTGTATATACAGACAGAGTTGCTCTGTCCAAAATTATAGAAGCATAATCATATGTATATATATTGTAAATTATACAATTAGGCGTCACTTTGCAGAATTCCATAGAATTTGCGTAATCCGTGTTTTTTATGAAAATATATGTTATCCCTCGCGATTTTGTCGAAGCATCATCAGGAGATAGATTCCACGACAAAATCGCAAATCATTACTTTTTATCATAGATCTCCGCAAAGTAACGCCTAATTCTATAATCTGAATCTCTTTTGCTTTCGCTTCATTTTCATCTCCCCCTCTGTATCGTATAAAATTGTCCGACCATTCCGGTTCGACATTAAAACAATGACCAATGTAACTGTCATAGGTTTCAATTAGTCCACACTTCCTGCGGCGAGCGATCTATCGCAATAATAGCGGGTGTCTCAGCGCGGAACGGCGGCAATATCCATTCCGGAGGAGGGTCGTTACCAACTTCCTCCGAAATGCGGCGTCCGCAAATCTACGAGGCCGACGTGCGGTCAACGTTTCGGCGTGCGAAGTGTGTCCAAACAATAGTAAATGCATTTAGCTCGGCCATCGTTTGATTTATGACGGAGCTGTGTCGGTAATTTATAAGTGAGAGGGCGCACGCCCGCGGGACACCCGGGAAATCGGGGAAAGCCGAAGATTTATTGCCGGGCCGGAGTCGGCTGACCGCGCGACCGCGTCTGTTTGCCCACTCATTAAAGTCGGCAAGCAAACGTTTAGTGCGAAGATGAGTATATTTGCGGTGCAATTAACAAGGCCGAGGCAGGCGGGGATTGTTTGGCGATCACGCTCACACGAGGCGTTCCGAGCTGACAGATTTTGTTTGTGGAAACCATGTATTTTGGACACGGATAACGCTGAAACGCTTATGTGCCGGCAGATAACGCGACAGAAGTGTACCTTATCTGTATGTAAACAAGCCGAGTGTCAATCACAGCGAGGCGGTGCCTCACAACGTTTTTTATCGGTTGTCATATAATCTAACGCATTTATGTCAAATCGCCGATGTATCCGCGATAAGCCCACCCACGTTTCAGCGGCCCGGTTGCATCACGTTAGCGATGGCGGATGATATTCTATGAGTACATACGCGTGATAGGGAACCCCATGTCGTAGACTGCTGTGACAATCAATATAAGCGTACAGCTGTGATCGCAACGGCATATGAATGAAATATGTTTGGTTAGCTCCATATACAATACAAAATAGACATAAAAGTTAATTTAACTAGTTAAGTTAATTTATATTATTCTATTATATGGTAAATGACGCTCATTAAAGGCAGTTTAAATGGAGATAGCAATACAAGTAAAATGACAGCGTTGTTTTCCTCAGAGCTAGGCATAGGCATCTTTTCTACAATTTTGGAGAGTAGGGTTGAATTTAAGACCCCCATGCACCAATGGGTTAGATTACACCCTCAGGATTAATAGTTAGTAATAAGAATTATTCTTTGAAAAGAGCAACCGCCGAGTTTCTGATTTTTCTCGGTAGGAACAGCTTTCCGAACCAGCAGTAGATGTTGAAAAAGCACTTTTTTACAACTTTACTTAAATTAATAATAATTTATAGAATTAAGCTGAGATAGCCCAGCGGTGAGACCGTGCGACTCTTTCAAGAAAAACACGAGTTCAAACCCGGGCGGCACCAATTTAATGAGTTTTCTAATAAAAACTCATGTGTCTAAATGATAATTGCAATTTATCACATGCTTTTCGGTGAAGGAAAACATCGTGAGGAAACCTTGCATATCTCTAGAGAATTCTGTTGATATGTGTAACCTACCAATCCGCATTGGAGCAGCGTGGTAGGTCTTAGCTCCAACCCTCTCTCCAGAAACGGAGAGAGGAGGCCTATTCCCAGCAGATTGTAACAGGCCGATACCTTACTTTTTTTTATAGCATTTTAAAAAAAAGAGTGGTGTTTACAAAATAAAATGTCCTGAATGCAATGATACATATGTGGGTCAGACTGGTCGTAATTTTGAACCCTGTTTTAAAGAACATATGACCGCTTTCAGGAATAATGAGCCACAAAATTCACATTTCGCTAAACATTTGTTAGAAAGCGGTCATAAAGTTCCTAATGACCATTGTTTCGAAATCCTGCACACCTGTGAAAAAAGCTTGAGATTAAAAATTTTGAAAGAATTATAAATCATTAAGCATAACAATGGCACCCTCATTAATGATCAGATAAATGTTTCAAGTTCAAGCTTGTTGCACGTGTTCAGAGGTAAAATAAATGGTGCGGTTGAACCAATTACTATATAACCATGCTTGTTTGGATACTGCTTCGCTTTGCGATTTTGTCGTGTAGTTTATCTCCTGCTGATGTTTCGGTTACGGGGCGAAACGATTGTTGAGTTTGTGACAGTGAACGTCAGTAGTGCTTGTGTATTGTGGTAGCAGTCGTGGAGGTTTGTGCATGGGTTTTTTACGAATCCTGCATGTATCGGGTATGAAAAAACGGATAGTCCACTATACATTTAGCACTATATATATTTTCTATTTACTGTATCGCGGATTATAGCAAATTAATTTTTATTATCACTTTTGTAAATAAAAAATATATTTCATTTTGAACTCTCTAGAGATGTGCAGGATTCACGATGTTTTCCTTCACCGAAAAGCCTTGTGATAAATTGCAAATATTTTTTTTGCTTCTGAATGAATTTGTATTACCTCTTTTTTACACATAACTACACGGATCGTTATGTCTCGCTATAATTACTTCACACAACGTATTCATTACGAATGACATTTACCTACGACTCATGTAACCGTTCCAAAGCGCCTATAAATGGTAATACTACAAAAAGCTAATTGTGTGACTAGGCATGCGTACGAAACCATTGAACCGTGTGATATGAAAACTAAATTACATATTCATTCGGAGGGTTAACTTGAAACGTGGATGCCTGATACTAAACAGGTGTTTTATTTCATTACATTGTTACATTTACTAACTAGCCAAGCGACCTGGCTCTACACGGATAGTAGAATTTCTCAAGCCCCTTATCCCACTGTAAATGGAGTCAGCACATGTTTTTCTCTTCCACTCCTCCTACCATTCGTCAATTTTTTTTTGTCAGGTAAACAAAGTATGGATAGGTAGGCGGGTATATCGGATTCCAACTAAAAACCTGACAGTGCTTTACCACGCTGCCGGTGACGAGGACAGAGTACCGATGGACACATTGCCCTCATCCCCGCCAGAAGCTCTGAAGCCTAGAGTGCGCCAGCTCCGAATGGAGACCTCTCTAAAAGTGATCTCTTCCTCCGCTTCCTCATGTCCTTTTCCCATTCTAAGTTTGGTTGGTGCATGTGGCAGCTCTGGGGCGTAGCCTCAAAAGTGGCCCCTCCCTCCGCTTTCCGCTTGCTCTTTTCCTACTCTAGTGTGGTCGGTACATGTTTTCCCTTCCACTCTCTTTTATCATTCGTCAACTGTTTTTTTGTCAGAAAAACCCATTATGGGTAATGAGCAGCGGGATATGTCAGACCCACACTGACTAAAACAATCTTAGTGCTCCACGACGCTGCTACACGGGGTCAGGGGTACCATTGGAAACATTGCCCTCATCCGCGCCAGCGGCTCTACGGCATAACGGCTCTGTACCCCGGAGAGGTTTAACTCTGGGTCGAAGCCTTTCTACACAGTCGCCCCTTATTACGCTAATCAATGCACCGGGAGCACCAGATGCATCGACCGCCTCGGGGATCTAGCTACAGCCAGCGTTCGATATACCCCTTCCAGAACGATAGAGAGTCCCCAAGGCAAGTTGTCTGCCCCCCGCTCGCCTACAGCGGATCGGATCTAAGGACATCAGTCGTCAACTCTGGCGCTACTCCTTTTATATGCACGTCATACTTCACACAATCCAACCATATCTTTTTCAGCCTCCCTCTAGTCACATATCTATCCACCCTCATTTTCAGTACTCTTTTGATCACATGATTTACAGATGTATAAATATTCTACTATAATTTGTTTTCTATAACTAAGGATAATTAAAGAAAACATTTATATATACATAGTGTCCAATAGCTGGCTGTCTGTGTGTGATCAATTTTCTCAAAATCTACTAAAAGGACTTTTGCGCAGTTTTTACTAACATAGTGAAATTCTTGAGGAAGATTTAGTTGATTAGATATTTTCCTTCACCAAAAAGCGTGTGATAAATTGAAAATATCAATTACATACATACATAAGTTTTAACATATAAAACCCTGCCTTCCCGTGCCTTAAACCCGTGACCACTTGAAAACAGTCTCACCGCTAGCCTATCACAAGTTAGAAGTACATTATTTCCAGAGCAGCGTTTCAAATCATTAATTTCAATTCATATCATTCTTAAATTATCATAGCACAATTGTGACGCATCAAAAGTCGACTGTTTTTTATCAACTGCTCGGAATACATTCATCAATGAAACAAAATGACAGCAGATTAGCACAATTATTTGTTCTTACCTGGGAATTGAACTCGTGACCCCTGGTAAGTCAGGCGGCGTCATCATCCGGCTGTCACAGTTTATATTTACACATATAAGCACAATGTACTCGTAAAGTTTTCCTTTTGTGACGCTGCGTTCGCCAGAAATATCCGATGGTAAAATCTATTCAGCCTCTCGCCGATTAATTAGTCTCACGACCTTGCCTTCGTAATGGGTTTACTCTCTTACTAATTAGTTAGGGACTGACTTATACACCAATATAAATACCGACCCAATCGAGATGTTTACGATTTTTCCCGTAATAAGGGGTTTTAGGTGACTTTACGGTTGAATGATTTATGGGGAAAGCGTTTCATGAATAAAAAAAGCATACTAGACTATTGAGGATCACATAGATGAATAATGCGTGATTATTGCTTACGACCTTATCCAAGATAGCGATGATTAAATGAAACTTTTTATAAGAATAATATTTAGAAAAGACCAACCGTCGAGTTTCTTGCTGGCTATTCTCGGTAGGAACAGCTTTCCGAACCAGCAGTAGAGTTCAAGATTCAAAAGCACTTGTTTACAACTTTACTTCCATAAACTTTATTTTAAATTTGAATATGTGGGGGTCTTTTATCAAAATTTTCTTACGTATTTCATTCCATAGACTCAAAAAGTCTGTATTATTGACAACCGAGAAACCTGTATCTGTAGATAATCTTTAGCGGCGTTGCTGTGACTCAGTCTGGTTTCGATATTCCATGGTACAAAACTTTTTAAAAAATTGCTCCGATCCCCACCAAAATTTACAGAATTATCCGCTAGATGACGCTTTCTAGAAAGTCATAGAACATCCCGGGCATGATCCAATGAGCGTGTTAATAACTTATGTGCCAAATTCATATTTTTGGTCCAACATCATGAGTTAGTTCTAAGATAGGTAATTCTTCTCTACAGGTAGATAGCTATATGTTATTTGTTCTTACCTACCACTCCCTATTCGAGCAGGATTGATTCTAAGTGCTGTCTCTTTCCACTAAAACGAGGTAGGACGCTTAAGTCCAGCAGTAGGATGATAACAGACCGTTTTTTTGGATTATAAACCTGTGATAGCCTAGCGGTGAGATCATGCCGCTTTTTCGAGAGGGCCACGGCTTCAAACCCAGGGCAAACTTATGCATTTAATTGATTGAAGCAAAACATTGTGAGAACCTAAACCTAAACCTGCATATTTCTAGAGAATGCTGGGAATATGTGTAACCTACCAATCCGCATTGGAGCAGCGTGATAGGCTCCAAACCTTTTCTCCAAAAACGGGAAGAAGAGGTTTATGCCCAATAGTGGGATAGTAACAGGCCAGTATTTTACTCAGTAAAAAGCTTTATTCAACTATCAATGTATGTATCTTGCAAGTGGAATCTTGAAAGTTAAATTTGACCCACTTCCCGTGGTCCGATTGAAAGACAAAGACAAAATCGATTGCGGGATTTTATTATAGAAGATACAGATCAACATATACATATTATATACATATTAACATATACAGATTAACATGTACAGATTATTTGATCGACTTAGAACGGATTAACGAACAAACCGACCACCCAAGGGCTGGACGACTTAATAAGGCCTCATTAACACCTTAATAGCCAGCCCGATTCGTCTTTTTCGCTTCACTTTTATTCGATACGTCTGTCCCAGTCACACCTGCGGCCGTAGTAGCCCCCGTCACGCTCGCACGCCCTCTAATTGAATTTCTCCTCTAAACTTTATCCTCTCCGAGTCAAGATTAGTTGATTTCGAATTGGACTTTTGTATGTTTAGTTGGGGACGGTTCTTTTCTTATCTGCCGTTTAATTTTGGAGATAATGAAGCTGCAATTTCCCATGGACGCCCTATGGTACCAGCCAATCGGACTACGTACTTTCAATTGGCACAATTTAAATAACTTATAGAATTACGCGTCACTTTGCCGAGTTCAATGCGATTGAGCATAGGCCTCCTCTCTCCTTTTCTGGAGAGATGGATTGGAGCTAAGACCTACCATGCTGCTCCAATGCGGATTGGTAGGTTACACATATCCCTACAATACTCTAGCAGGTTTTCTCACCGTATTTTCCTTCACCAAGAAGCATGTGTTGAATTGCATTTATTAATTGGACTCATAAGTTTTAACAAAAAAACTCATTGGTGCCTGCCCAGGGTTTGAACCAGCCTTTCGAAAGATCTAACGATCTTATCTCTGATACCTTGATACACTCTGAACGAACACTCGATAACCGAATTTATTGCATAGAGAAAAATATTAAAGTTCAAAACAAAAGGATCAAGAAATTCGAGTAAATATTGCTAGATACTGATAATATTGACTTGAGAAAAATAAATTGATAAAATGTTACTTTTGAAGAGTGGATTGCTTTTGAGGACGTCGATCAATATATGCCGTAAGTTGCTCTCTTTGATTGCACATTTCTTTCGGCTTTGTTTGATTTGGAGTCTGGCCATTTGAGTCGATATTCAATTGCTAAGGTAACAGTACTTTGATCTTTATATTTGGTTTGATTTCCTTTCGCAACATCTTTCAATACAATATCGTGGATTTTCGAGTTTTGGTGTATTTATGTATTTAAGTATTCATACTTACAAGTACATACAATTATATAATAAGGCGAAATATGAATTGTTTTTTTTTTAAATTAATAAACCAAGAACCCGTGAAGTTCTGTGGTGGATTTTGAAAGAAAAGAGCCTGCCTGGGAAGTATGTACGGATTGTATATTCCATGTATGCCAGAGCTAGTACTCATGTCCGGTCTGAAGCCGGAGTATCTGACAATTTCGATGTGTCTGTAGGCTTACACCAGGGATCGGCTTTAAATCCCTTTTTATTCCTCTTATTGATGGATGCACTTACTGCTGATATTCAAGAAGAGACTCCTTGGTGTATGCTATTTGCCGACGATATCGTCATTGTCGGTGAAAATGCAGCTGAGGTCCAGAGCAGATTTATAAAATGGCAAGAGAAATTGGAGAGGTTTGGTTTAAAGATCAACCTCTCCAAAACTGAACACATGCAGTGTGATTTCAATAGTCCCTCCAATTTTTCTCCAATAACCTTAAATGGTGTTGTTTTGCCAGTCTGCTCCGACTTCCGGTACCTTAGTACGCTTTTCCAAAAGAACGGTGAAATTGATCGCGATGTGAGGAATAGATTGAATGCAGGATGGATAAAGTGGCGACAGGTCTCAGGCACAATATGCGACCCCCGAATGCCCCCTAAACTTAAGGGGAAAATTTATAAATCAGTCATTAGACCTGTCGTAATGTATGGATCAGAATGTTGGGCAATGAAAAAGATGGATGAAAGAAGAGTGCATGCAAATGAGATGAGGATGTTAAGGTGGATGTGTGGTGTGACAAGACTAGATAAAATAAGAAATGAGTATATTAGGGGAAGTATGAAAGTTGCGCCCATTATGGAAAAGATGAGAGGTGCAAGATTGGGATGGTATGGACATGTAATGAGGAGGGATGAAGATCATGTGACTAAGCGAGTGTTGAATATGAATGTGGATGGATATGAGAGGGAGGCCTAAAAAGAGATGGTTGGAATGTGTGAAGTATGACATGCGTATAAAAGGAGTAGCGCCAGAGTTGACGAATGATAGAAGAGAATGGAAGAGGAAAACATGTTGTACCGACCCCACTTAGAGTAGGATAAGGGTAGGAGAAAGAAAAGAAAAGAAACCAAGAACCCGTTCTATAAAAACATAAAATTTATATCTATTTATTAAGCGTATATTTATTTTAAAACAAGTATTTACAAGTAAAATATACATTTTATACATGATGTATTTGTTTTAAATTGCTAAGACGCTATTTTTAAATATTTTTAAATTCAAAATATTCTTTATTCAAGTAAACTTGTAAACAAGTGCTTTTAGAATAAATAATCTTACAAGTTCGGAAATTTAGAACGTTTCGGGCTCTTTATTATTTTAATTCAAATTAAGTGAGAGTATATGTGTAGTAAGTTATATAGACTATATTAACTTGCTTGCTTGGGGTGATGCGTCGGGTGCTATTTTGTCGAGGAATCTATCTCCTGATGCTGCTTCGGTAACCGGGCGAGACGATTGTAGTAAATGTGTGCAATGTTTGTGTATTGTTGTGTAATTGGCAGTTTATACAAATTCTGCATATATCAAGTATGAAAACGGATAGTACACTCTACATTTTCTATTACATATGTTTTCTTACATATGATCATCTTATAGATGGGAAAAAAAGTATTATACTGCCTCGGTGTGCCTTAAACAATTACTTAATAGAAAGCTATAACAATGATAACAAAACGAAGATTTATAAGGTTACCTGTATTGCTGTTATAGCTGTACTAAGGCTTTTTATTTATAAGTTTAGGCCATAATCACTTAAAGATATTAATCTGAGAAGCTCCTTTCTTACTAATATATAAAGAACTGAAAAAGATAATAGTAAATTTATTTAAATACTGAAACATACTCAAAACTGAGCTGCAAATTATACGTATCTACGTTTAACTAACTTTAACAAAGAGGCCAGAATGTTTTAGTTTGAATAAAATCACCTCCATTAAAAGCCTGCACCCCAATTTCACAGCTAATGATTCCATAACACACGACGCAAAAAAGCGACATTTTATCGATTATGAAAAGCGGACAATAGACAAAAGATGGCGTTGTGTTTTGTTGGCAGCTCTGTGCCGACAGACGGCGCCACCAGGATCGCTCGTGTAGTGAAATGGCAGTTGAATATTTTTGCCAACAATGGTTATATAATCCCTCAATACAAACTCAATCCTATTACGTGGCAACTAAGTTCTGTTTCGAAAAAGACTTACGAGTCCAACCTCGGTATATTTGTGGCGAGGCATCGTCATTGTTCGCTAAATTGTCGCTTGCACGGAACCGGCCGGGCTTGTCGTGAGTTAGGTACGAGCCGCACACAGCGAAAATATACATACATTCAAACACCTGTTATTAAATGAACGTGGTCACAGAGCGTAGGTACTCTCGGCGGTTAAACACAATGACAGATAGAGATCTCAGTAGCGATTATTTCGGATGCATCCACAATTACCCACCGCGAGTTATCACATTTTATAATTACCGAGTTGAATACGCTCGTGTTTGTAAAATTTTTATCAACCGTAACTCCGTAAAAACAAAGGATATAACGGAATAATAAAAGTGGGATGTATCCTCGAAACTTCCGTATCCGCGCTTAGAGATTAATTCGTTCTTCCTTTTAACACTTGACAAAAACCGGATCATCTTTTCGTTCGATAGGATTTTCTGGGCTTAACGGATTTCATATGTGCCCCGTGTCACAGATATCTATCCTATTTGCTCGATAGACTGACAATGCCGGAATCTTATTTCGATAAAAATAAACTTAAGTGCGTTGCTTGTGGACTTTTGGATCGCAGCAACGCGCTTAACCAGGATTAAGTTTCTTTCATTAATCTAAATTAAGAAGTGCCAAATATCGAAGTAAAATTGAGTTCGTAACATGAAGCTTCCGAAAAAATATGAATCGGGCTGATTTTGAAATACGCAGACATCCGGAGCTGGTCAGAGGGAATGTAATTGGTATAATGGCGGTCGGTTTTCGAGTTTATTTTTCAAGTTTAAATATTAATGTTTCGTGACAGGGCGTCGGCGCGGCCTGTGAGGTGTCGGTAGTTTTCTGGCCCAGCGCCCACCAACCGGTTGGTCGCCTCGCACGCTACAGAACCAAACAAGTATCGTTAAGAGCGATAAACCTTGCCTCGTACGGCCAAACGGCTAAGCTATTCGTACCAATTTGCAACCCCTGTACGTTCTGCTTTTGGCAACGAAATACTGTTAGATATAAGTCAACTGGTGTTGGAAAATGTATGGCCTTAGTCGCTTAACACTGGATAAACGTTACTAACGTTTATCCTGTGTAGTATTTCATATCATTTTCTATTGAACAGCTCCGCCGTGTCGTCGATTGAGTTGCTGAACTACTACGCTTAAACAATTGGCTCTTAGTTCTAGATTTGTTTATATTGAAAGCGATATAAATCTGTTTCAAATTGGACAAAATCTTTTTCCTTAAGTTGTTGATTGAAATAGCGGACTGAAATTAAGTGGATAGAATTTTATTTCATACCCAATGTGATTATATTAAAGTCTAGTTGTAAACGTTGGACCATCACGATTATCAGACGATCATGTGTCTACGTCATATAATTTATTGTTTTGCTAAAATAAGTTGGTATAGTTGCTAAATTAATGATATTCAACGAAGTGTGTGTCTTAATTTGGATCGTTACGTACCTAACCACATTAAATATTCTTTGTCTTTTCCTACAAAATCATAAATTACAATAACGTCAACTTTATGAAAACAGCAAATATTAATGTTGATAGTTTAAAAATAAGCAAGGTAGCAATATCAAGGTATTAAAAGTAACTTACCAAAGGTGAATAAAATGCTGAGCTGTCCACTCCAATGCTCGGATAGGGGTTCTGATCTGTTGATGGATATGGGGTGCCGTAGACACCAACCGCAGCGCTTGACAGTCGAGGATACGAGGTCAGGGCGAGCCTCGCTCCATCGTACTGGCAGGAGCAGACCGTCTGCCCCGAGACCGGATCGGTGATAATTGGTCTAGGGGTGTCGCAGCAGGAAGCGGCAGGGGTGCTGGCGTGGCTACCGGCGCCAGGGGACAGGGCTCCGCCAGCGACCCCCGAACCCCCAGGAGACAGGGGTGGAGCGGAGCTCGAACCCCCATCGGGCGATGTTGCCGCTCCGCCGTTGCCCGTCCCGCTACTGCCCACCAGCAACTGAAAGAAAGACAAATTCAAATTCATATTCCATAATACTAGTTCAACCCGCGACTCCATTCGCCATCATCATCCTCCTATCCTTGTCCCACTCTGAATGGGGTCGGCACAATATGTTACAAACATGTTGTCACTTAGTTTGGCTACGTATTTTAAGACCGTCCGCCTGCCTGACGTCAACTTGACTTAGTCGTATTTTAAAACCCCTCGGTAAAAAAGAGGGTGATCTAATCTATTCAACCGGATACCACGCGGCGGGTCAACTTACCTTAGTAGCTTTTTACGACACCTCGGTAAGAAATAAGGGTGCTCTATTCTACTTAGCCGGATACCACACGGCGGTCGCGACTGCATTCGTATCAACTTTAAATACCCTTTTGTTTAAATACCCTCAATTTAATACTGCTTTCTATGGTTTTTTTATACTGTATTGAACCCCTGTAATAAGTTACTAAGCTAATATTATATTTAATAAATTTAGGTCAGACAGACAGACACAAAGACTCCCGCATTTATAATATTAGTATAAATATGATGACTATTGCTGTATTCAATACACTCTGGACAAATCGGACCGACTGTAAGCATTCCAAGGAAGCAACGTCAGCCCTGAATCCTCGCTTGACTTACAGTCTCCTTCGCATGAACAAACGATAAGTACCAACGGGCACTGTCACTGTCTATCGGTGCAACGGCAGCCCAATTTGCAGAAGATGCTTGAGGGAACCGGAAACACTATCTTACGTCATGCTCAATTGCACGGAGGTGGCAGAACTTCTCGAGAACATTCTTTGCTCGCCGAGGACATTACAAGAAGCTTTAAAGGTCCCATATAGGGTCCTCGGCTTCTGCAAGGAGCCAGACCGGTTGGAGTAACCAGCCCTTTCACCCTCACACACAATGTTCGTCAAAATTCCACGATCTACTTTAACTTTACTTTTAAAAAGGATAATACAGAAAGCCTACTACACTATTGAGGATAACTTAGACCCGCGTTTCCCCACCTGCGGTCCGCGGACCCCTGGGGGTCCACGGTGTCATCTCTGGACCATACATAAATCGCTCATTAAATGCAAAAGAGCCGCCAAACGAAAAATCAGCAAACCAGTTTTATTACGAAACAATGTAATCTAAGCACACGATATTTTAAAAAGATGCATCCAATGATGTATAACACTATTAATAATCTATTTTAAATATACAACAACCTGAATATCCCTTATTTAGTTGCAAAAAAGCAGTTATAAATACGTTCTGTCTTAGTTTTTTTGTATCTATAATAACTAGAATAAATAGCTAATACGTTTTATTGCTATTTATTTTATTAGGAAGTCCGTGAAAACTGTGCTTGATTTCCTAAGGGTCCGTGGACTGAAGAAGGCTGGGAAACGCTGACTTAGACGATAACAATGCGTGGATATAGCTACTCTTACTACTTGACAAGACAATAATAAAAATTTGTAACTAGTAATAAGTATTATAAAAGAATAATACTTATTATACTTATATATTGAAAAGAGCAACCGCAGAGTTTCTTGCTGGTTTTTCTCGGTAGGAACAGCTTTCCGAACCACCACTAGATGTTGACGATGCGAAAGCACTTGTTTACAAGTTTACTTGAATAAAGAATATTTTGAATTTGAATTCGAATTTAAAAATTGCGACCAATGTGGAAAACATAGATAGATAGAGGAAACAATACGATTTTTTGTTATTTGATTGTGAAAAATGGTCGAGATAAACTCCGATTTGAAAATAGACGCACCACTATTTCATTAGGTTTTTTAATATAATGTAGGTATCACAATAACACGTCGTCTAACAGAGATACCATAAATATAGATGTCATCATTCTGGTCGTCTGGCTCATTACCGTAATATTTGTCAACGGTCACCTTTGAGAGCTAGAAAGAGAGGCTGTTTTAAAAAAAACAAGCACGTCGTCCCATTTCACGCGCGTCCAATATTTATTGTTTGCTTTGATAAAACATTAAACACGTTATAAATGTAAATAAACTGCGCCGTAAACAGCGGTATTTATTTCATCGACTTCATTGGTTGTATCAAGAAATCATAAATCTATAATAATAATAAAAGTTCGGGGAGCACAAGCTACGTATCGAATTTATTGGACATATTTATCACCGAGCGTTCCTTTTCAAAGATCAAAGTTTAATTGGTCACTCATTTTTATTTCTACCGTCGTAACATCGTTCGTTATTATATTGTATTTTTTTTTCAATCTCTTTTTCCGCTGAGATAATTTGGACACTTATAGTCATTAAATCATTCCGCATGCGTTGGCTATCACAAACTGAAACTAAATTGATTCATTTCACATTTTTACAAGAGCAAGCTTCTTTTATGAAGTGCAAATAATATAATTTAAATAATTTATAGAATGAGACGTTGATGTAAGGAGATACATAATTCTGAAGTAATGGTCTTATTATTTTGCTATAATCTACTATGAGCTTTCCTATTTTTAACTAACGGAGCTTTCGGCTTCACTCGCGTGGAAATCAGTGTATTTAATTGAAATATTGAACATAAAAGTAGTCATTGTGCGTTAACCATAAGAGATAGAGATATGCTGTCGCGGACTTTTTTGTACTATTTTTGTAAATCTACAAATCTATAAAATTACTTTAGCGTATCTCTGCTGGTTTACGCAAACCAGCAGACTAGAGCTCCCAGCAGTCGAGTTTTTTTAAAATACATTATCAATACATTTTATTTTATTTTATTTATTCATTTCTTTATTGTACATATATATTTTTAGAAAAGAGAAAGTGAAAGAAAAAAATTGTCTAGTCCCTAAAAGGGATCTCTTCCAATAAATCTTTGAGTAACGGGAGGAAAAAGACAAGAAGTGAAATACGGTTAATGAATATATAAAGGAAGAAAAATAAAATAACGAAAAACTATATACTTCGATGAATATTTTCACACTCAAATTAAAAAAGATACTATTTAGATTGAACTATTTTATTTATAAATTAGTTTTGTTAAATAATTAGAATAATGGAGCTGCTACTAATTTATAATTACTTGAGGCAAGTATATTCTAGTCTGTGACTAAAATATATAACTAAGTCCACGAAAGCTGTATGGAGTGTTATGCGGTTTTTACTATAGTTTATTTATTTCTTTTTTATATTAAAATTTTTGCGTAAGTGTTGTATCCGGCTGAGTAGAATAAACCATCCTCATTTCTTATCGAGGTGTCATAAAAGGCGCCTAAGGTAAGTCGACACGCCGTGTGGTATCTGGCTGACAGACCACCCTCATTTCTTAACGAGAGGTCGTAAATAGGACTAAGGTATAGTACGCGGCAATAAATAATGCACATCGAGGCTCGGAGAGAGAAATCGACTAGATTCTGCTGCATAGAGCATTGTCTCTGTCGCACAGACTGACGAACCCGTGTGTGACATTGACAGCGCTCTACGATACCGAATCGGCCGGCTGTTTCGATCTAAGTTCTCGATGTGCATTATTTATTGCCGGGTACTATAAGTTGACGTCGGCAGGCGGCCTGTCGTAAGATTACTAGCCAAATCATGTGACAACATGTTTGAACATGTTGTGCCGAACCCACTTAGAGTGGGATAAGAGCACGAGGATGATGATGATTGCAATTTTTGTTAACTAATACAACAGGTTTTGATGAGATTTTCACTGAAAGGTACAGGAGTTTGCAACATATAGGCTTTTTATTCTAGAACTCCCTCGAAGTAGGGATTTGGGAAAGAAATTGTGGCACACTATAGCTAGAATAAACATAATAATTTGTTTGTTATTTTTTACTATGTTATAATTCCCGCCTAATCTTGATTAGGACGACGTAGCAACATAAATAATGACATAAAAACAAATAAGTACCTAACTTTACAAAAGGTATACGGCGTTAAGGCCCTCGGGTAATAAAATTCACCACAAATATAAAAGGCTGAAGTGAAAACATGTTATAATAAAGTTTAAACGGGCCTGTCTAATAAATTCGTGGGGAATTAAATAGATAAAGAAACGTCAATAAACGACTTGCCGGGTTTCGCGGGTCATGCAACACCTGTCTAGATATTTTAGTCTAAACCTTTATACGAAAATGAACTTTTGAAAACAACGCGTACGATTTTCACGCTTAAGTTGTATGAGCAAGGCGTATTATCCTGTGATCGTATTTGACATGTTTTCGTCAGTACGTGTACAATGTGTAAACTTTGTGGTATTTAATGCTGAGCGATTTTCGAATTTATTTTTGCATGGATAGAGTTGATTTTTTTTAAAAAAAATTTGTCAAGTGGATGGCTGTATTTACTAGGGCATTGTAGCAGTTTCACGCAATGTATGGGTGCGTTTAATCTTATTAATCAAATGCACAGTTTTTGTAACGTTATTTATTCGTGGCTATAACGTTATTTATGAAAATATTGCGTTCCAACCCTTAATTTCTCTAGGTTCATCCATCTATCTTAGAAAAAAAAGATATTTGATTTTTAATACTATGAATTTGAAATCCAGTCGAATAGACATATATTTTTATTCTTATAATATACTTAAGAACTGGACATCTGGAAATTAGAATTTAGCTTTAACAGACTTTTTTATTGGCTTATTGATTTTTGCAACGTCTCAGTTACGGGATAGCATGGAAGCATTGTCGAGGTATTAGTAATGTAGGGAATGTATCTTAGGTCTGACCACAACTAGTGAAGAGATATATTGAAGATTTAGTATAATACTAGCTATGCCTGCGGCTTCGCCCGCCAATTAATGTGTCACAAAGTTTTCTCGCTTAAATCTCGACCTTGCCGGAATTCTGAGATAAAAAGTAGCCTTTATGTTGCTCCACAGCCTTCTCTGTCTTTTAATGATAGTCGTCCCATCAAAATCAAATTAGCCGTTCCGACACTAACCATTGCCGTTAGCCTTGAAGGCTTTGACACCGTCACCGGGAGGACGGGGAAGCACAAATTGGTGGGTTACACATATCTCCAGAATTATCTCTAGATAATTCTGGAGATATGTGTAACCTACCAATCCTCGTTGGAGCAGCGTGGTAAGTCTTAGCTCCAACCCTTCTCTCCAGAAAGGGAGAGAGGGGATGAAAGATTCCCACTAGTGGGATTGTAACAGGCCACTATTTTACTTTTAAATAGTCTTCGACATTATAAGAAGCTTTATGATAAATACTCATCCCCACGGGCCTGTCTATAGTTCCCTTGCTCTATGTAGGTATACCAACTTTATAAGACAAAGTCGCGAGCAAAAGCCATAGTTCCAAGAACATCATGCTTAACCATTAACCGTCGACTTATTGCAACATACAAAGATAAAAAGCCTATGGGCTATGTCTAAATTGATAATTCGGTTCTAAAAAATACCTAGAAACGCTCCTTTGCATGTTGCCAAAGATTATCCGAACGATAGCATTATCCTATTTTAAAATCAATCATCCGCATTTTACAAATCGATTCGATTATTTCCCCGAAATCGTTTCGAATCGATTTCGATTCAGAAACCATTGTGACTCTGTATAATGCACGTTACAACTAGGACAAGGAGCGCATATACTGCGGTAAAGTAAATGCAAGAATTTAGTGTCTACAGCAAAGTTTAAATCAAATATAAGAGATATGCTTATACGTAAAGCATATTACAAAATTGAACATTATTTTGACGATAAAAATGTCTGGATCAAAAAATCCTTCCAGCTTCATCCAAGACTTTTAAAAGATTGACCGCCGAGTTTCTTGCTGATTCTTCTCGTTACGAGCATCATTCGTTCAGTTGTAGCTTATGTTCGCTGTTCATTAATCATATTGATCCTTGACAATTAAAAAGTGTTCGACAGAGCTTACTTGAATAAATAATATTTTGATTTGATTTGTCATGGTGAGTGATCAGTCCAGTGCACAGTTTGTGCACTTTTATTATTTGTGTGAACAGTGAGTACTGCTAGTGATGACTCATGGATCTGAAACGTAGCGCTGACTATGAGCCTCAAAAGAAAGCTCAGAGTCACTCAGCGGGCGATGCACGGTCAAATGAGAAATGAGGAAATCCGTAGAAGAATGGAGTAACTACCTCATAGTTCGCGCAGCCGAAGTAGCAATGGGCGAGGCACGTAGAACGTGGAACCGATGGGCTTTGGCGTTTTAAGGTGTTGGAATGGTGACCTCGCACCGGAAAACGCAGTGTTGGTAGACCCTTAACGCGGTGGACTGGAAAACTCAAAGAGATCGCGGAGACCTGCTGGATCCAAGCGGAACAAGACCATGTGTTGTGGAGCTCCCTTTAAAAGACCTACGTCCAGCAGTGGACGTACACCGGTTGTAAAAGAAGAAGAAAGTACTGTTAGCTTAAGGGGATTTTCAAAGGGGACTTTCGTTTTAGTCCCTTGAGAGATGAATTGCTACTCATCAGGTTTGCATCTAGTGCATTTGAATGACAGTGTCGGTTTTTGTATAATAGCAGTGAGTATTTAATATCTTGTTTGAAATTTCTAATTTTAAGTTCATGGTATAGCTGATGATTTAATATGTACCAACCATTTGTGATTATCCTGAGTGCTTTTGACTGAAACCTTTGCAGTATCTAATCCTTATTTTCTTCTACATTTGAGTAATGCCGTTTCCCAGAATTATGTCTCAGAAGTCCGTATAGTTAGAAGTTTTAAGTATGCTCTTGTATATAAGAATTTTGTTTTCTAGCGACAGCTGAATTCCAGTCCGATCATAGTCCTCAACGACACGTCGTTTTAAGCCGAGGTTTGGCCACATTGGAGGCACCCTTAAGGCGACGTTCCCAATAATGTTACGAGTCTCTCCTGAGGCTCGCCCCTCCACACCCCCGGCGATGCTTCTGCGTTCGCCTCATATCTGCCGCTGTAACAGCCACTTCGGCTATCAGAATTTTCCGAAAAAAGCGACAGCTAAGATTTTTTGTTGAATAGCCTTAAATATTATGTTAATTTTATAAATATGTACTTTTTCCAATATGGTGACGATTCAAATATACTTCAAGGTATTTGACTTAATTTGCTCAACTGGATAATTCAGCAAACATAAATAAAAAATGGTTTAAGGTCAGATTAAACGAAAAAATCCTTACTTAAACCGATTCCGGTTGTAACATTTTAGCAAATCCTCAATATACATTATATAAAAATAATCTAAAACTTTTGAAATGACAATAAACAAGGAACGATAATAATAAATCTATGGTTGTTAAAAACGCCGACAAAGTGGAAACGCATTAAAAGTTATGTCCGATCTATAATCTTATGTCACATGTTGATAATTGTATGTTTAAGTAAAAAGTACTGATAAGCTAAGATAACATATGAAAAGTATATAATCTATATGTTGTTATCACGTCGATATACCACAGTGTCTGAAGGCGATAGTCTCCGATTAATGTTGCCATTGAAAGGAATCTGAAACACAGGTTGTCACAGGGGGTTCTAAAGTTCGAAGTCGCTCAAACGGATTGTTAAACTATGCTTGAATTATATCGGCAGATGCTGATCAAATCAACATCCACAAATCAACAAATCGACAAATCAACCATGAGTAATCGTAAATTACCGATACACCTTGTGATGTCAATTGTACGCTTCTAAACAATTTATAGAATTAGACGTTATTTTAAGGACATGCATAATACAAAAGTAATAATAAAACTATTTTGCTATAATCCACAATAAAGTAAATAGAAAATAGTCGTAAGCTTTGTGTTGTCGTTGACACAGACAAGTGTCGACTGTCATTTGATAATTGAAAGATTGTAATTTTTTGTCAATTTGATTTAATTTAAGAAGTTTTTAATGTTAGTATAGTAAAGCATGAACACTTAATTGTCGATTATCTGTTTGGGTTTGTGTTATATTTGTTATTTGTTGTAAAAGTTGTACTTAATTAAAAACTCTGTTTTAGATGTAATGCTGAAAAAAATAACCCTTGATCTTATATATATATGTAATGCTAAATGTAGACTGGACTAACCGCTTCCATGCCAGATACATGTAAGGTTCCCGAAAACACATGTACTACAAACCAATACCGCCAATACATAAACACTACACACGTTCACTATCACAAACTCAACAACGTTTCAACCCGTAACTGAAGCATCGTCAAAAGATAGATTCAACAACAAAATTGCAAAGCCTTTTAATATATTTCATTTATTGTAATATATTTTAGTATACATACAATAATAGTTACTATAGCTGAATTTTGATACTATTATGAAAGCGCTGTGTAAAAGTTTAATACCTTAATTAGGCAAAACAAGAGTACTAACAAGTCATCCCCATGATCACATGCTAGCATTCGAGTTAATAAAGTAAAGTAGCGGCCTGTTACAATCCCACTGCTGGGAATAGGCCTCTTCTCCCCGTTTCTGAAGAGAAGGGTTGGAGCTACCACGCTGCTCCAATGCGGATTGGTCGGTTACACATATCTCCAGAATTCTCTAGAGATATGCAGGTTTCCTCACGATGTTTTCCTTCACCGAAAAGCGTGTGATAAATTGCAATTATCAATTAGACACATGAGTTTTAATAGAAAAACTCATTGGTGCCTGCCCGGGTTTGAACTCGTGTTCCCCTCGAAAGAGTCGCACGGTCTCACCGCTGGGCTATCACAGCTCACGAGTTAATTCGAGTTAATACTAAGTCACTATTCGTTCCACGGTCCAATTAATAAAATAAGAGATTTAATATTGCATGAATTCAAAAAATCTCCAAAAAAATACGTAATATCTCTTTCTTCGTGGTTCAAAGTTCCGCCATTTATTTAACAAATTAAGTCAAACTGAACTGTTGATAAAGATCAACGACTGTCTGGCGTAAGCTTTACATCAGATTAACCTCCGATATTATCTACCTTGCCCTAGAAATGTATTAATTTACATTATAGAAATAACACTAAACCATTCTCGTTTTGTCGTGTTAACTGTCCGATTAAATGAACTTAAAATATATAAAAAAATTCGGACAAGTGAAATGTGAGACCATAATTGAGTAAAGGCGCGCGTATACTCACATTTGCTGCCGGCTATATTTTAAAGGTATTCAAATATTTTGGAGATTACAATCGTTAAGACCGTTGTACCTTAATAACACGTATATAATACTACTAGATGTTTGCGGTTTTGACGAAATTTTAATCAAATTCAAAATATTCTTTATTCAAGTAAAAAAAAATTAAGTTACTTTGGGGACAAACGACCGTGTGCGTATAATTGCCAATATATTTATTTTTATTATTTATGTTTTATCTGTTACAATGAACAAATTACCATAAATAAAATATACCATATAAACATAAACCATAATCCACACACACATAAGTTTTAGTCTTTTTTTTCTGTTTTTTCTTTTTTTTTACCTTACTTTAATAATCTAAAAATATTCTTTTTAGTTTAATTTAAAATTCTTTTTTTTTAATTTTTTTATTCACTTTTTTATTGTAATTTTTTACACCTGTAGGTAAGTAAGTGATATATAAATTGAAACTAGTGAAAGTGGGCACTGGTTCCCAAAATACAGTTTAAACTAGCTTTGGAGCCAGGGACACATTACATACATATATATTTTTAAAATATGTAATAAATAAAATAAAAAATAATTAAAATATAATAAAATTTAAATACTACATCGTTGCACGCCCTGTAGGGATCGGTAAAATCAAATTATTTTATATTCTAGTAAACGTAAGCAAGTGCTTTTGAATCGACAACTCTACTGCTGTTTCGGAAAGCTGTTCCTACCGAGAAGAGTCAGCAATAAACTCGGCGGTTGCAAATATATTTCTTATAGCTAACATTTGGTCATTATATTGTACAGGATAGAGGAGTAGCTATATCCACGTATATATTTATGTATTAGTCTTCTTTGATAATGTTGTTAAACTGCTGCAATGGCAAAGGGTAGAATCGATTGCAGATTTTATTAAAGAATCCTATTATAGCCAAACCCACAAACGACTTACATATTAAATAATTTTTAGAATTAGGCGTTACTTTGCGGAGATCCATAATACAAAAGTAATAATAAATTAAATTATTATTACTTTTAACTTACGTATTGTTGTAAGGCGCAAAGCAGGAGCCGCTAGCTAACGTCGGTTCCTACTTTGTCTATTATAAACATCGTCAATCAATTTATGATTATGTATATTGTTATGCACAAAAATCAAATTACTAAAAATATCCTGTGAAGCTAATGTATGAAGAAGTTTACTTTATTTTATTAGACATGTTTTAAAGCAATATTATTTATTATCTCTATTGAGTGCAAGGGTTTTTTTTAATAATCTAGTCGGAAACGGGCAAACATACCATTTTTACAACCCCCTTAAACAAAGATCTACATCTACAAAAAATATCATAGTAACAAAGAAAAAAATAACATTCTAGTAATCTATACTCATTATAAAACATTATCTGCGAAAGCTACCTGTGTCTATGTGATCGATTTTCCAAAAATCGTCAATTTTTTAAATTTGAATTTGAATTAATAGTACATTATCGTTCTTTGTAATTTTTATTGAAGAAATCGCGGAGTTGTACACAAATCGCCTACTGGGAACTTTATTCGCGTGTGCCGCGTAAACTAGCAGAGATACACTAAAGTAATGTAAGAAAGAATTGTAGATCTACAAAAAAGTCTGGGACAACATGTCTCTATCTCTCTCGGTTAACTCACAATAACTGATTTTATGTTCAATTCAGGAAAAATGTTGATATACCGATTTACGCTGGCACATCTAGTAAAAAATGAATCATCAAGAAATTCTGCATACAAACATACGCGCGCACATAAATATCTACGTAGACTAATACGAATTATAATTATATGTGAACCAACTCATTATTCATCTTTTGTAGTTAAACTTTTGTATTCCGAGTTGATTATTAATATATTAGTGTAATCCATAAATGACTTGCTAGCTGTTTAAAATTTACAAGAATTACTTAAGCGCTTTGGGATTATATAAAAACATAAAAAAGAGACAGCAGAGCAGGTCAAATTAAATTAAATGAATATATAGGGGTCACTTACATATATCGTCCGTGCCGAAACTAAGTAACTAATACTTAAATAAGAAGAAGAAATAAAAGTTTATAAGCTATGTAATACCCTATGAATAAATAAGGATGTAGTAAAAAAGTATTTCACTTAAATTAAAAAAATAAAGGAATGCGAAAACATATGAATTAAAAATACAGACACTGATGTCTTCATTTTTTGCCAAATTAAGTTAAAGACCCTAAAGTTGCCATAGATACGCTAAGAGTTTAATACAATGATTTTACGCGGTATTAAGATAAAAGACCAGATGCTTGGTAGCAAGATATTTAAAAATTTACATATTTAAAAGAATTACATACAGAAGAAATTTACCTATTCAATCACTACTTTATAAGTAATGTAAAGAGTAAAGTAGGGCCTGTTACTATGCCCACTGCTGGGCTCCTCTCTCCAAAAACGGAGAGAGCCTCCTCTCTCCGTTTTTGGAGAGAAGGATTGGAGCTGAGACCTACCACGCAGCTCCAAAGCGGATTGGTAGGTTACACATATCCCTAGCGTTCTCTAGAGATATGCAGATTTCCTCACGATGTTTTCTTTCACCGAAAAGCGTGTGATAAATTGCAATTATCAATTAGACACATAAGTTTTAAAAGAAAAACTCATTGGTGCCTGCCCGGGTTTGAGCCTATGTCGTCTCTAGAGAGTCGCACGGTCTCACCGCTAGGCTATCACAGCTTCACTTCTTTATAAAGTACTTTTTAATTTTTTTATCCGCATATATCTTAAAGAGCGTTTCAATTTCTTGTCGGATGTAGGATGTGGCCGGCTAAGATATATAAATACCTTAGATCTTGCCTATCCTAAATGCTCCTCACTGACTTACTCGAGATCATTTAACTTCCAAAGTGTGAAGCTTTGGAATTATTTATCCGCAGATCTCTTTTCCTATCGGCATTTAAGTCACAGACTAGAAGATATTTGTGTCAAGTAATTATAAATTAGTAGCATCTTCATTCATCTATTTATTTTATCTTCTGTGTAAAATTTGCAAAAATCTATGTATATAGTTTCTCATTATTTTTCTTCCTTTTTATTTTCATTATCAGTATTTCACTTCTTGTTCTTTTCTTTCTATCTCAAAGGTTTATAGAATTAGGCGTTACTTTGCGGAGATCCATAATATAAAAGTAATAATAAAATAATTTTACTATAATCCGCGATACAGTAAACAGAAAATATATATAGTGCTAAATGTATAGTGGACTATCCGTTTTATCATACCCGTTACATGCAGGACTCGCAAAGCTTTGCGATTTTATCATGGAGTCTATCTCCTGATGATGCTTCGTGGGATGTCATTAACGTAAGGGTGGAACTTCTCCCGGTGCCTAGCGGTGCGTGATGAAAGGTGATAGAGGAACAAGGTTATGGAGTACTTCAGCACACTCTCCGAAATATATCGTGTAGAAAACCGATAGACAGGCATGTCTTTCTGCCTTGGCCTTTGTACATGTGCTATTTTTTCTTTCTAACAGAAAACAGAAAGAGAAAGAAAGAAATAAATAAGATCTCGCTGAAGCTCAAACAGCATCCTAAGCGTGTTGGTGTATTAAATGATGTCGCCCATATATACGCGATTTATAGATTTACAGGCATCATGTGTTAAATTGAAATTTGTATTAGGATATTTCTAATAATTATAACATAGTTTATACGTTTTTGTTACTAACATTTGTGGGCCTTTGTCGCTTCTAATAAAATATTATATGTCCATAGATTGATAGAAACATAATAAATACCTCATCAAATAATATAAAATGTTAAAAAGCTCAATTAAATATTCATGCGGAAGTAGATAGCATCGCCCTTAAATATAAATTCTTTAAAACAACCATTATTTCTGTTTACACCTTTACGAAGTTATAATTTGGTAATATTTTAACGTCTGTATACATTAGTAAATTATCATCTATGATTAATTCTCTAGATACGTTAAAAATTAATGTTTGCCTTTACGTTGTTATGGATTCCGAAAGCTGGATTGATTTTAATGAAATTTTCAGATAATCTTTAGATTGACCCAGCAGATACTCCTATGAAGTTTAGTGGCGTATTTATATTAGTACTTTTTAAATTGTCAATGACAATTTTATTTTAAAGGAAACCATACTAAGCAACACTTACACGTAACTGGACCGCTAGTTTTGTTTTAAAAAAGACGTTATCGCAAATAATTTTTGATACTCTATATCCTAAAGACGTTAAAACATTTACGCTTGATTAGACAAAACATCTTTCACTTTGATCAAAGTTTTTATCGCTTGAATACAGAAGTTTTCTATAACTTTTTGAGGTCTGTCTTCACCTGGCAGGTCTACAAACTACTTTTTATTTTACAGGGTCAATATTCCAGCACCTTTAGACCCTAACAGTCAGTCATTTCTACGAACTCTGTCCATAAATATACAGAAATAAACAATTATTGCATTTAATATCCATACTTATATTAAGAATGCGGTCTATCAATCCACTACTTACTCACTAGTTACATGTGCGAAATTTGGCACGTTGTGGTAGAGGTTCAGGTATCAAGTATCAGGTATGCTAACGGATAGTCCACTCTGCATTATTATACTATATATATATTGGATTCTAAACTCCAATGGAGCACACACATAACAACTCTCGCTGGGAAACTCAGTTCGGCGGCTTACGCTGTCCGAAAGATAAGGCGGCTTACAGACGTTGAAACAGCAAAACTTGTTTATTTTGCTTACTTCTATAACATTATGTCTACCAGAATATTGTTATGGGGTAAATGCGCGGACATTGAAAAAATTTTTGTATTACAAAAAAGAGCCATACGTGGCACAGTATATTATTACTAATATAAATAATTATAAAAGGATTGGTAATGTATAGACAAAGTAGGTACCGACATAAGTTTGCGGTTCCTGCTTTGCGCCTTGCAAAAGTTCGTTTGTGGGTTTGGGTATAAGATTCTATAATAATATTCTACAATCTACTTTATTACTTTACCGTTACAGCAGTTTAAAAATACTATTAAAAAAGGCTAATTCAGAAAGCCTATTATACTATTAAAGATTACCTAGACGATAAGAATGCTTGGATATAGCTTCTCTTCAACCCTGTACAAGACATTAATAACTATATGTAACTAGTGATAAGAACTATTGTTTGAAAAGAGCAACCGCCGAGTTTCTTGCTGGTTCTTCTCGTAGGAACAGCTTTACGAACCAGCAGTAGATGTTGACGATTCAAAAGCACTTGTTTACAAGTTTACTTGAATAAAGAATATTTTGAATTTGAATACATATTTTCATATGCAAAATGTAAATGCAAAATGATTTTCTTTTGTTCTGAAAAAGGACCCTGTTTTTAAATGTAAAACTCGAATATTTTAGTGGTCTTTGTTTAAACAAAACAAGTTGAGGTCCTTAACCGAAGCATTAGTGGTTGAGGTGATGTCTTGTGTGCACAGTAACTCATGCTATTATTTCTAAGACAAGCCCACCATGTTTGATCAAATCTTTTGACATCCTCCGGACCTCTCCGTTCCTTTCAACTGCCCGCCCAAACTTTAAGTATATCTTGAATAAATATAATTTTGTTTGCCATATTGAATCCGAGCTGAGTGGATTGTCGAGAGGGCGTAGAGAATTTTTTATTTGCCTTTCTACTTGTCTCGTTGGTTTCACTATCTTCACACTGTTTTCGAAAAGGGACTCGGAAATTGACCATGTTTGTTTTAATTTGAGAGTGGATTTGGTCGAGCGATTTGCATTTTATCTTTAAAACTTTTATTTTATTTTTTATAACAAAAATGTACAAGTTATACAAACTATAACAGAACTACTTTGCTATAATCGGCGTGTTAAGAGAATTTATGTAATACTAAGTGTATGGAACAGGCAAAATTCACATACCTTACACATGCAGGACAAGTCCCAAGATGTGTTGTCCTCCACCAGCAGTAATACACACAAGCAATACAAGTAAGCAATGAGTCTATGATATCCGGGTAAGTATAACACACCATACTCATTTCTTACTGAGGTGTCGCAAAAGGAGACTAAGGTAAGTGCTGTGTGATATTCGGGTAAGTATAATAGACCATCCTCATTTCTTACTGTGGTGAAGTAAAAGGCGACTAAGGTAAGTGCTGTGTGATATCCGGGTAAGTATAATAGACCATCCTCATTTCTTACTGAGGTGAAGTAAAAGGCGACTAAGGTAAGTGCTGTGTGATATCCGGGTAAGTATAATAGACCATCCTCATTTCTTACTGAGGTGAAGTAAAAGGCGACTAAGGTAAGTGCTGTGTGATATCCGGGTAAGTATAATAGACCATCCTCATTTCTTACTGAGGTGAAGTAAAAGGCGACTAAGGTAAGTGCTGTGTGATATCCGGGTAAGTATAATAGACCATCCTCATTTCTTACTGAGGTGAAGTAAAAGGCGACTAAGGTAAGTGCTGTGTGATATCCGGGTAAGTATAATAGACCATCCTCATTTCTTACTGAGGTGAAGTAAAAGGCGACTAAGGTAAGTGCTGTGTGATATCCGGGTAAGTATAATAGACCATCCTCATTTCTTACTGAGGTGTCGTAAAAGGCGACTAAGGTAAGTTGACGTCGAGCAGGCGGTCGGTCTTTAAATACCTAGCCAAATGATGTAACATGTTTAAAACATGTTTTGCTGACCCCACTTTAGAGTGGGATTAGGGCAGGAATGATGATGAATATTTGGATATCCGCGAACTAATCCGCTGATTATGTCATATGCAAAATATTATCATCGTAACTGTCGTATTTGAATTTGCTGAGTTATTATTAAATTAAGTTATTATTAAAACATACTTTTACGACAGTAACAAGTGCTTTTGAATCGTCAACATCTACTGCTGGTTCGGAAAGTTGTTCCTACCGAGAAGAGCCAGCAAGGAACTCGGCGGTTGCTCTTTACAAAGAATAATTCTTATCACTAGTTACATATAGTTATTGATGTCTTTTACAGGGTAGGGTACAGGAAGAGTAGCTATATCCACGCATTCTTATCGTCTAAGTAATCTTCAACAGGCTTTCTGAATTAGCCTTTTTTAAAATATATTTTTAAACTGCTGTAATGTAAAGTTAAAGTAGATTGTGGAATTTTATTATAGAATTTTATTCGTTTGTAGGTTTGGGTACAATCGAATTACGAACTTTTGCAAGGCGCAAAACCAAAATGACATAATATAATTAAAAGAAAAAGAATAAACCAAATAAACAGCGGTGAAATTTGATTCCCTTAACAAGAGCACTTCGCAGCTACGGTTACAAAGCGTCCGCCATTGGTCGCCATATTTGTTCAATCTCTATCAACAACAGATTAAAAACGTTGATGTTGCAAATAGTAAAAAAAATTTATTATTATACTGTCAACGGTTCTATAAAAGTTTACAAAGATTAAATTAGGTCAAAATTAAGTTCAAAACAGTCTTTAAATAATTTATAGAATTAGGCGTTACTTTGCGGAAACCATAATACAAAAGTAATAATAAAATTATTTTGCTATAATCCGCGATACAATAAATAGAAAATATATATATATCCGACTCAATCGCAAACGATATTGTCGTGGAGTCTATCTCCTGATGATGCTTCGGTTGCGGGGCGAAACGATTGTTGAGTTTGTGTTAGTGACCGTGTGTAGTACTTGTGTATCGTGGTGGAAGTGGTCGAGGTTTGTGCATGTGTTTTTACGAACCCTGCACGTATCGGGTATGAAAATACGGATAGTCCACTATACATTTAACACTATATATATTTTCTATTTACTGTATCGCGGATCATAGGAAAATAATTTTATTATTTCTTTTGTTCAAAACAGTCGTTTCCATAAACTATATACAAACATATGTGGAATTTAATATAAAGCGAGAAGAAATTATTGTATTCAAAGTTTTAAAAAGTAGATTTATTATGATTATCTGATGATTTTATTTATTTTTTAAAAAATAAAAGATAATAAGGCGATTAAGGTAAGTGCTGTATAGCATCCGGGTAAGTATAATAGGCCATACTCATTTCTTACTGAGTTGTCCTAAAAGGCCACTTAGGTAAGTGTTATGTAGTATTCGGGTAAGTACAATAGAATTAATAAAATATTTATGTATAGCAAAGAAATGTAACTGTACATAAATAGACAAAGGTGGACTTATTCCTTAAGAAGATCTCTTCCAGTCAACCTATTTATCATTTCAATAAATAAATAAATATATTGGACACTTACACACACGGTCGTCCGTCCCCAAAGTAAGTAACTTAATACTTGTGTTATGGGTGACGGACAACTGGTAGATATACTACATATATAAGTTTAAATACATACTTAAATACAAATACACACCCAGGCTTAAAGAGCCAACAATTTGTTTATAGAAAATGTTGGCCCTCGGCGGGAATCGAACCCGCGACCCGCGGAGCTGAAGGCAGGGTCACTACCCACAGCGCCAACGGGCTAGTCAAAATATAGTTATATATAGTTTATCATTTAATAGATATGATTTTGTATATTAATGTAGTTCTTAGCATTAAACGTACTTATGTAATTTGAAATCGAAAACGTAATAATATAAAATCTATAAAACTGTTTTTTAACTTTCTTAAAATATAAAAATAACGTCCGTCTTTATTCTTGTCAGATAGAGATTATACTTTAAATAAAAAAACGATATGAAACAAGAGTGTTAAAATATTGTTTACTTTCTGTCAAGATTTGACTGCTTGTGACGTATAAAAGTGAGCTAGATTTATCCATGAACTTTTTTATGATCACCATAACCAATCATCATCTGCCAATCAATTAGCAAGCGGTTCGATGATCGCATCACTAGAAAAAATCATTAAAACCCAAATTTACAAACAGAATGGATATATATTTAAAAAAAAACTTTTACAATATACAAACTAATAAGACCACATCGATTCTATAGTTTTTAATAACGGCCCAATTATAACACGATTCATTGGACTTACCCACTTTGGTTATACGAATATAAGCCATATGTGTACAGTATAAAGTCGATATTACCAAAATCAATTATTCGTCACAACCGCGGCTTATCTAGTGAGTTGACAACGAAATCAGAGATACCTATATATCGGGACAACCTGTAATAACACGGCGGTTTATCGGCGATATTACTAATTACAGGAACACACGCCACAGCCAGCGTAAGCACTATCGCACTGAATATACCCTGTCATTAAAATAATACCGGTAACACGACCGCAAAAAATATGGCATTCAAATTTATTATGTCACCTTTCATCGATTTCACAAATTAACGCTCGCGAACATACGCTTAATAGGTAAAATGTTTATAGAAACTTCAACTAACCTCCTCCTAACCTAACTAATAGAAAGAAGTTTTTGTCGTGGAGTCTATATCCTAAAGATGCTACGGTTGCGGGTCGAACCGATTGTTGAGTTTGTGATAGTGAACGTGTGTAGTGCTTGTGTATTGTGGTGGCGGTGGTGGAGGTATGTGCATGTGTTTTTACGAATCCTGCATACATGTACATTTTATTCCTAAAGCTAGTAAAAGTATCGTAAAAGATATTTTGATAAAAGTTAAATTTTTTATTACATTTATATATCTATCTTAATTACTTACACGCTAGTACTATACAAATCATGCCCACATGGAATGTTCCCAAGATTGCTGGCAGCGTTTCCGCGTCAATCGCTAAAATTATTATTGGTGCGAAAAAGGAGCCAGCGCTCTTGTCACCCGAACAAGCAATATACTGAGGTGTTGAAACGTATATGTTTTTCTAATTTGATAAATATATTTACGAATTTCGTCCGTCTTATACTCCATTAACTAAGACTGTTGGATAAATAAAAAAGGGTAAGATTAGCCTGTATTTCAGCTTAGTGCAAAAATAACTTTTGTTCCTGTAAATTCGTTGAAAACTAAACATATGCTATACAACATAACATTAATGCTTCGATAGTTACCACTCAACTTAATTATACTGGAATAGGCACCAATCCCCTTGCAATAATTTATAGCGCAATTAAAGATACCTAGGTATCAATTTGTTACTTAGATTGGGTCTAGGTAAACCCTCTTACCATTAACAAATCCATATACAGGCGATATTAGGTCTAGACGTATTTAAATCGTCAATTTTACATAATTATTCAATTTGTTTTCTTTCCGGTCTTCAAAATTACTACTACTAAAATCAAATGAGTCATTTGCGTTTCCAAAACATCCACAAGACATTAAATGTTATTTTAAAATTTATAACAAAGAAGTCTTTTAAAAAAATAAATGAATATTAGTTAAGCATTTAAATTCATAATGAAGATAAGAGTCAATTAGAAGAAACATTGATTTGACGCAAATTGAAAACTAACATGAATTCCAACCAAATAATAATGTATCAACATCATAAGTTAGTAAAATAAAATTAGGAGTGATCTTTATTGAAGATGTGAAAAGCAATGATACGGGAGGGTAGATTAAATCAAATAACGACGATGTTGTTTCATACAATCCGAAGGACAAGCATAACCGCTTGGCTGCCTCAGTCAACAAAACTTCCAATAAAAACTACTTAGAAAGACCTCACGACAAAACAAACACTCCTACAGTCTCTATTACCCCTTAAATTAAATAAAAAAAGCTGAAGTAATTTAGACCAATCTGTCAAATGAAAAGTGCTCGGTAAAGAGAGGGGAGTAGATTAATGCTTTATGTGGGCGTATATCAGTTATGATAGGGTGAAAACAGTACGCGGACAGAGGGTGAAAATGTGCGGCAATCTAAGCGTAAAGTTTTATTTTCTATTTATGTTGACACTTTTCCATTTAGGTCTTTTTATTTACGTGTTGCACTGAGTCGAATACAATTTGAATGTGTTATGAAATGTTGGCTTTTAGTATATTTTCGGAGTTACTTTTTGCACATTATGTTCAGCGAACCATATTTAACTGTCACGTAAAATTCGGTAAGTTTCAAAGGTAATGTAGTTTTTGATATCGATCTGGTTTGATCAATGTCCCCATAGTGTAAAGTAAAAAAAGTAAAGTAACGGCCTGTTACTATGCCCACTGCTGGGCTAAGGCCTCCTCTCTCCGGTTTCGGTGACAAGGATTGGAACTAAGACCTACCACGATGCTCCAATGCGGATTGGTAGGTTACACATATCCCTAGAATTCTCTAGAGATATGCAGTAATGTACTCAATTATTGTAAGTCTACAAAAATACTACAAAAAGTCGACGACAGCATGTCTCTATCACGTTTAACTCGCAATAAGTACTTCTTTGTTCAAAATTTTGCCGCTTTTACAGTTTGTTTACATATAATTTATAATTGCCTAGTCATTTGTTTTCATTACTATCATTATAGTATTACATTCTCATTAACTCGTTTACATATATTTTTATTGGTAGCTGGTTAACGTGTGACCAATATCTGAGATATCTGCGATCTTTAGATATGATATTGTACAAGATTATATCATGGTGGAAAAATGTTTTTACGTATGTTTCCACAGGATATCGTTTAAGCATACGGTAGCTTGAATACTCATGATTATAAAACCAGTTACAGGAGTAATTAAAAGGAATGCTTTGGTGCTTGCACAAGAAGAACCTTTACCACGGACCCTATCACGTTTCTTAGGAGAAAATAAAACAAAAGCCGTCAGATTTATTGCTACTTCTTTTAAACCTGAGGACAGATCCTCAGGTTTAAAAGAATTACGGTTTTAAAGAACAGGTTTCAAACTAGTTATCAACTGAAAAAAATTGAAGGTTCAAAAATGTTCGAACTTTTTGAGGAAAGAATACTTCATATTTTGGTTCTTAAAACTGTAGATGATATTCGTCATATACAACATACTGTCACTTTTGATCTGATTACGGAAATATTATTAAAATGGATAAATAAAAAACTGTTACTCTCTAGGCATAAATATAAATTAGATTTATCATAATAATAAGATAATAAATGACTATACAACACAAGGACTATATGTCTTATATAAATGACGATTTAAATTGAATAAGACAAGGAACAGGCCTTGTCTCGCTTTTATTGAATTTATTTTTAATTAACCAAAGCTTATGAGAGCTATTATTACACCAATAGAGCGATTATTTACACAATAATGTAACAATCATTATTTTTTTGCAGATTTATATCTATACTTATTATAAAACAAAATCCTGCTATGTAAGGCTATGTAAAGCTGTCTGTATGTAATCAATTTTCTCATAATCTAAGGAACGGATTTTTGTACGATTTTTATCAAAAGATAGTGAAATACTTCCTGATGGTTTAGGTAAATAGTATCGGTATTATGTAAATTGTGTTGAAGAGATCGCGCAGTTGTTAAAAAACTTGCATGCTTAGAGCGTTAGCGGAGTGCGCTTTGTAAACCAGCAGAGGTACGCTAAAGTAATGTACTAGAGAATTATACATCTATAAAAAACTACAAAAAAGTCCGCGATAGCATGTGTCTATCTTTCACGGTTAACTCACAATTACTACTTTTATATTCAAAATTTCGACAATTCGGGAAAAGTTTCATAAATCACTGAATTCCATGCGGGCGAAGTCGTTGCTGGCACAGCTAGTTATGTTATAAATTAAACGATATAAATCAGTTAACAGATAACATTTGACAAAATATGATCTAAAATATATCTAATATCATAACATCCGTTAATGTCGGGCAAGACATCATAATTGCTTATTACTGATAAAATCTACAACAAATTTTAATCTATTTAAAATGGTTTTTCGTGTTTTCACTAATTACGTCTGAATCGATGGCGCCATTTACTGCGGTAATGTTTGTATAATCGTATAAATATTGGAAATCTATTTTATTGCGTACATATAATACTTGCACCACTTTTTCAATGCAAACTGGGCAATGTTTTGTTTGACAATTATTGCCAGGAGTTCCTTCCTTATTCTAGACATATTATTGTTAATGCCTTTTAACTACCTATTCAGTGAGGGTAGTAACGCGGGTCGCAGCTAGTATTTTATATAGGCAATGTGTAATAAAAGAGCTATACGTGGCATTTTTAATTTAAATTCGCGCGATTCCCCGCGAGAAAAGTTCAAGGAAACAGGTATTCTTACATTGGCTTCACAGTATATGTTTAGTAATTTAATTTTTGTCCATATGAATATAAATAATTATAAAAGGATTGGCGATGTATATAATAAACAAAGTAGGAACCGACATAAGCTTGTGGTTCCTGCTTTGCGCCTTGCAAAAGTTCGTAATTCGTATGTGGGTTTGGGAATAAGATTCTATAATAAAATTCCACAATCTACTTTAACTTTACCATTACAGCAGTTTAAAAAGACTATAAAAAAAGGCTAATTCAGAAATCCTATTATACTATTGAAGATTACCTAAACAGTAAGAATGTGTGGATATAGCCTCTCTTCAACCCTGTACAAGACATTAATAACTACATGTAACTAGTGATAAGAATTATTGTTTGAAAAGAGCAACCGCCGAGTTTCTTGGTTCTTCTCGGTAGGAACAACTTTCCGAACCAGCAGTAGATGTTGACGATTCAAAAGCACTTGTTTACAAGTTTACTTGAATAAAGAATAATTTGAATTTGGATGTTATTAATGCAGATCAAATTAAAATATCCAATTTTAATCAATATTAATTATGTTTATACTTTAATCAATATATGCAACTCAATTAGCAAAATTATGTACTAGTTAAAGGAACAGCAGAAACCATTTGAGTAACGAGTTTTTTATCCAATATAACGAGGCCAATAACGAAGTTTTTAACAAGACAGCAATAAAATGAAACTAATTAATAGAGAGTACAATAAATCTTAATTTATTAGTCGATAAAATACTAATCTAAAAAGGGATCAATTAATTAGCGTATTTAGTGTATTTCTCAAATCCACAGGAAATTAAACTAGCACAACAATTCTCAAGAACATTATCAAACCGGAATATCGCGCTAATGCTATCTCAGATTACATCTCAGATCTAATCTTAAAATGTTTAAACTGACAGTCTAGAGATAAAGGTGGTAAGTTGATGAAATGTTAAACTACTAGTCCTGTTAGAAACGTGAGAGCTGTTAATCAATAAATTGGTGAATTCCGTTCTGTGAATTCCTCTCGCATAGTTGATGATATTCCCAATAAAATTTCCTATTGATTTAAATAAAAAAACAACTTGTTCTAACTATGAGCTTTAGTAGGCTTTGACCTTAACTGATTATTACGATATCGCTTTAGCATGCCGTATGATACCGAGAACAGGTTATCGGAATGTCATCTATACTAACTACATCATCAAAAAGATAAGGCGCAGACAAGCGCAGTGTTGTCCTCGACAAAAAAGTGAAAAACAGACAAGAGAAATTTTATATCTAATATAACATCAGTGTGATGGATTTATATTTGTGAACAAGTTCAAACGTTTCAAATTGAAATTCAAATTCAAAATATTCACAAATAAGACGTCAATACTACTAATCAGCTTTCACCGGATCGCTGTTTTGCTGTTACCGAGAAATTCATTATTACATGTTTTGAGCTTGTCAAAAGCTGTACCTAAATCAATGCCGCATTATTTACATCACTTACGGAGAAGACACTACTGATAAGAGTGATTTAATTTGTTGTTCAAGCTTAAGCCAAGGTGTATCTAAAACTTCCTTGGAAATAGAATTGACAAGTGTCAGTGATAACAAAGAAGTCAATAACAAATGATTTATTCACACTATCCAAAAATTTAACGGCACGGTCTTAATTGAGGCGTGGCTTTATCTAATATGCGCCTAGTAAATCTGTCCATTGGGTAGTCGGAGGTAATGGGGACGCTTTCAGAGCATCGTCAATATTTGATGAGATTCGGACTCTGTCCACTGTCACATCATCGGCCCGTATCTACCGAAAACGCGTTTAAATATTAATTTAAGCCTACGCCGCTCTCAATTTCCTATAATTCCGTTATGTGCAAAAAGTAAACTTGGCAAACGTTTATATGTATATTTATTGTGTATTTCATTTCTAGTGTTCAAATGAACTGTTTTGTTCAGTCTAATTTGTCATATTCTTAACCATTTCTTTTAGTTACCAAGGATTTAAGGTGAGAATAACAATATATTAACATTTAACTTTAATTGAATCAAAATTTAAGATTGTTTTAAATATTGATACAAATTCAAATTCAAAATGCAATATATTCTTTATTCAAGTAAACTTGTAAGCAAATGCTTTTGAATCGTTAACTCTACTGCTTATACGGACACTCAAATCACGGGTCTGACATTGTTTTAATGTTTAAATTCAAAACTATTTGCCACTGGAACACTGCACTAGAGAGAGCTGTTTAGCATTGCGTGCAAATAATTAAGACCGACTGCTCGGAAAATTCCTATCTGATGTCAATGGTTAAGTACTTAGTTCTTTTGCTACTATAATTACTTGCGTCATTTTCGAGCATAATAACAACTTACACCGAAAATTACACCTTTGTTATTACTTATTTTGATGTAGTCTAAATAGGATTGCGAAAATATGAAAAATAAAATTATTATTAATTATTTTAGTGTAAGAATAATTAATTATTTATCTATTTAAGTATCATTCAATGAATCAAATAAATATTTACATTTATACGGTTTGCTGGCCTTTTCTGGAATTTTGCCTTCTCTATCTGTTTTTTTATAAAAAGGTTGGAATGACAGCTACCACGCTGTTCCAATGCGGATTGATAGATTACATATATCTCCAGAACTGTATAGAGATACGCAGGGTTCCTCATTATCCTATTGCAATTATCAATTAGACACATAAATAAATATATGGGACACTTACATACACGAGCGTAACTATAAAGTAACAAAGTAACTTAATACTTGTGTTATGGGTGACGGACAACTGGTAGATATACTACATATATAATTTTAATTACCCGCCGTGTGCTATCCGGCAGAATAGAATACACCACCCTCCTTTCTTACCGAGGTGTCGTAAGAGGCGACTAAGGTATGTGCCGTGTGGTATCTGGCTGCATAGAATAGACCACCCTCCTTTCTTACAGAGGTGTCGTAAGAGGCGACTAAGGTAAATGCTGTGTGGTATCCGGCTGCATAGAATAGACCACCCTCATTTCTTACCGAGGTGTTGTAAAAGGCGACTAAGGTAAGTTGACGTCAGGCAGGCGGCCGGTCTTAAAATACTTAGCCAAATCATATGACAGCATGTTTGTAACGACCCGACCCCACTTAGAGTGGGATAAGGGCAGGAGAATGATGATATATTATTTTAATTACATACTTAAATACAAATACATATCCAGGTTCGAAGAACCAACAAATTTTTGAATCGAACCCGCGAACCGCGTAGCTGTAGGCAGGATCACTACCCATTGCGCCAACGGGCCAGTCAATGTGTACAACATATTGAGTTCGTAGTCGAAGCGAAATTACATTTCAGAGGGCATTACATCGTATCAGATTACTTTAATTGTATAACATTAGCTACCTGCACAAAATAAAGTTCGTTTAGCACTCGAAGGGATCATAAACCCTAGCGGACATAATAATGAGTTTATTCTAAAAGCACGGTTAACGCGCCGCTGTTATGGCGTCCATTACATTAGGGACATTATCTCGGAGATTCACTCCAATTTCGGCCAAACGGGATATGTTAAAGAGGTTATTATAATAATTAGATTGTTGTCAGATGTTATTATAAGAATTTACGTAAATTATAAGATGACCGAGATATTGTAACGGCTGGGCGTAGATTAAAATGTGATATCGTATGTACCGGTCGCGTGCCGCGGATTTTTCTATCATATTAACTTTACCAGCAATTCAAAAATACTATTTAAAAAAGGCTAATTCAGAAAGCCTATTATACTATTGAAGATTACCTAGACGATAAGAATGCGTGGATATAGCTTCTCTTCAACCCTGTACAAGACATTAATAACTATATGTAACTAGTGATAAGAATTATTGTTTGAAAAGAGCAACCGCCGAGTTTCTTGCTGTAGCTTTCTTGCAGCAGTAGATGTTGACGATTCAAAAGCAATTGTTTACAAGTTTACTTGAATAAAGAATATTTTGAATTTGAATATTTCTAATATATATTTCGTTCTTGAATATATTATCCAAAATAATAAAAATGTAGAGAATTTTTTTAACCATTCTAACTGATTAGCTTTAAACTAGATTATTCAGGTAACCACACTTGCACCTAACCTAATTATTCATTTTTACTGCATGTGTTCAAAAAGCCTGATTATTAGTGGTTGGTGCAAATATCATTAAATTCTATTTAATTTAATATAAATTTTTAATTTAAATTAAGCATAATTAAGCGACTGTTAAATTTTACAAATTTATAATATTTCAATAGTCAATTACATTGCATTTATTTTATTAGAAGTTTAAATTTAGATTTAACCCACCGTTAAATCATACAAATTATTTTTATTATTTCAGTAGTAATTACATTGCATTTATTTTATTAGAAGTTTAAATTTAGATTTAACCCACCGTTAAATCATACAAATTATTTTTATTATTTCAGTAGTAATTACATTGCATTTATTTTATTAGAAGTTTAAATTTAAGCGACCGTTAAAATTTACAGATTATTTAAGTATATTATTTCAGTAATCACGACATTGCATTTAATTTATTAGCTACTTCGATTTAAATTTAAGCGACTCTTAAAATTTACAAAATATTAAATTATTTCAGTAGTCAATATTTGTAATTTTAGATTTTGGGATTAATTTTGAATATTTGGATTGCATTACAAAAAAAAGCTAGATGATTTTAGACACATAATTTTAATAATAGAATAGAATAGATCTTTATTAATTTATAATAATGGAAGGGACTAAAATTTAGTATTTTAAAATAATTACTTAATTATCTAAGCAATTAATAATTTTAGGAGCTATTTTTAATGTTATTGCTATTAAATAATTTATAGAATTAGGCGTTACTTTGCGGAGATCCATAATACAAAAGTAATAATAAAATTATTTTGCTATAATCCGCGATACAGTAAATAGAAAATATATATATATATCCGACTTAATCGCGTCGTGGAGATAGACTCCACGACAAAATCGCAAAGCTTTGCGATTTTGTCGTGGAGTCTATTTCCTGATGATGCTTCGGTTGCGGGGCGAAACGATTGTTGAGTTTGTGATAGTGAACCTGTGTAGTGCTTGTGTATTGTGGTGGAAGTGGTGGAGGTGTGTGCATATGTTTTTTAAGAATCCTGCATGTAACGGGTACGAAAAAACGTATAGTCCACTATACATTTAGCACTATATATATTTTCTATTTACTGTATCGCGGATTATAGCAAAATAATTTTATTATTACTTTTGTGTTATTGCTATTAATAATGCTAATCTTTAGTTACTTCGGGTAGTTTTAGATGATTGACTGAGATTTGTTACATTGAGGTAGAATTGTCTAAAATTTGTTATAAAGAGGTAAAAAGTGTTTTTATTCACCTCAAAATTACGGACTCATCTTGCCCTCAGGGTACTACAATGTAGGTACACTAGAAATAAATTATATGGCAAAACAACGTTTGCTCTGTCAGTTACTAATATAATAAAATACTAGCTTTTAAACGCAACTTCGTTCGCATGGACTGCAGTCTTATTATTTGAGTAAACCGTACTGCTTATATTACTTATGGTTAAAGTGGGTTAACCTTATAAGCTAGACATATGCTGTCGCGGACTTTTTTGTTAGAAATTTTAGAGGGGAACAATTTTATCGTACATTATTTTTAAATAACTTTCACCGTTTACTTAGTGCGCTTAAAGCTTCAAATTTTGCCGTTTTAGCAACACTTTTTTATTGCTGCTCTTCTCCTATTCATCTAAGATGTTATATAGTTAATAGCCTTCCTCAATAAATGGACTATCTTACACTTTTGAGTGTAAGATAGTCCATTTATTGAATTTTTCAAATCGGTCCGGTAGTTCCTGAGATTGGCGCGTACAAACAAACTCTTCAGGTTTATATATTGGTATATATATATAGATCGATGAGGGAATGTAAAAGATCTTGAAATTAAGCTAAGCGGTTCCGTTTAATTCATAATAATTTTTTAAACTCGCATCTAGTGGAGTATAATTTACGAAAGTAGTGGGTAATTGTTCTGTATTTGGTTATTTGGCGATTGCTCTCATGGGCCCCGCCTGGCTGCCATTAGCGAGGCTCCTGTGCCGCGGCCCAATCATTTTAATGAACGGTTATCGATTTGTACGGCGTGCCTCTCAAGGACCAACAAGCCCGCGGCAACTCTGCATCAACAACGGGTATCTAACAAAAGTAATACAGTGGAACCTTTATACGATTTAACAAGTTTCGTAATCTTCTTGAATTGTCTTCTTGAACCACGGGGAATTGCTTGTATTACAATATTATATTGCTTGTATTACCCATTCTTTATTCTGTCACTATCACTTACAGACCTGCATGTGACTACGTTACTCTACTATAATAACTTCTTGTTTATAGCACTAGTAGATTATTATTAGTAGTAGATTTACAGATTAAATTAGTTTGGGAGCCAGGGATAGGGCTTGTACACGTGCATTGTTGTAACAAATAAAATAAAATAAATAAAAATATATTTGAAAACAGTTTATAGAATTAGGCGTTACTTTGCAGAGATCCATAATACAAAAGTAATAATAAAATTATTTTCTTCTTCTTCTTTAGGTGCCTCTCCAACTAGTGAAGGTTGGCAGTCAGCTCTGCATATGCCTTCCTATTTATAGCTAAATGGAAGAGTTCGGGAGCGCTCTTAATGCCCGTCCATTCCCGGATGTTTCGTAACCAAGATTTCCTTCTACGACCAGGTCTCCTCTTTCCAGCAACTTTTCCCATCATTATCAGTTGCAATAACTCGTATCGTCGATGCCTGAGTACGTGACCCAGGTATGCAATTATTTTGCTAAAATCATTCATTCAAGCTTTTTTCACAGGTTGATATTAAATATTTTGGAACAATTAGTAATCATTAAGCATAACAATGGCACCCTCATTAACTAGCAGTTAAATGTTTCTAGTTCAAGCTTGTTGCACGTGTTCAGAGGTAAAAGAAAGGGTGGGGATGAACCAAGTACTATATAACAATGCTTGTCTGGATAATGCTTCGCTTTGCGATTTTGTTGTTGAGTCTATCTCCTGATGATGCCTCGGTTGCGTTCAACGTGTGTAATGCTTGTGTATTGTGGTGGCGGTGGCGAGGTTTCTGCATGTGTTTTTACAAATGCTGCATGCATCGGGTATGAAAAAACGGATAGTCCATAATTTTCTTATTACTTTTGTATTTGAAGACAGCGTAAATATAAACGAATGCATACATATTTATAGATACTTAACAGACGTGTCGTAAAAAACTTAAATTGTCATACATCTTCTTTAATTACACTGCGATTGGCCCATAAATGGTGCACGGTTGAAATTATGGTGTTTTCGAGACAATAATGAGCGCGGCCGTAATGACAATCGGCGTTTAATATCGATTATAAGTTTCATTATACTATATATGTCTGCGAACATAAAATAAAACTGTTTTAAAATGTATATTTATGATTATAACGTCTTATATGTTCCATCATAAAAGTATATAAGGGAAACAAATCGCACGCTTAGTATTAAAGTGACCTAAATCAAAAAAGGTTATTTTAGTAGGGCTAACCCGATAAAATTAGACGTGAGTATCTATACATTAACTATGAATACTAACGATATTTTAAATTTAAATATTTCGTAGAGGGCATTAGAGGGCATTAAAATAATGACTACAATATATCGGACTCTTCTCCGTCTTCTTTGTTAACCGATGGTGGACTTATGTCCACTACTGGACATAAGTCTCTTTATGGGATCTCCACAACACAGGATCTTGTGCCGCTTGAATCTAGCGGCTCCCCGTGACCTTTTTGAGGTCGTCGCTCCATCGCGTAGGGGGTCTATCAACACTGCGTTTTCCGGTGCGAGGTCGCCATTCCAACACCTTGAGATCCCAACGCCCATCGGTTCTCCGCACTATACTCCCCGCCCATCGCCACTTCAGCTACGCGACACGCTGAGCTATATCGGTGACTCTGGGGTTCTTCTACGGATCTCCTCATTTCTGATTTGATTACGTAGAGGCACTTCCAGCATAGTCCGCTCTATCGCCCGCTGAGCGACTCTGAACCTTCTTATGAGGCCCATAGTCGGCGACCACGTCTCAGATCCCTGGTCATCACTGGCAACTGGTATCTAACTCAGCCTAATTCTGGATTAGGTCACTTTAAGACTAAGCGTACGAAGTATTCTACAAAGTCCTCGATGAAGTAAACAATTAATTACCATTACCATTCAGTTAAAAAGGCAAATCTCCATAAATTACAAAAAAAAGTACACAAAATCATAGAAGTATCGGATATTGGTAAATTAAAAGTAGTATTATTGTCGAAATAAGGCTCTTAACAGTCCTGTGAGGTCAGACCATGATTTAGGCGAAGTATAGTGAAGGTGGTGGTATGACTGTCATCGGGACATATAGTAGAGTTAACGATTCAAAGGCAATTATTAACAAGTTTACTTGCATAAAGAAAAATTTGAATTTAAATTATTCATCACACCATCGGAATGGTGGTGATAAGCCACGACCGACCGACACCAGAAAAATAAAACAATTGAATCTATGTATTTTACGTTTCAAGCTCTTGCTTGAAACGTAAAATACATTGAATCAATTGTTTTATTTTTCAACCTAACCGGTTATGACAACCTAATAGGTTCAAATACATCGAGGAGACACTTTATTATCTGTATTAAAAATAATACTGAATAAAGGGTATTCAGCTATTACACTAGAGTAAGGGAGCCATGCTTGAAGACATGCTTGTGAGTGCGAGAAATCAACAAATAATAAGAGAGCGCGTAGATATTAGATCCATACTTATGTTTGTCTAATCATTAAAAAAAGACATGGATAATAAGTCTTATTTGCTCTCTTTTTATTTGCGATGGACACATTTTATGGGGGCTTCCCTCCTCTAGTATAATAACTGTAAGAGGACGAAGCATCAAGGCATTAAGTTGTCGAACATTAGCCTTGTTTATGATAAAACTTCACATAGTAGTTCTCGAACGTTAGCATTGTTTATGGTTTTTCTTCACATTGTATATTATTTCCAAACGTTTATTAAATTTTTGTTATATACACACGTATGAATAATATACATCCGTTTTTATTATACTAAAAACCACAAGTAAACAGATGCAATGCTTACGCTTACTATAAATGGCACTTTTTTTTACAAATAGTGACGTGATGTGCTAATTATCACCGATATTTATTGGGTAGAGATAATGAGTAGAATTATTAAAATTTAACCACTTTTTCGTTGCAATTAATACAAAATAGCCGTTGCTTCGTTTGCGAAGGATTTTGTTAATGATTTATGAGGTTGTTATTATTTCATAGATGTAAGTAATGCAATAAATGGAAGTATATATTTATTTTAGAATCTAAAATATAGCCAATAAAATGGCTGTCTATTTCTATAAACAATACCAAACGATTAATTGATTAACATCTCTATAAAAGTAATAATAAAATTATTTTGCTATAATCCGCGATACAGTAAATAGAAAATATATATAGTGCTAAATGTATAGTGGACTATACGTTTTTTCATACCCGTTACATGCAGGATTCGTAAAAAAAAAACATATGCACAAACCTCCACCACTTCCACCACAATACACAAGCACTACACAGGTTCACTATCACAAACTCAACAATCGTTTCACCCCGTAACCGAAGCATCATCAGGAGATAGACTCCACGACAAAATCGTATCAATAATTTTATTATTACTTTTGTATTATGGATCTCCGCAAAGTAACGCCTAATTCTATAAATTATTTAACATCTCTATATAAATAAAACTTGATTGTTTTTAAAAATCGAGTCAAACATGTAATTTGGACATCACTACTTTAGCCGTCAAAAATTACATAAAAGATTGGACAGACTATAAGTTTTGAACAATAGCCTTGTTTATGCTAGAACTTCTCATGGTAGTTCTCGTACACTAGCATTATTTATGTTTCCACTTCAAAGGGCAGTTGTCGAACATTAGCTTCATATTTCGTCATGCACATAGGCGACAGATTAAAAGGAATAAAAAAATAACTTACTCGAATATGTAGGAAAGCCTCATGTGCGTCGTGCATCGTCAACGTAATAAACTGTGAAGCTGAGCGCAATCAATTGAGTCAATAATCTAAGCGTGCGCGAAATATCAATTGGGCGAAACGTTGCAATTTGAAAACCGTGTACTGTAGTAAGTTAATAACAAACTTAATAACGTGTGAAAAGATTCAATCGTACATAATGGCAGTAAAAAAATTATTATTGATTTTTTTAAACGCAAGGAGCGTTTAATTTTAAACCGCAATTTATTTTAAATAGGCTAAAGTTTTAATATACCTACGTCTGTATCAGGTCTTATTTAATGTTATTGGTCTTAGGACATTCATTGCTTGTCAAAGGTCTAATTGTAGGCCTTATGTACTTTGTTAATTATGGTCCTTGTCAATAATTATGATTAAATTCAAATTCAAAATATTATTTATTCAACTAAACTTGTAAACAAGTGCTTTTGAATCGTCAACTTTACTGCTGGTTCGGAAAGCTGTTCCTACTGAGAAGAACCAGCAAGAAACTCGGCGGTTGCTCTTTTTAAAATATAAATCTTTAAACTAGTTAAATTTCGTTTATTACTGTCTTGTACAGAGTAGAAGTGCAGCTATATCGACACATCCTTATCATCCAACTAATCTTCAACAGTATTGTATCAGCCTCTTTTTAACAGTGTTTTTAAACTGCTGTAAAAGCATGGCCAAAATTGATTTCGAATTTTATTATAGAATCTTATACCCAAACCCACAAACGATTTACGTACTTTTGCTAGGCGCAAAGCAGGAGTCGCAAGCTTATGTCGGTTCCTACTTTGTCTATTATATACATCACCTATCGTTTTATACTTCTTTATATTTTTATGTACAAAAATTACATTAAAAGTTACACAGAGACACTACGAACATTCGTGTTTTCATCATCCGCAGAGCGTTACTGAGCTTTCATATGAGGTCCATATTTAGGGATTAAGATTCACATCCGTATGTGTTTATTCAATAAGAATTAATATATATTAGATATTTAAACACTCGGATAACTTTCAAATCGCCGAATTGCGAACTCATTTTTCTCAAAACGTGTAATTTTTTTTAATGAACAACTTTGAATTTAAAAGTGTATAAAATATTCTTATGCATGATCAAAACCTATATTAGTTTCAAGTCCATCAATAAACTATTCTTTTAATTGACGATTATAATTCATGCCTACGAATCGATCGGTAGGTTATTCAAAGTCAAATTCAAAATATTCTTTATTCAAGTAAACTTGTAAACAAGTGCTTTTGAATCGTCAACATCTACTGCTGGTTCGGAAAGCTGTTCCTACCGAGAAGAACCAGCAAGAAACTCGGCGGATGCTCTTTTCAAACAATAATTCTTATCACTAGTTACATATAGTTATTAATGTCTTGTACAGGGTTGAAGAGAACCTATATCCACGCATTCTTATCGTCTAGGTAAGCTTCAATAGTATAATAGGCTTTCTAAATTAGCCTTTTTTTAATAGTATTTTTAAACTGCTGTAATGGTAAAGTTAAAATAGATTGTGGAATTTTATTATAGAATCTTATTCCAACACTTCCCACTTGGGAAAGGCCAAGGGGGGAAACGAAACATTGGTAGACCAAGTAGAAGGTGGGCTGATGACATAACAGAAGTAGTAGGGAAAAATTGGCTTAATATTGGCAAAGATAGAGCCAAATGGAAAGAACTGGAGGAGGCCTTTACCCAAAACGGGGTCCATATCTCAAATAGAATAGACTAACCTTACTAACATAATATAAGAAAACTTACTAACTACTAACTAACAACATTTGAAATGTATTTAATTTAGAGATATGGAATAAATGGCTTTATTATTATTATTATTATTATATTCCAACACTACCTAACATTACGTTCATATTGAAAATACAACCATAAAAAAGCAAACCCACTCGTGGGACGCAATCGATTCGAATAAGAACAGGCAATAGCCCACGAATAAAAACCAATAAAGGCAAGTGCGAACCGTTTGTGTGTGTTTTGGTATAGGCTAAAATAAAGGTACAACTCGCCGGCGGGCGTTGCGTTCGGCGTATAAATAACATTTAGCGAGGACCGGGAGGCTGGGATTATGAGGTTGGAGGACTCAATTAAACTGTGCCACCGGACCGAGCTTTTGTTGTGGACTTTTGCCATGACCTCCCATCGGATTTTCAGATAAATGGACTACACTTTGGGCAATGGTGTCACTCCGAATAATGTTAATATTGCACAGCTCATTTGTATTGGTCGAGGGTTATGATATTTAATTCATTGTTTTATGATATCGTAAACTTTGTTGCGCCGAGAACACTATTGAATTGTTTGATGCGATTACATAGGTTGTTTGTAACACAATGTTAAATGAATTATTGATTTGAGCAATTAATTTATTGTATTATGCGATTAAAATGTAGTCTATAGAATTAAGTTACTTTGCAGTGATACATAATACTTAAGTAATAATGCGCGATAAAATAAATCGCGATCGCAAATCGCAAACTGGTGATTTGTCCGGGTGAATAGAATAGACTACGTTAATTTTTTACTACTAACTACTAAGGTATGTATGTCTGGTGTCCGGCTGAGTAGAATATACCACCCTCATTTCAGACGGAGGTGTCGTAAAAGGCGACTAAGATAAGTCGACCCACCGTGTGGTATCCAGCTGATTAGAATAGACCACCCTCTTTCTTACCGAGGTGTCGTAAAAGACGACTGATAAGAGCAATAGAAAACTTAAAATGCGCTAACAACACAACCGGACGCAAAAAGAAATCACTTTTTCAAAACGTCCAAATAACACTGTGGGATATGAAATGTCAATTTTTTTCATAAATTCTAACATGTCATTGATTACCTTTGAAATAAATGATAATTAATTCTTTGGGCCGCGATGTTAAAAATTAGTTCTTTATACTTTTTAATACAGCTTATTGCCATTGCATGCCATGAATAAATATCGCGAGGAAGGTAGCAGAAAAAACATTGCATTTTTCATTTAGGTCGTGTTGTAATTACGTACATATAAATAATTCAACCGATAATTTGAAATCCTAACGGAGAACATTGACAGTTAGATATATTTAACTTTTTGACTATTACTTTTTGCAATACTCGTGTTGGCGCCGGTGGCAGTGGTCTGTGTTACCTCGGGTCGCAGTTTCGATATCCTCCCACCAACATTCTCTAGTTACAACTCAAAGCTTCTTAAGGCAAGGTGTAGTGGAGGGTTAGTAGTAAGGCTATGATTAGTCATCACGGTGATCGGTGGAGTGAAGCCACGGCAATGCAACTTTAGAAAGCTATGAACCTCACAATTGTAGGCGAAAAAGATGTTTCTATGTTTGTTATTGTTATTTGATCGTCGTGTCCGAATAAAATGGGAATTTTTTTTATCTAACATAGACTTTATTAAATTAGATAAAAGTTTTTCATCTACTAGGCCATCCCCGTAATTTTTTTATTCATTGCATTTGGGCTTGTTACACAACCTCTCACACACACTAATGCATCGAGTTATTTATATTATTTTCACCGAGAGGAATATATTTAACAATCCCTTTTTTTGTTACCTTCTTTTAAGCATATTATATATGCGTTGTTTACATAAATAAAATTAAAGTTTATTTTTACGATAATATAAAATTATTTATTTACGGGAAGGGTGCTGTATACCGAGATACAGGGAAACCTAGTTCGGTTACAGAGGTCTAAAAATTTAGACAAAATTGTAAAGATAATAATATTTTGTGTTCATTTATATTTGTGTAAGAATGTTTTTGTTATAATAAAATTTATTATTATTATTATTACGCCGTGTGATATCCGGCATAGAATAGACCACCCTCTTTTCTTACCGAGGTGTCGTAAGAGGCGACTAAGGTATGTGCCGTGTGGTATCCGGCTGCATAGAATAGATCACCCTCATTTCTTACCAAGGTGTCGTAAAAGGCGACTAAGGTAATTTGACGTCAGGCAGGCGGCCGGTCGTAAAATACGTAGCCAAATCATGTGACAACACGTTTGTAACATGTTGTGCGAACCTCACTTAGAGTGGGATAAGAGCAGGAGAATGATGATGAAAATTTATTATTATTATTTAACTTGAACGTTTCAAACCTATGACCATGATTTAATGAACTGGTTCGCAATGTTGCTCTCACCGAGAAGAAACAACAAGCAACTCGGCTTTTATCTTTTAAACAGTTTAAATTTATTTATATTAATTAAATCTTGTTTGAAGCTGAAAGGATTATCAAATCCAAGCATTTTTATTATTCAAATAATATTAAATTATATGCTCTACGTAAAAGCATATTTCTTACACTTCAAATAAACTTTTCTATAGATAAGTCTATTGCGGTATCAATTTGTAGAAGTGAATACCGAGATCAACGAATGAGTTGGTAACTCTGCTGAGTCGCGGCACACGAATCACAAGCTTTATGTGACCTCTGATCTATTCTTAGAAGATGACAAGAATTATCACTTATGATTTTAGCGATCTCACGTAGAAAATGCCACCAAATAATACATCAACAAAAGGTATAACAGCTATAACATATGGAACGGTCTAAACAATTATTGATAGGTTAAGTTAATAATAAAATTCAATTCAAAATATTCTTTATTCAAGTAAAATTATAAAAAAGTGCTTTTGAAACGTCATCATCTACTGCTGGTTAGGAAAGCTGTTCCTACCAAGAAGAGCCAGCAAGAAACTCGGCGGTTGCTCTTCTCAAATAATAATTCTTATCACTAGTTACATATAGTTATTAATGTCCTGTACAGGGTTGAAGAAAAGCTATATCCACGCCTTCTTATCGTCTGAGTAATCTTCAATAGTATAATAGGCTTTCTGAAATAGCTTTTTTTGATAGTATTTTTCAACTGTTGTAATGGTACAGTTAAAGTAGATTGCGGAATTTTATTATATAATCTTACACCCAAACCCACAAACGAATTACGAACTTTTGCAAGGCGCAAAGCAGGAACCGCAAGCTTATGTCGGTTCCTACTTTGTCTATTATATACATCGCCAATCCTTTTATAATTATTTATATGTACAATTAAATTACTGAAAATTTAAAATTTGAATTATTATGAACGATATATTAAGACGATTCCACCACCAATTCGGAACGCTGTCATCCACTGAGAAGAACTGGCAAGGAACTCAGTGGTTGCTCTTATCAATAATAGCACTTGTTTGAGGTTAAGTTATAACAACTCGAAACACTTAATGGAGGTAGGTAGACGTGGGTCTACCCGAACTATATTTGACTGGCTCGTTGGCGCAGTGGGTAGTGACCTTTCTGCTCCGTGAGTCACGGGTTCGATTCCCGCTGAGGGCCCAACATTTTCTATAAACAATTTGTTGGTTCTTCGAGCCTGGGTGTGTATTTGTATTTAAGTATGTATATAATATTATATATATTTACCAAGCTGTGATAGTCTAGCGGTGCGACCGTGCGACTCTCTAGAGACAACATAGGTTCAAATCCCGGACAGGCAACAATGAGTTTTTCTATTAAAACTGATGTGTCTAATTGATAATTGCAATTTATCACATATCACACGCTTTTCGGTGAAGGAAAACATCGTGAGGAAACCTGCATATCTCTAGAGAATTCTAGGGATATGTGTAACCTACCAATCCGCATTGGAGCAGCGTGGTAGGTCTTAGCTCCAATCCTTCTCTCCAAAAACGGAGAGAGGAGGCCTTAGCCCAGCAGCATAGTAACAGGCTGTTACTTTACTTTACTTTTTATATATTTACCAGTTGTCTGTCACCCATAACACAAGTAATAAAACTTACTTTGGGGACGGACGACCGTGTGTGTGTGTAAGTGTCCCATATATTTATTTATTTATTAATATTAAAATGAGGCTGTAACAGGTATCACGATCTACCTATATAAACCATTTAAATATAATGCTTCCATATATCTAAAAATCATACCATACACACGGACAACGTGCATACAATAACAAACATTATATATAAACATATGTGTGTCGATTAAATAGTACTTTGTAGAACCTTAGTCTATGAAGAGGGGATTATAATTCATGCGCAAAAGGAGATCTCAATCATAACAATTTACAAAAATGTACTATACGTGTTGACGAAATAAAATAGTATTAGATTTATTTCCAGCCGCGTAAGCGTCTAACAACCATACGAGTCGAGTTTTAAAACAGGACCTACTTAATTGTTGCGAGCTCCACCTTTTATAATCAATTCACACTACAAAAACCCTACTTTGCTATCGGTCACGTGATTACAGTGTTGACAATATACAAAACTAAAGAACTGACATTTGACTGATTCCATTCCCAACAATATATATATATTCTGAGGTTACAGCAATCCAATTCTAATGTTACGCAATCGGGCATCACGGGTTGTGTATTGTAAGGTGCGGAGTAGGTTATGAAAGCAAACAACCGTATGCTTTGAAGTCTTGTTTAATACTCCTTTAAATTAGCTAAATACTGTATCTTATACTAGCTTATAATAAAGTATAATGCTCCCATCACACTACATGCCCTATCAATAAGAAAAAAAAATTAACCTTAGTTTACATTTTTTTTTAAATCTTACACTCTCATATATCTTAAACAACAAATATAAGAAAACATTAAAAATAACATGTAAAAAAAAAAAATATAATTATGATTTAATCTTAGCAGTATAACTTAGTTCTATTTTTATGCAAAATTTCCTCTTTTCCTTTTCTCAAAATTTTTACATTGGGATTTAGATCTTCTATTACTTTATAAGGACCTGAATATATTGGAGTTGACAATTTATTACCAGTTTCATTTTTAACTAATAACAAGTCATTTTTATTATATGTTACGGGGTTAATATATGCATCGTATGTACATTTTCTTAATTCTTTACTTTTTATTAAATTTTGTCTTGCATCAAACTGAGATTTTTGTAATCGGTACTTTAATTCAGAAGCATAATTATCAAAATTGTACAATGGATCAACGTAATCACTTTTCAAATTACTTGGCAAGTTACATCTTTTCCCAAAAATAAGTTCATATGGTGTATAATTTGTTGAACTATGCACTGTGGTATTATACGAAAATGTCCAATATGGTAACCAAGTGCTCCAATATCTTGAATTATTATCTGTTTGAATTCTAAGAAATGAATTTAGAGATTTGTGAGTATTTTCTAATGAACCTAAAGATTCATGGTGATATGCGGTTGCTAAAATTTGCTTGATATTCAATAGTTCACATACCTTAGTCATAGTTGCAGAAATAAATTCTGTTCCTCTGTCGCTTCCAATTTGGCGAGGAATTCCATATTTAAGAATAAAGTTTTCTACGAAAGCTCTAGCTACACTATCACTACTCTTATTTTCTAAAGGATATGCCTCTACATACTTACTTAATTCACATTGTATAGTTAAAATATATGAATAATTATAATAATCCTTTTCTAATGGACCTACTATATCTAAATAAATCTTATCAAAAGCGCTTTTTGAAGTAGTAGTAATTTGCATGGGTTGCTTAGTTGGCAAAGAATGTTTTTGTCGTTGACAAGTATTACACTTCTTCACAAACTTTCTTACATCGTCACTTATATTTGGCCAAAAATAATATCTCTTTATGTTGTTTAACATACGCCTAACACCTGCATGTCCACTGGTGGGCAATAAATGAAAGTCATTCAATATTACTTTTCTATCATCAACGTCATTAATTCTTGTTACTCCACTAACAATACAAATTCGGGGTCCGGACCTCGTTAAATTATTTTTAATCTCCTTGGTTAACCATTCAATTATATATTTATTATCGTTATCTTTCACGATATAAATTTCATTAACATTAATCTCTCTACAAAATGATTCTAAACTTCTCACGAACGCGTCTCGCGCTGAACATGATCGAGTATTAGCTTCATAAAAAATAGTGGATTTTGATGGAATGTATATAAAATTATTATCTTTTACGCAATAATCTTTGCATTTTTTATATTTCTTAAATAGTAATTCAACTCCTGTATTTGGTTTCTTAAGCACCTCTACGACGTTTGGGTGATCAGCCCCGTCATCGATGTTATCTACCAAAACAGTGTTACTCTCATCATCTTGTATCCTTCTCATCCGCCGTGTCATAACATTCACGATATGCTTGTTCATATCTTTTAACTCATCCGAACTCAACACTATGCGAGATAACGCGTCTGCAGCTACGTTATTCGCTCCTTTCACATACTCAATCCTAAAGTCATATTCCTCTAAGCTAAGTCTAAATTTTAATAAACGACTACTAGGACTATTTATGTTAAATAAATATACTAGTGGTCTATGATCTGTATAAATAGTAAAAGTTTTCCCAAATAAATAAGGTCTAAAGTAACGTACTGACCATACGATTGCCAATAATTCTTTTTCTATAGTCGGATAATTAAGCTCTGCTTTATTTAATGTTCGACTTGCATATGCTATTGGTAAATTATTTTTATTGCACAACATCGAGCCTATCGCTACTCCAGATGCGTCAGTATGTAAAATAAAATTATTTTCTTCGGAAAAATCTGGATATTGTAAAATAGGTGGTGTTATAAGTGAAGTTTTTAAACCTAAAAATGAATTTTCGCATTCGTCACTCCATTCAAGATTTACTCCTTTGCGACAAAGTTTATTTAGCGGAATTGTAATTTCAGCGAAGCGTGGAATAAATTTTCTATAGTAATTAGCAAACGCAACGAAACGTTTGACTTCGTCTTTATTGCACGGTTTGGGATAATTTCTTATTGCTTTGATTTTTTCTGGATCCCGACTAATACCGTCAGCAGCAACAACATGACCTAAATATAATAACTCTTTCTTTAAAAATTGACATTTAACGGGATTTAATTTTAGATTGACTAGTCTTAATCTTTCAAAAATATTAATTAGATTTTTATTATGTTGATCGAGGTTTCTACCAAAACAGATTAGGTCATCTAAATAAATAAGACATTTTTCGTAGTTTAACCCAGACATGGCAACTGTCATAACCCGGCTAAAAGCACTAGGGCTAATTTTTAAACCCATTGGTAATCGCTTAAATTGATATTGTTTATCGGTTGTAAATGCAGTACATTTTCGACTATTTGGTTCTAACTCTACTTGGAAATATCCTTGATAAAGGTCTAAGTGACTAAAATAAATAGATCCAGATAAGGCGTCCAAAATTTCACAAATATTGGGTAAGGGGAATTTATCGTCTTTTATTGTATCATTTAATTTTCGATAATCTATAACTACGCGCCATTTCTTTTCGTTTGAACAATCATTTTTCTTTGGCACGAGAAGAACTGGGCTAGACCATTCGCTTTGACACTCTTCGATCACATTATCATCTAGCATTTGCTTTATGTGTCTATCTAGTTCTGGTTTTTGAGATTTAGGTAAACGAAACGGTTTTACGTAAACAGGTGAGATGTTATCTTTCAAACATATAGATGGTTTATATACGTTAGTTACTCCTAATTTATCTCCATCAAGATGAAAAATATCTGCATATTTTGCACAAATATTCTCGATTGATATTTGTTCTTCGGTACTTAAATGATTGAGCTTCAATATCTCAAACAATCTTTTCACTCGTTCTGCGCTATTTAAATCGCGTTCAAATTTACATATATCGTAATTATAAAAATAATCAATGTCAGGGGAGAAATAACTTAGTTTTACTACATTATCTCTCGTATTTAATACTCGTAAAGGTATTTTTCCTTGAACCGGTGATACTAACGCGCTTCCTAAGAAAATTCCGTCTCCTAATTCTTTAGGTAATATTACACAATCTTGATTTAAATTAGTATCAACATAATGTATCGACTCGCAACGCGGCGGCAAAATAATATAACTATTGTAACCTGTGCTACCCATCTGCATATATAGTGCAACCTTTTCTAAACCGGTATTTATTGTAAAAGTATTCATTTCAAAATTTAATATGCAGTTATATTTACTGAAAAAATCTTGTCCCAATATTCCATCACATTTACAAGGCAAATTTTTAAAAATATAAAATTTATGATTTATTTCTAAATTATCAATTTGTAAATTTAAATAAATATATCCTTCTGAATAAATATTACCACTGATCCCTTGGATACAAATTTTCTCTATATGGTAAGGAATGTTGCGCGCGATCAAGCTCTCATATTTCACGGCCGAGAGTGATGCGCCGGTGTCAATTAACCAACTGTACGGAATGTTCGATATGTTTATAATAACTGAGTTTAAATTATCATAAGTTTTATGTATTGAATTATGAACGAAAAAACTGATTTTTTATTTCTTCCTTTTTATTTATATCGGTCGGGTTCGACTCTGGTACCTGATTGATATTTGAAGTTTGAGCCATATTAATTTGATTACTGTAATTACTTTTACGGAAATTATTTCGCCTATAAAAATTCCTACCGCCTCGAAAACCACGGTTAAAATTTGTTTGACCGCTACCTCTATAATTTTGACCTGACAAATTATTATTTTCTACTCGCACACCTCTGTTATAAGCGGTTCGTAAAATCGGTATCCTAGGCCTATTAAAATATCCTCTGCTATTCCTTTGATTGTAATTGTTATTATGATATAGCCTACCTCTAGCACGTTGACTAACGTAGTTCACGAACTCTCCTTGGGGCTGCGATGATAGCTCCTCGTCCATTGCTCCTCGTATAGCATCTTTCAACGTTGAATAACTACGCGCAGCTATAATCGTGCTGATTCGACTATTTCGCAAACCGTCAGAAAAACGTTTAATTGCATTCCTCTCATTGATAGGTTTTAAAATCTCATATTTATCTGAATCTCCATCAGCCTGTGATATAGTCAAATCCACAAACATACTTTCTAAAGACTTAACGAAATCCTGTATGGACCTTGAACCTTGCTTTGCTTGCTGTAGCTGCTGTTGAATAGCTGTATCGGATTTTTTCGTTAATAAAAATGATCTCATATCTTTAATTAAATCTGTAACTGAGGAATAATTTTGACGTAGACGTAATTTGGCATACTCTGATAACCTGGATTTCAATACAAAATTTATTAATAAAAGTTTACTGTCGTGGTCTAACATTTCGCTATACATTTCGATATTAGAAATTAATTGTTTTGTAACTAATTCGTCATCAGTCATGACTGGCAGCAACGATATAGCAGTTTTTAAATCAAACTTTTCCATTTTTAAGTCGGTTTCTTTCGTACTAATTTGCGTGAAAGTAGAACAAAGCTCTTTTATTTTGCAGAATAATGATTTAATGTTTTCACAAATATCCTGTACACTCGATAAGTCAGAAATTTTAATTTCTTTTTTCGCAATTTGTTCACTTAATTTTTCTGAAATGTGTAAAAATTTTTCATACACACTACAAGCGTGAGCGTATTTTTCACTTAAATCTTGCGTAGACCTCCTAGTAGGACCTAGTTTTACAAGGTAATCCTTAATATATCTTAACTCAATCAATACATTTTTTAATTCTTCCGCCATTACACATCAGAACAGTTTGTTTACATAATCACTTCGTTAACCGGATTCCTTCATCCTGGTGGAATCACCCGGCTGCGTCTCTGAAGGCCGACCGGCGATGAAACTGACTGCTGGCTCCGAATATGCACGTATACTTCTAAATCTGTGCTGATAAATCTCCTGTCTTATCCAATTTTGGTGACAACGGGTATATAATTTATAAGCGAAATAAATCACGACCAATCCCAACACCACAGTAATAATAGTCATCATAATATTCATTGCATTTAAGTGCCATCCTAAATCTTGTAGATTGGCTTTATTTCCACCTGCTGAATTTTGATTGATAAAGATTTCTTCCTTATCCACTGAAGATTGACACATTTTTCAGGCCAGAATATTTATCAGTGCAGTTAAGTCAGTGTCGATTCGAAATTCTCTCTTCCATATAATTTAACTCCATTATTTTATATACTGTCTCCCTATATGGTAAGGAATTTGTCAACTGCGCACGAGGCAGACTCCTGTTGCAGGGTCGCCATGTAAGGTGCGGAGTAGGTTATGAAAGCAAACAACCGTATGCTTTGAAGTCTTGTTTAATACTCCTTTAAATTAGCTAAATACTGTATCTTATACTAGCTTATAATAAAGTATAATGCTCCCATCACACTACAGTATGCTTATAGATAATTTATAGAATTAGGCATTACTTTGCGGATATCCATAATACAAAAGTAGTAATAAAATTATTTTGCTATAATCCGCGGTACAATGTATCGCTTGAACACATCCCTCGCAAATTTTCATCCCCACCGTTTCGCAACGACATCGACTTTTGCAAATAACAATACCAGGTGACTCAAATTATATTAACTGATAGGCGACAACGTTATCAGTGATAAGACCCACGTCGAAAGAGAAAGGGAGATAATATATATACGTTTCGTACAGAAATCAATATTGTCGATTTAAAATTTAAAATAAAATCCAATTGGAAAAAGACATTTGACATATGCCCAAACTCCGAATTAGTAAAAAATAAGTACAAAATTATTATTTTTTGAAATTTTTAACTTTTTTTCTTGTTAGTTAAATAGTTTATTGTTTTAAGAACCAGCAGGCAACTCGGCGGCTGCTCTTTCTAAAATACTAAATACAATTTCTATAACTTAGTTATGTGTCGTATTATTATTGCAAAAAGTACTTATGTCGGTTACGGGTTTGGGTATAAGATTTAATAGTAAAATTCCGCAATCAATAAGGCTAATACATAAAGCCTGTTACACTATTCAAGACTACTTAGGCGATAGTTTTTCAGTTTAATTTTCAGTTTAAAACCACTGTTAAAAAGAGGCTGATACAGAAAGCCTACTATACTGTTGAAGATTACTTAGATGATAAGGATGTGTGGATATAGGTGCACCTCTACCCTGTACAAGACAGTAATAAATAAATGTAATTAGTTCTAAGATTTATATTTTAAAAAGAGCAACCACCGAGTTTCTTGCTGGCTCTTCTCGGTAGGAACAGCTTTCCGAACCAGCAGTAAAGTTGACGATTCAAAAGCACTTGTTTACAAGTTTACTTGAATAAAGAATATTTTGAATTTGAATTTGAATTTGATAAGAATACGTGGATAGAGCTACTTTTCGACCGTGCATAAGACAGTAATGACTGAATGTAACTAGTAGCAATAATTGTATTTTGAAAAGAGCAACCGCCGAATTTCTTGCTGGCTCGATAGATACAACTTTCCGAACCAGCAGTAGAGTTTACGATTCAAAAGCATTTGTTTACAAGTTTACTTGAATATAGAATATTTTGAATTTTGAATTAAAACCATATTTTATCATATCATATCATATCAATTATCTATAGTAAAAAAAACTATGTAGGCATATTTTTAGTAGCTTTAATTCGTGTAAAGGCATTGCTAAAATTGTCTATGCAAGTTTAGGTTAATTTGGGTTAATAATTATATTTTTTGATGTCATTAGAATATTTATTATAGTTTGAATAAAACATGACGCTTTATTTGATAATTTTTAATAATAACCTGAACGCTGTACATTTGTTGCCGCCATTACAATATCAAATCCGCGTGCCGTGCATTGTATTAAAATTGATTTATTACGATTAATACATTTAATGCTCTGACATTTCAATTATTAAAAGTTTTAATTTGATATTTGTATAAATTTTCAATGATTTATTAATTAATTATTCATCACTAATTATCTATTAAGAGCTGTTGTATTGATTAGTATAATAATAAGAGGAATACAAGATGGCGAATGGCATAATGGCGCTAAAATGATGCTAAATGGTAATAAAATTACGAATGTTATTGCGAACATAATTTGAATATTGTAATGCAAAAAACCTTAAATTTTACTACAATACTATTGAAATAATAAAGTAAATATTTTATAATTTCCTCAAATAATGTTTGTTCAATGAACATAAACATTGGTTACTAAGTAAGAGTATATTTTTTAGTTTTTTCATTTATCTGTGTTTTATGTTTTTGTCTGTGATTTTTCCTTTTTTGATTGCTTGTGTCTTTTGTCTTTGTATTCATTGTTTTGTACATTATTTGTAACATTTGTAATTTTCTATAAAAAAATAAACAATCTAACACGCTATAGTGTATTTTATTCAATAGAAGGTCTATATACCTTCAACAATGTTTTATAATTTTAATTTTAGCTAATTGTAGCTAATTTAATATATACGTAACAAATAATTGCTAAAAAAAAAATATTTTTTATATAAAAATAAATGGATTGGAATTAAAAAAATATATTGTGAGCAATTTTAACATTTGTATAATAATAATAATAAGACTATTGTATTGATAATAATTATTGTATTGAGTTTAGTGTATTAGGAAGTTTAAATATTGGTATTAGCCTCAACTAGAGGGGATATAAAAAAGTTAGGGGTCATTGATTTTGGCGGCATTCTGTTGTGACAAAAAATAATTAATATAAAAGTAATTACGCGTAATAAAGTGTTTTAAGAATTGTTTTGATATACCGTTGGAAACCTTTCTAAGTATTTTAATAATATTTATACGTATATTTACGTTAAATGTGTTTTTTTAAACAACTTAAATTATAATCTCAAATTAGAAAAAAGGAAATGGCGGACACGGAAATAATAATGTATCATTTCGTCTAGACTTTAATTATTTTTTAAATGCAAACGATAAAACATAATTGGTATATAGGAAACATTATATTGCGCATATATCCCTTTATATACTATATGAACCGAGATTTCAGATTTGATTAATAGCATAGTTTTATTTTAGTAAACACTGTATCACAAAGTATAATATGACTTGTTTAAAAACCTAGTAGTAATTGAAAATATTATTTATTCAAGTAAACTTCTAAACAAGTGCTTTTTAATCGTCAACTCTACTGATGTCTCGGAAAGCTGTTCCTACCGAAAAGAGTCAGCAAGAAACTAAGCGGTTGCTCTTTTCAAAATAATTACATCTATACCTGCCATGTGGTATACGGCTCAGTAGAATACCACACTCATTTCTTACCGAGGTGTCGTAAAGCGACTAAGGAAAGTTGACCCGCCGTGTGGTATATGGTTTAGTAGAATAGACCATCCTCTTTCTTACCGAGGGGTCGTAAAATACGACTAAGGTAAGTTGACGTCAGGCAGGCGGCCGGTCGTAAAATACGTAGCCGAATCATGTGACAACATGTTTGTAACATATTGTTCCGTACCCCACTAAGAGTGGGATAAGAGCAGGAGGATGATGAGTTACATTTATTACTATCTTGTACAGGGTTGAACAGTAGCTATATCCACGCATTCTTATCATTAAGTACAGTACAGTATACTATTACTAAGCCTACTGTACTGTTGATGACTTACTTCAGTATACTGTTGTAAGTCATCAACAGTACAGTCTTTCTATTACTATAAGTCATTCTTTAATCTGCAAACGAACTTATGCCCTTCATACATTACACGTCTATTCCACAATATCAGAGCAATTAAGCGTTACCTGAGCTGAATGGTCAATTGGATTCAGTCAATTAAACGGAAAATTGTTGAGAGATCAAGCATACAAATGCTTCCAGTGTTTACTAAGTCGAACGCCATTAAAGTAGGCGCTCGAAGCGTATTGATTAATGGCGTTTTAATAGCCATAATGCGATTACCTTGGACGCATATTTTCTTAACAAAAAGCTTACGTGAGCTAAATAAAATGCCTTCAGTTTCGGGATTAAACTTACTGTAATATAAACCCGGCCACGCATCACAGCGACTCAGCGAAATGTTCTTTTCAACTTTTGTATTTTTGTATTTTTGGGGGTGACCTTGGATTCAAACTCCAATAAAGCACAAATAACAACTCTAGCAGGCAAACTTAGTTCAGCAGCCTTCGCTGTTCGAAAGATAAGACAATTTGCAGATGTCGAAACAGTAAAACTTGTTTATTTGGCTTACTTCCATAGCATTATGTCTTATGGAATATTGCTGTGGGGTACTTGCGTGGATAGTGAAAATTTTTTTGTATTACAATGAAGAGGCATCTACAATTTAAGTCCGCATGATCCCCTGCGATGCTACTATACTGTTGAAGATTACCTAGACGATAAGAATGCGTGGATATAGCTTCTCTTCAAACCTGTACAAGACATTAATAACTATATGTAACTAGTGATAAGAACTATTGTTTGAAAAGAGCAACCGCCGAGTTTCTTGCTGGTTCTTCTCGGTAGAAACAGCCTTCCGAACCAGCAGTAGAGTTGACGATTCAAAAACACTTGTTTACAAGTTCACTTAAATAAAGAATATTTTGAATTTGAATTTTAATATCAAAATAAAACTTACACACACTATTGGATTAAAAGCGCGGACATAGCCTCTCTCCGTTTTTGTAGAGAAGGATTGGAGTAATTTATAGAATTAGGCGTTACTTTGCGGAGATCCATAATACGAATGTAATAATAACCACTGCCACCACAATACACAAGCACTACACACGTTCACTATCACAAACTCAACAATCGTTTCGCCCCGCAACCGAAGCATCATCAGGAGATAGACTCCACGTCAAAATCGCAAAGGATTGGAGTTAATACCCACTCACGCCTATGTGGATTGGTAGGTTACACATATCCCTAGAATTGTTTGAGATACGAAGTTTCCTCATGATATTTTCCTTCACTTAAAGGCGTGTGACAAATTGCAATTATCAATTAAACACATATGTTTCAATTCTTCTTTTTCCTAAGATGCCATCTACAATGTGGTCTGGTCACCATATCACACCACTCATATTGAAACATTGGAGAACATACAAGAACGGTTTCTCAGAAGTATGGCTTACAGATTCGGTCTCAAAAAATCACTAACATCATATGATAAAAGAAAAAGATATTTTAATGTAACCACTCTTCTAAAGCGAAGAAATATCTCAGGATTGTTGTTTTTGTATAAATTGATATCTGGCAACGTATCTACAACTATGATTTCTAAAATCAAGTATTCTTTACCATCCCGATCCACGCGCATATATAGCTATTTGTGCTTCCTCGGGAGCGAACTCAAAGATCGTAGCAAAAACCAATTAACCGTATATGCAAACTATATAATGAAATTAGTAAAAGTTCTGATATTGACATTTTTGGTAATTCCTATTTACACTTTCGATATAAATTACTGCAATCCTTTTAAAACTAACTTTAACTCTAACTAATATTCTATAATAACTAAGTAATTATTAATTATTAATAAGTTAAAGATACTAACACAAAATAATATTTAAGCATGCTGTCGGCGCACAAGTTGGATAGGCAATAAATAAGGTATATTTATCATAGTATTAAGTTTTTGTATTGCAATGTTGTCATATCTGTTGTGTGTTGCTAAATAAATAAATAAATAAATAAATAAACAATCGGCCGCTATACCGCTGCTCTGAATAGCGAAGGATTACTTTTGCCAAACCAATGACGTAGATTTTTTAGCCAAGATATCCTCCGTCGGCCAACACTCCAATACTTAGATATTGTCTTGTATGGTAAGCCGCAGAAATTCATATTTAGCATTTCTCATGGATCTAAACTTAGCAGAGAAATGCTAAGTTTAAAAAAAAGTTCATTGGTGCTTGGGCTTAAAATCCATGAGTGTCTCAATAGAATTGCGTAATGTATTTTGCAAGATTCTTGCATGCATATATCAACACAGATAGTATTGTTTAGCTTTACATAGATTTTCTTAATCCTTCTTAGATAAATAGTATTATTACTTTTGTAGTATGGTTCACCGCAAAGTAACGCATAATTTTTTAGTTAGTTTAACCTTTTTACGCAAAGCATTTCAATCATTTGCGTAGACGATTAATATCTTTAAACAAGTGCGGAGTGTGCTTGAGTATTGCAGTCCAATGAATGAATGAATCCGTACTATGACGAATATATTAAACGCATTGAACCTCAGTTTCCAAAATGACCTTATCAAATGTCATACCAAGATCGACTTAACCACTTTAAACTTTATAAATCTTCAAGAACGTAGGGAATTACTCGATCTTGACTTTCTGTTAAAGTTGTAAGAAGATTGTCTAAAAATTTCATTACAATCGCTCAAGCCGTTTGTATAATAATAATTATATAAAAAAAATAAAAGTAACGGCCTGTTAATACCCCACTGCTGGGCATAGGCCTCCTCTCTCCGTTTCTGAAGAGAAGGGTTGGAGCTAAGACCTACCACGCTGCTCCAATGCGGATTGGTAGGTTACACATATCTCCAGTATTCTCTAGAGATATGCTGGTTTCCTCAAGATGTTTTCCTTCACCGAAAAGCATGTGATTAGAAAAACTCATTGATGCCTGCCCGGGTTTGAACCCATGTTTGTCTCTATAGAGTCGCACGGTCTCCCCGCTGGGCTATCACAGCTTTTATAATATAATAATTATATTATTATATTATTATTATATTATTATATTATTATTATAATATTATTATATAATTTTTAATTAAATTAATTGAAATAAAATTCATAGTTCGAGTATATGGCTGTATCATCCCGGCATAGATAGAAATAGAATAAAATTTATTTATCGTGAATTGTGATTAAATAAAAAGCTTATTTCTTTGTTGTTACGTACTAATCCGCTGACCGTTGGGGTGATAAAGGACTAAAAATACACTCACGCGCAAACTTTCTCCATACTATTATTAGGATAGTATTCTTATAGGGTTGCAGGTATCCTTAGTTATTATAGCCTTTTTACAGCGCCTTATTCGGAGTTGATATACGTTTATTAAGCCCATATTAAGATGCATTTATTGATTCTAACATTGTAACGTTCCGATAGGTTGTAACGTTTTTTTTTAATTCAATTAGCATTTAATAAAAATAAGATTTTATGAACGCCATCAATGTCGTTATGTTGAATTTTAATCCTTCACTTAAAACCTAGGCGGAAACCAACGTGTTTAATTTAATATTTAAGAATATACATAATAACAAAAAGATTGGTGATGTTTATAATAGTAAAAAGGAGCAACCGACATAAGCGGTTCTTGCTTTGTGCCTTGCAAAAGTACATAGGACGTCTGTGGGTTTGGGTATATGATTCTATAATAAAATTCCGCAATCTACTTTAACTTTACCATTACAGGAGTTTAAAATACTATTAAAAAAAGGCTAATACAAGCCTACTATACTATTGAGGATTACTTAGACGATAAGAATGCGTGGATATAGCTACTCTTCTACCCTGTACAAGACATTAATAACTATATGTAACTAGTGATAAGAATTATTCTTTGAAAAGAGCAACCGCCGAGTTTCTTGCTGATTCTTCTCGGTAGGAACAGCTTTCCGAACCAGCAGTAGATGTTGACGATTCAAAAGCACTTTTTACAAGTTTACTTGAATAAAGAATATTTTGAATTGAATTTTATTATTAACTTAACCTATCAATACTTGTTTAGACCGTTCCATAAGTTATAGCTGTTATACTTTTTGTTGACGTATTATTTGGTGGCATTTTCTACGTGAAATCGCTAAAATCAAAAGTGATAATTCTTGCAATCTTCTAAGAATAGATCAGAGGTCACAAAAAGCTTGTGATCCCTGTGTCGCGACTCAGCAGAGTTAGCAACTCATTCTTTGGTCCCGGTAATCGCTTCTATAAATTGATACCGCAATCCATATTAGACTTATCTATAGAAAAGTCCTGACGTCAACTTACCTTAGTCGCCTCTTACGACACCTCGGTAAGAAAGGAGGGTGGTCTATTCTATTCTGCCGGATACCACGCAGCATTTACCTTAGTCGCCTCTTACGACACCTCGGTAAGAAAGGAGGGTGGTCTATTCTATTCTGCCGGATACGGCTAACTAGTAATCAGAATTATTCTGTGAAAGAAGCAACCACCGAGTTTCTTGCTGGTTCTTCTCGGTAGGAACAGCTTTCCGAACAAGCAGTAGATGTTGACGATTCAAAAGCACTTGTTTAGAAGTTTACTTGAATAAAGAATATTTTGAATTTGTATTTGAATTTTGTATTAATAACAACTTTGTGTTTAATTGATATTTAGAATTCATTATGCTTTAACGTTGCGGAGAATATCGTGCGGCAACCTGCTAACTCTGAAGGGTTAACCGGTGATTCTGTCAAGATGCATTTGCCGCGAGTTTCTTTATTTCATCTCTCCAAATGAAAGAAACATTTCAACTACAAATAATAACAAAGAATTTGAATTGATATATATTGACTTTAATTGTTGTTTTGATAATGATTAATTTATATAAAGAAAATTTTCAAGACTATAATAACTTCTTTATTTTTTACTTCTTTGAAAGCAGTTACAGAAACGAAATGTTTCTTGTTGAATCATAATCATCAGTAAATTAAAACATGGTATTTATTTCTGTATAATTGAGATCAATATCCCCATATATTCAATCTTCACTTAAGTTCGAATTCATCTATTTCAAAACATAATTTAATGAAATTAATTGAAACACGCCATATTACTTTCGTTAGGTATATACCTACAACTATAAATAATAGAAACTGTACGTTCAAATATTTATTATTAAATAAACATGAAACAAATTATTTAACGCTTATCCACCTGAGCCGACGGTAAAATGCATAATCATAATTATGAATACCATAATATATAAACTTATTTATAAACTCATCAAAACTAATTAGGAACAAGTATTTGAAATGAAAAATTATTCATCTATTAATGCTATTTGTTACGTAATTTATAAAATAATTTGAATGCATCGCTGCAAGAGAAATGCAGTTGGGAAATTCTGATGATTTATTTAAAATTTGTATCTAAGTTCACACTAATAGATTAGTACAACATGAAATATTGATTATATTAGGATATATTATTGTATTTTAAGATATTATAAAAAGAATTAGAAACTAATTGCATTCGTTTGTTTGGACGGCAGTTAAAATATGGCGCTTATTATGAGGTTTATAAATAAATTATGTAAAATATGTTTTTGAACATTTTTTTATGATATATATATATAAATTCCTAATCGCGAACAATTAATGTACAAAAGCATATTGTAATTTAAAACTAACTGTAGCCAGTTTAATTTAGTATTACAATTATGATGTACATAATTTAATATAAACTATATTTGTAATTAAAATAAGAAATTAATTAATTAATGTTCACAAACTGGTAAATATATATATAAGAGGTTAAAATCCTCACCAAATCGCCACCGTCCGTTTTGTTATTCTTAAAACCTAATTGAATGTCCTAAACTACAGGAAAATCCAATATTCAAGGTGTATGTCTATAGAAATATAACTTTCTTATTGTTTTTAAATAATTAATTACGATAAAAATTAAAAAGCATATCATAAAACTAAATAGGTATTCAGATTAAAGTTCAACTTTACATATAATAATATTAAAGTAGAAAATACCTCTATATACTGTGTTATTAAAAAACTCAGTCAAATATAATCAGATTTAATAAAATATTGTCGTAGCCCAGGTTGCATTTGTACAGTATTTGAACAGCTGTTTATTATCGAATTTGCGAACAGATTACGACCCTAGTACGTGATGGCGTATAAAGAAAATATTTTTACCTTGCACTGTAAAGTTGAGACGTCAATTCAACTTAGTTATACGTATAAAAATTATGTAACATCTTGGTTACATCTTATATTGTTCATAATTGGATGAAGTCTAATTAAATTAGACGTACAACCGAGAAGTGCAGTGTTTAGTGTGTTTCAAATTCAAATTCAAATTCAAAATATTCTTTATTCAAGTAAACTTGTAAACAAGTGCTTTTGAATCGTCAACTTTACTGCTGGTTCGGAAAGCTGTTCCTACCGAGAAGAGCCAGCAAGAAACTCGGCAGTTGCTCTTTTTAAATTATAAATCTTAGAACTAATTACATTTATTTATTACTGTCTTGTACAGGGTAGAGGTGCTATAACCACACATCCTTATCATCTAAGTAATCTTCAGCATAGTAGGCTTTCTGTATCAGCCTCTTTTTAACAGTGGTTTTAAACTGCTGTAATGTCATGGCCAAAATTGATTTCGGAATTTTATTTCGTACATGGATCGTCACTAACCTGGGAAGCGGACGGGTAGGAATAGCCGAATTGTGCATACGCTGCCATAGGGACGATCATAGGGCCGGTTTCACAGAACACACTGTCTCTCAAAGTCTAACACGGACGGGTTATCTATACGTAATATTAAATTAATTAAGTTAATCTATCACAGTTGTTTGAATGCGCGGCGGCGGCGCGGCGCGCGCCCATCCTGCGCGTCAGAGATCCTCACGAGCAAGCATGCCGGAAGACACGGCACGACACCTTCGCGCTGTCGAATCTAAACACAGACTGGCGCGCGCCAGACCACCATCTCCCCACCATTGTAGGATAGGGCAATCTAAGCCCCGCCCACTAGGACGGGCTTAATCGTGACGGCCAATGGGTTTCAAGTTTTTCTATCCTTCTCAAACGCCAGTTTGAAAACTCGCCGCGCCATTGGCCGCTCTATCCCCACTACGCTCGCAGCCCGCCCCCACAAAGGTAGCCGCCTGGATCGGTGGGGGTAAAAAGCGACAGAGTTGATGTTTATGGGATATCGGGACAGACGCGCGTACCACGAGAGAACAAATCTTTATAGGCAAAAAATGGCTCGCCGGGCGACAAGTTGTTTCACGTTGTCAGATTTACGAAGCGCCGGCTCGATCTCGGCCTTATATTTTTTACCTGTATATTTTATATTACGGACTTGAATAATGATCCAGCAACACCTATTGATAAATGTATTCGGTGAACGAGATAGTTGTAATAAACACATTATTAGTATATTATTCATAGGAAAGATTGACATCAGTATGTTCGACTTTTTTTTGAAGGAGAAAATGAATATTTTATTACGCACCTACTAGCAACTCACCGCGGTACCACCCATGGTAATAAATAGTTAATAGATATGATTAGTGTATTATGTTTTGCTAACCCTTTTGACATATAAACGATTTTTTATAAACACCTTCTCGTAAGAATGATTGAAATTTTCATAGAGATATTATACTAGGATATACTGCTTTGCGCCTAGCAAAAGTACGTAAATCGTTTGTGGGTTTGGGTATAAGACTCTATAATAAAATTCCGAAATCAATTTTGGCCATGCCATTACAGCAGTTTAAAACCACTGTTAAAAAGAGGCTGATACAGAAAGCCTACTATACTGTTGAAGATTACTTAGATGATAAGGATGTGTGGATATAGGTGCACTTCTACCCTGTACAAGACAGTAATAAATAAATGTAACTAGTTCTAAGATTTATATTTTAAAAAGAGCAACCGCCGAGTTTCTTGCTGGTTCTTCTCGGCAGGAACAGCTTTCCGAACCAGCAGTAAAGTTGACGATTCAAAAGCACTTGCTTACAAGTTTACTTGAATAAAGAATATTTTGAATTGAATTTGAATTTGAATTTTTTTTGGGGAGAAAATGAATATTTTATTACGCACCTACTAGCAACTCACCGCGGTACCACCCATGGTAATAAATAGTTAATAGATATGATGAGTGTATTGTGTTTTGCTAACCCTTTTGACATATAAACGATTTTTTATAAACACCTTCTCGTAAGAATAAACGAAATTTTCATAGAGATATTATACTAGGATATACTTAGGAGTCATAGATAGGCTTGTACGTGTCGCAATAATGAAAGGGAAGATGAGACTTATATGATTATCTTTGTCTAATCGCACATAAAAATAGAGATATATAATAAGTATCATTTTCTTTATATTTACTGTCGATGAACATATTTACGGCTTGGCTGCCCTGCGAATAGGTCACTCTACATTTAGCATTAATATATATATATTTGCTATCTATGCTGTGTGATATCCGGTAGAATAGACCACCCTCATTTCTTACCGAGGTGTCGTAAGAGGCGACTAAGGTATGTGTCGTGTGGAAACCGGCTGCATAGAATAGACCATCCTCAGTTCTTACCGAGGTGTCGTAAAATACGACTTAGATTTGACATCAGGCAGGCAGCCGGTCGTAAAATACGTAGCCAAATCATGTGACAACATGTTTTTAACATGTTGTGCCGACCCCACTTACAGTGGGATAAGGGCAGGAGGATGAATATATTTATATCTACTTTATCGTGGATTATAGCAAAAAAAAATTAGTTTTGTATTACGGATCTCAAAGCCTAATTCTATAAATTATTCAGGAGCATCTAGTTTCTTCAATATAAGACATAAAAAACATTATTAAAATCAAAGTAAAACACATACATTAAGAAATGTGGATTTCAGGTTATCGGCATCAAATGCTAGTTTCTTGCATTGGTCATCAGAGTTTACAAATAAGTCAAGAAAAAAAAGTTACGAGATATGCTATCACAGACTTTTTTGTTGTATCTTTCTAGATCTACAATTCTCTTGTACATTACTTTAGCGTATCTCTGCTGGTTTACGCAGCGCACGCGACTAAAGCTCCCACTGCTGGGAATAGGCCTACGCTCTCCGTTTCTGGAGAGAAAGGTTTGAGCTAAGACCTACCACGCTGCTCCAATGCGGATTGGTAGGTTACACATATCACCAGAATTCTCTAGAGATATGCAGGTTTCCTCACGATGTTTTCCTTCACCGAAAAGCGTGTGCCATGATTGCAATTATCAATTAGACACATGAGTTTTAATAGAAAAACTCGTTGGTGCCTGCCCGGGTTTGAACTCGTGTTGCCCTCGAAAGAGTCGCACGGTCTCGCCGCTAGGCTATCACAGCTCTTTATTTGTTTATGTACCATAAAAAAAACGTAAAAAAAAACATTATCAATTAAAAACACAGAGTACAACGGTCAACTTATCCCTTTGACAGAGATCACTACCAGCTAATCTACGAAGTGAGACAATTTATAGTTAAACAGCTATGGTACTAATATCCTAACTTATACACCAATAAATATATATTTATATCAATAATAATAATAATGTTACGTTTTTTTATGGTAGGTACATAAATAAATAAATAAAGCAAGAAATTTATGAATGCTGGATCTCGGTAGAAATCAACCTCACATCGGGAAGATGAAGGGACACTGCCATCTGCGACATCTCACAGGAGGCACCTTTAGGACGACATTCCCTGACGATAGTGGAGCTTCTGAGCTCTACTCTCTGCATATCGACGATGCTTCTGCGCTCGCCCGTCCCGCCCGGTGACGCTGTAAAAGCCGTTAGGGCTAACAGCATACAGTCAGTTCGAAAAAAAAGACATCTAGCATCTGCGTTAGTCATTTTAGGAAGTTAGGTACACAGACCGGGACTACTTTCCCTTCTTCTTCTTTTCTTCTTTCTTTCTTTTCTTTCTTCTACACCCGGCATTACAATGAGGCATGCATTTTTGTTGCATTATTTCAATAATTACGCCTGTTTGGGAATAGCGTGCGCACCCGCGGCTAAATATTTCGCGCGAGTACACCTTGTAATTTGCTAAATGTTTCAAATAGGTTTTTAATTGCAGACAACCCAAAAATAGCCGATATATGAAAAAGTAAAATAATGGCTTTTTATCCCACTGCTGGGTATATGTAGCTTCACAGTATATTTTAAACATGTATTTTAATACATAAAAATATAAAGAATTATAAAACGATAGGTGATGTATATAATAGACAGAGTAGGAACCGACATAAGCTTGCGACTCCTGCTGCGCCTAGCAAAAGTACGTAAATCGTTTGTGGGTTTGGGTATAAGATTCTATAATAAAATTCCGAAATCAATTTTGGCCATGCCATTACAGCAGTTTAAAAACACTGTTAAAAAGAGGATATACAGAAAGCCTACTATACTGTTAAAGATTAGTTAGATGATAAGGATGTGTGGATATAGGTGCACTTCTGCCCTGTGCAAGACAGTAATAACTAAATGTAACTAGTAATAAGTTGTTGTTTGTGTACAAGGTTACTTGAATAAAGAATATTTTGAATTTGAATTTGAATTGCGCATGCTTAGTATTAAAGTGACCTAATTTGAAAAAAGTTATCTTGTGTCAAATTGAAATAAAGCGTAGAGTAGCGCCTTTTTTATTTTCAATCATTTTTATATCATATTAGCTGTGCCTGCGTGGATTTCAGTGATTTGCGAAACTTTTCACAAATTTTCAAAATTTACAACATAAAAGTAGTTATTGTAAGTTAACCGTGAGAGATACCACAAAAAAGTATGCGATAGCAGCTATAGCATACTTATTGTGGTAATTTTATAGATCTACAATTCTCTACTACATTACTATAGCATGTCTCTGCTGGTTTACGTAGCGCACGCGACTAAAGCTCCCAGCAAGCAAGTTTTTTTAACAACTGCGCGATTATGTAAACATAAATTTACATAATATCGATATGTATATACCTAAACCATCCGGAAGTATTGCACTATCTTTTGGTGAAAACCGTTCAAAAATCCGTTCAGTAGATTTTGAGGAAATCGATTACATACAGACAGACAGCTTATTGGCACTTTGTTTTATAATAAGTATAGATAGGTAATACCTTTACCTTTTTTGTTTTTAATGCTGTGTTTCTTTATTATAAGAATTAATATATTGGCATTATGTATATTTTGTTAAATCGCGGATTACAGCATAATAATATTATTTTATCCCACATTGTTAATGTGTAGAAATCGGCTATACTTACATCTTATTCTATAGGATAAGCCGGACTAGTTTTGATTTCAACCGGGGCTCATATCCATAAGTTCTTTATATGGCCAAGCAAACTAATTTTTTTTTTATATTGACAGTTTTTTATTCATCCCGCGGGTGACGGGTTCGATTCCGGCCGAGGGCTAACATTTTCTATAAACAAGTTGTTGGATCTTCGAGCATGGGTGTATATACGTATTTAAAATTATATATGTAGTATATCTACCAGTTGTCCGTCACCCATAACACAAGTATCAAGTTACTTACTTTGAGGACGGACGTGTGGTATCCGGCTGAGTAGAATAGACCACCCTCATTTCTTACCGAGGTGTCGTAAAAAGCAACTAAGGTAAGTTGACCCGCTGTGTGGTATCCGGATAAGTAGAATAAACCACCCTCATTTCTTACCGAGGTATCGTAAAATGCAACTAAGTTAATTTGACGTCAGCCAGACGGCCGGTTGTAAAATACGTAGCCAAATCATGTGACAACATGTTTTTAACATGTGCCGACCCCAGTGGTGCCTTGTTGATTTAACCCGCGGACCTCTGTTTATGATTATACGCTCTCTCTCGCTATGTTGAGGCATAAAAATAGGTTTTTTTATTCGCCCTCGGAGGGTCCGTAGGGGCTATTAATTTTGTCTGACCGCATATCAACCGACCCCCCCATTTAGGAACACTTTTATTAATGCAAAAAGGGTAGAATTTTTTCAATACGACTTAATGCTTGCCTAATTTACAACTTCGTCTATTAACTGACCACCTAAACGAACCGCCGCGTGGTATCCGGCTGAATAGAATAGACCATCCTCATTTCTTACTGAGGTGTCGTAAAAGGCGACTAAGGTATGTGCCGTGTGGTATGGTAAGGTAAGTTGACGTCAGGCAGGCGGCCAGTCGTAAAATACGTAGCTAAAGCATGTGACAACATGTTTGTAACATGTTGTGCCGACCCACTTAAGAGTGGGATAAGGGCAGGAGAATGATGATGATAATGATAATATAAATTTAATTATTTTTGACTGTGAGGATGGCATATGCAACTCCGTTTTATACTATCCCAATGCCATCCTTGCATGTCTTGTATCTTGCATGTCAATACAATGTCTTAGTTAATTTTAAAATGTCTTTAACATATATTTGTATATATAAATATATAAATAAAAAATAAATTAATTGACTGGCCCGTTGGCGCTGTGGGTAGTGGCCCTGCCTTCAGCTCCGAGAGTCGCGAGTCCGATTCCCGCCGAGGGCCAAAATTTTCTATAAACAAATTGTTGGTTCTTCGAGCCTGGGTGTGTATTTGTGTTTAAGTATGTATTTAAACTTATATATGTAGTATATCTACCAGTTGTCCGTCACCCATAACACAAGTATTAAGTTACTTACTTTGGGGACGGACGACCGTGTGTGTAAATGTCCCATATATTTATTTTATTTTATTTTATTAACTTGGCGTGTAAGGTGGAGAGGTGGTGGTGAATATTGCAAGATAAATTTGACCCACTTCCCGGTGTCCGATTAAGCATTATGAAATTTTACATACTGATCCAGTTTCGATGACAATGCATGTTTATGATAAGCATGACCTGATGCTGCCAGGATTGTTTCTAGACGAGGGAACTGCTCAACGGTTAACAGTAGGGACGTGAAATTTTGTTAATAGCTTATTAAAAAGCATTTTCTATTTGACTTGTTTTGAGATTGATAAATTATGACAGAAGTATATACCTCTGTCAATAGTATCATAGTAAAGTAGCGGCCTGTTACAATCCCACTGCTGAGAATAGACCTCCTCTCTCCATTTCTGAAGAGAAGTGTTGGAGCTAAGACCTACTACGCTGCTCCAATGCGGATTGGTAGGTTACATATATCACCAGAATTCTCTAGAGATATGCAGGTTTCCTCACGATGCTTCACCGAAAAGCGTGTGATAAATTTTAATTATCAATTAGACACATGAATTTTAATCATGTATCATAGTATCTACACGTAATTTTTGCTGGTTATCTAATAACGCCGTGTGGTATCCGGCTGAATAGAATAGATCACCCTCATTTCTTACCGAGGTGGCATAAAGGCGACTAAGTTAAGTCGACCCGCCATGTGGTATCCAGCTGAGAAGAATAGATCACTCTCATTTCCTACAGAGTTGTCGTAAAATGCTACTAAGGTAAGTTAACGTCAGGCAGCCGGCCGGTCGTAAAATACGTAGCCAAATCATGTGACAACATGTTTGTAACATAAGGATAAGGGCAGAAGGATGATGCTGGTGATCTAATGAATTTGAAAATAAATTCGATCGATAGTCTTCCCGTCGAGTTCTCTCACGTAGTGCTACTAGAAATCCTCAAAATTATCAAAAGTATAAATTAAACATTAAGTTGTACTTACAAAAAACTAGCTAGAAATACAAGTGTAATGTTTTTTTTTTCTTTAAATATATAAAATATGGCCCCTTGCGAGTGACGCGCGGCACGCTAACAACGGCGCAAACCGCGGGCGGTCACATACTTTATGGGGCATGCCGGTCACTATATATTAAAACTGGTGTTAGTTTGTCCGTTACTTAGCAAGTATATAGCATATTGAGTCGTTGGCACAGTTGGCAGTGACCCTGCTTTCAGCTCCGCGGGTCTAGGTTCGATTTTCCAACATTTTCTATAAACAATTCTCGCAAAGCCAACGTTTCAAGTCTGAATGTATATTTGTATGTATTAAAAAAACTGTAAAACCTATGCGTAACTATACTTATTATAAAACGAAGTCCCGATAAGCTGTATGTCTGTATGTAATCGATTTTCTCAAAATCTACTGAACGGATCTTTGTACGGTTTTCACCAAAAGATAATGAAATACTTCCGGATGGTTTAAGCAAATAATACATATCAGTATTATGTAAATTGTGTTGAAGAGATCGCGCAGTTGTTAAAAAACTTGCTTGCTCGGAGCTGCGTAAATCAGCAGAGATACGCTAAAATAATGTACTAGAGAATTGTAGATCTACAAAAATACTACAAAAAGTCCGAGACAGCATGTCTCTATCTCTTGTGGCTAACTCACAATAACTAATTTTATGTTTAAAATTTGAATTGTAGAAAAAAAATGTGATACGCTGACTTCCACGCGGGCAAAGGCGCTGGCACAGCTAGTAATCGATAATTGCAATCATGGCACACGCTTTTCGGTGAAGGAAAACATCGTGAGAAAACCTGCATATCTCTAGAGAATTCTGGAGATATCCGCATTGGAGCAGCGTGGTAGGTCTTAGCTCAAATTCTTCTCTCGGAGGAGAGAGAGGGGGAAAACGAGAGAGAAAGACTATGCCTATCAGTGGGATTGTATTTTACTTTTTTATGTATTTAAAATTATATATATATATATTTACCAGTTGTCTGTCACCCATAACACAAGTATTAAGTTACTAACTTTGGGGACCACGTGTGTAAATGTCCCATATATTTTTATTTATATATAAAAAATTACGCGGAATTACTTTGAATTTAAACTATCTTAGTATTCATAGATTCATAGATAGAAACCAGCTATACTCACGTCATATTCTATCTGGTTAGCTCAGCTGAAAAAAACCTTATGGGTAATTCGCCGGATGGGCTCAAAACTAGTTCGGCTTATCCTATAGAATAAGATGCGAGTATTGCCGATTTCTACACATTGTCTATTACAATACATGCAATAGTATTGTTTTGCTCTAATCCACGATATAGCAAACTATACCTAATGCTAAATACTTTCCGTTTTCATGATGACGACATGATTCATGAAACGCATGCACTATAAGCTACCACACTAGTAATGCACACATATTCACTACCACAGTCTTAGCAACTAACCGAAGCATCATCAGGCGATAGATTTATCGACTAAATCAGAAACACAAAATACTTTGCTCCTGTATATCTGTTATAATCTGATAGAACACTCTACATTTAGCATTACATATCTTCTTTTATCACGGATTATTGCAAAATCTACTAAATTGATTTTTGTACAGTTTTTACTAAAAAATATTGCAGTTCCTCCGGAAGGTTTAGGTTGATAGTATATTACGGTTTTATGTAATTTGTTTTGGAGAGGTCGCACAGTTATGTTTTGAGCTTTACTCGGGTACGCCGCGTAAACCAGCCGAGATACGCTAAAATCATGTACTAGAGAATTGTAGATCTACAAAAATACTACAAAAAAGGCTAATATATTATGTCCCTATCTCTTATGGTTAACGCACAATAACTATTCTTATTATCAAAACAAAGTGTTTGTGTATTGTGGTGACGGTGGTGGGGTTTGTAGTGCATGTGTTTTTGCGAAACCTGCATGTATCTGGCATGAAAACACGGACGGACAGTCCACTCTACATTGAGCATCATATATAATTATAAATAATCAATAATTGTATTATTACTTCTGCATTTGATAACAATAATGGCAAGTCGTATAGCACCCCACTCTGTCCTATAAGAAATCATCCTCCTGCCCTTATTATCCCACTCCAAGTGCAATATGTTATTAACATGTTGTCGCATGATTTGGCTAGGTGGCCTGCCTGACTTCAACTTACCTTAGTCGTATTTTACGACACCTCGCTAAGAAAGGGGGTGATCTCTTCTACTCAGCCGGATACCACACGGTGGGTCGACTTATCTTATTATTCTTTTACGACACCTCAGTACGAAATGAGGAATCCCTGTCCTATAAGACATATTGTACATAATGTAAAGCGATGTCACCATTAAAACGGCAAGGCTTCCGTCGTAAGGAATCTAACCCATGCCTCCTAATTAACCCCAACGTACACCAATTGCTAAGACACCAAGCGTATCGCTCCACAGCGCTTGTTATCTGATCCATCGTAAAAATTAATTGCGTACACATGTTAGTAAATATCTAAACTGCTAGCGTTTACAGCGTCGTCGGTGCTGCTCGCACGCACATAGTACAGTAATTAACCATGCTGAGCGCCCATCGTACAAGCGATATTATAGCATTAATATTAATCAGCAGCCAGGGACCGATATTAACCTTTTTTTTGCGTTAACGTAAACGTTTAGCTACTATGTCACCTGCAAGCCTACCATGAACTCTTATTGCGACGTAAACGACGACCGCGAACCGCTTTCTTTTCGTACCATGAAGCGTGAATTGCATTCGGGTCGTAATGCTTGAAAAGGATAACGTTATATGAACTATAGATAACTCTGTCTCTTTTACAGTCTGTCTGACTGAAAGTGTGCGTCTTTAAGACGTCATGGTATGAAAAAGCAAAACATTTTCGTTTACGTCTTCAATTGAGTCGCAATAAGAGTTCATGATAAGCCTGCAGATGAACAGTGAACGAGTTAGATGAACATTGCTTGAAATGCAATGCTAAATGAATAGTGGACTATGTGTTTTACATACCCGATACATGCGGGATTCGTTAAACCACCACCGCCACCACAATACACAAGCACTACACACGTTCACTATCACAAACTCAACAATCCTTTCGCCCCGCAACCGAAGCATCTTTAGGAGGATAGACTCCACGACAAATTTTATTTTTTATTAAAAATATCTAAGGTCCGGTGCTTGAACCTGTGACCCTACAATAGCTACATACAAACAAATATACTGAGAATTTGGTTTTTCACTTAGGGTGATTGTAGTTTGACTTTGATTATGACTTGCACGACGGGAAGCCACATCCATTTGACGACAAAAAGTGATTTCGATATGATCCTGCATATATTTTGCATTTCATAACTTGAGATAATTTAGCATCTCTTAGGTACTTACAGTTGAATAACTTAGACTAGAATGTTTTTTTATTTGTAGATTACATAAAATTACATATGCAATGTAATTTTCTCAAAGTAGACAAAGATGATCTCGCAAAAGACAATGTATAAGTTTTACAGAAAGATCTTATTCGAATATCATTGCACGATTATATTGCAAAATACACAAGCCATAGGAACGTATCAACAAATATGCGATTTCTGTTTTTTACTGTTAATTGACTCTATACAGTTATATGCCGTATCATTGTAAACTGATTTCACTTAATTCAAATTCATAATAATGTTTATTCAAGTTGGCTTTCACAAGCACTTTTGAATCGTCAAATCACAATAAAGCTACGACTGTTATACGGAATGGTGCTTTTACTGAGAAGAACCAGCAAGAAACTCGGCGGTCACTCGTGATAAATCGATATTTCATTCATATATAATTGCTTACAGACTAAATATTACAATATATTCTAGTGCGTAGCTGATCGCAACTTAAATCCAAGCTTTCTTATCATCAACAGTATAATGAACTTCATAAATACGAGTCTTTTTAATTAAAAAAGCATTTTTGAACTTGTGTAAAGGCAAGTCAAAAATAGATTGTGTAATTTTATAATAAAAATGTTTACTAAAGCCCACAAACGATCTACGGACGTTGTGAAGCGATAGCCTTGGTAAAATAAAGTAAAGTAAAGTAACAGCCTATTACTATCGCTCTGCTGGGCATAGGCCTCCTCTCTCCAATTTTTTTTAGGATAGAAGGGCTGGAAGTATACCTACCACGCTGCTCCAAAGCGGATTGGTAGATTACACATATCCCTAAAATTCTCTAGAGATATGCAGGTTTCATCTTTCCTTCACCGAAAAGCGTGTGATAAATTGCAATTATCAATTAGACACATGAGATTTAATTGAAAAAATCATTGGTGCCTGCCGTATTAAATATTTGCAGCTTAAGCCGTAGCCTTGATATTGTTAATTTGTTTCTCATATTGCTTTTTTAAAATAAAAAGATATAAACCACTGTTTATTACACCACAATATAGTATTTGTGAGATCGACTTCCGACTAATAGCTATAAACAACAGTGTTGTTTATCGCTATTAGTCAGAAGTGTATAGTTTATGAAATTATCGCCGAAACAACGTATATCATGCAGTGGTGAGATAGTTTAAACCTGACAAAAACATACCTTGTCAACCGCTACTTTATTTAGAGTGTTTTTGTTTTACTTCCTGAGACCGAGTGAGACGCCTGGACGCTTTCTCGTATTCCAAAAATGCGAAATTGGCTCAAATTGCTCGTTATTAACGATGACAGATGTCTTGGCGCCAGGCCTAAAAGTGATAGCGTGCGAAACTCAAATCTGGGTGTCACAAATAAAGTTGCTATTCAAATAGTTTGTTCAACGAAATTTCAAGGCGACAGATCGGATCTGTTGATATAAGGGTATGGATATGCAATTAGAGGCAAAGATTTTTTGTTAAGTATTCCTGAAGATGAAGAGATATAGTAATGCGTGCTTAACGGTATTTATGTCACTGATGACATTGATATTGGTAATTTCAATTGTGAAGAGCGAAAGTCGTGTTAAGGAGGACAAAGACGAATTTTAGTCAAATAATAGCCCGCGGAAATACTTTATTAATAAAAAAATTGGAAAAATATACATACATATACTAGAAATATTTTTACAGAAATCAGTGTAACAAAATTTTTTTAAATATATATTCACTGTCACAAACTCATTTTTTTTAGCTCAAATTAATATAATTTTAATGAAGAAATATGTAACCTTATTTATAAAAAATTTAAGATTATGTGGTTATTCAGCTTCAGACGTAAGTTTAACAATGTAAATTGAAAATAATTAAAAGATTGAACGCCGAGTTTCTTGCTGGTTCCTCTCGGTAATAGCAACTTCGAAAACCAGTTGTAGCTTCATTAATATATCTTTGATGATTCAAAAGTCTTTGAAGGAGTTTATTTCAAGAAAGATTTTTTTGATTTGATTTACCGCGCTGCTCCTATGTAGATTGATAGGTAACACATATCCCTAGAATTCTCTAAAGATATGCAAATCTACGATGTATTCCTTCACGGAAAAACGTATGATAAATTGTAATTATCAATTAGACATATAAGTTTTAGTAGAAAAACTCATTGGCCCGGGGTTTGAATACGTGACTTCTTTGAAAGAGTCACACGGTATCACCACTGGGCTATCAAAGCGTCTGCGGCCTGTGCCCAGCGGTGGGATAGTAACAGGTCGTTACTTTACTTTTTATGTGATCACTGGCAACACACACTGTTTGTTCACATTTATATATAATCACCGGATTACTTACATCAAATTCAAATTATTCTTTATTCAAATAAACTTGTAAACAAATGCTTTTGAATCGTCAAAATCTACTGCTGGTTCTGAAAGCTGTTTCTACCGAGAAGAGCCAGCAAGAAACTCGGTGGTTGCTCTTTTCAAATAAAATTCCTATAACTAGTTACATTTGGTTATTTCTATCTTGTACATGGTAGAGGAGTAGCTATATCCACGCATTTTTATCATCTATATAATTCTCAATAGTGAAATGAGTATATAAGGGGAAGTATGAAAGTTGCGCCCATTATAAAAGATGAGAGGTGCAAGATTGGGATGGTATGGACATGTAACGAGGAGGGATGAAAATCATGTGATCGAACGACGAGTGTTGAGTATGAATGTGGATGGATATGTGACCAGAGGGAGGACTAAAAAGAGATGGTTGGATTGTGTGAAGTATGACATGCATATAAAAGGAGTAGCGCCAGAGTTGACGAATGATAGAAGAGAATGGAAGAGAAAAACGTGTTGTACCGACCCCACTTAGAGTGGGGTAAGGGTAGGAGAAAGAAAAAGAAAATAATTCTCAATATTATAGTAGGCTTTTTGTATCAGCTTCCCTTTAACAGCATTTTTAAACTGCTGTAGTGGTAAAGATAAAATCGATTGCGGGATTTTATTATAGAATGTTATAGCCAAACACACAAATGCCTTATTTACTTTTGCAAGGCGCAAAGCAAGAACCGCAACCTTATGTCGGTTCCTACTTTGTCTATTATATACATCGCCAATCCTTTTATAATTATATTTATTCTTATGCACAAACATTAGATTGTTAAAAATATCCAAGTATTACTTATGGTATACGCACTAATGACGTTGTAACGACTGTCACTCCATTTCCATTAAAAACGCATTCAAATTACAAAACTTCCCACCGAATTATGACACCTTTAAATCAGCGTTGTTAAACATTAATTATTTTGTTTAATTTTATGAAATTAATCCCACACTCATGCAGGCAAGCTTAACTGATAAACCTAAAAATGTGATCTGAAGACGACATTATTAAAAAAGAAGAAAGTAGAAGTATAACAAAAGAATAAAAAGTAAAAAAGTAGGTTGCCTAAATAAGGCAATATGTGTTGCTGTTCCCGTCCCTGAATTAAAACGTGATTTTTTATGCTATATGATCACTCAGTTTATAAGTTTTAATTGTGCCAAATCTAATCAATATTGGCCTAGCCTGGATTAGAGTTAAAGCGTAACAAATGGACAAAAAGACATACATGTCGCATTTTTTTTTATAAAAAAGTAAATTTTTTGTGTATTTTTAACATTTTAAGTTTATAGAACAACAATTTAAACTTAAATAAGACACTATCTTTGCGTTGATTGCGTTGCAACAGGAAAAAAATTTTTTTTTTTTTGGAATAACTAAAACCCACAGAGTGTGTGTGTGTACGTACTGTTCAAATTCAAAATTCGAAATCAAAATATTCTTTACTTTGCCGGCTCTTCTCGGTAGGAGCAGCTTTCCGAACTAGCAGTAGATATTGACGATTCAAAAGCACTTGTTTGCAAGTTTACGTGAATAAAGAATATTTTGAATTTGAATTTGAATATCATAAAAATAATAAGTGAATAAGTTCAGATTGTGTTCTTTTCTTCTTCTTCTTCTTAGTCGAGGTCTTCATTGCTGACGGAATTATTACTGCGGATCACGTCATACACTAAAGTTTTCCATGTTTGTCTGTCCTCGACGGTCTTTAAAGCTTCAGTGATAGGCAGGCCTGTAAGTGTCTTTACTTGGTCTGACCAACGGGTAGGTGAGCGAGCGGTCTTTTCCCGTCGCCTGCCCAACAACCGTCAGCTTCCCGAGGCTTTCAGAGTTTCTGCGAGCAACGTGTCCGAAATATTTAAGGATACGCTGGAAGCAGACAGCGGACAGTCTAGTATTTATACCGAGCTCCTTTATAGACAAGTTGGTTCAGCGTGCAGTCCATGGAATCCGCAGGCTCCTTATGGTCTTGTTATTAACCAAATAAATGCTTATGAACGAAACAGAACGATCTAGGAATTGGGATCGATCAAAAAACCGCACCAATATGAAGTCAATACCGGAATTTACAATAAAGCACGAGTCGGCGAAGACACGATCGTACCATTCAGCCCGTGCCTATTCTACAGGCGAATTCAATTAACAGTACAAGGCACGGGGGTAATAAATTCTCTAAACAATCAGAACTCGAGGCCGGTAATATGTCCGTCCATGCATACGCATTGCGGCCGAGTTTAATCAACGAATAAACAAGGTGTAGCTCGCGTCCCTTAGGACATGTGCGCTCTGTGTGTGCCTTTATAAAAGTGCCTTTTTGCCGGTCAAATCGATACGTCTATTTTTCAAAGCCATATGGGTTGGAGAGATAAAGGTTTATTTTACCGCATTAACAGGCAGATGGTATATGTGTACTAATATAAATGCGAAAGTCTGTCCGGGCCTGATAATTTGATATATGTTTTATTCTTAGATAATTGCATTTGACAGCTATTTTCAGGCAATAAAAAAGCGACTACGGTAATTCGAGTGGTGGTATCCGGATGAGTAGAACAAACAACGCTCATTTCTTACCGAGGTGTCGTAAAAGACGACTAAGGTATATTGACACACCGTGTGGTATTCGGTTGAGTAGAATAGACAATCTTTCTCACCGACCGTAAAATATGACTAAGGTAAGTTGACGTCAATCAGGCGGCCGGTCGTAAAATACGTAGCCATACCGACCCCACTTAGAGTGGGATAAGGGCAGAAGGATGATGATTTCAGGCAATGAAAAATGCGACAATGTAATTAGAATACGAAGGTTAATTTAGGTTTCATTTGCAATGTAACTCAGGTGATATAAAAAGACTTCGAGTCTGAATGTTTCATTTCCGATTGTTTTTTAAATAATTTATAGAAGTTTTAACGTTATGCAAAACTCTCTTCTTATATGTGACAGAGAAAATACAAATATTATCTATCTTGTATTCATTCCTCCCGTAAAATACCGGGGTATTCATATGAAGATCATTTCCTAAAAAGTAAACTCTTCAAAACTCTCTAAAATCTACCGTCAATTTATTAGAAGCAGTTGTGAATGGTGCGTATTGAAACCAGTATTTAATTAACGGCGAATCTTATACAAAGCGCTAACCTAATTAAATGCCAGCGGTACTTGCAAAGATATCTATAAAACCCCGTAGGGTACGTTCACATTCTATACTCTTATAAAAACAAAATTCAAAAAAGCTGTCTGTTTGTATGTAATCGATTTTCTCAAAATCTACTGAACGGAATTTTTGTACGGTTTTCACCAAAAGATAGTATAATTCTATCCGGAAGGTTTAGGTAAATAGTACACATCGGTATTATGTAAATTGTGTCGAGGAGAGTTAAAGAGATGAGTTGTTAAATAACCTGCTTGCTGGGAGATTTAGTCGCGTGCGCTGCGTAAGCCAGCAGAGATATGCTAATGTATCTCTTATATATCCTATGGTTAACTCACAATAACTACTTTTACGTTTAGAATTGGAATTGTAGAAAAAAATTGTGACACTGCTGATTTCCACGAAGCCGCTAGCACAGCTAGTAAAATATAAAAAAGCTTCATAATTTTTTTTTAATCGTATGGCATTTATCTTAAAAGGGGGGTCAAAAATTAACCGAGGTGAAAAAACGGTTTTTTTGGCAGTTTGAGTCCATGGCCCTACCACATACACACGGTGGGTCAACGCCACCGTGTGGTATCTTGCGGAGTAGAATAGACCACCCTCATCAAGAAATGAGGGTGGTCTAGTCCCCTCGGTTCTTACCGAGGTGTTGTAAAAGGGGACTAAGGTAATTAAACGTCAGGCATCGGCCGGTCGTAAAAAGTCTAGCCAAATCATTTGACAACGTGCTTATAACATGTTGTGATCCCACTTAGAGTGGAATAAAGGCAGGATGTTGACAAGGAAATCTCCCGGCTTTACAGCGTGTTTTATTTAATACTATCACACCTAAAGGAGAATCGGTCTATCGATTAACGAAGTGAGTAATGCCGATAAAATTACGCAAACTATATGTTTTAGAAACGATGATAAATGATTGATATATTATACACGCTCTGAGCTTGTTTTGTTTTAAAATAATGAGCGCTCGCCTCAAATATAATTAATGGGGTCCGATGTTAAGATAAGTTTTGTATCGGTAATTATGATTAGCATAAAGTAACTACGGCTATGCCGGAGTTATCTCTATTAAGTAAGGGTTACCACGCGTTCGATACGATTGTCTTATCAACGAGTAATCCAAAATTCTTTATGTATACTAATATATAATCTTTCCTCTTTATATCAAATCAGCGTGTCGAATTTTTTTCTAGAATTCCAATTTTAAACAGAAAAGTTGTTATTGTGAGTTAACTATCAGTGGTAGAGACATGCTATTGCAGATTTTTTTGTAGTATTTTTATAGATCTACAATTCTCTACTACATTACTATAGCATGTCTCTGCTGGTTTACGCAGCGCACGCGACTAAAGCTCCCAGCAAGCAAGTTTTTTTAACAACTGCGCGATTATGTAAACACAATTTACATAATACCGATATGTTCTATTTACCTAAACCATCCGGAAGTATTGCACTATCTTTTGATGAAAACCGTACAAAAATTCCGTTCAGTAGATTTTGAGAAAATCGATTATATACAGACAGACAGCTTTTTGGGACTTTGTTTTATAATAAGTACAGATAGATAATGAAATCAAATTATTGCGAAAGAACAATTCGTTTACTTAATATTTATTGTCTTTATCTATACTTAATATTAAAAGAAGAAAGATTTGTATGTTTGTATGTGTGTATGTTTGTAACGTGTTCACGCAAAAATTACTGGGTCGTATTGAAAAATTCTTTTACCATTGGAAAGCTGCTTCTTTACTAAGCCATATAGGCTATATTACATTTTCATAAAAATAGGGATCCCTAATAAAATTTTAGGTGTAAAAAATGAGTCGTAAAGATCTTTCATCGCGTGCGCTGCGGAAACTGTTGATAAGAACAAAAAAAATGTTTTACAGTATTGAAAAACGTATCAATATCCACAAAAAAGTTCGCAATACCATATGTCTAACTAATATAGTTATGCCAATATAACAACTTTTTTATGTTGTTTACGTTTATAAAAGTGCTGGCAATAATGACATCATTTTATTTATATCTCATTGAAGCAACCGTTATAACAGGGCCTGCAAGGTTAGCTCTTCTTCCAAGGATACCAATAATATATACGGATATAGCTATACCTTTTAAAAGAATTCAATTTCCAGTTAAAACTTCCTTTGCCTTAACCATTAATAAGTCCAATAGCCAAACTTTTAATTTACAAAAATACATCTTTAGGCCGACTTAGTAGCCTTTGTTTTAGTAGTATGGTTACATAAGAGATAGAGACATGCTATTGGACTTTTTTATAGTAGTTTTATAGATCTACAATTCTCTAGTACATTACTTTAGCGTATCTTTGCTTGTTTACGCAGCACACGCGACTAAAGCTCCCAGCAAGTAAGTTTCTTAACAATTGCGCGACCTCTTTAACACAATTTACATAATACCGATATGTACTATTTACCTAAACCACCCGGAAGTATTTCACAATCTTTTGGTGACAACCGTACAAAGATCCGTTAAGTAGATTTTGAGTTAATCGATTACATACAGACAGACAGCTTTTTAGGACTTTGTTTTATAAGAAGTATAGATAGATAAATATCTACCAGTTGTCCGTCACCCATAACACAAGTATTAAGTTATTTATTTTGGGGATGGACGACCGTGTGTGTAAGTGCCCCATATATTTATATTTATTTATTTAGTAAGTGAGAAAGTAAGAGTCCATCTTTAAGTAACAATTTGATAGAGTATAGAAACGTTAATGCTGTTTCGGAGGTGCCATTTAAATCTTAGCATACAATGAGAGGAAGTGGAAACAATTTTGAAGTAGCTTCCGTTTGTTAACAAGGCTTTAACAAGCGTTTATGTATGTAAAAAAGAACCTTACGTGCCCGTTAATGGGACAATTGTCGAGAACTTTCTCTAGTTTTAAGGACTCTCTGTATAACGCAAGATGTATACACTGTCCATTATATTAACCATCTTTTGACAGATTGACGATTTACATATTTAGTGATGTCCTAAAGATTCTCGTATGCGATACCATTCCGATTATAGTACCTACTATCATTAATCGAATTACGTACCTAAGTAATTCGATTAATGATAACCTACGTAAACTAATAACAGATATAGAAATCAACATTTTGATTTAATATTGCCTTAGTTTTTTGAAAATAAATGTTAATCCGTGTGTATTTATTATAATCATAAAAAATATATTATACATCAACTGGCAACATCAACAGACCTTCCGCTCGGCCGCCATTTTGACGTGATCTGTCACTCTCAACGAAACGCCCGTGATAGTCACACGCATTTACGTTCGCTGAGTGTTCTCTCGCATCTGTTACACCTTGAGTTAAGTAGCTTTATTCCTCGGAAAAACTTTTGTGAAACTTATATTAATTGATCGTGAAAATGCCGAAAGGACTGTCTCGATTGTGCTTTCAACACATTGAAAGCACAATCGAGACAGTTAGCGTTAAAACTTCATGAGTATTTTGAGCAAGAAAATCAAAATGGCGGACCTCTTATACCTATCACGCAAGTCCGAAACCGTGTTGCAGCCGCGTTGGGGATCAGTCTATCAACTGTGACTAAAATCACTACTGATGCCTACGGCAGGAGCGGCTTGGAGCAAAACAAACCATCTACACCAAAAAGAAAGCGCCGGGCTCATAAGGTGACAGCTGTTGATGACTTTGACGCTGACGCTATTCCTCGTCATGTATATGATTACTACTTGAGAAAAGAAATTCCAACTTTGAGAAAACTTATTGTTTCTTTGAAAAGAAGTGGTCTATTTCATGGTGAAAAATCTTCTTTGGTCAAAGTTTTGAACACAATTGGCTTTTCATATAAAAAGTTAAATAAAAGAAAATTATTAATGGAACGCACAGATATAGCTATAGCACGTTGTGATTTTTTAAGAGAGGCAAAGAAAATACAAGATTGGGCAAATATTGTTTTCACGGATGAAACATGGCTCAACGCTAACTACACACTATCTCGTTTCTGGACTGATGATACTGCTGATTCCACTTCCTCAGTACCAATGGGAAAAGGTGAGCGCCTAATCATTTGCCATGCAGGTACAGCAAAAGGATTTGTACAAGACGCACTGTTGGCATTTAAATCGAAGAAATCAAATGACTACCACGAAGAGATGAATGCAAATGTGTATGAAGAGTGGTTCAAAAAAATGCTCATTTCATTGGAAGAACCATCAATGATTTTTATTGATAATGCGCCCTACCACTCCCGTCAAATTGACAAAATGCCAACACAGGCTAATAAAAAGCATGAAATAATTAATTGGCTTCGGGACAATGGAGAAAATGTGGACGACTCAATGTTAAAAGTTGAATTAATAAAAATATTAAAAACCAAAAAGAGAGCAAAACGCTATGTAATCAATGAAATGGCAGCAGAATATGGCCATACTGTTCTTCGGATTCCTCCATACCACTGCCAGTACAACGCAATAGAACTTATATGGGCACAAGTAAAAGGGCATGCTGCGAGATGCAATACAAGCCCCCCATTCACAGCGAATAAAATGTTGCAATTGCTAAAAAATGCTTGCACCCACGTAACGGCCGAGAACTGGGCAAGTGTGGTGGAAAGAACTAAAAGAGTAATATTCTCTGATTGGGAACGTGATATTGCGTTTGATAATATATTATCTACACAAGAGCTAATAATAACTGCTACTGAAGACTCCTCATCGGAGGAGTCTAGTGTTGATTATCATTCCGACGACTCGTGCTAATAAAATAAATTAAAATATCCTGATTGTTTTATTTGTATTCTTGTATTAACTAAGAAGAAAGTAAAACTTTATATAATGTTATTAAATGTCTTTTAATACTCGTAACATCGATTTCTACCGATTATTTTTAATCTGTGGCATAATCGTAGTAACCATTATGTGTGACATCACTAAGTGGGCGGTACCCATCCATAAAGTAATATATTATTTGTATGATATTTGTACGTAAGCAATACAAAACTTAATGAGCGTGAGCTGTCAAAAGACTGATAATATGATGGACGCAGTATAATTTTTAGAATTACGCGTTCATAACACAAAAGTACTAAAAATATTATTTTGCTATAACCAGCGATAATATAAAATATATGTAATGCTAAATGTAGAGTGTAATGTCCGTTCTCATACCTGCTACATGCAGAATTCGTAAAAACACATGCACTTCCCGCCACCACAGTAATACACAAACAATGCACACTTTTACTGCCACACTCGCAACAATCGTTTCACCCCGTAACCGAAGCACCAAGTAAATGTAGCAAACTGGACACGTGTTCGAAAGCAAAATAATTGGTGCGGGTGAAACTTATTACTATATAAATCTGCTTGCTTCAATGATGCGTCACTTTGCGATTTTGACGTAGTCTATCTCCTAAGAACGATAACTTATAGAAACAAAATTTCAACATCTTCAGTAAATTTATGCACAATGTTCTTACGATTCAAAAACAAGGCACAACAATTTAATAAATTGTTTTAATCTAATTTTATAAAACACGCAACATTGGAAATCCCTGCGTAATGTGGGAGGTATAGACTTGAATCGCGTTATGTGAAAATTCGTTATAAGCGGACCGCGTTATAAGGGGATCCCTATACATTTTTACATAACACTAGCTGTGCTAGCGGCTTCGCCCGCGTGGAAATCTGCTTGTCACAATTTTTTTCTAGACTTCCAATTTTAAGCATAAAAGTTGTTTTTATGAATTAACCATAAGAGGAAGAGACATGCTATCGCGGACTATTTTGTAGTATTTTTATAGATCTACAATTCTATACTACATTACTTTAGCGTATCGCTGCTGGTTTTCGCAGCGCACGCGACTAAAGCTAACTAAGCAAGTTTTTTAACTGCGCGATCTCTCCAACACAATTTACATAATACCGATATGTATTATTTACATAAACCATCCGGAAGTATGGCACAATCTTTTGGTAAAAACTGTACATAAATCCGTTCAGTAGATTTAGAGAAAATCGATTACATACAGACAGACAGCTTTGGGATCTTTATTTTATAATAAGTATAGATAGATTTATCTCTAAATAATTCTTCTCTAATTTATTTATTTGGTTGATTTCTCAGAAATATTAGCTTACGAACCGGGAGTTTAGAAATTTTGCTTCTAGCCATTTACAATCTAGCAAATAAGAATCTTCGTGAAACAAATACCAGAAAACATATTGCAAAAACCGTACGAACATCCGTTCAGTAGATTTTGAGAAGATCGATTACATACATACAGACAGACAGCTTTTTGGGACTATGTTTTATAATAACTATAGATTATGTATTATAATTTGCATCACTATAACTTATATTTATTAGGTTATTAACATAATTATTTTTTTGACATTAATTTATATATATTTCCTTATCTATTTAACACATATTCTTTTGCTATAGTTCTATTCACCAAAGGATGTCAGTAAGAGATTGCTTTCAGCAATCAGACCGCCTTTTAACCATTTATTTAAATGTTATTTTGCACAAATAATATAAATAAAATAAAAATCCTATACAATTTAGCACTCTGGTTGATTGGTGATCGTCAAGTTTTTTGTGCGAACAAACACTTGAATTCAAATCGGAAATACAAGCAACCTCCTAAAATCAATTCTACAACATGACTCGTATAAAATAGTTTGTGATTAAATTAAGATATAAGTTATGTATTATTTTAATACAAGAGTAATGATTAAATTATTTTACTATAATTTACGGTGATGCGATTCTTCGTGTATCATAATACATATATATTTTAATTAACTTTAGAGCGTCTATTTGTATAAATAATTTCTTTATCTTATAAAGAAATACGGCGAGTACATCACTCACCTTAGATTTGCCGACTAGATATTCGTTATGGTTGAGTCTCTGGAGGATTTTAATACTGCTCGACAACCTCAGCAGAGCATCTCAACAGGTGGGCCTAAAAATGAACGTGAGCAAGACGTAAATCATGTCAAACTCACATGTTCGACTCCGTCATCGTTGAGAACTATGCACTCAAAATTGCAGATAAGGTCCGATTAGGTAGGTCTAATTTCGAGAAAGAAGTCAGTCGATCAAGCTCCAATGGGCAGCGTTTGGGAGACTACGCGAGATATTTTCGTCCAAGATACCTCAGTGCCTGAAGACCAAAATTTTTGAATCGCGTTTTACCAGTGATGACATACGGATCTGAAACGTGGTCACTGACTACAGGCCTCGTAAGAAGGCTCAGAGTCACTCAGCGGGCGATGACGCGTTGATGCTCGGAGTATATCTAAGTGATCAAATCAGAAATCAGGAGAAGAAGAACCAGAGTCACCGATATAGCTTAGCGTGTTGCGAATCTGAAATGGCGATGAGCGGCACATAGTGCGCAGAACCGATGGGCGTTGGGATCTCAAGGTGTTGGAATGACAACCTCTCACTGGAAGACGCAGTGTTGGTAGACCCCCTACCAGATGAACTGACGACCTCGAAAAGGTCGCGGGGAGCCGCTGGATTTAAGCGGCATAAGATCAAGTGTTGTGGAGATCCCTTAAAGAGACTTATGTCCAGCGGTGGACGTCTAACGGTCGAAGAAGAAGAAGAATATATTTTTCGAATTGACTGTATGCTGTTAGCCCTAACGGCTTTTACAGCGTCACCGGGCGGGACGGGCGAGCGCAGAAGCATCGTCGAGGTTGAGAAACGCAGAGTAGAGCGCAGAAGCTCTACTAGCGTCGGGGAACGTCGTCCTAAGGGTGCCTCCTGTGAGGCCGGACCACGTCTTAGGGCGACGCGTAGTGGAGGGCTGATGTATGACGTAGATTAGTCATTTCAACGTCGGAAGGGTGGGGAGAAGCCACGACCGACCGACGTCAGAAAACTGGGACCGCGTCTTCGCCGGCGAAGGCGCTTTGTTCGTGTATTACGTGTTTTTGTGTTTGCGATCGTTATTTCATCGTCAGGGTCTTTTTGGACGCCTATATTTTCGGTGGTCAGACCTAACTGGGATGTACGTGGAAGCAACTGAAATAAGAGAGTTTGGGTGTACCTCAAATTTCTCGAAGTAAATAGTGACACATACAATAAAGATGTGAACGTGTGTACGCCAGCAAAAGCAGTTAAATTCAGTAATATCGACATACTGATATCATTATGTCCAAATACCGGAGCGCCTACTACAAACAGTTCTGATAAAATCTTCAATGCAATCGACAGCTTATATTCTCGTAATAGTCCAAGTAGGTACCAATGCAAAGGGATAGTGATAATATCACGAGATCAATCCACGCATAAGAAACTACGTCTATCTGTAACATTTTCACCGCTAACCCGTATGGATGAATATTTGTTATAAAGTACTTGTAAACTTTACTTTACTACTTGTAAAGCAAAGTAGTAAAAAAAGTAGCGGCCTGTTACAATCCCGCTGCTGCGAATAGGCCTCCTCTCTCCGTTTCTGGAGAAAAGGGTTGGAGCTAAGACCTACCACGCTGCTCCAATGCGGATTGGTAGGTTACACATATCTCCAGAATTCTCTAGAGATATGCAGATTTCCTCACGATGTTTTCCTTCACCGAAATACGTGTGATAAATTGCTAATAAACTTTTTAATTATCAATTAGACACATGAGTTTTAATAGAAAAACTCATTGGTGCCTGCCCAGGTTTGAACTCGTGTTCCCCTCGAAAGAGTCGCACGGTCTTGCCGCTGACCTTATCACAGCAGCAGTAAAGTAACGGAAAATAAAAGAGACCTATTTTCTATCTCTTTTTTATCTGTAATTAGACAAAGCTATAATTTTCATTTTCCCTGTCTATATTTGTTGCAAAATTTTCACTTATAGGCCTACTCCTATATAATAGCTAAATATTCACCAAATCAAAGCCTTCTTTTTGTATATATAATTTCATTTGAACGGTCTATCAAAAAAGCTGTCAACGGATCACTTTTCTCGTATCGAACTACCCACATTCTAGCATCTCAAACGTTAAGAGCATTCTTAGATGAAAATGCATTTACATCTCTCGTGTGGGAACATACAGGTGTCGTTGATTGTGCCATGTCGCACCCTGCACGATATTACTGTAGAATTTATACCGTGTTCCGCATGTATTTGTATGTATTTGAATACTAGACAGTGTAAAATCGATTTGAGGGTATACACACACTTGTTAACGCCGGCTTAAACTAAACGAACATAGAGCTAGAGCAAACAAGTAGAGTTAAAAAAGCTTTTAACAAATCTTCATGTTCCTACTGTTGACCTTTGATCAGCATCAGCAGGCCTGCCATGAACTCTTATTGCGACTCAATTGAAGACGTAAACTAAATTGTTTTGCTTTTTCATACCATGACGTCTTAAAGACGCACACTTTAAGTCGTTGCCGAATTAGCATTCGGAATTCGTCCTAAGATCATGTGAGTAAAAGAGACAGAGTTATATATAGTTCATATAACATTTTCCTTTTCAAACATTACGACCCCAATGCAACCCCACTTCATGGTACGCAAAGAAAGCGGTTGGGCTTAGGTACTGACTTTGAATTGAATTATTCTCTAATAGTTCATGGTAGGCCTACAGTTTATGCTTAGCATAAACATGCATTGTCATCAGGACTGTAGCAGTATGTAAAATTTCAGCTCAATCGGACACCGGAAAGTGGGTCAAATTTAACTTGCAAGATTCCACCTTCACACAAATAGATGGGAAGTAAAATAAAGGCGTTCTTAGCGTTTACAACAAAATAAAAATTATATATATAGAATATAAAGAAGCAAGCGTTACTGTGAGGAATTCCATACTACAGAAGTTGTTATAGGATTATTTTACTTTAATCCACGTTTGTTAAGAGAATCTATGCAATTTTCTTTTGCCACGGAGCACAGCTAGTAAATATCTGTAAAAATGTGTTCATAAATAAAAAAATTATACGTTTAAAATATTAATTAATTAAAATTTTATCATAATTTGTGCAGTAACCTAACCATAACCATGTATAAATAGATTTTTTTTATATATAATAAGTTTAGCTGTATGTTATCTGTTCCTAACGTCAGTGAGACACAAAATGAAAATCGGTGTTTGATTTTCAAATTCGAACCAAAGCCGAGTGGTTACCCATTTTGTGACGTCACACGACGGATTTATAAAAAAAAATTGTGTGATTTCATGTATAACTTAGTGGTGTACGTCATAAATAAAGTTTTTCTTTCTTTCTAAATATATATTAAGCAATATAAGTTCTCCAGAGTACAATAGATGGTGTTTCGTAATATTCTATGCTTGCTCTTGAAAACGTTCCTACAATTTATTTAAATATTTACAGATATTATATTAGCGGCGATGTTATATACCGGAAGGATATTCAATACTAACAGCATCACGAAGGATTTATTTAGGAAAATATTTGTCTTATACCTGTCAAAGGGAATTAAATAGGCTTGACTTGAACATCGGTAACAACCTAAACTAACAATGCCTTTCTCAATTTAGCTCGCATTTATTGTAATGGCAATTCATAAATATATAAGAATAAAGTAGACATTGGCCTTTAACATCCTATTTCTTTGATACGCCCTCAACGCACTTGCAATGTTAAATAAACACTGATTTCTGTCATACTTTTGAATTATGTTTGTATGTATTTGATATCACGCTGTGGTAGCCCAGCGGCGAGACCGTATGACTCTTTCGAGGGGAACACGATTTCAAACCCGGGCAGGCACCAATGAGGTTTTCTATTAAAACTCATTTGTCTAATTGATAATTACAATTTATCACACGCTTTTCGGTGAAGAAAAACATCGTGAGGAAACCTGTATATCTCTAGAGAATTCTGGAGATGTGTGTTGATATGTGTAACCTACCAATCCACATTAGAGCAGCGTGGTAGGTCGTAGCTCCAACCCTTCTCTCCAGAAACGGAGAGAGGAGGCCTATTCCCAGCAGTGGGATTGTAACAGGCTGCTATTACTACTGTGTATTTGGTATCTTTTAGTAGTAAATAAATAAATAAATAGTTGAGGAATACGCATGCACGTGGTCGATTCGGGAGAAACTGACGTTTCCGATATCTTAAAATCATAAAAAAGTTACAACTCTAAGCTATTTACTTTCACTGATTGAAAAGAAAATTATACACTATACCCAAAATATATATTCAAATTCAAAATATTTTTTATTCAAGTAGACTGTTTTCAGTAACCTTGTGGCTCCTGCTTTGCGCCTTATTTCTATAATAAATTCCGCAATCAATTTTAACCTTGCCATTACAACAGTTTAAAAACAGCCTGATATAGATGATTACTTAGATGACAAGAATGCCTGAATATAGCTCCTCTTATTTTGAAAAGAGCAACCGCCGAGTTTCTTAGTGGCTTTTCTCGGTAGGAACAGTTTTCCGAACCAGCAGTAGAGTTGTCGATTCAAAAGCACTTATCTACAAGTTTACATGCATAACGAATATTTTGAATTTGAATTTGAATATAGCTTTTGATTACCATTATTCCATTCCCGTCGAGGGTCAACATTTTCTATTTACAATGTGTTGTTTCTTCTGGGTGTATTTATGTACGTGTTTAAAATTATATATGTTTATATTAGCCAGTTGTTTTTCACCCATGACACAAGTATTACATTACTTAATTTAAGGACGGATGACCGCGTGTGTCCCATATAAAGTAGTAAGTATCGGCCTGTTACAATCCCACTGCTGGGAATAGGCCTCCTCTCTCCGTTTCTGTAGAGAAGGGTTGGAGCTAAGACCTACCACGCTGCTCCAATGCGGATTGGTAGGTTGAAAATATCTCCAGAATTCTCTAGAGATGTGCAGGTTTCCTCACGATGTTTTCCTTCAGCGAAAAGCGTGTGATAAATTGCAATTATCAATTAGACACATGAGTTTTATAGAAAAACTCATTGGTGCCTGCCCGGGCTTGAACTCGTGTTCCCCTCGAAAGAGTCGCACGGTCGCACCGCTGAGCTATCACAGCTTTCGTGTCGCATATATTTATTTATTATTATGCATTGCAAAAAGCTCGAACGTGACGCCGCGTTGCGAAACGAACGCGTGTGCTAACACCCCTTTGTTTCCATTGTGCGTACCTCCGAGTACGTTTGATCTGTTTACGGTAAAGCTTATTATGGACTGGTATTTATTACCTGTGCTAAGCTGGGTTGCTGAACAAACACTTTGGAAGTAATCTGTTTTGTTTGTGTATTGTCTATGCTTTTGACAGCTCGAGCTTTGAACACAGTGTACGACCAAAACGCCAATAGCTAAGTATTACCTCGAGTATTACTAAATCCTTGCTATCTAATCGTGGATTATTGCAATATTATATTGTTACGTATAGGAGTTCGTGCATTTGGATGAAAATACCTGGTGACTTGTTGAAAACACTTTATTCAACTTTTCACTATAAAATAAGTACTGTTAGGAATGAAAGTTGGCAACACTACAATCACGTAGCCGATAGCAAGGAAGGGACAGGCATTTGGAGCGGAAATTGGTTATAAAAGATGGAGTCCGCCATATTCAAGTCAGTCTTGTTGTCATACTCGACTCTTATGGTTATTAGACTGTTACGCTGCTGGAAGTATCATCGCTTAGAGTCTCGTTTTAACAAGACTTGTACGATTATTAAACGCTCCCGCGTTTAGATCGTGTTACAACCTGTCTTGGTTGAACAAGCAGGTGTAATTAGTGCTACTGTGTCATTTTAATATTGTTCGGGTAGACCCGCGTCTACCTACCTAAATTGGGTGTTATTTGTTATTAGAATCTACCCTCATATTCGTGCGATTACTATAGAGGCGTATAACGATGTTCGAACAGATCCACACCTACCCACATTACGTTCCGTGTTATTAGAATCTATCTTCGAATAGTTAATATTTGTGATAAGAGTAATCACTGAGTTTCTTGCCAGTTCTTCTCAGTGAATAGTAGCGTTCCGAACTGGTGGTAGAATCGTGAAAGGTGGTAGCATCGTCCTGGCATAATAGTTCCAAATTATATGAAACATAACGTGTCAATACGTTTTTGGCCTGTTCTATATGTTGTAGCTGTACGTTAGTCTTTGTTGACTATGTGGGAAAGCTGAAATATTTAACTGAAATTCCTGCCATTTCTAATAGTACAGTCTCTATAAAGCCCGTTGGCCAATAACAAAGCCGAGGTTACTATTATTTCACTTTTATTTTCGCTTCCTAATTCGCTCTTAATCGCTATTTGCAAACTCAAAGTCAATGCGCACGGTGCGTCCGCTTATATATCGAACCAACCATCATCATCATCATTGTCCTGCCCTTATCCCACTCTAAGTGTGGTCGGCACATGTTACAAACATGTTGTCACACGATTTGGCTACGTATTTTACGACCGCCTGCCTGACGTCAACTTACTTAGTCGCCTTTTACGACACCTCGATAAGAAAGGAGGGTGCCCTATTCTATGCCGGATACCACACGGCGTCGATATCGAATATCAAACCAACCAATGACGACAATGTTCGCGAACGTTCGCGAGTCTTAGCGGGAATACCGAACACGATTTGTAAACAACGTGAATATTACAGAGAATAAGCGTGATTGATAAAAAACAACACCGATTCATATGTACGAGATTATAGTAAGATCTCAATCAGCACGGCATCTTAACTCACCTGCTACATACCTAAGATGAATCTCCAATTATAATCCTACAGGGTACAGTCAACATCGGGAAGCAAGTGAGGCTCCTTAATATTATAATATTATTCTAAACACAGAATATATTAAAGGGGTCCTTGTATCTCAGAATGTCGCCAGTTCAGGGAGTTGCTTTGACAATTTCAGTTTGTGTGCATAACAGTGACTTTTGGTGTAGAAACATTTAGCTTTGCATTAAGGAAAAGAAAAAAAATGTGATAGCCCAGCGTTGAGACCGTGCGACTCTCTAGAAACGATCATGGGTTCAAACCCCGGGTTGGCCAATTGGTTTTTTTTACTAAAATTTATGTTTTACAAGCTTTTGTTCGTGGCTTTTTTTTAAATTATTTATTGCACAATTAAAATAAAAGTACAAAAGGCGGACTTAACACTAAATTAAGCGTTCTCTATCAGTCAACCTTAGGGCTAAACGGAAAATTTAAATAGGTGCAGTAAACAAACAAATAGAAGAAGAAAAGTGATGTTAGGCGTAAATATTAACAGAAATAAGGTGTCAATAAAATGTAGCGACACGCCTAAGCAAATGATAAATAAATAAGGGGATAAAAATAAATTAATAACTAAGCGAAATACTGAAAGCGACAAAGGTATTGATTTTTATAAGAAATTGATAAATATACTAAAATGTAAAATAGTATCTAATTTAAATAAATTTGTGATTCACAATTCTGGTCATAATGACTTCCACATAAAAGATAGACATATGCTGTCCCGGGCTTTTATTTAGAACTATTTAAGACAAACATACTACGGTACATCATATTTGTATAACTCCAATGGTTTATATAACGTTCGCCAAGATAGCTTTCAGAGGCCAGATTTTTCCAACTTTATTGATACTATGTATCAATATTTTGTATTATAAATAATTACAAATTGTAGCCTATATGTTATTCAGATGTATAACCTATATAACTGTAAAGGTTCATCCAAATCCGTCTAGTAGTTTTTTCGTGAAAGAGTAACAAACATCCATCCATACTCACAAACTTTCGCATTTATAATATTACTAGTTTTTTCCCGCGGCTTCGCTCGCCAGAAATTTTGTCTGGCACAGTATCTAATTTAATTTAATTTATGATTCACAATTTTGGTCATAGTGGCTTCCACATAAAAGATAGATATATACTGTCGCGGACTTTTATTTAGAACTATTAAAGACAAACAATACTACGGTATCTTTGTGTAACTCTAATGGTTTAGGCAGCGTACGCCGAGATAGCTCTCAGAGGCTAGATTTTTTCCGACTTTATTGACATGTATCGTTATATTACATAAAAACATTACAAATTGTAGCCTATATGTTATTCCCATGTATAACCTATATAACTGTAAAGTTTCATCCAAATCCGTCTGATAGTTTATTCGTGAAAGTGTAACAAACATCCATCCATACTCACAAACTTTTGCATTTATAATATTAGTAAGATAATAATATTAGTATGAAGTAGGATTAAGTAGGAAGTAGAATTGATGTCTATAATATTAAGTAGGATTAAGTAGGAAATAGAATTGATATCTGCAATTTGCACGCATGCTTTCTGTGAGGAAACGCATATCTTTAGACAAGTCTAGGGATATCAAATCAAATCAAAACAATCTTTATTCAAGTAATCTATTTAAAAGCACTTTTAAATCGTCAAGGATCAATTAGATTTAATGAAGCTACAACTGGTTCGAAATATTGTTCTTACCGAGATGAACCAACAAGAAGCTCGGTGGTCAATCTATTAAACATTTTAATTGCATTACATTATTTAACTGCAAGCTGTGATAGCCCAGCGGTGAGACCGTGCGACTCTTACGAGGGGAAAACGAGTTTAAACCCGGGCAGGCACCAACGAGTTTTTCTATTAAAACTCATGTGTCTAATTGATAATTGCAATTTATCACACGCTTTTCGGTGAATGAAAACATCGTGAGGAAACCTTCATATCTCTAGAGAATTCTGGAGATATGTGTAACCTACCAATCCACATTGGAGCAGCGTGGTAGGTATTAGCTCCAACCCTTCTCTCCAGAAACGGAGAGAGGAGGCCTATTTCCAGCAGTGGGATTGTAACAGGCTTCTACTTTACTTTTTTTTATTTTACTGCAATATTGCTTGAAGCTGAAAGGATTAAGCATTTTTATGATTCAAATAATCTACAATTGTGTAATATGCTTTACGTATAAGCATAAATCGTATACTTAATTTATGTGTAACCTACCAATCCACATTTTGATGACAGATGACAGCGTGATGTCATAGATATCATTCAAATTGAAATTCAAATAAGTCTTTATTCAAATAGGCCTTAACAAGCACTTTTGAATCGTCAAATTAAAATTAAAATGAAAAGTGCTCTAATCGAGAAGAACCAGCAAGAAACTCGGCGGTCACTCTTCTCAAAAATAAATATAACAATATTGTATTTGCAATTGTTACGCCGTGTGGTATCCGGTTGTGGTACGGATTACAACCTATCAAACTCACCTAAGCTTAATTTTGATTTAGGCCACTTTAATACTAACCGTGCGGGTTGTGAAAACTATTTCAGTCACTGTTAGCTGTAGGAAAAGTAAAGATACTATTACATTAGTAATAATCCGTTCAGGATTCGTTAACCAAAAATCGTGCGTGCAAATTGCAGATATAAATTAGACACATAAATTTTAACAACGTTGACCTCCACATAGACCTCGATCTCCCTGCCATTACTCACCCCTTAAAATGTTTTTCGAAATCATACTTCGAGAAATCTGATCGATCCCTTATTTCAGTTGCTTCTACCTACATCCCAGTTAGGTCTGACCACCGAAAATATAGGCATCCAACCTCGCCACCCTTCCGACGTCGCAATGACTAATCAAAGTCATACCATCAGCCCTCCACTACGTGTCGCCCTAAGCCGTGGTCCGGCCTCACAGGAGGCACCCTTAGGACGACGTTCCCCGACGCTAGTAGAGCTTCTGCGCTCTATTCTCTGCATTTCGCAACCTCGACGATGCTACTGCGCTCGTCCATCCCGCCCGGTGACACTGTAAAAGCCGTTAGGGCTAACAGCATGCAGTCAGTTCGAAAAAAAAATTTTTGCAGAAAAACTCATTGGTGTCCGCCCGGGGTTTGAACTCGTGATCCCCGTTGAAAGAGCCGCACGTTCTCACCGCTCGACTATCACAGTTTATACTTTGTTATAAACAAACAAAAAAATATCTAAAAGTTTTCAAAAAAATCATTAACACACATCACCCACACGCTCGCGTTCATTCAAGGGCCGATGTCGCAGCATCCCTTCATCTCGCCTTATCTCGGTTCATTCATTACCATCTAGTTTTATAAGAGTCGACGGGCCGAGAACGCATCACGCCTCCATTTTTTGTCCCACCACTTAATTATCTGGATTTATATCACGATAAAATCGACGATAAAAAACGGACGTAAGAATCAAAAAACAAAGAGATACGGACACACTTTTACGTATGTTGATTGATCACGGCTTAAAACAATGGTCGATTTTGGGATGTGAATTTTTTATTAAATTTAGAAAGTAGATTTGCGTTCGGTGATAAGTTTGCTGTCGTATTTGTTGGAGTTTACTAGTTTGGTGAAAATGATGAACGCTGTTCAAAATTACCGTAATCATATCTGAGATAAAAATCTGGAAAGATGGAGCGTGCACTATGGAGTTGCTAACGAATGATGTACTTTATTTACACACGGGATGTTAACGGGGTTCGCTAAATACCAACGTTTTCTATAAACAATTTAAATTCAAAATATTCTTTATTCAATTAAACTTGTAAACAAGTGCTTTTGAACCGTCAACATCCACTGCTGGTTCGAGAAGCTGTTCCTACCGAGAAGATTCAGCAAGAAACTCGGCGGTCGATCTTTTAAAAGTTTTCAATTTCACATTATTAAACCGCAGTCTTGTATGAATCTGAAAGGATTTTTAAATAATCTTCATTTTTATAATTCATTAATCATTTTGATCCTTCACGATTCAAAACTGCGCGGAAGAGCTTACTTGAATAAAGAGTATTTTGATATGATTTGACTTAAAAAGCATTTTGATGCCAGGATTACATAACATTGGAGAAACTAAAAATATCTAGAAACAATTAGGGATTAAATGGTTTGGCTTGTTATACGTAAGATCTAAATGGGTCCAATTAACGCTATGAATAGCTCTCGGAAGCTAAACTAAGAGCCGTGTTAGCCAAGTCTGAAACGGGTTATTTAAATACCAGCTGAAATCGGAACCAGGCCGAAAAAAATTAAGAATGGATTACTTTTTTTTATGCAATAAGGCTAGCGCCTGGCTGCCATCTCGCCTGATGGAAAGCGAAAGATGCAACGTAAAGTGCACTGCGCTTGCCAATTAAATGCCTATTCACTCTTCTTTTGAAGCTATGCAAATCGTAGGAGTCCGAGAAGATATACATTAGGTGTACGCATTAGAAAGACGAGCTAAAGCGCTTTGTACGCATTTTTGATACATTAATTGTATAGCGAGCGGTAAGCCTGGTCTGATCTGGTTGTCCGATTGTAAAACGGTGAGGAAGGCATCAGATCAAATAGATATGTGGCACACTCTCCGAAATATATCCTGTAAAAATCAGAAAGCGATGCGACTGCACGTCTATGCTCAAGAACAGTGAGCTTTCTTTGAGCATTACAAAACTCTGTTATAAGATATCTCAGTGTACATATAACTGAATAACCAATCATTCAGAATCAGCGGTAGCTTCGCAATGGTGGTCACTGAAAATCAGCGTTGGAACATTTGATGTATGATGCTTTGTTGAATTTTTTCCCCTTAGTGTCAGATATCTTGTGCATCAACAAAGGCTTAGTGACTTCCCGTTTGTGAGATGGCACTGCTCTACAGGAAGCTATTGTTATTCGGTTGAGTTATTCTAGTATTATGTATTTTATCTCAGCAACACAATTGCTTTTATAGACTGGTACATTATCTAGAAATACTTAACCGATAACTGCTGCTCATTTAATTTAAAATGTAGTTAATATAGCATAATAGTGTAATATGTTCTGTAGAGTAGTGCTAGGTTACAGATAAAGTTTCTTTCTTTCTTTGCTTGCTTATCTGAAACAAGCAAAGTTAAAAAGTTTTTGAAAAAAATTCATGTCCCTAGAGTTCCCTCGTCTGGAGCCAATCCTGGCAGCAGCATCAGCTTATCATAAATATGCATCGTCATTGAGGGTGGACTAGTATGCAAAATTTCAGCTCAATCGGACACCGGAAAGTGGGTCAAATTTGACTTGCAAAAGTACCTTCACTTACATACACGGGAAGTTCATAAAAGCATGACCTGTAGGCCTACCATGAACTTTTAGAAAACGATTCAATTCAAAGTCAGTACCTAAACACAACCGCTTTCTTTTCGTACCATGAAATGTGTTTGAATAGGACAACGTTATATGAACTATATATAGATAACTCTGTCTCTTTTACTCACATGGTCTTAGGACGCATTTCGAACGCTCATTCGGCAACGACTTAAAGCGTGCGTCTTTAAGACGTCATGGTATGAAAAAGCAAAACAATTTAGTTGACATCTTCTTTTGAGTCACAATAAGAGTTCATGGTAGGCCTGCTGATGATGATAGGCTAAAGACGAGAGAACTCCTCAACGGTTAACAGTAGACATGAATTTTTGACAAAAACTTTTAAAAACTGCTTTTGACTCAACTTGTTTAATTATCTGACAAGGGTTTACGACAAAACGTTAAAGTTAATTCTCGAAGACAATATCCCAGAGTGCGATGTTTTCGTATAGTCTATCTCCTGGTGGTATAGAAAAAGTAATGATGAAACTGGTTTACTATAATCCGCGATAAAGTAAATAATATATAATGATAAATGTATAGTGTACAAAATAGTGCGTTTTGCGAGTTTATCACGGTGATGATGGTTTGATATACTGATGATGCTTCGATTGCGAGGCGAATCGATTGTTGAGTTTGTGATAGTGAGTGGGTGGAGTGCTTGTGTATTGTGGTTATCAGGAATGAAAACGAATAGTACACTCTACTTATAGCATTACATTATTCATTAAACATTATACATAACATTTTCGCGGATTATAGCGAAATAATCATCATCACCATCATTCTCCTCCCCTTATCCTAACAGCATTTACCTTAGTCGCCTCTTACGACACCTCGGTAAGAAAGGAGGGTAGTCTATTCTATGCAGCCGGATACCACACGGCATTTACGTTAGTCGCCTCTTACGACACCTCGGTAAGAAAGGAGGGTGGTATATTCTATGCAGCCGGATACCGCACGACACATACCTTAGTCGCCTCTTACGACACCTCGGTAAGAAAGGAGAGTGGTCTATTCTATTCTGCCGGATACCACACGGCACATACCTTAGTCGCCTCTTACGACACCTCGGTAAGAAAGGAGGGTGGTCTATTCTATGCAGCCGGATACCACACGGCATTTACCTTAGTCGCCTCTTACGACACCTCGGTTAGAAAGGAGAGTGGTCTATTCTATTCTGTCGGATACCACACGGCTAGATTATAGCGAAATAATATTCATTACTCTAGTGCAATGGGCCTTCACAAAGTAACGTCTATTTCAATTAATTATTTAAGAATATTACTTAATTTAGATATAATTAAGGATTAAAAGCGAATCGTCCGCCCAGAAATCGAGCTTTAAAAATCTTGTACAAAATTAGACGCGACCCTAACTCTTATTTCTTTTTATCGTACATCCATTTCTAGCGTCCCTCATCAATAAATTGTTTAATTTATGTTAATCTTACATTTATGCGGAAATAAAAGCTTAGGATATGTCTCACAAAAACTGTGATAGCCCAGCGGTGAGACCGTGCGACTCTTTCGAGGGGAACACGAGTTCTAACCCGGGCAGGCACCAGTGAGTTTTTCTATTAAAACTCATGTGTCTAATTGATAATTGCAATTAATCACACGCTTTTCACACTGCATGTCTCTAGAGAATTCTGGAGATATGTGTAACCTATCAATCCGCAATGGAGCAGCGTGTTAGGTCTTAACTCCAACCCTTCTCTCCAGAAACGGAGAGAGGGGGCCTATTCCCAGCAGTGGGATTGTAACAAGCCGCTACTTTACTTTTTTTATGTTTCACAAACGTGTATTTATTTTTTGTTTTATTTTAATCCTTACAATTTTTTTTATATTATATATGGGACAATCATGCACATCATCATCCTCCTGCCCTTATCCTACTCAAAGTACATGTTACAAACATATCACATGATTTGGCTACGTATTTTTCGACCGGCCGCCTGCCTGGCGTCAACTTACCATAGTCGTATTTTACGACACCTCGGCAAGAAAGACGGTGGTCTATTCTACTCAGCCGGATACCACACGGGTCGACTTACCTTAGTCACCTTTTACGACACCTCGGAAAGAAATGAGGGCGGTTTATTCTACTCAGCCGGATATCACACGGCGGTTCATGTGTCTAATTGATAGATGCAATTCACACGCTTTATGGTGAATGAAAAAAATGTAAGGAAATCAGCATATCTGTAGAGAAATCTAGTGATATACGTAACCTACCAATCCGCATTGGAGCAGCGTGGTAGGTCTTAGTTCCAATCCTTCTCGCCAGAAACGGAAAGAGTAGGCCTATGCCCAGTCGGAAGGTAAGAGGCCTTTAATTTTTTTCTTGTTTAAGACTCAAGCTCTTATTATTTAGTCGCACGCTTCGTATTAAAGTGACTTAATTTAAAAAAGTTGATTAGCGGCTGAACGCGACAAAGCGTAGCGTAGTGGCTAGAAAACTCGTAATTGTTATAGAGAATGACTGGGAAGAGCAAGAAAACACTAGCTTTTTTAATAGTCTGTAGCGTATGGCATTAAAGTAAGGATTACAATAAATACGACACAATTAAAACTACGAGTAATTTTACATTCATTCAGTTTAATACTAAGATTGGGCCGGACACTTATCACGATACATGGACAAGAGATGGACATTAGAGACAACACGATAGAAAGGCCCAGGGGGGAAACGAAACATTGGTAGACCAAGTAGGTGGGCTGATGACATAATAGAAGTAGTAGGGAAAAATTGGCTTAACATTGGCAAAGATAGAGCCAAATGGAAAGAACTGGAGGAGGTATTTACCCAAAACGGGTTCCATATTTCAAATTTCAAATAGACTAACCTTACTAACATAATATAAGATATCTTACTAACCATTAACTAACAACATTTGCAATGTATATTTAGAGATATGCATTAAATGGCTTTATTATTATTTAACGAAAACTCACTCACGCCCGAGTTATATATATATTTATAATTTAAATATATATAGATAGTAAGGATACGTAAAATTTAAATATATAGATAATAAGAAAGGGCGGAGGATCATACCCCGGCAGGGGAGTACCATACGGCCGGGGGTCAGGGCGACAGGTTGAGGAAACGACGAACTATCCTAGCCGAGTCTAGCATGGTGAGCGAGGCTGGCTGAGATTAATCCGTTCGCAGATATAACGATTGGGATGATTTCAGAAGACGCCACGCCCCACATTGAGATAACCTCGTGGGCTAGATCTAAATATTTACGTTTCTTTTCAGTTTCAGCTCTCACGAGGTTCTCATCAAACGGGATCGTGATGTCCACTAAAAAATTATTATTATTATTATAATACTAAGATTGCGATAAGCTCTAGTCAATTACAAAGTATTATTTCATTTAAACATCGCAAACAAGTACTTATGAATCGTAAATATGATCGTACGAATTAATTGTCATTATTCCAACCGCTTCAAAGACTTGCAAATTTGAAAACAATACAACAATATTATACAACATCAATTGCAAATAATTATACGATAAGAAAATATCCTACAATTTACACTATACAAACGTTTAAGAATACCGCATTATGAGATAATTAGACAGCATTCCATATAATTATAGTTGTCTCACCTATTGTTAAACTTGTAGCATTGTTTAGTGATATTTTGGTATACCTTACTTCATCGAACTCACCGTGTATTATTGGCTAATTGTTTTTTAATTGGCACTTAGTAGGCTGTGGTTCTTTTTTTGATGGCGTTGGATCATCATTCTCATGCCTTTATCCCAAGTCTAAGTGGGCTCGGTACAACATGTTTTAAGCACGGTGTAAAATGATTTGGCTAGGTATTTTACGTCCGGTTTGCTTGACGTCAACTTACCTTAGTCGTATTTTAGGAAATGAGGGTGTTCTATTCTATTCGGCTGGATACCACACGGCATCATTAGATAACCAGCAAAAATACATTTATAACGAGTAGGTACTTTGATAAGTTATTGACAGAAATACATACTTCTTTCTTCGCCTTTTACAACACTTCGGTAAGAAATGAGGGTAGTCTATTCTACTGAACCGGAAACCACATGCCGGGTCGACTTACCTTAGCCAAGTAAGTTCTTCTGTTCTTAAATACCGCCGCAATCTGCAGTACTGGTTTTCCGTAATGCATTGGAGAAATAAAGATATATGACTTACCTAAAATCATTCATAATCTGTGATAACCTAGCGATGAAACGTGCGACTCTTTCGAAAACACTCAAAGACAAACCCCGGGCAGAGACCAATGAGTTTTTCTGTTAAAACTTTAGTGTCTAACTGATACATGCAATTCACATGCTTTACGGTGAAAGAAAATATCGTGAGGAAACCTGCATATCTGTAGAGAATTCTAGGGATATGTCTAACCTATCCACATTGGAGCAGCATGGTAATTCTTAGCTCCAAACCCTTTCTCCAAAAACGGAGAGAGGAGGCCTATGCCCAGTTGGAAAGTAAAACGCCGTTAATTTTTTTTGGTTTAGACTCAAGCTCTTATTAGCAAACATAATACTGACTGGCAGTTTCATATGTATAAAGGTCGTTATTATTTAGAATGCTTGATTTAGATATGTAGGATTATTAATGTAGATTCAATTTCAATAAAAAACTGGCTTATCAAACATCTTTAATATTTATTTTATTGGAATCACCCAATAGACATTTATTCATACGTTTTGTGTTACACGAACAGAAAGTACTACATACATTTATTTATTTATTGTTAAACTTTTAAAATAAATCTAAATTTTGCATAAAAATTAAAGTAAAACTATATTGGCTGTATTAGTTGAAAACTGTGTCGCAGTATGATACTTTCTATTAGGCCCTAAATTATACATTTTTTATACGTGAGTGTGTGTGGGTGTTGGAAGGTGGTGTGTGTTTGTGTGTGAAATAAAAGAAGTTGGTAAATGTAGGTAATGCATACGTTTACAAATTCATAATTTTTCCAAAAAAAATCCGATTTATTAAAATGAAATTAATTTAAGCTACTACAGTAACTACAGTTACAAGATTTTTAGATTTCTTAGTTGTAGCCCATTTTATTTTACCGCTACACACACGGTCGTCCATCCCGTGACAACTGATAAATATAATAAACTATACTACATATATAATTTTAAATACATACTTAAATCTCGAAGAACCAACAAATTGTGTTTAGAAAATGTTGGCCCTCGGCGGGAATCGAACCCGCGACCCGCGGAGCTGAAGGTAGGGTCACTACCCACTGCGCCAACGAGCCAGTCATATATTTGAACGTGGTTAGTATAAAAGTACAGACAAAGCTATCTCGAATTTTTAACCCCAACAGAAATACCTTGCTGCGTTTCTTTTTGTTTCGATTCGATCCGCGCAGATTTTAGTTAATTACCAGGATCTCCCCGGTGGGCCGCACAAAGAGGGTCGATGGCATCGATAAACGTTTATTTTGTCTTATTTTTGCGTTTAATTAGGGAAATATTCTCATATAAACCGCCCAGGCCGAATTGTCTTGGCCTTTAGCCTAAGGCGACTCCGTAACGACCCCATAAGCCGTGCGGCTCCCGTATTGAGTAAAAACTCACAATATTTCATCAAAAGGGCTTTTAAAACATTTGTCTGCGAAGCGAGTTAAAAAAAACTGCATGCTTCCACCTTCTCAAAGGGTTTGTAATGAATATAATCATATTCCATGCCCTTATACCACTTTTTGAGAGCTGTGATAGCCCAGCGGTGAGACCGTGTGACTCTTTCGAGGGGAACACGAGTTCAAACCCGGGCAGGCACCAATGACTTTTCCTATTAAAACTCATGTGTCTAATTGATAATTGCAATTTATCACACGCTTTTCGTTGAAGGAAAACATCGTGAGGAAACCTGCATATCTCTAGAGAATTCTGTTGATATGTGTAACCTGTCAATCCGCATTGGAGCAACGTGGTAGGTCTTAGCTCCAACCCTTCTCTCCAGAAACGGAGAGAGGAGGCCTTTTCCCAGCAGTGGGATTGTAACAGGCCGCTACTTTACTTTTTTTTTACTATACCACTTTAAATGGGGTTGGCATAACATGTATTAGATATGTTACATTAGGCTAAGTATTTTACGACCGTCCGCCTGCCTTACGTCGACTTACCTTTTACGATTCCGGATTCTACTCTGCTGGATACCACACGGCGGGTCAACTTAGCTTAGGCCTTTTACACCCCGGTAAGAAATAAGGCTGGTCCATTCTACTCAGTCGCATGCCGAACGGCGGTTATAGTTAGATATTAAACAATTTCAGCATTGCCATTACAGTGTTTTTATTTAAAATTGAGTTATACAGAAAACCTATTATAATCAAGTTTTATATGAATGAAACGGTAATTAATGAGTGGGCTTTAATATTCTCCGTCGTTGCACAAGATGTTCAAATGTAACTAGTTATGAGAATTATGAATATAACCTTTGCCTACTATACTACTGAGGATTACTTAGACGATAAGAATGCGTGGATATAGATACTCTTCCACCCTGTACAAAGCATCAATAACTAAAAGTTACTAGTAATAAGAATTATTCTTTGAAAAGAGCAAACGACGAGTTTCTTGCTGGTTCTTCTCGGTACGAACAGCTTTCCGAACCAGCAGTAGATGTTGACGATTCAAAAGCACTTGTTTACAAGTTTACTCGAATAAAGAATATTTTGAATTTGAATTAGGCGTGGGCGCTGACTATGGGCCTACTAAGAAAGTTTAGATTAGCTCAGCGAGCGATAGAGCTTGCAATGGTTGGAGTATCTCTACGTGATCAAAGAGGGAGAACCGTAGAAGAACCAGAGTCACCGATATAGCTCATCTGAAGCTATCGCTTAGCTGAAGTGGAGATCGGCGGGGCACATAGTGCAGAGAACTGGGTTGGTGTCTCAAAGTGTTGGAATGGAGACCCCGCACCGGAAAACTGACCAGCCCATGTAGGAAATGACGATGGGCTCAATATAAGCCCAAGCCTGCGCCGAAACTTGTCCAACTTGGCCCGAAATTGCACACCCACGTCGGCACAATCTTGGTTTAAGTCCTGGATGATAATTAAGGCCAAAGCTTGATGCACAGCACTGAGCCAAGGCTGAACTTTAGCTTGGACCAATGCTGACATTTAATGTTATCCCAATGCAATACTACAGCTTGAGCCAGCATTATTTAAAAAAGTTGACCTCAAAAAGTACTTCAATCTTTTAATTTGTGTTGGTACACGCACTCAATAAGTGGAGCCGACAGGAGAAATGAAACTTCATCGATAGTATACATATCTCGACTTTATAGATTTTTTTTCTGTAAATGACAATATGCTGTTAGCCAAAATGGCTTTTACAGTGACACCGGGAGAAATGGGGCGAGCGCAGAAGCATCGTCGAGGGGGGGGCGGTGGGGCGAGCCTATACGCTATGTGTGTGTTGATTTGTTCAGTGTGCTGACTTTATAGAAAATCCATTGGCCTACCTATATTTCAGAGAAAGAATCTTCCTAGTGCAATCTAATTTAAATATAACCCCGTGCAGCGCCATCTATGTATAGCTTTATATGCGCTTGGGCTAGCATCAAATAGTAAGGGGTAGGTCGGTCTAGACTGGCCAGAGCTTGGGCTGGCATCGAAATGCCGAGGCTCGGTTGATAAAGACTGGCTAGGGCTTGTACCATCATCGAATAGCCGACGCTCATTTGAGCAAGACTGGCTAGGGCTTGGACCATCATCGAATAGCCGACGCTCATTTGAGCAAGACTGGCTAGGGCTTGGACCATCATCGAATAGCCGACGCTCATTTGAGCAAGACTGGCTAGGGCTTGGGCCATCATCGAATAGCCGACGCTCATTTGAGCAAGACTGGCTTGGGCTTGGGCTATCATCAAATAGCCTTCGCCTCTTACGACAACTCGGTAAGAAAATGAGGGTGGTCTATTCTACTCAGCCGGATAAGACACGGCATATGTATCGTACATATCGTACGATAATACGGTCTATCGTGTGGACACTTGCACGATGATCGTTCCGATTATTATCAATCAACGATCATCGCCGATAGTGTAGGCGTAAGGTTTGATTTGGAGCGAACAAAGTCGCATCTACAGCTAGTATTGTTGAAGATACGTCAGCATATTAACCCAATCAATCATTGTACACGTAACATATTTACCTCATTAAAACACATATTAACATTTCGTTACATTATAATAATATATAATTAGTAAAACGGAGGGACAAGGGAGTGTTTTTTTTTCAAAAGCTGTTTACAAGGCACAACCGCCAACACAATGTCTTTAGTAATTATATCAAAACGGTTATTTTAAACGCGCCTAATTAGCGGTCTCGGGCCTTTATTAGATCGGAATCGGGTCTCGTCGGATTATGAAATTCTAGATTGTAACATCCGATTTTTAATTCACTTTCAAGTGGCCTGCGGTGTTTTTTTTTATTATTGACAGGTTGGCGCTTGTATACAACTCGGATCGAAAAAAAATGGAGTGCGCAGATAAAATAAAGCATTCTTGACCGGTTCTGATGAGAATAGACATAGGAACCGACATAAGCTTGGGGTTCTTGCTTTGCGCCTTGCCAAAGTACGTATAGTACGCGGCAATAAATAATGCACATCGAGGCTTAGACAGAGAAAATCGGCTAGATTTTGCTTCATAGAGCATTGTCTCTGTCGCAAAGACTGACGGACCCGTGTGTGACAGTGACAGCGCTCTACGAAACTGAACTGGCCGGCTGTTTCGTTCTAAATATCAATGTGCATTATTTAATGCCGGGTACTATAAGTCGTTTATGGGTTCGGGTATAAGATTCTATAATCAAATTCCGCAATCTACTTTCACTTTACCATTGCAGCGGTTTAAAAATACTATTAAAAAAAGGCTAATACAGAAAGCCTACTGTATTGAAGATTACTTAGACGATAAGAATGCGTGGATATCGCTACTCTTCGACCCTGTTCAAGACATCAATAACTATATGTAACTAGTAATAAGAATAATTTTTTAAAAAGATTGACTGCCGAGTTTCTAGTTTGCTCTTTGCGATAGGAACAACTTTCCGAACCAGCAGTAGAGTTGACGATTCTTGACGTGTTTACAAGTTTACTCGAATTAAAAATATTTAGAAATTTTAATTTGAATACAAATACATTTTAAACTAGGCCATTGTGAGAGCTCAATATATTTGATAAATTAAAAATTTATTAAATTATAAAACGTAGGTAATATGTTCTTAATACGAAACACGCATAATTTTTAACCAAGTGTTTAAAAAATACTTCATTTTATTCGGTGAAACACAATATTCATTTTTATTTTTATTATATCTGTATCATTTAGTTTATTCTTTTTGAAAACATTTCATATATGATTACTGTTTTATTCGTAGTTTTCCAGATTGGCCATTTTGTGTGATATGACGCGTGCTTTGTATTATTGTATTAATTGCGAATAAGGAAGTATAAGTTGAATTATAGATTGAGGATTAATTAATACTCACTTCTGGACATTCTTTAACATATAACATATATATATAATTAAACATATATTATTATGATGTTTAATTTGTCGATAACTACCTTCATTTCTAAACTAAAAACACGTGGTCAATATTTTTACCACGTGTTCAGAATTAAAACTGATTTATATTCACTAGTTACTTTGTAATAAATTTAAACATTTCATTTTAAAATTAAGAACATTTTTTGTATGTAAAGAATAGTTTTAGTTGAAAAGGTGGGTACTTTGTTCAATCGAATGACACACCCAGTTTTTCTATATAAAGCCGAGCGCGCGCCGGCTCGGGTCATTATTCTGTCTCGGGCCGCCGCAGTGAACGGAGCTCACAATAAAAGTGTTTCAAAGTTATATACGCTGTTTTGTGTTAAACGCCAAGTATGGGTGATAGCCCTGCTCGTGACGTCAGCAGTGCTGACGTCACACGTTTTAAAAATAATCACGGCGAGCCTCCTCCGTTATATATATACATAATATATATATATATCCTAGCATACGGTATTGTTTCGACAACAGCAAAATCAGAAAGTAAACTAACATAAGAAAAAAATAACTAATATATAAAAGTTCTAAAAAAGGACGTGTAATCATGTGTCACAGCACAGCACAATAGCGCCTAACATCTAAATTGAATCTATTCAAATACAAAAGCGTAAAATCGTACTTAAAAATGTGAACGCAAACCGGTGTTCATACTTTAAAAAGACAAAACATCTAATCCAACCCTTCAGAGCGCCGTGTACTTTTTAGCCGACATTTTATTTGCTCGCTTTACACGGCCCATAAATCCAACAATAGGTACGCTCGGATCTGGGCTCGCGGCCGCGTCTACATCGGACATTATTTCCAACGGTGTTAACTAGCAGATATTTCAACGATACGAATACACCGCAACGATGAAATGCAACGATCGTTGTGCGTACGTCAAATTCGTAACGAGACATGCCAAGCGTTTGCAACAAGTTGTCACTTTTCAAGAGAACATATCGTTTAAAAACGGAACATTAAAAACTAATACGTACTATAAAATAGATTGTGATATTTTAACGATACGAATACACCGCAACGATGAAATGCAACGATCGTTGTGCGTCAGTCAAATTCGTAACGAGACATGCCAAGCGTTTGCAACAAGTTGTCACTTTTCAAGAGAACATATCGTTTAAAAATGAAACTTTAAAAACAAATACGTACTATAAAATAGATTGTGATATTTTAACGATACTAGTACACCGCAACGATGATATGCAACGATCGTTGTTCATTTGTTAAATTCGTAACGAGACATGTCGAGCAATTGCAACGACATATATCGATATACGGCACAAGTTGTTAGTTTTCAAAAAAACATATCGTTTAAAAACGGAACATTAAAAACTAATACGTACTATAAAATAGATTGTGATATTTTAACGATACTAGTACACCGCAACGATGAAATGCAGCGATCGTTGTTCATTTGTTAAATTCGTAACGAGACATCTCGAGCAATTGCAACGACATATATCGATATACGGCACAAGTTGTTAGTTTTCAAGAAAACATATCGTTTAAAAATGAAACTTTTAAAACAAATACTTACTATAAAATAGATTGTGATATTTCAACGATTCGAGAACACCGCAACGATAAAACATAACGATCGTTGTGCGTATGTCAAATTCGTAACGAGACATGCCAAGCGTTTGCAACAAGTTGTCACTTTTCAAGAGAACATATCGTTTAAAAACGGAACATTAAAAACTAATACGTACTATAAAATAGATTGTGATATTTTAACGATACTAGTACACCGCAACGATGAAATGCAACGATCGTTGTGTGTTCGTCAAATTCGTAACGAGACATATCGAGCGTTTGCAACGATATCTCTATATACATACGTTAAACGTAACGATATTTTAAACATAATATCGTTAAAAATGGAACATTTAAAACAATACGTAAGTACTATAATCTTTTTTTATATTGGATTATAGTTCCTTTTCCAAAATAATTATTTTAATAATGCATTATCACTAACGAATTTAAATTACAACTTTTGATATCGACAAAAGACCCTCAACGTATCTGTATACATGTGATAGTAGATTTAAACATTTCTACAGATGAACGTCCTTTTTTGGCTCCCTTCACGGTATTTTAGTAGCATATGATTTTGCGTCTATCCGATTTGACTCTACCACCACCTGATTTGACACACCTACCGGAAATGACACCACCCGAACTTGACGCAGCGGTCTGGGAGTTACTATTCCCCGACCGCCACACCTGAACCAGACTTCCCTCAGGTCACCTAGGTGACCTGGGCCAACCGGCCCGAATATTGACCAGGCCCACAAGGCCTGCGAGGACCAGCCCGGGCAAGGAGGTTCGCCTCGAGGCCCGTCCCCCGGCACCCTCAAAAGGTACCGAGAAGACCCCACCATTTTGTCGTGGAGTGTCATGACAATACTTCGGTTACCCGGCCAAGCGATTGTTCAGTTAGATATTGAACGTGTGTGCTGCTTGTGTATTGTGGTGGCAATGGTGGAGGTTTTTTCATTCTTGCAAATCCTCATAAGGTATCAGAACGGATAGTCCACTCTACATTTCGTATTGCATATATTTTCTAATTACTTTATCGCGGATTATTGCAATTGATCTCCGCAAAGTTGGTAGCTCCTAATTCTATAAATTATGCGCTTATATAAATTTAACTTTTACGTTTTATTTTGTTGTCGTGTAACAAACAAATTTAAATCTTAGAAGACAAATAGAAGGGAATTTGTGTTTAAATTCTAAAGTTACTACTGAACATATGAATTAAAGTAAAGTTTCTTTACACGTGTAATTTTTTTAGGGTCACACAAATGCAAAATAAAAAAAGACAGGAAGTATCATGTTCAATTTATCACTACAGAGTTATTTAGCATTTAAACATAGCGAGTGCTGAACATTATTGTAGATTATCAGTGTACACCAAAAACAGTGTTACCACAACGAAACACTGCTTGTGTAGTACATGATTATGTCAAATTAGTACGAGCATGTGTTTACATGTGTAAATTTCAACATTCACATACAAATGGCAACTTGCGTTACATAAAAATTGTGGCAACAATCACAAATAAAATTCTTTTATGTAAATTATGACAAGCGGCGATAAACGGCTTGCAACGGACAACTGTTAATGCCGAAATTATGGTTTAAACAGACTTCATTTTATTTGTTTATTAATCCTACAGTGTAAATTTTCTTAGAAGTGGCAGAAATTTCACTTAAATATTACAGCTGTCTCACATAGTCAACAAAAACAAACGTACAACTACAAAATATGGAAAAGGCCAAACAAGTAATGACAGGTTAAAAAAAAGCAAAGTAAAGTAGCAGCCTGTTAATATCCCACTGCTGGGAATAGGCCTCTTCTCTCCGTTTCTGGAGAGAAGGGTTGGAGCAAAGACCTAGCACGCTGCTGCAATGCGGATTGGTGGGTTACATGTCCAGAATTCTCTAGAGATATGCAGGTTTCCTCACGATGTTTTCCTTCACCGAAAAGCGTGTGATAAATTGCAATTATCAATTAGACACATGAGTTTTAATAGAAAAACTCATTGGTTGAGAAGCCTGCCCGGGTTTGAACTCGAGTTCCCCTCGAAAAAGTCGCACGGTCTCACCGCTGAGCTATCACAGCTTTCTTGACAGGTTAAGTTTACTATAATTTGGAATTATTATGCCAGGACGATTCTACCACCAGTGCGGAATACTACTATGCACTGAACTGAAGAACTGGCAAGAAACTCAGTGGTTACTCTTATCACGAATATGACCTTTTCTAAGGCTAGATTCTAATCTATACCTATATAAAGCTGAAGAGTTTGTTTCTTTGAACGTGCTAATCTCAGAAACTACTGGACCGATTTAAAAAATTATTTGACTGTGAGATAGTCCATTTATCGAGTAAGGCTATAGACTATATAATATCACGCTTAGATGAATAGGAGAGGAGCAGCAATAACAAATATAGCGTAAACGTTAAAATTTAAAGCTTTCCTTGCGTGCGCTAAGTAAACGATAAAAATTATTCAAAAATCACGTATTACAAAATTGTTCCTCTCTTAAGTCCGAAATAAAAGTCCGCGACAGCATATGTCTAGCTTTAAAGGTTAACCCACTTTAATCATAATTAATATAAGTATTACGGTTTACTCAAATAATAAGACTGCAGTCCACGCGAACGAAGTTGCGTTTAAAAGCTAGTAACAAAGAACACTCAATGTATAGTAACCGGAAATAAATGATGCACATCGAGAACTTAGAACGAAACAGCCGACCAATTCGGTAGAGCGCTGTCACTGTCACACGGGTTTGTCAGTCTGTGCGACAGAGACAATGCTCTATGAAGCAGAATCTAGCCGATTTCTCTCTGAGCCTCGATGTGCATTATTTATTGCCGCGTACTATAGGTAGGTAGACGCGGGTCTACCCCGAACAATATTAGAATACACCTGCTTGTTTAACCTAGAAAGGTTGTAACACGATCTAAACGCGAGAGCGTTTAATAATCGTACAAGTCTCGTTCCAGCAGCGTAACAGTCTAATAACCGTATGAGTCGAGTATTACAAATAAAACTAGACTTCAATATTGCGGACACCATCTTTTATAACTAATTTTCGCTCCAAAAGCAAGTCCCTTCCTTGCTATCGGCCACGTGATTATAGTGTTGCCAGTTTCCATTCCTAACAATATTATTATTTCACTCATTTATTACAAAGGTAATAATAAAAGTTATTTTGCTATAATCCGCGATACAGTAAACAGACAATATACTTATTGTTAAATGTATAGTGGACTATCCGTTTTTTCATACCCGATAATTGCAACAATACAAAACAGTGTATATGTTATGCATTTTGCTTATATTTATGGCAAATTAGATTTAACTTCAGTATTTCAAGACGAATATGAAGAAAAAAATAATTTTAGAATGCGTCCTAAAAACATTTAACTAAAAGGGACAGTTATCTATATAACGTTTTTCTTTTCAAACATTACGACCACAATGTGACCCACACTTCATGATACGAAAAGAAAGCGGTTGAGTCTAGGTAGGTAGTCTACTGACTTTGAATTGAATCGCTTTCTAAAAGTTCATTGTAGGCCTACTGGCATCAGAATATCGGGACATAGGCTGCTTATCAAATCATCACATCACATTAAACAATTTACACCATTTTATGAAGAACCAACTAATATATTCATGGTATAATTACTTACACATATTTACATACCAAATAATTATAACCAAAAAATGTAAATACCCCACTCGATCCACAGTGATGTCAATTCAAGCTATTTGAATTTGAAAATTAGGGCTCGTAAATTATTCAACAAAAAGCATTATAAGCTATGAATTAAGTCCTTAATAGGTACCTCGAATAAATTTAAGGTCAAGCGATTTATCGCTGATATCGGGTCGAAAAATGCTTATTCGCGACATTAGCTAGCTTTTCGGGTAATTCTATAGCGTAAAGGTACTGTTAAACAGTGAGCGCATCTACAACGCCTATGTTACAACAATACTTTAATTATAACAATTTCAACATAATTTTTTATAATTATTTTAAATATCGTTAATTCAAATTCAAAATATTCAAGTAAACTTGTAAAGTACAAGTACAAGTGTACAAGTGCTTTTGAATCGTCAACTTTACTGCTGGTTCGGAAAGCTGTACCTACCGAGAAGAACCAGCAAGAAATTCGGCGGTTGCTCTTTTTAAAACATAAATCTTTAAAAATATAAATCTCATAACTAGTTACATTTAGTTATTACTGTCTTGTACAGGGTAGAGGTGCAGCTATATCCACACATCCTTATCATCTAAGTAATCTTCAACAGTATAGTAGGCTTTCTGTATCAGCGTCTTTTTAACAGTGTTTTTAAACTGCTGTAATGGCATGGCCAAAATTGATTTCGAAATATTATTATAGAATCTTATACCCAAACCCATAAACGATTTACGTACTTTACGAATTATGTCTTATATATTAAGTTAATGTTTTTCAAAACACGCCTCCAATGTTTTTTGCACACATATCTGGTCTGAATAACAGTAATGTCATGATTATATGCCAATTACTACTTACCTACAGCATTAACTTTTGAATAGAAAAATTATAAAGAATTTCAGATCAAATCATACTTGGTATCAGTTGCATCTGTACAAACTTACGATAAAAAATAAATTGAATAAATTTTTGGTGTATTATTTCAAGATTCAGATTTGTTTGTCTCAAGAATAAAGCATAAGTTTTATTAAGAAGGAAGCTTTTTTATTACAACCCGAATTACATGAACGATTGCGGTATTATATTTTTAGTGTTCTACCCCCAAATATAAAAATCAATGATGCTACAAAAACTTCAGAGCTGTAATAGCCCAGCGGTGAGACCGCGCGACTCTTTCGAATGGAATACGAGTTCAACCTGGGTAGGCACCAATGAGTTTTTCTATTAAAACTCATCTGTCTAATTGATAATTGCAATTTATCACACGCTTTTCGGTGAAGGAAAACATCCTGAGGAAACCTGCATATCTCTAGAGAATTCTGGAGATATGTGTAACCTACCAATCCGCATTAGAGCAGCGTGGTAGGTCTTAGCTCCAACCCTTCTCTCCAGAAACGGAGAGAGGAGGCCTATTCCCAGCAGTGGGATTGTAACAGGCCGCTACTTTACTTTTACTTACTTTTTATAAACACTTCTTAAATCCTATAGGATAAAGTAGGCAATTGTTCGCTTAACAAATGATTACACAATCAAGACACTCGCTCACCGCTGTCTATTTGACGTGGTGTTAAAGTCGCTCGACGCGCCGTCGACTTCTTATGAATAAATTATAATATGGAGGCAGGTGGAATGACCTGACACAAAATATTTTGATGGAATTGTTTTAATTGGCCGCTATCTCGGCCGGCTATCGCTACGTTTTGAAAATATGAATTTATTTATCAAACATTCACACCATCGTCGCATTTGATTATAAAATCGATCTTTATATCGATTAGAAAACAAATATCCGGACTTGGCCGATTAATTGTTTCTCAATCGGTAATAAATTATATCTGTATTGAATGTTTAATTAAACTGCTGTTAGTAATATTTGTACGCGCTCTATCACGCTGACTTATCTGTTTATTATATGTTCCAGACGCATAAGTATTCTTTATTATTAAGTAAACTTAATAAAACTTCTATAAGTTTATATGAAAAAAATTTGTATTTGATTCATTTGTTAATAAGATTTCCAAAGCACTTAAAAAGTATTATTAAATCTATATATATTTTAAAACACAGTCCCCAAAAGCTGTTTGTATGTGATCGATTTTCTCAAAGTATACTGAACGGATTTTCGTACGGTTTTTATTAAAAGATAATGTTACTCTTCTGGAAGGTTAAGGTTTACAGTACCCTTTTACGTAAATTGTGTTGAAGATGTCACGTGGTTGTCAAAAACTCGCCTGTTGGGAGCTTTACTCGCGTAAGATAGTACAAAAAAGTCTGTTATAGTATGTCTTTATCTCTTATAGTTACTTCTTTGATGCTCAAAATTTCAATTCGAGAAAAATTTTGTGACATTGATTTCGAAGGGATCGAAACCGTTGGCAACTGGTAGTTATTAATAAAATGCATGATGCATAAACAATGTAACAAAATAGTTTGAATTTTAAAAGTATAAATGTAACTTGAATTTATTTTAATAGATCTACAATTCTCTAGTACATTACTTTAGCGTATCTCTACTGGTTTACGCAGCGCACGCGACTAAAGCTAACTAAGCAAGTTTTTTAACAACTGCGCTATCTCTTCAACACAATTTACATATTATCGATATGTATTATTTACCTAAACTATCCGGAAGTATTGCACAATCTTTTGGTGAAAACTGTACATAAATCCGTTCAGTAGATTTAGAGAAAATCGATTACATACAGACAGACAGCTTTGGGATCTTTATTTTATAATAAGTATAGATAGATTTATCTCTAAATAATTCTTCTTTAATTTATTTATTTGGTTGATTTCTCAGAAATATTAGCTTACGAACCGGGAGTCTAGGAATTTTGCTTCTAGCCATTTACAATCTAGCAAATAAGAAACTTCGTGAAACAAATACCAGAAAACATATTGCAAAAACAAATTGGCATCATGTAACATTTGCAATATAAAATGTACCGATACGATGCGTGACGGCGCTGTAAACAAAACGAACCAATTGTTTTAACATTTATGTTTTCATATCGAATCATTGTATTTACTTCTGAGTGTATTTTTTGGTGTATGAATATGTAACGCGAAGAAAAAAAAAGGATGAATTGTGTTAAGTACGACATTTGATACCTTTTATCAAATTCAAATTCAAAATATTCTTAATTCAAGTAAACTAGTAAACAAGTGCTTTTGAATTGTCAAAATCTACTGTTGGTTCGGAAAGCTGTTCCTACCGAGAAGAGCCAGCAAGAAACTCGGTGGTTGCTCTTTTCAAATAAAAATTCTATAACTGTTTACATTTGGTTATTTCTTTCTTGTACAGGGTAGAGGAGCAGCTATATCCACGCATTTTTATCATCAATATAATCCTCAATAGTATAGTAGACTATTTGTATCAGCCTCCCTTTAACAGCATTTGTAAACTGCTGTAGTGGTAAAGATAAAATCGATTGCGGGATTTTATTATAGAATGTTATAGCCAAACCCACAAATTGAACTTGCAAGTTCAATATAACTCACTTTCTGATGTCCTACAATGAAATCTTATTGCGACTCAATTGAAGACGTAAAATTGTTTTGCTTTTTCATACCATGACGTCTTAAAGACGCACACTTTACGCCGTTGCCGAAAGAGCCTTCGCAATTCGTCCTAAGAACATGTGAGTAAAAGAGACAGAGTTATCTGTAGTTCATATAACGTTATCCTTTTCAAACATTACGACCCCAATGCAATTCACACTTCATGGTACGAAAAGAAAGCGGTTCGCGGTCGTCGTTTACGTCTTCAATTGAATTGCAATAAGAGTTCATGGTAGGCCTGCTGATGTCCGATTGAGCTGGTATATTGTCAATGATTGCGCAATAAGAGTTCATGGTAGGCCTGCTGATGTCCGATTGAGCTGGTATATTGTCAATGATTGTTTATAATAAGCATAACCTGATGCTGCTCTCAGGATTGGCTCCAAACGGAGGCTCAACGGTTAACAAGTGACGTGAATTTTTTTAAAGCTTTTTTTAACTTTATCATTTATGGAATCTCCAATTGTGTAAAATGCTTTATTTATAAGAATATTCCTTAATTGCTTAAATCTCAGTGTACGCAAATTGTTTGAGGCTTTTTATATAAAATCAAATACCCTTATCTGCGAATGGTTTGCTAACTCTGCTGCTTGACAGTAAAAAGTTTATTTTTACGTGTCACATATTGTACATAATTTATTTATTGGTAGGAAGAATCCATGCTTATATTATAAATGCGACCGTATGTCTATTGTTCTAAATTCACTTAAGCAATATTGGTGAAGTTTGGTTCTATTAGCGGGGTAACATATGGATTAAAACAGTGTTTATTGCGAGAACAGGAATAGACACATATTGCGCTATTGAGGATACTTAATATAAGAATTATATTTTAAAAAGATCAACCGTCGAGTTGTCAGCTAGTTCTCGGTAGGATGTAGGTAAGTGAACCAGCAGTAGAGTTGACCATTCAAAATGCACTTATTACAAGTTTACTTGCATAAATAATGATTTGAATTTGAATACATCAACATGTAATGTTTGTCCATAAGAATATGCATAATTATAAAAAGATTGGCGATGTATACAATAAACTGTAACGGCGATGTATAAAAAAATACAAAGTAGGAACCGATATAAGCTTGTTTACTGCTTTGCGCCTTGCAAGAGTACGTAAGACGGTTGTGTGTTTGGGTATTCGATTCTATGATAAAATTCCGCACTCGATTTTATCTTTGCCACTACAGCAGTTTAAAAACACTGTTAAAGGGAGGCTGCTACAAAAACCCTACTTATGAGGATTATATAGATGATCAAAATGCGTGGATACACTACTCCTCTACCCTGTACAAGATAGTAATGACCAAATGTAACTAGTTATAAGCTTACTTACTGGCACTTCTCGGTAGGAACAGCTTTCCGACCTAGCACTTACTAGACTTGACGATTCAAAATGCACTATATACAAGTTCACTGGAGCTGTGATAGCCCAGCGGTGAGACCGTGCTACTCTTTCGAGGGGAACTCGAGTTCAAACCCGGGCAGGCACCAATGAACTTTTCTATTAAAACTCATGTGTCTAATTGATAATTGCAATTTATCACACGCTTTTCGGTGAAGGAAAACATTGTGAGGAAACCTGCATATCTCTAGAGAATTCTGGAGATATGTGTAACCTATCAATCCGCATTGGAGCAGCGTGGTAGGTTTTAGCTCCAACCCTTCTCTCCAGAAATGGAGAGAGGAGGCCTATTCCAAGCAGTGGGATTGTAACAGGCCGCTTCTTTTACAAGTTCACTTGAATAAATAATGATTTGAATTTGAATACATAATGTAACGAATTATTACGTATTATTGAATACATAATGTAACAAATTATTACGCATTATTTTATAAATAATATGTACAAAAAGAAATATAATTTTAGTGGCGCATTGTGCTCGTGAGGGCCTGTATTAATTAGGACACTCCGGAAGTCAGTCGCGTGCTTCGATCGATAGGGCCTTGAATTATTTATGCCTTTAATATTGTAATTATCATACACCAGGCTTATTATCGTTTATTATTGTATTAAATGTTGTAATAACCGCTGTTTTAAGAATATAGAATCAGCTGAGGACGATCTTTTATTAAATTTAAACTATCTTTAGTAGTATTCATAGACCTTCACGAGCTCAATACGTCATGCAAAAGATATTTCTTTTTATTTATTTATTTATTTTTATTTTTTTGATGATTGAGAAATACATGTTTATTTTCAAATTTCATTTACAATTCACTAAACTATTTTACGAAAATAAGAATTTATAAAAACTTAAAACAAAACTAGAACTAACTAAATAATAAAAAAAAGTAAAAGTAAAGTAGCGGCCTGTTACAATCCCACTGCTGGAACAGGCCTCCTCTCTCCGTTTCTGGAGAGAAGAGCTGGAGCTAAGACCTACCACGCTGCTCCAATGCGTATTGGTAGGATCTAGAGATATCCAGGTTTCCTCACAATGTTTTCCTTCACCGAAAAGCTGCTCTCTATCACTAAACCAAAAACAATTAGTTTTTTTAATTTCTTTTTATACATCATCATCATCATCATCTTCAGCCATTTTGATTCCAATTTTGGACGTAGGTCTCTTCTATGTCCCTCCATGCCTGGTTGTCTAGTGCTCTTAACATCCAGTCCATCTGTCTCGTTTTATACATATTATTTATTAAATAATACGTAATAATTCGTTACATGTTGATGTATTCATTGCAACTGGTAATGATGGGAAACGTTGCTGGGAAGAGGAGAGCAGCAGACCTACCATGAACTCTTATTGCGACTCAATTGAAGACGCAAACGAAATTATTTTGCTTTTTTATACTATGACGTCTTAAAGAAGAACACTTTAAGTCGTAGCCGAATGAGCCTTCGGAATGCGTCCTAAGAACGTGCGAGTAAAAGAGACAGAGTTATCTATAGGTCATATAACGTTGTCCTTTTCAAACACACTTCATGATACGAAAAAAAAGCGGTTCGGTTTAGGTACTGACTTTCGATTGAATCGTTATCTAAAAGTTCATGGTAGTCATACTGGTCGTGGAAGTAAATCTTGGTTACGGAACATCCGGGAATGGATGGAAATTAAGAGCCGAAATCCTCCGCCTGGCCACGAATGGGAAGGCATATGAAGAGGCATATGACTGCCAACCTTCACTAGTTAGAGAGGCACGCAAATAGGAAGAAGTAGTAATTATAGTTTATGTATAGAAACCAACTGCTTACGTATTATTCTATCGGGTGAACCCGACTAGCTTTGAGCTCATCATCAACATTAAAATAAAAACATTTTCTTTTATTGAAGCAACATGGCGTTTCTAAACTACAATTCTTCTACAAAACTAATTATACTATTATTTTGCTATTTATATTGACTGACCCTACGCCGTGTGGTATCCGGCTATGTAGAATGGACCACCCTCATTTCTTACCGAGGTGTCGTAAAAGGCGACTAAAGTAAGTCGACCCGCCGTGTGGTATCCGACTGCGTCGAATAGACCACCCTCATTTCTTACTGTCGTAAAAGACAACTAAGGTAAGTCGACCCACCGTGTGGTATCCGGTTGAGTAGAATAGACCACTCTCTTTCTTACCGAGGGGTCGTAAAATACGACTAAGGTAAGTTGACGTCAGGCAGGCGGCCGGTCGTAAAATACGTAGCCAAATTATGTGACAACATGTTTGTAACATGTTGTACCGACCCCACATAGAGTGGGATAAGGGCAGGAGGATGATGATTATATTGACTGACCCGTTGACGCAGGTGTCAGTGACCCCGCCTTTAACTCCGCGGGTCGACACCGGGATTCAAACATATTCTAATCGTTATATATCAACGTGGTTAGCGCGTCAAATTAGGGATGTCAAAATGTCAAGACTACGTTAACGAATCGCCTTTATATGACAAAGTGGTTAATGTAGATAATATATCAAAAATATTAATAACAATCATTCTGTTGGCACATAATAGATTGCAAGGTTTATGTCAATTTATTAGTGTAACGATTTGTCGGCCATCTTATAGGCCTGAGGCTACTGTGTTACGCGTTCAAAATTGATTACGCAGATACCAATGTCATGTATGTAAAAACCCACAAATAAACACTAACATAGGATATAAGATCAGAATCAATCAGCTAGAATCAATATTCATCATTATCCTCCTGCCCTTATCCCACTCTAAGTGGGATCGGCACAACATGTTAACATGTTGTCACATGATTTGGCTACGTATTTTACGACCGGCCGCCTGCCTGACGTCAACTTACCTTAGTCGTACTTTACGACTCCTCGGTAAGAAAGAGGGTGGTCTATTTTACTCTACCGGATACCACACGGTGGGTCAACTTACCTTAGTCGCCTTTTACAACACCTCGGCAAGAAATGAGGGTGGTCTATTCTACTTAGCCGGATACCACACGGTGAGTCAACTTACCTTAGTCGCCTTTTACAACACCTCGGTAAGAAATGAGGGTGGTCTATTCTACTTAGCCGGATACCACACCTTCTGACAGATTTGACTTGACTTTGACACATCGTGAATAAAAAACCTTCATACTTTATAATAGATTCCGTTTTTAAGTCATTCATCAAATTTCATCGATATTGGTTCAGTGGATTCGCCGTGAAAACGTAACAGACAGACAGAAGTACAGACAGACTTTCGCATCTATAATATTAGTAAGAATAGTTATTAGCAGAACTTGTATCGGTATCGGGAACTTTCTATAGCAGAGAAAAGGTTAAAATTATAATGTTACTAAACATTTTTTGTACGTGGACATACATTTTACATTGATACTATCTTCATCAAATCGGTGATCAATCTATCATTGAATATAATTAATTAACGGGCCAAATATCGACAAATCTAATTAATCAAAATGATCTGATTATTTGTTGATGTAAATATTATAGTATATGACAAAAACTTGATTGTCTTTTTACGAGCTAAAATTCAATGTAGCAATTTGACCTTTTGATTTGGGCTGAAGTTTTAATAATGATGTTTTATAATGACAAATTTAATTACGACTATAATGTGCTAATCATGTTCCCGGCTGTGATAAAAAGAAATCTAAATCTAAAGAAAAAAAGTTATCCGAAATGTTGATCGAAGCATTTTACTCTTAAATGTGTATTTGTGTTAAGAATTAATAGATGGAATATAATATATTTGAAAAATTATATTAAAATGATAAAAATTGTTAAAATTATTCAATACTTAGCGCAAAAGTAATGTCATAATATGAAAGTGCTTTAAATTTTTACAAAATGCGCCGAATGGCACTTATCTTTGACATTTATGATATAGATATATGAAAAACTAGGTATTATCCGCAACTTGCAACTGTAGCCGTGATAACCCAGTGGTGAGACCGTGCGTCTCTCTAGAGACGAACATGGGTTTAAACCCGGGTAGGAACCAAAGAGTTTTTCTATTAAAAACATATGTATCTAATTGATATTTGCAATTTATCACACGCTTTTCGGTAAAAGGAAACATCGTGAGGAAACCTGCATATCTCTAGAGAATTCTAGGGATATGTGTAACCTACCAATCCGCATTGGAGCGTGGTAGGTCTTAGCTCCAATCCTTCTCTTCAAAAAAACGGAGAGAGGAGGCCTATTCCCAGCTGTGGGATATTTCAGGTCGTTACTTTTACCCGCGACTTGGTTCACATGGACCGTTGGATCTTGGAATAAACAGTAGCTTCTGACACTTACCAACCCTGAAAATATCATCGTCATACTCCTGCCCTTATCCCACTCTAAGTGGGGTCGGCACAACATGTTAAAAACATGTTGTCACATGATTTGGCTACATATTTTACGACCGGCAGCCTGCCTGACGTCAACTTACCTTAGTCACCTTTTACGACACCTCGGTAAAACATGAGGGTGGTCTATTCTATGCAGCCGGATACCACACGGCACATACCTTAGTCGCCTCTTACGACACCTCGGTAAGAACGGAGGGTGGTCTATTCTATTCTGCCGGATAACACACGGCGTTACCAACCCTGCAAATATCTCCATCACAAAAATCCGGGGGGTTAAATTGCAATGACTATTAAATTTATTAAGAATTTACTATCATGATCATTTTCTCTGGAAAATGTATAAGAAATCATATAACCCACAATTTTGGCGAACCCTTTCTCATACCGTATCTTTTAATGTTACAGATCATCAGGTCTCCTATATAAAAATTATTTCTTTAAAAGAATCTTTATTCTTACAAACTTAGTTTTAATAAAAGTATCGAATTTAAAGTATTTTACACGTGAATAGATCGTTATTCGCATTGTTATTCGTGTGCGAGTTGTTTCACTGCTGACGCGCCAATTAATCAATCAATACATCGTTACTAATTTATTTATTTGCTGTAATAAGCTAGTATTCACGTGTCGACATTCATCACTCTATACTAGATTTTTTATTTATTTATACGCCGATATTAACGTAATCGTTGGTAATTTGACCTTTTACTATATTAAATTAAAAATTCAGCACGCATTTTGATGCGCAAGTTTATTCTTAGAGTAAATTCATTGAAGCGTGGCTCACAGCTGCAATTTGGTTAGGGTTGCCAGGCTTACGTAAATAGCCAGGACATATTATCAATCTAAAATCTTGTCTTATGGAATTAGACGTCATACCCCTTTATTACATGTAACGAAAAGAAATACTAATTATGACAAAAACTCAATCTTACACCGATTAGCACAGAATTCCAATAAAAAATATTTCGAAATCGACTTATTATAACTCTCTAAGACGCAATTAAAGTAAGAAATTTATAAATTACATTATATATAAAGAATATTAAAGGATAGAGAGGAAATTTTTACATATAAACTAATTTTTATATCGAATTGTTGTTTTCGAAAAAACGCATTACACACGCATGCCATACTCAACACACACGAATACATACCACACACACACACACAAACATCTATACTTATTATAAAACAAAGTCCCAAAAAGCTGTCTGTCCGTGTGTAAACGATTTTTTTAAAATCTATTGAAGGTATTTTTGTACGGTTTTCACCAAAAGATAGTGCAATAGTTCCGGATGGTTTAAGTAAATATTACATATCGGTACTATGTATATTGTGTTGAAAAGATCGCGCAGTTGTTAAAAAACTTGCTTGCTGAGAGCTTTAGTGGCGTGTGTAAACCAGCAGAGATACGCTAAAGTAAAGTAAAGTGTAGTAGAGAATTGTAAATTTATAAAAATTATACAAAAAGTCCGCGATAGCATGTGTCTATCTCTCACGGTTAACTAACAATAACTACTTCCACGAAAATTCTACTACAACCTAATGCACTATCAACTTTTTCTTGTATTAATATCTCCATGACTTAGGCTTCCCGTAAAGTGTAAATTTAAATTTATAGCAAAATCATGTATTTAAACGGATTGAGGATGGATGAGTTTTATAGGAAATTTTTGGTGCGTAATTAATATTTTACCTTTTAAAGAAATTAATACCCGTGAGTAATCTGTTCTTCCCGAGCTCTTTTTCTGGAGTAATATTTATGTAATCTGAAATGTATATACCAGGCTTACATAAAAGAAATAAAATATACTTTTCCTTCGGCTATATAATCATCATCCTCCTGCCCTTATCCCACTCTAACTGGGGTCGGCACAACTTGTTACAAACATGTCACATGATTTGGCTACGTATTCTACGACCGGCCGCCTGCCTGACGTCAACTTACCTTAGTCGCCTTTCTCGACACCTCGGTAAGAAAGAGGGTGGTCTATTCTACTCAGCCTGATACCACACGGCATTCCTTCGGAAATGGAATCATAAGTACATAATATTAAAAGAGTATGCCATAAAGTTTGGTGTATAAAGAGATATAATAAAGATTCAGCATTGCAATACAACATAGTAATTAAACGAGCAAAAATATAACGTGACCAAATAAACCAATAAAGTAATTGCGATACAAAAAACGGGGAACCTTGTAGCATAACTTTACATTTTCAATTCGAAACACAATTTTATTGTCAACGTTTGAACAATAAACCAATCAATTAGTAACAATTAATAACAATTAAATTTGACGAGAAGATAACGGGCCGTTAATTGGCCTCATAATTAAATCCCCACGTTGTTATAGTCAATAATGACCAAAGATTTGCATCGGTAATGGGTTTTGCTTAACGAAATTGCTGAATCGACTTTATTGTTAAATGGTGGTCCTAAAGCTAACGTAGAACTTAATAACGTGATACAGTATAACGTACTAACTTCTGGTGCTAATCACTTGTAAGGTACCTTATCTTTAAGTGCCATCTTGTATCGCTTATTGGGTCATAGGTGGAGCTATATTAAAGTACTGATCAAATCATCATTTGAGTCATGAATAAAATCAGGAAAGGAAAGGCACACAGAAACACAAAAAATACGAATATAATAGCCTGTGGTGAAGTGCAGGACACATAGTATAGAGAAATGGTGGTGTTGGGGTCAAAAGGTGTTTGAATGGTGATCCACCACAAGTGTTGGCAGATGTGGTTGGTGATGAAAGCGTATTGATACTTCAAAGAGCGTGAAGCAGCTAAAACGTAAGTCTGAAATTTTGGTGATTTTGATGAATATATAACCTAAGTTCAACTTAACAAATGAGTGAATCATTTTTGTATGCTTGCCTTTAAATATGTTCGTATTTCGTAATGTTAGTTTTCTAAATATACACCCGTATATTGTAATGCAAAAGTCGGTTTGTAAATCTTTCTCAACTTATTCACTGGTGCAATTTTGATAAAATTTGTTTCAATTGACGCTCAATTTTCGCTCAAAAATTCCTAATTTCCTTCGGAAACTGGATAACACCCTTATTACATAATTGTGGGTACACTTACACTATATAAATAAATACGGCTGCCTAAAGTAAGTTACTTAATATTTGAGCTATGGGTGACAGATAATCGGTAAATGTATGCATAAATAATTTTAAATGAATTCTTACAAATACACCAAGACTCAAAGAACGAACACATTTTTTATAGAAAGTGTTGGCGGGAATCGAACCTGCATACTACGGAGATATGCCAACGGGTTATCCAAAAGCCTCGAAAAGTAGTCTCGGTCTAAAGTTAGCACGAACGAATTTACCGATAGAGACTTTCTCAAAAAATTGGTGTCCGTTGATTGTAAATAAGAAATTATATATTGGAATAAGCAATTCCAGGACGATCCCATACATCCCGAATGCCTGGTAACTCTGAATTTAGTATAGAATAACATTAAAATTACCGGTCCTTCGATAAAATGCGGGCGAAACGGTTAAAATGCATACACGTGTGTCCAAGGAGCAACACCTGAGCAATTTCACATGACTTTCACACAAATAAAACATTAGAGGTAATGGAAAAATGTGGTCAAAGCACTTAAGTTTTCGTCTAAGTGTTTGAAAAAGCATGTATCATTATACAGTCTTAATTATACCATACTTTGTACCTAATTATGTATGCGCATGTCTAAGATGGGACTTCTTTAAACGCTAACAGCGGCGGGTTCTACAAAAGGCCTTTTTTTTAAGTAGATTTATCCATCATACTCCTGCCGTGCAAATGGGGTAAGCACGACATATTTTTCTCTTCCTTTATCTATCATTCGTTAACTCTGGAGCTTCTCCTTTTATATGCATGTCATGTTCACACAATCCAACCATCTCTTTTTAAATCAAATCAAATCAAATTCTCGTTTATCGCATGATTTTTATCCCTCCTCAATATAATATGTCCATATCACTTGCACTTCTCGTCTTTTCTATAACGGGCGCAACTTTCGGACTTGCCATTATATACCCATTGTATTTTATCTAACTAACCGTTTAACTCAGACCTCGAGACCGCCTGATAGCCACCATATTTTGTTATTCGTACTAATTATTTGAATAAGACGAGAAAAAGCAGAATATTCAGTAACGGTTATAATTTCCACGTTTGCTAACTAAAGTATTAGAGACTTGTAAAGTAAAGTAAGCAGGTACAAGCGGTCATAAAAAACGCAAAAGTTAAAACAAAAGGTGAAACGGATTAACGAGTCGTAAAGTCAAATTCGCAGACGGATGAAATAGACACGAGACAATTTGCAGACATGGTAACAGACATCTAAGTCTCCAGTATTAAAAACCTTTAAGTAACAAACCTTAAAAAGCTAATCCAGCTAAAAAAGGCACGGTGGGCAGGGAACGATCGCGGGCAGCGATGGCCTTTTTCTGCTCTAACTGGCGGAGGGAGGCGGCGGAGCGGTTCAAGGACCTCGTGTTCTGGACCAATCTACTGCTGGCGAGTCCAGGTGTTAGCGACTTGCCTAAGCCCATCGTCTGCCGCCCTGACAGGGGACCTTTCGGGCGATTCGAACGGGGTTTATCGGACGCCTGACTTATAGGTCCCCGAGGCGGTCGGTGCATCTGGTGCTCCCGATGCACCGGTTAGCGGAGGGGGGCTTCTCTTTTGAGGGGTCCCCACCCAGAGGAGGTGATTCTGGGATCAGAGTTGCTGCTGATGGAGATGGGGTCAAATAAGGTACCCTGCCCCCGCCATCGGTAACGTGGTGGAGCATATAGCTCGTTTTAGTCGGTGCGAGTCCGACATAACAACCGCCTGTCCCCGTCGGACGGTGGTACCCATAAGGGATTTTTTCCTGTTAAAAAAAAAGAAGCCAGCCAAAAGAGTTGGAGGTTTATGTTTCAAAATATAATTCTCATAAGTTATATTTCGTTATTGTTAATCATTGCATGGATGGGGATAAATTATATCTACGCTTATCTTTATATATTCCTCAATAGTTAAATAAGGTTGCTGTTTTTTAAATGGTTATTTGATTCTGAAAATTTATTATGCCTTTTTTTGGCATTCAGTTCGGGTACCACAATCCGTAAGAGCGTATCAAAATGTGGGTATGTCAAAAATGTGGTTTGGTGATTGATGCACACTGATTCTGATGCACGTACAATAATACTGGCAGTATATTTTGATCACGTCTTAAGCACTCTTTCTTCAATATGGTACCTCTCTTATCTTTAACAAAGTCCTCTCCCTATGCTCAATATCTTGCAGGTAACTGTATCAAGAGGTTTAGCTTTTGAAATCCCTCCACAGTCTTCGGCAAATAATTTCCTCAAGAAGAAACCATCGTTGCCTCAATCTCCTTACGATGGGGATTCCAAAATTTTACTTGTAAAACAACTTAAGCGAGCCAATCTAGTTAATTTTAATTTCGAATAAGGGAAGGGCACTTCGCACTGCTAAAAAAAGTCCATGCCGCGTCGCAAGTCTGCAATTTCCCATAACAGCTATAAAAAAACTTGCAATTAAGTACGAAGAAGTAATTATTGCCGCAATAATCTCACAGTTTTAAAATATCCTTACGTTTGTGTAAAGTTGCATTCAACTCGACTGAATTAATGACATTTATTCATTGTTACACAGAATTTTTCTTGTTTTGTTCTGGCTTTATATGCGAATATCATCAATGGAAATATCTAAGTTATATTGCACATGTCATGAAATGGGAATAGAATTAGCGAGAAAACTAGTGTTTGAGTTAATTGATAATAATGTTTCATTTAATTGCCGAGAGACCGAGAATGATCTCTTGGCAATTAAATCGTGGTTTTAATTAAATATGAGCAGAATTGCCATGTCGATTCTGTTCATCCAGTGATAAAAAGTCTTAAGATTATCGATTTTTTGTTTTGAACACAGTAATCGCTTGTAAGTTAAAAATAATGTTTTGTTATTTGTATTGTAAGATGTACTTTGAACTAGAAATGTCATTCAGATTTTTTTGGGCTTGAAATACCCGTAAGTAAAGTACGTAAAATAACGGTCTCTGCTGACCATAGCTATGACTCCTCTTTCCGTTTTTGGAGAGAAGGATTGGAGCTAAGATCTACCACACTGCTCCAATGCGGATTGGTAGGTTACACATATCCATTTAATCCAAATTAAGGTTTTCTCACAATGTTTTCTTTAACCGAAAAGCGTATAAATTGCAATTATCGATTAGAAACATAAGTTTAACAGAAAAAAAAATAAAAAACTCATCGGTGCCTGCTCGGTGTTCGAAGACGTAACCTCACAGAAGAGTCACACGGTCTCACCGCTAGGTCATCACAGATTATTTACGTTAGATTTCTCGAAAAGTCTAGATACAGTTCTCTAAATTGCGTCGGTTAGATCCGAGGTTCGATCTGCCGTGTGGTATCCGGCTGAGTGTAATAGATCACCTTCATTTCTTACCGAGGTGTCGTAAAAGGCGACTAAGGAAAGTTGATGTCAGGCAGGCGGCCGGTCGTAAAATACGTAGCCAGATCATGTGACAATATCTTTATAACATGTTGTGCCGACCCCACTTAGAGTGGGATACGAGCAGGAGGATAATGAAATCTGAGGTTCGATTTCAGGAGAGATCACAGGAGTCTGTTAAGACTCCCAGATTGTATCTGTTAGAACTTGCCGACAATATTTCTGCACTAGCCTCTTTCCAATAACTCTGTAAACGCTGGGCACCACCAGGTATTTTTGAGCTATCATCTGATAATATCTGCTAATAATATCTGATAAGCTGTGATAGCCTAGCGGTGAGACCGTGCGACTCTCTAGAGACGACATAGGTTCAAACCCCGGGCAGACACCAATGAGTTTTCCTATTAAAACTTATGTTAATATTTGATAATTAATTAATTAATTAATTTGATAATATTGATAATTGCAATTTATCACACGCTTTTCGGTGAAGGAAAACATCGTGAGGAAACCTACATATCTCTAGAGAATTCTAGGGAAATGTGTAACCTACCAATCCGCATTGGGGCAGCGTGGTAGGTAATAGCTCCAATCCTTCTCTCCAAAAACGGAGAAAGGAGGCCTTAGCCCAGCAGTGGGCAGAGTAACAAGCTGTTACTTCATCTGATAATATCAAAACATCAAGTTATATTATCGTAATTTATAGAATTAAGTATTAAAAAAAACATAATGAATTACTTCGCTATAATGTGCGATTAGTACGTGATTTTGGCAAAACAATGCATTATTTTTTATTATACTTGATGATAAAGTGGGAGAGTTATATTATTGTATATTTTTAAGTTATCACAACGATAATAACTTAAATACTTCAATCGAAACACATATCAACGGAGGATGCAATTTCATAACAAGATATCTTTATTGGCAAAAAATGTTTGACAACAAGAACCTTATAATAAAATGAACCTTATAAATAAAATAATTTTATTATTACTTTTGTATTATGGATATCCGCAAAGTAACGCCTAATTCTATAAAGCTTTGGGAACTTTATTTTATAATAAGTAAGTCACTCCATCGCGTAGGGGCTCTAACAACACTGCGTTTTCCGGTGCGGGGTTGGAATGGCGACCTTGAGACCCCAACGGCCATCGGTCCCCGTACTATGTGCCCCGTCCATCGCCACTTCAGCTTCGCGACACGCTGAGCTATATCGGTGACTCTGATTCATCTACGGATCTCCTGATTTGTGATTTGATCGCGTAGAAATACTCCGAGCATAGAAAACTCCATCGCCCGCTGAGCGACTCTGAGCTTTCATATGAGGCTCAGTCAGTGACCACGATAGAGGATATAATAAACGCTTGTTTTGGGACAATTGCAGTGCCAATGCAGTGTAAAATAAACGAGTTATTGCTAAAAAATGGATGCGTATCAATTTGTATTATGATTGCGTCTCACTTACAGACAGCTATCAAGTCGATGTTTTGAAACAAATGCCACTGTAATGACTCTCCGGTTAATATGAAACGTTTATTTCTCTTATTAAGAAATTCTTTAACAATTTCTTGCTTCTACTTTATGGTCTTTACATGTTAATTTCGCATTATATGATTTCCTAGACGTTGTCACTTATTGCGACTTAAATGGGCATAATTGTTGTGTCACTTTTTTATACAGACGCTATGAGTTTAATGTATAGCGCTGGATTCCTGTACTTGAAGTGTTAAATACCACACTTCTTGGCTATAGTCATTGTCCTTTTTTTTATCGAAGACTAGCACATTAAAAACACCTATATGGTTGAGAAATAACTTTACTTGTTTTTTATTAAGCCCTTAGTACTTCTCTGCCACAAGATTACCTGCATGTTCCACAGTTAGACAGTTCCAGGTTTAACATGTTCAAACAACAAAGCTGTAAGTTCCCCGCTCAAATTTACACAAGTTTGTTCTGGGCACGAGGTTTTCTTAGTGCAGCCTTTTTGTTAAAGCTTTCCAATGTTTGAATGCTGGTGTCGTCTACATGGAATTGAGTGTCTCGCAACGTAGCCAAGCTTTTGGGAAAAGTTGTTCTGAGTGTCCTTGACTTCTGCTGTTGCAAGACAAGGAGCCAAAGAAAGACCACTATGTTTTGTGTACCCAGGGCTTAGTTGCCTATACCAAAGACTCATTACACATTACATTGCGGGTTCTGTGCAAAGGCAGGCGATCTAGCTATTGATACTATCAGTTCAGATCATTGTACTAAGCCTTTATTGAAGAAATAAAAAGAGAATTTCTTTTCCATTTCACCAAAGAATTTTAGTGGGTGTTTTTGTCAAGTAATGGCAGACTTAGAATGTTTATAGAAAGGATGAGAGGGCAAGAGTATCTAGAGTCCTGGGTGCGTTCTTGAAATTTTGATAAAGCTTTTCAAGGCGGTCAATTTTAAATTTTCGCAATTTATACTTATTATTATATAAATAAACGGGTCACATCGCGGCAAAATCGAGTTACCTTTTTACAAGGTTCGACGTTTCGGCAGAGTTGCATCCGCCATGGTCACGAACTGACTGGAGCGCCGTGGCGTCTTCGTTCCCGAGTACTTTTCAAGGCGGTTGCACCGTGGGGGTTAAGGATTATATGCACAATGGTGAAGATGAACCATTATAACATGGCGTGCTCCTCCAAATAACTGTTTCAATGAGTGTAGTCACTTCCTAACGAGAGATTTTGCATGTAGTATGCTCTCAGCTCAGATTTGTTGTTCAACTAATCATAACTGGCCACATCGCGTAAGACCACGCACGTGTCCTTTTCATAGAGTATATCAGTGCAGCGTCATACTATAATAACACACGCATAATAACATGCACACATGCGTTAAGATTTGTAAATATTTTTACAAATACTTTCAAACGTTTCAAATTTGTAGGGGGGTGGCAACAAGTTATCCTAACTCATAGGTACTGGAACTCTCACTTGTTGTGCGAGATGGGGCACCGAGGGTTCTTGTGGATGAAAACCCATACAACCTCTCATAGTGGCAAATGAACTTTAGGAGTTTCGGCTCAACAAAAAGAAAGGCTTACATCTGTAGATGAAAGCGAAAGGACCTTAAGTCACATTTTGTAAATTATTCACTAGAGAACTTTATTCGGTAGCATTTACTTTTTCACGCTTAGGGATTTAATGTCATTTATAATAGAACATATAATAGAACTACTTTGCTATAACCCGCGCCGATTATAGCAAAGTAGTTCTATTATATAATAGTTTCTGTAATATTAAATTGCGCAAAGTAACACCTGCTTCTATATATCGTCATTTATAATTTTAAAATCACAAAATTAGTGGTTGTATGACTAAATGTGTTTTACCATTTGACCAATATGATGGTATTCTGATCAAGAATCATTGAAAATACAAAAATTGACAACAAACTGACTTAAGGTCCTTTAGCTTTCACCTACAGATATACAGTTCATAGTGTTTTAATGCGAAGAATTTCTATCCACGTTACAGTTCAGTCATTTTGCTGTTCATTTTGTGAATTGAATTCAACAAAATAGTCTATGTTTTTATAAATAATCACAATGCAAACAAAAAGAAGTTGTTTTTATATCACAATAAGGCTTAAGGACCATTCCTTGAGATCGTATAACTATCCATATTAATATTGGAAATGAGAGAATACAATAGTTTTCTGTCTATCTGTCTGTTACGATTTCGCGGTTAATTCGCTTGGTCAATATTACTAAAGCTTAGTTCAACTGAAGCTTATAGATATTTAATCTTAGTACGCACTTAAGGTTAACTTTAGGTTTCTAACGTAAAATCCAATAATCTTAACGAAGGAACGATTGGTTGTATAATGATAGAATTTGCCTAAAAATTGCGGATTTGTAGTACGTAATTCGGAATTTGCAACTATGTAGTTCAGCAAAACATGGTGGCCACGAATAGCAGCCGATGGAAAAAATGGATCAAGTCGAGAATAGAGTCTTGCCAGGACCGTGGTCCTGGCAAGACTCTATTCTCGACTTGATCCACTGAAGATCGTGATCTTCAGTCATGAAGCAACGACCGGAGACAGAGAGAATTCGGCAATGTAACGCCTATTTATAAAATTAAGGACGATAGAGGTGAATAAAGTATCAATGCCCTGTATACCAAAGGGGAAAATTTGTAAAAAGTTGTCGTGATATCTGGATCAGATTGTTGGGCAATGAAAGAAGAGATTGTAAGGGCAAATGAGATGAGAATGTTAACCACCTTAACTGGTGTCTGGTGAGACTATATTTGGTAGAATACAGAATGAGTATATTAGGGGAAGTCTGACAGTTGTACTGATTGTATTAATGGTAATAAAACAATGAAAAGAACGAGATTGAGTTGATATGGACAATCATTGAGGAGGGAAGAAATTCATGTGACCAAAAGGGTTTTAAATATGGATTTGGATGGATTCTGTGAAGAATATGAGGAGCACCACAGTTGATAAATGATAGAAGAGAATTAAAGATGAAGTCAAATTTTGCAGACCACACTTAAAGTGAAAGCTGTGATAGCCCAGCGGTGAAACCGTGCGACTCTTTCGATGGGAACACGAGTTCAAACCCGGGCAGGCACCGATGACTTTTTCTATTAAAACTCATGTGTCTAATTGATAATTGCAATGCTTTTCGTTAAAGGAAAACGTCGTGAGGAAACCTGTATATCTCTAGAGAATTCTGCTGATATGTGTAACCTACCAATCCGCATTGGAGCAGCGTGGTAGGTCTTAGCTCCAACCCTTCTCTCCAGAAATGGAGAGAGGAGCCCTATTCCAAGCAGTGGGATTGAGAACAGGCCGCTACTTTACTTTTTTTTAAAAACTACTTTACTTTACTTTACTTAAAGTGAGATTAGGGTAAGAAAATATTGATGGGTGGAGTCCGATACAGTTCAACGAAGCGCGTCGCTTTAAGCCCAGGTTCGGTTTCACAGGAGGCAACCTTAAGGTTACTTAACTTAACTCCCAACGATGCTTCTGCGCTTGTCCGTCCTCCCGGTAACGCTGTCAAATCCTTCAACGCTAACAGCATTAGCTAGTGTCCGAAAAAACAAAAGACTGGAGGCGAAAAAAAAATTTGTCACAGAGCTCTCAGAATGGACTTTATGTATCTTTTTCCACGTTTCTAACTCTACCTACTCGTTAACGTATATTTTGAGCACGCAAACTTAAAGGCTCGTTGCACACGAGCGGCAAAAACATATGACAAGTGTTTTGTGATAAGCAACATGCGTGTATTGTTGTAACTTCGTACGTCTTATTAATGGTGGGGCGATTGTAGATTCGCAGTTGTAATCACTTGTAATAATCGATGTTTTTGACATGGAAATCGTAGTGGGAAATTGTTTGTGCGTTTAACATTGTGATTACACGATCGTAATCTGCACTGTTATTAATAATTCTGCTTGTTATTAACATCTTGGCGTTTTGTTCGGCCTACGTGTCGTCCATTCTTACACGGTTTACATTTGTTTCACCTATTTGTATGTTTGTATGTACGGATGCCTTTAAATTCAGATGTGATTTACTTTGAGCGGGAAGAATTAATTCAAAATTATCACTCTTATATAACGATAAAAAAAAGAACCCAAAAAAGTTTTCTTTTAACAAACAATCGTACTAAAAAGTGGTTTTGACGTTAAAACAGTTATTTATATTTATTTTTATTGTGCTGTGATGTTTCTTATCGAAAGAAAGGATAATCTATATCCAAATAGAGTTTTTGTTTGTAGATGAAAGAGTAAGCGGTTAATAAATTCAACCATTCAAACTAGTGTAAGGTTTGAAATAAAAAGAAGAAAATAATATGTCCATTCAGTATATACACAAGAATTTCTCATTTAAACGTATTAGACACATGCCCGTTGTCACATGCAAATTCCATTACGATCCTAGTTCGTAGTAAAGCCAGTATGCACATGTCCATACAGGTTTTAATTCGCTTAGCTAGTGTGGCGTAATGTTGCTGTAAATAGCTGATGCACCACAACGTGCTTGTTTAGCACGTTGTTTAATTCCTTAAAAAAATGGAATAAAAAATATATACACTCCATAGATTTATGTATTAACTGTAAATATGTCAAAAAAAGCATTTTATTATCATCAAACATTATTCTTCTTTAAATAATTAATAGAATTAGGCGTTACTTTGCGGAGATCCATAATACAAAAGTAATAATGAAATATATGCTGTAATCCGCGATACAGTAAATAGAAAATATATATAGTGTTTAATGTATAGTGGACTATCGTATTTTCATATCCGATACGTGCAGGATTCGTAAAAACACATGCACAAACCTCTACCACTTCCACCACAATACACAAGCACTACACAGGTTCACTATCACAAACTCAACAATCGTTTCGCCCCGCAACCGAAGCATCATCAGGAGATAGACTCCACGACAAAATCGCAAAGCTAAATTTTTTATTCTTCTTTGTTTTAAAGCATTTAAAATGATTGGTTAATATTAACGACATTTTATTTTAGCGCGATTTCTATCAATTGTTATAAAAGAATGAAACACCTAAATGAGAATGTTATTTAACGTAATATGTTGTAATCTCACTTCTTTAAGAACCCAATCATACAGGTATTTATAACCTATTCAAAAAAAGATGTAGAATATCAAATACGCTAAAATACTACAGTATCACTAAGTGACTTTACAAAAGATAATTACAACGTTAAATTGGTTAATATAATACAATAAAAGTAGCGGCCTGTTAATATCCCACTGCTGGGAATAGGCCTCCTCTCTCCGTTTCTGGAGAGAAGGGTTGGAGCTAAGACCTACCACGCTGCTCCAATGCGGATTGGTAGGTTACACATATCAACAGAATTCTCTAGATATGCAGGTTTCCTCACGATGTTTTCCTTCACCGAAAAGCGTGTGATAAATTGCAATTATGAATTAGACACATGAGTTTTAATAGAAAAACTCATTGGTGCCTGCCCGGGTTTGAACCTATGTTCGTCTCTAGAAAGTCGCACGGTCTCACCATTGGGCTATCACAGCTTAATACAATAACTATTATTGAATTGCATATTACAATGGTTTAATTTGTTCTAATCTGTGTCTGATCTGTATTTTATAAAATAATATATTTATGCTCTTTTGTATTCTAAAGGCATAAATATTTAATTAATAAAAGTGTATTGACAGATGCACTTTTATTACAATTTCTTTGTGTAAATAATATTATTGTAATAAATTCTTTGTCACTCGCGAGTCATATAGTTTTGTTTGTTTACATTTCAATGTATTTTATGAGATTATATATTTATGCTTTTTTATATTCTAAATGTATAAATATATAATTAATAAAACAGTATTTACAGATGCAGTTTATTACAATTTCTTAGTGTAAATAATATTATTGAAATAAAATCTTTGTCACTCATGAGTCATACGGTTTGTTTGTTTACATTTCAATGTATTTTATTAGATTATATATTTATGCTCTTTTTTATTCTAAAGGCATAAATATATAATTAATAAAACAGTATTGACAGATGCACTTTTATTTCAACTTCTTTCTATAAATAATATTATTGAAATTAAATATTTGTCACTCGTGAGCAATATGGTTTTGTTTGTTTACATTTGAATGTATTTGAAATTATATATTTATGTTTTTTTCTATTCTAAAGGTATAAATATTTAATTAATAAAACAGTTGAGATAAATGCAGTTTTATTTGTGTAAATGATATTGTAGTAAAATATTTGTCACTCATGAATCATATGGTTTTGTTTGTTTACATTTAGTTAGGTTAGTTAGTTAGTTTGTTGGTACCTATAGAGTATACAACAGTTAGTAGTCAACACTTACAAACAGCTATCCAAACAGTAAAAATCAGAGCAAATGTATAAGTTAAATGAATATTATTTTTAGAGTTTTCCATGTTCAATTTCGAGAGCGCCCAGCTGAAAACTGAACAGAATATTCCACTTTATCATATGTACGTACTTTTCATTTCGATTTCACTTCACCAATTGAATTTTATATTTTTGCATCGGCAATGGTTGATTGAATTTTTTATCGTCAATCTCTTATATGACGTACGACATTCTATGAGGATTTATAACTAGTTTTCGGGTACAAACCTGACCGCTGACTATGAGCCTCATAAGATAAGCAAAATTAATATATGGGACAATCGAACACACGGTCGTTCCAAAGTAACTTAATACCTCTGTTTTTTATAGCAGACAACAGGTAAATACATACATATGAAATTATCCTCGAGGAACCAACAAAATGTTTTTAGAAAATGTTGATCCTTGAATTGAACCCAAGTGACCCGTGGAGCTTAACGCAGAGTAATTACTAACTGCATAAACAATACAATTTTTAAAAATCAACAACGTAATTATAAACAAATTAGTAGACATATATCTTTGACGGACATCTAACAAACCTGGACATATCTCATTAAATACGAAACGTACTAATTTATATAATTGAATCGTTTTCAAAAGTATATTTATAATGTAACAGAATAAGTATAAAGGAAAAAAGCAATAAACGCCTCAATTTTTTAACATTAATGATGCCAGTTAATCGACGACTAGGATGAAAAAAAAATTAACTATTCGTTTTTGAAATCGATGGAGAGATAGATAAAGTTCAGGCCGGGTTCAACCCTGTGTTTATGTTGATATTGAAAAAAGAGCTTTATTTTTATACGTATAAGGTTCAGATAGTGGCGTATCTAGGCAATACATAATTACGGAATGCAACGTGTCATTACAGACTTTATAAATAATAGGCTATGATATGACACCCGCATGGTATGGCCTAATTTAAAAAGAAATCGTTATGATGGAAATATCGATATCCTTAGTATTACGTATGAAGGTTTTATGGCGTTTTCTGTTTTCAAACAGATCATCATCCTCCTGCCCTTATCCCACTCTAAGGGGTCGGCACAATATGTTACAAACATATTGTCATATGAGTTGGCTACGTATTTTACGACCGGCTGCCTGCCTGAGGTCAACACACCTTAGTCGCCTTTTATGACACCTCGGTAAGAAATGAGGGTGGTCTATTCTATGCAACCGGATACCACACGGCAGTTACCTTTGTCGCCTCTTACGACAACTCGGTAAGTAAGGAGGGTGGTCTATTCTTTTCTGCCGGATACCACACGTCTATTTTCAAACAGATCAGTTCGCAAAATTTTTGTTCGTACACTAATATTTTTCAAGCAATATAACAGAACTAACTACTTTGCTATAATCCGCACGGGTTAAGCGAATGCATGCACGACACGACAAAAATCGTAATGCCCATCCTCCTGATGATGCTTCGGTTTCGGTGCGAAACGATCGTCGAGATTGTGGTGGTGGGTGTGTGTGCTGCTTTTGTGTTCGTTGTTGCTGGTGAATTACGCCTTGGGGTGCATTTGGTGGCTGGTCCTGCATGTATAAGGTGCGTAGATTTTGCCTGCTTCATACACATTGGCTTTGCATGCATTCGCTTAACCCGTGCGGATTATAGCAAAGTAGTTAGTTCTGTTATATTGCTTGTAATATGGAATTCCGCAAAGTAACGCCTGCTTCTATAAATCACTAATATTTTTTTGTTATTAGACCAACTAATAGCATTTTACAAAACACGATTTCCAAATACATCATTAATATATAATATAATCTAAATCTGTGTAAAACATCTTAAAAACTTAATACAAATTTTATATGAATGATACAATTACCACTATCGTTGCCTAATACCTAATTAGTTTTTATTTTAGTGAGATATTAATATTAATATTAATAATGCAATGTGAATAGTACGAAAATTTGATGTGCGGTGTTGTGTCAACTCTGAAACGGCTTGACCGATTTTAATGAAATTTTGAGATAGTCTTAAGATTGACCCAGCGGATGTTACCGTTAAGTTTAACATTCCTTTTAACCGTCAATGATAGTTTTCTTACTGTCTGGCTGGATCAGAAGTCTATATAAAAAATGAATGTTTGTATGTCCCATATAAACTCTGAAACGGTTGGACTGATTTGAATGAAATTTTGAGATAATCTTAAGATTGACCCAATAGATGTTCCTGTAAAATTTGGTGGCGATCGAAGTATTTTTAATACAATTCAAATGTCTTTGAATTAAGCCCTCCTAAGCGGGCTGGATATACTAGTAATATATAAAGTGAATTACATTTGGACGAGTGACTATTTAGGTCTATCAGTTGAATGGAATCGTCAAGGGACCTACAGGCCGGGCTATAATTAATTTGGAACAGTATATCCAGAATTATTTTATTACCAGTTGTATTGGTAACTGAAACCCGAGAAATGGCTGACACTCATTATAAAGTAGTTAAGTGACGGCCTTTTACTATCCCACAGTTGGGAATAGGCCTCCTCTCTCCGTTTTATGAGAGACGGGTTGGAGCTAAGACCTACCACGCTGCTCCAATGAGGATTGATAGATTACACATATCCCCAGAATTCTTTAGAGATTCCTTCACCGAAAAGCGTGCGACAAATTGTAAAGACACATAAGTTTTAACAGAAAAATTCATTGGATTAGAACTCGTAACCCCTTCGAAAGAGTCGCACGGTCGCGACACTGCTCTATCTTTTATCGTAGAAATTTTATAGAATAATCCGCAACTTTGCGGAGGTCTATAATACATAAGTGATGGAATATTATCATGCTGTGATTTGCGATTAAAATAAGCCCATTTAATGCTAAATGTAGAGTGTACCGTTCTCATACTTTATACATGCAGGATTCGTAACAACTCATACACTACCAAAACCTCGAATAACACAATAAAATCCCAAAAAAAATTACGATTTTGCCGTGATGCGGTCACGGGGCGAAACGATTGTTGAGATTTTGATTTTGGATATTTGCAGTATGTATTGGTGAGTGATCATCAATTGCAAACATGTTTTATTAATTAAATAATTATAAAAAAAACATATAATTAATACAGTTGACCATGCTAATTCTTTTTGCACGACGATCACTCGCCAATAACTAAGGTAAGTCAACTCGCCGTGTGGTATCCGGCTGAGTAGAATAGACCACCCTCATTTCTTACCGAGATGTCGTAAAAGGCGCCTAAGGTAAATTGATCCACCATGAGGTATCCGGCTGAGTAGAATAGACCAACCCTCATTTCTTACCGAGATGTCGTAAAAGGCGCCTAAGGTAAATTGATCCACCGTGAGGTATCCGGTTGAGTAGAATAGACCACCCTCTTTCTTACGGAGGGGTCGTAAAATACGACTGATTTAAGCAGACGTCAGGCAGGCAGCCGGTCGTAAAATACGTAGCCGAATCATATAACAGCACGTTTATAACATGTTGTATATAATTGGGATAACGGCAGAAGGATGATGATGATGTATTTGAATAATAGAAGGCTTGCATTTCGTACAATTGCAATAGCTACTCACTGAACTAAATAATGTTTGCTTTTAGTTCCAGTAAGGCCCATAGCCTACCTTTTCAAAGTAATTTTATTCGAAAGTTCTTGTTAAATATTTTGAATTCGATTTTGTATCGGGAAGGTGTGAAACTGCGCTATAAATTCAACCCGTTACAAGTTGCTCACCGCAAAGACAGTAACTTACAATCTTCGGGTGCTTTAAATCCGGACAGCGTCATGGCATGGTGCCCATTGGTGGGCCAGTTGTGCGCTATTGGTTCACTTGGTCTCGATAGAAACACCTGATTTATTATTCACTAGCCTCTGCATGCAACTTTGTTTAGGTGGACTTCAATACCGAAATAGAGATAGCGTAAGTCAGGGACGTCGAACCAATGGCACAATATATTGGGCACGTCAGCGATCAGGGTATTCACTGATTACAATAATTAAACTAAGCATGTAATTGAAACATTGCATATGTACATTGAAAGGGATTAAGTGGGTTGACTTTTATAAAATTGTTTCTTATTTATTGAATAAAGTATAAAGGAAAGATATCGTCGTTTTAATATATTAGTGCAATAGTGATATAGATAGTAAAATAGATAAGAAATGATTCATAAAGTAGTTAGTGATACAATCGGCTTAAATAATGTGTACAAAGGAACTCAGGTTTTACCTTATTACATGTAATACACACACACACTGTCTTCGCCCGTCCCGCCCGGTGACGCTGTAACAGCCGTAAAGCCATACAGTCAGTTCGAAAAAAAAGCCTTATTACTAGTACTACTAATGATTTGTAAATCTATCTATTATAAACTAATATCTAAACAAATAAAACAAAGGGACTTTCTTGTCTGTCTGCATGTAATCGATTCTCTCAAAATCTACTGAACGGATTTTTGTACGGTTTCACCAAAAGATAGTAAAATATTCCGGATGGTTTAGGTAAATAGTACATATCGGTATTATGTAAATTGTGTTGAAGAGATCACGCAGTTCTTAAAAAAATTGATTGCTGGAAGCTTTAGCCGCGTGCACTGCGTAAACCAGCAGAGATATGCTAAAATAATGTAGTAGAGAATTGTAGATCTATAAAAATACTACAAAAAATTCCGCAATAGCGGATAGAGACATCTCTATCTCTTATGGTTAACTCACAACAACTACTTTTATGTTTAAAATTTGCATTCTAGAAAAAAATTGTGACACGCTAAGTTCCACGCGGGTGAAGCCGCTGGCACGGCTAGTATATCATAAAAAAATATCTGCACTCTCCTTTTGATTAACAACAATGGGTTTCTGGAGTCACGAAAACAATCTTGCAAACAGCGGTGAAAGTTTCACGTTAAAATCGATTATCATGAACTGATTTCAAGTAACAACGTTGATAAGATCTTATCAGTGATAAAAGTTAAAACAAATATGTATAGATAACACTAGGTAATAGTAAAAACACTTTAGAATAATTGTTCGTATGTTTTTTCTTATTCTTAAACGAACGTGGACCGCTAATGAAAAAAATATCTTTATATCTTTCAGCCAATACTGATTGAAAAATATTTATAATAAGAATGGAAGAATTTTTTTTCGAACTGACTATATGCTGTTAGCCCGACTTTTACAGTGTCACCGGGCGGGACGGGCGAACGCAGAAACATCGTCGAGGTCGCGAAATGCAGAAAGTAGAGCGCAGAAGCTCTTCTAGCGTCGGGGAACGTCGTCCTAAGGGTGCTTCCTGCGACCTCGTCTTCGCCGGCGAAGACGCTGTGTGTGTGTGTTACGTGTTTCTGTGTTTGCGATCGTTATTTGATCGTCAGGGTCAAATAGGACGCGTTTTGGACGCCTATATTTTCGGTGGTCGGACCTAACTGGAATGACTGGAAGCAACTGAAATAAGGGGATTCGGGTGTACCACAGATTTGTCGAAGTAAAATTTCTAAAAACGTTTAAGGATGTGAGTAATGGTAGGGAGATCTAGGTCTCTATGGAGGTTGACGTTCCGTATGAACCACGGACGACCAATGGCTGTCTGCATGAATCGGTTCTGTAGTCTTTGGAGCGTGAGCAATCTGACCTTTGAAACGTGCGCGAACGCAACGCTCGCATTAGACTTTATTGGTCTTATGGAAGTTTTGTAGTCACTTGTTGCGACACTTACTTTTCTCGCATAACATCGGATAGAAAAAGAAGACTTTTAAATGGGTATAATGAAAGCACATATGTCCATGTGGAAGAGAGACAGTTTTGGCATACACGGGCTTCCATGCCATAGGAGCTCTGGTAGGCTTTTCCGACATGGTTCTCTTAATGATACCATCAAAAGAGCTCGTACCACCATCGTCATTCCTGCTCGGGCCTTCCGGGATAAGTTGAGATGATGGCAAGAGACTAGACCGTTTGACGCTGGCTTGGGACCGGGAACGGGCTAGGGCCCGTCCCCGGTCCCAACGTATCAACGTAACGTATTAACGCATGTTGCGTGACACATTAGGATGATGACGCAACATGCGTTGATACGTTAGCCTCGTCCCATATCAGGGTAACGGTGTTAAGACCTGGAGCTGCGGCGGAAACTATGCATCTCTCATTGAGAGTTATTTATATATTTGTGCCGATTACAGTTGATACCCTAGGGCCATGAAGTCAAAGTGCAAAAAAATCGGCTTTAACACCTCGGTTGTTTGCCTTTTTGGGTGACAAGAGGGTTGGCTCCTTTTCGCACAAAGAATCAGCTTAGCGATTCAACGCGGAAAAGCTGCCAGCATTCTTGGGACCATTCCACGTGGGCACGATTTGTATAGTACTACCGTGTAAGTAATTTAATATAGGCATAACTTGTACATTTATCAAAGCGGAAGACTTTAAAAGCAATTAACTCAAGTCCTCATACTTTCCAATTTGGCTAGAAACTATTTTAGTGCACTTACCTAGTGATGGTGGTTAATAAGTAAGCAAAATTAACCGACTTTTAAAGTTAAAATTAAATGTAAAGCAACTCAAAAAAGAACACTTTCATGTGAGTGAATGTCTTTATTTACATGATAATATAATATATAGTTAGTTAGAAGCTGTGAACGTGTGATTCTTTCGAGAGGGTCACGAGTTCAAATCTCAGACCAATGAATTTTCCACGCAAGCAAATATTTTTGACCTTCAGTTCGATGTGCTATAAAAGCATTTTTTTTTATTTTAACTCATCATCCTCTTGCCCTTATCCCTCTCTAAGTGGGGTCGGCACAACATGATATAAACATGTTGTCACATGATTTGGTTACGTATTTTACGATCGGCCGCCTGCCTGACGTCAACTTACTTTAGTCATATTTTACGACACCTCGGTGAGACATGAGGTTAGTCTATTTCACTCTGCCGGATACAATGGCGGGTCTACTTACTTTAGTCGCCATTTTACGACACCTCGGTAAGAAATGAGGGTGATCTATTCTACTCAGCCTTATACCACACGGCTAAATTTTTTAAAAATTTTAACTATATTTATTAATTTCTTCTCTTACATAAAAAATACTGATGGGAATTCCTCCAGGTTTGCGTAGCACCACGTGATCGCCTTAAATAGATCTATTACAAAGCCTTATCGGTGATAGTACTTGCTTTGGTTACGACATCCGAGAGTTGCTAAAGAGATTGTGTGGTTATTCAGACGACAACTGAGATATATTAAACTGTCAGGTATTGCTTAAAGTTAAAACAATGTATATGTTCTGCAATGTACATCTATACTAATATTATAAAGAGAAAAGATTTGTATGTTTGTTTGTATGTGTGTATGTTTGTAATGTTTTCACGCAAAAACTACTAGACTTATTTCAAAAATTTCACTGAGCAACATAGGCTATATGTCATTTAAAAAAAAATAGGGATCCCTAATAAAACTGTAATAAGGTGTGCAAAATTTGGTCGTAAAAATCTATCATCTCGTGCACTGCGGAAACTATTGATGATAGAACAAAAAAATGTTCTACAGTATAATAGAACGCATTAATATCCATAAAAAGTCCGCGATATCATATGTCTAACGATTATAGTATTTCCAATATAATTACTTTTGGTGATAAAATTGCCGACAATAATCAAACCATTTTATTCATATCTCTGTATTAATCCTTATCCCATTAAATGATATTTTATTAATAACTCTGTCTCTTTTACTCACATGTTCCTAGGACGAATTCTGAACGCTCTTTCGGCAACGACTTAAAGTGTGCGTCTTTAAGACGTCATGGTATGAAAAGCAAAACAATTTCGTTTACGTCTTCAATTGAGTTGCAATAAGAGTTCACGGTAGACCTGCAGAACCACCGTCAAAAATCTGTCTGCTTTACTGTTTACACTTTCGCTTCTAATCTATTATTCTCATTATGTCTGTATCTCCTATGGTTATCTCACAATAACTGCTTTTATGTTACAAATTTCATTTTTTAGGAATATACGCGCTTACGTGGTACATTGATTTTGACGCGAGCGAAGCCGCTAGTAATCTAATAAGAATTTTTATAAAAGATTACGAAAAGATATACGGATCGATTGTAGATTGCTATCCGCATATCAATGATAAATAATTTTTTGGTACAACATCCAACATTATTTATACTAATATATAAAGCTGAAGAATTTGTTTCTTTGTTTGATTGTTTTAACTCAGAAACTTCTGGATCAATTAGAAAAATTTTTTTGAATGTAAGATAATCTATTTATAGAGGAACGCTATAGACTATATCACGATAAGATGTACAGGGTAGGAGCAGCAATAAAAAATATTTCGAAGACGATAAAATTTAAAAAATTATTCGAAAATCATGTATTACAAAATTGTTCCCCTCTAAAAGTTCTAAATAAAAGTCCGCGACAGCATATCTCTAGCTTTTAAAGGTAACCCACTTTAAGCATAATTATAAGTATTACGGTTTACTCAAATAATAAGACTGCAGTCGACGCGAACAAAGTTGCGTTTAAAAGCTAGTATTATATAGTAACGATATTCACAACTTCGTTAACATCGACTACAGTGTTAATTCGCCCTCATGTAATATGGTTTTTCTTATTCCCGAAGGCATAACAGAATCATCCTAACCCTATATGTTAACTTAGTAAATTTTAAAACTAATAATAAGATTATTCTATTATAATCCGAGATAGAGTAAATAGAATCCTACTAGTATTATAAATTCGAAAGTTTGTTCATATGGATGGATGTTTGTTACTCTTTTACGAAAAAACTACTGGACTGATTTGGATAAAATTTTACAGTTTTATAGGTTATACATCAGAATAACATACAGGTTACAATTTGTAATGATTTTATGTAATATTACGATATGTCAATAAAGTCGAAAAAAAATATGGCCTCTGCGAGCTATCTTGGCGAATGCTGCCAAAACCGTTAAAGTCACACAAAGATGATGTACTGTTTGTCTTGAATAGTTCTAAATAAAAGTCTGGGGCAGCACATATCTATCTTTGTAAGTCGTTGGAAGCCACTGTGACCAAAATTGTGAATCATAAAGCTAATTAAAGTATACACTATTTTACAATGCATATTTTAGTATATTTATCAAATTCATATAAATATCAATACATTTGTCGCTTTCAGTATTTTATGTAGATAAACTTTGTCTTTCACATTAATTAATTTGACCGAATAGTTTAAAAGTTATCAGTATATGATTGTTTTAAATGGAGCGCTATAAAGTGTCTAATATGCGCGGCGCGCGAAAATTGTATGCAATCCGTTTGTTTTGAAGTTAGACATCTAAAATTTTTGATGTATGAGTAACTAAATAAATATATATTTTTCTATATTTACTAAAAAAACATTTAAATCTAAAATGATATGTCATGAAACTTACTGCGGCAAACCAAATTCCACGTGAGCGAAGGCGCGGGCTAAAGCTTGTACTATAATCCGAGATAGAGTAAATATAATATATAGTCCACTCTACATTTAACATTATGTTAAATGTAGAGTGGACTATCCATTTTCATTCCTTGGGTTCCTAAAAATACATGTACTACAAAACTCCACCACCGTCATAGCAATACACACGTTCACTATCACAAACTCAACAATCGTTTCACTCCGTCATTCAATCGCATAGTACTTTGCGATTTGCTACGATGGAGGTCTGTAGTGCATGCGTTTTTGGAAACCCAGCATGTATCAGATATGAAATACATGCTTTTTATTTACTTTATCGCGGATTATAGCAAAATAATTTTATTATTACTTTTGTATTGTTGAACTCCGCTAAGAAACGCCTATAAATTAGCGGTAAATTACCAATGTGACCAATTGTATCAATATTATTTTAGGCGATTAGATGTGCAAGTGTAACGGATAGACGGACTTTTTTAGACATAAGGGTATGTAACTTTTTATTGTCTTTAATTTGTAATCGCTAAAGGGATGTATTATTATATGCAAATGAAAAAAGAATACATTTGAATAAGAATTAATTTTTCAAAAATTTTCAGTTCTCTGTAAGAATTTCAAAATGAAAAGTATAAAATGCAATGTTTTGCAAATATTGTCACTGTTGCGAATTTATTTTTCTAATGCACGTGGGAAGTTATAAGAAAAAATAAAGTTTAGTAAATTTTGGAAAAACGTTTCTATCTTGTCGTCTATATCACATTTATATATAATATTTTGATTTAATATATAATTTTATTGTGTGAATCTTAATAGTACTCGACAAATGCAAAAGGAATGAAAATATTATTTTGCTATGATAATTTCATCGCGGATTATAGCGAAAGAATATTATCGTTACTTTTGTTTTGTTGATTGAGAGTAAAGTATTGCATAATTCTCCTAATTAATTGATATGTAAGTATTTTATTAACAAGTTCAGTTCCAGTGTTTGTTTTGTTTCTGTTTTCAGTTTTGTTTGATATATCCAAGTTGTGAGTTTGTTCCTGACTATAGACATACAGATAGATCAGAAGCGGTGTACGTATACTAGACTTACGTCTTGCTGATTAAAGAAGTCGTCTTGGGCCTCATCATTGGGGCAGCCCATGTCCTGGAGCAAGGGAGTCACATGCCGCTCCCAGTCATCCATAATGGGATAACTCATTGGGAACTCGTACCACCTCAGTGTTCACAAACAGACATCGTCTACCACAACCAACACGATTTTCGCGCCAAAAGCTCGAACTTTGGGAATTTGGCGGGAATTTTGGTAAGGGGGTGTCGCGTTCGCACGCACTGGCTCTCCGGGGTGTGTGAGGGGGAGAAAGGATCCGCGGGTCGCCGAGCCCGCGTCCGGTACTAGTCAGTTCAGCGGCGCGCGGATTCCCGGCCGCCCGTGGACGCGACCGGAACAGGAGTGTGTGGCGGTCCGCGAGGCCGCACGCCCTCTGCGTCGCGCCGCCTCGCGGCCGTCCCTCTCGCACACGCGCCGCGCGCCTCGCGCCGTCCCTCTCGCCCGCTTCGGCGCCTCACGCCTCCCATGGGCGGCCGCGATTTCCCGCCGTCCGTGCAACATGGCCGTGGCGTGTGCCAGCACCGAACATGACCATCCTCGGCCGGTGCCGGACTGCCAGCGTGACAAGATACGTGTCGCGGATTTACCACCACTTTAAAGCACTTTTACGTCGCTAGCAGAGCACTAATCCTTGCATGAATTGAGAGGATTAGTACTAATTGCCGCGTATTTCGACGCACCAACCACTGTGACGCGCTTTTCAGGAATCTGTCATAGTATCCTCAAATCCTGTCATAAAATATATATTTCGATATTTCAATTAGTTATATGGAAGTAAATGTTACAGAGCGAATAGTCACAAATAGTGACGAAGCTAAATAAAGAAAAAAAAAGTAATATAACAGAACTAACTACTTTGCTATAATCCGCACGGGCTAAGTGAATGCATGCAAAGTCAATGTGTATGAAGCAGGCAAAATCTACGCACCTTATACATGCAGGACCAGCCACCACATGCACCCCAAGGCGCAAATCGTACTGATGATCTGAATCATACTGAATCAGTACGATTTTTGTCGTGGAGCCTATCCTCCTGATGATGCTTCGGTTTCAGGGCGAAGCGATCGTCGAGATTGTGGTGGTGGGTGTGTGTGCTGCTTTTGTGTGCGTTGTTGCTGGTGAATTGCTTCATACACATTGGCTTTGCATGCATTCACTTAGCCCGTGCGGATTATAGCAAAGTAGTTAGTTCTGTTATATTACTTGTAATATGGAATTCCGCAAAGTAACGCCTGTTTCTATAAATCATTTAAAAAAGAAAAAAAAAATTTCGAGAGCTGCGTAAATGTACCGCGGATTTTGACGCACTCTTACGTTTCTTGTACAAAACTGTTAAAATTTTCGTCAATATTAAATATATATAACTTTAAATACGTACTCAATACATAAACACAGCCAGACTCGAAAAACGAATATACTGTATTTAGAAAATGTTGGCGGGAATCGAACCCACGACCCGCGGAGTGAAGGCAAGTTTGCTGCCACCTGCGCACAACCAGTCGCTAATAAATACTGGTGTGGTGTCGATCCATTCCGCTTCAATAGGGACTGCCCAGTTATATTTTTCCAAGGAGTTCTTCGAACCGGAAATGGTATATATTAGGTCCTTACATATGAAATTGGCGTTTTGTCGTACTGGCCACTTTGATCTCAAATATTACCTTTATGGTTAGGAATTCCAAATTCAAATTCATACAGCTATTTACTCATGCATTTGTGTTTCAAACCCCCTAATTCATTTGTTTTTTCTTCTTTTGTTTTTTTCTTTGTGTCACTCTGTTTACAAAATGGAAAACATGAAATATCGCGTTATTTACGAGTATGAGTTCCACCGTGGCACCAGTGCTGCAGAAACGGCTCGAAGGATTAATGATGTGTATGGTGACGGTGTCGCAAAAGAAAACACAGTGCGTTTTTGGTTCCAACGTTTTCGTTCTGGAAATTTCGACCTGCAGAACGAGCCTCGTGGACGGCCGGAGACCAAAGTTGATAATGAAGAATTGAAGGCTATTGTGGAAGCGGATCCATCGCAAACCACGTCCGAGTTAGCTGCAGGCTCCGGTGTTAGTGATAAAACTATTCTAATCCACTTGAAGCAAATTGGGAAGGTGAAAAAACTTGAAAGGTGGGTACCTCATGAATTGAGTGAAGCAAACCGACAAACGCGCGTCGACTGCTGCGTTACGTTACTCAACCGGCACAATAATGAAGGAATTTTAAATCGAATCATTACCTATGATGAAAACTGGATCCTCTACGATAATCGGAAGTGCTCATCGCAATGGCTGAACCCTGGCGAACCAGCCAAGTCCTGCCCTAAGCGAAAATTGACTAAAAAAAAGTTGCTTGTAAGTGTTTGGTGGTCTAGTGCCGGTGTCGTTCACTACAGCTTTCTTAAATCTGGCCGGAGGATTACGGCAGATATCTATTGTCAGCAACTGCAAACCATGATGGAAAAGCTAGCTGCTAAACAACCGAGGCTGGTCAATCGCTCTAGGCCACTGCTGCTTCAGGACAACGCTAGACCACACACTGCACAACAGACGGCTACCAAATCAGAGGAGCTTCAATTAGAATGTCTTAGACATCCACCGTACTCTCCGGACCTTGCTCCAACAGATTACCATTTTTTTCGCAATTTGGATAACTACTTGCAAGGAAAAAAATTCAACTCCGATGGGGCAGTCCAAACCGCCTTCAAAGATTTTATTGATTCCCGCCCGAATGGATTTTTTAGTAAGGGGATCATTGAACTACCTATGAGATGGCAAAAGTGCATACATAGCAATGGTACATACTTTGATTAATTAAATATATTTCATTGAAAAAAAACGACTTTATGCAAATGTGTATAGAAATTTACTTGATAAACATCGAACACTGACTCTTTGATAAGAACCTCACCATCTCACCGTTAAGCTGTGACGGCTTATATTTTGATTACTTCAGACGAATTCCTTAAAAAGTTGTATTAATTGATAAAACATTATGTTTTAATTGATTTACAACTTAAACATGTCTATTCGTAACTTATCGGCTAATAGATTTCCAAGATTATTATTATCTATCGATATAAACAAACATACAAAAATTTATAATAAAATGCCATGGTATCCGTCAAAGTATACCCACCTCATTTCTTAACGAGGCGTCGTAAAAGGCGACTTTGGTAAGTTGACCCGCCATGTGGTATCCGGCTGAGTAGAATAGACCACCCTCCTTTCTTACCGAGGTGTCGTAAGAGGCGACTAAGGTAAGTTGACGTCAGGCACGCGGCCGGTCGTAAAATACGTAGCCAAATCACAACATGTTTGTAACATGTTCTGCCGACCCCACTTAGATTGGGATAAGGGCAGGAGAATGATGAAGTATATCCTGTAAGGTTTGATATAAAAGGCAAAAAATACTATGCCAAGCCTCGACCTTAGTTTTAAAATAAGGATTATTAAAAAAATAAGGTTCTGACGGAAAATTACAGAAAAGAAAATTATACTACTTTTAAAGACTCGCTGCACGCGTGTATATATCTCTTATCTCACAATAGCTACTTTTATGTTCAAAATTTCAATCAAAAATATTACGTTATTTTTGAGAATGTTTTCTTCTGTTCAGTATCAATTATTTTCTAAATAAATTCGTTCTTTATCATCGCTGTTTAATATATAAATAAATATAAATATATGGGACATTTACACACGCGGTCGTCCGACCCCAAAGTAAGTAACTTATTACTTGTGTTAATTGACGGACAACTGGTAGATATTCTACATATATAATTTTAAATACATACTTAAATACAAATATACACCCAGGCTCGAAGAACCAACAATTTGTTTATAGAAAATGTTGGCCCTCGGCGGGAATTGAACCCGCGACCCGCGGAGCTGAAGGCATGGTCATCAGGGCATTTATGCCCTTAAGATCGCGTGAACGAAGTAGGAACCTAGCAGATAGTTTGTAGGGTAAAAAGGGATAAACATTTTGTAGGTAACAATGTACTATCTAAAAGCAAACACCCAAGTAATAGATATCGTTATGGACCATTCACCCCATGTCGTGCATTAGAGTGCTTCATCTAATCCATCCATTTATTAGAAAGACTATGTCCTATCATAATTTACTTGATTTTTCAATTATATTATGTTTATAACTATGCGATGCGTGGAGTCTATCTCCTGATGATGCTTCGGTTGCGGGGCGAACGATTGTTGAGTTTGTGATAGTGAACGTGTGTAGTGCCTTTGTATCGGTGCTAGTGGTGGAGGTTTGTGCATGTGTTTTTACGAATCCTGCATGTATCGGGTATGAAAAAACGGATAGTCCACTATACATTTAGCACTATCACAGCCTAGCGGTGAGACCGTGCGACTCTCACACGTTCAAACCCGGGCAGGCACCAATAATTTTTTCTATTAAAACTTATGTGTCTAATTGATAATTGCAATTTATCACACGCTTTTCGGTGAAGGAAAACATCGTGAGGAAACCTGCATATCTCTAGAGAATTCTAGGGGTATGTGTAACCTACCAATCCGCATTGGAGCAGCGTGGTAGGTCTTAGCTCCAATCCTTCTCTCCAGAAACGGAGAGAGGAGGCCTTAGCCCAGCTGTGGGCATAGTAACAGGCCGTTACATTACTTTTTACTTTTATATTTTCTATTTACTGTATAGCGGATTATAGCAAAATAATTTTATTATTACTTTTGTATTATGTTTATAACTATTATAATTCTTTCATCATCATTCTCCTGCCCTTATCCCACTCTAAGTGGGGTCGGCACAACATGTTACAAAAATGTCACATTATTTGGCTACGTATTTTACGACCGGCCGCCTGCCTGACGTCAACTCACCTTAGTCGCCTTTTACGACACCTCGGTAAGAAAGAGGATGGTCTATTCTACTCAACCGGCTGCCACACGGTGAAACTATTATAATTCTTTGTTTTTCTTATTATCATTTTTAAATTACTTTTAAAGCTCTTAGTGAAGAGGTCTCTACGCACCGGCCATAGCCAACTGCATTGAATTTTAGATTTCCGGACTATTCTGCACGTGTTTAGCATTACAGTATTTTGCATGAGCTTGTATATTTGTGGGCGAATGTTGAGACTTTTTAAACTATTAGGCTTTTAGGGTATTATACCCATGTATGAAATAACTAATAATATTTTAAGCAATTTAATTTTTTTAACACAAAAATATAAAGAATTATAAAACGATAGGTGATGTATACAATAGACAAAGTAGGAACCGACTCCTGCTTTGCGCCTAGCAAAAGTACGTAAATCGTTTGTGGGTTTGGTTATAAGATTCTATAATAAAATTCCGATATCAATTTTGCCATTACAGCAGTTTAAAAACACTTTTAAAAAGAGGCTGATACAGAAAGCCTATGTTGAAGAAATACTGTTGAAGATTACTTAGATATAGATGCTCTTCTAGCCTGTACAAGACAGTAATGACTAAATGTAACTAGTTATAAGACATATATTTTAAAAAGAGCAACCGCCGAATTTCTTGCTGGTTCTTCTCTGTTGACGAGAGACTGAGTTGACGATTCAAAAACTTGTTCACAAGGTTACATGAATAAATAAATTTTGAATTTTAATTTGAACTATTCTTATTATTATTATTTTTGATATTTCAGACATTGTGTCTATATTGTTAGTTAAAAAAGTACTTAAGTAGGCTAGTACTTAAAATATATATTTACAGTATTTCTTACATTGGATTTCATTCCATGCCTTCTAAGGACATGAGAAGGGAGTACATATCACGTTTAGTATTAAAATGACAGTGAAATAGATCGCGATGTGAGAAATAGAATGAATGCAGGATGGATGAAGTGGCGACAGGACTCAGGAACTATATGTGACGCCGATTGCCCCTTAAACTAAAGGGGACAATTTATAAAACGGTCATAAGACCTGTCGTAATGTACGGATCAGAATATTGGGCAATGAAAAAGACGGATGAAAGAAGAGTGCATGCAAATGAGATGAGAATGTTAAGATGGATGTGTGGTGTGACAAGATTGGATAAAATAAGAAATGAGTATATAAGGGGAAGTCTGAAAGTTGCGCCCATTATAGAAAAGACGAGACGTGCAAGATGGAGATGGTATGGGCATGTAATGAGAAGGGATGAAAATCATGTGACAAACGAGTGTTGAGTATGAATGTGGATGGATATGTGACTAGAGGGAGGCCTAAATAGACATGGTTGGATTGTGTGAAGTATGACATGCATATAAAAGGAGTAGCGTCAGAGTTACGAATGATAGAAGAGAATGGAAGAGAAAAACATATTGTGCCGACCCCACTTAGAGTGGGATGAGGGTAGGAGAAAGAAAGAAGTATTAAACTGACGGATTTCAAAATTAGGATTCTTCGATTAAGATACATTGCGTCAAATATGTACCCAAATAAAACTTTTTCAGGTAAGATTCTCGCATAAACGTTCTTCGTTCACGTCAACCTTTCTTAAGTAAAGCGTGCGACATTGTTAAACACTTACAAACTTTGCTTCCCGTAGACCTTACTAGGTACCAATTAAAAGTTTAATGTCTAATTCTTGTTACCGAGCGAGTCCGCAACTAGTATCGGAAGTTTCATGAAATAGGTACATCGCGGTGTATACCAAGTTGGACAACTTAATAAGTAGGAAAATTGTCCCCTCCACTTTGTTACGAAGTTGATAATAACAAGTAAAGTTAATAGAGGTTTTAAAAAAGCTTTTGGTCAAATTCCATGTCTCTACTGTTAACCGTCGAGGAGTTTCCAAGTCTGGAGCCAATAATGGTGGTAGCCTCAGGTCATGCTGGACCAGTATGTAAAATTTCAGCTCAACCAGACAATGGGAAGTGGGTTTAATTTAACTTGCAAGATTGCACCTTCATATACATATATGACTAGTTGAATAAAAGTTTTTAATAAAAATCAAATGAGGCAGCGTGTTGCGATCACCATGATCTCAAATACGACCTGAATGCTTTTAGAAGAGCCTCTAGTTCGGGGAGTGTAGTAAAGTAAAGTACTCTTACAATCCCACAGCTGGGAATAGGCCTCCTCTCTCCGTTTCTGGAGAAAGGATTGGAGCTAAGACCTACCACGCTGCTCCAATGCGGATTGGTAAGTTACACATATCTCCAAAACTCTCTAGAGCTATGCAGGTTTCCTCACGATGTTTTCCTTAACCGAAAAGCGAGTGATAAATTGCAATTATCAATTAGACTCATGAGTTTTAATAGAAAAACTCATTGGTGCCTGCCCGGGTTTGAACTCGTGTTCCCCTCGAAAGAGTCGCACGGTCTCACCGCTGGGCTATCACAGCTTGGGGAGTGTGCTACTGATCAATTTGATCTGGTCCCTTCCTTATCATTCTACAAACGGACCACGAGGTGCAGTGAAGGTCTCCAAAGCGAAATAATCATCTATCAGACTTCCATCAGAGATTTCTACCTCAATGCAAAACTTAGCCGAATACTGTGGTATTCGGCTGAGTAGAATCTATCGGCATCTACTAAAACTACTATAATTACCAAGAATATTTTGGAATTGTGCGTGACTGTACATGTTAACGTTATGTCGCACTCGATTTGAATTCCAATTGCTAATTCCGGGTGAAGGACCACGAACACGAATTGTCGTGATGATCGATCCAATTTACGCGCGTGTTCCACTACACGACACGGTTCAAATGTTTGTCTTATTAATATGTAAGCTTGTGTCTTGTAAGAACTTTTGGCGATACTTGAGCATTTAGCAGAGTAGAGCTTTTGCAAACTAACACCTTTTAAAAAAAAATTATTTGGGATTCACACACACGGTCTTCCGACCCCAAAGTAAGTAACAATACTTGTGTTATGGGTGACGGAGAACTGGTAAATATACTTTTTACTATATATATAATTTTAAATACATACTTAAATACAAATACAGGCTCGAAGAATCAACAAATTGTTTATAGAAAATGTTGTCCCTCGGTGGGAATCGAACCCACGACCCACGGAGCTGAAGGCAGAGTCACTACCCACTGCGCCAACTCAAGTTCAAATTCAAAATCTTCTTTATTCAAGTAAACTTGTTAACAAGTGCTTTTGAATCGTCAAAATCTACTGCTGGTTCGGAAAGCTGTTCCTCCCACTATAATATGAGTTTCTATCGAGAAGAGTCAGCAAGAAACTCGGTGGTTGCTGTCTTCAAATAAAATTGTTATAACTAGTTACATTTGGTTATACTATCTTGTATAGGGTATAAAACAGCGCTTTCTTATCCATTTAAGTAAAGTAACGGTCCCTTATCCACTGCTGGGCATAGGCCTCCTCTCGCCGTTTTTGGAGAGAAGGATTGGAGCAACTACCACGCTGCTCCAATGCGAATTGGTAGGGTACACATATCCCCAGAATTTACTAGAGATATGCAGGTTTCCTTCATAATGCATAATGTTTTCCTTCGCCGAAAGATGTGTGCTAAATTGTTAATATCAATTAGGCAACTAAGGTATGTTGCTCCGCTGTTGTATCCGGCAGAATAGAATATACCACCCTCATTTCTTACCGAGGTGTCGAAAGAGGTGACTTAGGTAAGTTGACGTCAGGGAAAAGGGTAGGAGAATGATGATGATAAATTAGGCACATAAGTTTAAAGAGAAACTCATTGATGCCGGCTTGTGGTTTTGGCCCGTGACATCCTGGTAAGAGTTACGCGGTCTCACTGCTGGAAATGAGATTGATTAAATGCTGAACTGTGATAGCTTAGCATTAAATCAATCTCATTTACTTTTCCACATTGTGTCTCTATCCTAATCTCTAAATTGTGAATTTTTTGAAACGACCTACGTACTTTTGCAAGGCGCAAAGCAGGAGCCGCAAGCTTATGTCGGTTGCTACTTGTCTAATGTTTATAATTCTGTTTATTTTTATGCACAAAAATTATACTGTGAAGCCGAAGTAAGAATACCTACTTCCTTAAACTTCTCTGTAAAAAAAAAAGTTTTTCTTTTAAAATAACAAACGACAGAACTAGTGTTCATGTACAACTATATGTATAACTGGTTTTTATAAAAAAAACAAAAACATTTGTAGGCAAAGTTTTTAACATGTAATTAAGAGTGATGCCTGAGACCAAACGGAAACTGTGTGTGGCGGAGGCACGGTCCACGGCTGATAAGTGGTCATCTAATTAATCATTTTACTGTATTAATTTAAATTAACATTAGTGGTTTTTACATATGCCAATTTTTTTTATTTAATTGTAATAATGCCCTCTTGCCACTTGGTGGTCCTCGATATTAAAAGAATTGAAGCAAGCCCAGTTGAATGAGGAGACAACCCAGGATCACCGGACCTGGCGCATGAAAACGAGGAGGGCCGACCCCAAATAATGGGAAAAGGCACTGAAAGAAGAAGAAGAAGAAGAATTGTAATAATGTAATAAACATCACATTTAAGTTATAGATATATTTTCATTCCATTCCATTTTCTTTCGTCTTTTGTAGATGAAATGCGGTTCCTGATTAAAAAAAATAATGTAGAGAACAGATACTATACTATAATAGTGCAAATGCGGAATGCAGATTAAATATATCCCAATTCTCTAGTGCTATAGAGGTTTTCTCGGGATGTTTTATTGCAGGAAGACCAATCATACAGCGCATGACGCAATAAAAGATTTTTTTTAATCTAAAAGATTAAATAAATTCGTGTCCTTGGATGGAACCTTCTCCTGGAAAATGACCGCTTTGATACAATTTTTCCATCCTACGTAAAATTTTCTTAATAAATTGTACCATTTGGCATTACAAAAAGGCATAAATTCAGGAATTTAATTAAATTAAAGCTATAAAATGAGTAAAATTTGATTTAAAAATTAGTTTTGAAAATGTTGTTTGTCAATATAACAAAAAATCTATAATCGACAGTAAGCGTAATTGTGGATTCTTTGTACCTAACATTTTTTGTTTTTTTTTTTTTAAATTTATATCTAGCTTGTTACAGTAGGTACTTATGTTTGGATTTCAACAAGAATGAAACACAATGAAATATTGGCCATAGGAGAATTAATGAAATTTGTAATTTTAGTTTTAAATATTTATCAGTCAGTCTTCTAAAAATTAAAGCTAAGAAAAGCAGTCACAATAAACAAAAATTGTGATTTTTATTAATGTGAGTATTATTTCAATATATTACAAATTAAGTGATTTTTTATAGTAATATATTAGTAGTATTTTCAAGAAAATTTTGTATTTTAACTAGGTACCTTCTAATATAAATATTCATAAACGGAACGCAGATTCGAACGAGTATTGTATATGCAGAAACGGAACGCACTCAGCTGACAATATCAATTAGGTTGTTTTGACATTTACATAATTTTTTATATCAATTAAAAGTTTTGATAATTTTTCCTATTCATGTGATTCATGTGAATTAATATAACAATGTCGCCACCAACAGAATTGAGTTTCGACGAAATATTAAAGTTTATGTTGGCCCATAACGGCAAAGTCACGAATTATGAACTAGTTAAGCATTTTAAAGTGTTTTTGATGAACCCAGACATGAGAGGTAAGTATAAGAACTCTACATTTTTGTGATATCAAATCTTATGTTAGTTATGCGCGATTTTCGTAATATATACCATAGAAATACAGTTTATACAACCGAGGTCTCAATTAACATATTTTACAATTCAATAGGTTTAATATATTCTGTTGTTTTCAATACTGAAAATCGTTGCAGATGAGGCTAGAAACACTTTTAAGAAGCATGTTAACGCATTGGCAATCATCAAAAATCAAAACAATGAAAAATGGTTGATACTAAAAAAGAAATACATGGTTAATAATGGGAAGGAAAATGAGAGTACAGAAAATAAAGTTCTCGAACCCTCTGTCGCACCAGAAGGAACAGAACCGGAGAATAGTGTTACCCAACCACCTTATAAGCCTCCACCACCATTACAACTGAATCAAGACTTTAACATCCTCAATAATATTATACAAGACCTGACTCCAGTATCACAGCCTGTAACTAACTTAGAGACATTGCAGAATGTTAGCCAGGAAACATTGGTCATGAGTGAGGATGTACCACCAAAAGTTCACCCGAGAAGAAAGTCATCAGAAAAAAACACTTTCGAGAAGCGTTCCAGTGTTCCTAGTTATAATCTGAGCCCTAGGATGTCAATCCCGAATAATACCTCAGAATTGATTGAATCATCAACACTTACCTCCTCTAGGAGTGAAAGTATGCTTGTGGAGCCTGAAGAAAAAATTTCTGTAAAGGAGAGGAAGCAAATGTTTAACAGGATGGCATCGGAGAGTGATGTATTGAAATCACAAAAGCTCAGTTTGAACACATCGGTAAGTAGAGCATATAATATATAAATTTTAATTTCTCTTATTGTAGATGGTTTACCTACCAATCTGTATGGAACCTGTTTTCAATCCTTCTCTCTGAAAACGGGCAAAGGAGGCCTATGCCCAGCATTGGGATAGTGAGAGGCAGTTACTTTAGATTGGTTACAGAATTGGCACATGAAATTATTTAATATTTATTATTTATTATGTATTATAATTTAATAATATTATTTTTTACTTAAAACAATACATTAACATGCAATATTAGGGCACAATATATTAATAAAATATATATTATTACTCATAGTATTATCTCATTATTTTATCTATCGTGTGATATCCGGCTGAGTAGAATAGACCACCCTCATTCCTTACTGAGGTGTCGTAAAAGGCGACTAAGGTAGGTTGGTGTCAGGCAGGCGGCCAGTTGTTAAAGAAAATCAATGGAAAATATATTATTTAGTATTGCTATACAAAAAAGTCTTCAGTTAAGAATAGTAGAGACAAAGTATATGCATATTTGAAATTGATTATATAAAAAATATACTAATCATCATCATTCTTCTGCCCTTATTCCACTCTAAGTGGGGTTGGCAAAACATGTAATTAACATGTTATTATATGATTTGGCTACATATTTAATACATACATTCTTGTTCTTACCATTATATACTTTTAGTATTGAAGCAAAACTTACTTATGTCCAGAATTGTTGGATATTTTTAAAGACAAAATTTAATATTATCATTTAATTATAATGTAAAATTGTTCAGTTCTATATAGAACTATATTTATAAGTTTAAGATATTAGGTAAAAGAAGTTCCAATAGTGAAGTTATTTTGTATTAAAGAACTATGAAGATAGAGAATAGTACCTGGGTGACCAAACCTTGCTTGGTAATTTTTTCAAGATATAAAAAAATGCTATTAAAAAGAAATGGCAGGCGATAACTGGAATTTCGATTGGAATATTTCCATTTCTTTAGTCCACTTATTCCCCACTGAGCTATTATAATGATAAAGGTAACCTTTGTATTCAATTTATATTTTAGCAGCTTTTGAATGCCAGAAAACATGTATAAAACGATTTTTTTTTAAATAAAACCTAGCTTGATTTATTTATTACCCCCTATGTACTAAGTTTATTGAATTGTTGGAGCCACTTCCAAAATTCAGGTTATAAATTATTCTCATTAACTCATTATTAAACTCAAATTATACTCATTTAAAGATTAAAGATAATGTAAATAGAATGACCCGTTGGTGCAGTGGGTCGCGGGTTCGATTCCCGCCGAGGGTCAATATTTTCTATAAATAATTTGTTGGTTCCTCGAGTGTGAGTGTATATTTGTGTTTAACTATGTATTTAAAATTATATGTGTAGTATAGTGTGTAGTGTAGTATAGTTACTTTGGGGATGGAAGACTGTGTGTAAGTGTCCCATATATTATATATATTATATTATATATGTACAAAAAGAATAATAAAATTACTTTGCAATAATCCGCGATACAGTAAATATAAAAAAATATAAATATAAAATAAAATATAATAAAAAAATTAAATATAAAATAGTGTTAAATGTATAGTGATCTATCCATTTTTTCATACCCGATACACGCAGGATTCGTAAAAACACATGCACAAACCTCCACCACTGCCACCACAATACACAAGCACTACACACGTTCACTATTACAAACTCAATAATCCTTTCGCCCTGCAACCGAAGCATCATCAGGAGATAGACTCTTTTATTGAGTTTGTGATAGTGAACGTGTGTAGTGCTTGTATATTGTGGTGGCACCTTGTCGATAGTGACGAAATGTACCTTTGTATTCTAATGATATTGTAGCAGTTTCGCTCCGCAACCGATGATATCTATACCCACTCTAATACTATTCTCCTCACACCAAAGGTTGCCTGCGAGTGATAGTTTTAGCGATAAGACTGCCTGTGCACACTTGTCATAATTTAATTTCTTATGAACCAATGACCTTTGCATAGTGCAAAAAGAATTAATTAATAAATTTGAAATTCTATCTATAGAGGAGCCTACATGTTCTTCTTCAACCGTTGGACGGCAATGCTGGTCATAGATCTCTTTCTTGATGATTGATATAATCATGGTTTCCAATCAAATACATAAACTATCTTCAAAGATGAGCTCCTCGTTTTGTGGTTGATAATTTATAGAATTAGGCATTACTTTGCGGAGATCCATAAAACAAAAGTAATAATTATTAGAGTAATGTAATCTAATGTAAGATTATGGCAAATGATTTAATATTATGTTAGTTGGCTATCACAGCAACGGTGAGACCGTGCGACTCTTTCAAGGGGAACACGAGTTCAAACCCGGGCAGGCACCAATAAGTTTTTCTATTAAAACTCATGTGTCTTATTGGTAATTCCAATTTATCACACGCTTTTGCGGTGAAGGAAAACATCGTGAGGAAACCTGCACATCTATAGAGAATTCTGGTGATATGTGTAACCTACCAATCCGCATTGGAGCAGCGTGGTATGTCTTAGCTCCAACCCTTCTCTCCAGAAAAGGATAGAGGAGGCCTATTCACAGCAGTGGGATTGTAACAGGCCGCTTTTTTACTTAAAGTGAGATTAGGGTTAGAAAATATTGATGGGTGGAGTCCGATACAGTTCAACAAAGCGCGTCGCTTTAAGCCCAGGTTCGGTTTCACAGGAGGCAACCTTAAGGTAACTTAACTTAACTCCCAACGATGCTTCTGCGCTTGTCCGTCCTCCTGGTAACGCTGTCAAATCCTTCAACGCTAACAACAGTACAGGAATCCTCGACGTAACGCCTCTATAAAAAGTCCTTGATAGTAAAATAAAAATTCTTAAAGAAATATAATTTGAAATGATAAAAATATGAAATGAAAATATTAAGATTAGTGTAACGCTACTGGTGCAAACTTTCTAAAGCTGGGTGCCGTTTATAAAAATATAAGTTTTTTGGGAAATACTTTAGTGCCATCAATCTTTGGAAGTCGGAAGTGACAGGCAAATCACTGTTATTTTTTACCATATCCCCCGGACCACCAGTAAACGCACCGATTTAAATATAGCCACAACTCCCGATTCTTATTATACGCCCCTCCATAACGTTTGTGGTTACCTAACTATGTTAATGGTTGCCCTGTGGTCGAAATGAGACCAATTTCATAACGACTGTAGAAAAGAATACATTGATTCACAATATATTTGGGACAAACACACACACCGTCCCCAAATGACGGTCAACTCGGCGGTCACCTCTTGTACACCACGCTACGGGCGCCCTCGTTCTCTTCCTACCTGCGCGCCCTTATACCCTTCAGTCGAAGTCTGAGTTAAACGGTTAGCTCATACATCACAATATTTTTTTCAAATTTTTCTAAAGTGTAACCGAGTTTTTTTGCTTTTTAAGAGCACTATTCCGAATTCAATCATCATCATTCTCCTGCCCTTATCCCACTCTAAGTGGGATCGGCACAACATGTTACAAACATGTTGTCACATGATTTGGCTACGTATTTTACGACCAGCCGCCTGCCTGACGTCAACTTACCTTAGTCGCCTTTTACGACACCTCGGTATGAAAGGAGGGTGGTCTATTCTATTCTGCCGGATGCCACACGGCTGCACTATTCCGAATTAAATATAGTTTCATTATAGTTTGACGATTAAAAAGTGCCCGTAAAAGTCAATTTGAATAACGAATGTTTAGAATTTGAATTTGAACTGTATTTGAAAAACTATATTTTAGCCTTCTGACCCGGTGATCTAACGAATCCAAAGATTATTTGATTACTATTGTAATGATCGTAAGTTCTTTAAGTTCAAGCGATTAAGTCGAATCTTTATTTAAAAATGAACCGTCACTACAACGTACTTAAAAGGCTTCCTAAGCAAAGATGTTTTCAAAATGTCACTAATCGCCAGTTTAATTAGGCACCTTGTTACTTATATTGTAGGATATTTACTTACTTAATTATTGCTTTGAAGTAACTGGTAATTATATAAAAAATTGGGGACCACGAAGTTCGGAGGGTCGCGGCACCTGCCGATTTTGTACAGTGAACTTGAGATAAAGTTGGGCTATGCACTTTTTTGTTTTTTCATTTCACACGTCAATGACTACGTGACGGCGTGAATACTTTTCATCGGACCTGTAGTTTTTTACATACGTGCTTTTAATTCCGTGTATTAAAAATTAAAAGCTGTCTCAAAAGTTGTTCAGAAAACATTTTGATTCGTTTCTAGTAGTGTTGCACTATCGATTAATCGATTACTACATCGATTTGAGCGCCCTATCGTTGCATACCCAAGCTTTTAAAATTATCTAATAATACTTAAGACATGTTTATTCCAGTAGACATATATATTTTACTTACTTACCCGGCAAACGTTGTTTTTCCATATAAATTAAGTCTAGGGAATTTCTAGTGTAAATTATAAAATCGAAAATTTTGTACAATATAGTGTTAATAACAATCCTTATCACTTAGAGTTATGAAAAATAGATAGTAGCCGATTCTCAGACCTACTGGATATACATATAAAATTTCATAAAAATCGGTCAAGCCGTTGCAGAGCTAGTAATATTGTAACTAATAATAGACAAGAGATAGTAATAAAGTAACTAATATTGTGACACGAGAATTTTATGTAGACTAATTAAGATCACTATTGAGCCTTTCTAGTCACATTACAAAATCTTATGTGCATCCCGAATATTATGTCCGATATAACCATATATTAAAAAATATTAAGATGCTCTACAAATTTAATTTTTTCTCACAAAACCTTAAACCCCAAAAGGTCGTTGAACTGGATGTGAAAGGTTGTGGTTGGATTTTTGGCGTCAACTGTACAAATACTTCTGTAACAACGTGATAAGTGACAATGTGTTGGCGATAAACCTTGTTAGTTTTATGTTTCTTCATTGTTTTTACAACTACATAATATAATGGGGTCGGTATCTACTATTTTCAAATAAAATTTAAATTATATCAGCAACAGTGTCGCGTTAAGATATCTCTATCTGATTATACTACGAAATAATCTTCATTCATTACAAATATGATTAATTGCGGTTATGATTTTGAAACTGCGATGATAGAACGATGATACCGTCTGGGTCTTTCTAGAGGAACTATGGTCCAAACCTATACCTATGGGCTATAAGGCAAGCATTGAGTTAAAAGTTTTGTGCTTTATATACTAGTATGTTACCTCGATTTATGAGGTTCAATTATACCACATTACATTAGATTACAAAAGTAATAATAAAATTATTTTGCTATAATCCGCGATACAGTAATTAGAAAATATATATAGTGTAAAATGTATAGTGGATTATTCGTATTTTCATACCTGATACGTGCAAGATTCGTAAAAATACATGCACAAACCTCCACCACTTCCACCACAATACACAAGCACTACACACGTTCACTATCACAAACTCAACAATCGTTTCGCTTCGCAACCGAAGCATCATCAGGAAATAAACTTCACGACAAAATTGCAAGCGATTTTGTATAAATTATTACATTAGATTATTGCCACCAGTCGATTAGCTGTGAAAACAGACAAACAGACTGTGGTAACTATAACATTAATATCTTTGAAAGCGCCTCTATTCGCTGGCTATATCCTATGTGACGTTACATTAAGATTAATATGAACTCCTTGAGATATAAATTGGTTGTGGACTAATCAGAACACGGTTCTCTAAGCTTTTTGGTTTACAGACCTGAAGCTATTTACCCCTATGAATTGCCTTTCTCTATTTTAAGCAACGAGTTAAAAACGCTGTCGCGACAAGTGCACCGAGATCTGTTTATAACTCGATTAAAGGTATAAAGTCTATACTATAGACTATCTTAATTTCTACCTCCTGATAATCATATTATAATTGGATGTTATTATTATAATGCGGGCTGGTGTTTCTGTATGTTCCATGATATTTAGCTTCAGCAATTACGAGTAGGTTGACTTAATCGACTTCATATAATTTCATATTTTTATTACTCAGTTGCGTATAATCTATAATTACATGGGTGCCATTATTATCAAGTACATCGTAATTTGTCGATGACACTTTTGGTTCAGCGTTATATCTCGATGGACATTTCATTATCGAAATTGCCTCTAAGACTACTTATACATAAGCCACGTGTCACACAAGTATGACGTACGTACAACTACTGGACACAGATACGTAAAAACCTGGCCAATTTAAAGTGTAGCTTTATGGTTCTCTGGGATTCAGGCAGACACGTGTCGCAAAAGTACATAAATTATTTATGGGTCTGGGTATAAGATTCTATAATAGAATTCCGCAATCTTTTTTGGCCATGCCATTAAAGCAGTTTAAAAACACTGTTAAAAAGAAGCTGATATATAAAGCCTGCTATACTGTTGAGGATTACTTAGATGATAAGAATGTGTGGATATAGCTGCGCTTCTTCCATGTACAAGACAGTAATGACTAAATGTAACTAGTTATGAGATTTATATTTTTAAAAAGAGCAACCGCCGAGTTTCTTCAAAAGTCAGATTGCTCACGCTCCAAAGACTACAGAACAGATTCATGCGGACAGCCACTGGTTGTCCGTGGTTCATGCGTAACGTTGACCTTCATAGAGACCTCACTACCGTTACTCTCCTCTTTAAACGTTTTTTGAAATTTTATTTCTAGAAATCTGAGGTACACCCAAACCCTCTTATATCAGTTGCTTCAACCTACATCCCAGTTAGGTCCGACCACCGAAAATATAGGCGTCCGAAAAGCGTCCCATATGACCCTAACGATCAAATAACAATCGCAAACACAAAAACACGTAATACACATACACAGCGTCTTCGCCGGCGAAGACGAGGTCCCAGTTTTTTGACGTCGGTCGGTCGTGGCTTCTCGCCACCCTTCCGACGTCGCAATGACTAATCAAAGTCATACATCAGCCCTCCACTAGGCGTCGCCCTAAGCCGTGGTCCGGCCTCACAGGAGGCTAACAGCATAGTTCGGTTTGACTGATTTGTAAGAAATTTAACATACAAGTAGGTCTAATCTTGGATAACTGTAGGGATAAAAATTCTAATTTCATCGCAAAATTACGTGGCACACAACCTTTTAATTGCTAGTCAAACTTCGGGGCGTAGTTAGTATGATATATAAATTATAACGTTTCTACCGATTAGTGCCGCGACTGATGACGCAGCAGTAACATCTAACATATCTGGCCACAAGTGGCCCGTGCTTAATAGCTTTTATAAATGTGTAACAAAGGCAGATGTGTGTACCTAGTTATAATATTAAAAGCTTTCTATACCATATCATTCATCATCAATAATTCCGCGAAAATCAAATGTGGACAAGCTTTAGTTTCTTTTAATTTATCTATAAAACTGTCAAATATAAGGTCACTAAAGTTATGTTTTAGTTTTTTAAATTAAGTGTAAGAAGTATGGTTATACGTAAAGCATATTACGCAATTGAAGATTATTTGATTGATAAAAATGATTGTATTTGAATGCCTTTCAGCTTCTAACAAGACCGCGGTGAAATAATTTAAATTGAAAATGTTTAAAAGGTTGACCGCCGAGTTTCTTGCTGGTTCTTCTCGGTAAGAGCAACATTTGAAACCAGGTGTAGTTTCATTAAAATTTTATTGATCCTTGATGATGCAAACAGGTCTTTCATATTAATAATAGTACGTGGATGATCGAGTCTTGATTGGTTTGTTTTAAGATATAAAAAAATGTTATAAAAAATAAAAAATGAGAGGGCAGGGATTCTGAAGGACATCTGGGATTCAATCTGAGGTATTTCTAATTCTTTTTTCGACTCGTTCCCCACTGAGGTATTACAGCTTTTGAGATAGTAGCAAAATTAACCTTTGCATTCAATTTATATTTTATCAGTTTTTCAATGCCCGAAAAAAGGGATAAAACGGTATTTTTTAAAAATAAAACCCAGCTAGATCTATTTATCACCCCGAAAGGCCCTAAATAAGTTTAAATTAAATAATATTAGTATGGATTAATGATAAATTATTCAAGCTCAGAGCAACTGCAAAGGGCGATTGTGAATTATTTATTAAAATAAAACTATGAATATCTTTATCGACTCAAATAAAACTCTTTGAATAATAATATGTGGTGCGGTCCGTCTTCGGGCAGACGTTTGCTCTCAGTCGACACCTTTTTTTTTTTTTTTTTTTTTTCTTGTCAGGAAAACCCATTATGGGTCGTCACCGCCCGACGGGGACGAGCGGTGGGTATGTCGGACTCTCACCGACTAAAAACCTGACAGTGCTCCACCACGCTGCTGGTGGCGGGGACAGGGTAACGTTGTACACATTGCCCCCATCCCCGCCAGCAGCGGCTCTGTACCCCGGAGAGCGCCACCTCCGGGTCGGGGCCTCTCTAAGCAGTGGCCCCTCCCACCGCTAATCGATGCATCGGGAGCACCAGATGCATCGACCACCTCGGGGACCTAATTTCAGCGAGCGTCCGATGAACCCCGTTCGGAACGCTCGCAGGTCCCCGTTAGGGCGGCATGCGACGGACTTCGGCGAGTCGCCTGCGCCCCGCTCGCCTGCGGCGGATCGGATCCAAAGACTCGACTTCCCGGATCCGTCCCGCCGCCTCCTTCCGCAAGATAACATCCTCGCAGAAGGAGGCCATCGCTGCCCACGATGCCTCCCTGTCCACCATGGCACGAGCCACGGTGGGCAGGGAGAGGTCGCGCCCCACCTCTGCCACGAGCTTCGCCCGCTGAACTGCCCAAGCAGGGCAGTCCGCGAGCGTGTGCAGCGCCGTATCGAACTCGGCGCCGCACTCGTGGCACTCACCAGTCGCTTCGCGCTGGGCCACCCTCCACAGATACCTCCCGAAACAACCATGTCCAGAAAGTACCTGCGTAAGGCGGAAGGTGAGGACCCCGTGCCTCCTGGCGACCCAGCCCTGGAGAATGGGCTGGATGGCTGAAATCGTCCTGAATCCTGCGCTGGGCGATTCCAGCCGCCGCCTCCATTGGCGGAGAAGCTCCATCTGAGCTGTCCTCCGCCAATCCACCTCCACCGCCGTAGAGTTTCCCCCCGAAAGACGGGCTTCAACTTTACGGCGGTAGGCCTGAGCAAGCACCTTGGCCTCTAGATCCCACGGAGGGGAACCGGCCAAGGCGCAGGCCGCCTCACCAGAGATAGTCCGGTAGCCTCGCACTAGCCTGATCGCCATAATCCTCTGCGCCCCGCGCAAAAGGGGCAGGGATTTGGCGGTCAGCCGCTCCGCCCAGATGGGAGCGCCGTACAAGGCCATTGACCGGACCACTCCAGCGTAAAGGCGCCGGCAGCCTGCATTAGGCCCCCCCACATTTGGGAGGAGCCTGCTCAGGGCTCCGGCGGTCGCCTTCAATCTTGGGGCGAGCCGCCGGAAGTGGGCCTCGAACGTCCATCGGCTGTCGAGAATCAATCCCAGGTACTGCAAAGTACCTGAGATTCCGATGGACGTCCCGTCCACCACCAACCGGGAGCCCGCTGGGGGCGCCATCCGAGGCCTGTGGAAACAAATAGCCTCGGATTTCTCCAAGGCCACCCCCAGACCTAACCGACGAATCCGGGCCACGACGTGAGCTACGGCCGCGGTCGCCAGTATGCGGGCCTCCCGGTGGGTGCTCGCGCGGGCAGTCACGAGAGTGTCGTCTGCATAACAGAACAGACGCACTCCCGGGAGCATCTGACCGCGCAGCACCCAGTCGTAGCCAATGTTCCACAGGAGGGGACCTAAGACCGACCCCTGTGGAACACCGCACGACATCCTCCGCTCCTTCCACCTACCCCCAGCCGTCGGGTATCTGACAGCGCGGTCGGCCAAATAGTTGCCGATAACGCGTTGCAGATACAAGGGGATACGGTGGAAGCGTAGGGCCTCCCTGATCACGCTCCAAGGCAAGGTATTGAACGCATTGGCGATGTCTAATGAAACCGCCAACACCACCTCGCGCTTGGCTGTCGCCTCCTCCACCAGGACTCTCACACCCTCAATACAATCGAGAGTGGACTTGCCCCGGCGGAATCCGCACTGGAGGCGACTGAGATCAGGCTCAGTCGACACCTGGCCCAACTAATTGAATTGTAAAACTTTCGACATTAACCCCTTTGGCGGTCAACGTGACGTCATTTTGATTATCGACAACTTTTTTGGTGATAAACTATAAACACGTTCCTACGATGCAAGGATAAATATATGGGACAGTTACACATGGGGTTGTCAGAAGAAGCAATCGTTTTCAACGACTTGTCACCTTGGCGCACAAATCACGACTTCAACAAATGACGCTATCACTTTCGTCCGCACCTCTCCGCACCGCACCTCTCCTCTCCGTGCCTCTCCGCCTGTTACTACACATCGCCTTAGTTATCGTCACGTCTCGATGCTATAATTTCCGTTCTCCTCTTTTTCTTGCCGTTACGACATATATATTTATTTATAAAACAAAGTCCCAAAAAGATTTCTGTCTATATGTAATCGATTTTCTCAAAATCTACTGAACGGATTTTTGTACGGTTTTTACCAAAAGCTAGAGCAACACCTCCGGATGGTTTAGGTAAATAGTACATGTCGGTATTATGTAAATTGTGTTGAACAGATCGCGGAGTTGTTATTAAACCTGCTTGGAGGGAGCTTTAGTCGCGTGCGCTGCGTAAACCAGCAGAGATACGCTAAAGTAACGTACTAGAGAATTGTAGATCTATAAAACTACTACAAAAAGTCCGCAATAGCATGTCTCTATCTCTTATGGTTAACTCACAATAACTACTTTTATGTTTAAAATTTGAATTCTTGAAAGAATTTGTGACACGCTGATTACTACGAGGGTGGAGCCGCTGGAACAGCTAGTATAATTATAAGTACATACTCCAATACATATATACACTCAGACTCGAAGAACCAACAAATTGTTCGGTAAAGAGTCCGATGGGAATCGAACCCGCGACCCGCGGAGCCGATACCAGGTTTACTGCCAACTATGACAACGGGCCAGTCTTAAGTCTAAGAGTCTGTTCTAGACCATAATAGAGGATCTCAAGAAACGTATACAGGAAACGTTCGAAACGTGGGCATGTAGACTTACTAAGGTACCCACGACTACGTTTGCGCTTACATAAGCGTTTACGTGTCCTCGATCAATAGTATTTTTCTCTGTTCACGAATTTTTTTTAACTTTATGTCTAATTTTCATCTATATTGGTCCAACGGATTTGCCCTGAGATCGTAACAGACATACATACTCTCGCATTTGTAATATTAATATAGATGATGTATATATCGTGGATCCAAGAACTAACCAACTGATGAGGAAGAATTAGGGCGAGTCCCTTTTCAATCGTTAAATCCTCTTTAAGTTGCAAATTTAGGTTACGTACTCAGGCATAGCAGATCCAAGCAACTGATAATGATGGGAAAAGTTGCTGAGAAGAGGATACCTGGCCGTAGAAGGAAATCTTGTTTACGGAACATCCGGGAAGGAAGGGAATTAAGAGCGCTCCCAAACTCTTCCATTTAGCCAAGAATAGGCAGAGCTAACTTTCAACCTGACTGTCAAGGTCTCTAGTCCGGTCTGTTCAAGGTCTTTAACTTTTCAAGCTCTTCTCTCCCAACCATTTGGGAATCTAGCAACCCTGTCTTAAACCCAAAATATTTGAGTTCAAAATTCAAATTCAAAATATTCTTTATTCAAGTAAACTTGTAAACAAGTGCTTTTGAATCGTCAACTTTACTGCTGGTTTGGAAAGCTGCGCCTACTGAGAAGAGACAGCAAGAAACTCGGCGGTTGCTCTTTTTTAAATATAAATCTTAAAACTAGTTACATTTAGTTATTACTTTCTTGTACAGGGTAGAGGTGCAGCTATATCCACACATCCTTATCATCTATGTAATCTTCAACAGTATAGTAGGCTTTCTGTATTAGCCTCTTTTTAACAGTGTTTTAAACTGCTGTAATGGCATGGCCAAAATTGATTGCGGAATTTTATTATAGAATCTTATACCCAAACCCATAAACGATTTACGTATTTTTGCAAGGCTCGGAGCAGGAGTCGCAAGCTTGTGTCGGTTCCTACTTTGTCTATCATATACATCACATCGTTTTATAATTCTTTATATTTTTATGTACACAAATTATATTGCTTAAAATATACTGTGATGCAAAATTAGAATACCTATTTCCTTAAACTTCTCTCGCAGGGAATCACGCGGACTTAAATTGTAGTTGTCAAACATAACAATATTTTCGGGGATTTAAGAATACTACCTGCCTTCCAGAAATAAATTCTACTTACCTACTGGCAATATATATCAGGGAAACGGGACATGCAAATTCTATTTCAAAACGTGACAAATAGCGGCTTTACAAGATAATAAACATTAAGCTTGGCCATATAGCTAAATGAACATCACATCACTACACCCAGAGGGGACATAAAAAAAATAAAAAAGAGGGACGGTCATTGCGAAAAAAAAATGCAATTAACTAGCAAAACCCTCAATTTCGGTCGCGCGTATGAACTCTTCGTTAGTGATGAAATATTTAGATGAATATCGGTATATCTGTATCATAAACAATTATCCCACTCTAAGTGGGATCGGCACAATATGTTTAAAACATGTCACATGATTTGGCTAGATATTTTACGACCGGCCGCCTGCCTGACGTCAACGTATCTTAGTCGCCTTTTACGACACCTCAGAAATCAGGGTGGTCTATTCTACTCAACCGGATACCACACGGCACTTGCCTTAGTCGCCTTTTACAACACCTCTGTAAAGAAGGAGGGTGGTGTATTCTACGCAGCCGTATACCACACGTCACTTACCTTAGTCGCCTCTTACCACTGTTCATGACAGATAGAATAATTAATTAATAAAAGTTTTATTAGTTCAATCATAGATGGCGCTGTACCAGATTAGCTCACGCTATCGAGTGTTAGATGTAAATAGTATAAGTCTGGAGAGCAATTTTGTATATACAGGTACCAATAAATACCACCAGTAGTTCAGGTATCACAGGTCCTTTCATTAGGGCCTAGTGATATCGCCCGGTCTTACAAACCGGGAGGGGTCGGTATTTTCCATTGGTCCTCGGAGCCGAATGAGCTTCGCGACAGCGGTCAGCAGTAGACCGCCCTTCTTCCCCCACCCCCGCGGTACTCGCAGTGGATCGCTGCAGCAAGAGGACCCGGTAGCAGCACCAGGAGCGGCAACGGGCAGCAGCAGCGTAGCGGACGGCAGCAGAGCATCGGGCAGCAGCAGCGCAGCGGACGGCAGCAGAGCATCGGGCAGCAGCAGCACAGCGGGCGGCACCACCACCAGCAGCGGGCAGCAGCGCAACGAGCGGCAGCAGAAACGCAGCGGTCGGCAGCAGCACACCGAGCGGCACCAAGCAAGCAGAGCAGCGGGTGGCACCGGTAGCAGAGCAGAGCAACGGCGGCCGGTGACGACGTACCCACGGCGAGCGGCACCGACGGCGGCCGGCATCAACGGCGGCAGAGCAGCACCGACGGCGACAGGCGTCCCAGACGGCGAGCGCCACCGACGGTAAAGCGCCGCCAGTAGCTGCAACGGTGACTGCGGCTACCAGAGACCGGCAGCAACCACAGTACAACACGGTGGGCGGCGAACAAGCACTTCGCGAGCGCAGTACCAGAGCAACGCAGTACCTGAGCATCGCAGGACCAGAGCAACACAGTACGAGACCAGAGCAACACAGTACGAGACCAGAGCAACACAGCACGAGACCAGAGCAACGCAGTACCAGAGCATCGCAGGACTTTAGTCGCGAGTGAGTGAGTGAAGTGCGACAATTGTGAGTACATTTTATTCAATCTTTGAAACAAAATTCGAAGCAAATTTAGACTTTATTTCTTAGAACAGTTTAACTTATTAACAGTTTAAATATTGTGAATCTTTTAACTTAGAAATAATTTATAATAGTTAGGACTTAGAATAATTCTTTAAAAAACGAGGGAACGGGGAACCTATGCCCGATTTTCCCCAGAATTGTTAGCCAAAACACTTGTAATATTTTAATTAAATTATTTAGACTTAGTATATTCACGTAACTGTGAGACTTAGAATTTTAATAAGTTAATAGTAGCTTAAATTAGGACTTAGAATAATTCTTTAAAAAACGAGGGAACGGGGAACCTATGCCCGATTTTCCCCAGAATTGTTAGCCAAAACACTTGTAAAATTTTGATAAAATTATTTAGGCTTAGAATATTTTCGTACCTTAAAGAAGTGGCAAATTTAGATAGACTTTGAAAGTGATTATTTGTTAGAGAATTAGTTTTATTAGAGTTTGTAGAAAAATGGACGGACTTTTAAGGATTCAACTTGATTTATATAATTCAATTAAGAAGGGACTGTCCAATTTTAAGAAAAGTCCTAAAGACCGTTTAACTAAAGAATATATAGAAGCAAGATTAGAGAATTTAGAACGGGATTGGTTGTTATTTAGATCGAATAATATAAAATTGTTTGAAATATCTGATTCGGATCAGTTAACTAGTTCATCATATGTTACCAAAGATGTATATGAGATCACGGAGGAAAATTATTTAATGTATAAATCGCATATGAAATCATTGTTAAAATCATTTGTGATACCTGATGAAGATTTGCCAAGTAGAAAGGATAGTAATTTGCCTGGCTCGTTTGTAAGATTGCCGAAAATTAATATTCCAGTGTTTTCGGGTAATTATGCCGAGTGGACATCGTTTCGCGACTTATTTATATCCTTGATACATCGTAATGAGTCTTTAGATAATGTTCAAAGGATGCATTATCTAAAAACGCACTTAACGGGCGAGGCAGAACAATTAATTAGGCATACGCCAATTACTAGCACAAACTATGATCAATGTTGGTCTCTCTTAGAAAACCGTTATGAGAATAAAAAGTACTTGACTAATTGCATTTTTAAACGGCTTTTTGGTCAAAAGCGAATGAATTTTGAATCAGCATCGGGTCTAAAAGAATTATTGGACACCACTATTGATTGTTTGAATGCTTTGAAAAATATAAACGTCGTTGTAAGCACGTGGGATATTATCATCATTCATATCGTTACGTACAAACTTGACCAAGAAACGCGTAAGCAATGGGAGCTACATATATCTAATGCCGTTAGTTCAACTGAATTACCAACGTTGGCTCAGTTCAAAACTTTTATAGAAACTCGTTTTAGGGCTTTAGAATTTATTGATATGAAACAACCTTCGTACCAACATAGCAGCAGACCTATTATAAAGTCACAGTCATTATTAGTTACGAACGACACTAGTATGCGCTGTGAATATTGTTCCGAAGTTCACAAGCTGTGTTTTTGTAAATCGTTTGCTAAATTATCAATAGAAACAAGACGTGACTTTGTGGCAAAGAATAAAATATGTTTTAATTGTTTAGGTAGTAACCACAATGTCTATAGTTGCAAAAAGCCGACAGTCTGTACGATTTGTCGCAAGCGGCATCATACGTTGCTACACCCTGACAGAGAGTTTGATACTAAAGGGCATGATACAAATGATAAACCAGCTGTTAGTTCTACAAGCGATTTAATTAGCGATAGGCCAATCGTATCTTGCTTAGCTACAAGCCACGTTCCTAAGAACTCGCATATTTTGTTACCCACTGCACTGGTAAAAGCCGAATGTAAATCGGGTAACTATCAGTTAGTTCGAGCCTTGATAGATCAAGGGTCACAGGCTTGTTTTATAACAGAAGCCGCAGTCCAACGTCTAAACCTGAAGAAAACTCCTGCACATGGAATAGTTTCAGGGTTAGGAAGCAATAGGTCAACTATAGCGAAACATACAGTGCAATTGTCTATTCAGTCGCGAGTACAACCAGAGTTTAAGCTGCAGTTAAAGGCATATGTATTAAGTAAAATAACTTCGTACTTACCTGAGCGTAATATAAGTGTTGGTTCCTTTGATTGGATCGACACCAATGGTTTGAGATTAGCAGATCCAGAGTTCACTACACCCAACCAGATAGATGTTCTATTGGGTGCAGGCGCTTACAGTTGCATCGTGAAGGAAGGAATTTTAAAGAGTCCGACGGAGAATATGATAGCTCAGAACACTACTTTAGGGTGGATCCTATCAGGTGCAGTCAATCCTGTAAATAATAATGTGACATCATTACGATATATAAACGTGATGCATGCAGAGGTCAAAGATGTAAGTCTTAAGAATACAAAGAGAATACTTACGCTAGAAGACAAACGTGAACTGTTATACCATACTACCACGAAGCGAAGAGATGACGGTCGGCACATGGTAAGGCAACCATATCGAAGTGGAGATCCTCCTTGCAATGTCGGCAGGTCACGTGCTAGAGCTGAAAATAGATTTAAAACGTTAGAAAGAAGGTTAATAGAAGAAATTTCGGAAAGGAAGAGTCAAATAGATCATTTTAGGACAATAGAGGTCAATAGTTTCGAAGATCAACATAATAGAGAAGTACAAGGACATCTAAGAGGGAAACATAAATGGAATAAAGAAAGATACAGGAAAGAAAATAGAGAAGGTCAACGGCATCCAAGATAGAAACATAAATGGAGTAGAGGAGAAGACAGGACAGGAAATAGAGAAGTAGAACAAAATAGAAGCTAAGTCTATTACAAATAAAATTCTAGAACATACCTGGAACCGCAGTGACATTTTTCAATACTCGATGAATCTCCAGCCGATGATCCTACCTGTAACAAAAAGAATTTTAAAGGGACAAAAATCTGTATTCAGAAGTTGTGGCTAGTAGCTATTGAATGAGATAAAAATTAGCAATTGAATTAGTAAATTAAAGGAAGACTTACCAGGAAGAGCAGTTCATGTTAACCAATATTAACATACCTCATTAGCTTGATACAAACGCTTGTCGATAAATAGTCCAGCAGATTCTGAGATTCCTCGACAGAAAGTACGCTTTTAGTTCACAGTTCACAATTCTTATAAGTTTAAAATATTAGGTCATATATTTGAAAAAATCCCGGTGATGATAATATTACCCGTGTATTTACAGTTCGCACAACCAGTTCTGCTGTTAAAAGACCAACATCCAAAATTTGTATTTTAGCCATCGCAGACTAGAATAGTTTAGTTTATAATTATTACCCTGTTGTTTTGTTTAGTTTTAAGATTGTTCATTGATTTCATTATTTTGCTTATATTTCGCTTATATTAAGTTATCATTAATTGTCATTAATTATAGTTTATTTTTTTTTAATGGTTCACAACAAACATATGGTACAGCTTTGCCTTAGATAAGTTAAACGTATTTTCATATTTTGTATTATATAACGTTTAGTCCAATTATTAGGTATTGTATAATTTAATGTATTTTGTATTTTTGTAAGGCCATTTCGCCACTAAATGGCCTTGGTGGGCGGTATGTTCATGACAGATAGAATAATTAATTAATAAAAGTTTTATTAGTTCAATCATAGATGGCGCTGTACCAGATTAGCTCACGCTATCGAGTGTTAGATGTAAATAGTATAAGTCTGGAGAGCAATTTTGTATATACAGGTACCAATAAATACCACCAGTAGTTCAGGTATCACAGGTCCTTTCATTAGGGCCTAGTGATATCGCCCGGTCTTACAAACCGGGAGGGGTCGGTATTTTCCACCACACCTCGGTAAGAAATGAGGGTGGTCTATTCTACGCAGCCGGATACCACATAGCACTTACCTTAGTCGCCTTTTACAACACCTTGGTAAGAAATCAGATCTATTCTACTCAGCCGGATACCACACGGTTCTGATTTATGTCTTTTCGATCTTTTGATATATATCACTCTTTTATATCTGTAACTAATTTAGCTCAGTACGGCTCAGAGAGAATAAGGCAGTTAAGAGCAAAAATATATCCTTCATATCTCCGGCTCTTTTAGCTTGTCATATCGTATCTCAAAGCTTGTCGATCCGTTCGTTCGTATCCGTAGTTTACATTTACAATACAAACCTGCAATACCTATCCGTCTCTCTCTTTTATAAGTAAATTACTATATAAACCCATCTCGGTGTCTCTAACTCTGAACGAGTCGTAACTCATCATGAAAATTGATTCTTAATTATAGAGATATCTATCTATACTTATTATAAAACAAAGTCCCAAAAAGCTATCTGTCTGTATGTAACTGATTTTCTCAAAATCTACTGTACGGATTTTTGTACGGCTTTCACCGATAGTGCAATACTTCCGGATAGTTAAGGTAAATAGTACAACAGATCAGTAGTACGTAAATTGTGTTGAAGAGATCAAGCAGTTGTTAAAAAAACTGCTTGCTGGGTGCTTTAGTCGCGAGCGCTGCGTAAACCAGCAGAGATACGCAAAAGTCATATACAAGAGAATTGTAGATCTAAAAAATACTACAAAAAAGTCCGCGATAGCATGTCTCTATCTCTTATGGTTAACTCACAATAAACACTTTTATGTTTAAAATTTGAATTCTAGAAAAATATTGTGATACGCTGATTTGCACGCGGGCGAAGCCGCTGTCACAGCTAGTAGAGATATAATTATTATTATTATTAATTAATAATAAAAAATAATAACACATTCGAGAGTGATTATATCTTTTGCAAAGATATATATCTTTCTCGTCTTTAGCTCGCGAACTATTCATCTCTAGTGTGATGAATGTGTTGGGACTCTTTCCTTCTCTTAAGGTTTGTTATTCAAGAGTTGTTAAAGTCAAGTCAATTCTGTACATTAATAAAGTAGGTTCTATATCACGATACGAGATATATATTTCAGGTTCTTATAAAAGAAAAAAAAACATTATAAGTGAAGCGGAAATTTAAGAAAACTAACACAAAATAGTAAAATATTGTTTTGTTATTGATGATTCGTTCGTATATATCATTGATTGATTCGTAAAAACTACCCACCGGTAGTGCATGAGTTTTTTACTAATTCTGAATGTATCAGGTACGAGAACGGATATTACAGTCTACATTTAGCATTAAATATATTCGTTTTTGTCGCGGATTATAATAAAATAAAGCTGTGATAGCTCAGCTGTACGACTCTTTCGAGGCGTCACAGGTTCAAATTCCGGGCAGTCACCACATGGTAGTGAAAATTTATTAGAGCGCTGTGGTGGTTCTAAACACCAACCATTTTGTCCAAAAAGGGGAGAGGGGGCCTATGCCCAGTTGTGGGACAGTAATAGGCCGTTACGTCACTTTTTATATTAAAATAATATTTTCAGTACTTTTGTGTGGAAGTAAAGTAGCGGCTATTACAATCCCACTGCTGGGAATAGGCCTTCTCTCTCCGTTTCTGGAGAGAAGGGTTGGAGCTAAGACCTACCACGCTGCTCCAATGTGGGTTAATAGGTTACACATACTCCTTAGAGATATGTAGGTTTCCTCACGATGTTTTCCTTCACCGAAAAGCGTGTGATAAAGTGCAATTATCAATTAGACACATAAATTTTAATAGAAAAACTCATTGGTGCCTGCCCGGGGTTTGAACTCGTGTTCCCCTCGAAAGAGTCGCACGGTCTCGCCGCTGGGCTATCACGCTCTACTGTACTTTGTATAGTTTCGATTTGAAAACGCAAAGTAACAAAATTATTTATATACTATATGGGCGAGCTAATGGCGCCCGCCGTCCTCTTAATAGGCGACATTGTGGAATACGTGGTGCGAAGCGTTTGTACGAGGCCATTAGGTGCTCGGAGGCGTACTCGGCGGGCCTAATATTTGTCATTAGAGCTATTGTTGTTTTTACCCTCGCGGGGGGTGTTCCGACGAGAGTAAATTATTTATACACATAATAAAGGAAATATTATGCGTTCGTACATCTATATGACAATTGATTTGATTTAGGTAATTGATTGATTTTTACACGGTTTATATTGGATTCACTTGTTTGTTTGTTCATATCGCATATATCGCAAGCTTAGTATTGTTACGTAGTTAGTTCGTGGATGAAAATATCTGGTGTCTCATTAAAACACTTTATTCAGCTTTTCAGTACAAAATTAGTACTTACAGACTTTTTGCAGTCCGTTGTCAAATAAGAAAGCCGTAGTCACTATTATTTCACTTCTTAAATTGACTCTTGATCGCTATTCGCAAACTGAACGTCGAGGCGCACGATACGTCCACTTATAAATATATATAAAAAAATCGTAATGCGATTACACATTAGCTTTGCATGCATTCGCTTAACCCGCGCGGATTATAGCAAAGTTGTTCTGTTATAGTTTCTATAAATCTTACTATGTCTTTATATGATATATATGACATTGTGTACAGAAGCTATAATATCAATAATTACCGTACTAAAGCATGAATAAATCAATATTAATCGGCCGCTAACAATTAGTGCAGCACTTACAAGTGTTCCGACAAGATTGACACAAGTTACAGTATATCGAAACACACTTACGTCTGTCGCGGAAGCTAATAAATTATAAAGGAACAATCCACTCCTCACCGATATGCCATATTGCCACACGAGCGGGATCCTGTCGCATAAATCAAATACCGAAATAGACCGGCGACGCGCGTTTCCGCCCTCAATTGAGGCACTTTTTCAAAATTAATCTACAAAGATTTTTATGAAAGTGCACAGTATTTTTCAACACACTATAAAAGGATACTTTAAGTTGGGAGCTTAGACGTTTATTTTTTTTCTATCCGTTTCCTCTTAAAGGCAGATTACGTTTGCCACATCAATCGTTTTGGATTATGTTTAGTTAGATTTGTATAGGGAGAAAGTAACTGAAGATAGGTAATTGATTTATAATATACTAGCTGTGCCTGTGACTTCGCCCGCGTTGAATTTTAAATATAAAAATAGTTGTTGTAAATTGATTGAGAGATAGAAACATGCTGTCGTGGACTTTTTTGTTGTATTGTTATAGATCTACAATTCTCAATGATCTCAATGCTGGTCGGTATACGCAGCGCATACACCTAAAGCTCTCAGAAAGCAATTTTTTTTAACAACTGGGCGATCTCTTTAACACAATTTACGTAATACCGATATGTACTATTTACCTAAACCATCCGGAAGTATTGCACTATCTTTTGGTGAAAACCGTATTGAAATCAGTTGAGTAGATTTTGAGAAAATCGATTTCATAGAGACTGACAGCTTTTTGGGATTTTGTTTTGTAATAAGTATAGAGTCTATCGTCGTATATTTTGATGAGATAATTAATAAGCTGAGATAGCCCAAAAGAAGGACATTGCGACTCTTTTGAGGGGGCCACAGTTTCAAAATCCGAGACTTATGTTATGATGAATTAAAACTACACTGTCATTCAATAAAAAGCTAGAATTGGCTTAGATGGTTTTTTTTTTACAAAATACTATTTTGTTTTCCTCTTCTTTAAATTGAACCTTCATTCTTCGTCTTATGACATTCATATTTTTCACACAGATATTCTTGTGCTGCAGAAACTATTTTTTTACCATCTTAAATGAATCGTAGATAATTTACCAATCTTTAAAATATATTCTTCTTATTAGCAATTACATTAATCGATGTTATACATGTTTCAAAAGCTATTGAGTAGTGTATTTTCAATAGATTTTATACTTGTCGCATCTGACTTTTCAATTCATTTAAGGTCTTCTGCTTAGCTCGTGGGGTGACAAACACTGTTGCTTCCGATATTGAGTCGTCATTCCACTTATGGGAATCCACCAGGTATTTGCTTATAGTCACTTCGGTTTTATGGACTCGTTTAATTCAGTCCTGTAAGGCTTCCCTTATTTCTTCTGCTCAAACTAAGAGGATGTTTGATGGTTTCAAGGGATTCCTTTGAGCTATATGATTTTTTTATGTCAACCTGATTTCTTAAGATTGATTGCTAACTTTGCGTATTCTTTGCGATTAAGAAGATTTGATTATTCAATTGAATTTTGAGCATAGTTTTTGCCGTTGCCTACTAACTGAGTCTCATCTCCTGATCTTTTAAAGGAACCTTTTATTTCGTAAGGATTTTCTTGTTCCTATTTCGAAGCTTTATGTTGGCAATATTGCCTGTAAGCTCATTGAGTTTAAGTTTATTATCTTGTTCTTGACTGTTAAAATCTTTAAGTTTTTGATCGATATCTGAGTCTTAAAGATTTTAATTGATTGCACCGAATCCCCACTGTCATGTGTCTGATACGTTACGGTAAAGGAATTGTTTAATGTCAATATTAGCATTGTTATTCGTGATCGGGTATTGTGTACGCTGCGTGACGCGTGTCCGATTGTCCCTATATAATTATTGTCGTGTGATTCTACGCGCACGCCATATTGCTCAAAAAAGGTCATTCGTGCGACGCTTTTGCCGCACTTGATGCAATTGTTGTGAGTGTCGGTATGAATATAAAATATACATATAGTATAACGGAGGCCCATCGGCCTAACGACGACCGTCATGCGGTTAAATCAAAAACACACGGAACTTTCGATATAGAAGCGCACATAGATTAACCGACATGGGAGGCACAATAGAGGCAGGTTTTATGATTATAACATAAGGTTTATAATCAATAAAACAGAATCGATTTTACCACCAGTTCCGAACGCTGTCATCCACTTAAAAGAACTGGCAAGAAAATCAGCGGTTGCTCTTATCACGAATAATAATTACTTTGTTAAACTCTAATATGTGGGTAGATACGATATACATAATCGATATTGAACAACACAATAAGTAACGATGCTAGTTAGGGCAGTAACGTCACAACAATGTGGAACCTGCTTGTTTTAACAAGACAAGTTCAAACACGATCTAAATCACGTGGATGTTTAATAAGCGTACAAGCTTGGCTTTACAGCAAGACTCCAAATGATGACAAGTGTTACACAAGTATTTCGGGATGTCCGCAAGCAAAAGTATTATTTACTCTAATCAAACCCAATTCCTGCAGCGTTACTGCTAAGACAGACACTGACAGACTGACTCTTTACATCTACCCGCTCCTTTACTTATATTGAGAATAGCCCGCCAAAATTTAGTCGTTATTACACTACTATACAACCTTATTTATTTTATGCATAATAATGTTATCGGTAATTTATTATAATATTTGTATTTTATTATCGGCCTATATATATTATTATTATATAACAATCATTTTATAAAGATCCATGTGCGCCACCGGAAGTAGGTAGACTATGACGCATTACTCGCGTTAGTGGTATTCAACACAAGATCTATCAGCGTAACGGTCTAATAACCGTATTAGTTAAATTTTACAACATGACTTCTATCTGGCGAACTACGCCTTTTATAAACAATTCTCGCTCTAAAACCAAGCCCCACTTGGCTATGTAATCACGTGATGGTCACGTGATTACATTACGTGAGACAGCGAGAAAGAAGACTGTTGTTATTTTCAAAATATAATTCTTATAACAACATTTAGTCATTACTATCTTGTGCAAGTCGAAGAGTAGATATATCCACGCGTTCTTATTACCTATGTAATCATCAACAGTATAGTAGGCTTTCTGTATCGACCTCCTTATAACTGTGTTTTTAAACTGCTTTAATGGCTAAGTTAAAATTGATTGCGGAATTTTGTTATAGAATCTTTTACCCAAATCGATAAAAAACTTGCTTTCTGGGAGCTTTAGTCGCGAGCGCTGCGTAAACCAGCAGAGATACGCTAAAATAATGTACTAGAGAATTGTAGGTCTATAAAAATACTACAAAAAAGTCGCGAAAAGTACGCGATTGCATGTTCCTATCTTTTACGGTTAACTCACAATAACTACTTAAATGTTCAAAATTACAATTCTGGTTAAATCATGTGACATACTGATTTCCACGCGGGCGAAGCCGCTGGAACAGCTAGTAATATGATAAAAACGATTTAAAACCCCGATTTTCTTAACGGTAACGGGGAAAAGCATATTTTACGCAATTGAGGGTTCTTAATCGCTTATGTTGGCGTGAACAAAGGTGCGGCTACCATACACACACGTATATCGATTCCAACACAAGGTTATCTACTGCTTAATCATGCGCGTTAATGGCTGTTCAATCTTAAGTAAGTGTTAAATGCGAAATTCAATCCGTTTTTAGTGTGTTAGCACTTAGCGGGCCGTTTATTACCTCAGTTAGGAGATAGGGTGTTTTACTTTAAGACGGTAGGCGTCATAAAATGGCGAGATCTATTCAACCTCGATATGTCAAAGTTTGAAGTTAATTCTTCTATAGGATGTGTGTGGTCGAATTGTTATTTAGCTAGTAAGGGTGATAAAATCTGGCTTTCCTATTTGATAACTTGATTGTTGAGGGTATTGATTAAAAAATGGATCGTGTGTTTCAATTTTTGTATACAAAAGGCCCAAAAGTCTTTTTTCCCGTAATAGTAGCAGGCGATTACTTTATCACCTTTACCAGGGTGATTTATTTTTAGTATTTATGTCTAAATGAAATGTATCAGAATTCTCTAAAACTCCTTATGGTAAATTAGCCCGCCGTATAGTAACCGGCTGAGTAGAGTAGAGTAGAATAGATTTCTTCCGAGGCATCGTAAAAGGCGACTAAGGTAATGTGGTATCTGGCTGTATAGAATAGACTATCCCTCGTTTCCTACTGAGGTGTTGTATAAGGCGACTAAGGTAAGTTGAAACGCCGCGCGGTATCCGGCTGAGTAGGATAGAACACCCTCATTCCATATCGAGGTGTCGTAAAACGCGACTAACGTAAGTTGACATCAGGCAGATAATCAGTCGTAAAATAACTAGCCTAACATCATGTTTAAAACATTTTGTGCCGACCCCACTTAGAGTGGGATAAGGGTAAAAGGATGATGACGTAACATTTAATTTTGTTGCGACGTTCGAAGCGAAATTTATTCTTACATTCATGTATTTTATGATTTAGATTGTTGGTATTTTTGTAGTTTTTGTAGTAGAAACATGTTAAAGTTAATTGTTATATGTTATTATTTCATTTATTTCATGGCTCCGCATATCGTAACGTATTTCGTTACGTTAGAAATCCAAATTAATGTAACCGTAACGGCAATGAAACATTTCTATACAATGTATGCATAACACTTGTTTTTTTTTTACTCGTAATTCTTTACAAACTTCCTATTACCGTTAAAGAAACATTAGACATTAACATTTTACTATTATTAGATGAATAATTAAAATTTTTATGGCTCATAAATATCTTTAGGATTTGGCACAAAATAAACATCATGATTTTGGACAGTCTGTAACTGCTTGTTTGCTATGCGCGATGCGTACGATAAGCCCACCACGGTCTGTTGCGATCTGGCAGGAAAATTTGACCGATTTCATTGTTCTCTGCTATTTAGCTGTTAGAATCACTTGTAGCCATCAACATCGCGGTTGCAACAACAAACGAGGCTTGTCGATGCCGCGGAAATTATGCGTGAATTAGCTATTGAGAAGTGAGGACCGCTGTGCGTATGGAACAATTGAATTTTAGCATCGATCTTTTCGCATTGCGATATACTTGACGGCAAAAAATGTTTGACCAGACACGCGTGATGTAAACTGTGATCTGTTCGAGATTAGAACGGGTTGAGTGTTTCTTTTTTTTGTTTTAAATCAGTCTGATAATAGTTTCGCTTTATGATTTTGCCATTCTTCGAAGTAAAAAAGTAATAATAAAATTATTTTGCTATAATCCGCGATACAGTAAATAGAAAATATATATAGTACTAAATGTATAGTGGATTATACGTTTTTTCATACCCGTTACATGCAGGATTCGTAAAAACATATGCACAAACCTCCACCACTTCCACCACAATACACAAGCACTACACAGGTTCACTATCACAAACTCAACAATCGTTTCGCCCCGCAACCGAAGCATCATCAGGAGATAGACTCCACGACAAAATCGCAAAGCACTTCACACAGCACAAAGTACTTCTTCGAAGTACTTTGATAGCCGGCATGGCATTTTCACATTTACTAGAATTTATCTTGTACCGTTTAGTGCATCTAACATACAATTGAATTAATATTATTACTACTACTGTACTACTAGTACAGTAATATAAATCAAATTAATATTAAGTAATTAAGTAATAATATTACCAGCGGTACCCGCGACTTTCTCATTCGTGATTTTGATTCGACAATTCTACTGCTGGTTCGGTAAGCTGTTCCTACCGAGAAGAACCACCAAGAAACTCGGCGGTTGCTCGTTTCAAAATATAATTCTTATAATTAGTTAGATTTTGTCATAGCAATGTTATGCAGGGCCGAAAGTTTCTAAATCCAAGCATTTTTATGATTTATATAACTCTCGATAGCATAAGTAGGCTTTCTGTATTAGCCCCCTTTATATAGTTATTTTACATTGCTGCAATGGTAAGGCTAAAATTGATGGTGGGATTTAGTATAGAATCTTATACGACAAACAACTTAAGTGCTCCTGTAAGGTACGTACATTGTTTAGTTTTGTAAAAAGGAAAAATATAGTGTAGAATTAATTAAAATTAAAATGAAACGTGTTAAAAGTAATATGAAATAATAAAATAATATTATAGTACACATAATAAACATAATATAATAAATACAATTATTTATTTTATTATTAGTAGATTTAATAATCTATAATAATAAAATGTAAATAACACTTATTAGATGAGTATTTTTTTCTATCTATCTTTTTTGTTCAGCGTCTATCGGTTCTTCGTATAATGTCTGAACAATTAAACGGACAGACAAATGTCATTGTAGATAATGTCGTTGAAAACAAGATTAGTTAACAATTATATGAACGGGGACACCTATCAGAAACAAGATTCATCACTTTATTTGTAGAACACAACCCATTACAGATAACACCACAAATCCTTGCAAAACGTGATAAGATTACGTAGCTAGCTTAAGTTATACTTAATCTTTACTAATTATGAATCACAATTTAATTTTTTAATTCAAATCATTCATCATCATTATTCCTGCCTTTATCCCACTCTAAGTGGGATCGGCACAACATGTTATACCATGTTGTCACATGATTTGGCTACCTACGTATTTTACGGCCGCCTGCCTGACGTCAACTTACCTTTGTCGCATTTTGAGGGTGATTTATTCTAATCAGCCGGATACCGCACGGCGGGTCGACTTAACTTAGTCACTATTTACGATACCTCGGTAAGAAATGAGGGTGGTCTATTCTACTCAGGCGGATACCACACGGCGGATCGACTTACCTTAGGCGCCTTCTACGACACCTCGGTAAGAAATTAGGGTGGTATATTTTACTCAGCCAGATACCACACGGCAGGTCAACTTACCTTAGTCGCCTTTTACGACACCTCGGTAGGTAATATTGGTGTTCTATTCTTCTCGGCACGATACCACACGGTGGATCGACTTACCTTAGTTGCCCTGTCATGAAATCTCAGTAAAAAATGTGGGTGTGCTATTCTACTCGGCCGGATACCATACAGCGGGTCGATTTACCTTAGTCGCCTTTTACGAGACCATGGTAAGAAATGAGGGGTGCTCTATTTTACTCAGCCAGATACCACAGAGCAGGTCGACTTACCTCATTCGCCTTTTACGACAACTGGGGAGGAAATGAGGGTGGTCTATTCTACTCGGTCAGATACCACACGGCGGGTCGACTTACATTTTTGATGCCTTTGAGACGTCACCGTAAGGCCTAAAGAAATAGGTACAGAGGCTATAATAATGCGCATGGTGGGGTGTTAGGACATGTATTATATTATATGTCCATGAGTTTTGCCGCGCCGTCGCCACCATAGGCTTGCACTCCCTGACGCGTCCGGAGCCCTGCGGCGCGGCAAGCACGCGGGGGCCCTACGGCGACGCGACGGCGTCTGTTACCTTTCAATACATTCGAGTTTGGTTCACTCGTAAATTTTAATATACCTCACTTTGTCTTTCAAGTCCATGACGATATCCAACAGATAATCTTTTTTTTTTCGACATTTACTGTTGGAGACAATTCCCAAGGTAATCGCGCCATACGATACTATGCCGTTTGAGTCAATCACGCTCTTTATATTTTTTACCAAACTAACGGAAATCGTCTAATATTCCTTCGTAGTTTGGAGTAACTTTCCAAAGTCGTAGCTACATTATAAATCTGTCGATTCGTGTGTTGCAAGCTAACTTGAATAAAGAATAATTTGAATAGTAACAATAAAAAAAATTATTAGAAAATTATTTTGTTATTATCCGCGATAAATAGGAAATATATTATAGCAACGATATTTTTCCTTAACACTTATTCAATAAATCATCTTCATCATCATCCTCCTACCCTTATCCCACTCTAAGTGGGGTCGGCACAACAGTACAAACATATTGTCAAATGATTTGGCTACGTATTTACGACCGGCTGCCTGCCTGACATCAACTTACCTTAGTCGACACCTTTACCTTTACCTTTTACGACACCTCGGTAAGAAATGAGGGTGGTTTATTCTACTCAGCCGGATATCACATGGCAGACTTATTCAATAAATAAGAAAAGAGCTGTTTTTTTATATAATTGACCTAACTATTTGTAGGATTTTGCATTTGAAACATGTAACAATATATAATGCTAAATGTAGAACGTACTATCCGTTGTCATGCCTGATACATGCAGGGTTCCCAAGAACACGTGCACTACAAACATCCACCACCTTTCGCTCTAAAATGGCCAATTTAAACAAAACCCTAACAAATCATACACTTAAACGATTATTGTGTGCTTAGAGTGGTTTCATTAAAGAAAACCGTATGTTAATCGTTTCCATAATAAATAGACAGACGTGACATAGACCTTCCATACTTATTATAAACAAATTCCCTGAAAGCTGTCTATCTGTATTTTTTCAGAATCTACTTAACTAATTTTTGTGCGATTTTTTTTATAAAAGGTAGTGCAATTCTTGAAGAAGGTGTAGGCTTGATTCTCCGCCTGTACCGGTGTTAATGTAACGTTCAATTGAAAAGGTTGTAGAGCAACATATAGGGTACTTTCTATCCTGAGAGTCTCGCAGGGATTCACTCTGGGAAATCTCTGATTTCCACAGGGACGAAACCGCAAGGATAGATAGTTGTTTTATAATATATAGTGATCAATTTTTGGTAATTGTTTAGTTCAATTCTCGATGTATTTTAAATGAAGATCACAGGCATACTCTGGTACGCAGGCTGCGTTATGCTTATGTGGTGGCTACAAATCACCTTTGTAGCCATTTATTAGAGCAATGTCGGCGCATTCCTGAATGGGCTATAAATTTGCTCATGTACCACTTAATGGTTACATACTTTACAAATAACGATAACATCATCATTCATCATCATCCTCCTCCCCTTGTCGCACACTAAGTGGGGTCGGCACATGTTTAAGACATGTTTTGGCTTGTTATTTTACGACCGGCCGCCTGCCTGACGTTAATTTACCTTAGTCGCTCTTACGACACCTCGGTAAGAAATGAGGGTGGTTTATTCTGCTCTGTAGGATACCACACGGCGGCGATTTGATTATACATGTATAAACAAAATTGTGTTAAATATGAATGTAACTAGAGGAGGGCCGAAAAAGAGATAATTGGATCGTGTGAATATGATATGCATATAAAAGGAGTAGCGCCAGAGTTGATGAATAATAGGAGGGAATAGAAGCGAAAATCATGTTGTGCCGACCCCACGTAAAGCTGGATAAGGGCAGGAGAATGATGATGATGATATATATAGCTGTGTCACAGAATTCATAAATAAAATTTCAACGCCGCAGGAATTTTAGGATAAAAGTAGGCTGTGTTGCGTCACAACCTCCTCTATATTGAAATGAAAGACCCAGCAAAATCGGTGTAACCGTTCCTGAGAATGCACTATTAGTCTTGACCTTCTTCATTAATTTCTATCTTTTAGTAAAAAGCGTACAAAACGAATCAAAGACGTACAGACAAACATTCATTTTTATATATAAGAAGAAGAATAAGGTGGAATAATGTATTGCCAATTTTGATGATAGAAGATTTAAATACATTTTTATTATATTTTAGTATCTAAGGTCACATTTCGTAAAAGTATTCACTCTAGATTTGGTAATTTAATGACTAATGGGCTATCGCTATTACAAATAAATCGGACAGCATTAGTACAATCGTTAATTGTGTATATCGCAGAACCCAAAAAACCCGGCAACGTACAAACTTAATCTTCTTATTAAATCAAACACATCACATTAAGGATGTTATCTCGTCAATATTGAAGTCCGTAACAGTGAGGGCAATAGTGTAGACATAAATATGTAACGACAGGTGGTAAGGTGCCCATGCTGGGCAACGTACGCCGGGACCTCCATCAAATAATGCCATATCCACAAATGGCGATGCAACAAATATGGACCCTAAAACACTCCTCACAAAATCTCTAACTGCAATACAAAATTTTGGACCCCAAGGACCTTCCACCGAGAACCACAATCGCAACGCAAGCCTGAAGACGGGAGAATTCGAATTTATTGACCATTAATTCAAAATATTATTTTCACAATATAAGTACTCATTTATTAATTTTGAAATATTAGGTTCCGATTAATTTATATGTGTCTTTAAGATATTTATTATGTATGTAAATATCGTCTTTATTTATAAAGGCTAATCTTTTGTTATCAGCTTTGTATGTTTATTACATTTATTTGATAACGTATGCGACGAAAGATTATTTTTGGATTTACAAAAAGAGGCTGCGATATAGTTGGATTTAATACTGCGTGCGAATCGATTGTCAACGCCTTCTTTATTAACTGTAGCGTACAATATAACGAGACCGTGTCTTCTTTTGTTTTATTCACACCATTGTTTATTTTACGCAGTATAATATTAAATGTTGTTTCGCAATGTAATATCTAATGTAAATTGTAATGTATAATCTAATATTTAGAAGGAAAAAAATATAGGTCTATGAAATACATATATTGGAGTTTCGGCGTCAAAATCCTACCTAGGATAAACCAGTGGGGTTAAGATTAGGGCAAGCTGCCATTTTTCTTCGGGATTTATTAGAGAATTAATTTTACACGCCCATGGGTGTACCGGAAATATTTTTGGATAACTTTTCGATGATCAATAAACAGGGCATACGTGTTTATGCATTATGTTTCGACTCAGCAGAATTAGCAAATCAGTCGTCTAGGTATTCGCTTCTATAATAAAACTTTGTAAATCTTAAGATATACCTACAAAAAGGTTTAACTTAGTTATTATATATGGTTTAAATAAGGAATACTCTTACACTTAAAGCTTTTTACCCAATTGTCGATTCTAATCTGTTCAAAAACTTCTGCTGTTCTTTTATTATAGGGCAATTAAGAGATATTTTAATTTTGGTTTTCTGCTTTGTTTCAGAGCGTCGATGAAGATGATAGAGCATCTGTAAGTATATTAGTTAAACTTGTTTAGCGTTACTTGTGTCCTTGCGTGTGCATAATTTCATCATCATCATCATACTTTGCATATATATAATACCTTTAACCGATTTATAGAAGCAGGCGTTACTTTGCGGAATTCCATATTAGAAGCACTATAACAGAACTAACTACCTTGCTATAATCCGCACGGGTTAAGCGCATGTGTATGAAGCAGGCAAAATTTACGTACCTTATACATGCAGGACAAGCCACCACACGCACCCTAAGGCGCCTTCACCAGCAACAATGCACACAAGCAGCACACACAACCACCACCACAATCTCGACGATCGTTTCGCTCCGAAACCGAAGCATCATCAAATCGCAATACATGCATTTGGCATTACGATTTTTGTCGTGGAGCCTATCCTCCTGATGTAGCAAGGTAGTTAGTTCTGTTATAGTACCTAGTTATAATAATAATGATTTTGCTATAATATTAGTTTAAAAATCTATGTAATGCTAAGTGTAGGAAGCAGACGCCGTTCTCATTTCTTATACATGCAGGATTATTCACCGCATATATTACTCAACACCGGCACCAATAACACACTAAACTAGCATTGCACATTACTACGACAATCTCTACTATCGTTTCGCTTCGTAACCGAAGCCTCATCAGGAGAAAGATTCCAAGATTTCAAGATTCCAAAAATCGCAATGTTAGGTAAGTTTAGTTAATGATTAAGTAAAAGATTATGAGGAGATTTCGTGTGTTGGACGCATTTTTATTGAACAAATATGAATTTCATGGATAGTTTTCAAACATAAAACGCTTTCATGGTAGATTCGCTGAAGCAATATTGATTGAATTTGATAAAATGGTTTGCCTTTGAAAAAAAGTTTGCATGCCGGGTTAATTAAACGAAAGTACCCAAAAGCAAGGTGTGATAGCCTAGCGTTAAGCAAGCTGCGATTGCCTAGCGGTGAGACCGTGCAACTCTCTAGAGACGCCATAGGTTCAAATCCCGGGCAGGCACCAATGAGTTTTTCTATTAAAACTTATGTGTCTAAGTGATAATTGCAATTTATCACACGCTTTTCGGTGAAGGAAAACGTCGTGAGGAAACCTGCATATCTCTAGAGATTCCTAGGGATATGTGTAACCTACCAATCCTCATTGGAGTAGCGTGGTAGGTCTTAGCTTAAATCCTTCTCTCCAAAAACGGAGAGAGGAGGCCTTAGCCCAGCAGTGGGCATAGTAAGTAACAGGCTGTTACTTTACTTTTACCCAAAAGCTTTCTGTTCGTATGTGATCAATTTTATGGAAATGTATTGAACGGATGTTTGTGCGGTATTTACTAAAAGGTAGTACGTTATTTTAGAGACTGACTTCTACTATTCGTTATAGAACCCCATCTCAATAAATCCGTTTGTTAGCTTTGCCATTTAATGTAAATCAAAATTGTTCTTTACACCATATGAGATATAATATATATTTGAGCAGATATTATATATTAAAATTAAAATTACCAAAAAAAAAATACTTCTGTGAGCCAGCGCTCCTTCCATGATATGCTGCAGGATTTACGCGGGAAAATCTTTGAGTAAATCTCTAATATATGGTACAAAAGTAATAATAAAATTATTTTGCTATAATCCATAATACTTTTGTATTATGGATCTCCGCAAAGTAACGCCTAATTCTATAAATTACATTTATGGTATACTAACAATTTCAGATCATGACTACGACATACTTAATAAACAATAACATGTTATAAACTTTTAATGACATTTGATGGGAAATTCGACCTTCCGGAATTAGAGTCGAATTTCCGTAACATTCGTAAGCTAAGTCAGCGATCTCCTGGTAAAAAGCAGTCTCACCGTTGGTCCTTCGCGGCTTCGCGTGATGTATTTAACTTGAAATCTATGCAAGTAGCGTGAGCCAATGTAATTAATCCTCATACATTTGTACTGTAACTGAAAAAGGAATGACATTTTTAAACCTATGTTATGCTAATGTGTGACAATTTATTTTACGCTTTATAACGCGTGTTTGACATATTCAACTATGTTATTACAGACCGGATAAACAAAAGGAAACACAACTTGAGTACTTTCACGTAGTGTGTACGTATTTATAGGTATCTAGTTAGATTGAGAGCTTTTATAAAAGCTTAGACGTGTGTAGTTTTTGTTTTCTTTGCATTTAAAGTCTTAAGCCATAATACAAATGTAATAATAATATTCTTCTTCATCTTCACCACCTGATGAACGTCCACTGCTGGACATCTGATCTGGTGTCTGATCACGGGAACTCTACACCACACGTTCTTGTTCCGCTAGCCGTGACATCCAGCGGCTAAGTGGAATTTTTGTATAAATAATTCATATCTTATATTCTATATCTAAAGCAGTGGTTCCCAACCTTTCTTTTGGCATGCCCCACCTTAGCCTTTCCATAATTTCTTATGCTCCCCCCCTGTGTAACGTTCATAAAGTTTAATGATTATAAAAAAGATTATATAATTACGTTATTTTTGACGCTATGGAAGAGTGAGGTCTTCTGACACAGGCTTTACTAAGCTTAATAGAAGTCCTCCACAATATATCTCGTAAGATATAAAATTGTTACTGTCAATAGATTTTATTTTATTTATTTATTTTTTATTAATGGTTCACTTAAGTAACATATGTTAAATTGAATTTATACCTAACTAGTTCATTATCCCATTCACCGCAACGTTGATTCTAAAGATTCTCTCAAAATTTATCATAATTCTATTATTATATTAAAATAACTAGCTGTCCGGCCACACGTTGCTGTGGCTCACTCTGGTGTCGAATTTCCTTTGAAAAGAATTCAATAGTTAAAAAAGAATACTTTGATCGCCATCAAACTTTACAAGATCATCCGCTGAGTCATTACAAAGATTTTATGAAAATTACATTTAAATTGGGGCAGTCGTTTCAGAGCCTGTAAAGGACATACAGACAAACATTAATTTTTATATATATGATAATTATATACTATAATTATTGAACAATTTTATTTTATCGTTAAATTTGTTACGGAATCTAATATTGCATTTAAATAACAAAACAAAAGAGTAAGAGCCCGTAACAAAAGAGTTAAACTCGTGTTGAGTCCATTTTCGAATTTCCCCCTCTTAACATTCGAATTGCCCCCTGTGGGGCGTGGGCCCCACGTTGGGAAACACTGATATAAAGAGACTGACATGTTTGAATCTTTAACTTAAAAGGTGATGAGCGCAAAGCGTTTTGTAATAATCATAGTGCCTTATGGTCCAAATGCTTCTCATCTGTTCCTTTCTCAGTTGGAGCATAAGGAGAATGATCCTCTGGACCCGAAGCAGAAGCAATGGATCCTCTGCGCTGCTCGAGGGGAATACCACACCCTAGCCAAGATGTGTAAAGAAAACGCTAAACTTGTTCGGACAAAGGTAAGTGTCTCTTTTAAATGCTTTACATTAGCTTTACCTGTAATGCGTCTAAGACTTCTTGGAACATAATTTTGACTCACTTTGAACGAACGGATTCAATTCTAAAAATTCAAAGAACCGACGATAATACAATAATTTAATAATTTAAACAAGATTTAAACTTAAACATTAAAACAAAATTTAAACTTAAATTAAGACAACTAAATTAATTTAAATTAAAACTTAATTTAAAACAACAAATATTTATATTTTTTTGATTACTATAATTTTTCCACTTTAGCGTAAATATTTCATAGATTTCGCTTTTGTTTTTGTACAAGTTTTAGGTTTTATTTAAAATTTTGTTACTTAAGATATACTTCCTTGAAGTCCGTGAATACGTTGCCACAATAACCTTGGAATTTAAAATGCGAAAATCTTCGTTTTATTCGGTGAAAAATGCAGGTCTTACTATGCCGTATTCGACGAAAGTGTTAGATGTATTAAATTATGCACATCGATGTTTAGAACGAAACAGCCGGCCAGTTCGGTTTCGTAGAGCGCTGTCACTGTCACTCAGTTAGGATGCGACGTTTCACACGGGTCTGCCAGTCTGTGCGACAGAGACAATGCTCTATGAAGCAGAATCTAGCCGATTTTCTCTCTCTAAGCCTCGATGTGCATTATATTTATTGCCGCCTACTATACGTACTTAGTTTTGAACGAATCCAGGACTTATGGGAAACTTTTTTCTTCTTTTTTTTATACAAGGTTAAACTAAACTATAAAAGACCATTAGTCCCTGCTTATATTATATTGTGATATATGTTAAAGGTCGCTTTAGCTACAACTGGAAATTTGTCTTTCGTCTGAGGTGATCGAAATTATGACACAAATAAAACTAACAAAACTATTTTTTATATGAATTGATAATATGCTGTTAGCCCCTTTTATACCGCCACGGGGCGGGATGGGCGCGCGAGTTAACATTGTTTAAGGTTGCTACGTACAAAGTACAGAGTGCAGTAGCACGACTAGTGACGTGATACATCGCCCTATGGAGGCCTGTGTTGCAAAACTTTAAATTTATCAAAACAACCACTACATTTCTAGTCAGAGATTTATCTCGCAAAAAAATCGTTCGACACGAAAAAATCGACGCATATTCCCTAAACAAAAAAAAAAGGGAAAAGCGATAAACGGTAACGGATGTAGTGGTCCCTCATCCCGAGTTTTTAGCCCTTAGTTAGCGCCATCCAGAGCACATGTCCAAAAGGTGTGCGTCTAATTGGGTCCTACAGGAGAGGCCGGCGCCGTGCCTTCGCCCCCCGCCGCATGCTATCTTGACACATCTCCGGACGTCCCTTTTATTTTACGAGCCATCTCTCAAGTCTTTTTTTTTCGACCATTGTTTATGCTCGAGCGACTTAAGCAAGCACTTGATATATTTTACGTCTCATGAACTCTGTGACGTCTAATTCTTCGTTGATTTACTGGGTTTGTTTTTGATCCTTTTTATTGTAATACAATAGAAGTGCCATTTTGAATATAATTTATATAATTAGCTGTTACGCTAATTACGCTGATCCGCGATGATATAAAATCTATGTGATGTTGGGTTTAGTTTAATGTTGAGTTTCGAGGTAGGTCTAATTTTTAGAGAGAGGTCAGTCGCCTAATCCAATTCGGATGAGCAGCGGTTGAAAAACTAGGAAATTTTTTAGTCCAAGTTATCCCAGTGCCTGAAGACAACAGTCTTCGAACAGTGCGTGTTGCCAGTGATGAAATACGGATTCGAAACGTGTTTGCTGACTTTGGGCCTCGTGAGATTGCTCAGAGTCACTCAGCGGCGACAGAGCGAGCTACGCTCGAAGTATCTTTACGCCAATCAGAAATGAGGAGATCCTTAGAAAAACCAAAGCCACCGACATAGATCAGCATGTCACGAAGCTGAAGTGGCGATTGGATGGGCGTTGGGTTCTTAAGGTGTTGGAATGGCGACCCCGCACTAGAAGACGCAGTGTCGATAGACCCTCTACGAGATGCAAGCGGCACAGGATCGTGTTTTATAGAGATCAGTTGAAAAGAAGAAGAGCATGAATTGCAAAAGTTTAAAATGTATTACGGAGTCTATCTCCTGATGATGCTTCGGTTGCGGGGAGAAACGATGTTGTTTTTGTGATAGTGAAAGTGTGTCGTTGTGTGCTTGTGTATTGCGGTGGCGGTGGTGGAGGTTTGTGCATTTGTTCTTCACGAATCCTGCATGTATTGGGTATGAAAAAAACGGATAGTCCACTATACATTTAGCATTATATATATTTTCTATTTACTTAATCGCGGATTATAGCAAATTAATTTTATTATTTATCTTGTATTATTGATCTCCGCAAAGTAACGCCTAATGCTATAGATTATGTATTATGCTGTTATATATTATACATATACGCAAGACATATTACAAAATTGAAGATTATTTGGATGCTGGATTTGAAAATCCTTTCAGCTTCATACAAGACAGCGGTTTAATTATCTAGAATTGAAAATGTTTAAAAGATTGACCGCCGAGTTTCTTGCTGGTTCTTCTCAGTAAGAGCAACATTCCGAACCACTTGTAGCTTCATTAATACTTGCCTATTCAAAAGCGCTTGAAAGAGTTTATTCCAATAAAGATTATTTTGATTTGACTTAATTTAGTTATGTACTTGTCATCAATTATAATTACCAGTCAAATGATAGTCCATAGGCACTTTAGGTGGGTTTTAAATTTTGCATTTAGGTTTCAATTTAAACATTTAACTCGGACTGCATTACTTTTATTGTGTGCGTAATAAAAGCCGTAATGATGGCCTTCCCTTTTATTGATTCGTTGTAAATCTTAGCCGGGCTCAATTGGATTTGGATTTTATAGGCATCCTCTTGGATATGTGAATAGTTGTTAAGTAAAGTTAATGAGAGTTGATCGAGATTGTCTCTAAGTGAAGTATTTTTTGTCTCTCGTTTTACTACCTATCCATCCTGTTGTGTTTTTATGCGGATTTCAGTTTGTGTCGAATCTTGCGCATCGGTTTCGATTAAATACGGTAGATATAGAAGTACCATTCCGTTTCAGTTTTATGATCACGTCTGTATAATAGTTAAATTAATTGAGGATAAGAAGTATGTATTCATTATTACTTAAAGTAGCGGCCTGTTACAATCCCACTGCTGGGAATAGGCCTCCTCTCTCCTTTTCTGGAGAGAAGGGTTGGTAGTGAGAAAGGTAAGACCTACCACGCTGCTCCAATGCGGATTGGTAGGTTACACATATCAACAAAATTCTCTAGAGATATGCTGGTTTCCTCACGATGTTTTCCTTTACCGGAAAGCGTGTGATAAATTGCAATTATCAATTAGACACATGAGTTTTAATAGAAAAACTCATTGGTGTCTGTCCGGGTTTGAACTCGTGTTCCCCTCGTAATACTCGCACGGTCTCACCGCTGGGCTATCACACATTATTACTTATACTTCATAATTTTATTCTTATTTGATTTGATTTAATGGTAATTTTGCGCTTAATTACTTTGTATTTATAATTTATTTAAAAAAGATTAATTATCATTTTACAGTTTTAACTTTTTACGTCTTTAAAATCCGTTCAACAGAAAAGAAATTATCACATACTCATTAGATTATTAATACATGAAATTGTTAAATCGTCGTATAAACATCATTTTTGCAAGATTAACTGAGCGACAGAGACAATGCTATATGAAGCAGAATCTAGCCGATTTCTCTCTCTAAGCCTCGATGTGCATTATTTATTGCCGCACACTATACCTTAGGATCTATTTTACTTAGCCGGCTACCACTCTTCGGTCTTTATGATATTTATATAGATGATAATTTCTTACGGCCACATGTAAGAAATTATCTCACTTCACAAACACATGTTTAACTTTCGACCGCGGTTATACGCGGTGATGTCGGGCCGGTTAATAAAATTATACCGCTGTATTATTTCAAATTTGTCCCCAATTAGTATGTCACCGAACCTATTGGTTACAAACATCTGCTTTGAAATTTCCTTTGGTCGTTTTCATTTTCTACTACTAATAAAGCAACAGTAAATATTGTACGACAGTGCGTAACACGTGTTAGCCACCGAGCCGCTCTGTTTGACATTTGTCGTTTCCACACTAAAAAACACTTTGAAGCTTTATTTTCGTATTCGCCCTAACCGATGAGGGATATATTGATTTGTCGATGTGTAACAAGTCCTTATGATAATTTTTTGGGGTTCACTCGGTGCTGAACACCAGTCGCAATTCTCATTCAAATTATTTCTTTTGTTGAGTTTTCACGAATTCTGCATTTATCAGGTATGAGAACGGAAGTAGTACATTTGGGTATAAGATTCTATAATAAAATTCCACAATCTACTTTAACTTTACCATTACAGCAGTTTAAAATAACTATTAAAAAAAGGCTAATTCAGAAAGCCTTATTATACTATTGAAGATTACCTGGACGATAAGAATGCGTGGATATAGCTTCTCTTCAACCCTGTACAAGACATTAATAACTATATGTAACTAGTGATAAGAATTATTGTTTGAAAAGAGCAACCGCCGAGTTTCTTGCTGGTTCTTCTCGTAGGAACAGCTTTCCGAACCAGCAGTAGATGTTGACGATTCAAAAGCACTTGTTTACAAGTTTACTTGAATAAATATTATTTTGAATTTGAATTTGAGTACAATCTACATTTAACATCATCATCATCATCATTCTCCTGCCCTTATCCCACTCTAAGTGGGGTCGGCACAACATATTACAAACATGTTGTCACATGATTTGGCTACGTATTTTACGACTGCCTGACGCCAACTTACTTTAGTCGTACAACGCCTCGGTAAGAATTGAGGGTGGTCTATTCTGCTTAGCCGGATAGCACACGGCGGGTCGACTCACCTCAGTCGCCTCTTACGACGCCTTGGTAAAGAAATGAAGGTGGTCTATTCTACTAAGTCGGATGCCCTACACTTAGCAGTATAAATATTTTTATTTTATCGCGGATTGTAGAAAAATATTATTTCACTACTTTCGCTATAATAGCTTAAGAAAAGTTACATGTCTGTTATTATATCAATACTGGCTTACTCAAATTCAAATTCAAATTCAAATAGGTCTTTATTCAAATTGGCCTATTACAAGCACTTTTGAATCGTCAAATTAAAATTAAATTGAAGCTACAACTGGTTCGGAAAGGTGCTCCAACCGAGAAGAACCAGCAAGAAACTCGGCGGTCACTCTTTTAAAAAATAAATAGTACAGTTTTGTATTGACTATTGTTAACAAACTTAGATTATAATATCGTCTAGTACATAGCTGGTCGCAATTTAGTTCCAAGCTTTCTTATCATTGACATAGTCTTCAACATTATAGTAAGCTTTATTAATGAGAGTCTCTTTAATTGCTTTTTTGAACTTGTGTAAAGGCAAGTCCAAAATTGATTGAGGAATTTTATTATAAAAAAGTATACCGAAGCCCACAAACGATCTACGTACTTTCTGAAGCCTTAGCCTTGGTATTATTAATTTATTTCGGTTCCTAGTTTGCCTATTACTAATATCGCTTTTTTTATTAAAAAGATGTATATTTTGTTTCACAAACACTATATTATTATAAATGTATTGTGAAGCTACAGTAAGAATACCTATTTCTTTAAATTTATCACGAAGCGAGTCACGTGGTTTCATATTATAAATCGCACGAACAGCTCGCTTTTGTAAAACAAATATTTTTTGGATATCAGCTGCTTTACCCCATAGCAAGATACCGTATGCCATGATGCTATGAAAATAAGAAAAATAGACAAGTCTTGCTGTTTCAATATCAGCTAATTGCCTAATCTTCCTAATGGCATAAGCAGCGGAGCTAAGTTTACCACAAAGATTCGTTATATGGGGTACTCAAAAGTAATAATAGTATAATTTTGCTATAATTAGCGATGATCGCGGATTTAAATAAACCAAAATGCTACAATCATTTTTTCTATTATATACTCTTGTAAAGAAACACATTATACTATAAACTTTTACAAAGCTGCAATCTATTTATTCAAAGGAAAGCTTTGAATAAAAAGATTGCAGCTCAAACCTATCTAGCTGGTCCATTGTGGATTAGTAGGTAACACATATTCAACGAATTTTTATATATATAAAAAAAAATTATTCAAGTAAATTTGTAAACAAATGCTTCTGAATCGTTAAAATCTACCGCTGGTTCGAAAAGCTGTTCCTATCGAGAAGAATCAGCAAGAAATTCGGCGGTTGCTCTTTTTAAAAATATAAATCTTATAACTAGTTACATTTAGTCATACCCTCTTAATACCTCTAATTCTTCCCTGTACTGTCTCGTACAGGGAAGCAGCACATCTATATCCACACATTCTTATCATCTAAGTAATCCTTAACATTATAGTAAGCTTTCTGTATCAGGTTCTTTTTAACAATGTTTTTAAACTGCTGTAATATAGCAAGTGTTTTTGAGATATTTTGCTACACCGAAACAACTATTAGGCTGTGAGATCGTGCGATTCTTTCGAGGGGGTCGCGAGTTCAAATCCCGGGTAGGCACCGATGAGTATTTCTATTATAAACTTATTTGTCCAATTGATAATTGCAATTTGCTACACGCTTTTCGGTGAATGAAAACATTGTGAGGAAATCTGCATATCTCTGGGAATATGTCTATGGAGCAGCGTGGTGGGTTTTAGCTCCAACCATTCTCTCCAGAAACGGAGGGAGACCTAAGCCCAACAGTAGGATTGTATCAGACCGTTAGTTTTTATCAATCCAGCCATCACTTGATATGAACATGCATGCCCGTAAAGTAGATAAATGGTGGGATTATTCTGTTGCAAATTAGCAGGAATCCTTTAAGGTAATTTGTGCATCTCGACGTTTATTTTTTTTTCCATACAGCCCGCATGTATCTCAGAACGAGATACTTAAATATGTCATCGTTGTTTCCTATCTAAAGAGCTCAGATGTTTATTAATTGACTAACGACCGCCCGCGGGGACGCTCGCCCATTTCCGACTGTTCGGAATTCCTTATATGTATTATCAATATCGATTTCGTTAGTTGATCGATTGATCTTTTATCTGGTCCATTTTAGTTTTAACTTTGGCTTTATCGTTTGCTGTTTTTTTTTATAACATACGATAAAAAAGGATCCGTTTGGGCGCACTTCTCATTTTTTTCCCTTCACCCTTTTATCCTCGAATAATCAAAGAATCATTCGCCTATTGTTTACACCTCATCAGGTCGTGGATGTTACACTCGTTTTTTTTACAATCAACGTCGATACTGTTTGTGTTTATATATGTGTTGAAAATCTCGGGTTCGATTCCTGTATTTTAGGAAATCATTTTACATTCATATTGTGGTGAGATTTGTAGAATTTATTCTATATCGACATCATCATTATCCTGCTCTCCTTATCCCACTCTAAGTGGAGTCGGCACAACATGTTACAAACATGTTGTCACATGATTTGGCTGCGTATTTTACGACCGGCCGCCTGCCTGACGTCAGTTTACCTTAGTCTTATTTACGACCCCTCGGTAAGAAATGAGGTTGGTCTATTCTAACTCAACCGGATACCACACGGCGGGATGGTTGTTAATTAATGAGTATGTATCGAAAATGATAATACTACTTTACAACATGTTTCAAATACAGCCTCCCAACAACCCAACAATTTGTCAATATTATGAAAAAAACATTGTCCCCATCAATGTCATTGACTTGTTTTCTTTAATAAAATTCCGCAATCTACATTAACTTTACCATTGCAGCAGTTTAAAAATACTATTAAAAAAGGCCAATACAAAAAGCCTATTATACTATTGAGGATTACTTAGACGATAAGTATGCGTGGATATAGCTACTCTTCGACCCTGTACAAGATCCTAATAACCACGTATTACTAGTAATAAGAATTATTCTTTGAAAAGAGCAACCGCCGAGTTTCTTGCTGGCACTTCTCGGTAGGAACCAGCAGTAGATGTTGACGATTCAAAAGCACTTGTTTACATATTTTCTTGGATAAAGAATATTTTGAATTTGAACTTATTGAAAGAGAAAATTGCATCTTATTTATTGAATAAGTGTCAAGGAAAAATATCGTTATTTATACACTAAAATTCAGCGTAGACAGAGGAAAATAAGTCATCATAAATTATTAAAATGATTAAATGACAGAATGAGCTCTTCAGAAGCAACGTATTTATTTTACAGGATGTTTATAATAGTCTGCGATAATCAAATTTTATTGTTTTCGTCGTGTAGACGACACAAGACACATAAATGTCAAATTATCGTTACTTAGTATAGCAGCCTCCGAGTTTTAGCTGTTGGCAACACTCATATTTGCCTTGTATCAAAATATCCATTTTAATTTACGCAGTCGTTACAAATATTTGCTTTGTGTCCAATACCATGTTTTTTCTGTTTACGTCTTGATATAATAATAAATAAAACTATTTGTGTGACTGAAAAAAAAATTATGATTAGTAGTATCTATCTCCGTCTGTTTGGATTTCTGACTCCCTATACTATTTCCGCGCACGTTAATAAAGACACAATCATGTTATCTATATCTATAGTTATAAAAAACAAAGTCCCCAAAAACTGTCTGTATGTGATCGATTTTCGCAAAATCTACTGAATGGATTTTGGTACAGTTTTTAAGGTTTACAGGCTAAAAGATAGTGCAATCCTTTCGGAAGGTTTAGATTACAAAGATCGCACGTTGTAAAAAAAACTCGCTTGCTGGGAGCTTTAGTCGCATGCGCCGGGTAAAAGAACAGAGATGCACTAAAACAATGTACTATAGAAAGGTAGATCTACCAAAGTACCACAAAAAAGTCTGCGATAAGATGTCTCTATCTCTTACGGTTAACTCACAATAACTACTTTTATGTTTCAAATTTCAATTCGGGATATTATGTGACACACTTATAAGATAAATATGAAACAAATTATTTCCTTTAAATACTCATACCTGCAAAGCAACAATATTTGTAAATTACTTATGATGGGGTTGACATTTATTAAAATGTGTGACTTAATCTGTACATACTCGTATATAAAAAGACACACACAATACAATCACACACACACACCCACACTTCGGAAGCGCTCTTCTCAGTCTTGTGAATTTTATTTCATTCATTTTTCTTATCTTCTTCTTATCACCCAATTTTTTTTGTATTCTTCTTTGTATTGAAGGCGGCGCCTTCTGACTCTGACGATTCTGTTGTTGTTTGTTGCATTTAAAAGAACCAACCTTGATTTTCTAATATTTATTTATCCAACGAAAAAATAAAATAAATAAATTATGAACAAAATATTAAATTAAGTCATTTAAAAAAAAGTGACTGTCGCATATTTTGATTGCTCTTTTCGGAAGCAGCAATTTTTTAAGCAGCTGAGTCGAGACAAAAGTCTTTTAAAAGTCTATTCGATATGAAAATAGTTTTGTTTAAGGTCCTGCGATATATTTCCGTAATTGACTTAAATCTTTATCCTTTCTATTTTTCTTTACAAAGTTGCAATATTTCGTTGTCGTGTCTGCAGACGGATAAACACGTCGGGTACACAATAAACGTCTCGGCGAAACTGAAATTTATCCATTGGAGATAAGACTTTGCTATTTTTTCAACGGAACCGATCCCATGGGCTTTGAGTAACAAAACATTCTCGTATTACAAATAAGATAACTTGATTCCAACTTAAAAAAAAAAATTTTTTTGTTTGAGACTCACTGATAATGACCGGGCATTTTTAATACCAATACAGTAATAGGGCTGCCGGCTGTGACAAAAATTTGATCGATTGCAACTGCGTATAATTTGCTTGAGTTTTAAGTAGGATTTTTTGGAAATTTACACCCACTTCCCGGTGTCCGTTTGAGCTGAAATGTTACTGGGCCAGTCTCGATGTCAATGTATAGTACCCGGCTTTAAATAATGCACATCGATGTTTATACCAAACAGCCGGTCAGTTCGGTTTCGTAGAGCGCTGTCACTGTCACTCAGCTAGTATGTGACGTTTCGCACGGGTTCGTTAGTCTGTGCGACAGAGACAATGCTCTATGAAGCAGAATCTAGCCGATTTCTCTCTAAGTCTCGATGTGAATTATTTATTGCCGGGTATTATACGTTTATGATAAGCATGAACTAATGCTGCTGCCAGGATTAGTTCCAGACTAGGGAACTCCTCAACGGTTCACAATAGGGACATGAAAATTGCTAAAAGCTTGTTTAAAAGTAATTTAAAACTTGACTTGTTTTTAGATTATTGTCGAAGTTACAATCGAATCAAGTATTTTACTGCGAATTGTTACCGATTGTCGATAATCGATTATAAACTCGTTACGCACACTGTAATCATCTATTTAACATACAACAATGTATATACACAAATGTATGGTTGTTATTTATGGTTAAATTTTGGTAAAATTGACAAGAGATTAATATTATTTGCCTATTTTCCTATCTATTGTAAAAGTTAATTAATATTTATATAATTAATATAATATCCTTTTTTAGTTTGAGTCATAATAAAAAAAATAGTTGTCTCAAGGTTTTTGACTTCAAACACCGGGCTATCACTTATTTATAAAATAAGGCGAATTTTAGTAAAAATCAAAATTTATCTTGATCAGTAAATAAATTAAAAAAATAAAAATAAATATATTAATGAATTATTATGCTGTAATCCGCACTCATTATTTTTATTCATTTCTTTTTGAGAACTGAAAGTCATTTCAAGTTAATAGTTTTTATTGTGTGTTATAAAGTGTTGGATTATAAGTATGAAGATTTTTTTTTATTTATTTATTGCACAAACATAAAATATGAAAAAAAGAAAAAAAAGCACATGTACAAAGGCGGACTTATCCCTGAAAGGGATCTCTACCAGCCAACCTATGAGTAACAGAAAGAAAATGAAAAGAAGTGAAATATGGATATTAATATGTGTAAAGAGATTATTATGTTTAGTCGTCTTATAAACACAAAGTGATCATTAATTGTAATAAATATGTCAATATTTGCTTCAACCCTAATATATATTATTATTTTTTAATATCGTTTTTGATTTGTTGACGCGCTGAGGGCCGATTGGATACTGGTAGTTATTTAATTATTCGTTGACGACCGTGTAATTTCGTCGATAAAGGTTTGTTTGGCCAATAAAGGAGGAAAGCTTTGTGTTTATTATTAGTGATTTACGATTGGCAGTTAGGGCTACCGCTAGTGCCTTTTTTGTGTGAGCTAATCTTCAAAAAGATCCTATGTTAAACAATAAAGAAAGAAAGTTTTGTTAATGATTTACGGATTGCAGATAACGCTACGATTTTTTTTCTGTGAACTATACTTAACTATTAAAAACAAGAGAATCCATTTGGTCAATCAATCAAGTGTGTGTTTCACTGTGATTTACGTACATTAGTTAGGGCTCCCGAGTATTTGAATATTAAAAAAATAAACATTGAACATAAAATACTCTTTATGTATTAACATATTATTGTGGAATAATTCTATATAACTTATTGACAACCCTAAACGTTTCTCATATGCTTGAAATTGAAATAATAATATGCATTAAAATTGCATACTATTATTATATATTGTAATAGGCCTATAAGGGTTTTTTTTTATTTTATTATTTAGTAATTATATATTCTCAAATTTCCTCGTCATGTGCATTTTTATAGGGTAATTAATTTTCTCGAATTGACGATAATAAGCCCTCGGACGGGCTAGACGGGCGAGTGCAGAAGTAGAGATTATTTTTTGGTAATTGTAAATGGTATTCTTAAAGCAGTTCTATAAATTCAATATAGGATGTTAACAGCAAAGAAAATCGTCTATTAAATATTGTTTTAACTTTTAAACCAGTATGATTGATTAGTAAGATGTCCGCTGTAGGAAATATGTTCCGTCAAGCGAAAATATTCCCGTCACAAGATTTTATATCCTATTAGATCCAGCGTCCGTCTATGCTGTTAGCCCTAATGGCTTTTATAGCGTGGGCGGGACCGGTGAACGCAGAAGCATCATCGAGGTTGCGAAATGCAGAGAGTAGAGCGCAGAAGCTCTACTAGCGTCGGGGAACGTCGTCTTAAGGGTGCCTTCTGTGAGGCCGGAACACGGCTTAGGGCGACGCGTAGTGGAGGGCTGATGGTATGACTTATAGTAGTCATTGCAGCGTCGGAAGGGTGGCGAGAAGCCACGACCGACCGACGTCAGAAAACTGGGACCTCGTCTTCGCCGGCGAAGACGCCGTGTGTATGTATTACGTTTTTCTGTGTTGGCGATCGTTATTTGGTCATACAGGACGCTTTTTGGACGCCTATATTTTCGATGATCGCAGCTTCCCACTGTGCCATAGGTGTTTATTAGCATAAACCTTCATAGTTTTTCGAGATCTGCCAACGTTACAAGGCAATTAGTCTCAGCCTACGGAACCGTGTAAAATGTACACACGTGGCTTCACTTAGACGCCACGGATACTGTTACGGAGCAAAAAAAAAGACAAACGCCAGATGAAATTGAAAAATCCATTCGAAACCACGGGTTGCACGCGCGATTAACACCCAGCCGACTGCGGGCGGGGCGTTGCGGAAAGCAATTTTACACTGATTTATTCCTCACAAGCCGCTGTTGACGTTTCTCTGTCTAATTAAGATACTGGATGCGGGTATAGGATAAGTATTAGAGATGTAGTTGAGAACTTGACCGCTCTAAAGCTTTAATCCTAAATCAAGTGCGTTATCTCCATAGTAAAATATGGATTTTACTTTCTAATATGCATTCGAATACATGGGTATTCGAATGCATATTCAAGCGATTCCTTTTTCCGTGTGGCATCCGGCTGAGTAGAATAGACCACTCTTTTTCTTACCGAGGTGTCGTAAAAGGCGACTAAGGTAAGTCGACCTGTCGTGTGGTATCCGGCTGAGTAGAATAGACCACCCTCATTTCTTACCGAGGTGTCGTAAAAGACGACTAAGGTAAATCGACCCACCGTGTGGTATCCGGTTGACTTGAACAGACTATCCTCTTTCTTACCGACTGTCGTAAAAGGCGACTAATGGTAAGTCGATCCGCTGTATGTTATCCGGCTGAATAGAATAGACCCCCCTCATTTCTTACCGAGGCGAGTCGACCCGCCGTGTGGTATCCGGCTGATTAAAATAGACCATCCTCAATTCTTATCGAAGTGCCGTAAAAGGCGTCTAAGGTAAGTCGACCCGTTGTGTGGTATCCGGCTGAGTAGAATAGACCACCCTCTCTCTTACCGAGGGGTCGTAAAAGGCGACTAAGGTATGTTGACCTCAGGCGGACGGCCGTTCGTAAAATATGTAGCTAAATCATGTGATATCATGTTTGTAACATGTTGTGCTGAACCCATTTAGAGTGGGGATAAGGGAGGGAGGATGATGATTCAAGTGATTTCTTATATCCAACTAACGGCTTGCTTGGCTTAATTCAAAATTAAAAGGAAGCCGTCATTTAGCCTCATAGTAATGAACTTTTACTTACGTTTAATGATAATGAAGCTAAAACTGCTTCGGAGAATTGACCTACCTAAAGTGAACTATGAGAAGTAGTACAGAAAGCCTACTATACTATTGAGGATTACTTAGACCATAAGAATGTGTGGATATAGCTACTCTTCGACCTTGTACAAGATATTAATAACTATCTGTAATTAGTAATAAGAATTATTCTTTGGATTCAACCGTCGAGTTTCTTGCTGGTTCTTCTCGGTAGGAACAGCTTTCCGAACCAGGAGTAGATGTTGACGATTCAAAAGCACTTGTTTACAAGTTTACTTGAATAAAGAATATTTTGAATTTGAATTCCCCAGTCACTTTTTGCGAAAAAGTGAATACACAATTGGTTATCAATCAAACTCATCGTCTGTCCTTCTAGAGGGAGTGTACCAACGTACATCTTGTCAGGTGAAACTATCATCGATTCTTCCTAATATGTCGCCACATATCGCCACTTTAGCTTCAGCACTAATATAGATCAAAGATGGTAGCTTAGTTTCTTCTATAGGCATTGATACCTATATCAAATTGTAAGAATAAAAAATAAATAATTTATTTAAAAATTGCACTACTATAAATAAAACATTGTTATTAATAACTATCCATTCTCATACCTCTAGTGTTTGTGTATTTTGTGGAGGTTTGCAGTTGTTTTTACGAACCTTGCATGTATAGGGTATGAAAACGGATAGTCCACTCTACATTTAGAATTTTTTATATTTTCTATTTACTTTGTCGCGGATTGTAGCAAAATAATTTTATTATTACTTATGTATTATGGATCTTTGCAAAGTAACGCCTAATTCTATAAATTATTTATTATTACTTTACTATAAATTATTTTTTCATTTGATTAATTATTCAAAAATATTAGAATTAGTACATTTAAATAATAAAGAAACTTAAGATTTTTTTAAGTAAAATGTTGATGTATTTCGTGCGATATTCCTGCCATTGCAAAATATCCCTTACAATCATCGATTCTTCTATATCTATAGATAATCTACATAACTTTAAAACAATGACGTCCTCGTTTTGAAATCGATCTGCGGTTTTTTTTCCGGGAATCCCTTTGTTACCACTGTTCCTGTTCGTTACTGAATGTCGAACTAACGCTCCGTTGCATTGTCGATTTTTTTTTGCCGCCAATGGGTGCGCCAAAAATGTGTGGCGCCAAGACGTCGAAATACGAGACTCGGATCGCCTCATTTGACCCGTCATGGAATTATGTTTATGCGTGTTCCACAAGAAATCCACAAACTTTACCATAGAGCATAAATATAGTAAGTTCAAATTAAATCAAAATAATAGCATATTTCTTACACTAAGTTTAATAAACCTTTCTGTACACTGGTCTAGTATGTAGGTAGGTTGCATTCAGTGATTCAGATGACAGCACAAAACGCACGTTTGGTATTAAAAAAAGTTATTTTGTGCCTAATTACAACTAAGTATGGCGTGAGGCATTAAAGCGTCTAATGATCCTTTTTTTTTCGAACTGACTCTATGCTGTTTGCCCTAATGGCTTTTATTAATGGCGGTACGGGCGAGCGCAGATGCATCGTCGAGGTTGCGAAATGCAGAGAGTAGAGCGCAGAAGCTGTACTAGCGTCGGGGAACTTCGTCCTAAGGGTGCCTCCTGTGAGGCCGGACCACGGCTTAGGGCGACGCGTAGTGGAGTTGATGGTATGACTAAGGTTAGTCATAGCGACGTCGGAAGGCTGGTCCGACCGACTGACGTCAGAAAACTGGGACCTTCGCAGGCGAATACGAGGTCCCAGTTTTCAGACGTGAACGTGACGTTTCAGGCGAAGACGCTGTGTGTGTGTATTACGTGTTTCTGTGTTGGCGATCGTTATTTGATCGTCGGGGTCATATAGGACGCTTTTTGGACGCCTATATTTTCGATGCTTAGACCTAACTGGGATGTAGGTAGAAGCAACTGAAATAAGGGGGTTCGAGTGTACCTCAGATTTCTCGAAGTAAGATTTTGAAAAACGTTTAAATGAGCAATGGTAGGGAGATCGAGGTCTCTATGGAGGTCAACGTTCCGCATGAATCACGGACAACCAGTGGCTGTCCGCATAAATCGGCTCTGATCTAAAGACCCCAACGCCCATCGGTTCTACGTACTACGTGCCCCGCCCATTGCTACTTCAGTTTCCCGGCACAATGAACTATGTCGGTTACTCCGGTTCTTCAACAAATCTCCTCATTCCCGATTTGATCGCGTATAAATACAACCAAACAACGCCGTCTGGTATCCGGCAGAATAGAATAGACCACCTTCCTTTCTTACCGAGATGTCGTAAGAGGCGACTAAGGTATGTGCCGTGTGGTATCCGGCTGCGTAGAATAGACGACCTCATTTCTTACCGAGGTGTCGTAAAAGGCGACTAAGGTAAGTTGACGTCAGCTAGGCAGCCGGTCGTAAAATACGTAGCCAAATCATGTGACAACATGTTTGTAACATGTTGTGCGACCCCACTTAGAGTGGGATAAGGGCAGGAGAATGATGAATGATGAGATACAACCAAACATACCTCGCTCCATCGCCCGCTGAGTGACTCTGAGGTTTCTTATGAGGCGCATAGTCGGCGACCACGTTTCAGATACGATATTATCAACTACCCATTAGTTGATCTATAAATTATTTCCTGCTTTAGTCAGCCATTTTTGTTTTGGGATTTTGTCGTGGAGTCTACCTCCTGAGGATGCTTCGGTTAGGATGCGAAACGATTGCTGAGTTTGTGATAGTGAATGTGTGTAATGCTTGTGTGTTGTGGTGGTTGAGATAGATGTTATTAGTAAATGCGTTTTTACGAATCAGAATTCTTAAAATTTATCTTTTCCCAGCAAATATGATAACGGCTAGTGCCCTCTACATTTAGCATTACATATATTTTCTATTTGTTTTATCTCGGATTAGAGCAAAATAATTTTATCATAACATTTGTATCGATGTATATAAAATGAATATTTGTCAAATAATTTATAGAATTAGGCGTTGCTTTGCGGAGATCCGTAATACAAAAGTAACAATAAAAAATATTTTATTATTACTTACCTATATCGCAAAGGCTTTGCGATTTTGTCGTGGAATCTATCTCCTGATGATGCTTCGGTTGCGGGACAGAACGATTGTTGAGTTTGTGATTGTGTGTGACAGTAAATAGAAAACATATATAGTGCTAAATATATAGTGGACTATCCGTTTTTCATACCCGATACATGCAGGATTCGTAAAAACACATGCACAAACCTCCACCACTGCCACCACATTACACAAGCACTACACACGTGCACTATCACAAACTCAACAATCGTTTCGCCCCGCAACCGAAGCATCATCAGGAGATAGACTATACGACAAAATCGTAAAGCCGTCAAGCAAAATCGTGGATCGTGTGTATTTTGGTGGCAGTGGTGGAGGTTTGTGCATGTGTTTTTACGAATCCTGCACGTATCGGGTATGAAAAAACGGATATTACACTATACATTTAACACTACATATATTTTCTATTTACTGTATCGCGGATTATAGCAAAATAATTTTATTATTTTCCGGACGATAGGAGCATTTTTTTAATAAAATATGTATATCTTTAGACTAACCCCTGCGAAGCGTTAAACATACTAGTTAAAATTTTTATTTAACTTGCCGTGTACGTATGTGAAGGTGGAATCTTGCAAGTAAAATTTGACCCACTTCCCAGTGACCGATTGAGGTGAGATTTTTCATAATGGTCCAGTCCCTATGACATGTAATGTATGTATGTATGTATGTATGTAATGCATGTTTATGATAAGCATGACCTGATGCTGCTGCCAGAATAAGGGAACTCAACGGTCAACAGAAGGGCTAACTAAATTTTGTTAAACGCTTTTTAAATCGACTTGTTACTAATAAAAATGACAAAACGGAAACTCGGCTTAATACGTTTTGGACATTTTGTTTGTATCAAATTCTTAATTTGACCCGCGGTCCTATAAAAAAATAGTGAAGTGAGCCTGTAAAACAATCAAAGTGTATTACGTATCCGTTTAAACGGGGGGTCGAAGAACACAGCATAAAGCACTTGCTAGTGCAAGTCACTCACTCAATAAGTGATTTCCAACACGGTGACGTGGCGTTATTGTAATAGACGTTTGTTTAGCGAGTCTACCTTACTCGTGTACCGACCTAATCATATATGCCGAGTTAAGGTTTTTTTATACGTGTATTATTATAGTTTTATTTATAGTCCATGGGTGTGTGATGGGCACGATCAAATTTGAATGGAGACAGGCCAGTGTTTTCTGTTGCCTTTATAATTTGGTGCTGGCGCCGTCGGGGAGGTGTTGGCAGTGCCCAATTGAAACTTATTTATTGGATAGCATTGTTTCTTTTATTATGACCGTTTAATAGTCACCGTTCCTTGTATTTGTTTAGGGTCTCCGTTGGTAATACAATTTGTTGTTTGTTTTTGTTATTGGCGTTTTTTTTCTTTTTTCTACCTTTCGATTTATGGCCGCGTATACGAACAAGTTATTTAGGACGTATAAAGGTTGTGTTCGCAATTAAACGATTACGACATTATTGTGTTCATTAGTCTAATTAAAAGAATTATAAATATAGTGCTCTTTCATGTTAGTGGAGTTTTTTTTTTAAATTATTCTTTACTGCACATACAGAATAATATAAAAAAGAAAGAAGAAAAAATGTAAAAATATACCAACACATATATTTGAAGATGCCATCATCATTTTCCTGCTCTTATCCCACTCTAAGTGGGGTTGGTACAACAGGTTTTAACATGTTAGTTGATTTGGGTATATTTTTACGACAGGCCGCCTGCCGTCAACTTATTAATGAATAAATATATGGGACAATTACACACACGGCTGTCCGTCCCTAAAGAAAGTATATTTGTGTTATAGGTGACAGACAACTGGTAAATATATGCATGTGTAATTTTAAAAACACACTTAAATAAATTAAAATTCAGACTCGAAGAACCGACAAATTGTATACAGATGTTTGCCTTCGACGGGAATGGAATTCGCAATCCGCTGAAGGCAGGGTCACTGCTAAGTGTGCCAACGAGTCAAATTATTGATTTATTGATGAATTGATTATAGCTGCAAAATATCAATTCGGAAATTCACCTCAAAAATTTAACATCGTTGTTCTATAAACTGTTGACGATATGAAAACATTTACTGTTCACATGACACGAAAATTATACGAGGTCATCTCGATAACCCCGTACTTCGAAAACAAGCTATTAAAGCTATGAATGCGTGTATAACCAGCTAACATGACTGTCAAAGTTAGTGAACTCTTCTAAGCTATTGTATTACTTATTTATTTCTTTATTGTACATACAGAACCCGGCATTATATAATGCAAGCTGTGATAGCCCACCGTGCGACTCTTTCAAGGGGAACACGAGTTCAAACCCGGGCAGGCACCAATGAGTTTTTCTATTAAAACTCATGTGTCTAATTGATAATTGCAATTTATCACACGCTTTTCGGTGAATGAAAAGATCGTGAGGAAACCTGCATATCTCTAAAGAATTCTGGAAATATGTGTAACCTACCTATCCGCATTGGAGCAGCGTGGTAGGTCTTAGCTCCAACCCTTCTCCCCAGAAACGGAGAGCCGTTTCTGGCTCTCCGTTTCTGAGAGCCAGAAACGGCTCCGTTTAGAGGCCTATTCCCAGCTGTGGGATTGTAACAGGCCGCTACTTTACATCTTTTTTATTATATAATGCACATCGATGTTTAGAACGAAACAGCCGGCTAGTTCGGTTTCGTAGAGCGCTGTCTCTGTCACTCAGTATGTGACGTTTCACACGGGTTCGTCGGTCTTTGCGACAGAGACAATAGTCTATGAAGCTATCAAGCCGATTTTCTCGCTAAGCCTCGATGTGCATTATTTATTGCTGCGTACTATACATGGTGTTAGAAAAGAGGAAGAAAAAAACTTATCTCTAAAAGGGATCCCTTCCAGACAACCTTTGAGTAACAGGAGGAAAAAGACAAGAAGTGAAATAATGACAATGAAAATAAAAAGGAAGAAAAATAATTATATAATTGTATGGTTGAACGGGATTCAACTTTCATCACTAGATGATTCCATTTCAAATTTAAATCTATATTTATTCAAGTAAACTTGTAAACAAGTGCTTATGTATCTTATTTAATATAGAAGCAAGAGTTACTTCGCGGAAATCCATAGTACAGAAGTCATGATAATTATTTTGCTATAATCCGCGTTTGTTGAGAGAATATTTGTAATGCGAATTTTTGCGAGGGCGATTTTGACGTGGGCCTATCCTCCTTAATTTAATCCAAATTCAAAATATTCTTTATTCAAGTAAACTTGTAAACAAGTGCTTTGAATCCTCAACATCTACTGCTGGTTCGGAAAGCTGTTCCTACCGAGAAGAACCAGCAAGAAACTCGGCGGTTGCTCTTTTCAAACAATAATTCTTATCACTAGTTACGTATAGATATTAATGTCTTGTACAGGGTTGAAGAGAAGCTATATCCACACATTCTTATCGTCCAGGTAATCTTTAATAGTATAATAGGCTTTATTATTAGCCTATTTTTAATAGTATTTTTAAACTGCTGTAATGGTAAAGTTAAAGTAGATTTTAAGATATTTTAGAATAGAATCTTATACCCAAACCAACAAACGATTTACGTACTTTTGCTAGGCGCAAAGCAGGAACCGCAAGCTTATGTCGGTTCCTTCTTTGTCTATTATATACATCACCTATCGTTTTATAATTATTTATAAAAGGATTGGCTTATGATAGTTCGGTTACATGGCGAAACGATTGTAGAGATTGTCTGTTGATCTTAGTGATTGATTGTTGTCGCGGCGTTTCGCGATACGTGTGATGCGGTCCTGCATGTATAAGGTATGTGAAAGTTGTCTGCTTCTTAAATTTAGCATTACAATTCTGAACAAACGGGGTTTAAAACAAATTAATTCTGTCCTAACTTCAGCACTATAGAATTCCGCCTCAGAAAGTTCAGACGCTTCTATAAATTACTTATATAAATTACTAGCGTTTACCCGCGACTTCGTTCACATAGACCGTGAAGTCTTGAAATCCAAAATATCTCCATCACAAAAATCAAATCCGGGGGTTAAATGTCAATAACTATTAAATTTGTTAATAATCTACTGACATTGAATTAAGTATATATCATTTGCTCTTGATAAATTGTAATAAAAACTATAATTTTTTTTGACAAACTTTTCTTATACTACATCTTTAAATGTGAGAGGTCATCAGTTTTCTTAAATAAAATTTATTTCTTTAAATTACAAACTTGACTAACACATTGTGATAATAAATACTTTCAGAGGTTGGTAATAGATGGATTTACAGGATTTATATAGCCCATGTGGTACTTCGGTGTATAAGAAATAATTGTCTATATTTTATCGATATTGGTTAAGCGGCTTCGCCCTGAAAACGTAACAGACTGACAGACTTTCGCATTTATAATATACTAGCTGTGACAGCAGATTCGCCCGCGTGGATACCTGCGTGTCACAATTTTTTTCTATAATTCAAATTTTAAACATAAAAGTAGTTATTGTGAGTTAACCATAAGAGATAGAGTCATGCTATCGCAGACTTTTGTCGTATTTTTTAGATCTACAATTCTCTATTACATCACTTCAACGTATCTCTGCTGGTATACGCAGGCCACGCGACTAAAGCTCCCAGCAAGCAAGTTTTTTAACAACTGCGCTATCTCTTCAACTCAATTTACTCGAACATAATGTCGATATGTAATATTTACCTAAATCATCCGGAAGTATTGCACCATATATTGGTGAAAACCGTACAAAAATCCGTTCAGTAGGTTTTTCAGAAAATCGATTACATACAGACAGATAGTTTTTTGGAACTTTGTTTTGTAATAAGTATAGATAGAAGTAAGGATTTTAGTCGTATTTTTTTTAATATGTTATTTTGACTTATTTCATTATTGATGGCAAAGTGAAGCTGTTGGAGTAGGATAAAGCGTGCGTTTACATTTTCAGTTAATTCTTTTATACAAAAAGAGGAGCGCATGTTGTAGTCCGATTTATGGTCCAAAGGACGGCCATGTGGGTGTCACGGCCTTTGGTGCTTGTCACACGGAATGGAAGATAAACGCAATTCGAACACTTTCGAGATTTGTGCTCTGGTAAAATTATCGCGTACAGTATAATATACGTTTAGCACTTTATATTAGTACCTTTATATTAGTATAGTACCCGGCATTAAATAATGCACATCGATGTTTACAACGAAACAGCCGGTCACTTCGGTTTCGTAGAGCGCTGTCACTGTCACATACGCGTTCGTCAGTCTGTGCGACAGAGACGATGCTCTATGAAGCAGAATCTAGCCGCTTACTCTCTCTTTGACATTATTATTCTCTATTACATATTTACTCTATCTATGTACATTATTTATTGCCGGGTACTATATATATCAGTACTTTATATTCCTACCGAGGTGTCCTGGGAGGCGACTAAGGCAGGTTGACTCGCCGTGTGTTATCCGACTGAATAGAATAGACCACCCTCATTTATTACCGAGGAGTCGCCCATTTAGAGTGTGATAAGAGCAGGAAATAATAATGACTTTATATTTGTATAATTTATAGAATTAGGCGGTACTTTGCGGAGATCCATAATACATAAGTTATAGTAAAAATATTTTGCTATAATCCGCGATAAAGTAAATAGGAAATTTATATAATGCTAAATGTATAGTGGACTATCAGTTTTTTCTTACCCAATACGTGCAGGATTCGTAAAAACACATGCACAAACCTCCACCACCGCCACCACAATACACAAGCACTACACACGTTCACTATCACGAACTCAACAATCGTTTCGCCCCGCAACCGAAGAATCATCAGGAGATAGTCCACGACAAAATCGCGATTTTTTCATGGAGTTTATCTCCTTTACTTTTTAATATTTACCTTACCTTTACCTGGTCGATTGAGCTTTGATCGCTATTTTAGAAGATATACTTAGATACGAAATACGAAATGGGATGATATGTTATGGACCTGTCATGAGGAAGTATAAAAATCATGTAACCAAACGAGTGTTAAATATGACTAAAGCTTCCAGCAAGCACCTGTTTTAACAACTGCGCCATATCTTTAACTCAATTTACTCAAACATAATACCGATATGTACTATACTTAAACCATTCGGAAGTATTGCACTATCTTTTGGTGAATACCGTACAAAAATCCGTTCAGTAGATTTTGTGAAAATCGATTACATACAGACCGACAGCTTTTTGGGACTTTGTTTAATAATAAGTATAGATAATTTAAAATATATACTCAAACACATATACCCATAGACCCAGACTCGAAGAAATAACATATTGTTTATCGTATATGTTGGCCCTTGATTTGTTAGAGCTGAAGGTACGGCCACTGCCAACTATGCCCACGAACTAATCGTTTGAGATAAATTATGTCTGATAAATTATGTATGATAATAATAGCATTATGTCTTATGGAATATTGCTGTGGGGTAAATGCGCGGATAGTGAAAAATTTTTCGTATTACAAAAAAGAGCCATACGTGGCATCTACAATTTAAGTCCGCGTGATTCCCTGCGAGAGAAGTTTAAGGAAATAGGTATTCTTACATTTGCTTCACAGTATATTTTAAACAATGTAATTTTTGTACATAAAAATATAAAGAATTATAAAACGATAGGTGATGTATATAATAGACAAAGTAGGAACCAACATAAGCTTGCGACTCCTGCTTTGCGCCTAGCAAAAGTACGTAAATCGTTTGTGGGTATGGGTATAAGATTCTATAATAAAATTCCGAAATCAATTTTGGCCATGCCATTACAGCAGTTTAAAACCACTGTTAAAAAGAGGCTGATACAGAAAGCCTACTATACTGTTGAAGATTACTTAGATGATAAGGATGTGTGGATATAGGTGCGCTTCTACTCTGTACAAGACAGTAATAAATAAATGTAACTAGTTCTAAGATTTATATTTTAAAAAGAGCAACCGCCGAGTTTCTTGCTGGCTCTTTTCGGTAGGAATAGCTTTCAGAACCAGCAGTAAAGTTGACGATTTAAAAGGCACTTGTTTACAAGTTTACTTGAATAAAGAATATTTTGAATTTGAATTTGAATTTGAGAGGTGGAAAAGGTGGATAGGTCGAGGTCCCTATGGATGTCAACGTTCCGCAGGAACTATGGATAACCTGTCCATAAATCTGCCGGACGGATCCGATCCACACGATGGCCAGCCATTGTTAACGATAAGTGATCGAGTTTGTGTTGCAAAACATGATAACTCGCTGCTTAAAATTCACCATGGAAGGGATAATCAGGGCGGGCCGGGCCGTCACTCAAACGATTGTGGAGATCGCATGACAAACTACCGTCGCCTAATGCATTCTGACCTCAACCCGATCGAATTTGGGTCATACGTTTGACCCCTAAATCCATCGGAGATGTTTATAATATCAAAATAATGTACTAAATCATCATTCTCCTGCCCTTATCTTACTCTAAGTGAGATCGGCATAATATGTTTTAAACATGTTACATAATTTGGCTAGTTATTTTACGAACGGCCGCCTGTCAACGTCAACTTAGCTTAGTCGCCTTTTACGACACCTCGGTAAAAAATGAGCATGGTTTATTCTATGCAGCCGGATACCACAGGGCACATACCTTAGACGCCTCTTACGACACCTCGGTACGAAAGGAGGGTGGTCTATTCTATTCTGCCGAATACCACACGGCACATACCTTAGTCGCCTTTTACGACACCTCGGTAAGAAAGGAGGGTGGTCAATTCTATTCAGCCGGATACCACACATTGAAGTGAATATTTAATTATCGAAGCGTTTTTCACATGAGATGAAATTATTAGTCGCCCGATACATTTCGCTATCGCTAAAGCGTCGAGAGTTTCAATTTGGCCGAGCATACATCGGGGAGAAACTGGCTCACAATTTACGCAAGCCTACGTATTGGGGAAGCCCCGCCGCATAGCATTAATTAAACCGATCGGCTCGAACGCGGCGGCACTGGCGGTGAGTGTAGATTTACGACACATGAACGACATCTATCGGCTAGACGGATTGCATTGAGGGGCTATTGTTCTTAAACACTAAGCGATAGGTCCCATGATAATGCGTTCAGGAATTGTACCATCCAATGCTTAGCTTGCAATGATTTATTGTCTGTAAACGATAAGCTGTAACAGCCCAGCGGTGAGACAGTGTGACTCTTTCGAGGGAAACACGAGTTCAAACCCAGGCAGGCACCAATGAGTATTAAAACTTATGTGTCTAATTGATAATTGCAATTAATCACACGCTTTTCGGTGAAGGAAAACATCGTGAGGAAACTTGCATATATCTAGAGAATTATGGAGATATGTGTAATCTAACAATCCGCATTGGAGCAGCGTGGTAGGTCTTCGCTCCAACCCTTCTCTCCAGAAACGGAGAGAGGAGACCTATTCGCAGTAGTAGGATTATAACAGGCCGCTACTTTACTTTGAACGACACCGTCGTGAAGGTAAACATAAATGTTAAAATAACATATATCCTGTATTGCTTTATCTTATATGTTAGTTCGGTAAATAAGCTTTAATTATAGCAAATTTCATTAATATCGATCTAAGGCTAAGCTTATTACAATAGTTGAAAATACAGATAATAAGATAGACTTTTTAATTTATAATATGATTTTGATAAGTATGCGTCAGTCTGAGGCAGCATGACGAATTATAATTCGAATAATTATTCGCGACGCACGCCTCGTGATGTCTGCACGTGGTTTAAGACATATACCTACTCGATGAATCAGAATTTTCAATGATAATATCATCATCATGTTCACATGTTCACAGTATTTCGTTACACTAGCCTTAAAAGGGCTAAGTGACGGTGATTTCCTAACAGAAATGGGCAGAGCATTACATAAAAGGACTGCTTCTTTCACTCTGAAGGATTTTGAAAAAGTACGAGAACTTGCCGGTACTGCTAGCACGAGCTTGTTTTAAAGTGATTTGAATTTTTTTCGCCTTGCAATGTGAAATTTTATATATTGGTCCAGTCTCGATGACTCATGTTTATGATAAGCATGACTTGATGCTGAGCCAGGATTAACTCCAGACGAAGGAACTGCTCAACGGTTAACAGTAGGGACATGAAATTTTGTTAAAAGCCTTTTTAAATTGACTTATTCTTTTAGATCTGTAATAACTGTTTTTACTAGCAGTATATAATTGTTATAATACCAATTTCTACCAGTTGATTTCTTAATTGAAAATCATTTAATTTGCATTCGTGTCTTACAAACGTTGGCCGACATTCGCGTCTTACAAATGTTGGCCGACATACGTGTCTTATGAATGTTGGCTGACATTCGTGTCTTACAAATGTTGGCCGATATTCATGTTTTACAAATACTACCGATATTCGCGTCTTACAAATGATGGCCGACATTCGTGTCTTACAAATATTGGACGATATTCGTGTCTTACAAATAATGGCCATCATTCGAGTCTTACAAATACTGGCCGACATTCGTGTCTTACAAATATTGGCCGATATTCGTTTCTTACAACTAATGGACGACATTCGTGTCTTACAAATAATGGAGACATTCGTGTCTTACAAATATTGGCCGATATTTGTTCCTTACAAATATTGGCCGATATTCGTGTCTTACAAATAATGGCTGATATTCGTGTCTTGCAAATAATGGCGACATTCGTGTCTTACAAATACTGGCCGACATTCGTGTCTTACAAATAATGGCGACATTCGTGTCTTACAAATACTGGCCGACATTCGTGTCTTACAAATAATGGCCGATATTCGTGTCTTACAAATATTGGCCGATATTCGTGTCTTACAAATGTTGGCCCACATTCGCGGTCATTGCTATATTAAAAACAGAATAAAATGCGACAGCTTTTGTAGTTCTGGCTTTGACCTCATTTAAAATTCATATTGACACTGTTATGAATGTTTGTGTTAATTTCAATTTATAGTACAATGAGTATTCATGTTAAACATATTCCACGAGCCGAGGTCATATCTAGATATGTTTCATGTTCAAATAATATATAATTTTAGACAAGCCCGCTTCGCAGGGGTTATTCAAAGCTATCGTATGAATTACAGATAAAAAATTGTGCTATGATCGCCACTAAACTTTTCAGTATTATCCGCTGGGTTTCTGAAGATTCTCTGAAAATTTCATTGAAATTTTACCAGTCCGTTTCGGAGTCTATAAGGGGTATACAGATAAACATTAATATATATACTTATTATAAAACAAAGTACAGAAACTATAACAGAACTACTTTGACATAATCCGCTTGTGTTAAGCGAATGCATGCAATGCTAAGTGTATGAAATAACCAAAATTCCTTATACTACCTTATACATGCAGGACGCCTCCACCTGCAACAATGCTCACAAGCACACACAACCATCAGCAAATCTCAACGATCGTTTCGCCCCGAAACCGATACATCTTCAGGATGATAGGCTCCACGACAAAATCGTAATATCGATTTTTCCAAAATCTATTCAACAGATTTTTGTACGGTTCTTACTAAAAGGTAGTGCAATTCTTTCGGAAAGTTTAGTTTAATAGTACATTACATTTGTAAAAAACTCGCCTGCTGGAACCTATTGTCGCGTCACCCCCCCCCCCCCTCACACATACTTAGGTGCTAGAGAATTGTAGATCTAAAAAAATACTACAAAAAGTCAGCGACAGCATGTCTCTATATCGTATTTTTAACGTAAAATAACTACTTTTATGTTGAAAATTTCAATTAAATCACTCATTTCTATGGTGTAGCGGCAGGCGCAGCTAATTTTTTTATGTTTAAAATGATATAAATTACCAGGCAGGCAATGATAGCTTGTGTCTTTGCGTCGATTTATGTTGCAACCCAGATTTGCAATCGCATCCGGCACAGTCGAGCCGGGAGCAGGCGAGTCGCTCAAGTCCATTGTTTGTAAACTTAGGGCATTCCGAACGGGGTTTATTGGACACCCACCTGAAAAGGAACCCTCGGCGGTTGATGCATCGATTAGCGCAGAAATGGTGCACCCCAGGATTTAGATTTTCTGCTGACGGGGATAGGGGCAATATGTTCAACGGTACCCTGTCCCCACAACCAGCAGAGTGGTGGGGCACTCACGTTGTCTTAGTCGGTGCGAGTTCTACATAAGAGGTTCCTGCCAAAAGGTAGCCGCTAACAATAAAATAAAAGCATTGATCCGTCAATGTTTAAAGTTGTAAAGTATTCCGTAAAAACTATTCAAGTGAAATCTACCGTATAGTTACAGCATTGACGGTTGAGTTTCGGTACGTAGTAGGCACGTCGATGCATTCGCCCGGGGGATACACGCGCCGCATCCCGCGGGCGATGCGAAAACCCCGCTTGTGATGTTCATACATTATAACGTCTGCCATTGTTAACATATTTGTATTATAATATTATGAACAATTATAGTTGAATTAAATTCAATAGATAGTCGACAAATTTTGACCCTATCTACATCGTTATAAGCTGTGATAGCCCAGCGTTGGGACAGTGCAACTTTTTATAGAACCCAAGCAATTAAGTCCCAGGCACCGATGAGATTTTTTGTTTAAAATTTTCGTGTCTAGTTCATCGCGAAAACAACTTATTACATATCTGCGTATTTTTTAATAATTCTGGGCATATGTTTGATGATTTGAATGATACAGCGTGATTTGTCTTAGCTCGAAGAACTAGGCGTTACTTTGCGGAGATACATAATACAAAAGGAACAATGAAATTATTTTGCTATAATCTGCGACAAAGTAAATAGTAGACTATCGGTTTTTTCTAAACCCATACATGCAGGCTTCGTAAAAACACATGCACAAGCTCCACCATCGCCACCACAATACACAATTACTACACACGTTCACAAACTCTACAATCGTTTCGCCCTGCAACAGAAGTATGATCAGTAGGCCTACCATGAACTTTTAGATAACGATTCAATTCAAAGTCAGTACTTAAACCGAACCGCTTTCTTTTCGTACCATGAAGTGTGGATTGCATTGGGGTCGTAATGTTTGAAAAGGATAACGTTATATGAACTATAGATAACTCTGTCTCTTTTACTCATGTTTTTAGGACGCATTCCGATCGCTCATTCGGCAATGACTCAAAGTGTGCGTCTTTAAGACGTCATGGTATGAAAAAGCAAAATAATTTAGTTTACGTCTTCAATTGAGTCGCAATGAGAACTCATGCTACCATGAGCTCTCAGGCCTGCTGGAGATAGACTACAGGACAAAATCGCAAAGCGAAAACAAGAACTCTATATCCCAGAGTGGGATAGTATCAGGTCGTTATTTAACTATAAAGTTTCGTCGCTCAAATTTTATTTATCACTAGAAATGCCCCGCGGTTTCACCCGCGGAGCATTGTTAGTGATAAATAAAATTTTGAAAACAAACCCCTTTGAGTTTGTGATAGTGAACGTGTGCATTGTGGTGACAGTTGTGGAGGTTTGTGCGTGTGTTTTAACGAATCCTGCATGTATCGGATATGAAAAAACGGATAGTCCACTATACATTTAGCACTATATATATTTTCTATTTACTGTAGCGCGGATTATAGCAAAATAATATATATTATTACTTTTGTCTTAAAATAATCATTAAACTGCACATACTACGCTTTTTGTTAAATGACATACAATCAATAGAGTTAAAGATAGAAAAAGAATACTGTAATCGACAATTTTTTTTATTAACAACAAAAATGTACAAGTTATATCTATCCTAAATTACTTACACGCTACTACTATACATCACGTCATGCCCACGTGAAATGGCCCCAAGAATGCTGGCAGCGTTTCCGCGTTGAATCGCTAAGCTGATTCTTTGTGCGAAAAAGGAGCCAGCCCTCTTGTCACCCGAAGAGGCGATCAACCGAGGTGTTAAAACGGATAAACATGGGCCCTAGAGTCTCAACTGCAAACGGCACGAATATATAACTCTCAACGAGTGATTCATACTTTCGCCGCTTGCCGGATTGACCATTGATATTACAGTTTCAAATAAAAAACTTCAATAAGCCAAATATGTTCATACAATTTGTACACGTGTTAAAGGGACGCACTGGCTTAATCCCCGTGAACGGTGCAGGCGTCATCACGTCTGAATTCACTTTCATCTCTGTCTATATCCGTTGTAAAACTGCACGAGTCAAAGACGAGAATAATTATAACCGCAAAACGGTTTGCCGCTGCGACTCCGTTAAGCCACCACAGTTCGCGGCGGCAAAGACTCTTGTAAATCAAAGGGATTCAAACATAATTAAGCCAATAATTAATGTAAAGACTCCTTTATTTATAGGCGCGCTCATTCTTAAAATTTCTCCCGCTTTGATAAGACGCCCCTCTGGTGTGATTAACACGTGTAACGCTTTAATGGGCAGAGATAATGGAGGTTTGGCGTCTTACGTCACAATAATACCAGTAACATGGCCAAAGGCCATGTTACTTTTTAATGTTCTATAATAGATATATTAAAGATAATGTATGTATATAATAGACAAAGTAGGAACCGACATAAGCTTGCGGCTCCTGCTTCGCGCCTTGTAAGAGTACGTAAGTCGTTTGTGGGTTTGGGTATAAGATTCTATAACAAAATTCCACAATCAATTTTAACTTTGCCATTACAGCAATTTAAAAATACTGTTAAAAAGAGGCTGATACAGAAAGCCTATTATACCGTGGAGGCTTACATTGATGATAAGAATGCGTGGATATAGCTGCTCTTTGACCTCGTGCAGGATAGCTATGACAAAATGTAATTAGTATTAAGAATCTTCTTTTTTAAAAGAGCTCCACCGAGTTTCTTGCTGGCTCTTCTCGGTAGGACGGCTTTCCGAACCAGCAGTAAAGTTGACGATTCAAAAGCACTTGTTTACAAGTTTACTTGAATAAATAATATTTTGAATTTGAATTTGAATTTGAACTAGATTTTACTCGCAACTTCGTCTGCGTTGACCTTAGTCCTGAAATAAACATTTACTTCGTCATCAGCTTCTAAAAATTTTATATATACTACCATATCCACCGCACTGTATTCGCTCAGGCGACGGTCGCCTCTTAGGTTATGTTTATTATCTTACCCACTCTCATAAAATAATAAGTTAGCTAATCACTAATGTTCGGGCGAAAGTCTGACTTCCCATAGCACAGGGAATCCTAGTTTGGGGGTCAGGAATTCGCAACAATGTGTTTGCTGTATATTTTGTGATGTCAAGAGTAAGTCAACTTAAGTATCTACAAATTTACTATTTATTTATTACAGACAGATTAATTTTTTATTAAAAGATTTTGAGGACCACTTGGCCCCAATGTCTGTTTATTATGATACTTAACTTAAGTTAAAGACTGTAAAAATGAAGATAAATAAATAAATAAATAAATATATTTCCACTTCTGTCACTGTCCAACCCTGCAAATATTTTCATCACAAAAATCACATCGATTGGAGGATTAAATTGCAATTCCTAATGCGATGATTCCGCTACTCGAAACTTGATATATTGATGATAGATGAGGTTTCCCAATCTCCTGATTTTCTTGTTGAAAAGACAGGATTTTTATAGCCTTTTTGTTGTCCCGGTGTATAAGGTGAATTACGACATATTTCATCTATATTGGCTCAGCAGATTGGCCGTGAAAGCATAACAGACAGACAGACTCTCGCATTTATTATATTACTAAAGATAGATGTGACGATGTTTCAAATAATGAAAAATCGATTTTAACGATGTTTTAAAATCTATCTATTATATGTTTTATTATCTATCGACGATCATCGAAAATAATAAAGGAAAAACAAAATTGTTGTTTTTATTAAATTCCTGGCATTTTTACCACATTTACTCGCCTTTTAAACCTTCCCTTTCACAAATAATTGAAGACCAAAATTAGTCAAATAGATCCAGCCGTTCTCGAGTTTTAGCGGGACTAACGAACAGCAAATCATTTTTATATATATAGATGTTTTCTTTTATTCAAATTCAAATTCAAAATATTCTTTATTCAAGTAAACTTGTAAACGTCTGCTTTTGAATCGTCGACATCTATTGCTGGTTCGGAAAGATGTTCCTACCGAGAAGAGCCAGCAAGACACTCGGTGGTTGCTCTTTTCAAATATAATTTTTATAACTAGTTACATTCGATTATTACTATCTTGTACAGAGTAGAGGAGTAGCTATATCCACGCATTTTTATCATCTATTTAATCCTCAATAGTATAGTGGGCTTTTTTTCTGATCGGTTAGGAACAGTCACAACGCCTATCTATACTCCATAGAGGTTGATCATAAAATACGTCACGCTTAAAATAGTACGTCACAAAAACTAAGACCTCCCCCAACTGAATATGATAAATTTCAATGATTACTGCACAAATTTTGAAAATTGATTATAGCGGACAATCAAATTTGTAGCGAACAAAAAAATGTTATTTCTATAATATTAATCAGAAATCCAAGGATTTTTTAAATGCGCTGAAATATTTACTATCGTTATTGTAGCACCTTCTTTTTCATCATAATAACATAAAACAGAATTGTAGTAGTAATAGTAACGTAGAATAGATTAGAAGCAGTAATATACGTAAAGTTGTTTTAATTTGCTTTGTTTTTTTAACGTTTTGCTAAGGAACGGTTGCATCTTTGTGTTTTTCGGAGGTCCTATTAACAGTAACACAGTTTTCAAGTAATGCTAACCGCATTACTTGAATATTTATGGTCTCAAATTGTTATATGTATGCATTTTTTCTTTTCCATATAAATAAATAATTATTACTCTCGAGCTCGCCGATATGCGATGCGATTTGTTTGTACACCTCAAACTATCTTTTCGTTTCCGTTTTGGAAGTAATTTCTTTAAATGCTGTACTTAAGTTTTATTATACGTGTGATATAGACCACATTCTTTGCATATCCTGTTATATTAATTTAGAATATTTCAATCAACGGTGAATGTCACCCCGTCTCCCCGTCATATTTCGTCACGCTCAGCAAGACCGCCCCCCTGTATGCGAACGTATTTTATGAACGGCCCTATAGGTTTAGGTATTAACTAAATGTAAACAAACCAAAACCATGTGACTCAGGATTGTCAAACATTTTATTACAATAAACTGATTTACAAATAAAGGAATTGAAATAAAATTGCATTTTTCTAAATAATATTTTTTATTAAATTTAATATTTGTACTTTTAGTATTAAAGGCATCATCATTCCTACCCTTAACCTACTCTAAGTGGAATCGGCTCAACATGTCTTAAACATTTTTTTACATGATTTGGCTAGTTGTTTTACGACCGATCGCCTACCTGACGTCAACTTACCTTAGTTGCCTTTTACGACATCTCGATAAGAATGAGGATGCCCTACTCTATTCAGCCGGATACCACAAAGCGGAGTTTCAAGCAAAGCTCGCTCCATAGCCCGCTGAGTGGCTCTGACCTTTCTTATGAAGCCCATAGTCAGCAACCAGATATTTTATTTAAATGCTAAATATTCTAAATTATTTACTACTAGCTGTGCCTGCGGCTTCGCCCGCGTGGAATTTTAAATGTTAAAATAGTTATTGTTAATTAACAGTGAGAGATAGAGACATGCTATCGCGGACTTTTTTATAGTATTTTATATATCTATAATTCTCTATTACATTACTTTAGTGACGCGTACTTTAGACACGCGACTAAAGCTCCAAGCAAGCAAGTTTTTTTAACAACTGCGCGATTATGGAAACATAAATTTATATAATACCGATATGTACTCTATACCTAAACCATCCGGAAGTACTTTACAGTCTTTTCTCTTGGAACTGGATTTTTGTATGCTATATGTAAGCCAGGTATTTAAGCTTTATTTTTCAAAATTTCATCGCTATTGATCCAGCGGTTTAGCCGTTCGTCACAGCTCAACAAAAAGAAGGACAGACTTTCGCATTTAAAGTATCAATAAGGATAAAGCGTAGCCGCTGGTGAAACAATAAAATTGTATACGCATAATAAAATACGAATAGACGCATAAAAATCATAACGAGTTATGTTTCCTTTAAAATCATAATCATAACGTTGAAGACAGGAAATGTGATATAAAAACTGACGCCCGTCGTATTTAGACAATATTATAAGACTAGGTTTTGCCCGCGGCTTCGCTCGCGTCGAATTTGGTCTGCCACATTAAGTTTCGTGGCAGATCATTTTAGGTTTCATTTTTTTTTACTTTATATTAAAAAATATACTTATATTTATTTAGTTACTCCTACATCCAAAATTTCAGATGTCTAACTTAAAATCAAAAGTATTTCATACAATCTTCGCGTTCCGCGCATATAAGGCGTTCCTTTTAAGTCAATCATATCGTGATAACTTTTAAACTATTCGGCCAAATTACTTAGTGTAAAAGACAAAGTTTATCGACATGAAATACTGAAGTGAAGAACTGAAAGATAGATATATGCTGTCGCGGACTTTTATTTAGAACTTTTTATGACAAATAATACTACGGTACATCATCTTTGTGTAACTCCAATGGTGACGGACAAACGTTAAATATACTACATATATAATTTAAAATATATACTTATAAATACACCTAGGTTCGAAGAAACAAAAAAATGTTTATAGAAAATATTGTATTTCGGCGGGAATCGAACCTGCGACCCGTAGAGCTGAAGGCAGGGTCACTACCCACTGCGTCAACGGGCCAGTCAAGGTGGTGGATGTTAGTGCAAATGTTTATATCTGGCATTTAAAGTGCATTTATCGGGTATGAAAAGGGATCGTTCACTTTTAGCATTATAAGTATTTTGTATTTAATGCCGTGTGTTATCCGGCTGATTGGAAGAGAACACCCTTGTTTCTTACCGAGGTGTCGTAAAAGGCGACTAAGGTAAGTCGACCCGCCGTGTGGTATCCGGCTGAGTAGAATAGACCACCCTCTTTTCTTACCGAGGTGTCGTAAAAGGCGACTAAGATAAGTTGACCCACCGTGTGGTATCCAGTTAAGCAGAATATATAACCCTCTTTTCTTACCGAGGTGTCGTAAAAGGCGATTAAGGCAAGTCGACCCGCCGTGTGGTATCCGGCTGAGTAGAATAGACCACCCTCTTCTTACCGAGGTGTCGTAAAAGGCGACTAAGGTAAGTTGACCCACCGTGTGGTATCCGGTTAAGCAGAATAGATCACCCTCTTTTCTTACCGAGGTGTCGTAAAAGGCGATTAAGGCAAGTCGACCCGCCGTGTGGTATCCGGCTGAGTAGAATAGACTACCCTCTTTTCTTACCTAGGTGTCGTAAAAGGCGACTAAGGTAAGTAGACCCGCCGTGTGGTGCCCGACTGAGTAGAATAGACCACCCTCTTATCAAGTGGTCGTAAAATACGACTAAGGTAAGTTGACGTCAGGCAGGCGGCCTGTCGTAAAATTCGCAGCCAAATTATGTAACAACATGTTGTACCGACCGACGACGTTTTGTATTTACTTTATCGCGGATTATAGAAAAAAAATCATTATTACTTTTTGATATGATTCAGAAGAGATTTTTAACGTAAGCGACATATATAATTTCAAGTCATATATTAGTATAATAAGATGATAGATTTTTAGTAGGCACATGTCAAAGCGGGCTGATATATGCCCGCCACGCCGACCGACGGGACTCCCTATTAATTTGTTTATATTAGAGTAGTTCACTTGCGCAGTCAATCACGATTGTCGTCGGCAGCCCGATACACGATTTGTTTTCGAAAGATCCTAACCGTGTTCCGGTTATTTCTGTACAATTGAAGCTTTTAAATTTAGTGTCACCGCAACTCTCTTGAGACGCTCTAAGCATTTGTCTCGGGATATTTATCGTCTCCGGCATCCGAATATATCATCCACCCGCTATTGTGGCCATCGATCAGGAGCCACGCGGGTCGACTAAACTGATTATTTATTCAAGCTTAGTTAAATCTTCGTGAGCGGGGTTGTTTGGTAACTAAATACATTGCAAGTCACACTCAATAAAATATTGATACAAGTCTATTAGAACTACAGGAAGGGGACAGGCAACGGTTATGTCCGAGTCGCAACTACTTAACTGACCTGTGTGCTCGAACACGCTTCTGTTGGGGATAGGGTACTGAACACATTGCCCCCATCCCCGCCAGCAGCAACCCTAAACCCCAGAGTGCGTCACTTCTTGGTCGGGGCCCCTCTAAAAGTGGCGCCTTCCTCCGCTATCATGCATGCATCCGGTGCTCCTTTTATTTTGCTTACTTTCATAGCATTATGTCTTATGGAATATTGCTGTGGGGTAAATGCGTGGATAGTGAAAAAATATTCGTATTACAAAAAAGAGCCATACTTGGCATCTACAATTAAAGTCAGCGTGATTCCCTGCGAGAGAAGTTTAAGGAAATAGGTATTCTTACATTTGATTCACAGTATATTTTAAACAAATTAATTTTTGTACATAAAAATATAAAGAATTATAAAACCATGGGTGATGTATATAATAGACAAAGTAAGAACCGACATAAGCTTGCAACTCCTGCCTTGCGCCTAGCAAAAGTACGTAAATCGTTTGTGGGTTTGGGTATAAGATTCTATAATAAAATTCCGAAATCAATTTTGGCCATGCCATTACAGCAGTTTAAAAACACTGTTAAAAAGGGGCTGATACAGAAAGCCTAATATACTGTTGAAGATTACTTAGATGATAAGGATGTGTGGATATAGGTGCACTTCTACCCTGTACAAGACAGTAATAAATAAATGTAACTAGTTTAAGATTTATATTTTAAAAAGAGCAACCGCCTAGTTTCTTGCTGGTTCTTTTAGGTAGGAACAGCTTCCGAACCAGCTATAAAGTTAACCATTCAAAAGCACTTGTTTACAAGTTTACTTGAATAAGGAATATTTTGAATTTGAATCCTGATGCATCGACCGGCTCGTAGAGTTGACAATTCAAAAGCACTTGTTCACAAGTTTAATTGAATAAAGAATATTTTGAATTTTGAATTCACTGTTAGCAAGTACCCCGTACTATAATAAATAAACTATGTTTGTGCTACAATCACCTGTTGATGTGGAATCTAACAAATTATAATTCAAAATACGCTTTATTAGATGTGTTTTACGACTTCTTTCTATACGTCGAAGGTCTGACAGTTCGTAATCTATATCAAGCTATAAAACTGGTAGCCCTCTATTTCCGTGTATAATTGTGAATTTTATTTATGGCCTACGGTTTTTTTTATTATTTTATCCAAAAGCTAATATTGTATTTGATATAGTTTTATTACGCTTAAATTAAATACGTTCGTTCGACAAGTTAGTAAATGTGTTTGATAAACACATTCAGATAATATTTTTTTGTATAATAAAGTAACAGTGTGTGCCTTTTCTCACTTTGTATTTTATTGTGATTGAATAGTAGAAAATTATGTTAATGTTATTTGACGCCGTGTGGTATCCGGCTGAGTAGAATAGACCACCCTCATTTCTTAGCTAGGTGTCGTAAAAGGCGACTAAGGTAAGACGACCCGCCTTGTGGTATCCTGCTGAGTAGAATAGACCACCCTCATTTCTTAGCTAGGTGCTGTAACAGGCGACTAAGGTAAGACGACCCGCCGTGTGGTATGCGGCTGAGTAGAATAGACCACCCTCATTTCTTACCGATGTGTCGTAAAAGGCGACTAAGGTAAGACGACCCGCCGTGTGGTATCCGGCTGAGTAGAATAGACCACCCTCATTTCTTACCGATGTGTCGTAAAAGGCGACTAAGGTAAGACGACCCGCCGTGTGGTATCCGGCTGAGTAGAATAGACCACCCTCTTTCTTACCGACGTGTCGTAAAAGGCGACTAAGGTAAGTTGATCCACCCTGTGGTATCCGGTTGAGTAGAATAGACACCCTCATTTCGTACCGAGGTGTCGTAAAAGGCGACTATGGTAAGTTGATCCATCCTGTGGTATCCGGTTGAGTAGAATAGACCACTCTCTTTCTTACCGAGGGGTCGTAAAATACGGCTGAGGTATGTGGACGTCAGGCAGGCGGCCGCTCGTAAAATACGTAGCCAAATCATTTGACAACATGTTTGTTACATGTTTGTAATATGTTGTGCCGAGCTCACTTAGAGTGGGATAAAGGCAGGAAGAAGAGGTTAATGTTTTTTGATGATTCTTCATTGTATGGCTACGATTTTTAATGAAGTTACAAAATAAAAATAGAAGTATACATGACTTGTAGTTAAGTGAAGGCTTTGGAGACCTATATAGATATCGAGCTCGTATTGTGAAGATGTATTTATCTCTGCCAAGGCGATATTTTCCGTCAAATCCATTAAATATTCATTTATTACAGTAATGGAAATAGAAGTGCAGTCTTGAACTCTCTTATCGATTTTTGTTCATTCAACTGTAATGAATGTTCTAAAAGCAAAAACCTTGTCGAATTTCAAATTTAACTTATGCAATACCGAGCCCCGGGATTTTGGTCTGCATACTCGTAGATGTGGTAATGCTTAAAGATAAGTAATTTTATTTATTTAATCGTATGGCGTTTATGTCAGAAAATCTAAGCGTTACAATTATTATATTGAGAATGTCAATATAATTTGATGTTAAAATTTAGAATTACTAAAGAAAAAGACAAAATTAAATAAATATCTTTTTTACAAATCAATGTCCAGGTTCTCCAACCAGTTGGTGAACGAAGAAGGAAGATCAAACGCGTCTCCAAATGGACCGTGGTACGCTAGTTTGACTTCCTCGCCGCAGTCACACATGGCGAAGGGCTTCCAAACCCATTTGTGTAGCAAGTAATTGCAGCATATATTGCAATAAAGAGAAATAATAAGCAGCGGCCATAAACTTAACCAGTCAACCATTTTGTTAGTAGCAAACAAACAAAACAATCCTAGTTGCGAACAGCATTATCAAACTCAACAATGTCTACCGGTACAAATACAACACACTAATGAGCGAACATTATTATTATGGGGATGATTTTACACACAAAACTGTGCCGGCGAAGCTGAAGCGTGTCCCTTTGTAATATCAGGTACTTGATAATACTTGTGAGAGGGCCGTATGACCTCCCGGGGCAACCGGGGTTGAACATGCCTCATGGAAATATAAAATACGTTCATTATTTTAAGGTTAATTGGCAAAGGCCTGCCACGTAGGTGCGAGCGTTGTGAACGCCCACGGCGGTACCAAAATCGCGGTAACAGCCTCATTATTGTATAAACGTGGATATATGTATAGACAACGTTACTGCATTAAGCCCCCCGGTACTTATACATAGTTGCGTGTAATATAAACGCGCGGTTCGTGTATTAGATTCACTTCACATTGGCGTTACCCGAACGCGCATGGCATTTCTTAATACTCTCTAAGATTGCAATATGATTGGTCACACAAAAGTGATAATAAAATTATGTTGTCGTTACATGTTTTGGGTATTTTTATTATATTTCGGATATATTTCGGAGAGTGTGCCACAGATCTATTTGATCTGATCCCTTCCTCACCGTTTTACAATCGAACAACAAGACGCCGCGAGGGCCTCCACCGCTATACAATTAATGTGCCAAAAATACGTACAAAGCGGTTCAGGTCATCTTTTCTGATGCGTACAGCCAAAGTATGGAATTCCCTTCCTGTATCTATCTTCCCGGATTCCTACGATTTGCATAGTTTCAAATGACGAGTGAATAGGCACCTACTTGGCAAGCGCGGTTCATCTTAGGCTGCATCTTTCGCTCACCATCAGGCGAGATAGCAGCCAGGCGCTAGTCCTATCCTATAAAAAAAAAAAATTACGATCGGCTACCTGCCTGACGTCAACTTACCTTACTCGCCTTTTACGATACTTCAGTAAGAAAGACAGTGGTCTATTCTACTCAGCCGGATACACACGGCGTGTCAACTAACCTTAGTCGCCTTTTACGACACCTCGGTGAGAAATGGGGCGGTCTATTCTACTCAGCCGGATACCACACGGCGGGTTGATTTTCCTTAGTCGCCTTTTACGACACCTCGGTGAGAAATGGGGTGGTCTATTCTACTCAGCCGGATACCACACGGCGGGTTGATTTTCCTTAGTCGCCTTTTACGACACCTCGGTGAGAAATGGGCTGGTCTATTCTACTCAGCCGGATACCACACGGCGGGTTGATTTTCCTTAGTCGCCTTTTACGACACCTCGGTGAGAAATGGGCTGGTCTATTCTACTTAGCCGGATACCACACGGCGGGTTGATTTTCCTTAGTCGCTTTTTACGACACCTCGGTGAGAAATGAGGGTGATCTATTCTACTCAGCCGGATACCACACGGCGGGTTGATTTTCCTTAGTCGCCTTTTACAACACCTCGCTGAGAAATGAGGGTACTCAGTTACTTAGCCAGATACACGGCGGCAAAAACAAATATCCAAGTATATACTTGAATCTTTGTTTTATCGTGCGATTTCACGTTTATGCGACAGTCGCGCTGATAGAGTTCTTATCTGAAACGTGCCTTAGGATTGTGTATGTGTATCGCGCGGAGTGCTACCTCGGTTCATGAGGCAGAATTTTTAGCGTCGTTCTGATATGTTGTTAAATAATTGTGTTTTATTTTAAACGTGCAAGCAAGTTGGCAAGTCGAAAAGTCATTTTTATCATTTGGTAGGTCCGGATCTCTGATAGACCGTGCAACTCTTTCTCTTTCAAGTACCGATAAGTTTTTCTATTAAAACTTATTTGTCTAACTGATAATTGCAATTCACCACACCTTTTCGGTGAAGGTAAGCATCGAGAATTCTGGGGATACGTGTAACGTCCTAATCCATATTCAAGCAGCGTGGTAGGTCTTAGCTCGAGCTTTCTCTCTTAAAAACGGAGAGAAGAGATCTATGCCCAACAGTGGGATTGTAAAGGGGTCGTTACTTTAGGGCAGTATCTGTCCCAAATTCTATTCGTTATGCATTTGGTTGTTTCTGCAAAATAATATCAATATTTTTACGTCTCATGAATTCGGAGAACCAGAATTCGGCTGTGACTTGTCACCAACCAGTTGCCAATAAATTTACCAATGTTTTCCAAGGTGTGAACGAAAATTTGGATTCTGTATATTATTATATCACTCCATGGGTTTAGCGTATTGTATACGCAATTTTTGTTAATATTTGTAGCTGGTACCAGTTCTGGTATGAAACTGAAAGGATTTTCAAATCCAGGCTTTCTTATCATCCAAATAATCTTCAATTTTGTAATATGCTTTGCGTATAAGCATATTTTTTACACTTAATTGGAATCTTTCTGTACACTGGTCTAGAATGGATTGAGGAATTTTATTATAGAAGCGAATAGCGAGACCAACAAATGAGTTGCTAACTCTGCTGAGTCGCGACGCAGGTATCGTAAGCTGTTTGTGACCTCTCGTATGTCTATGATATACATCAAATTTTGTTTTATACGTACTTATATTTTTCCGTGCATTGCTAGTCTAAAACCTCGTAAAATAGGCGCGATTTACTATCCCATTGTGAGACATAGGCTTCCTTCTCCATTACGGATCCGAGCTCAAACCCTAATTACTATATGACTCTAACACCTCTGGAATTCTCCCGGAGTCTCCTAATTGAATATACATGTGTGTAGAAAATCAAATCACGAAAAGAAATGTTGTATTTTTATTTTGTTAATATCTGAACTACTGAATATAACGGGGTAATTTGGAAGTGAAAACTTTCCAAACATCTCCGTTAAAATTTGATTAATTAAAAGTTTCGCGGGAAAAAGAGTGATAGCTGAAAGGGTTGTAGCGAGAACTTCTTTTGAATTTTACTCTATTGAAAGAACTTTTTGAAACAAAGACGACCCGCAACAGAATATAAAAGTTTTAGATAACGTGCACGCCGCGGGCTGCAGCGTCAGAAACCCAACTTGCCCGCTTACTCTATTAAATTATTTAAATTATAAAAGCGAAATATAGGAAAACATAATAATTATCTCATCTATTGACGGAGTAGGAACCTATCTAAGCCATGCAAAAGTACGTTAGTAGTTTCGCAACATGGATGGCTTCATGCATGGCTGTCGAAAGTGGTGCGAATTTGATCTGTCCAGCGCATATGACTTCGTCATCACGGTCTCTTCCTCTGCACCTTGCCGGTGATGACTATCTTTTCGAAATTGTCACCACTCTTCCGATATGATCGAAATCTCTCGCAGGGCGACTGTGTTGCCGACCTTTAAAAAAGGTAAAATACACTTTTTAAAGGTATGTATGTCGTACCGATCTGGAAATGCTGCCAAAAGGAGTATACTGACACATGATTTCCATCCCTCCTCATAACATGTCCATACCATCCCTATCTTGCAACTTTCGTCTTTTCTATAATGGGCGCAACTTTCAGACTTCCCCTTATTACTCATTTCTTATTTTATCCAATTTTGTCACACCACACATCCACCTTAACATCCTCATCTCCATATATCATATGTATATATTTTATTTAAGATTTACATAAAAGATACTTATTTATTAGATTTATACAATCTGTATAAAAAATTGCACAGAGCTTTCTCGAAATCTTTAAGATGATCTACGAAACAATAAAGTTTTTCGATAAAACGCTCGAAGCGAGGTATCGAAGAGAACAAAACCGAAGTAAGTTTACAAACGTTCTTTTAAAGACTTCGTGGGTAGTCTTTATTTAAAATTCGGTAGGAGTTTAATTCAAAATTATTTTTCGTCCGTCCGTTCGGATATTGCGAAATTGAACTGATTTGTGTGTACTCTTGAGATGTTGATATAAAATAATTTTGTGAGAGATCGAGTTAAGTCTATTCTTTAATAAATGTTACATAATTTGTTTAATATTTATATAATGATTTATAGAATGAGGGGTTACTTTGTGGAATTCCATATTACAGAAACTGTAACTGAACTACTTTGCTATAATCCGCGTGGGTTAAGCGAATGCACGCAAAGCGTGTATGTAGCGTGAAATGTGTATGAATTAGGCAGAATCCACGTACCTTACACATGCAGGACACACAACCACCACTAAAATCTCGACGATCGTTTCGCCCCGAAACCGAAGCATCATCAGGACAAAACACACACACCACCACCAAATCGTAATGCGATTACACATTAGCTTTGCATGCATTCGCTTAAGGATGGATGGATCCCGCGCGGATTCTAGCAAGGTAGCGCTGTTATAGTTTCTGTAAAATTTATCTTATCAAGTACATAAAACAAAATTAATGATAGCGTTATTTTGCTAAAATCTGCGTTTAGAAAATCTAAGTAATGCTAAGTGTAGGAAGCAAAAACTTTACACATCAGGATTAGTTAACGCACGTATCACAAGACATCGCAATCCGGAACACACTACATAAGTACTACACACATTTACTACGACGATGTCAACGATAGTTTCGCTTTTAATTATTTAAGAAAAAAAATTGAACATCAAGTAAATACTTGTTATTTAATGCTGCAGATTGAATACAATTATATTTATGGATTGAAACTTTTTCTAAGACGTTATAAAATCTATTTGCGAAGTGTGCACGTGAACGCCTTAGACACAAATAATTTATAGAATTAGGCGTTACTTTGCGGAGATCCATAATAAAAAAGTAATAATAAAATTATTTTGCTATAATCCGCGATACAGTAAATAGAAAATATATATAGTGTTAAATATATTGTGGACTATCCGTATTTTCATACCCGATACGTGCAGGATTCGTGAAAACACATGCACAAACCTCCACCACTTTTTTGCACGTGCACGATTTGGATAACGCTTTGCTTTGCGATTTTGTCGTGGAGTCTATCTCCTGATGATGCTTCCGTTGCGGGGCGAAACGATTGTAGAGCTTGTGATAGTGAACGTGTGTAGTGCTTGTGTATTTTGGTGGAAGTGGTCGTTCATAGGCAGAATTTGTCGTTCTAGATTATAATTATATAACACTAGTTTTTGCCCGCGGCTTCGCTCGCGTTGAATTTGGTCTGTTACATTATGTTTCGTGAACAGTAATTTGAAATAAAATTCCTACAAAATGAAATACTGAAAGCAACAAATGTATTGATTTTGATAAAAGTTTGTTAAAAATACTAAAATGTGCATTGTAAAATAGTATCTTATTTAATTAAAATTTATCATTCACTATTTTGGTCATAGTGGCTCCGATATAAAAGGTAGATACTATATGTTGTCGCGGATTTTATTAAGAACTATTCAAGACAAATAATACTATCATCTTTGTGTAACTCCAATAGTTTAAGCAGCGTACGCTAAGATAACTCTCAGAAGACATGTATCGCTATAATTACATAAAATCATTACAAATTGTAGCCTATATGTTATACCGATGCATAAACTATATTACTGTAAAGTTTCATCCAAATCCGTCGAATAGTTTTTTCGTGAAAGAGTAACAAACATCGATCCATACTCACAAACTTTCGCATCCTTACTAATAATAAATGCGAAACTCTGTCTGTCTGTCTGTCTGTGTCGTTTTCACGGCTAATCCGCTGAACCAATATCCATGAAATTTGGCACAATTATTCCTTATACACCGGGGTAACATATAGGCTATAGAAATCCTGCTAATTCAACAGGAATAAAATGACGTTCAAAAACGCCATCTATAATAAACATAATAAGTTATTTTTATTTACAAATTGCCATAGTTACTAATATATTAACGGCCTGGAATCGAGCCTTTTAAGTCAATTCTGTTATTCAAAAGAGGCGAAAGTCTTTATATTTTTTTATGGATAATTTTTTTTATTTATAAATTTAATAGCTATTAAAACGTATTATAAATATAAATAATACGCGCTATTTACTAAAATAAATGAACTATACTTTCGAAAACACGATAAATTTCTCTGTCTTCCCGAAATGTTATAGGCGATTGTGAGTATCATACAGAAATGCAAACCTCGAAAATATTCTCTTAATATGAATAGCGTTTCACTGCTTCGGTTTCACTATTTGGAGTCTAGATCTTCCAAAAATTGAACTCACCATGCATCCGAAGATTACAGCAAATTGTGATCAACACACTCAAATGCGAACTTCGGTGACATTCACTTAACTGCATATCACCGTTGTCATTCAAAGATAAAAGCTTTAAAAACGGTATCAAAGCTAGAGTCATATCAGTCCGTGATCATCAAACCAATATGCTGGCTTCGAAAACGTACGCGCAAAATGAGGGGTAGTTATGTGCGAATCGTATACGCCATTCGTCTTTTGCAGGCAAGTTTAGCTAACGTTAAATTAACACACATTTTTATCTAAAAGGGTATGTGACTTAACTTTAATAGGTTGATAATAGATGGCGTTTCCTAATTTCATGCTATTCCTATTAAATTAACAGGATTTATAGAATAATTTATAGAATTAGGCGTTACTTTGCGGAGATCCATTATACAAAAGTAATAATAAAATTATTTTGCTATAATCCGCGATACATGTATCGCGGATTTATAGAACCTATATCATAGTTACCCTGATGTATAAGCATTAGGTATGCCAAATGTCATCGATGTTGGTTAAAGAGAAGTATTTTATTTAAAAAGTAAAGATTATACTATAAAGTTATAAACGAATATTTAGAATTTTCGTTCAATTTTTTATATGATGTTTTTAATTTAGTAAGAAGGCCTAATGGACAAACAACACATTAACAGATAAACTGAAAGATGCTGCTGTCCACAGGTTTTACATTTTTTTTTGGTTTTGTTCGAATTTTTCGAGTGCAAATTAATATCTTTTTTAAATAACTGTAATTTCATGAAGGAAATAAAATTTAATATCGACTTTAGAGTAGCGTAATAAATGCAATAGGAACTGCTATTTAACCCCCCCCCCCCCCCCGGATCGATCTGATTTTTGAGATGGAGATATTTGCAGGGTAGCGATAGAAGCTACTGAGTATTACCGGACTACAGTCCACGCGGACGAAGTCGCGGGTAAAAGCTAGTTTATAATATTAGTAAGATTAGTAAGATAAGATTGTTATGTACCACATTAGGCAAATTAAAAAAAATTGAATTTGATTTATTATAAAGGTCGTTCTAAATTTGAGATTAAAGCTACACAAATTTTCATCTAAACCAAAATCCCGCGAGATTATACGTCCTCTAAGATATGGTAGGATTACTGGGAAAACAATAGCTGTAGCGTATTATCCTATTAATAATACAATTTAGTTTAATTCGTGACAGAGTATGTCATTTATAACTGGGTGGTTTAATTTGCGGTGCAAATACAAATTCCAAATATTCTTTGTTTAAGTAGACTGCTTCCAATAGTTTTGAATCGTCAGACGCTGTTAAAGAAGTTAACAATTCGGAAGCTTCCGTCTACAGAGATGAATCAGCAAGAAACTTGGCCGATACTTTCACCTTACGTACCTCCAGTACTAACCTACTAATTATTCTACATGATTTATCATCCTTCTACTCTTATCCCACTCTAAGTAGGGACGGCACATGTTCTAAACATGTCACATGATTCGGCTACGTATTTTACGTCCGGCCGCCTGCCTGACGTCAAGTTACCTTAGCCGTATTTTACGACACCTTGGTAAGAAAGAGGGTGGTCTATTCTACTTAACCGGATACCACTCGGTGGGTCAACTTACCTTAGTCGCGGTTTACTAAACCTCGGTAAGGAATGAGGGTGGTCTATTCTACTCAAGCCGATACCACTCGGCGGGTCGACTTACGTTAGTCGACTTTTACGATAGTTCGGTAAGAAATGAGGGTGTTCTGTTCTAATCAGCCGGATTCCACACGGCGGGTAGACTTACCTTTGTCGACTTTAACGACACCTCGGTAAGAAAGAGGGTAGTCTATTCTAATCAGCCGGATACCACATGGCGGTTAGACTGACCTTAGTCGCCTTTTACGACACCTCGGTAAGAAATTAGGGTGGTCTATTCTACTCAACCGGACACCATACGGCGGTTCGACTGATCTTAGTCGCATTTTACGACACCTCGGTAAGAAAGAGGGTGGTGTATTCTACTCATCTGGATATCACACGGCATTAATTAGTCTAAATGATTGAATTAATAAAAGTGAATTATTTTTCATTTCCCGCATACAATGGATTTAACTTGATAAAAATATAGTCTATAGCCATAGTATTATAAATGTGAAAGTATGACCGTCCGGTTGCCTGTTACGCTAGCTAAACAAATATTGAATTGGGTGCAATTGTGGCATACATCATAATTTCCTCATCCCACTCCTAAGTGGGGTTTGGTACAATGTCTTCATCCTCCATTCTCTTCTATCATATATCAACACAAGCGCTACTCCGTTTATATGCATATTATTCTTCACGAAATTCACCCACCTTTTTCTAGTCATATATCCATCCATATTCATATTTATATTGTGGCATATTTGTGGCAATTGTGGCTAATATATCGGGCTTAAAAAACCGTTTTTCTTTAGGGGACATAAAAATACATTATTTAAGATATTATAAAATTAGTTAAATAGCCCGTTACTATCCCACTGCTGGGTAAGGCCTCCTCTCTCCGTTTCTGGAGACAAGGGGTGGAATTGAGACCTAACACGCTGCTCCGAAGCGCGAATACAAAATTTCGTACAAAGCTTGTAAATAGTCAAAACGTCTCTCTTTTTCTACATCTATTTCTATATATGTGAAAGAGATGTATATATATATATATATATACATCTCTCTCTCTCATAAACCAATAAACGTCCTTTGCTAGACATAGGTCTCTTCCAAGGACTTTCACACTACATGATACTGTGCGGCCTGGATTCAGCGGCTCCCTGGGAAAGCTTAGTGGCGGACCACTCTAAGGCCCTGTGACCCCAAAGTCCATCGGTTCTTCGAACTATTTGCCCCGCCCATTGCCACTTTAGCTTTGCGATCCGTTGAACTATGTCTGTCACTTCGGTCCTTGTACGGATCTCCTCATTTCTGGTTTTATCACGTAGAGAAACTCCAAGCATAGCTCTCTCCATAGCCCGCTGAGCGACTCTGAGCTTTCTTATAAGGCCCATAGTTAGCGACCAAGTCCAACTGAGTCCAAACATCAAATAGATACAAATAAACATACAAACGCACTATCGCCTTTTTGTGATTAGTAAGATGGTATACATATTAGATCCCTCATCTCAAGGATTGCACCCAGTGACCTCAGTTTGTCTGTTCATTGTTACTAGCCTACTAGCAGTTGGTTGGATGACTGGCGAGGCATTTGAATCGATTTGTCGTGAGCTGACAGGGGCATGTCAAACTAATAAGGCAATGAGTACAGTATGTCAGAGGCGTGTATTGACATTACAATACAAGACAAAAAAAACAATAAGTCACGTATTGCTGTATCCAAAAAAAATTAGATTTATAAAAATCTCAAACTCAAAATGAATTGAGTCGCCAAACTGGTTAACTATGTTACCAATCAGCCTTTTCTTAACCTGAAGAATCGAACCTAAAAAACGGATAGTCCACAATGCATTTAGCATTATAAATATTTTCTATTTACTTTATCGCGGCTTATAGCAAAAAAAAATGATTATTATTACTTTTGCTTAACATTCTCATCTCATTTGCATGCAACTTTCTTTGATCCTTTTCTTTTATTAACCAACATTCAGATCTATACATTACGACAGGTCTAATGTCATAATACATACTGGGCAAACCGGACTGACTGTAGGCAACCCATGGAAGCCATACCTTCCATAAATCTTCGGTTGACCAATAGTCCCCTTCGCTTAAATGGACCCAACTTGCGAAAAATGATGGGTATCATTACCGGACACTGCCTGCTCAAACACCTATTCCTTATAGGTGTGTCTGACAGCCAAATGTGCAGAGGATGCACGAGGGAACCAGAAACGCCATCTCACGTCATGTTGTATTGCACGGATGTGGCCAAGCATCGGGCAAACATCATTAGCTCGCCGAGGACGTTACAAGAAGCCTTGAGGAACCCTGGCAGGGTACTCGGCTTCTGGAAGGAGCTTGGCTGGCTGGATTAACCAGCCCCTTTACTCTCACGCACAATGGTCGTCTTACAGTGACTAAGTGCGGAAAATAGCCTGTAACAAGAAGAAGAAGTCAGGTCTAATGATCGTTTTAAACAAACTAACATCAAACAAATCTGTAAACAAACATATACAAAGCCAGCAGTATCTTTGATTATACGTCTCAAGAGAGAATCGAGAGCCTATACTTAATCACTATTCGCATCTGTGATGAAGTGTACCTCAATTGTAATTACTTCGTGTGTTGATTTAAGCTTTATCAGCCGCGGCCGGCCCCCGCTTGAATATTGGATTTATCCCTCCACAAATACTTTATATAATTACCAGCGGAGGTGCCGCCACGGAAACGTATTAAAATATGAAAGATAAGATCGTATTTTTAGTGCAGACGAGATGGGCCGGCCCGTATAAGCTCGCCCGCACATGAACCGGTCTAAACGAGTGTACAGCTTTATGTGAATAAATTCAAACGTGCTGAGGGACTATGTCGCATAGGTGAAGATTTCTGTTTTTTACAAAACAAATATTATGTGATTTATAAAATGAATCTTTACTTTGCAGAGGTCCATAACACAAAAGAAATATAAAATTTTAATTCTTACTGAATGCGACTGTACAAATATTTTTATCTGTAAATATAAATCAAATCAAGCAATATAACAAAACTAACTACTTTGCTATGATCCGCACTGGTCAAGCGAATGCATGCAAAGCTAATGTGTATGAAGCAGGCAAAATCTACGCACCTTACACATGCAGTACAAGCCACCACATGCACCCCAAGGCACCTCCACCAGCAACAACGCACACAAGCAGCACACACACCCACCACCACAATCTTGACGATCGTTTCGCCCCGAAACCGAAGCATCATCAGGAGGATAGGCTCGACGACAAAAATCGTAATGCGCCGCGCTTGTCCTGCATGTATAAGGTGAATAGATTTTGCCTGCTTCATACACATTAGCTTTGCATGCATTCGCTTGACTCGTGCGGATTATAGCAAAGTAGTTAGTTTTGTTATATTGCTTGTAATATGGAATTCCGCAAAGTAACGCCTGCTTCTATAAATCATAAATCAAATCAAATCAAAATATTCTTTATTCAGTAAGCTCTTTCGAGCACTTTTAAATCGTCAAGGTTAAATAAGATTAATGAAGCTACAACTGGTTCAGAATGTTGCTATTACCGAGAAGAACCAGCAAGAAACTAGGCGGTCAAACTTTTAAACATTTTCAATTTTACATTATTAAACCGCAGTCTTGTATGAAGCTGGGAGGATTTTGAAATCCAAATTTTATCATCCAATTAGTTTTAAATTTTGTTATATGCTTTCTGTATAAGCATATCTCTTACATTTGATTTAAATCTTTCTGTAAACTGGTTTAGTATGTATAAAGATTTAAGTATTAAATGTCATAAAATAATTATTTCCAATTATTTAACCACCACCAAAATCTCGACGATCGTTTTGCTCCGAAACCGCATTGGGATTTTGTCGTGGAGCCTATCCTCCTGATGATGCTTCGGTTTCTTAGTATCATCAGGAGGTCGATTGGTGGTTGTGTGTGCTGCTTGTGTGCATTGTTGCTGGTGGAGGCGCCTTAGGGTGCGTGTAGTAACTTGTCCTGCATGTGTAAGGTTCGTAAATTTTGCCTGCTTTGTTGCATATTAGCTTTGCATGCATTCACTTAACCCGTGCGGATTATAGCAAGTTAGTTCTGTTATAGTGCCTGTAATATTTCCTATTATAAAATTCGATCGAACAATACTAAACGATGCGTACGACTCGGGTGTCTGCTTAACGCATTGATGAGCCATACCGGATCGCTATATTATTAAAGTTTGGTCCGGATTATGTGCGTCCGGCTTAACAAGAATCGAATGGCGATCGGCTACTTCCACATCTCCAATCTCGCTTTATAATTTCTGTATATCCAATTGTTTCTAATTACGTACCGATCAGACATTCAATTCAATATTGTTTTATAATTATTTTTATGTTGTTTGATTTTATTTGTAATTTGTTCTTTAATTGGCTTCTGATTATGAATGAAATATTCCCGAGCTGTTATCTCGTTAGCCACTCGAGTGTTATTAATGACTTGTATTATTAAGTTCTATTAGAGAAAGTTTAATTTTTTTCACTTAACTGACAATGCGCTGGTAACCAAAAAATTAATAAAACACTCATTAGACCTGTCGTAATGTATGGATCAGAATGTTGGGCCAAGGAATAGATGAAAGAAAGGTGCGTGCAATTGAGATGAGAATGTTAAGGTGGATGTGTGGTGTGACAAAATTTGATATAATACGAAATATATTTGGTTAAGTCTGAAAGTTGAGCTTTTCTTATATATTAACTAGCTGTGCCAGCGGCTTCGCCCGCGTGGAAATCAACGTGTCACAATTTTTTTCTTAAATTCAAATTTTAAACATAAAAGTAGTTATTGTGAGTTAACCATAAGAGATAGAGACATGCTATCGGACTTTTTTGTGATATTTTTATAGATCTACAATTCTCTAGTACATTACTTTAGCGTATCTCTGCTGGTTTACGCAGCGCACGCGATTAGAGCTCCCAGCAAGCAAGTTTTTTAACAAATGCGCAATCTCTTCAACATAATTTAAATAATACCTATATGTACTATATACTTAAACCATCCGTAACTACCTTTTGGTGAAAACTGTACAAAAGTCAGTAGTAGATTTTGAGAAAATCGATTACATACAGACGGACAACTTTTTGGGACTTTGTCTTATAATAAGTATTGATGTGCATATGATTAAATGGAGACCGAAAAATGATTGATTGAATGTGTGATAAAGGGTCTAGATATAAAGGGAGTAGTATCAAGTTGACGAATGATAGAAGAGAATGGAAGATGACACATATTGCCGACCCCACTTAGTTCTATAAGGGCAGGAGAATGATGATGATGATGAGATGTTTTCTAACTATATTTATTATTATTTGTAGTGGGTATTTTTTTTATGAATACCCATATAAACTAGTAACGAAGGGAGTTATGGCGTAAAAGTAAATTTAACATAATCGGTTATCATTAGTTCTCGTTATGGGTCATTTATTTTTCGCATATACGCACTGCCTTGTCGGTAGGCTGGTCCTAATTAAAAACTGTATTTAGACGCGCAGATGGTGGCCGCGGGCTGGCATTTAGTTATAGGTATATTCGCTTCTATAATAAAATTTTGCAAAACATATTAGTCTTGCCTACACAAAAGTTTATTATACGCAAAAGCATATTACACAAGGGGAAGTTTATATCTATATATATATAAATATTTGTATGTATAAATGTCGGTATGTCCCTTATTATTTCGAAACGGCTGTTCCAATTTAAATGAAATTTTTAAGCAATCTCAAGGTTGACCCAGCGGATCCTGTAAAGTTTGGTGGCGATCGGAGCATTTTTTGACTCAATCAAACTGAGCCACATCTACTTACGACCGAACCGAGTAGAGAATAATAATGCTTAGATTAGAAAATCCTTCCAGCTCCATACGAAACTACACCATAATTATGTACATTAGTTTTTTTTTACGATTTTGTCGTCGAGGCTATCTCCTGATGATGCGGTTGCGATTGTTCAGTTTGTGATAGTGAATGTGTGTAGTGCATGTGTTTTTGGGAATCCTTCATGTATCATGTATGAAGACGGGTAGTCCGCTTTACAGTTAGCATTATATATATTTTCTATTTACTTGATCGCGGATAATAACAGAATAACTTCATTATTACTATTGTAATACCTATGGATTTCCGCAAAAGTGACTTTACTTTGCGCTGCTATCCCACTGCTGGGCATAGGCCTCCTCTCGCCGTTTTTGGAGAGAAGGATTGAAGCTAAGTCCTCCCACGCTGCTCCAATGAGGATTGATAGGTTACACATATCCCACATATATTCTCTATAAATATGCAGGTTTCCTCACGATGTTCTCCCCCACCGAAAAGCGTCTGATCAATTGCAATTGTTAATAAGACAAATTTTAATAGAAAAACTCTCCGGTGCCTTCTCGGTGTTTGAACTCATGATCTGGATGGATTTCCGGAAATTGACGCCCAATTCTATAAATTATTTGAAAAAAATTCTACATCGGACTCTTATTGCCATTTTTTAAAAGAATTATAGGCGATATTAAGCTAGCTCAAATGCTCACGAATTTAGAGCATAGACGTGCAGTCGCATCGTTTTCTATTTTTTTACAGGATATATTTCGGAGAGTGTGCCACAGATCTGTTTGATCTTGTCCCTTCTTCACGTTCTACAAACGGACGACCAGACACCGTGAAGAGCTCCATCGTTAAAAAAAATTCTTGTCGTATTGTATGTGTCAGAATGATGGCCAGTGAAAAAGACGGATGAAAGAAGAGTGCATGCAAATGAGATGAGGATGTTAAGGCGGACAAGTTGTGGTGTGACAAGACTGGATAGAATAAGGCCCCCCCTTATTCTAGTCTGAAAGTTAAGGCCATTATAGAAAAGACGAGAAGTGCAAGACTGATATGGTATGGACATGTAATGAGGAGGGATGGAAATCATGTGACCTAACGAGTGTTGGATATGAATGTGGATGGATATGTGTCTAGAGGGAGGCATAAAAAGAGGTGGTTGGATTGTGTGAAGTATGAGATGCATATAAAAGGAATAGCGTCAGAGCTGACGAATGATAGAAGGGAATGGAAGCGAAATACATGTTGTACCCACTCTACTTAGAGTGGGATAAGGGTATCAGAATCATTCTCCTGCCCTTATCCCACTCTAAGTAGAGAGACTCTAATGGCAATGAGATTTCTACAAAAAGATGATTAATTAATTGACTGGCTTGTCGCGGGTTTTATTAACGCCTAGGGCCAAGATTTTCTATAAATTGTTGTTTTCGTATTTAAGTATGTATTTAAAATTATATATGTATATATTTACCAGCACTCTGTCACACATAACACAAGTATTAAGTTACTTACTTTGGGGACGGACGATTGTTCACGTTTAAAAAAATTGTAGCTCACACACCGTACTAATTTACTGTATGGAAAACTTATTTTCCAATTCGTAGACCAGTTTTTTCCAGTTATAAAATTAATCAGGACAGGACAGGAACAACTATCCAAACTAGCAGTAGAATTGACGATTCAAAAGTACTTGTTAACTAAGTTTACTCGAATAAAGAATATTGTGAATTTGAATAATTCCAATTCAAAAGTGTGAGCGTAAGCAAAATCTAACCGTAATACGGTTAAATCAAACGTACATTGCATCGGAATGAATTGCTTAGGGTCCCGTTTACCCCGTCTGTAGTTAATTTTATTTAATCAATTAACTGCGGCGTATATTAACCCGTCCCGCGGTGGCTAAACGTAAATCTTTCTGGAGGGTAGTTGTACTTGTTAGTTAATATATCGCTGTGCGCGAATGTTCTATCTATTTATAACGAATGTGAAAGTCTATCTGCAAAGATTTCGCGCTTATTCCGTTAGAGTAATGTTATTTATTTATTTCTTTATTGTATTGCTTGAAAGGAGAAAAAAAATAGCTAATGTAAAGGCGGACTTATCCCTAAAACCCTCTTCTAGTCAACCTTATCCCACTCTAAGTGAAGTCGGCATAACATGTTACAAATATGTTGACACATGATTTCGCTACGTATTTTACGACCAGCCGTCTGCCTGACGTCAACTTACCTTAGACGTATTTTACGAACCCTCGGTAAGAAAGAGGGTGGTCTATACTACTCAAACCCGATACCACACGGTGGGTCAACTATCCTGAGTCGCCTTTTACGACACCTCGGTAAGAAATGAGGGTGGCCTATTCTATGCAGCCGGATACCACACGGCATTACTGTAAGATTAAAATGTGGATAGTTATTAAAGTAACGGCCTGTTATATCCCACTGCTGAGCATAGACCTCCTCTCTCCGTTTTTGAAGAGAAGGGTTGGAGCTAAGACCTACCACTCTGCTCCAATGCGGATTAGTAGGTTACACATATCCCCAGAATTCTCTACAGATATCTGCATATCTGTAGAGTAGTATTTATTTCCTCACGATGTTTTCCTTCACCGAAAAGCGTGTATAAAATTTCAATTATCAATTAAACATATCTTTTTATAGAAAAACTCATAGGTTGCCTGCCCGAGGTTTGAACCCATGACCTCCTCCAAAGAGTAACACGGTGTCTGGGCTATGACAGCAGGTAGTTAGTAGCAGATTTTATTTCGCACACTTCGTAAAATACGTGGCCAAATCATATAACAACATGTTTGTAACATATTGTGCCGACTCCACTTAGAGTGGGATAAGGCCAGGAGAATGATGATGATTTTAATCTTACAGTAGTCTTCTATGAGATGAAACTTATTGCTATAAATAATGGCTAAATTAATGATAATCAGATGTTGTACTATCATTATATAAGAAATCTGTGCGTATAAGATTAATGATGGGAGCTGCCAACTCAAATTAAAGTTCTTTCGGAGATTTTAATAAGGCCTTTGTCAAGTTGAAGTTTTGGATTTATGTAAATTGCCAAGTTTCGCAGTTGCCAACTTGGGCCTCGTTCCTGTGTATTGTGTGTTAGTAATTTGTTAATGAACTCAGGTACGGGCTTGCGTCTGACGGTATATATCTTCACTCGATATTGTTACGTCACCAATTGGTTCATCTATCTATACTATCTATCTATCTTGCGGTTCCTGCTTTGCGCCTTGCAAAAGTTCGTAATTCGTTTGTGGGTTTGGGTATAAAATTCTATAATAAAATTCCACAATCTACATTAACTTTACCATTACAGCTGTTTAAAAATACTATTAAAAAAGGCTAATTCAGAAAGCCTATTATAGTATTGAAGATTACCTAGACGATAAGAATGCGTGGATATAGCTTCTCTTCAACCCTGTACAAAACATTAATAACTATATATGACTAGTGATAACAATTATTGTTTGAAAAGAGCAACCGCCGAGTTTCTTGCTGGTTCTCCTCGGTAGGAACAGCTTTCCGAACCAGCAGTAGATGTTGACGAATCAAAAGCACTTGTTTACAAGTATACTTGAATAAAGAATATTTTGAATTTGAATTTGAATATACTAGTCTATATCTATACTAATATTATAAAGAAGAAAGATTTGTATGTTTGTTTGTATGTGTGTATGTTTGCAATGTGTTCACGCAAAAACTACTGGACCGATTTCAAAAATGCTTTCACCATTGGAAAGCTGATTTTTCACTGAGCAACATAGGCTATATGTCATTTTCAAAAGAAGTAGGGATCCTTAATAAAATTGTAATAAGTTGTGAAAAATTCAGTCGTAAACATCTTTCATCGCGTGTGCTGCGGAAACTATTGAGGATAGAACAAAAAAATGTTCTACAGTATTATAGAACATGTCAATATCCACAAAAAAGTCCGCGATACCATATTTCTAACTATTAAAGTTATACCAAAATAACTACTTTTTAACGTTGTAAAAGTTGATAAAATTGCCGACAATAATCAAACCATTTTATTCATATCTCTGTATTGACCCTTATCCGATTAAATGATTTTTATTAAAAACTATTTCAAAACCTGTAAAATGCTTTAAAATGATCAAAATCCGACATCTCAATCAAAATATATTACGAATTTAAGAATATAAATCGAAAGAAAATAATGTCATAACAAATTCATTGTAGCGACCGATAGCAGGGCCTGCATTTGGTGAGTTAGCTCTTATTCCAAGAATACTAATGATACTCATTTTTTTAAATTAAATAATCTACAAAATAAATCTATAGTCCGACTTCGTAGACTTTCCACTACCACGAGATCGGTATGGACGCGAGTGAAACCGCGGGGCATTGCTAGTCTAGTATAAATCAATGTCTCCAAGAGCTGTCTGTCTGTTTGGATCGATTTTTCTTAAAATCTACTTGTTGTACGGTTTTTACTAAAAGGTAGTGCAATTCTTCCGAAAGCTTTAGCTTAATAGTGTATTACGTTTTAATTGTTTGTTTGTTTACAGTTACATAATTTATAGAATTAGGCGTTACTTTGCGGAGATCCATAATACAAAAGTAATAATAAAATTATTTTGCTATAATCCGCGATACAGTAAATAGAAAATATATATAGTGTTTAATGTATAGTGGACTATCAGTATTTTCATACCCGATACGTGCAGGATTCGTAAAAACACATGCACAAACCTCCACCACTTCCCCCACAATACACAAGCACTACACAGGTTCACTATCACAAACTCAACAATCGTTTCGCCCCGCAACCAAAGCATCATCAGGAGATAGACTCCACGACAAAACTTTTGCGATTTTGTCGTGGAGTCTATCTCCTTCCCCGTCTACCCGTTGATCAGCGTTTACTTTACTTTTTTTTTACAGCTACATCATCCTCCTGCCCTTATCATACTCTAAGCGGGGTCGGCACAACATGTTACGAACACGTTGTCAAGTGATTTGGCTACGTATTTTACGACCAGCCGCCTACCTGACGTCAACTTACGTTAGTCGCCTTTTACGACACCTCGGTAAGAAATGAGGGTGGTGTATTCTATTCAGCCGGATACCACACGCTACAGCATATCTGCTCAGCTACAGTGCCAGTCAAAAATCTTGCGATCATTTATGTGTAATAGATTTTGTTTTCAAGTTGTCCCTGGTGCGGTTGACCCCGCTACCGTCTTTGAATTGGTCCGTCGAATGCTTTGCATAAATGCCCGCCAGCTGTTTACAATAATCGATACGTTTTTACCTTTTCAATTTATCGATATCCATTCACGGACGGACAATTTATTTGTATCAATAATACGACTTCTGTTTGTTTTTGTACGCTGACGGGTTTATGGGGGTCGATTTTTGATCGAATATTCAGAATCGATTATGTATCAGCTTATAAGGCGTTTTCGGTAGTTTATTAATTGGCTTTACGTGTAATTTTTTTTATATTCGTGGAGTGACGCGAACGACGCGGCCTAAGATGGGTCGGGCCGTGTTTGTCTGAATGATGCCTGTTAACTTTTCTTTTGGAAGCACCCAAGTCAAGAGGATTCCTTGTTTTGGCTGTGGTTATAAGTAGTGGACGGTATAAACCCTTATTAGGATTTGTGTTGTTCTTCTGAGTTCCAAGTAACACCTTAGTGAATTATTTAAGCTAGGAATGTGTTTAAGTCGAGCTAAGTAAGTTCAAGGTGATATGGTATAGAACCTACTTAAGGTTCTCAACATGCTTGCTAACCCCTCAAACTAGCGTCATGTTCACAAATTCAACCACCGAAAATATAGGCGTCCAAAAAGCGTCCTATATTTATTAATTATCCCTGACGATCAAATAACGATCGCAAACACAAAAACACGTAAAACACACACAGCGTCTTCGCCGGCGAAGACGAGGTCCCAGTTTACTGACGTCGGTCGGTCGTGGCCTCTCCCCACCCTACCGTAGTCGCAATGACTAATCAAAGTCATACCATCAGCCCTCCATCACGCATCGCCCTAAGCCATGGTCCGGTCTCACAGGACCCTTAGGACGACGTTCACCAACGCTAGTAGAGCTTTTGCGCTCTACTCTCAGCATTTCGCAACATCGGTGATGCTTCTGCGCTTGCCCGTCCCGCCCGGTGACGCTTTAAAGTCGTTAGGACTAACAACATACAGTCAGGTCAAAAATAAATATCACAAATTCAATTTTGAAAATGTTTCCGTCACCTACAATAAATGTAAGTTATTATGTATTATGAAATCATTTATTATATTCAATGACGAATTTTATAACAAAGAAAATGGTAAACAAAGATGGTCTAATTATTAAATACCTAAAAATGAAGGTCAAAAATTCGTACAACCCCCTGCTTGTCGGTCAAAGGGTTAACCGCAAACCTCAATCTTCACTAACTCGTTCAGTCTCTTTACAATTTTAAATATATGTAACCGAAAAGCTAAAATTGATAAAAGGTAGATACAGCAGATTCTACATTTGACAGTAAGGGTATCAGGTCAAATGTACGGATGATCTTAAGAGGCAATGACTCTGCCGTTGTCGACGCAACGCAACCGAGTGACGTCAGCTCACCGACAACGTCGTTTCATGCCGACATAAGTGCATTTGCTTGTACCAACGCGGCCCGCTGCGATGGCCCGAGCGCCGTAATTAACGACGCTGAAAACAAATACTAGTATCGGACGAAGTTATTGAGCAAGTAGTCCAGATGTCAATAGATTTAGGATTTTTATTTGTAACGAGCATTAAAAATTTTTGCTTGGTATCCGTGGTAACGGAAGACTAGAAGTAGTTCTAGAGGCTGTAGTAAAAGTAAAGTACCGGCCTGTTACAATCTCACTGCTGGGAATAGGCCTCCTCTCTCCGTTTCTGGAGAGAAGGGTTGGAGCTAAGACCTACGCTGCTCCAATGCGGATTGGTAGGTTACACATATCTCCAGAATTCTCTACAGATATGCAGGTGGTAAATTGCAATTATCAATTAGACACATGAGTTTTAATAGAAAAACTCGTTGGTGCCTGCCCGGGTTTGAACTCGTGTTCCCCTCGAAAGAGTCGCATGGTCTCACCGCTGGGGTATCACAGCTTGTGATACCTCTGGGTTTATTATTATTATTTATAACATGCATGAATTTTTAAATCTCACCGTTTGCCTCTAGTTTGTTTACCAATATAAAATTGTTACCGATGCGAGGAATATGTTTCAGAATAATTTGACCAGTTTATAGTTCCGATCGCGGAATAAATATTGTCCCTATGATTAGATGTGGATAGAAAGCTCTACTTTTGCGTAAAGTATTTATGTACCAGATGGCGTTTTATTAGTGTATCTGACGTAACGTTTTGTATAAATCGATTTTATTACTTGTTATACATTTGATAAATAGCTTTACAATTAGCAGGTGCTTGTCGCTTTATTTATTATTTTATACCGACGTTTATCATGTACTATTAGGCAGTCATGTTTTGCCAGTAGGCTTATCGTATCTTAATAAAATATGAATTTCTTTGAAGACGACTGGTGTAATTTCTCTAAAGTGGAATACAAAACGATAAGGAATTCACCGAGTATTTTATGTGGTTATAAATTAAGTGTTTAAGGACTCGGCCGAAAGAAGATTTATATTAGGGAGCGTCGGGAAGCGTCTGACAATTGGCTCAGTGTAACTGCACTTTGATCGACGCTTGAGTCTCATGTCTGACATGCTGAAATTTAATGACTGTTGCGTATTTATGAACTACTAATGACAAATAAACAACCGGATTCGTGATACTTTATTCCGAAACGAAATTACGATCATGTCGCGGAATATATATTCTTATCCTTATTATTTAAAAAAGGCTAATACGGAAAGCCTACTATACTGTTGCAGATTACTTAGACGATAAGAATGCGTGGATATACTCTTCGGCCCTGTACAAGACATCAATAACTATATGTAACTAGTAACGAGAATTATACTTTGAAAAGAGCAACCGCCAAGTTTCTTGTTGTCTCTTCTCGGTAGGAACACCTTTCCGAACCAGCAGTAAATGTTGACGATTCAAAAGCACTTGTTTAAAAGTTTGCTTGAATAAAGAATAATTTGAATTTGAAGAGTTTATTCGCAAATTTATGTAAATCAAGAACCATTATCAAATTTAAGATACATTAGCAGCGAAAAATCTAAACTTTTGCAATGTTAATATATATTTCAAACGGATGGATTCCTTGTGGGTTGTTTAGTGGGTACAATATTTGAAATTATCATTCCTGTGTACTTTCTTATCAAAAATTAAGTTCATCGGTATTGTGTACTTATCGGTAGCTTTATACAGAAACATTTATAACAGTGATATCTTTTTAAAAAACAATTGTTTTTTCACTCTATCTCACTATAACAATTGATAACCTGCTATTAAAGATTGATTTTTAATGAAACTCTTAATTTTTATATGAAGATTTAGTAACAAATAGTAGATTTAGTTTATTAAAAAATTTAACATTATATTTTGTTTTATCTCACATTTGTATGCGCAAATTATTCTCATAGACATATCGAGGATTCTCCACCGCCGTGTGGTATCCGGCTGAGTGGCCGGTAGGTGAGTAGCTTTATTTATTATTATTATTCTCCAATATTCCTTTCAAATTATTACACATAGAATGGAATTTATCTGAAAAGCTACTCAAAATTTGACAGTCGTTCGACGTCTGCTACCAAAAAAAAAATACAAGCATATCATTGAAGCAACTCCAGTTCGAACCCGCAATCGCATCCCGACACGACGCAGCCAAATCAAAATCGCGGCTTCTCAGAAAGATTGAACACATTTACCGCACCATAATGCTAATGCAAACAAATAGAAATGCGAGAGGGTGAAACGAAAATTAAACGTAGCGTTGATAAAATAAGAATGTTTAGTAGTATAACGTGAGGAATGAGACATCGACGCAAGAGTGCAGAGGCGTCGGAGCAGCTGACATCTGTCATCGCGCAATTTATTACCCGCTCCGAAATAACAGAGTCAGCGAACGCCGGTACAAAATGAAGAGACAACGCTCTATTAACGACACATCCTCGGGGTGAGTCGCTAACAGTCACGCAATTAAATTCACAATGTTTAGTCGCCGGCCGGCGTACGAAAAACAACAATAGTACACACCCAATCTGTACACCGCGTAATTATTCGCCTTTAGTTCACAATTATAGCTGCCATAGTCTTTACGAGAACGCATAAACTAAAATAAGATTTTATATAAATAATATTAAAACGCTTTGAACGGGTTGAGTTGGCCCGGTATGAAAAATAGATTAGATATTAATGAGTTAATTAAAGTTGATTGCCTCTTAAAGTGACAAGAAGTCTGACCTCGTTTTCGCAAAAAGAATCAGCTTAGCGATTCAACGCGGAAACGCTGCCAGCATTCTTTGGACCATTCCACAATAGACATAACTTTTACATTTTTATCGTAAAAAATTTTTATATATATTAATAAGCACCAGATAAGGTTCCACATAAGTGTCCCATATATATTCTTATTTTTATGAAATAGAAACCCCCACTCTACATAATCGTGATTATTAATTCACACTGTTGGCAATGGATAAACAGTGCGTACTCCATTTTATGAACCTTCTTTTATACGTACCTTACTTATGTATAAAGTTATTAGCTATCTCCTGACGATGCTTCAGTTAAGGGGCGGATTGATTGTGGTCGTGTGCATTGTGTTATTGGTGCTGCGTAGTACATGATTTTTTACGAATTCTGCATATATCATGTATGAGAACGGATAGTACACTCTACATATATTTTCTTTTATCGCGAATTATAGCCAAATAATATTTTCATTATTTTTGTATACTTGTATGCACAGACACTGTGCCTGGTTTACTAAAAAGGGAATCGTTACAACCATTCAATTACCTTCAGTGGGGTATTTCACGTGAGGCAAGGTGAGGTAACACACAATTAAATTCACAATGTTTAGTTTCCGGCCGACGTACGTAAAACAACACTATACACACCCGATCTGTACACAACGTAATTAGCCTTTAGTTCACAATTAAAGGCGTTATAGACTTAACAACGGCCGATAAACAGTGCTTTGACGTGCTCTCCTTTAATGTGCTAACTCTTTATGTACCCACTGGGTGTTTGTGTGCATGTGGGCGACCCTTAATTACTTCGCAGCCCGTTAATAGGGGCTGTGGCCACTTACTCGTTGTAACGATAAAGTTAGCGAACGATGTATGTTCGTCCTGGTTGAGATTTTATCAAACCTTAACGATGGATTCTGGTTATATATAACCACATCCAAAGGAATAACATACACCTAAAAATACACAAAAAACACAACGTCTTCACCGACGCTCCCGCATCTTGACGTTGAGTGGCAGAGGCGCAAATTGTCGGCTTTCTAAGAGTTCTACTGATTTTGTGCTGCAAAACACATCGCCTTGAGCCGAGTTTCCTTATCACAGGAGGCACCTTTAAAGCGAATTTTGTGGGATGCTGTAGTCCCCGCGTGAAATTTACTGTCCAAGTTTTCACTGCCAATGATGATTCTGCGCTCGCGCTTCAGGAAATGCTGTAAAAGCTTTGAATAAGACACACCCGTTGGAAGGAGATCTTCAAATGTAGATAGTTAAAAAATATGGTTTTATGGATTCTCACTGCGGTTTTACACTCTCTGCAGTACACCCCGCGACAAGCCGAGTCCGAGAGTGTACAGGTAGCTTGCACCTGCCCTCGATATGTGTCGGAATGTCTCGCCCCCTCTCGCTCCCGTATCGGTTTTTGGGCCCGAGTCAAAGGGTCTCGCGCCGCCTCACACAATCGGCGAGTGCGTCGCTGTTCACTCTCGAGTGTACATGGTACAAATTACACGTTTCGGCCGAGGAGTCTCGGGCAAGACATAGCGAGTGTTCTCGAGCGATAGTTTACATCCGCCATGAAATGTATCTAACATATTAGAATACAATAGATCCCAGTTCGTGGAGGAAATAGGAGAAAGAAAACCCTCGTTGCAGGATTTTACTTACCCCTTTCTCGTATTTTACCAATTATTAATATACCTTTCTACCAATTACATCCATTCAGTTTCTGGCCATAGTAAGGCTTTAATTTCAATATATTAAAGTTTTTATTCCAAAATATCATGTATGTAAATGTAGGTAGGCTATATAAAAAAACAAATTCAAGTTTATTCAAAATTGTGAACAAGTGCTTTTGAATCGTCAACATCTAATGCTGGTTCGGAAAGCTGTTCCTACCGAGAAGAGATAGCAAGAAACTCGGCGGTTGCTCTTTGTAAAATATAAATATTATAACTAGTTACATTTAGTCATTACTCTCTTGTACAGGGTAGAAGTGTAGCTATATCCACACATTCTTATCATCTAAGTAATCCTCAACAGTACAGTAGGCTTTCTGTATCAGCCTCTTTTTAACAGTGTGTACGCGTTCTTTGTTTTAACGAATACGTAAAAGAAATTGTTTTCAAAAATAAAGCAAATTAATCCTAATTAATGTATAGATACAGGCTACAAACGTCTTTTTTATTGCATGAGCCGTACGGACTTGAAAGTAGTCGGGTTAACGCGATAAAAAAGTTTAGAATTTAAACGCAAAGCCACCGAATTTGTTTCTTCTAAATTATAAAAAAAATAAATACAAAAGTTATAAAAAATATATTTTTTTAAAGTTATTAAATCTAAATGAGGTAATATTATTGTTGTTATATGACTTACATTTAATATAATATAATTAATTAATATTAATAATTATTGTTTTATGACTTCACATAGACATTGTATACATTATTGAAATTATTAAATTACATTGTACGGTAGCTTTAATTATTTTTACGGATGACGAGATAACCTTTAATTAACAGAACATTTATAAATGAATTCAGAATTAGTAATTTTAAGTAAATATTAAAATGTAACTATTGTTTGTTGTCCATTGAATAAATAAAAAAATATGTGAGCCGTTTCCTATACATTAGTTATGAATATCATTCGGGATACTTTAAATTAAAAAATAAATCAATCCTTATCAATCGATAAGGATTACCTTTTTTTTACTTTTACATTTAGCATTTCGTATATTTTATTTTATCGTAACATCAAAGTAACGTAAAGTAAGAGTTGTGATAGCCCTGCGGTGAGACTGTGCGACTCTTACGAGTTCAAACCCGGGCAGGCACCAATGAGTTTTTCTATTAAAACTCATGTGTCTAATTGATGATTGCAATTTATGACACGCTTTTCGGTGAAGGAAAACATCATGAGGAAACCTGCATATCTCTTGAGAATTCTAGGGATATGTGTAACCTCCCAATCCACATTGGTACCGAGTGGTAGGTCTTAGCTCCAACCTTTCTCTCCAGAAACGGAGGAGAAGGCCTATGCCCAGCAGTGGGGTAGCATAGCCTTAACTTCATTTTTTTTACAAAGTAATTGATTCTATAAAATATCTTAAAACAACCTTTTATTATAATGCCGGATCCAATAATCGATCGACATCGCGGTTAAGAGCGAATGTAATGTTAACAAAAACAAAAGAAAAACACCGAAATTCTGTTCTGCCAAGTATCTATATATTTATTAGACCAGCCCAATCGTGGGGAGAGTGATGGGATCTTATTTGTCAACGGTTTGATATATGAAATAGTCTCGGATGCCGCACGCGGGAGGCGATTCTATCTCTACGTATCGAGTTCTTCGTTTTGATACAGTGCTCTAGCGCTTAATAACTGTCGACAAATGTTTGCGTCACTTGCCTGCAGTGTTTTCTATAATAAATTAGCTCTTATTTTAGAAATGCTCATTCACATCCACACTCTCGCCGCAATCGTATCCTGTTTAGTTTAAGATACGGCTTCCATAAGTCCATTGAAGGTAATAGAAAGATTTATCGCTAAAGTAATAGTAAAATTATTTAGCTATAATCCGCCATACAGTAAATAGAAAATATATATCCACGACAAAATCGCGAAAATTCTTTGCGTCGACTGTTGAGTTTGTGATAGTGAACGTGTGTATTGCTTATGTATTGTGGTGGCAGTGGTGGAGGTTTGTGCATGTGTTTTTGCATGTAACGGGTATGAAAAAATGGATAGTCCACTATAAATTTAGCACTATATATTTTTTTTATTTACTGTATAGCGGATTATAGCAAAATAATTTAATTATTACTTTTCTATTGTGGAACTCCGCAAGGTAACGCCTAATTCTATAAATTAGATTTATCGCTGTTAATTTACTAAAAATTGTTAAGCTGTGCAAGTAATTTTTTTTGCTAGAGGATACAATTGATGTTGTGTTTAAATAAAATGCATAACTGCCCCGCCAATGCGTTTCGTAACCAAAAATAATAATTAAATTATTTTGCTGTTCTCCTTGATTAAGTGAATAGAAAATGTATATAATGCTCAATGTAGAGTGAACTATTCGTTTTCATACCTGATACATGCAGAATTCGTAGAAACCTCTACCACTGTCACCACAATACATAAGCATTACACGCTATAACAAACTCAACAATCGTTTTGCCCCACAACCAAAGCATCATGAGGAGATAGACTCCACGACTAAATCGCTTTTAGTAGAGGTTACGTACTACAACATACTTTTATCAATAATATTTTCTTATCTTTTATAAGAAATATTGAACGTAACTACATTTTGTGGATATTTATATTTCAAGATTTGCAGTAGCAAATGTTTTCCATATTTTAAGTACACTTTTAAGTAACGTGTACTATTAGAATATCAATTTTATTATTTGATTTATTTTTGAAGATTATTAGCGAATAGATTTGTATACAAATTTATGACTTCTTCAAACGTATTATCTATTCCATATGTAACCAATTTATCAGAAAAAAAACATGTATTAAATTTAACATAATTTGTTATATTCGAACAGTGACCCATTGTACTTTTTGTTATAACAAAATTACGACTGACTCTTGTAGTATATCTAAAGCATCATTTACACTCGCGACACTCATTACTCCTAATGACGTTCGATGAGTAATTATTTACTGTTTCGTGGTTTTATGATTGAGATTAATCTTTAGGATTTCCTTTTCGTTTAATCTGAAATTTCTTCGGTGTAATGTAACGATTTTATTAATATTCTTGAAGAACAGATGATAAATTTGGGTACAAAATTTTTGTACGTTGTCTGAGGTGTAAATAAATCGTACCAAGATTAGGTCAGATCTATGGAGCTGTGCTATATACATTTAAAGTAAGTGTTGATTTGATCTAACCTGTATGATACGATGTCTTGTAGGCCTCTTTGTAAATTTTGTACCTTTTAACTTTAGCTTCACGTTTATTTCATATTTTTTCCATTTAAATCGCAAATACGAAACCGTCCTCACATAATTTTGTTTTGAAAGATAAACATTTTTGGAATCATTATTGATCTTTTATGGGATTATTTAATCAAAGTCGTATTCGGCAACTTTTGGTGATTCCCCGTCTTATTACTGACGCTTACCTTTCCTAATGATATCACAGCATCTATCTGTGACATCATACTATCTGTCCTCAATGGCTCAATCTGATTTCGAATTCCCCTCTAAACAGAACTCAAGTAAAAAAAAATCTCCGACCATCCGCCATCAAACGTTACAGTATATTCCGCTGAATTTTTTAAAAGATTTTCTTAACATTTCATTAAAATAGGGCCAGTTGTTTTAAAGTATATAAAGGACATAATGATAAATCTCGTCTCAATCATTTTTATCTATTAATTGTGTTTCTTTACGTGAATTTGATAAGAAATTTTATATACCATATTTCAATTTTGGAAACATCAAAGTTGTTATTATAAAAAGATTTATTCTATTCAATGGTGAATGTTCTAACAAAGAAAATGGTATATAAATCATAGGTGTAATTATTATACAGTAAATAACATGATCTAAAAATGAATGTCATAAAGTTAGTTTTATGATTACCTAAGGGAACCTATCGTTTGAAGGGACTTAAGTTAGCATATGTATGAAAATGTTATTAATAAAAACAGGATTAACAGAGGCGTATAAGAGAATCAATAAAATAGCTGCATTAGCAATTTCAACCCAGCCGAATAAAACAAAATAACCATATACCACTTACTCCCAAGCCTCATAATGTGGTACAGCTCTCACCGAATAGCCTACTAAATTGTTAAAAAAAATAGCGCGCTGGAATCGACGTCAAATGCAAAGGGTTCCGTGACATTTTTCAGAATCCATACACTTATATCTATATTTATTATAAAACAAAGTCCCCGAAATTTATAGCAAAGTAATAGCAAAGTAGTTAGTTCTGTTATATTGCTTCCCCGAAATCTGTCTGTCTCCATGTAATCGATTCTCTAAAAATCCACTAAACGGATTATTATACGGTTTTCAGCAAAAGATAGTGCAATACTTCCGGATGGTTTAGGTAAATAGTACATGTCGGTATAATGTAAATTGTGTTGAAGATTGCACAGTTGTTAAAAAACTTGCTTGCTGGTAGCTTTAGTCACGTGCGCTGCGTAGACCAGTAGAAATACAGTAACTTTTTTTACTAGGGAATTGTAGATCTTTAAAACTACTACAAAAAAGTCCGCGATAGCATGTCTCTATCTCTTATGGTTAACTCATAATAACTACATTTATATTTAAAATTTGAATTAGAAAAAAATTGTGAAACGCTAATCTCCACGCGGGTGAAGACGCTGGTACAGCTAGTTGACTTATATGATGATCATTTTTTTTAAATTAAATTTTCTGCTTAGCGCGGCTTCGATTCGATTTCAAAGACAATCGGTTCATACTTAATTCACCCACTAAATGTCATGTTCTGTTCTGTATTGAATCCATTTGGCACTTGAAATGGGGCCATATATAAAGAATCGGTCGCAATTTAACGGGCTCGCAGATCAACCACAAGGAACACTGCAGTAGATAAATCCGAGGTCAACTCATTCCCATGTTCAGGAGACGTTCGACGACTTAATGCCCCCGTAATCGTCGATCGATGTTGGCCCGTATGAGATATGTAACGCTAATATCTGCAAGTCGGGCTTCCTGAGCGGTCCGCGGACCAATTTAGCTCGTAATGGCTTTAATATCCCATCAATGGCTTCCCCGTGCATGTACTGCGCAGAGTAATAACTGCTATCGAATCTCGACGCCGCCTACTCGATAATTCACCAACAATAAACCTGTGAGTTATTGTCTTTATTAATTTTCAATAGAACCGGCATATTCCTCAAACGTATAATATGCCGTGTGGTATCCGGCTGAGTAGAATAGACCACCCTCTTTCTTACCGAGGGGTCGTAAAATACGACTAAGGTAAGTTGACGTCACGCAGGCGGCCGGTCGTAAAAAAGCAGCCAAATCAGTGACAAAATGTTTGTAACATGTCACTCGTATATGTGAAGGTAGATGAATTACTTTTTTCATTGTAAGTACTTGCTTTGCCAATCCTACTTCGCCTGCAAGATGTCTTACTTCCGAGTGTCTCTATAATTTTCTAGCGGTATTAGTCAAGCATGTGAGTTCATCTAACTTAATATTGTGAATGCGATAGTCTGTCTTTCTATCTATTTGACTCTCCGTCTGTCCATTATGCCTTTGAATTTAACCCGCTAGAGCGATATTGATGAAGTTTTACACAATCGTAGTTTACATACCTGGTTAACATAAAGGATAAAATTTTCCGTATTCCTTTGTTTCAAAAACAAAAGTAACAAGACTAACGTATTTATTTCTTTGTTTCAGGATCCTTTTACGGTAAGTGCAGAAATGGAGATCAAAAGCAAATGAACGACATTGTAAGTTTCTTAGTTTGTCCAATAGATATGGATGGTTTTCTTAGTACATATTTAAAATTCAATTCAGCATGTACAAAAATGCCATATAAATATTATTATATTAAAAGATTTGCGTTTGTAAATTTAAAATTAAGTTAATCAAAAAGAATGGAAGAATGTGCAGTGTTTTTTTTTAATACAACCCTAAATATTATAGTTTGAATTCGTAACTTACGATACTGATAGCGTTCAGTTATTTGTTTATTATTATTTAATGTTCAATACTGGACGAGAATACATTAAACACTAAGTTTTATATATTTTGTTACTATTACAAAAAATAAGACAATAAAAAACAAACTTTTTTTTCATATCCACTGCTGTCGGGTGTACTGTGGCGTACTTCAGGGTGTAAGTATTAATTTTATTCGCTTAAATTATATTCTCTAGTGCTTTTAAAGAAACAAATCGCGCATATTAATTTTTTATAAAGCTACAAAGTCTTATATTTTTAGTAGCTGTGCTAGCGGCTTCGCCCGTGGAAACAGCGTGTCACAATTTTTTCTAGAATTCAAATTTTAAACATAAAAGTAGTTATTATGAGTGAAGCATAACAGATAGAGGCACGCTATTTGTACTTTTTGTAGTAGTTTTATAGATCTACAATTCTCTAGTACATCACTTTAGCGTATCTCTGCTGGTTTACGCATACGACTAAAGCTCCCAGCAAGCAAGTTTTTGAAAAACTGAACGATCTCTTCAACACAATTTGCATTATACCGATATGTACTATTTACTTAAACCATCCGGAAGTATTGCACTGTTTTTTGATGAAAACCGTACAAAAATCCGTTCAGAAGATTTTGAGAAAATCGATTAAATGTACACAGACAGCTTTTTGGAAATTCGTTTTATAATAAATATAAATACGCCCCCTCGATCGACGAATCAAAAGCTGTGCCAGTTATTACAGATGACACAAAAACGGGTTAATTGTTAGTGTAAGTGCCCCCACACATTAGGAAGCCAGGTCGCACGGCCGCCGCGGCCTTTAAATTGTTACGTGATTGCACATGTCATATGACTTAAAGTGTGCGTCTTTAAGACGTCATGGTATGAAAAAGCAAAACAATTTCGTTTACGTCTTCAATTGAGTCGCAATAAGAGTTCATGGTAGGCCAGCTGGACGGCGTTTGATAGAGTTTGGTCTATACGTGGCCGGAGAGGGATAATTGTATCTCTCAGTTATTGTAAAATCTATAATGCCTAATTTAAAAGTTTTAATCATATATAATTGAAAACGCACTTATTTTCAGTTTTTAAATATATAATTCTAGTATTAACTGTGAACTGAAGCTGTAATATCCCAGCGGTGAGACAATGCAACTTTTTCGAGAAGGTCACAGGTTAAGTTTTTCTGTTAAAACTTGTGTCTAATTAGTAAGTAGCGGCCTGTTGCAATCCCACTGCTGGGAATAGGCCTCCTCTCTCCGTTTCTGGAGAGAAGGGTTGGAGCAAAGACTTACCACGCTGATCCAATGCGGATTGGTAGGTTACACATATCTCCAGAATTTTCTAGAGATATGCAGGTTTCCTCACGATGTTTTCCTTCACTGAAAAGCGTGTGATTAATTGCAATTATCGATTAGACACATGAGTTTTAATGGAAAATTCATTGGTGCCTGCCCGGGTTTGAACTCGTGTTTCCCTCGAAAGAGTCGCACAGTCTCACCGCTGGGTTATCACAGCTTAGCTGTGTCTAATAGATATTCGCAATTTACATATCTCTAGAGGATTCTTGGGATATTACACCTATTACTAACCTAACAATTCAAATTCAAAATTATTCTCTATTCGAGTTGGCTTTTGTAAGCACTTTTGAATCGTCAAATTGCGGTGAAGCGAAACTAGTTACTCTTACCAAAAAGAACCTGCAACACACTCGCCGGTCACTCTTTTCAAAAATAATTGCCTTAATAATATATATGACAAATAATCAAAAATTAAAATGATATAGTACGTGGCTTAAATTCGAGCTTTCTTTTCATCTACATGATCTTCTCTAGTATAATTCTATCCGAATTTGAGCAGCTTAGTAGGTCTTAGCTCCAAATCTCCTCCAAAAATGGAGACGAGGCCAGCAATGAGTTTGTCCCAGCCGTTACTTTAAGGGTGTACTGTATTGTTGGAGATCTGACGAAATAAATATGCAATTTCGCGGTTGCCTAGCACGTTTCGCGCTTTACTTGTGCCACTTGAGCTGCCCAACATCATTCCGGTCTACATCCGTTACCGCGTCGTATTGATTGCGTTTGCATGTACGTCAATTAGGATCCGCGGCGATGCGTCTTCTGCTAATTATCGTCTTGTCACCTATATATGTCCTTATGTCAGGTAGTTGTTAGTTCAAGAGCCCGCGGCGAATGTTACGGCTCATTGAGCACAATACAGGCATGGACTGTGAAGGAAGACCTTCGAAAACGCATAGAAGCTTTTGAGATGTGGGCGTATAGACGTATGTTGGCCATAAGCTGGACTCACAAAGTTTCCAATGTGGAAGTACTGCGACGTATTAACCAAAAATGCGAACTTTTGAACACCGTCAGAAAAGTGTCATATCTGGGGCATGTGTTTAGGCACGAGAGGTATGAACTTCTACAACTGATAATGATGGGAAAAGTAGCAGGAAGAAGAGGTTTTGGTCGCAGGAAGAAGTCCTGGCTACGCAACATCCGAGAGTGGACAGGAATCGCGAGTGCTGCCGAGCTTTTTCACCTCGCGAAAAATAAACGGGATTATACGCTGCTGACTGCCAACCTTCGTTGATCGGAGAGGCACCCCAAGAAGAAGAAGATATTTTTTATAGCTGTTTTATTGACTGGCCCGTTTGCGCAGTGGGTAGTGACTCTTACTTCATCCCCGCGGGTAGCGAGTTCGATTCCCGCCGAGGGCCAACATTTTCTATAAACAATTTGTTAGTTGTTCGCGCCTGGGTGTATATATAAGTAGTATATTTACCAGTTGTCCGTCACCCATAACACAAGTATTAGGTTACTTACTTTGGGGATGGACGACCGTGTGTGTAAGTGTCCCATATATCTATATTTCTGGGAATTTATCTCGTGTATTTTTGATTTAAATTGGAAAGGTGACCAATATACTCAGTTGTAGCAGTTATAGAAAGTCGGGAAGTATTTACACAAAAAAAACAAAGATGTTTCTTAAAATTTGCAAAAAAATTACAGATTGAATATTGCACAAAAAAAATTTGCCATCAGACCTCCTAAAATGTTCCATTTGATCCTAAAGTTAAAGGTTTGACTACGTAAAATACGCTTTTTGTAATGTTATGTTATTATATATTGCGCTCTTTATATTTTAAAATAGTGCGATATAGTTTACATGTAAAGTTAAGATATCTTGTTCTATTATTTTATGTGCTACTAATTTAAATTAGAGTTTATTATTGATCTTTGATAGCCGAGCGATAAAACTGTGTACTCTCACAGCAGAGGTGTAAACCTTGGGTGGATGTTTTTTGAAAACCCCTGTGCTTAAACCTGCAAATCTCTCAATGATTTCAATACGCATTGGAGCGTCTTAGTTGGTCAAAGCTCGAACTGTTATTATAAAAGGATTTAACAAAGATATTTTTCCACTTTTTCAATAAATAAGCAGCAATTTTCTCCGAAGTGCGCTCACTTAAACTTTTTTTAACATTGACAATGTCTTTTTTTATATTATTAACCAACTATATGAAGGAGGTTGTGTTTAAAACGGGATAATTACGGGCCGTTGCTTACCTATTTACTACTGTAGCCTCCTAACCTATATAGTTTGACAGCAAATTGATATGCGTGTCTGAGTGGATTTAGGATACGATTAAAAGGAGACGAGCTAAGCTGGGAATTATGTTGTGCGATTAGTATCTGCACGCGGTTTCGCGCAACCGTCTTGGTCGAAAACGAGATGTTTGTTTGTGTTGGAAGACAAATTTTAGGGCCGTGTAGGAGATGGTATTTGAAAAAACTAAAACAAACTGATTTTCTATATATATGTCAACGCCCGGGAGAGCATCAATAGCTATTATAGTATACATTTTTAGCTTTGCCAGCCTTAGCATTTTAAAAAATTATTAAAAGAAGGCTAATACAGAATGCCTGCTATACTATTGAGGATTACTTAGACGATAAGAATGCGTGGATATAGCTACTCTTAGAGTCTGTACAAAAAGTAATTATTAAATTTAACTAGTAATAAGAATTAAACTTTAAAACAGCAACCGCCGAGTTTTTTGCTGGTTCTTCTCGGTAGGAACAGCTTTCCGAACCAGCAGTAGTGTCGACGATTAATTTGAACTCATAGGCGCATTGGTCGTATTTTGAACCGGCAACCTTTACATCTATATCCGTAAGCAAACCGTATGATTCGGTACTGAGTAACGGGTGCGCCATCTAGTACCGAGTACCGGAACGTTACTCACGAATGCTATTTGTTACTCGTCATTCGCATCTTTCGTATCGGTACGTATTAGTAACTACATAATACGGTACCTAATCTGTGGTTTGAATGTGTGCTGTGAATTTAAATTAACCTTACGAAGAACAATGTTTGTTTTTTTTTATTGCTTATTAAGCCCCTTAACATGAATATTTTGAAATTATTTGAAATCTCCTTTAAGATTTTTTTTATGTTATCTCATCAATGTCTTATTTTATTCTCACAGTTAAAATATTAAATGCATTGCAAAATCCAGTAGATTCCCCCTACAATTTACTTGTGCTTGTAATTATTCTACAATTCTAACTTTTTTTATTAAATCAAAATTTTGTAAAAAAAAAATGAAAAATTAACCTTACGCAGCTAGGTATGCAAGTAAGTAAGTGCGCCGATATCATACCGTACGGGAATACGACTCGAGACGTTACTTTAATGCTATGGTAGCAGATATCAAAAGTAACGAATAAAGTACCGATACGATAGTAACGAGTACTACTTGTTGTAGTAACGAACACATACGAGTACGCTTTTTGTCGTTACTCTTACACCTCTATTTACATCACAGCGATGATCTTTCACATTTCTTCCTCCGTGATCTTATACTATTCCTCTGAAGCGTTGTTCTATTTTATCTCTAACACTACCTATAGACAAAACGACTTCGAAACTAAAATTTTTTAAATTACCCAAAAGCGGTTTCGGCGTTTAACACCGCCTCGTCCGGTCCGAAACACAACATTGCTTTTATAGGAACCCCCAAAATAAAATGACCTGTAACAATTTACAGTTTGTCGGACGGAAGTCGAATAGCTTTATTGACACTAAAACTTGTATAGTGAATTTGTGAATTCGTGTGACTCTAAATTCACTTACAGCTCGGTAATAGCTGGATGGAGTTGCGGTTAGAGTGACTGATCCTTTCTGAACTTTCGTGGGTTCAATCTAAGGGCGCATAAGTGCCGTGTGGTGTCCGGCTAAGTAAAATAAACCACCTTCATTTCTTACCAAGGTGTCGTAAGAGGCGACTAAGGTAAGTGCCGTGTGGTAACCGGCTGAATAGAATAGACCACCTTCATTTCTTACCGAGGTGTCGTAAAAGGCGACTAAGGTAAGTGCCGTGTGGTATCCGGCTTAGTAGAATAGACCACCCTCATTTCTTACCGAGGTGTCGTAAAAGGCAACTAAGGTAAGTGTCGTGTGGTATCCGGCTTAGTAGATTAGATCATCCACATTACTTACCGAGTTGTCGTAAAAGGCCAGACGGCCGTTCGTGAAATACTTAGCCAAATCCTCTAACAACATGTTGTACCGACCTCAAATAGAATTGGATAAGTGCAGGAAAAATACTAAGGGCGCATAAGTCACACTAATACTATAAGTAAGCAGAAGTAATAATAAAATTAGTTCGCTATTAACCGTGAATAAGTAAATAGAATATAATGCTAGATGTGAAGTGGAGAGGCTTTCTGTATTAGCCTTTTTTTAAATAGTGTTTTAAACTGCTGCAGTGGTAAAATTAAAGTAGATTGCGGAATTTTATCATAGAATCTTATACCCAAGCCCACAAATGACTTACGTACTTTTGAATAGCGCAAAGCAGGACCCCCTTCTTTGTCTATATACATCGCCAATCATTTTATAATTATGTATATTTTTATGTACTAAAATTGAATTGATAAAAATTTAATGACAATCTCTAAAAGATAAGACAATAAATAATTAACCGTAACTTTTTGTTCATTTCATCCAGCCAGCAATAGAATTCTAAAATTTGTGGTTTTAGAGTGATGGTGTAATGGTGTCTTAGAGTTTACCATACAGGGTACATACTCGGTCTCGCATTGCCTCTCGTGGGCCAGAAATTAGCCTTCCGCGTTACCCAAAAGACAAAGATTTATACCAAATTATAAAGCTTTACTTTGCGCCGAAGTAATCCCTATTCTAAATTTATTAGCTTAGAGGGCAATAAATTTGTGAATTCCGCCGCCTGACCCGGAAACACTGTCCAACTTAGATTTTCGTTTTTAGGATACTTCAATGTGATCGTGTACACCGATAATAATTATTATTTTCGAATGGACAAAAACCAACGATATAAAATGTTTTCGGAGAATTGGGAGGAAGAATTCATATACGTATTAATTACTGTAATCAATAAATCCATAATAATATTATCAATGCGAAAGTATGTCTGTCGGTCCGTAAGAGCGTTACAGTCTTTCGCTTTAATAATACGCATTCGCATTACAGCAGTTTCACAACACAGTTAAAAAGAGACTGATGCAAAAAGCCAACTATAATGTTGAGGATTAGATCAGCGTGGTAGGTCTTAGTTCCAACCCTTCTCTCCAGAAACGGAGTGAGGAGGCCTATGCCGAGCTGTGCTGTTACCATCTTTACTTTACCATAACTCAAATAATCTTCAATTAGATAGTAAGTTTCATGAAGCAGCATTACTATTTCTAAACTTGTGTAAAGGAAAGTAAAATTTTTAGGATTTATCGGATGCTCATCTGCAAAAGTCCCCAACGCTGTCGATGCATGTGATGCGAAACTCTAGGGTTCAGAGTTGATGCTAGTGGGATGGGGGCAATGAGTACAGCCGTACCCTGTCCCCGCCACCAGCATGATGCATGCATGCGGATCATTCAGGTTGTTTTAGTCGGTGTGAGTCTGACATACATAACCCATAAGGGGTTTCTTCCTGATAAAGAAAGTAGAGTACTGAACCCATTGCAATATACCCCTTCTCGCGCTCATTATATTTCTAAGGACTTTCGTTGGATTAAGGGAACAGGTTTTTGGTGAAACTTCTAACGTTTTACTCTTGACGCGCGCGTGTACACTAATCTCAGTTTTATCTCTCGGCCTGAATTATCGTGAGATCAAACTCGCACAATGTTGTTACTCCCATTATTAATTAACGACCAGAATAATTGGTTGCTTTATTACTTTTCATCAGGTGCATACACAATTATGTCGAGTTTTTAGTTAAGTGAATAATAATATCACTAATAGGTACTGTGTTCGGTATAGGTATTGATCAATTTGTTGTTTCTTCGAGTCTATATGTGTATATTTATATATTTAAAATTATATTTGTATATCTTTACCCGTCTCTCACTCATAACACAAGTAATAAGTTACTTACTTTGGGGAAGGACAGCCGTGTGTGTTATTGTCCAATATATTTATAAAACAGAAAGTACATTTGTATGTATGTAACTTTTACTAATATTTTGAGACAATCTCTAGGTTGATCTATACCGGAAATCGGGCTGAATAAGCTAGTAATATTATAAACTAGTTCACTCATACTTTGCTTTACGACCCAGATAAGTTCCACGAAACTTGGCCGCAAAGCGAAAAGCCGTATAAGGGATCAATTATTCTAATACGAATACATACAAATTAAATGAGATCGGTTCCAAATTTGTTTAATTTTTGAGTCTATCTTATATTCTTATATATTCTTTCGTATCTTTTATTTTTGTTGTGTAGGTAATATTGTTTATCTAATCAAATTAATTATAATACTTGGCCCATATAAAATTATGATCAAAATATCAGAAAAAAGAAAGACTTTTTTGAACATTTATGCCTTTGGTATTAAAATAAAGTTATAAAAAATCATTTAAAAAAATTATATAAAAGTAATTAAATTAAAATTTATTAAAATTATTATTTAATGACTTAAATGTAATATAACGTTTTGAGATAAAATTATGTTAATTATTATTTTATGACTTCACATTGTAGTAAGTAACAGCCTGTTACTATGCCCACTGCTGGGCTAAGGCCTCCTCTCTCCGTTTTTGGAGAGAAGGATTGGAGCTAAGACCTACCACGCTGCTCCAATGCGGATTGGTAGGTTACACATATCCCTAGAATTCTCTAGAGATATGCAGGTTTCCTCACGATGTTTTCCTTCACCGAAAAGCGTGTGATAAATTGCAATTATCAATAGACACATAAGTTTTAATAGAAAAACCCATTGGTGCCTGCCCGGGTTTGAACCTATGTCGTCTCTAGAGAGTCGCACGGTCTCACCGCTAGGCTATCACAGCTTCACATTGACATTATAAATATTATTGACATGATTATTGTACGGTAGCTTAATTATTTTTACCAATGACGAGATAACGTTTTTATATAAAATTTGTAATAAAATCAGAATAATTAATTTTATTAAAAGAAAATCTATCTGTTGTTGGTTATCCATCGAATAAATAAATAAATAAATAATTTCAATAAGTAGAGTTAAACTAGTTTCATAATTTTTTTATCTATTGCATTATCAGTATACTGCCTTTTGAATGAAGTAAATATTGTCTATTGATCGACAATATTCAATTGGTTTTTATAAGCATTTTCCTAAACTCTAGTAAAACTTTGAAATCGGACCGGGTATTCTCGCAAAAGCACCTTTTTTTATCCTGCATTAAACGGATTAACTTACCCAAATAATTAAGACAAGACAACGTCTGTCGGGTCAGCTAGTATTTTATTATTCCTTACCGCGAGTTTACCATTCGTCGTTATTTGGTGTTGAATTTCAGGCACCTGCCCTGCCCAGTCTACCTGATAATGATCTGATCGACCTAAAGTTGAACGCATACATTAGAATTTATTTAGACTATCATTATTTTAACGCTGACCGATATTAAATATACATAATTTATACATCATTATAAATTTCAAAATTAAATAGTTTCACCCGCGACTCCGTTCGCGTCAACTTAAACTTTAAAATAGCCTTAATTACGTCTTTAATCTTTTCAAGTACTTGAAATATAAGGGGAAAATTATTTTATCTATATAAGTGGTTTATAAATAAAGTAGCGGCCTGTTACAATCCCACTGCTGGGAATAGGCCTCCTCTCTCCGTTTCTGTAGAGAAGGCCTACCACGCTGCTCCAATGCGGATTGGTAGGTTACACATATCTCCAGAATTCTCTAGAGATATGCAGGTTTCCTCACGATGTTTTCCTTCACCGAAAAGCATGTGATAAATTATATTATCAATTAGACACGTGAGTTTATTAGCGAAACTCATCGGTGCCTGCCCGGGTTTGAACTCGTGTTCCCTCGACAGAGTCGCACGGACTCACCGTTGGGCTATCACAGCTCAATATGTGTTAAGGTTTACTCAAATAATAGGACTGCAGTCCACGCGAACGAAGCTGCGTTTAAAAGCTAGTAAAAATAAATTTGATTTGATTTGATTTGAATTTAAAATTAGTTGGTGTGTAAAGCTCCCATTGCATCTAACGTTACAGTTGTTTTATTCATAACATTCGTGTTTATTTGCTAATCAGTGTTTTCTTTTCTTGCATGTCGGGCGGCGGTGTGAACACAACAGTATGTAAGTATACCAAATCGGTTTATTACTTTTTAAATTGCGCTAAACATAACAATGTTGACTACACGTTCAATAGTGTTGTGACGAATCGAATGGCCGCCGTTAGACATCGATTCCGCGCTCTTATCTATCGATAAATTCCTCAATCCATTCTAGACCAGTGTACAGAAAGATTCCAATTAAGTATAAAAAATATGCTTATACGTAAAGCATAATACAAAATTGAAGATTATTTTTATGATAAGAAAGCCTGGATTTGAAAATCCTTTCAGCTTCATACAAGACAGCGGTTTAATAATGTATAATTGAAAATATTTAAAAGATTGACCGCCGAGTTTCTTGCTGGTTGTTCTCGGTAAGAGCAACCAACATTCAGCACCAGTTGTAGCTTCATTAATCATATTGATGCTTGACGATTCAAAAGTGCCTGAAATGGTTTATTTGAATAAAGATTATTTTTATTTGGTTTGATTTGATTTGATACAATTTGGACTTGTCGATTTATCTTTTTTTTTTTGCTTTGAACGGTTTCGATCGTTGGAAATTAAATTTAATTGAAACATACTTGTGTGTATTTTACGTTGAAGAGAAACGAATTGTGAGTTATTTGAATATGCTAAAAATCTTCTGAGATTTATTTATATTTATATTGTTTAGGTTTTACATATTTAACTTACATGCTATATAAAAATACAAATATACATGATTATCAGTTTATAGTTACTTATTGAAACCTTCTTAAAAACAAGTCAAGGTAAAAATTATTTTAAAAGGCTTTAAACTAAATTTCACGTCTTTAATGTTAACCGTTGGGGTGTTCCGTTGTTTTGGAGCCAATCCTGGCAGCAATATCAGCAGGCCTTTAAGGTTTAAGCCCTTTTTTTTCATGAGGATACCCTTATGCCAGACTCTTACCGGCTTAAACCTCACGGTGTATCACCTTACTGCCTGTAGACGAAGGCACAGGAATACTGGACGCATGACGTCGGCACCCTCGTCAACAGTAGCCGCTCTGTGCAGCTTCACCATGAGGGGCCTCATTAGCCAAAACCTGTAACTATTTCAACCGACGCATTAGGAACACTTAATGCATCGGCCGCCTCAAGGGACCTTTCTCAATATCAGCAGGCCTACCATGAACTCTTATTGCGACTCAATTGAAGTAAACGAAATTGTTTTGCTTTTTCATACCATGACGTTTTAAAGACGCACACTTAAGTCGTTGCCGAATTAGCGTTCGGAATTCTTCCTAAGAACATGTGAGTAAAAGAGACAGAGTTATCCATAGTTCATATAACGTTATTCTTTTCAAACATTACGACCCCAATAAAATTCACACCTCATGCATTCTCCTACCTTAGTAAAGCTTCTGCGCTTTACTGTGCATACTAGATTAGATTTTAAGCTCATTTAGATTGTCAAATAATTTTTGAAAGCAGCGACCGCTGATTTTTTTGTTGATTCTTCTCAGTAAAATCACCTTTCGAAACCACCAGTAACTTCATTTTAATTTGTCGATTCGAAAGTTCTAGTATATGCCAACTTAAATTCAATTTTTTCACTTTTCAATTGGAAATTCCAGCATGTTGTCTATTTAAAAAAAAAACCTGCTATCACTAGCGATATGGCTTTTTTAGAGTAATGCCTAATTTTACATAAATTTTAAGTCTAAAAATATAAACATTATTTTTTATACTGACCAGACTGTTCAATAAATATTAAATATTCGATACTCGACTACGCAGTCGTAACTCACGTCCCTACTAGTTACCCTTCAAACAAAGAACGTTCCTAATTAGTATCGGGTACCATTAACTAAGTGCCCGTGCATAAATAACGTTATCTCACCATCGTTTTCGTTACGTTATAAACTGGAATGTCTCGTTATCGAGTGATCTCTAGGTAAATAGAATAGGCCACATTACCGACTTTATTTGCTTAAGTCATAAATGTTTAATTTCTATACATTTCGAGTGTTCCCGTTAATTCTGACTGACTTAATCGGGTCAGGTTGTTAGTTAAATAGATTTCCTAGTGTAATGTGACTAAGCATTTACAGGTGGAAACGTTTGTAGATTATATCTAGTTCAATTACGTCACTAGTTTAAATTTATCGAATCAAGTACCTACGTTTATGAATTAGTTTGTTCTTTATTTTATAGAAGTTGACATATTTTCCTTTTTTTGTATTAATTTTATACAGTCCTTATAAAAAAGTAATAATAAAATTATTTTGCTACAATCCGCGATACAGTAAATAGAAAAAATATATAGTGCTAAATGTATTGTGGACTATCCGTTTTTTCATACCCGTTACATGCAGGATTCGGAAAAACACATGCACAAACCTCCACCACTGCCACCACAATACACAAGCACTACACACGTTCACTAACACAAACTCAACAATCGTTTCGCCCCGCAACCGAAGCATCATCAGGAGATAGACTATACGACAAAATCGCAAAGCGGTATTGTGGTGGCAGTGGTGGAGGTTTGTGCATATGTTTTTACGAATCCTGCATGTAACGGGTATGAAAAAACGGATAGTCCACTTTACATTTAGCATTATATATGTTTTCTATTTACTGTATCTCGGATTAAAGCAAAATATTATTATTACTTTTGTATTATGGATCTCCGCAAAGTAACGCCTAATTCTATAAATTATTTAAAAAATTAGTCCTTATAAACACATACATAAGATCGTAAATGGATACTGAAACATCATAACGCTCATTTCATGCCGTGTGGTATCCGGCTGAGTAGAAAAGACAACTCTCTTTCTTACCAAGGTGTTGTAAAATATGACTAAGGTAAGTTGACGTCAGGCAGGCGACCGGTCGTAAATTACGTAGCCAAATCATGTGCCATGTTTCATAACATGTTGTGCCAATCCCCTTAGAGTGGGATAAAGGCCAGGAGGATGATGATAATGCTCATTTTATCACATCTTCACAGGGCTAGAATTGTAATCGACGCTTAGGTGTTCGAACGTATAGTCAATAAACAACCCTCTATATGTAATAGGCGGTAGGCGATGTCAAGAAAGTCTTAGAAATCTCAATTCAGGATACAAGATCGTGTATAATGGAATTCTTTAAAAGCTGTGATAGTCCAGCTTTGATGCCGTGCTACTCTCTAGAGATGATCATGGATTCAAACCCCAGGCACCTATGAGACTTATATGCCTAAATAAGAATTGCTAATTATCACATGCCTTTCGGTGAAGAAAAAGATCGTGAGGAAACCTGCATATCTCTAGGAAATTTTAGGAACAGGTTACACACCTACCGGTCCCCAAAGGAACCGTGTGGTAGGCCTTAGCTCTAATCCTTCTCTCCGAAAACGGAGAGACTATGCCAATACTCATGATATAGGTAACTTGTTGTTACTTCACTTTTTTTACGTCCAGCTGAGAGAGCGTTCTTCTTCATATTCCACAACCTAGTGGTTGTTGGACATTTGTCTGGTAGTCCAGACAAATTTTCTCAAGATCTTCAACCTACAGGATGATATGCAACTTGGATCTAACAGCTTCGAGGTCTTTTTGAGGTCGTCACTCCACTTCGAAGGCGGTCAATCAATGCTTAGTTTCCTGATCGCCATTCAATTTCTAAATTAGAAACTCAACGCCCATAGATTCTTGAAAATATAAGTTTAATTGCCACATCAACTTCATACCTTATTGTTAATTGTTTATGTTCATCCTATTTTTGTTAATGTCAAACACTATTTGGTTTATTTTTTGTACCTCTGCATAAAATACCAGGAATAACATTCTCATAACAGTAGTTAATGTAAATTTGACTATTGCGAATACTAGACAAAGTGATGTGATTCTCTTGAGAGACACATTCCATTTCTAGTCAAAAAGAACCTTTATTTATAGCAACCTAAAATCACTGACGGAGTGGAGTTAATTCATTTCATATATGGTTACTAGCTGTGTCAGCGGCTTCGCCCGCTTGGAAGTCTGGGTGTCAATTTTTTTTCTAGAATTCAAATTTTAAACATAGAAATAGTTATTGTGAGTTAACCATAAGAGATAGAGACATGCTATCGCGGACTTTTTGTAGACGTTTTATAGATCTACAATTCTGTACTACTTTACTTTAGCGTATCAAGAAAGTTTTTTAACAAATGTGCGATCTCTTCAACACAATTTACATAATACCGATATGTACTATTTACCTAAACCATCCGGAAGTATTGCAGTCTTTTGATGAAAAGCGTACAAAGATCCGTTCAGTAGATTTTGAGAAAATCGATTACATACAGCTTTTTGGGACTTTGTTTAATAATAACTATAGATTTTATTACCTCCAGGCGTTAGGTATCTCTCATCAAAATCACTAAATATTATTTTTAAATTAAATTAGTCAGCAATATAATTTTGAAAAAGCAAGCAAATTTTGAAAAAGTCAGTGATAGCCGAAAAAAACAGCTTTTCTGTAATAATTTACGTTTAAGTGTAATTTGCAATGTATCGCACTCGTTCCAGCAAAAGAAAACACCGTGAGACAATCTGAATACTTCCGTGATATGTGTAATTTATCAATCTGCATTGGACGAGTGTGGTGGGTATATGCTCCAACCCACAAAAGAATAGAAGAGGTCCATGCCCAGCAGTGCGATAGTAGCAGGCCAGTAATCTACTCTACGATATCTAATGATTTGAGAAAATAGAATTAACAGCATCGCGGTTTAACAAAGGGGATTGTTAACACGTACGCAGGTAGAACGCAAAAGCCACCCCGAAAATAAACATTGCACAGCTCTACCCTATCACATAATTTGTCACAATCGATATATACCTACTCGCTTTGCATTTTCAATGTAAATTAGGCCACACCCCTTTAAAGTCGTCATTTAATTTCGGGTAAAACAAATACGTCGGTTGTTTGACGTCGAAGTATATATGCCATTTAGAGCATTATACACATAATCAAAATCGAATTTGCAATATTCTTGATTTAAATAAACTTTCGTAACCACTTGTCTGAAATGGAAATTATTAAATGTTGGGTATTTTTAATTCTTTAGTGGCTCTATTAATTGGGTTAGCTATTAATTATAATACCGCAGTTGTGTCTCTGGTATGGAATCATACTTTGAACGTTGACTCGATATGACTAAAAGATGTCAAGTCGTATAAAGTCTTATAAGTGATCGATGTGATCGGTCAGAGGAGACTCGTTGTGTTATGTACTATCAGTGGCATGTAGTAGATGTGTTGCGTTAATGTGTGTTATATTAAGTCCTTGCATACTCAGATTAAGCTTTCGGTATTATTTGATAGATATGTTTTTACAAGCAATATAACAGAACTAACTACTTTGCTATAATCCGCACGGATTAAGCGAATGCATGCAAAGCCAATGTGTATGAAGCAGGCAAAATCTACGCACCTTATAAAGCAACACACGCAACACAAGCACACACAAAAGCAGCACACACACCCACCACCATAATCTCGACGATCGTTTCGCCCCGAAACCGAAGCATCATCAGGAGGATAGGCTCCACGACAAAAATCGTAATGCGCATTACGATTTTTGTCGTGGAGCCTATTTAGTTAGTTCTGTTATATTGCTTGTAATATGGAATTCCGCAAAGTAACACCTGCTTCTATAAATCAGATATGTTTTTATCATTATTTGATAATGTATGTACTCGTAGGTAACTCGACAAAAATGTTTTAGAATTCTTTTGTAGTATAAAGGCAAAAATTTTAAACGGGTCTAAAAAGTCGACAATGATGAAGTTTTTGGACTGAAACTATGATGGTCCCTCAGTTCTTTCAGTATTAGGTGAAGGGACGGTCGAGTATAGACATTTAAGACACGGAAACAAAGTAGATGCAAAGGTTTCCCAGATTTGCGAGAGAACAATTGAAGCTTTAATACCTAGCCCAGCTTTAATAAAGGAAGAAAGATACGTTTTTTTGTCTAACAAATGTGGGTATTTTAAATCTAAATTCGTCGCGTACGTAATTACGGGTTTTAATAGTTAAATTTAAACAGAATATCTGATGCCATTAATGATAAATATGGCCGCTGTACGATGGAAACAGTAGCCCTGCAAATTAACTCCCGTACCCCCGGCGACTGCCATGTTTCCCGAGGATAGGAACGCCCGGCCCTAACAGCACTGAATCAGCGATCACGCCTCTGCCTTGTACCTACCCCGATTGGCAACCTTCCGATAAAACGTTCCCGCTTTGATTACTTTGGAAAGCGGGCACACTATTTACAGTATCCTATCTATTATAAGCCGTTATAGACGATCGGGGAAATGTGCGAGTTTTAGCTAGCACTAACCCCTAGCGGGTATCAGGTATTTACCTATTGAAACTTATGTTCCTAATTAATTTATTTCTTTATTGTACGTACATAATGTTAGGAGGGAGAATTAAAAAAATAGCAGATGTCCAAATACGGACTTATCCCTAAAATGGATCTCTTCTAGTTAACCTTTGAGTGACAGAAAGGAAAGGACTAGAAGTGAAATATAGATAATGAGACTAGAATGGAAGAAAACGAGCTCTTGTGTGTAGTAAGAAATACTGTATAAGATTGTTTCTGTAATTGAACGTTGAATCGCACATAATTCGTTATAGTTACGTACAACTTTATTAAGAGGAGAATGATATCCTAGATTCGTCCTTGATACATTCTCCAAGAATAACTTCCGTATTTACTTGCTAGGAACAGAAAAATTAACTTGCATTAAAGGTAACGGACAATCTAGCGTTATCGGATTGTTTTCGAATTCACAATATGCTGTGAACCCTTACTGTTTTTACAGTATCATTGGAAAATATCAGACGTTGAGATACAGATTAAGCTTATCAATTGATTAATTTAAGACCGATGGCCTTAAATTAAAAAAAAATCGATTTAAGTCTATATGTCCATTCCGCTTTAAACTTATTAACATTTAGAACTAAAGTGTACAATAATGACGTCAAGAATGAAACATTTGTTAGGTAAGATAAAGATTAGAAATGTCCCACGTAATGATAAAAATCCCAAAACCGAAGCAGCGCTCGAAAACTTTCAATCTAAACGGACGCATTTAAGATAACAAGAATCGACACCGGCCCAAAATTCAACGCCGACGCCGAGCGTTTTATAAAATTAAAATGACCACTGATGATGGTAATTCCTATAACTATGCTAATGGCACCTACCTCAACAAAATATAATCTTTAATCTGGATGCAAATCACCCTAATACGTTCCTATTATCGTGACCTATAATTTCGGCATTATATTGTCCGTCAATGTTTAACATATAGAAAAAAAAGGTATTGCCAATCATGTAATTTGTTCCCCGATCTCTCGACAATCACGAGATGATATCGCATTATGAGGTTAGGCTTGGATATTTATCGTTATAATTTGCTATTATTTGGATCTTCCCGTTGTGAAACACGTTATGCTTCCGTGTAGGAGTACATCCGGTGTCTATGGGTTCGATATGATTGCGTCGAAGTCTGGTAGCATTGAATACTCTCAGACAGTACCTTAGAATTGCAAAATTAAAAAAAAATCCTCTCTCTGATTGCCTAACATTATGGTCTGTGATGGTAGTAGAATATTTCAGCTAATTCAAATTCTATACAAACGTTATTAACCCAACATCCTGCCACGCGTGATGATCATTTTCTTCAACCTTCATGTACCCCGAACGACCCTAAAATGATATGTTAAGTAATCTATATCTATCATTCGAGAGGCGTCTTTTAAATGAACCCATAATAAGTACAATTTTATCTGATTTCAGACGGCGATGCATTGGGCGTGTAAACGTGGTGACGAAAACCTTGTTAAGCTACTGGCAGGCATCCACCGCAACATTGTCAACGAGAGATCGGTGAGTTAACGATACGTTAATAACTATTTTTAGTTAATTTTATTTTTTTTGGCGATGTCGAGAAGGTTTTCGCGTGGTTGCAGCAGCCATCTACTAAACGTGAAACTTCCAGGTATCAACTTCACGCGAGAGGGTATCTCAAGGATATTATCGTCAACACTGCGATGTACCGAGTTTCATTGCAAGCAAAACATTAATGGTTCGCCGTTTTACATATAACGCAATCGTAGGGAGACAGACAAGACTCGCGACGATACGTTACTGACTTGCAACTAGACCGTAAGGACTCGCAGTTAGCCGTCACGGACTCGCAGAGAGACCGTTGTGACTCGTGTCGATCCACACGCTGGGCACCTACCCGTTACGTGATCGCGATGATTCTATGTTGGAATCTTTGTCTCATTGAATTACTGGTAATATTAACAGACATACTAGAAACCGAAAACTAATGACGCCAAAGTTTCGCCTCCAAAAGGTCCGAAAATCATTTGTCGGTCTCGGTATAATCTCGGTAATTCCTCAAAATTATCTAGACTTGCCTTTACATAAGTATATAAATTATCTTAAAACGACGCTGCTACATAAAGCTTACTATACGATTGAAGATTATTTGAGTGGTAGCATATCTTAACTGCAGTCAGCTACGCACCAAGCTGCAACGATTAATTTGTAACCATCAATCAAATTAAAAAAAGAATGGCCGCCGAGTTTCTTGCTGGTTCTTCTCGGTACGAGCAAACTTCCGAATCAGTGGAAAAAAAATACTAAAAAGTCTTGAATCAAGAATATTTTGAGTTTGAGTTTGAGTTTTGAATCGTTGTTATACTCTTGGTTCTTGAAATGATTCAAGAGTACTTGCATACTTTGCACTTTCGACTCCACATTTGCTCTCACCCGTCAAACTCAATGAAGCTGTATAAGCCTTTCGGGGTAACAGCATAATGAGTTAAAAAAAATGCGCTTTGGAACAGTGATGTAAATCTGTAACTGGATATGATACCGATTTTGAATCCTCCAAAAAACTTCCTGCCTCTAAATGCAATTTATACCGTCGAACCCAGTTACTACAAGAAACTGGTTACAAACAGGTTACAAACTTGACTATGAATTTGTATTTGCTCTATATTATTGGTCCATCGCTTATTTATGATGTTAACACAGTAATCGCCTTTTGTACTAACTGATGTATACCGCAAATGGATAAAGTTAACTAAATGCTTGCATTCCATTAAAGTGCCTTTGTTAATTCTTCACGTGTCAGGTATGAAAACGGTTTGAATTTACAGTTAGCATATAATAGATCTTCCAAAATCGCTAATTATATGAAAATAATATTAACATTGATTTTCTACATTCTAACATTGAGTGACTACAGTTCGAAATAAACTTGTAAGTATAATAAATGTATAGAAGCCGGCTTTACTCATATTTTATCGGATGAGACCGACTAGTTTCAAGCACACGGGGCTCTTATTCATGAGCTGTTTATGCGGCACCATCGCGGTGGGAAACTAACCGCGCTAATTCGATAAAATAAAATGTGAGTATAGCCGGCCTCTACACATTACTTAGAAATACCACTCACGGTAGATTAAATTCAAAAATGTAATAAAATAAAATTCATCAAAATACCCTAAGTTCAAGTTGTAAGCAATACTTTAAATTGCATCTAGCGGTTATACATCTTTGTTACGTATTTAGTTACAAACGCTCGCGATGGACGCGAAGATTTTATGTCTTGCAATACAATATTCTTGCAAGAGCATAAAAGTCCTTCCATCCTGATTCCGACAGACAAAGTTTTTCGATGCACTGGACGTAACCGAAGACGGCAGCGAATCGGCAATACGGCAGTTTCCGCTAGGCTTCAAATTTTAATATCTGAAGTTCTTTTCGCTCGCATATCAGATTATTTTGTTTAACATAAGAGCATTTTATTTGTTAAAAAAATAATTAATTTGTGACAATTCTGTGAAATTGGCATCGGCAACGGGACGGCCTATTTTGTTATCTAATTCAATTGAATTCAATTCAAATTCAAAATATTCTTTATTCAAGTAAACTTGCATACAAGTGCTTTTGTATCGTCAACTCTACTGCTGGTTCGGAAAGCTGTTCCTACCGAGAAGAACCAGCAAGAAACTCGGCGGTTGCTCTTTTCAAAATAATTCTTATAACTACAATGGTTACAAAAATAGCCATGTATATCCACGAATTCTTAACATCTAAGTAAACCTCAATAGTTTAGTGGGCTTTCTGTATCAGCCTCTTTTTAACAGTGTTTTTAAATTGCTGTAACGGCAAAATTGAATTGCGTAATTTCATTATAAAATTACTAAAAAAATTATTTCAAATTTTGCATTTGCAAAATTGCAAGCAGGACCCGCAAGCTTATTTTGGTCATGCCATTACAGCAGTTTAAAAACACTGTTAAAAAGAGACTGATACAGAAAGCCTACTATACTGTTGAAGATTACTTAGATGATAAGGATGTGTGGATATAGGTGCACTTCTACCCTGTACAAGACAGTAATAAATAAATGTAACTAGTTCTAAGATTTATATTTTAAAAAGAGCAATCACCGAGTTTCTTGATGGTTCTTCTCGGTAGGAACTGCTTTCCGAACCAGCAGTAGATGTTGACGATTCAAAAGCACTTGTTTACAAGTTTACTTGAATAAAGAATATTTTGAATTTTTGAATTTATGTCGGGTCCTACATTGTTTATTATATACAAGCTGTTTCAGCAGCTTCGCCCGCGTGCAAATCAACGTGTCACAATTTTTTTCTAGAATTCAAATTTTAAACATAAAGCCAGTTATTAACCATAAGATATCATTTCAATCATAAGAGATAGAGACATACTATCACGAATTTTTTTGTAGTAGTTTTATAGACCTACAATTATCTAGTACATTACTTTAACGTATCTCTGCTGGTTTACGCAGCGCACGCGACTAAAGCTCCCAGCACGCAAGTTTTTTAACCTCTGCGCTATCTCTGCAACACAATTTACATAATACCTATATGTACCATTTATCTAAACCATCCGGAAGTATTTCACTACATTTTGGTGAAAGCCGTTCAGAAATCTGTTCAGTAGATTTTGAGAAAATCGATTACATACAGACAGACAGCTTTTTGAGACTTTGTTTTATAATAAGCATAGACATCGCCTTCTCTTTATATTATATATCTGATTGATAGATAAACAAAAGCATCTTCATGAGATAGAAGTATAAAATTTTCATAGTTAATCTTTAAACTGGATACGTCTGTGCCAAATATAGAGCAGTATAGTTGCAGTCTTGCATGAATAAAATAGATGATCGGCTAGTCCTTTTACGGCGTAAGACGGCATAGCATTTAACTGTGCCTTATTTTGGACTTTTAAGTTAATTCTTTCTCCAGTTTAAAATCTATAATCCAACGCTAGAAATTCTCTAATGTCTCAATGATATAAATTTTAAGGTTTTGTGTATCATGGTATTAGAACTGTAATTTAAAAATACTCTTTTGTTTATAATTTTTTTAACATTATTTTTGTTATTACTTCTTATTGGATTAATATTTTAGAAATTCACTTTTAATTAAGTTGTTTCTATACTTTTAGAAAAGATAATTTCATTCGCCTCAAACAAAACTTTACTTATATCTATATTGCATCATTTTTTTTTTACTTTCTATATGTGCTGTCTCGACTACAAATATTATTCTAGATACAAATTTTTTCGTTATTTTTCTTTTTCTTTCTTGTAATACTACCCCTATTTCACGTCTTGTCTTTTTCCTTCTGTTGGCTGGAAGAAATCCTTTTTAGAGATAAGTCCGCCTTTTATATATGTGCTATTTCTTTCTCTTTTTTAACAATATGTAGGTACAGTAAAGAAAGAATTCAATAAATAAACATTTTGACTAATGGAGGGACGCTTTTTTCTTTTCTATTCTATTCTATTCTAATGTGCAACGCATATCGCTCAAAACTCTAACCACTTAGACACGTATCCCACCAAAAGCTTCAATCAAATTTATTCGCAGCATTATGTCTTTTACGTCGTCATTAAACTAACATCACACTCTTTTTCATGTGGCGCGGATGGCGGCTGTCGCAGAATGGGGTAAGTGCCTTTTTTCTCCTTTTTATGGTTAAACTACTTGTGGCTTCTAGTTGTTCCCCTTTTAATCTTCGTGTACCCTTTTTAATGTGCAGTCAACTCAAGGAGCATCGCACGTTTAACGCGGCGCGGGACACACAACGCTATTATAGGAATTGTACGGACTGCAATGGACCCTATATAATCTTTGATTGCTAGATTACATAAACTACGACGCTTATTTGATAGATTAAAAATATTGTTACAATCCCACTGCTGGGAATAGGCCTCTTCTCTCCGTTTCTGGAGAAAAGGGTTGGAGCCAAGACCTACCACGCTGCTCCAATGCGGATTGGTAGGCTACACATATCTCCAGAATTCTCTAGAGATATGCAGGTTTCCTCACGATGTTTTCCTTCACTGAAAAGCGTGTGATAAATTGAAATTATCAATTATTGGTGCCTGCCCGGGTTTGAACTCGTGTTCCCCTCGAAAGAGTTGCGCGGTCTCGCCGCTGGGCTATCACAGCTCTAATTTGACTTATTAAGATATAATGAGATTATTTTCACTTTTTATGTATGCTTTTCTTTTATTATTTATTTTAATGGAAAATTGCTAAATATATTGCTGAATATATTGCTTACTATGAATTAAGAGTCGCGTTTTTATGGTAGGTGTAATTTTTCCCATAACCGCAACCAGCGCACCGCATCGCACTTCAGTCTATGTGTTTAGACCCTAATAATGGTACATAAAATGCTGCATTTAATTATTTTTCAATAGAAAAACCTTTTTAAGCTAAATTTTCTTCCGTATACTAAAGTTTACAAACAATAAAACAGCATCATTATCCACCGCTTAATACACTTAAAAGGTTTTCATTCTCTCTTTTGATAAACGCGTGCCAAATTTTCCTTTTCGAGTTACAGCCGTCGCCATTGTAATATGAAGTTGGAATATCCGAGTTTTAATATCTGGGTAATGCCAAATAAAAATGTATTCACGCGATATGAGAAAGGGGAAGTCTGATATAAAAAAGATATACGACTTGTGAATTGTGTTTGAATCGATGTTTTGTCATATGTAAAAAAAATTTGGAAGTGGTTCGTTTTAATTTTTCACAAAAACCAATACTGGATGCTTTAATATATGAAGATTTATCTCGTGATAACACGCAATTACGAACGAGCCATATTAACTAAAAACAAACATCATAATAATTCCCTTCAAATACATACATACATTCATACTTCGAATACATTCTCCTGCCCTTATCCCATTCTAAATGGGGTCGGCACAACATGTTACAAAGATGTTGTCACATTATTTGGCTACGTATTTTACGGCCGGCCGCCTGCCTGACGTCAACTTACCTGAGTCGCTTTTTAAGACACCTCGGTAAGAAATGAGGGTGGTCTATTCTACTCGGCCGGATACCACACGGCACATACCTTAGTCGCCTCTTACGACACCTCGGTAAGAAAGGATTTCCCTTCAAAAACGTAAGCATTAATCATTTAATGTCCTGCAAATAAGTTATCTTTTAATCGGATAAATAAAAATATCATTTAATTTCCAGTAAGATATGTGATATCATTAATCGAAGAAAGAAATATAATTTGATTTCCAAAACAATTGAGTTTCGATGACAATTTTTAAAATACCTATGTCTGTATAGCGCGTTTATATATATGTGTACATATCGTATTAATAAATAGAATAAAGCAGGTATCAGTCTGTAACAAAAGTCTATATAAGATTTTTAACCTTATTGATGTTATTTGGTTTCAAGTCAATATTATAGTCAAAATTCTGTATAGAAATGCGGATTTCATCACGATATTTACCTTGCACGTAAAGCGTGCAATAAATTGCATATATCAAAGAGGCGCATACGTATTTTAAAAAAGTAAAAAAAACTTCATTAGTGCATGCCCGGGATTTGATCAATGTTCGTCAAGTATATTAGCTGTAAAAGACACCGACATACAGATAGACTTTCGGATTATATTAGAATACATAACTTATTCCTACGATGGACTGATTACCTCAAAAAGGTCGCAAGGATCCAAGAGGCACAAGATTGTATGATGTTGAGATCCCATGAAGAAATCTATGTCCAAGAGTGGACGTTCATCAGTTGATTTAGAAAGTGAGAGAGAGAGAGAGAGCATACCTTATATGCAATTCCTTAACATTTTATTTTTCTCAAATTACAGGGCTACACACCATTACACATAGCAATGCAATATCGCCATGAAAATGTGTACAGGCTACTGGTGGAAGTATATGGTAAGTGTTTAAATTAATTCCATTGTTCGACCCCCACAAGGCCTTCCATGATGCTCTCCCCTCAACGCATTATCAGCGATCAATTCCTCACATTTTGCACCCTTTATATTGTTTCTGTTCTCGCCTTCCCCCCCCCCCCCGTCATTGACGCCGCAATGCCGAGAACGCTAACAGCATATCGTCGGTTCAAAAATAAAACTGCAATCGTAGCTCTTGCAATCGAAACTGGCCTTAAATTCAACCCACTTAGTTAACGAACGTAGTAACATTACGAACTTGTATGTTTGACCGATTTCCAAAAAATATTTTTGACAATTTATTACATTAAGTTAAATAGCCACTGAAGCCACCCAGAATTCCCAAGTGTGCAATATATGAATTAGATACATCTAAAAAAACTTCTTTGAACAAATACTTATATTAAAACATTGAAGGTGCATGCTAACTACACTCATCTTCCTGCCCTTATCCCACTCTAAGTGGGGTCGGCATAACATGTTACAAACATGTTGTCATATGATTTGGCTACGTATTTTACGACCGACCGCCTGCCTGACGTCAACTTACCTTAGCCGTATTTTACGACCCCTCGATAAGAAATAGGATGGTCTATTCTACTCAACCGGATACCACACGGTGTGTCAACTTACCTTAGTCGCCTTTTACGACACCTCGGTAATAAATGAGAGTGGTCTATTCTATTCAGCTGAATATCACACCGCGTTTTCTATCAATCGTTCCATATGCCATAAATAAAATATATGTTATTTAATTATAATAATCTAATTATTTACGCAATAAGTTGTAATAATTTTTATTCTAATAGAATTTAATTTAGAAGGCTAAATATCCCACTAATAGATAATAAATAAATAAGATCCCACTGTAATTTAACAATTTGCCTTAATGATTTGCAGCGTCCACCCAGGTGAGTAAGAAATTTATATTATACGCCTAAAGTGACTGCTATAATCTGTCTACGAGAGTCACACGGAACTTAATTATAAACAACCCAATATGGTCTTTGCGAAACTAAAAATCCGCGCATTTACTCCATAACAGTATTCCGTGAGACATAATCACATCCGCTGCGTGAGTGTGAACGGTCTAACTTTTCGAAACATGCGGGCCGCTGATTTGTGTTTGTATGCGTGTTTTTTCATACATTACTTCTGTGAAAGTTTATAGAAAACGACCCTCGACGGTAATCTAACCCACGACCCGCGGAGCTCAAGGTCAGTCAGAGGAGGCCAGTAAGAAGTAACCTGGGATCAACCAAAAGGGTCCTAATTATGTTTTCCATTGCATTCCAGAGTACTTTTATAATATTTTTTTATTTCTCACAATTCCAGATGCTGATCCAAATGTGAGGGACTGGTCCGGAAAGAAGCCAAGGCAGTACTTTATGTATATTGACACGTCTCTGTCACCGGGCTCGTATCGAAGTAAGTTAATTTTTATTAAACAGGGTCAACCTATGCATTTATACGATAAATCTTATTACATGCCACTTAACAATAAGTGGTAAAAATAGTATATCCCCTTTTATGTACACACATAATGTTAGTGTCTGCAGACGAAATTGTATAAGCATATGCAGGTTATACTAGTATTAAAGACTCGCTGGCCGCGGGATTATAAAATGTGGAAACAGGACGCCACCTGTTGAGCTCTCTCTCGCGGTTATATGCCAAGCATAGTGACGTACCATTGACGTGTCGATGATACTGTTATAAAAAAGAACACTGTTCAATACACTCATATTCACTTTACTCTACGATTACAATTAGCACATTGTTAATAACAGTGCACGCTTGAGGTTCAATATTGATTCCAACAAGTGTCATGTTATATTAAAAAATGCGCCCATTTCAAATAATGTTAAATAATTAATCGGCTTTGTCCAAATGTCAAATGACTATATTATGTAAACACATTCAAAGGTGTTTTTTACCTTCTAAGCGTAATTAATTCGATCATCAAATTACCCTCGCAAACAAATAGTTGGAGCTGTGATAGTCATACGACTCTCTAGAGATGAGCATGGTTTCAAACCCCGGGCAGGCACCAATGAGTTGTTCTATTAAAACTCGTGTGTCTAACTGATGATTGCATTTTATCACGCGATTTTTGGTGAAGGAAAACATCATTAGGAAACCTGCATATCTCTAGAGAATTCTGGGGATATGTGTAACCTACCAATCCGCATTGGAGCAGCGTGGTAGGTCTTAGCTCCAACCTTTCTTTACGAAAAACGGTAAGCAGGTGCCTACGCCCAGCAGTTGGATAGAACAGGCCGTTACTTTACTTTTTTTATCCTCATAAGTCAGACTTTGCCAACAAAGCCTTTTGCGTCAATCGTAACGAAATAATGGTTAAATTTATATCATTCTACTCAAAAGTAAATTGAGTTCAGTAAATAAAGTAAAGTTACTTACTTATTTACTTTACACTTATTAACAAGATACTGTGCGCCAGCGCATACTATTCTACAACCTTCTAAGAATCGATAAACTTTTATCGATAAGTGACGCACCACACGCGCCCGTCCCTAGCGCACAGATGATTTACGGCACCGCGGGCAGCGAGTCTTTAATAATAGTATAGTCAAGAAAACTAAAGAAACTATGAATTTTTTTGACGAAAAGAAAGTTAAAAATATGGTCTATATAATAATAATGGTCTCAACTCCAACCCCTCTCTCCCAACACGGAAAGAGGTGGCCTATGCCCAGCAGTGCGATATTAAGAGGGTTACTTTTGCAGCTCTGCAAAAATACATACGCCGTACAGCGACTATACCCCGCTCCGTATTGCCGGTGCCTCGTGTAGTAGCTGTACAAGCGAACGCTAACGGTAAACAGATCATACAGGTACCTTGTCTGTCGCCACGTGTGTTCGATGTGTTGTTTTGTCCAGACTTTTTTATCTAGGCTTTTTTTGTTTTGTTTGCTGTTAGATTTAATATTATTGATAGCATCTGCTTAAAATGCTAATTGCCGTTTATAAACACGTCACGCTATTAGTTATTTACCCCCTCCCCCCTTACTGACTGACCGTGTCACGATTTTATCCCTGTTACCCCTAGAGCTGTGCCCATCTCATTTTCTGAATCAAATTTCCTATCTTAAAACGTTAATATAACTAAAATTTATATCAATTGCTGTGCTAGCCCAGCGGTGAGACCGTGCGACCCTTTCAAGGGTAACGCGAGTTCAAACCCGGGCAGGCACCAATGAGTTTTTCTATTAAAACTCATGTATCTAATTGATAATTGCAATTTATCACACGCTTGTCGGTGAAGGAAAACATCTGAAGGAAATGTGCATATTTCTAGAGAATTCTGGAGATATGTGTAACCTACCAATCCGCATTGGAGCAGCGTGGTAGGTCTTAGCTCCAACCCTTCTCTCCAAAAACGGAGAGAGGAGGCCTATTCCCAGCAGTAAGATTGTATCAGGCCGCTATTTTACTTTACTTACCCCTGTACCCCTGTTTTCTTTTACCCCTCTAAAAATAAGGTATTGTAAGGGGAGATGATAAAGGATTTTAACTTCTTGAATGAGGTAGGTCACTTTGCTAAGCTTGGGGTATGACGTTCTTTCAGAAGATTGATTTTACACTGTTGACTTTATACCATCAAAAGAACTGTTGCCTCCATCGACATTCTTGTTCTTCTCGAGCCTTCAGGGATAAGTCGGGATGATGGCAAGAGACCAGACGATTAGGTTAGGTTCCTTGGGAACGGAGACGGACCCTAATGTGAAACGCAACATGCGTTGATACATTGGGAAACGGCGTCAAGTCCTGGAGCTGCGGCCGAAATGGCCGAATCCGGCAACTGGCGAAAGTACGCATCTCTCATTGAAAGTTATTTGTGCCGTTTGCAGTTGAGACCCTAGGGCCCTGGAGTCTAAGTGCAAAAAAAATATCCGTTTTAACACCTCGGTCGCCTCTTAGAGTCACAGGAGGGTTTGCTCCTTTTTCGCACAAAGAATCAGCTTAGCGATTCAACGCAAAAACGCTGCCAGCATTCTTGGAACCATTCCACGTGGGAATGATTTTTATAGTAGTAGCGTGTAAATAATTTCAGATAGACATAACTTGTACATTTTTGCTGTAAATAAAAAAGTCTTTAAATAAAAAAAAAAAATTTTTGTTTTTGATATTATTATTATTTTCAAATCAGCATTTAATGCTTCCTTTTTTAACCGCTTTATGTCTGTAGATAATTTTCTTTTGCTTTCACATCTTGATTATATGCTTGTGCGTTCTGCACATCACTTTATTTGTGTACAACTTTAAAGACACGTAATAAAGTATGGAAATTATATTCAAATTCAAAATTTTCTTCATTCAAGTAAACTTGTAAACTAGTGCTTTCGAATCGTCAACTCTCCCGCTGGTTCGGTAAGCTGTTCCTACTGAGAATAGCCAGTAAGAAACTAGTATTCTTATAACTGGCTATAGTTACATTTAGTCGTTACTATCTTGTACGAGGACCGCTCATTCTCAACATCTTTATACTCAACAGTAAATTCAACATTGTCCTCGACAGTATCTATAAACAGTCTCTCTTTAACAGTGTTTTTAAATGCTGTTATGGCGAAGGTAAAATTGATTGCGGAATTTTATTATAGAATCTAATACCCAAACCTACAAACGACTTACGTACTTTTGCAAAGCGCAAAGCAGGAGCCGCAAGTTTATGTCGGTTCCTACTTTGTCTATTATATACATTGCCAATTTTTTTACGTTTTATGGACAAAAATTAAATTGCTAAAAAATATATTTCGAAGCAAATGTAAGAATGTCTATTTCCTTTAACTTCGCCAGCTAATAAATTCACATCTTTACTAAGTAAACCTATTTAACACAGCAAGCAGATCCAAGATTTACTCAGAAATATATCCTTTATTGTGAAGCGCCTGACGTTTTATTCATCTCAATTACCCTTTGGTTATGAAAATGTCATCACTTTTTATGGACAAAAATTAAATTGCTTAAAAATATATTCCGAAGCAAATTTAAGAATACCTATTTCCTTTAACTTCGCCAGCTAATAAATTCACATCTTAACGAAGTAAAGCTATTGAACACACATCAAGCAGATCCGAGATTTACTCAGAAAGATATCATTTGTTGTGAAGCGCCTGACGTTTTATTAATGTCAATTACCCTTTCGTTATGAAAATGTCATCACTTAGTTAGGAGTCTAATTCATTTTGACCATAGTTGTATATAATTCATTTATTATAATTAATTTGTTGTAATTTGTTATAATTAAAAATTGATTACATTTATGATATTTTAAATACTCAATATTTGGTAACTATGATATTTTATTAGCAGTATATATACATAATATATTACCATTATCACATTTACCATTATGGTAAAGGCATATTTTGATTAATCCTTATGGATATATACTATATTAAGGTACCATATATTAAGGTTGTACAACATTAATGAAATGACGTTTGTATGTCTCAATAAAACTTGAGAACGGCTGAAATGATTTAGCGCATTTTGATTTTGAAATATTTGTATAAGTCTAAGGTAGGTTGATAAGGCAATATAAATATATTATAAGAAAATTAGTATAAGCAACAATTTTATCTTCCCATACAGTGTTTTTATTATGTCACATTGTAACAGTGTGCGCTTGGGAATATTTATTCCTTATATATTCCTTACTTAGGAAGATAGCATTTCCACGAGCATAACTACTATTAATATAAATGATAAAGTATTTATAACATCATTCTCCTGCCCTTATCCCACTCTAAGTGGGGTCGGCACCACATGTTACAAACATGTTGTCACATGTTTTGGCTACGTATTTTACGACCGGCCGCCTGCCTGACGTCAACTCACCTTAGTCGCCTTTTACGACACCTCGGTAAGAAATGAGGGTGGTCTATTCTATGCAGCCGGATACCACCCGGCATATAACTTAGTCGCCTCTTACGACACCTCGGTAAGAAATGAGGGTGGTCTATTCTATGCAGCCGGATACCACCCGGCATATAACTTAGTCGCCTCTTACGACACCTCGGTATGAAAGGAGGGTGGTCTATTCTATTGTGCTAGATACCACACGGCTTAAATAATAAAGTATTTATATATTTTTTTTTATTTAATTTTACGTGCTCTTATGAAAAAAAAGTTAAAAAACCATTTTCGATCGTTTCTTAAGTAAAATCCTAATCAATTCCAGAGAAGGAGCGTTTCCTACGTATCGGATCGCTGAACGTTCGGGTCAAGAAGACAACTGAGGCGTTCAGCAATTTCCTGGGCGTTGGCGCTACCAGGTCTTCTGCTTACGTTCCCAAGTCCAGGGACAGAGAGCTGGACCGGAGGTCCGATGATGGTGACCAACTCCATAAATCATGGGGATCTGCTGACAATATTCAGGTACAATTCCCAATGGAGGTTGTTCGCCTGTCTATCTCCTGATGGTGCTTCGGTTGCGGGGCGAAACGATTGTCGAGTTTGTGATAGTGAACATGTGTAGGACTTGTGTATTGTGGTGGCAGTGGTGGAGGTTTGTGCATGTGTTTTTACGAATCCTGCATGTAACGGATGAAAAAACGGATAGTCCACTATACATTTAGCACCATATATATTTTCTTTTTACTGTATCGCGGATTATAGCAAAATAATTTTATTATTACTTTTGTATTATGGATCTCCGCAAAGTAACGCCTAATTCTATTAATTATTGATAATAGTAATATTACCATTATCACTTTTATTCTGTATATATATTGCTAATCAAATATCATAGTTACCAAATATTGAGTATTTACAATATCATAAATGTAATGAAATTTTAATTATAACAAACTATGTAATAATTATATACAACTATGGTCAAAATGAATTAGACTCCTTACTAAGAATTGACATTTTCATAACCAAAGGGTAATTGACATTAATAAAACGTCAGGCGCTTCACAATAAAGTATATCTTTCTGAGTAAATCTTGGATCTGCATGTTATGCTAACGGGTATGAAAAAACGGATAGTCCACTATACATTTAGCACTATATATATTTTCTTTTTACCGTATCGCGGATCATAGCAAAATAATTTTATTATTACTTTTGTATTATGGATCTCCGCAAAGTAACGCCTAATTCTATAAATTATTCTTTCTCAATATCATTAATAATAATATATTCATTCGTATCAAATATATGTCAGTACATTAATAGTATTCACATTAAGACACGTATTTTCAAACATATTTCTATCAATCATGTCGATATGTTTAAGTTTTGTCCAAGGTTTTTTTCACCACATAGTTTTTTATAATTCCCCATATATTTTCTATTTAAAAAAAATATTTATCTGACTCCGGAGTTGTTTTTTTGTGACATGCGACAGTACTTTTGGGAATAATCGACGCGTGCTCCTACGTTCGTGTCTGTCCGGCAACTGAATTACCAGTCTGCGTGTATTTCGTCTGTACATAAGTTTTATGTGTGAGAGTAAAGACATTGGAGTGACATGAAAATATCTATACCGCAATCGTTTTATGAACTCCTGGTACTTGAGAATATTGACTGCGTAAATTTAAGTTTAAATTTTTAATTAAAATAACGGCTAACGGCTTGAATTTACTGTTGTCACAAGTTATATTACTTTCACAAAATATAACTTGGAACAAATCTAAATTCCTTCTGCCCTTATACTCTTAATTGGGGTACGCACAACATGTTAAAAACATGTTATAGTTTAATTAACACCAATAGTTTTGCGCCAGAGTATTACCAACGTAAGGTCGATGTGCGATCCTGACTGCCGTTAATGTTTGCTAAGGGCGTAGCCAGAATTCTATACAGTGGAAGGGAGGGGGGGTAGAATATCTCAAAAAATCTAGACTATTCTTGTTTCATAATCATGTTATTTAAAATATAAGGACTTTTTTGTAGTATTTTTATAGATGTACAATTCTCTAGTACATTACTTTCTCGTATTTTACGCAGCGCACGCGTCTAACGTTCTCAGCGAGAAAGTTTTTTAAGAACTGCGCGATATCTTCAACACAATTTACATAATACCGATATGTACTATATACCTAAACCATCCGGAAGTGTTGCACTATCTTTTGGTGAAAACCGTATAAAAATCCGTTAAGTAGATTTTAAGAAAATCGATTACATACAGACAGACAGCTTTTTGAGACTTTGCTTTATAATAATAGAAGTATATGTTTGCAATCTTTTCAGAAAGACCACAAAATCATGCCTCCGCCAAGCAGCAAGGTGAGAAGGCGAGGGGTCAACGGCCGCAGAGGATCCGGCGCCCACAGCAGAAGTACACCTTCGACTCCTGACCAGGTACGTACCAATTTTGGCTACATTTTCTTTAAACTTCATTTATATTCATAGAAACTTTCGCTGTTCGAAAGAAAAGACAGTTTACCGTCGTCGAAACAACGAAACTTGTTTATTTTGCTTACTTTCATAGCATTATGTCTTATGGAATTTTGCTATGAGGTAAAGACGCGGACATTGAAATCGCGGACTATACGTGGCATTTCCGATTTAAGTCCGCGTGATTCCCTGCGAGAGTAGTTTAAAGACATAGGTATCCTTACATAAGCGTCACAGTATATTTTAGCAATTTAATTTTTGTGCATAAAAAAAAAAGTAAAGTAACAGCCTGTTACTATGCCCACTGCTTGGCTAAGGCCTCTTCTCTCCGTTTTTGGAGAGAAGGATTTGAGCTAAGACCTACCACGCTGCTCCAATGCAGATTGGTAGGTTACACATATCCCTAGAATTCTCTAGAGATATGCAGGTTTCCTCACGATGTTTTCCTTCACCGAAAAGCGTGTGATAAATTGCAATTATCAATTAGACACATCAGTTTTAATAGAAAAACTCATTGGTGCCTGCCCGGGGTTTGAACCTATGTCGTCTCTAAAGAGTCGCACGGTCTCACCGCTAGGCTATCACAGCTTTGTGCATAAGAATATACATAATTATAAAAAGATTGACGATTTATATATATAATAGACAAAGCAGGAGCCGACATAAGCTTGCGACTCCTGCTTTTCGCCTAGCAAAAGTACGTAAATCGTTTGTGGGTTTGGGTATAAGATTCTATAATAAAATTCCGGAATCAATTTTGGCCATGCCATTACAGCAGTTTAAAACCACTGTTAAAAAGAGGCTGATACAGAAAGCCTAATATACTGTTGAAGATTACTTAGATGATAAGGATGTGTGGTTACTACTCTTCGACCTCTGTACAAGACAGTAATTACTAAATTTAGTGATAGTGAATGTGTGTAGTGCTTTTGTATTGTGATAGCGATGGTCGAGGTTTGTACGTGTGTTTTTACGAATCCTGCATGTAAGTAAAAAAAGTAAAGTAAAGTAACAGCTTGTTACTCTGCCCACTGCTGGGCTAAGGCCTCTTCTCTCCGTTTTTGGAGAGAAGGGTTGGAGCTAAGACCTACCACGCTACTCCAATGCGGATTGGTAGTTTACACATATCTCCAGAATTCTCTAGAGATATGCAGGTTCCCTCACGATGTTTTCCTTCACCGAAAAGCGTGTGATAAATTGCAATTAGCAATTAGACACATGAGTTTTAATAGAAAAACTCATTGGTGCTTGCCCGGGGTTTGAACCTATGTCGTCTCAAGAGAGTCGCACGGTGTTACCGCGAGACTATCACAGCTTATTAATCCTGCATGTACTGGAACGAAAACGGATAGTCCATTCCACATCTAGCATTATATGTATTTTCTATTAATATAAACGTGGATTATAGCAAAATAATATCATCATCCTCATCATCCCCCTGCCCATAAGGGCATAAGTAAGTGGGGTCAGCACAATATGTTTAAAACATTTGTCACATGATTTGACTACGTTTTTTACGACCGGCCGTCTGCCTGACGTCAACTTACCTAAGTCGCCTTTTACGACAGCTCTGTAAGAAAGAGGGTGGTCTATTCTTTTCAGCCGGATACAACACGGCAAATTGCAAAAAATATCATTATTTAAGATAAACTTAATTATTTCCAGCCTCGAGCGCAGATTGGTGTCAGTGAAGAGCGTGATTCTGATTCTGACACCGCAGCCGGTTTCCATTCGGCCTGGAGGTCGCAAAGTTAGGTGGATAGTGCCTTGCGAATGTATGCAAAGCAAATATGTTATACTTTGACTAGTTTTATAAGACTTAATAGACGAAATAGTTTATGCTTGCGATATTTCATTTTGTTATCCAACTTTAATGATTTGATTAGGTGCGGTTCATAAAATACGTTCGCATACATAGGTAAATGGAGATTAAAAAAAAAGAGTTTCTACGTACCCTGCGCTCTACTCAATTTAAAATTAAAATACAGTGAAAAATGCTAAGTGTAAATATAAAGAATTATAAAACGATAGGTGATGTATATAATAGACATAAAACCGACATAAGCTTGCGACTCCTGCTTTGCGTAAAAGTACGTAAATCGTTTATGGGTATGGTTATAAGATTCTATAATAAAATTCCGCAATCAATTTTGGTCATACCATTACAGCAGTTTAAAAACACTGTTAAAAAGAGGCTGATACAGAAAGCCTAATATACTGTTGAAGATTACTTACATGATAAGGATGTGTGGATATAGGTGCACTTCTACCCTGTACAAGGCAGTAATAAATAAATGTAAATAGTTCTAAGATTTATATTTTAAAAAGAGCAACCGCCGAGTTTCTTGCTGGCACTTCTCGGTAGGAACAGCTTTCCGAACCAGCAGTAAAGTTGACGATTCAAAAGCACTTGTTTACAAGTTTACTTGAATATAGAATATTTTGAATTTGAATATCTGATACTTCATCATCAACACTCCTGATAAAACCTTTTTACTTAAAAAATATACATCCAGAGAGATAAGATCGCAAAACTCGCATCACAACTACGCGAGTTCGAGAGCTGTAATGCGTAGGAAGAGATGAAAGCACTGAGTTGAAATTTATCATATTTAGGGTCTGTTTTTGTGACGTAATATTTTAAGGGGGCTAACAGAGGGTGACACAGCGTGACAGTAGGGTGAGAGAGGTCAAAAAAAGATTATTTTAGCGTGACGTATTTTATGAACTACCCCTTAGTAAGATTACTTTAAAAAACATGTATTAGGTATATCGACTGTGAACCGGCAATATCTCCTATCTCAATTTTAAGCCAAATCACTTTTTAACGTCATTAGGTACTACTGCCCATCATTTACCGTATCAACATGTGTTATCTACTAGAAAATTTGTAAATAAATAAACATATTTAAAGTCAACTGTTTTTTATTACACAAAAATTATTGCGAATATATTAATAATCACGTTTTCTCTTCTTCCTGAAAAGTTGTCAAAAATAAGATAGGACAATTTGCCAGTTCACAGACGATATGTTTCTGTTACTATTTTTCATCATGTATATGTTTGCGAAAATATTTCCCTTTATTTTTTTTTATTGTATGAACTTTTTGTATTAAACGCGTTTGTACTTATGTTATCCTGTTATATTTAATTATTATTAGAATACTAAATTATTATTTTGGCTTTAGCATTTACGTTTTTGTTTTTCTTATTCAATCTTTACAGAAAATTCTCAATTCCATATTAACAATATAAGAAAAATCTCCATTTTAAATAATTATATTGTCACAAATGAAAATTTATATAAGAAATAATATCTAAATAGAAATTACTTATTAATTATTTAGGTGGTATCATTAAATCGAGATTTATTTTCTTGTATTGCACAGTTTTTGTATCACTTAAATAAATTATTGGATTTTTTGTACTTTTTTTATTTTTTTCACAAAAAAATTAAACCGATATATATAACTATCGGCACAAATTTAATAAACTGTCACCATCAGGTTACTGTCAAGCACAAACCTGTCACGAAGTTATAAAAAAATATCGAGATGTGATAAGTTTTTTCATTCAATAATATCAAAGACGGACGGAAAGACCCGATTTATGTAAATGTATCTTTAAATTTGGCACAAAGCCAAAGAATTAGCGAAAATATAATTCCATAGCGTAGATCATGAGCCTGATTGTTACTAGACCTTCTGAAATATTTTTATTTTTAGGTTAATAAGCGATCTTGCGAAGCATATATATCTTGAGTTTTTCTATTAAAACTCATGTGTCTAATTGAGTGGGATAAGGGCAGGAGGATGATGATAACCCTCATTTTATCCCATCTTCACAGGGCTAGATTTGTAATCGACACTTGGCCTTAAGGCGTTCGAACGTATAGTCAATAAACAACTCTCTATATGTAATAGGCGATAGGCGATGTCAAGAAAGTCTTAGAAGTCTCAATTCAGGATACAAGATCGTGTATAATGGAATTCTTTAAGAGCAGTGATAGTGACTCAATTCACTCTAGTGACTCAATCTCTCTAGAGACGATCATGGATTCAAACCCCAGGCACCGATGAGACTTATGTATATGCCTAAATGAGAATTGCAATTTATCACACGCTTTTCGGTGAAGGAAAACATCGTGAAACCTGCATATCTCTAGAGAATTCTGGGGATATGTGTAACCTACCAATCCGCATTGGAGCAGCGTGGTAGGTCTTAGCTCTAACCCTTCTCTCCAGAAACGGAGAGAGGAGGCCTATTCGCACTGGGATTGTAACAGGCTACTTTAAGCGATCTTGAATTAATCAACGCGATGAAGCGATGAAATTCATTTCTGTATTTATGTTACAAAGGTAACATTTAGCGCTCGTGTGGATTAGGGATTTGACATGGAGTGAAAAAGAACCAGTAATTAATTGATTAATTTTTCTTCAAAATAATTATAATAAAAACAACCCTATCCCTCCATAGGTGTTCGCTGTACTGAGTTATTTATTTGTCCGAATATTTTCGTCATATACAGTGACTATATCCAGGGCATATATCTATATACAAGGCCTCCCTCTAGTCAGAGGGAGGCCTTGAATGGTTGGATTGTGTAAACTATGACATTTTTGCTGAACGAAAAACTTGTTTTTCTTAAGTGAACAGGAAAATATATATTTTAGATACAAAAGTAATAATATATATAATGTTAAATGTATAGTGGACTACGCGTTTTTTAATACCCGATACATGTAGGATTCGTAGAAACACATGCACAAACCTCCACCACTGCCACCACAATACACGAGCACTACAGACGTTCACTATCACAAACTCAACAATCGTTTCGCCCCGCAACCGAAGCATTATCAGGAGATAGATTCCACGACGTAATCGCAAAGCCGTCAAGCAAAATTGTGGAGTTACTTTTGTATTATCGACCTTCCCAAAGTAACGCCTAATTCTATTAATTATATTTTAGATAACTGATGATATATAAACACTTAAGCCGGTTCGAATGATGTCGCTGGAACAGTTTTTGTTGTATCATCATCTTCATCATTCTCGTGCCCTTATCCCACTCTAAGTGGGGTCGGCACAATGTTATAAACATGTTGTCACATGATTTGTCTACGTATTTTACGACCGCCGGCTACCCGACGTCAACTTACCTTAGTCGTGTTTTAGATACCTCAGTAAGAAAGAATGTGGTCTATTCTACTCTACCGGATACCACACTGTGGGTCAACTTACCTTAGTCGCCTTTTGCGACACCTCGGTAATAAATGAGATCTATTCTAATCAGCCGGATACCACACGGCGGAATAGTTTTTATAAGGCTAAGAATGTGCTATATACTGCAATGCACTGCGAATATTTGATTAGATTACATTACATTTTTTGCTCAAAGCTATAATATATTGATATAGCCCAGCGGTGAGACCGTGCTATTCTTTCGAGGCGTCACGGGTTAAAACCCCGGCCAGCAACAATGAGTTTTTATTTTCAAACTTATGTGCCTAATTGATGCATTATCACTCTTCTGTGAAGGAAAACATCGTGAGGAAACCTGCATATCTCTAGAGAATTCTGGAGGGATATGTGTAACCAACCTACCATTCCGTATTAGAGCAGCGTGGCGGGTATTAGGATCCATCCCTTCCTTCAGAAAAAGAGAGGTCTATCCCAGCATTGGGAAAGTAACAGGGCGTTACTTTTACGTTAAAATTAAATTACGGCTGCGCACGCGTGGAAATCAGTAGTTGATTTTGAACATAAAAAGTAGTTATTGTGAGTTAACCATAAGAGTTAGGGATATGCTGTCGCGAATGTTTTTGTAGTGTTTTTGTAAATCTACAATTCATTACTACATTTCTTTAATGAATCTCTTTTGGTTTACGCGGCGCTCGCGTCTAAAGCTCCCAGCAGTCCCAGTCTTGTTTACAACTGCTCGATGTCTTGAGCAAAATAATCTAAACCTTTCAGAAGAATAGCACTACCTTTTAGTAGAAATCGTACAAAAATCCGTTCTGTAGATTTTGAGAAAATCGATCATATACAACAGAGTTTTTAGGGAATTTGTTTTTTAATAAGTATTAGCGAACCTTGCTCGCTTTGCCCGGGTGTAAATCAGCATGACACACAATTTTTCACTCGTAAATCCTAACGCCAATTTAACCATGATGAGTACTAATCTAAATTGCACTATCTTTTAGCAAAACCGTACAAAAGTCCGTTTAGTAATTTTTGATAAAATCACTTAGATAGACTTTTAGATGCTTTGTTCTATAATAAGTATAGATATAAACAGTTATAATGCCGTGTGGTGTCCTGCTGAGTTGAATAGACCACTCTCATTTTCTTACCGAGGTGTCGTAAAAGGCGACTAAGGTAAATCGACGCGCCGTGTGGCATCCGGCTGAGTAGAATAGAAAACCCCCATTTTCTTACCGAGGTGTCGTAAAAGGCGACTAAGGTAAGTCGACCCGCCGTGTGGTATCCAGCTGAGTAGAATAGACCACCCTCATTTCTTACCGAGGTGTCGTAAAATACGACTAAGGTAAGTCGACCAGCCGTGAGGTATCCGACTGAGTAGAATAGACCACCCTCATTTCTTACCGAGGTGTCGTAAGACGCGACTAAGGTAAGTCGACCCGCCGTGTGGTATCCGACTGAGTAGAATAGACCACCCTCATTTCTTACCGAGGTGTCGTAAAACGCGACTAAGGTAAGTCGACCCGCCGTGTGGTATCCGGTTGAGTAGAATAGACCACCCTCATTTCTTGTGTTAGTAGGACATGTTAGTAACATGTGCCGTCCCCACTTAGAGTGGGATACGGGCATGAGAATCATGATCAGATAATAAACAGTAATAATCAAATGTACCTGTAGCAGATTTTGAATGTTAAAGTTGAGAAATAAAAAACAGATTGGTATTTCAACATTATTGTATTGAAAAGCCAAAAATATATTATTAATTATTTTACAAACGTACTCTATGTCTCGCACAGGAGAGAGTCACAAAGAGTTATAAATTGTTAAGTACAGAGCTTTATTCAGTAGTGTTTACTTTTGTCCCGCTCAGGTACTTAATGTCATAATTTCATCCACGAAATCCGACCGTCCGAACCGAAATAGTCCGACAATTTTTTTTATTTTTTTTTATTTTTTATTTTTATTTATTTTTATTTATTTTTTATTTTTTTTTATTTTTTTTTAAATATACTTAATAAGAAAAACTACATTACTAAGTTGTTAATCAGTTAAAGGTCGTTTAGCTTACACCTAAATATATAACAAATTCATCGCCGAAAGTTAATATTATAGTCTACTTATTATTATTTAATATAGATTTAGTGGTGGGTTAAACTGAAAATTTCTCAATTACTGGCCTTATCTGTCAGAAACATTAAATCGAATTAAAAAATATACGAGAAACTTATATAAAGTATAGTACGTGGCAATAAATAATGCACATCGAGGCTTAGAAAGAGAAATCTGCTATATTCTGCTTCATAGAGCATTGTCGCTGTCGCACAGACTGAATGTGCATTATTGAGTGCCGTTTACTATAGACTGATTGATAAAGAAAACTCAAGTTTGAGTATTTTTTAATTAATTGTTTAGGGTATATCATTTTTTCATATCTTATTAATAGTCAAGAAATAGGTTTGCGATTTGCACATGATACGTATTATATGGTATATTCGATTAAGTTATATAAAGATTAAGAAAAGAAAAGAAAAAATAAGAATTTGAAGAAAAAGCGATGAAAAATGTTGTATACTATTATAGATTGTGTTTTAATATACCTTTTTAAACTTTCAGCATAACCCCAGTTCACTAAATCATAATCGAAATAGTCTTGTATTAGAAAAAATCGTGAATTAGAACTAATTGTCACATTAAAAATGTTCACAGCAGGAGTGAACAGTTTATTTGTTTGTAAACAGTAATTATTTTGTCGACTCGATTTAGGTAAATAATTTATAGAATTAGGCGATAGTTTGCGGAGATCCATAATACATAAGTAATAATAAAAATTATTTTGCTATAATCCGCGATACAGTGAATAGAAAATATATATAGTGCTAAATGTATAGTGGACTATCCGTTTTTTCATACCCGTTACATGCAGGATTCGTAAAAACACATGCACAAACCTCCACCACTGCCACAATACACAAGCACTACACACGTTCACTAACACAACAATCGTTTCGCCCGTCTATCTCCTGATGATGCTTCGGTTGCGGAGCGAAACGATTGTTGAGTTTGTGATAGTGAACGTGTGTAGTGCTTGTGTATTGTGGCAGTGGTGGAGGTTTGTGCATATGTTTTTACGAATCCTGCATGTAACGGGTATGAAAAAACGGATAGTCCACTATACATTTAGCACTATATATATTCTATTCACTGGATAGCGGATTATAGCAAAATAATTTTATTATTACTTTTGTTTTCTTTTAGGTAAGGTTGGAATAGTCAGCATACGGTCATTGATCTCTTAAAAAGGTGTTTAATTTTTTTTAAACGTCAAACATTTCACTGAATTAACTAAGCTTTTTATTTATGCTGAGGTACGTAGGTATGTAGATGAAAAATAATAACAATTAAACGAACACTAATCTAGGAAAAACGGAGAGCATAAGTCTAGGTGGTTGTGGTGGTCCATGAACGAGTTTGGGAGATTGTAGACCTAGAAATAATTCGTTATACGCACAGGAGGGGGAATGCCCACCACCTTTATTATTTCCCTCGCAGATACACCGTGGAAGACTGCCAAAATTCTGATAATTTGTTCGGTAATAGTCCAAGTTCTGCCAAGTTTTACTCCCCGTTGATCTCTTTCCTGCAGCATCTGAAAAATTGAAAGTAATTAAGTAACGGCCTGTTAATATCTCATGCCTCCCTTCGTTTCTGGGGAGAAGGGTTGGAGCTAAGACCTGCCACGATGCTCCAATGCGGGTTGGTAGGTTACACATATCCCCGAGTTCTGTTAACTTAATCATCCTCCTGTCATTATCCCGCTCAAAGACACCATGTTACAAACATGTTGTCTTGTCATTTGTTTATATTTGTACATATTTAACCGGCCGCCTGCCTGAGGTCGACTTACCTTAGTCGCGTTTTACGACACCTCGGTAAGAAATGAGGGTGGTCTATTCTACTCAACCGGATACCACACGGCGGGTCGACTTACCTTAGTCGCCTTTTACGACACCTCGGTAAGAAATGAGGGTGGTCTATTCTACTCAGTCGGATACCACACGGCTGGTCGACTTACCTTAGTCGCGTTTTACGACACCTCGGTAAGAAATGAGGGTGGTCTATTCTACTCAGTCGGATACCTCTCGGCTGGTCGACTTACCTTAGTCGCGTTTTACGACACCTCGGTAAGAAATGAGGGTGGTCTATTCTACTCAACCGTATACCACACGGCGGGTCGACTTACCTTAGTCACCTTTTACGACACCTCGGTAAGAAATGAGGGTGGTCTATTCTACTCAGTCGGATACCACACGGCTGGTCGACTTACCTTAGTCGCCTTTTACGACACCTCGGTAAGAAATGAGGGTGGTCTATTCTACTCAGTCGGATACCACACGGCGGGTCGACTTACCTTAGTCGCCTTTTACGACACCTCGGTAAGAAATGAGGGTGGTCTATTCTACTCAACCGTATACCACACGGCGGGTCGACTTACCTTAGTCGCCTTTTACCTCGGTAAGAAATGAGGGTGGTCTATTCTACTCAGTCGGATACCTCACGGCTGGTCGACTTACCTTAGTCGCTTTTTACGACAACTCGGTAAGAAATGAGGGTGGTCTATTCTACTCAGTCGGATACCTCACGGCTGGTCGACTTACCTTAGTCGCCTTTTACGACACCTCGGTAAGAAATGAGGGTGGTTTATTCTACTCAGCCGGATATCACACGGCGAAAATAATTTTATCACAATACATTATATTACTCTCCGACCTGACACAAATTAGCAATGCGGGAATGTAGCAAGCTACAAGAATTAAATTTAAAAGGCCGTTAATTTATTTTTTAGTTCCAATTAAAATAGAGATAATTTTATACTGACCAGACGATGCTGGAACAGGTGAGTCATTATCTGAGTAAGTTGAACTAAACGCCTCGTCAAATGATAACTATGTATTATATTGCCGTTATCCATGTTGAACCGCAGACTAACTAACCGAGCTCTGTACTCGCGATAGTGACTCAAATTGTAATATTCTCTGTATTTGATAGCGCTACGGAAGTGCAACGTGAACAACTTCACATACTGCAGGCGTAGCTTAATGATAGCCTTGTTTAGGACCACTATGCTCATCTGCACATGTCTTATCCGGTTTTCTTTTAGTGCTGTGAAAATAATAATGTTTTTAAAATGAAAAATGATTTGATTAATTGTCTCCTGCCCTTGTCCCACGCTAAGTGTTGTCTAACTCTACTCTGGCGCTACTCTTTTCATACGCAACTAACTCCCTCTAGTCACATCTCATCATCATTCTCCTGCCCTTATCCCACTCTAAGCGGGGTCACATGTTTTTCCATTCTCTCCTGTCATTCGTCAACTCTGTCGTTATTTTTATATGCACACTTCACACAGTCCAACCATGTCCTTTTCGACCTCCCCTAGTCACACTATCCCAGTCTAGTCTCCTTATCCCACTCTAAGCGGGGTTACGTGTTTTTCTCTTCCGTTTATTGCTGTCATTCGTCAACTCTGTCGCTACTTTTTTTATATGCACACTTCACACAGTCCAACCATGTCTTTTTCGGCCTCCCCCTAGTCACCCTATCCCAGTCTAGTCTCCTTATCCCACTCTAAGCGGGGTTACGTGTTTTTCTCTTCCGTTTATTGCTGTCATTCGTCAACTCTGTCGCTACTTTTTTTATATGCACACTTCACACAGTCCAACCATGTCTTTTTCGGCCTCCCCCTAGTCACCCTATCCCAGTCTAGTCTCCTTATCCCACTCTAAGCGGGGTTACGTGTTTTTCTCTTCCGTTCATTCCTGTCATTCGGCAACTCTGTCGTTACTTCTTTTATATGCACACTTCACACAGTCCAACCATCTCTTTTTCGGCCTCCCCCTAGTCACCCTATCCCAGTCTAGTCTCCTTATCCCACTCTAAGCGGGGTAATATTTTTTTCTGTTCCGTTCATGCCTGTCATTCGTCAACTCTGTCGCTAATTCTTTTATATGCATTTCATATTTAACACCAACCATTCTTCTTGAACCTCCCTGTAGCCACGTATCCATCCACATTCATATTTGGTCACATTAATTTTCTTCCCTCCTCATTGCATGTCCATACAACATAGATTGGGATACAATCTATGATATCATAATGATTGATGAATTGACTGGCCCATTGGCGTAGTGGGTAGTGACCCTGCCTTCAGCTCTGCAGGTCGCTGGTTCGATTCCCGCCGAATGCCAATTTGCAATTTTCTATAAACAATTTGGTTGTTCTTCGTTTGGTTTATAATATTTGTATTTAAGTATGTATTTAAAATTATATATGTAGTATATCTACCAGTTGTCCGTCACCCATAACACAAGACTTAAGTTACTTTGAGGACGGACGACCGTGCGTGCAAGTGTCCCATGTATTTATTTATTTTATTTATAATTATAATACTCACCATCTTTCAGTTTAAAAATAGACGGCTTCTTATGAAATTTCGAAAACAAACGTTTAAAATTGGAAGCCAAAAAATCTCGCTCGAAAATTTCTTCGAGTACTGAAATAAAATATAATTTTTAGTTCATCTCTAATCTTAATCTATATATTTAGTTAAACTAAATGCTAAATGCTGGTTTCAAAATTCTGATGCAAATGAACTTTTCAATAACCTTTAATCTTTTGAGCCAACAACGGCGCAGGGTTGCCTACTTATCAGTTTTCTACAGGATGTATTTCGGAGAGTGTGCTCAGGTACTCCATAAGATCCACCCTTACGGCAGCAGCAAGGGAATGGAATTCTCTCCCGGCATCTATTTTCCCCAGTTCATATAATATAGTGGGTATCTTTAAAGCAAGGCTATTACTAGGCACCACCTTAGATTGCATCATCGCTTACCATCAGGCATGATTGCAGTCAAGCGCTCGCCTATTAAGCAATGTAAAATAGCTTAAGTAATTAGGTTGATTTCGATCGATTCGCAACAACGTTGATATTATAAAAATATAATAAAATATTTTATTGTGCAAATATTGTAAGAAACAATTTTGTCTACCGAGAATTATCACTGTAACAAATACAATATTTAAAAAATTTACTCAGCTAATATGTGATATTTGCATTTTATTAAAAACTAGCTGTGCCAGCGGCTTCGCCCGCGTGGAAATCAGCGTGTCACACTTTTTTTCTATAACTCAAATTTTAAACATAAAAATAGTTATTGTCAGTTAACCGTAAGAGATAGGAACATGCTATCGCGGACTGTTTTGTAGTATTTTTATAGATCTACAATTCTCGAGTTCATAACTTTAGAGTCACTCTGCTGGTTTACGCAGCGCATGCGACTAAAGCTCCCAGCAAGCAAGTTTTTTAACAACTGCGCGATCTCTTCAACACAATACATAATACCGACTATACTACTATTTACTTAAACCATCCGGAAGTATTGCACTATCTTTTGGTGAAAACCGTACAAAAATCCGTTCAGTAGATTTTGAGAAAATCGATTAAATATAGACAGACAGCTTTTTAGGACTTTGTCTTATAATAAGTATAGATAGATACTTTTTATCGTATTTATGATATTATTTTTTTATATTGATGTCAATTTGTGCAATAAAGAAACAAACAGACAAAATCCGAATTAAGCTTATAAAAACCCAATGTTAGTATTTTTTATTTCGCTCATTTATTTATTTACAAATTAATTTAGATTTTTATATATTTTCTAAAACAAACAAAAAAAAACATATGCGTGTGTGTGTGTGTGTGTGTGTGTGTGTGAGTATGAAAGTGTGCGTGTGTGGCAGGAGTGCATGATAGTTGTGAATTAATAAAATTAATTTTTTTGTAATTTGTGATTGTGGTTATTTACCCCTTTTTAAATTGTGCCTTGAATAAATGAAATATGTCAACATGAGAGTATTCCTTGTTATATGATCGTGTCAGCCGAGATATTATGGAATTATGTCCATAATTCGTATGGGACCTGGGAACGTTAATAAGACGTTGTTGAATCAATATTCGACATAGCGGTTATCTCATGAGCTAAATCTAAATATTTGGTTAATTGTTCTTCTTCAGCTCGTCCCACATAACGATAATCCCATAGATTATCGTTATGTGGGACAGTGATATCTATAATAATTGCCCGACGCGCTGACCCATCGACTAGAACTATATCAGAAAACCCAATATTAGTTTTATTATTTAGTCAGTCTGCCTCACTCACGGTCAATGTGCTGTAGTTATTTAGGTGGTTCAAACCAACAATAGTTTTAATTAGTTCTTTATTCTGCTTTAACACAAACATCAAACACAAAAATCGTTTTATTTCGACCGGATTGTACACTATATGAATATAAGAAATCCTACTAACCCTACTAATATTATAAATCCTACTAATATTACAAATGCGAAAGTTTGTGAGTATGGATGGATGTTTGTTACTCTATCACGAAAAATCTACCGGACGGATTTAGATGAAACTTTATAGCTATATAGATTATACATCAGAATAACATATAGGCTACAATTTGTAATGATTTTATGTTATATAACGATACATGTCAATAAAGTCGGAAAAAATCTGGCCTCTGAGAGCTATCTTGGCGTACGCTGCTTAAACCATTGGAGTTACACAAAGATTATGTACTGTAGTATCGTTTATCTTGAATAGTTCTAAGTAAAAGTCCGGGACAGCATATATCTATCTTTTATTTGGAAGCTACTATGACCAAAATTGTGAATCATAAAGTTAATTAAATTAGATACTATTTTATAATGCATATTTTAGTATATTTATCATACTCTTATAAAAATTAATGCATTTGTCACTTTCAGTATTTCATTTTAATAAACTTTGTCTTTTGCACTAAGTAATTTGGCGGAATAGTTTAAAAGTTATCAAGATATGATTGACTTAAATGGAGCACTATAGACTGCCTTATATGCGGGGCGCGAAGATTGTATGGAATCCTTATGTTTTTAAGTTAGAGATCTGAAATTTTGGATGTAGCAGTAACTGAATAAATATAAGTATATTTTTTAATATAAATCTGCCACGAAACTTAATGTGGCACACCAAATTCCACGCGAGCGAAGCCGCGGGTTCAAACTAGTATATATATATATATCGTAATGCAAAGATGAACGGCCCGAAAAGCATACGCGAATAGTAAACAATATAGGAATAAATAGGAATTTTATTATAGTTTTTATAATAAAATTCCTCAACATTATCTAGACTTGCCTTTACACAAGTTTAGAAATTATCTTAAAACGATGCTGCTACATAAAGCTTACTATACAATTGAAGATTATTTGAGTTATAGTAGCATATCTTAACTGCAGTCAGCTACGCACCAAGCTGCAACGATTAATTTGTAACCATCAATCAAACTGTAAAAATATATATATTTAAAAAAAAGAATGTCCGAGTTTCTTGCTGGTTCTTCTCGATAGGAGCAAACTGCCGAATCAGTGGTAACTTCTTGAAAACATTTGACGATTCAAAAGTACTGTAAAGTCTACTTGAATAAAGAATATTTTGAGTTTGAGTTTGAGTAAATTTTCTTTTTCTACACGAAGGTAAGTTCTGTGCATCGGCTGCGGTGGGTAGGCTCGGGTGTATGTGAAATTATATTAGTACATTATTATGTGTTATATTTACGATTTACAAATAATAAAAGAAACATACTATTGAGATTAACATAATATATATAAGTTAATGAAACGTTATTTTATTTATTTTATGATTATCCTTTTTTATTTTATTAATTAGTCTATAAAATAAATTAGTCCCACTACCGTTATACAAAAGAGAATTCGTACAATCGCAGATTAGCGCACGCTTATTATTAAACTGAACTAATTTATAATTAAGCTTAATTAAGTTAGAAACATTGTAATAAAATAATGAATTTAAAAAAAAATAATTCCAACGCCATATATGACATGCTATGGACTATTGAGTTAGAAACATTGTAATAAAATAATTATAATTCCAACGCCATATTTGAACTATTAAAAAACCAATGAATTTCTCTTGTTAAAACTTATTTAACTAATTGATAATAGAAATTTATCACACGCTTCGTTGAAGGAGAACATCATAGGAAACCCGCATAAGTTTAACTTACCAATACGCAGCAGCATATCGAGCAGCGTGGTAGGATATTTTGTCATTATCCGCGATTAAACCGATCGCGGATTAAGCGAAATAGTATCACGATCAATTTTGTTTTATGGAACATCATCATTCTCCTGCCCTTTTCCCACTCTAAGTGGGGTCGGCACAACATATTACAAACATGTTGTCACATGATTTGGCTACGTATTTTACGACCGCCTGCCTGACCTCAACTTACCTTGGTCGTATTTTACGACCCCTCGGTAAGTAAGAGGGTGGTCTATTTTAATCAACCGGATACCACACGGTGGGTCGTCTTACCTTAGTCCCCTTTCACGACACCTCGGTAAGAAATGAGGGTGGTCTATTCTACTCGGCCGGATACCACACGGCACAATTTTGTTTTATGGAACACCTTTATGGATAAATTTACATAACACTTACATAAATTATCATTGTTGACTTCATTTGGTCGTTGGTTTTCCATTTTCGTATCAGTTTATCGTAATTAATTCAGTAAGAGTCTGCAAAGTATTGTCTTGATATTTACAAAAGTGTGTATCTAACTTATACTTCGCGACCTCACCAAATTATCTCGAAGAACCTGAAATAAAAAAGAAAGTCAATAATCATCATCATTCTCCTGCTATTATCACACTCTAAGTGGGGTCGGTACAACATGCTACAAACATGTCACATATTTTTTTACGTATTTTACGACCGGTCGCCCTAAATATCATCACCTTAGGAAAAAAAAGACGTCAACTTACCTTAGTCGTATTTTACGACCTCTCGGTAAGACAAAGGGTGGTCTATTCTACTCAACCGGATACCACACAGGTCAACTTACCTTAGTCACCTTATACGACACCTCGGTAAGAAATGAGGGTAATAGACCACCCTCATTCCAACCGGATACCACACGGCATCTATGATATCTAAAGCGATGATATAGGAATTAAATGCTAAAGACAGACAGATACGTTAGACGTAAGAGAAAAAAGAAAAAAATTTAGATAAGTAAAGTTAAGTGAAATAGGGGTCATATAAAAGAAAGGAAAAGAAAAATTAAAGATAATGAATGTACTTAGATAAATATTGCAGAAGATTAATAAAATGATAATGAATTATAGACAATAGTATAAATTCAAATGTTTCATTTATTTAATATTTATTTATTTATTTATATGTATGTTAAAGACATTTAAAAAAAAATATTAATTAATCCTATTATACACAAAGGAATTTATAATTTACAATTTCTTTAATTAATTCTTTTGTTAATACAATGTCTCATTAAATTAAGCTTCCTTTACAAAGTAAAGCAAAATTAAAATATATGACTTTGTTATATGGGCTATATTTTTAAAAATTAAAGTCGTATTTCACTTATTTTATACAAAATATTAATAAATTATAAACTAAACACCTACGTCACGAATCACACTGTTTATTTCTGAAAAACGCATAAAAAACTACTGAATTTATCGTAAACACACGGATATACGAACAGACGTGGCGAGAAAATTATTATGTAACATGTTATAATAGATATTACCAATATTTTCTAGAAAGAATGGATTTTATAACCATCAGCGTCATAAAATCCTTTTTTTTAAGTATTCTCATTATTGTGTTAGTCAAAATGGGTACTTCAAATTTGAAAAAAATTTTTTTAAAAGAAATAAGTTAATTTAACAAAAAAAAAACGATTTGAATTTAACTAAAAATATTAGAAAACGTCATATTTATAAAAATAACGTTTAACATAAATAATGCAACACAAATTATGATCTCCAATTTTTCTTAATAACGTTGCAATGTCATGCTTCTTTGTGGTCAGCCATATTTAAATTGATCTACGCCCCCAAAAAGATTTAACGCGTGACAGTTAAAATAATAGAAAATGGGAAATCGTTAATCACAACGTAATATACATTAATCACAACTCCCTTATATAAATATAAAATGTTATATTTGAATATGATGTATTATAATACGTTACGTTATAAATTATTACGTACAAAGACCGCAATAGTTAATAAAGTTTGTTAACTTTCCTAGTTATTACTTGCTACGATCACTAAAACGCCGCTTTGGATAAATTTAGAATTAGTATACACGAAATCTATATCTATAATTAAATTAAGATCAGAAACTTACCCAAAAGAGAGAACTTGACAACTGTGTAGAAAACTTAATGGAAGTAATAACGCGGTAAGAATTCCGGAAGTGATCGCAATGTCAAAAGCGTTTAATATAATTTTATTGAAGGTAGGTAGATTTTAAGCGGGTAGGTATAGAGTAGGTATTTTTACCACGTACCTAGTAATAACGGAATGTTATAACTGTGTATACAGATTATGTTACGGTGAATTTAAAATTTTAAGAATTTAAAACGCGTAGTCAGTTTGTTAAAAGTATTTAAATTATTTTCAACATAATTCCTAGAACTAAAAAAATGGATATGTATATGTTTATGTTGTTATATAAAATAAATTTAAAAAAAGCATAATTCGGAAGTCTCATATTTAATTTGCTTTAATCTGTTTGTTGAATAATTCATATAAGGATTAAATTTTTTTATTATACATACTTGATATATAATTATTTAATAAATTATTATTTAACTATAAATAAATTATTTATTTAACTGATATTATTAAATATATAAATACAAGGCGATTCGGAGATATTAATTAGGGACAAAGTTGAATGTTTAATCTGTGCCCGTAATAAAGAAAAACGAAGTACCTACCCAATTTAATGTGAATGTCAATAAATGATCAAATAACTTTCTTAATTACAAATTATTCATATAACTGTTATTATTCAATATGCAAATATTATTATTAAATATAGATTCATTTATTTACAACAATAATGTACAAGTTGTGTCTATTCTAAATTACTTAAATATAAATAATTTTACACAAAGCAGAAACGTTTTGCGGACTTTACCGACAGGGATGCATGTTTCAAATCTCTGTTGCCGACGTTTTTACCGACTTAAGTGTGAATCGTGATAAATAACTAAATTATGACTCCCTCAATCACCACTAGATGGTATTGTACTGATTTTATTAATTGACTTAAATTGTTTATGATTTAACTATAATAGGATTGTAAAAAGCTTTGATTATGTCACAATTGTTTGTTATTTATTTAACTTGAAGCAGTGAATATTATATGATAACTGCTATTTCAAGATTTATTGTATTCCATATGAATGAATGGAATTATCCTAATTCACGCTTACGATTTTTTTTTCTAAATAAGTATAGATACAAGTTATTTTCATACACCGTTGGGGGTCCGTTTCTACATCGGAACACAGTGATCGGAGGCTGTAGTAATCTCCGTGTGGTGGCCTTCGGTAATGACTAGTTGCCGCAGCAATACGTCTTAATTCAGTCAATACCATGGGTCGTAGTTTAATATAGAAATGTATTCTAACCCTGATGTAGAAAATTTGACCCCTTTTTAAAGAAATATGGAATGAACTTAATACCTTTTTTATTATTATTACTAACAATGCCACGCGGTTTCACCCGCGTACATACCAGTCTCGTGTTAGTGAACTAACCCTAATTATTAGTATAGAAATCATAATATTTGTATAGGGATACAAAATCAAATTACCAACCAAACTTCATACTAATTTCGCCGCCATTATTAGTTAATGAGTTTGCCGTGTGGTATCCGGCAGAATAGAATAGACCACCCTCATTTCTTACCGAGGTGTCGTAAGAGGCGACTCAGGTAAGTGCCGTGTGGTATCCGGCAGAATAGAATAGACCACCCTCATTTCTTACCGAGGTGTCGTAAGAGGCGACTCAGGTAAGTGCCGTGTGGTATCCGGCAGAATAGAATAGACCACCCTCATTTCTTACCGAGGTGTCGTAAGAGGCGACTAAGGTAAGTTGACGTCAGGCAGGCGGCCGGTCGTAAAATACGTAGCCAAATCATGTGACAACATGTTGTGCCGACTCCACTTAGAGTGGGATAAGGGCAGGAGAATGATGATTTATAGAAAAAATATTGTGATTTTGTTTTCTTATAATATTTGTCGACTGAGTCTGGTGTGCTGTTAAACTTATGTTTATATTTACACGTTCATGCTGTAATTTGATATTGTCATGTATGAACAAATAAATCTAAAAAAAACACTGAGAAATTATACCGAGCTAATGTATGGGCCCTAGGAATAATGGTTGTAGTAGCAATTAGTACTTGGCTTGTAGATAATATAGTATAGTAGGAAAACGGTACAACAACAACATCAAGGCATTTATTCATTTTCATTTATTTATTTATTTTAAGGTCTTCTTACAAGCTGTGATAGCCCAGCGGTAAGACCGTGCGACTCTTTCGAGGGGAACACGAGTTCAAACCCGGGCAGGAAACAATGAGTTTTTCTATTAAAACTCATGTGTCTAATTGCTAATTGCAATTTATCACACGCTTTTCGGTGAAGGAAAACATCGTGAGGAAACCTGCATATCTCTAGAGAATTCTGGAGATATGTGTAACCTACCAATCCGCATTGGAGCAGCGTGGTAGGTCTTAGCTCCAACCCTTCTCTCCAGAAACGGAGAGAGTAGGCCTATTCCCGGCAGTGCGATTGTAATAGGCCGCTACTTTACTACTTTTTTTACAACTACATACATTGGAACATTCACTATATCTTATTTAATATATGACGTTATAAATAGTTACTAGCTGTGCCAGCGGCTTCGGCCGCGTGGAAATCAGCGTGTCACAAGTTTTTTCTACAATTCAAATTTTAAACATAAGAGTAGTTATTGTGAGTTAATCATAACAGATAGAGTCGTACTGTTGCGGACTTTTTTGTAGTATTTGTATCGATCTACAATTCTCTAGTACATTACTTTAGCATATCTCTGCTGGTTTACGCAGCGCACGCGACCAAAGCTCCCAGCGAGCAAATTTTTTAAAAACTGCGCAATCTCTTCAACACAATTTACATAATACCGATATGTACTATATACCTAAACCATCCGGAAGTATTGCACTATCTTTTGGTGAAAACCGTCTAAAAATCCGTTCTGTAGATTTTGAGAATTTATCCGTGTTTTCATAGCCGATACGTGCAGGATTCGTAAAAACACATGCACAAACTTCCACCACTGCCACCACAATACACAAGCACTACACACGTTCACTATCACAAAGTCAACAATCGTTTCGCCTCGCAACCGAAGCATCATCAGGAGATAGACTCCACGACAAAATGCGATTTTGTCGTGGTGGAGGTTTGTGCGTGTGTTTTTACGAATCCTGCACGTATCGGCTATGAAAATACGGATAGTCCACTATGCATTTAGCACTATATATATTTTCTATTTATTGTATCGCGGATTATAGCAAAATAATTTTATTATTACTTTTGTTTTATGGATGTCCGCAAAGTAACGCCTAATTCTTTAAAAAAAATTTTTACATGGCACGATGATACATAAAAGTTCGCGTGACCTATCCTAGATGATTAATTATATTTTTGGTTTTAAAAACACAGCTTGCAAGAATGTGAAAGTCACAAAATTTTACTTTACCTGCCACTAACCCGCTACTGGGTGACAAACTTCCTTACTTTTTGGGGAGAAGAATCGCACCCACCGCTCTGCTTCAACACAGGAATTCTCTCGTGATACCCTAATTTTCTTTTAAGATGTTCTTAGTTAGCATTTGTTACAATCCACTTTAGAAAATCAAATTAAAATAAACACCGGATAATTAAGGAAACAAAGTGCCGTTTATCTTTCGCACATAAAAAATCTCATCTATGATACTGAAACGACGCGAGCGATTTGCCAACTAAACAAATTCAACGCAAATTTTCTTTAAAAGATTGCGAAATTTTTCCTAAGGGCCCAAATTTTTTTCTATTTAAAGCCGGACCGTGGGCGAAAAATTCCTCAATCACTTGAATCACGTGGAAAGGTTGCTCAATTGCTAATGAACATCTTTACAGAGCTTTAGGTTAAAAAATGATTATATACAATTGTACAAAAGTATGTACAGGTTCTATACAAGTGGGTAGAAGTTGTGTAATAAAATGTAAATACAATTGTTTAAAATTATTTCCAGTTATATACAATTATATTGTATTGTATATAAGCTGCAGTACAAAAATTATCAAATTCTAATTAATTGTGTATAATCATATACAAATTCTTTGTAAGTATATATATTTGTTATTAATCACATACAACTTTATACAATTATACATTACATTTATAATTCATCATCATTCTCCTACCCTTATCCCACTCTAAGTGGGGTCGGCACAACATGTTACAAACATCTTGTAACATGATTTGACTACGTATTTTACGACCGGCCGCCTGCCTGACGTCAACTTACCTTATTTGCCATTTACGACACCTCGGTAAGAAAGGAGGTTGGTCTATTCTATGCAGCCGGATACCACACGGCACTTACCTTAGTCGCATCTTACGACACCTCGGTAAGAAAGGAGGGTGGTCTATTCTACTCAGCCGGATGCCACACGGCGGGACGACTTACCTTAGTCGTATTTTACGACACCTCGGTAAGAAAGGAGGTTGGTCTATTCTATGCAGCCGGATACCACACGGCACTTACCTTAGTCGCATCTTACGACACCTCGGTAAGAAAGGAGGTTGGTCTATTCTATTCTGTCGGATACCACACGGCGTACATTACATTACATTTATAACTATTATATAAAAACTGCACGAAAAAATTATAGATGGTATGCTTCAAACAAATATTTGCATTTATATTAGGTCCTTACATATGAAATTGGCGTTTTCTATGGGAGGAACATAAAGTCGTTTTTTTTAATGAAATATATTTAATTAATCAAAGTATGTACCATTGCTATGTATGCACTTTTGCCATCTCATAGGTAGTTAATCCCCTTACTAAAAAAACCATTCGGGCGGATATCAATAAAATCTTTGAAGGCGGTTTGGACTGCCCCATCGGAGTTGAATTTTTTTCCTTGCAAGTAGTTATCCAAATTGCGAAAAAAATGGTAATCTGTTGGAGCAAGGTCCGGAGAGTACGGTGGATGTCTAAGACATTCTAATTGAAGCTCCTCTGATTTGGTAGCCGTCTGTTGTGCAGTGTGTGTTCTAGCGTTGTCCTGAAGCAGCAGTGGCCTAGAGCGATTGATCAGCCTCGGTTGTTTAGCAGCTAGCTTTTCCATCAAGGTTTGCAGTTGCTGACAATAGATATCTGCCGTAATCGTCTGGCCAGATTTAAGAAAGCTGTAGTGAACGACACCGGCACTAGATCACCAAACACTTACAAGCAACTTTTTTTTAGTCAATTTTCGCTTAGAGCAGGATTTGGCTGGTTCGCCAGGGTTCAGCCATTACGATGAACGCTTCCGATTATCGTAGAGGATCCACTTTTCATCACAGGTGATTCGATTTAAAATTCCTTCATTATTGTGCCGGTTGAGTAACGCAACGCAACAGTCGACGCGCGTTTGTCGGTTTGCTTCACTCAATTCATGAGGTATCCACCTTTCAAGCTTTTTCACCTTCCCAATTTGCTTCAAGTGGATTAGAATAGTTTTATCACTAACACCGGAGCCTGCAGCTAACTCGGACGTGGTTTGCGATGGATCCGCTTCCACAATAGCCTTCAATTCTTCATTATCACTTTTGGTCTCCGGCCGTCCACGAGGCTTGTTCTGCAGGTCAAAATTTCCAGAACGAAAACGTTGGAACCAAAAACGCACTGTGTTTTCTTTTGCGACACCGTCACCATACACATCATTAATCCTTCGAGCCGTTTCTGCAGCACTGGTGCCACGGTGGAACTCATACTCGTAAATAACACGATATTTCTGTTTTCCATTTTGTACACAGAGTGACACAAAGAAAAAAACAAAAGAAGAAAAAACAAATGAATTAGGGGGTTTGAAACACAAATGCATGAGTAAATAGCTGTATGAATTTGAATTTGTAATTCCTAACCATAAAGGTAATATTTGAGATCAAAGTGGCCAGTACGACAAAACGCCAATTTCATATGTAAGGACCTAATATACAACTTTCAATAAGATTAGAATTATTTTAAATTAATTATTTATTAAAAATAACTATTAATACATATTTTTCTCTCTGGAATAACAGATGGCGCTACTCGTACTTTGCGTCGCGCTTTTGGAATTACGTAACAAATCCCCATACAAAATGTTCGTTGGATCGACATCAACTACTAATTCCTTTGGTTCCAAATGCATCATGCTGGAACACTGAGCCTAAGCGATATTGTAAACGGTGCATCTACCGGTACATCCATTCTTCGAATACTCTGAAGCATGACCTACAGTTGCTGCCGGGGGGGGGGGGGCTCCAGACGATGGAACTCCTCAACAGTTAACAAACAGTAGGAGCATGTAATTTTATTAAAAGCTTTTTGAACAAATGTTTTTAACTTGACTTGATTGTTTTATTTTGTCGACTTAAAACTGCACCCATACCTGGAATATGTGTACCAATCACATTGGAGCAGCGTTGTCTTTCTAATCTCCAACCCTTTCCAAAAGAGACCACTGCAACTCTCATAAGTTATATAGGTTAGGATATATCAAGGTGACTCTGGTTAAATAGAAACAATTACGACCCGCGACTTTATTAATGTCTGTTTAAGTACCTACTAAAAATACCCTCAATTATGAACTTCTAGTGGTAGTCCCGTCAAAATCGGTTTAGCTGTTTCGGCAAATGTACTATTAACTGCCATCCTCGAGAATTAAACGATCTTTTAGTAAAAACATTACAAAAATCCATTCAGTAGATAGATTTCGAGTAATATTGGGGACTTTCTATAATAGATATAGAAATTATCATAAATGTTAGACCGTTATATAAATCTTTCCAGCAGATACCGATATGTACTATATACCTAAGCCATCCGGAAGTATTGCACTATCTTTTGGTGAAAACCATCCACAAATCCGTTCAGTAGATTTTGAGAAAATCGTTTACATACAGAGAGACAGCTTTTAGGGACTTTGTTTTATGGAATCAATTTTGGCCATGCCATTACAGCAGTTTAAAACCACTGTTAAAAAGAGGCTGATACTGAAAGCCTACTATACTGCTGAAGATTACTTAGATGATAAGGATGTGTGGTTACTACTCTTCGACCTCTGTACAAGACAGTAATTACTAAATTTAGTGATAGTGAATGTGTGTAGTGCTTTTGTATTGTGATAGCGATGGTCGAGGTTTGTACGTGTGTTTTTACGAATCCTGCATGTAAGTAAAAAAAGTAAAGTAAAGTAACAGCTTGTTACTCTGCCCACTGCTGGGCTAAGGCCTCTTCTCTCCGTTTTTGGAGAAAAGGGTTGGAGCTAAGACCTACCACGCTGCTCCAATGCGGATTGGCAGGTTACACATATCCCCAGAATTCTCAAGAGATATGCAGGTTTCCTCACGTTGTTTTCCTTCACCGAAAAGCGTGTGATAAATTGCAATTATCAATTAGACACATAAATTTTAATAGAAAAACTCATTGGTGCCTGCCCGGGGTTTAAACCTATGTCGTCTCAAGAGAGTCGCACGGTGTTACCGCTAGACTATCACAGCTTATTAATCCTGCATGTACTGGAACGAAAACGGATAGTCCACTCCACATCTAGCATTATATGTATTTTCTATTAATATAAACGTGGATTATTCCGAAATAATATCATCATCCTCATCATCCCCCTGCCCTTATGTAAGTGGGGTCAGCACAATATGTTTAAAACATTTGTCACATGATTTGACTACGTATTTTACGACCGGCCGTCTGCCTGACGTCAACTTACCTAAGTCGCCTTTTACGACACCTCGGTAAGAAATGAGGGTGGTCTAATCTACTCAGCCGGATACCACACGGCGGGTTGACTTACTTGAGTCGCCTTTTACGACAGCTCGGTAAGAAATGAGGGTGGTCTAATCTACTCAGCCGGATACCACACGGCGGGTCGACTTACCTTAGTCGCCTTATACGACAGCTCGGTAAGAAATGAGGGTGATCTAATCTACTCAACCGGATACCACACGGCGGGTCGACTTACCTTAGTCGTCTTTTACGACAGCTCGGTAAGAAAGAGGGTGATCTATTCTACTCAAAAGGATACCACACGGTAGATCGACTTACTTGAGTCGCCTTTTACGACAGCTCGGTAAGAAATGAAGGTGGTCTATTCTTCCGGATACCACATGGCACATAGCAAAAAATATTAGTTAAGATAAACTTAATTATTTCCAGCCTCGAGCGCAGATTGGTGTCAGTGAAGAGCGTGATTCTGATTCTGACACCGCAGCCGGTTTCCATTCGGCCTGGAGGTCGCAAAGTTAGGTGGATAGTGCCTTGCGAATGTATGCAAAGCAAATATGTTATACTTTGACTAGTTTTATAAGACTTAATAGACGAAATAGTTTATGCTTGCGATATTTCATTTTGTTATCCAACTTTGATGATTTGATTAGGTGCGGTTCATAAAATACGTTCGCATACATAGGTAAATAGAGATTAAAAAAAAAAGTTTCTACGTACCCTGCGCTCTACTCAATTTAAAATTAAAATACAGTGACAAATGCTAATGTTGTGTAAATATAAAGAATTATAAAACGATAGGTGATGTATATAATAGACATAAAACCGAGATAAGCTTGCGACTCCTGCTTTGAGCCTAGCAAAAGTACGTAAATCGTTTGTGGGTTTGGGTATAGGATAATAAAATTCCGAAATCAATTTTGGCCATGCCATTACAGCAGTTTAAAACCACTGTTAAAAAGAGGCTGATACAGAAAGCCTAATATACTGTTGAAGATTACTTACATGATAAGGATGTGTGGATATAGGTGCACTTCTACCCTGTACAAGACAGTAATAAATAAATGTAACTAGTTCTAAGATTTATATTTTAAAAAGAGCAACCGCCGAGTTTCTTGCTGGCTCTTCTCGGTAGGAACAGCTTTCCGTACCAGCAGTAAAGTTGACGATTCAAAAGCACTTGTTTACAAGTTTACTTGAATATAGAATATTTTGAATTTGAATATCTGATACTTCATCATCAACACTTCTGATAAAACCTTTTTACTTAAAAAATATACATCCAGAGAGATAAGATCGCAAAACTCGCATCACAACTACGCGAGTACGAGAGCTGTAATGCGTAGGAAGAGATGAAAGCACTGAGTTGAAATTTATCATATTTAGGGTCTGTTTTTGTGACGTAATATTTTAAGGGGGCTAACAGAGGGTGACACAGCGTGACAGTAGGGTGAGAGAGGTCAAAAAAAGATTATTTTAGCGTGACGTATTTTATGAACTACCCCTTAGTAAGATTACTTTAAAAAACATGTATTAGGTATATCGACTGTGAACCGGCAATATCTCCTATCTCAATTTTAAGCCAAATCACTTTTTAACGTCATTAGGTACTACTGCCCATCATTTACCGTATCAACATGTGTTATCTACTAGAAAATTTGTAAATAAATAAACATATTTAAAGTCAACTGTTTTTTATTACACAAAAATTATTGCGAATATATTAATAATCACGTTTTCTCTTCTTCCTGAAAAGTTGTCAAAAATAAGATAGGACAATTTGCCAGTTCACAGTCGATATGTTTCTGTTACTATTTTTCATCATGTATATGTTTGCGAAAATATTTCCCTTTATTTTTTTTTATTGTATGAACTTTTTGTATTAAACGCGTTTATACTTATGTTATCCTGTTATATTTAATTATTATTAGAATACGAAATTATTATTTTGGCTTTAGCATTTACGTTTTTGTTTTTCTTATTCAATCTTTACAGATAATTTTCAATTCCATATTAACAATATAAGAAAAATCTCCATTTTAAATAATTATATTGTCACAAATGAAAATTTATATAAAAAAACAAATTTCTAAATAGATATTACTTATTAATTATTTATGTAGGTACTATCAAATCGAGATTTATTTTCTTGTACTGCACAGTTTTTATATTACTTTAATAAATTATTGGATTTTATGAACTTTTTTTATTTTTTTCACAAAAAAAATTAAACCGATATATATAACTATCGGCACAAATCCAATAAACTGTCACCATCAGGTTACGGTCAAGCACAAACCTCGAGATGTGATAAGTTTTTTCATTCAATAATATCAAAGACGGACGGAAAGACCCGATTGATGTAAATCTTTAAATTTGGCACAAAGCCAAAGAATTATTGAAAATATAATTCCATAGCGTAGATCATGAGCCCGATTGTTACTAGACCTTCTGAAATATTTTTATTTTTAGGTTAATAAGCGATCTTGCGAAGCATATCTTGAGTTTTTCTATTAAAACTCATGTGTCTAATTGAGTGGGATAAGGGGAGGAGGATGATGATAACCCTCATTTTATCCCATCTTCACAGGGCTAGATTTGTAATCGACGCTTGGCCTTAAGGCGTTCGAACGTATAGTCAATAAATAACCCTCTATATGTAATAGGCGATAGGCGATGTCAAGAAAGTCTTAGAAGTCTCAATTCAGGATACAAGATCGTGTATAATGGAATTCTTTAAGAGCAGTGATAGTGACTCAATTCACTCTAGTGACTCAATCTCTCTAGAGACGATCATGGATTCAAACCCCAGGCACCGATGAGACTTATGTATATGCCTAAATGAGAATTGCAATTTATCACACGCTTTTCGGTGAAGGAAAACATCGTGAAACCTGCATATCTCTAGAGAATTCTGGGGATATGTGTAACCTACCAATCCGCATTGGAGCAGCGTGGGGTAGGTCTTAGCTCTAACCCTTCTCTCCAGAAACGGAGAGAGGAGGCCTATTCGCACTGGGATTGTAACAGGCTACTTTAAGCGATCTTGAATTAATCAACGCGATGAAGCGATGAAATTCATTTCTGTATTTATGTTACAAAGGTAACATTTAGCGCTCGTGTGGATTAGGGATTTGACATGGAGTGAAAAAGAACCAGTAATTAATTGATTAATTTTTCTTCAAAATAATTATAATAAAAACAACCCTATCCCTCCATAGGTGTTCGCTGTACTGAGTTATTTATTTGTCCGAATATTTTCGTCACTGAATATAGTCATATACAGTGACTATATCCAGGGCATATATCTATATACAAGGCCTCCCTCTAGTCAGAGGGAGGCCTTGAATGGTTGGATTGTGTAAACTATGACATTTTTGCTGAACGAAAAACTTGTTTTTCTTAAGTGAACAGGAAAATATATATTTTAGATACAAAAGTAATAATATATATAATGTTAAATGTATAGTGGACTACGCGTTTTTTAATACCCGATACATGTAGGATTCGTAGAAACACATGCACAAACCTCCACCACTGCCACCACAATACACGAGCACTACAGACGTTCACTATCACAAACTCAACAATCGTTTCGCCCCGCAACCGAAGCATTATCAGGAGATAGATTCCACGACGAAATCGCAAAGCCGTCAAGCAAAATTGTGGAGTTACTTTTGTATTATCGACCTTCCCAAAGTAACGCCTAATTCTATTAATTATATTTTAGATAACTGATGATATATAAACACTTAAGCCGGTTCGAATGATGTCGCTGGAACAGTTTTTGTTGTATCATCATCTTCATCATTCTCGTGCCCTTATCCCACTCTAAGTGGGGTCGGCACAATGTTATAAACATGTTGTCACATGATTTGTATTTTACGACCGCCGGCTACCCGACGTCAACTTACCTTAGTCGTGTTTTAGATACCTCAGTAAGAAAGAATGTGGTCTATTCTACTCTACCGGATACCACACTGTGGGTCAACTTACCTTAGTCGCCTTTTGCGACACCTCGGTAATAAATGAGATCTATTCTACTCAGCCGGATACCACACGGCGGAATAGTTTTTATAAGGCTAAGAATGTGCTATATACTGCAATGCACTGCGAATATTTGATTAGATTACATTACATTTTTTGCTCAAAGCTATAATATATTGATATAGCCCAGCGGTGAGACCGTGCTATTCTTTCGAGGCGTCACGGGTTAAAACCCCGGCCAGCAACAATGAGTTTTTCTTTTCAAACTTATGTGCCTAATTGATGCATTATCACTCTTCTGTGAAGGAAAACATCGTGAGGAAACCTGCATATCTCTAGAGAATTCTGGAGGGATATGTGTAACCAACCTACTATTCCGTATTAGAGCAGCGTGGCGGGTATTAGGATCCACCCCTTCCTTCAGAAAAAGAGAGGTCTATCCCAGCATTGGGAAAGTAACAGGGCGTTACTTTTACGTTAAAATTAAATCACGGCTGCGCACGCGTGGAAATCAGTAGTTGATTTTGAACATAAAAAGTAGTTATTGTGAGTTAACCATAAGAGTTAGGGATATGCTGTCGCGAATGTTTTTGTAGTGTTTTTGTAAATCTACAATTCATTACTACATTTCTTTAATGAATCTCTTTTGGTTTACGCGGCGCTCGCGTCTAAAGCTCCCAGCAGTCCCAGTCTTGTTTACAACTGCTCGATGTCTTGAGCAAAATAATCTAAACCTTTCAGAAGAATAGCACTACCTTTTAGTAGAAATCGTACAAAAATCCGTTCTGTAGATTTTGAGAAAATCGATCATATACAACAGAGTTTTTAAGGAATTTGTTTTTTAATAAGTATTAGCGAACCTTGCTCGCTTTGCCCGGGTGTAAATCAGCATGACACACAATTTTTCACTCGTAAATCCTAACGCCAATTTAACCATGATGAGTACTCATCTAAATTGCACTATCTTTTAGCAAAACCGTACAAAAGTCCGTTTAGTAATTTTTGATAAAATCACTTAGATAGACTTTTAGATGCTTTGTTCTATAATAAGTATAGATATAAACAGTTATAATGCCGTGTGGTGTCCTGCTGAGTTGAATAGACCACTATCATTTTCTTACCGAGGTGTCGTAAAAGGCGACTAAGGTAAATCGACGCGCCGTGTGGCATCCGGCTGAGTAGAATAGAAAACCCCCATTTTCTTACCGAGGTGTCGTAAAAGGCGACTAAGGTAAGTCGACCCGCCGTGTGGTATCCAGCTGAGTAGAATAGACCACCCTCATTTCTTACCGAGGTGTCGTAAAATACGACTAAGGTAAGTCGACGTCAGGCAGGCGGCCGGTCGTAAATACGCAGCCAAATCATGGGACATGTTAGTAACATGTGCCGTCCCCACTTAGAGTGGGATACGGGCATGAGAATCATGATCAGATAATAAACAGTAATAATCAAATGTACCTGTAGCAGATTTTGAATGTTAAAGTTGAGAAATAAAAAACAGATTGGTATTTCAACATTATTGTATTGAAAAGCCAAAAATATATTATTAATTATTTTACAAACGTACTCTATGTCTCGCACAGGAGAGAGTCACAAAGAGTTATAAATTGTTAAGTACAGAGCTTTATTCAGTAGTGTTTACTTTTGTCCCGCTCAGGTACTTAATGTCATAATTTCATCCACGAAATCCGACCGTCCGAACCGAAATCGTCCGACAATTTTTTTTATTTTTTTTTATTTTTTATTTTTTTTTATTTTTATTTATTTTTTATTTATTTTTATTTTTTTTTAAATATACTTAATAAGAAAAACTACATTACTAAGTTGTTAATCAGTTGAAGGTCGTTTAGCTTACACCTAAATATATAACAAATTCATCGCCGAAAGTTAATATTATAGTCTACTTATTATTATTTAATATAGATTTAGTGGTGGGTTAAACTGAAAATTTCTCAATTACTGGCCTTATCTGTCAGAAACATTAAATCGAATTAAAAAATATACGAGAAACTTATATAAAGTATAGTACGTGGCAATAAATAATGCACATCGAGGCTTAGAAAGAGAAATCTGCTATATTCTGCTTCATAGAGCATTGTCGCTGTCGCACAGACTGAATGTGCATTATTGAGTGCCGTTTACTATAGACTGATTGATAAAGAAAACTCAAGTTTGAGTATTTTTTAATTAATTGTTTAGGGTATATCATTTTTTCATATCTTATTAATAGTCAAGAAATAGGTTTGCGATTTGCACATGATACGTATTATATGGTATATTCGATTAAGTTATATAAAGATTAAGAAAAGAAAAGAAAAAATAAGAATTTGAAGAAAAAGCGATGAAAAATGTTGTATACTATTATAGATTGTGTTTTAATATACCTTTTTAAACTTTCAGCATAACCCCAGTTCACTAAATCATAATCGAAATAGTCTTGTATTAGAAAAAATCGTGAATTAGAACTAATTGTCACATTAAAAATGTTCACAGCAGGAGTGAACAGTTTATTTGTTTGTAAACAGTAATTATTTTGTCGACTCGATTTAGGTAAATAATTTATAGAATTAGGCGATAGTTTGCGGAGATCCATAATACATAAGTAATAATAAAAATTATTTTGCTATAATCCGCGATACAGTGAATAGAAAATATATATAGTGCTAAATGTATAGTGGACTATCCGTTTTTTCATACCCGTTACATGCAGGATTCGTAAAAACACATGCACAAACCTCCACCACTGCCACAATACACAAGCACTACACACGTTCACTAACACAACAATCGTTTCGCCCGTCTATCTCCTGATGATGCTTCGGTTGCGGAGCGAAACGATTGTTGAGTTTGTGATAGTGAACGTGTGTAGTGCTTGTGTATTGTGGCAGTGGTGGAGGTTTGTGCATATGTTTTTACGAATCCTGCATGTAACGGGTATGAAAAAACGGATAGTCCACTATACATTTAGCACTATATATATTCTATTCACTGGATAGCGGATTATAGCAAAATAATTTTATTATTACTTTTGTTTTCTTTTAGGTAAGGTTGGAATAGTCAGCATACGGTCATTGATCTCTTAAAAAGGTGTTTAATTTTTTTTAAACGTCAAACATTTCACTGAATTAACTAAGCTTTTTATTTATGCTGAGGTACGTAGGTATGTAGATGAAAAATAATAACAATTAAACGAACACTAATCTAGGAAAAACGGAGAGCATAAGTCTAGGTGGTTGTGGTGGTCCATGAACGAGTTTGGGAGATTGTAGACCTAGAAATAATTCGTTATACGCACAGGAGGGGGAATGCCCACCACCTTTATTATTTCCCTCGCAGATACACCGTGGAAGACTGCCAAAATTCTGATAATTTGTTCGGTAATAGTCCAAGTTCTGCCAAGTTTTACTCCCCGTTGATCTCTTTCCTGCAGCATCTGAAAAATTGAAAGTAATTAAGTAACGGCCTGTTAATATCTCATGCCTCCCTTCGTTTCTGGGGAGAAGGGTTGGAGCTAAGACCTGCCACGATGCTCCAATGCGGGTTGGTAGGTTACACATATCCCCGAGTTCTGTTAACTTAATCATCCTCCTGTCATTATCCCGCTCAAAGACACCATGTTACAAACATGTTGTCTTGTCATTTGTTTATATTTGTACATATTTAACCGGCCGCCTGCCTGAGGTCGACTTACCTTAGTCGCGTTTTACGACACCTCGGTAAGAAATGAGGGTGGTCTATTCTACTCAACCGGATACCACACGGCGGGTCGACTTACCTTAGTCGCCTTTTACGACACCTCGGTAAGAAATGAGGGTGGTCTATTCTACTCAGTCGGATACCACACGGCTGGTCGACTTACCTTAGTCGCGTTTTACGACACCTCGGTAAGAAATGAGGGTGGTCTATTCTACTCAGTCGGATACCTCTCGGCTGGTCGACTTACCTTAGTCGCGTTTTACGACACCTCGGTAAGAAATGAGGGTGGTCTATTCTACTCAACCGTATACCACACGGCGGGTCGACTTACCTTAGTCACCTTTTACGACACCTCGGTAAGAAATGAGGGTGGTCTATTCTACTCAGTCGGATACCACACGGCTGGTCGACTTACCTTAGTCGCCTTTTACGACACCTCGGTAAGAAATGAGGGTGGTCTATTCTACTCAGTCGGATACCACACGGCGGGTCGACTTACCTTAGTCGCCTTTTACGACACCTCGGTAAGAAATGAGGGTGGTCTATTCTACTCAGTCGGATACCTCACGGCTGGTCGACTTACCTTAGTCGCGTTTTACGACACCTCGGTAAGAAATGAGGGTGGTCTATTCTACTCAGTCGGATACCTCACGGCTGGTCGACTTACCTTAGTCGCGTTTTACGACACCTCGGTAAGAAATGAGGGTGGTCTATTCTACTCAACCGTATACCACACGGCGGGTCGACTTACCTTAGTCACCTTTTACGACACCTCGGTAAGAAATGAGGGTGGTCTATTCTACTCAGTCGGATACCACACGGCTGGTCGACTTACCTTAGTCGCCTTTTACGACACCTCGGTAAGAAATGAGGGTGGTCTATTCTACTCAGTCGGATACCACACGGCGGGTCGACTTACCTTAGTCGCCTTTTACGACACCTCGGTAAGAAATGAGGGTGGTCTATTCTACTCAACCGTATACCACACGGCGGGTCGACTTACCTTAGTCGCCTTTTACGACACCTCGGTAAGAAATGAGGGTGGTCTATTCTACTCAGTCGGATACCTCACGGCTGGTCGACTTACCTTAGTCGCTTTTTACGACAACTCGGTAAGAAATGAGGGTGGTCTATTCTACTCAGTCGGATACCTCACGGCTGGTCGACTTACCTTAGTCGCCTTTTACGACACCTCGGTAAGAAATGAGGGTGGTTTATTCTATGCAGCCGGATATCACACGGCGAAAATAATTTTATCACAATACATTATATTACTCTCCGACCTGACACAAATTAGCAATGCGTGAATGTAGCAAGCTACAAGAATTAAATTTAAAAGGCCGTTAATTTATTTTTTAGTTCCAATTAAAATAGAGATAATTTTATACTGACCAGACGAGCCTGGAACAGGTGAGTCATTATCTGAGTAAGTTGAACTAAACGCCTCGTCAAATGATAACTATGTATTATATTGCCGTTATCCATGTTGAACCGCAGACTAACTAACCGAGCTCTGTACTCGCGATAGTGACTCAAATTGTAATATTCTCTGTATTTGATAGCGCTACGGAAGTGCAACGTGAACAACTTCACATACTGCAGGCGTAGCTTAATGATAGCCTTGTTTAGGACCACTATGCTCATCTGCACATGTCTTATCCGGTTTTCTTTTAGTGCTGTGAAAATAATAATGTTTTTAAAATGAAAAATGATTTGATTAATTGTCTCCTGCCCTTGTCCCACGCTAAGTGTTGTCTAACTCTACTCTGGCGCTACTCTTTTCATACGCAACTAACTCCCTCTAGTCACATCTCATCATCATTCTCCTGCCCTTATCCCACTCTAAGCGGGGTCACATGTTTTTCCATTCTCTCCTGTCATTCGTCAACTCTGTCGTTATTTTTATATGCACACTTCACACAGTCCAACCATGTCCTTTTCGACCTCCCCTAGTCACACTATCCCAGTCTAGTCTCCTTATCCCACTCTAAGCGGGGTTACGTGTTTTTCTCTTCCGTTTATTGCTGTCATTCGTCAACTCTGTCGCTACTTTTTTTATATGCACACTTCACACAGTCCAACCATGTCTTTTTCGGCCTCCCCCTAGTCACCCTATCCCAGTCTAGTCTCCTTATCCCACTCTAAGCGGGGTTACGTGTTTTTCTCTTCCGTTCATTGCTGTCATTCGTCAACTCTGTCGCTACTTCTTTTATATGCACACTTCACACAGTCCAATCATGTCTTTTTCGGCCTCCCCTAGTCACCCTATCCCTGTCTTGTCTCCTTATCCCACTCTAAGCGGGGTTGTATGTTTTTCTCTTCCGTTCATTCCTGTCATTCGTCAACTCTGTCGCTACTTTTTTTATATGCACACTTCACACAGTCCAACCATGTCTTTTTAGGCCTCCTCCTAGTCACCCTATCCCAGTCTAGTCTCCTTATCCCACTCTAAGCGGGGTTACGTGTTTTTCTCTTCCGTTCATTCCTGTCATTCGGCAACTCTGTCGTTACTTCTTTTATATGCACACTTCACACAGTCCAACCATCTCTTTTTCGGCCTCCCCCTAGTCACCCTATCCCAGTCTAGTCTCCTTATCCCACTCTAAGCGGGGTAATATTTTTTTCTGTTCCGTTCATGCCTGTCATTCGTCAACTCTGTCGCTAATTCTTTTATATGCATTTCATATTTAACACCAACCATTCTTCTTGAACCTCCCTGTAGCCACGTATCCATCCACATTCATATTTGGTCACATTAATTTTCTTCCCTCCTCATTGCATGTCCATACAACATAGATTGGGATACAATCTATGATATCATAATGATTGATGAATTGACTGGCCCATTGGCGTAGTGGGTAGTGACCCTGCCTTCAGCTCTGCGGGTCGCTGGTTCGATTCCCGCCGAATGCCAATTTGCAATTTTCTATAAACAATTTGGTTGTTCTTCGTTTGGTTTATAATATTTGTATTTAAGTATGTATTTAAAATTATATATGTAGTATATCTACCAGTTGTCCGTCACCCATAACACAAGACTTAAGTTACTTTGAGGACGGACGACCGTGCGTGCAAGTGTCCCATGTATTTATTTATTTTATTTATAATTATAATACTCACCATCTTTCAGTTTAAAAATAGACGGCTTCTTATGAAATTTCGAAAACAAACGTTTAAAATTGGAAGCCAAAAAATCTCGCTCGAAAATTTCTTCGAGTACTGAAATAAAATATAATTTTTAGTTCATCTCTAATCTTAATCTATATATTTAGTTAAACTAAATGCTAAATGCTGGTTTCAAAATTCTGATGCAAATGAACTTTTCAATAACCTTTAATCTTTTGAGCCAACAACGGCGCAGGGTTGCCTACTTATCAGTTTTCTACAGGATGTATTTCGGAGAGTGTGCTCAGGTACTCCATAAGATCCACCCTTACGGCAGTAGCAAGGGAATGGAATTCTCTCCCGGCATCTATTTTCCCCAGTTCATATAATATAGTGGGTATCTTTAAAGCAAGGCTATTACTAGGCACCACCTTAGATTGCATCATCGCTTACCATCAGGCATGATTGCAGTCAAGCGCTCGCCTATTAAGCAATGTAAAATAGCTTAAGTAATTAGGTTGATTTCGATCGATTCGCAACAACGTTGATATTATAAAAATATAATAAAATATTTTATTGTGCAAATATTGTAAGAAACAATTTTGTCTACCGAGAATTATCACTGTAACAAATACAATATTTAAAAAATTTACTCAGCTAATATGTGATATTTGCATTTTATTAAAAACTAGCTGTGCCAGCGGCTTCGCCCGCGTGGAAATCAGCGTGTCACACTTTTTTTCTATAACTCAAATTTTAAACATAAAAATAGTTATTGTCAGTTAACCGTAAGAGATAGGAACATGCTATCGCGGACTGTTTTGTAGTATTTTTATAGATCTACAATTCTCGAGTTCATAACTTTAGAGTCACTCTGCTGGTTTACGCAGCGCATGCGACTAAAGCTCCCAGCAAGCAAGTTTTTTAACAACTGCGCGATCTCTTCAACACAATACATAATACCGACTATACTACTATTTACTTAAACCATCCGGAAGTATTGCACTATCTTTTGGTGAAAACCGTACAAAAATCCGTTCAGTAGATTTTGAGAAAATCGATTAAATATAGACAGACAGCTTTTTAGGACTTTGTCTTATAATAAGTATAGATAGATACTTTTTATCGTATTTATGATATTATTTTTTTATATTGATGTCAATTTGTGCAATAAAGAAACAAACAGACAAAATCCGAATTAAGCTTATAAAAACCCAATGTTAGTATTTTTTATTTCGCTCATTTATTTATTTACAAATTAATTTAGATTTTTATATATTTTCTAAAACAAACAAAAAAAAACATATGCGTGTGTGTGTGTGTGTGTGTGTGTGTGTGTGTGTGTGAGTATGAAAGTGTGCGTGTGTGGCAGGAGTGCATGATAGTTGTGAATTAATAAAATTATTTTTTTTGTAATTTGTGATTGTGGTTATTTACCCCTTTTTAAATTGTGCCTTGAATAAATGAAATATATCAACATGAGAGTATTCCTTGTTATATGATCGTGTCAGCCGAGATATTATGGAATTATGTCCATAATTCGTATGGGACCTGGGAACGTTAATAAGACGTTGTTGAATCAATATTCGACATAGCGGTTATCTCATGAGCTAAATCTAAATATTTGGTTAATTGTTCTTCTTCAGCTCGTCCCACATAACGATAATCCCATAGATTATCGTTATGTGGGACAGTGATATCTATAATAATTGCCCGACGCGCTGACCCATCGACTAGAACTATATCAGAAAACCCAATATTAGTTTTATTATTTAGTCAGTCTGCCTCACTCACGGTCAATGTGCTGTAGTTATTTAGGTGGTTCAAACCAACAATAGTTTTAATTAGTTCTTTATTCTGCTTTAACACAAACATCAAACACAAAAATCGTTTTATTTCGACCGGATTGTACACTATATGAATATAAGAAATCCTACTAACCCTACTAATATTATAAATCCTACTAATATTACAAATGCGAAAGTTTGTGAGTATGGATGGATGTTTGTTACTCTATCACGAAAAATCTACCGGACGGATTTAGATGAAACTTTATAGCTATATAGATTATACATCAGAATAACATATAGGCTACAATTTATAATGATTTTATGTTATATAACGATACATGTCAATAAAGTCGGAAAAAATCTGGCCTCTGAGAGCTATCTTGGCGTACGCTGCCTAAACCATTGGAGTTACACAAAGATTATGTACTGTAGTATCGTTTATCTTGAATAGTTCTAAGTAAAAGTCCGGGACAGCATATATCTATCTTTTATTTGGAAGCCACTATGACCAAAATTGTGAATCATAAAGTTAATTAAATTAGATACTATTTTATAATGCATATTTTAGTATATTTATCATACTCTTATAAAAATTAATGCATTTGTCACTTTCAGTATTTCATTTCAATAAACTTTGTCTTTTGCACTAAGTAATTTGGCGGAATAGTTTAAAAGTTATCAAGATATGATTGACTTAAATGGAGCACTATAGACTGCCTTATATGCGGGGCGCGAAGATTGTATGGAATCCTTATGTTTTTAAGTTAGAGATCTGAAATTTTGGATGTAGCAGTAACTGAATAAATATAAGTATATTTTTTAATATAAATCTGCCACGAAACTTAATGTGGCACACCAAATTCCACGCGAGCGAAGCCGCGGGTTCAAACTAGTATATATATATATATCGTAATGCAAAGATGAACGGCCCGAAAAGCATACGCGAATAGTAAACAATATAGGAATAAATAGGAATTTTATTATAGTTTTTATAATAAAATTCCTCAACATTATCTAGACTTGCCTTTACACAAGTTTAGAAATTATCTTAAAACGATGCTGCTACATAAAGCTTACTATACAATTGAAGATTATTTGAGTTATAGTAACATATCTTAACTGCAGTCAGCTACGCACCAAGCTGCAACGATTAATTTGTAACCATCAATCAAACTGTAAAAATATATATATTTAAAAAAAAGAATGTCCGAGTTTCTTGCTGGTTCTTCTCAATAGGAGCAAACTGCCGAATCAGTGGTAACTTCTTGAAAACATTTGACGATTCAAAAGTACTGTAAAGTCTACTTGAATAAAGAATATTTTGAGTTTGAGTTTGAGTAAATTTTCTTTTTCTACACGAAGGTAAGTTCTGTGCATCGGCTGCGGTGGGTAGGCTCGGGTGTATGTGAAATTATATTAGTACATTATTATGTGTTATATTTACGATTTACAAATAATAAAAGAAACATACTATTGAGATTAACATAATATATATAAGTTAATGAAACGTTATTTTATTTATTTTATGATTTTCCTTTTTTATTTTATTAATTAGTCTATAAAATAAATTAGTCCCACTACCGTTATACAAAAGAGAATTCGTACAATCGCAGATTAGCGCACGCTTATTATTAAACTGAACTAATTTATAATTAAGCTTAATTAAGTTAGAAACATTGTAATAAAATAATTAATTTAAAAAAAAATAATTCCAACGCCATATATGACATGCTATGGACTATTGAGTTAGAAACATTGTAATAAAATAATTATAATTCCAACGCCATATATGAACTATTAAAAAACCAATGAATTTCTCTTGTTAAAACTTATTTAACTAATTGATAATAGAAATTTATCACACGCTTCGTTGAAGGAGAACATCATAGGAAACCCGCATAAGTTTAACTTACCAATACGCAGCAGCATATCGAGCAGCGTGGTAGGATATTTTGTCATTATCCGCGATTAAACCGATCGCGGATTAAGCGAAATAGTATCACGATCAATTTTGTTTTATGGAACATCATCATTCTCCTGCCCTTTTCCCACTCTAAGTGGGGTCGGCACAACATATTACAAACATGTTGTCACATGATTTGGCTACGTATTTTACGACCGCCTGCCTGACCTCAACTTACCTTGGTCGTATTTTACGACCCCTCGGTAAGTAAGAGGGTGGTCTATTTTAATCAACCGGATACCACACGGTGGGTCGTCTTACCTTAGTCCCCTTTTACGACACCTCGGTAAGAAATGAGGGTGGTCTATTCTACTCGGCCGGATACCACACGGCACAATTCTGTTTTATGGAACACCTTTATGGATAAATTTACATAACACTTACATAAATTATCATTGTTGACTTCATTTGGTCGTTGGTTTTCCATTTTCGTATCAGTTTATCGTAATTAATTCAGTAAGAGTCTGCAAAGTATTGTCTTGATATTTACAAAAGTGTGTATCTAACTTATACTTCGCGACCTCACCAAATTATCTCGAAGAACCTGAAATAAAAAAGAAAGTCAATAATCATCATCATTCTCCTGCTATTATCACACTCTAAGTGGGGTCGGTACAACATGCTACAAACATGTCACATGTTTTTTTACGTATTTTACGACCGGTCGCCCTAAATATCATCACCTTAGGAAAAAAAAGACGTCAACTTACCTTAGTCGTATTTTACGACCTCTCGGTAAGACAAAGGGTGGTCTATTCTACTCAACCGGATACCACACAGGTCAACCTACCTTAGTCACCTTATACGACACCTCGGTAAGAAATGAGGGTAATAGACCACCCTCATTCCAACCGGATACCACACGGCATCTATGATATCTAAAGCGATGATATAGGAATTAAATGCTAAAGACAGACAGATACGTTAGATGTAAGAGAAAAAAGAAAAAAATTTAGATAAGTAAAGTTAAGTGAAATAGGGGTCATATAAAAGAAAGGAAAAGAAAAATTAAAGATAATGAATGTACTTAGATAAATATTGCAGAAGATTAATAAAATAATAATGAATTATAGACAATAGTATAAATTCAAATGTTTCATTTATTTAATATTTATTTATTTATTTATATATATGTTAAAGACATTTAAAAAAATATATTAATTAATCCTATTATACACAAAGGAATTTATAATTTACAATTTCTTTAATTTATTCTTTTGTTAATACAATATCTCATTAAATTAAGCTTCCTTTACAAAGTAAAGCAAAATTAAAATACATGACTTTGTTATATGGGCTATATTTTTAAAAAATTAAAGTCGTATTTCACTTATTTTATACAAAATATTAATAAGTTATAAACTAAAAATACGTCACGAATCACACTGTTTATTTCTGAAAATCGCATTAAAAAACTACTGAATTTATCGTAAACACACGGATATACGAACAGACGTGGCGAGAAAATTATTATGTAATATGTTATAATAGATATTACCAATATTTTCTAGAAAGAATAGATTTTATAACCATCAGCGTCATAAAATCCTTTTTTTTAAGTATTCTCATTATTGTGTTAGTCAAAATGGGTACTTCAAATTTGAAAAAAATTTTTTTAAAAGAAATAAGTTAATTTAACAAAAAAAAAACGATTTGAATTTAACTAAAAATATTAGAAAACGTCATATTTATAAAAATAACGTTTAACATAAATAATGCAACACAAATTATGATCTCCAATTTTTCTTAATAACGTTGCAACGAGCGTTTCGTGGCAAACACGATGATAGCTTTCTTTAATCAAAACAATCCTTTTTTATCATCATTTATCTTCATTCAATTATTCATTTAGTCCTATTGAGTAGATGTTTCAATATATTTGTAGCCGTAAATAGAATAGCTTACCCCTCCAATCTTCTTCTATCAAAATGTGATGTCATGATTCTTTGTGGTCAGCCATATTTAAATTGATCTACGCCCCCAAAAAGATTTAACGCGTGACAGTTAAAATAATAGAAAATGGGAAATCGTTAATCACAACGTAATATACATTAATCACAACTCCCTTATATAAATATAAAATGTTATATTTGAATATGATGTATTATAATCCGTTACGTTATAAATTATTACGTACAAAGACCGCAATAGTTAATAAAGTTTGTTAACTTTCCTAGTTATTACTTGCTACGATCACTAAAACGCCGCTTTGCATAAATTTAGAATTAGTATACACGAAATCTATATCTATAATTGAATTAAGATCAGAAACTTACCCAAAAGAGAGAACGTGACAACTGTGAAGAAAACTTAATGGAAGTAATAACGCGGTAAGAATTCCGGAAGTGATCGCAATGTCAAAAGCGTTTAATATAATTTTATTGAAGGTAGATTAGAGGGTAGGTATAGAGTAGGTATTTTTGCCACGTACCTAGTAATAACGGAATGTTATAACTGTGTATACAGATTATGTTACGGGGAATTTAAAATTAAAATGCGTCCTAAACGCGTAGTCAGTTTGTTAAAAGTATTTAAATTATTTTCAGCATAATTCCTAGAACTAAAAAAATGGATATCTATATGTTTATGTTGTTATATCAAATAAATTAAAAAAAAGCATAATTCGGAAGTCTCATATTTAATTTGTTTTAATCTGTTTGTTGAATAATTCATATAAGGATTTAATTTTTTATCGTACATACTTGATATATAATTATTTTATAAATTATTATTTAACTATAAATAAATTAGTATTAAAAAAAATAAATTATTTATTTAACTGATATTATTAAATATATAAATACAAGGCGATTCGGAGATATTAATTAGGGACAAAGTTGAATGTTTAATCTGTGCCCGTAATAAAGAAAAACGTACCTACCCAATTTAATGAATAATGTGAATGTCAATAAATGATCAAATAACTTTCTTAATTACAAATTATTTATATAACTGTTATTATTCAATATGCAAATATTATTATTAAATATAGATTCATTTATTTACAACAATAATGTACAAGTTGTGTCTATTCTATATTACTTAAATATAAATAATTTTACACAAAGCAGACACGTTTTGCGGACTTTACCGACAGGGATGCATGTTTCAAATCTCTGTTGCCGACGTTTTTACCGACTTAAGTGTGAATCGTGATAAATAATTAAATTATGACTCCCTCAATCACCACTAGATGGTATTGTACTGATTTTAGTAATTGACTTAAATTGTTCATGATTTAACTATAATAGGATTGTAAAAAGCTTTGATTATGTCACAATTGTTTGTTATTTATTCAACTTGAAGCAGTGAATATTATATGATAACTGCTATTTCAAGATTTATTGTATTCCATATGAATGAATGGAATTATCCTAATTCACGCTTACGATTTTTTTTTCTAAATAAGTATAGATACAAGTTATTTTCATACACCGTTGGGGGTCCGTTTCTACATCGGAACACAGTGATCGGAGGCTGTAGTAATCTCCGTGTGGTGGCCTTCGGTAATGACTAGTTGCCGCAGCAATACGTCTTAATTCAGTCAATACCATGGGTCGTAGTTTAATATAGAAATGTATTCTAACCCTGATGTAGAAAATTTGACCCCTTTTTAAAGAAATATGGAATGAACTTAATACCTTTTTTATTATTATTACTAACAATGCCACGCGGTTTCACCCGCGTACATACCAGTCTCGTGTTAGTGAACTAACCCTAATTATTAGTATAGAAATCATAATATTTGTATAGGGATACAAAATCAAATTACCAACCAAACTTCATACTAATTTCGCCGCCATTATTAGTTAATGAGTTTGCCGTGTGGTATCCGGCAGAATAGAATAGACCACCCTCATTTCTTACCGAGGTGTCGTAAGAGGCGACTCAGGTAAGTGCCGTGTGGTATCCGGCAGAATAGAATAGACCACCCTCATTTCTTACCGAGGTGTCGTAAGAGGCGACTCAGGTAAGTGCCGTGTGGTATCCGGCAGAATAGAATAGACCACCCTCATTTCTTACCGAGGTGTCGTAAGAGGCGACTCAGGTAAGTGCCGTGTGGTATCCGGCAGAATAGAATAGACCACCCTCATTTCTTACCGAGGTGTCGTAAGAGGCGACTCAGGTAAGTGCCGTGTGGTATCCGGCAGAATAGAATAGACCACCCTCATTTCTTACCGAGGTGTCGTAAGAGGCGACTAAGGTAAGTTGACGTCAGGCAGGCGGCCGGTCGTAAAATACGTAGCCAAATCATGTGACAACATGTTGTGCCGACTCCACTTAGAGTGGGATAAGGGCAGGAGAATGATGATTTATAGAAAAAATATTGTGATTTTGTTTTCTTATAATATTTGTCGACTGAGTCTGGTGTGCTGTTAAACTTATGTTTATATTTACACGTTCATGCTGTAATTTGATATTGTCATGTATGAACAAATAAATCTAAAAAAAAACACTGAGAAATTATACCGAGCTAATGTATGGGCCCTAGGAATAATGGTTGTAGTAGCAATTAGTACTTGGCTTGTAGATAATATAGTATAGTAGGAAAACGGTACAACAACAACATCAAGGCATTTATTCATTTTCATTTATTTATTTATTTTAAGGTCTTCTTACAAGCTGTGATAGCCCAGCGGTAAGACCGTGCGACTCTTTCGAGGGGAACACGAGTTCAAACCCGGGCAGGAAACAATGAGTTTTTCTATTAAAACTCATGTGTCTAATTGCTAATTGCAATTTATCACACGCTTTTCGGTGAAGGAAAACATCGTGAGGAAACCTGCATATCTCTAGAGAATTCTGGAGATATGTGTAACCTACCAATCCGCATTGGAGCAGCGTGGTAGGTCTTAGCTCCAACCCTTCTCTCCAGAAACGGAGAGAGTAGGCCTATTCCCGGCAGTGCGATTGTAATAGGCCGCTACTTTACTACTTTTTTTACAACTACATACATTGGAACATTCACTATATCTTATTTAATATATGACGTTATAAATAGTTACTAGCTGTGCCAGCGGCTTCGGCCGCGTGGAAATCAGCGTGTCACAAGTTTTTTCTACAATTCAAATTTTAAACATAAGAGTAGTTATTGTGAGTTAATCATAACAGATAGAGGCGTACTGTTGCGGACTTTTTTGTAGTATTTGTATCGATCTACAATTCTCTAGTACATTACTTTAGCATATCTCTGCTGGTTTACGCAGCGCACGCGACCAAAGCTCCCAGCGAGCAAATTTTTTAAAAACTGCGCAATCTCTTCAACACAATTTACATAATACCGATATGTAAAAGTAACAGCCCGTTGTTATGCCCACTGCTGGGCTAAGGCCTCCTCTCTCCGTTTTTGGAGAGAAGGATTGGAGCTAAGACCTACCACGCTGCTCCAATGCGGATTGGTAGGTTACACATATCCCTAGAATTCTCTAGAGATATGCAGGTTTCCTCACGATGTTTTCCTTCACCGAAAAGCGTGTGATAAATTGCAATTATCAATTAGACACATGAGTTTTAATAGAAAAACTCATTGGTGCCTGCCCGGGTTTGAACTCGTGTTCCCCTCGAAAGAGTCGCACGGTCTCACCGCTGGGCTATCACAGCTCCAATATGTACCGATATGTACTATATACCTAAACCATCCGGAAGTATTGCACTATCTTTTGGTGAAAACCGTCTAAAAATCCGTTCTGTAGATTTTGAGAATTTATCCGTGTTTTCATAGCCGATACGTGCAGGATTCGTAAAAACACATGCACAAACTTCCACCACTGCCACCACAATACACAAGCACTACACACGTTCACTTTCACAAAGTCAACAATCGTTTTGCCTCGCAACCGAAGCATCATCAGGAGATAGACTCCACGACAAAATGCGATTTTGTCGTGGTGGAGGTTTGTGCGTGTGTTTTTACGAATCCTGCACGTATCGGCTATGAAAATACGGATAGTCCACTATGCATTTAGCACTATATATATTTTCTATTTATTGTATCGCGGATTATAGCAAAATAATTTTATTATTACTTTTGTTTTATGGATGTCCGCAAAGTAACGCCTAATTCTTTAAAAAAAATTTTTACATGGCACGATGATACATAAAAGTTCGCGTGACCTATCCTAGATGATTAATTATATTTTTGGTTTTAAAAACACAGCTTGCAAGAATGTGAAAGTCACAAAATTTTACTTTACCTGCCACTAACCCGCTACTGGGTGACAAACTTCCTTACTTTTTGGGGAGAAGAATCGCACCCACCGCTCTGCTTCAACACAGGAATTCTCTCGTGATACCCTTATTTTCTTTTAAGATGTTCTTAGTTAGCATTTGTTACAATCCACTTTAGAAAATCAAATTAAAATAAACACCGGATAATTAAGGAAACAAAGTGCCGTTTATCTTTCGCACATAAAAAATCTCATCTATGATACTGAAACGACGCGAGCGATTTGCCAACTAAACAAATTCAACGCAAATTTTCTTTAAAAGATTGCGAAATTTTTCCTAAGGGCCCAAATTTTTTCTATTTATAGCCGGACCGTGGGCGAAAAATTCCTCAATCACTTGAATCACGTGGAAAGGTTGCTCAATTGCTAATGAACATCTTTACAGAGCTTTAGGTTAAAAAATGATTATATACAATTGTACAAAAGTATGTACAGGTTCTATACAAGTGGGTAGAAGTTGTGTAATAAAATGTAAATACAATTGTTTAAAATTATTTACAGTTATATACAATTATATTGTATTGTATATAAGCTGCAGTACAAAAATTATCAAATTCTAATTAATTGTGTATAATCATATACAAATTCTTTGTAAGTATATATATTTGTTATTAATCACATACAACTTTATACAATTATACATTACATTTATAACTCATCATCATTCTCCTACCCTTATCCCACTCTAAGTGGGGTCGGCACAACATATTACAAACATCTTGTAACATGATTTGACTACGTATTTTACGACCGGCCGCCTGCCTGACGTCAACTTACCTTATTTGCCATTTACGACACCTCGGTAAGAAAGGAGGTTGGTCTATTCTATGCAGCCGGATACCACACGGCACTTACCTTAGTCGCATCTTACGACACCTCGGTAAGAAAGGAGGGTGGTCTATTCTACTCAGCCGGATGCCACACGGCGGGACGACTTACCTTAGTCGTATTTTACGACACCTCGGTAAGAAAGGAGGTTGGTCTATTCTATGCAGCCGGATACCACACGGCACTTACCTTAGTCGCATCTTACGACACCTCGGTAAGAAAGGAGGTTGGTCTATTCTATTCTGTCGGATACCACACGGAGTACATTACATTACATTTATAACTATTATATAAAAACTGCACGAAAAAATTATAGATGGTATGCTTCAAACAAATATTTGCATTTATATTAGGTCCTTACATATGAAATTGGCGTTTTCTATGGGAGGAACATAAAGTCGTTTTTTTAATGAAATATATTTAATTAATCAAAGTATGTACCATTGCTATGTATGCACTTTTGCCATCTCATAGGTAGTTAATCCCCTTACTAAAAAAACCATTCGGGCGGATATCAATAAAATCTTTGAAGGCGGTTTGGACTGCCCCATCGGAGTTGAATTTTTTTCCTTGCAAGTAGTTATCCAAATTGCGAAAAAAATGGTAATCTGTTGGAGCAAGGTCCGGAGAGTACGGTGGATGTCTAAGACATTCTAATTGAAGCTCCTCTGATTTGGTAGCCGTCTGTTGTGCAGTGTGTGTTCTAGCGTTGTCCTGAAGCAGCAGTGGCCTAGAGCGATTGATCAGCCTCGGTTGTTTAGCAGCTAGCTTTTCCATCAAGGTTTGCAGTTGCTGACAATAGATATCTGCCGTAATCGTCTGGCCAGATTTAAGAAAGCTGTAGTGAACGACACCGGCACTAGATCACCAAACACTTACAAGCAACTTTTTTTTAGTCAATTTTCGCTTAGAGCAGGATTTGGCTGGTTCGCCAGGGTTCAGCCATTACGATGGCATTACGCTTCCGATTATCGTAGAGGATCCACTTTTCATCACAGGTGATTCGATTTAAAATTCCTTCATTATTGTGCCGGTTGAGTAACGCAACGCAACAGTCGACGCGCGTTTGTCGGTTTGCTTCACTCAATTCATGAGGTATCCACCTTTCAAGCTTTTTCACCTTCCCAATTTGCTTCAAGTGGATTAGAATAGTTTTATCACTAACACCGGAGCCTGCAGCTAACTCGGACGTGGTTTGCGATGGATCCGCTTCCACAATAGCCTTCAATTCTTCATTATCACTTTTGGTCTCCGGCCGTCCACGAGGCTTGTTCTGCAGGTCAAAATTTCCAGAACGAAAACGTTGGAACCAAAAACGCACTGTGTTTTCTTTTGCGACACCGTCACCATACACATCATTAATCCTTCGAGCCGTTTCTGCAGCACTGGTGCCACGGTGGAACTCATACTCGTAAATAACACGATATTTCTGTTTTCCATTTTGTACACAGAGTGACACAAAGAAAAAAACAAATGAATTAGGGGGTTTGAAACACAAATGCATGAGTAAATAGCTGTATGAATTTGAATTTGTAATTCCTAACCATAAAGGTAATATTTGAGATCAAAGTGGCCAGTACGACAAAACGCCAATTTCATATGTAAGGACCTAATATACAACTTTCAATAAGATTAGAATTATTTTAAATTAATTATTTATTAAAAATAACTATTAATACATATTTTTCTCTCTGGAATAACAGATGGCGCTACTCGTACTTTGCGTCGCGCTTTTGGAATTACGTAACAAATCCCCATACAAAATGTTCGTTAGATCGACATCAACTACTAATTCCTTTGGTTCCAAATGCATCATGCTGGAACACTGAGCCTAAGCGATATTGTAAACGGTGCATCTACCGGTACATCCATTCTTCGAATACTCTGAAGCATGACCTACAGTTGCTGCCGGGGGGGGGGGGGGGCTCCAGACGATGGAACTCCTCAACAGTTAACAAACAGTAGGAGCATGTAATTTTATTAAAAGCTTTTTGAACAAATGTTTTTAACTTGACTTGATTGTTTTATTTTGTCGACTTAAAACTGCACCCATACCTGGAATATGTGTACCAATCACATTGGAGCAGCGTTGTCTTTCTAATCTCCAACCCTTTCCAAAAGAGACCACTGCAACTCTCATAAGTTATATAGGTTAGGATATATCAAGGTGACTCTGGTTAAATAGAAACAATTACGACCCGCGACTTTATTAATGTCTGTTTAAGTACCTACTAAAAATACCCTCAATTATGAACTTCTAGTGGTAGTCCCGTCAAAATCGGTTTAGCTGTTTCGGCAAATGTACTATTAACTGCCATCCTCGAGAATTAAACGATCTTTTAGTAAAAACATTACAAAAATCCATTCAGTAGATAGATTTCGAGTAATATTGGGGACTTTCTATAATAGATATAGAAATTATCATAAATGTTAGACCGTTATATAAATCTTTCCAGCAGATACCGATATGTACTATATACCTAAGCCATCCGGAAGTATTGCACTATCTTTTGGTGAAAACCGTCCACAAATCCGTTCAGTAGATTTTGAGAAAATCGTTTACATACAGAGAGACAGCTTTTAGGGACTTTGTTTTATGGAATCAATTTTGGCCATGCCATTACAGCAGTTTAAAACCACTGTTAAAAAGAGGCTGATACAGAAAGCCTACTATACTGCTGAAGATTACTTAGATGATAAGGATGTGTGGTTACTACTCTTCGACCTCTGTACAAGACAGTAATTACTAAATTTAGTGATAGTGAATGTGTGTAGTGCTTTTGTATTGTGATAGCGATGGTCGAGGTTTGTACGTGTGTTTTTACGAATCCTGCATGTAAGTAAAAAAAGTAAAGTAAAGTAACAGCTTGTTACTCTGCCCACTGCTGGGCTAAGGCCTCTTCTCTCCGTTTTTGGAGAGAAGGGTTGGAGCTAAGACCTACCACGCTGCTCCAATGCGGATTGGCAGGTTACACATATCCCCAGAATTCTCAAGAGATATGCAGGTTTCCTCACGTTGTTTTCCTTCACCGAAAAGCGTGTGATAAATTGCAATTATCAATTAGACACATAAATTTTAATAGAAAAACTCATTGGTGCCTGCCCGGGGTTTAAACCTATGTCGTCTCAAGAGAGTCGCACGGTGTTACCGCTAGACTATCACAGCTTATTAATCCTGCATGTACTGGAACGAAAACGGATAGTCCACTCCACATCTAGCATTATATGTATTTTCTATTAATATAAACGTGGATTATTCCGAAATAATATCATCATCCTCATCATCCCCCTGCCCTTATGTAAGTGGGGTCAGCACAATATGTTTAAAACATTTGTCACATGATTTGACTACGTATTTTACGACCGGCCGTCTGCCTGACGTCAACTTACCTAAGTCGCCTTTTGCGACACCTCGGTAAGAAATGAGGGTGGTCTAATCTACTCAGCCGGATACCACACGGCGGGTTGACTTACTTGAGTCGCCTTTTACGACAGCTCGGTAAGAAATGAGGGTGGTCTAATCTACTCAGCCGGATACCACACGGCGGGTCGACTTACCTTAGTCGCCTTATACGACAGCTCGGTAAGAAATGAGGGTGATCTAATCTACTCAACCGGATACCACACGGCGGGTCGACTTACCTTAGTCGTCTTTTACGACAGCTCGGTAAGAAAGAGGGTGATCTATTCTACTCAAAAGGATACCACACGGTAGATCGACTTACTTGAGTCGCCTTTTACGACAGCTCGGTAAGAAATGAAGGTGGTCTATTCTTCCGGATACCACATGGCACATAGCAAAAAATATTAGTTAAGATAAACTTAATTATTTCCAGCCTCGAGCGCAGATTGGTGTCAGTGAAGAGCGTGATTCTGATTCTGACACCGCAGCCGGTTTCCATTCGGCCTGGAGGTCGCAAAGTTAGGTGGATAGTGCCTTGCGAATGTATGCAAAGCAAATATGTTATACTTTGACTAGTTTTATAAGACTTAATAGACGAAATAGTTTATGCTTGCGATATTTCATTTTGTTATCCAACTTTGATGATTTGATTAGGTGCGGTTCATAAAATACGTTCGCATACATAGGTAAATAGAGATTAAAAAAAAAAGTTTCTACGTACCCTGCGCTCTACTCAATTTAAAATTAAAATATAGTGACAAATGCTAATGTTGTGTAAATATAAAGAATTATAAAACGATAGGTGATGTATATAATAGACATAAAACCGAGATAAGCTTGCGACTCCTGCTTTGAGCCTAGCAAAAGTACGTAAATCGTTTGTGGGTTTGGGTATAGGATAATAAAATTCCGAAATCAATTTTGGCCATGCCATTACAGCAGTTTAAAACCACTGTTAAAAAGAGGCTGATACAGAAAGCCTAATATACTGTTGAAGATGACTTAGATGATAAGGATGTGTGGATATAGGTGCACTTCTACCCTGTACAAGACAGTAATAAATAAATGTAACTAGTTCTAAGATTTATATTTTAAAAAGAGCAACCGCCGAGTTTCTTGCTGGCTCTTCTCGGTAGGAACAGCTTTCCGAACCAGCAGTAAAGTTGACGATTCAAAAGCACTTGTTTACAAGTTTACTTGAATATAGAATATTTTGAATTTGAATATCTGATACTTCATCATCAACACTTCTGATAAAACCTTTTTACTTAAAAAATATACATCCAGAGAGATAAGATCGCAAAACTCGCATCACAACTACGCGAGTTCGAGAGCTGTAATGCGTAGGAAGAGATGAAAGCACTGAGTTGAAATTTATCATATTTAGGGTCTGTTTTTGTGACGTAATATTTTAAGGGGGCTAACAGAGGGTGACACAGCGTGACAGTAGGGTGAGAGAGGTCAAAAAAAGATTATTTTAGCGTGACGTATTTTATGAACTACCCCTTAGTAAGATTACTTTAAAAAACATGTATTAGGTATATCGACTGTGAACCGGCAATATCTCCTATCTCAATTTTAAGCCAAATCACTTTTTAACGTCATTAGGTACTACTGCCCATCATTTACCGTATCAACATGTGTTATCTACTAGAAAATTTGTAAATAAATAAACATATTTAAAGTCAACTGTTTTTTATTACACAAAAATTATTGCGAATATATTAATAATCACGTTTTCTCTTCTTCCTGAAAAGTTGTCAAAAATAAGAGGACAATTTGCCAGTTCATAGTCGATATGTTTCTGTTACTATTTTTCATCATGTGTATGTTTGCGAAAATATTTTCCTTTATTTTTTTATTGTATGAACTTTTTGTATTAAACGCGTTTATACTTATGTTATCCTGTTATATTTAATTATTATTAGAATACGAAATTATTATTTTGGCTTTAGCATTTACGTTTTTGTTTTTCTTATTCAATCTTTACAGATAATTCTCAATTCCATATTAACAATATAAGAAAAATCTCCATTTTAAATATTATATTGTCACAAATGAAAATTTATATAAAAAAACAAATTTCTAAATAGATATTACTTATTATTATTTATGTAGGTACTATCAAATCGAGATTTATTTTCTTGTATTGCACAGTTTTTGTATTACTTTAATAAATTATTGGATTTTATGTACTTTTTTTATTTTTTTCACAAAAAAAATTAAACCGATATATATAACTATCGGCACAAATTCATTACGGTTGCGGTCAAGCACAAACCTGTCACGAAGTTATAAAAAAATATCGAGATGTGATAAGTTTTTTTATTCAATAATATCAAAGACGGACGGAAAGACCCGATTGATGTAAATGTATCTTTAAATTTGGCACAAAGCCAAAGAATTAGCGAAAATATAATCCCATAGCGTAGATCATGAGCCTGATTGTTACTAGACCTTCTGAAATATTTTTATTTTTAGGTTAATAAGCGATCTTGCGAAGCATATATATCTTGATTTCTATTAAAACTCATGTGTCTAATTGAGTGGGGTAAGGGCAGGAGGATGTGATAACGCTCATTTTATCCCATCTTCACAGGGCTAGATTTGTAATCGACGCTTGGCCTTAAGGCGTTCGAACGTATAGTCAATAAACAACCCTCTATATGTAATAGGCGATAGGCGATGTCAAGAAAGTCTTAGAAGTTAGAAAGTTAGAATTCAGGATACAAGATCGTGTATAATGGAATTCTTTAAGAGCTGTGATAGCCCAGCTTTGAGGCCGTGCGACTCTCTAGAGACGATCATGGATTCAAACCCCAGGCACCGATGAGACTTATGTATATGCCTAAATGAGAATTGCAATTTATCACACGCTTTTCGATGAAGGAAAACATCGTAAGGAAACCTGCATATCTCTAGAGAATTCTGGGGATATGTGTAACCTACCAATCCGCATTGGAGCAGCGTGGTAGGTCTTAGCTCCAACCCACTCTCCAGAAACTCCAGTGGGATTGTAACAGGCCGCTACTTTAAGCGATCTTGAATTAATCTACGCGATGAAGCGATGAAATTCATTTCTGTATTTATGTTACAAAGGTAACATTTAGCGCTCGTGGATTAGGGTTTCGACATGGAGTGAAAAAGAACCAGTAATTAATTGATTAATTTTTCTTCAAAATAATTATAATAAAAACAACCCTATCCCTCCATAGGTGTTCGCTGTACTGAGTTATTTATTTGTCCGAATATTTTCGTCACTGTATATAGTCATATACAGTGACTATATCCAGGGCATATATCTATATACAAGGCCTCCCTCTAGTCAGAGGGAGACCTTGAATATAGATATATATATGACATGGAATTTTGCTGAACGAAAAACTTGTTTTTCTTAAGTGAACAGGAAAATATATATTTTAGATACAAAAGTAATAATATATATAGTGTTAAATGTATAATGGACTACCCGTTTTTTAATACCCGATACATGCAGGATTCGTAAAAACACATGCACAAACCTCCACCACTGCAACCACAATACACAAGCACTACACAGGTTCACTATCACAAACTCAACAATCGTTTCGCCCCGCAACCGAAGCATCTTCAGGAGATAGATACCACGACGAAATCGCAAAGCCGTCAAGCAAAATCGTGAAGTTACTTTATTATGGACCTCCCCAAAGTAACGCCTAATTCTATTAATTATATTTTAGATAACTGATGATATATAAACACTTAAGCCGGTTCGTATGATGTCGCTGGAACAGTTTTTGTTGTATCATCATCTTCATCATTCTCGTGCCCTTACCCCCTCTAAGTGGGGTCGGCACAATGTTATAAACATGATGTCACATGATTTGTCTACGTATTTTACGACCGCCGGCTGCCCGACGTCAACTTACCTTAGTCGTGTTTTAGATACCTCAGTAAGAAAGAATGTGGTCTATTTTACTCTACCGGATACCACACTGTGGGTCAACTTACCTTAGTCGCCACCTCGGTAATAAATGAGATCTATTCTAATCAGCCGGATACCACACGGCGGAATAGTTTTTATAAGGCTAAGAATGTGCTATATACTGCAATGCACTGCGAATATTTGATTAGATTACATTACATTTTTTGCTCAAAGCTATAACATATTGATATAGCCCAGCGGTGAGACCGTGCTATTCTTTCGAGGCGTCACGGGTTAAAACCCCGGCCAGCAACAATGAGTTTTTATTTTCAAACTTATGTGCCTAATTGATGCATTATCACTCTTCTGTGAAGGAAAACATCGTGAGGAAACCTGCATATCTCTAGAGAATTCTGGAGGGATATGTGTAACCAACCTACCATTCCGTTTTAGAGCAGCGTGGCGGGTATCAGGATCCACCCCTTCCTTCAGAAAAAGAGAGGTCTATCCCAGCATTGGGAAAGTAACAGGGCGTTACTTTTACGTTAAAATTAAATTACGGCTGCGCACGCGTGGAAATCAGTAGTTGATTTTGAACATAAAAAGTAGTTATTGTGAGTTAACCATAAGAGTTAGGGATATGCTGTCGCGAATGTTTTTGTAGTGTTTTTGTAAATCTACAATTCATTACTACATTTCTTTAATGAATCTCTTTTGGTTTACGCGGCGCTCGCGTCTAAAGCTCCCAGCAGTCCCAGTCTTGTTTACAACTGCTCGATGTCTTGAGCAAAATAATCTAAACCTTTCAGAAGAATAGCACTACCTTTTAGTAGAAATCGTACAAAAATCCGTTCTGTAGATTTTGAGAAAATCGATCATATACAACAGAGTTTTTAAGGAATTTGTTTTTTAATAAGTATTAGCGAACCTTGCTCGCTTTGCCCGGGTGTAAATCAGCATGACACACAATTTTTCACTCGTAAATCCTAACGCCAATTTAACCATGATGAGTACTCATCTAAATTGCACTATCTTTTAGCAAAACCGTACAAAAGTCCGTTTAGTAGTTTTTGATAAAATCAATCACTTACAGATAGACTTTTAAATTCTTTGTTCTATAATAAGTATAGTTATAAACAGTTATAATGCCGTGTGGTGTCCTGCTGAGTAGAATAGACCACCGTGATTTTCTTACCGAGGTGTCGCAAAAGGCGACTAAGGTAAATCGACCCGCCGTGTGGTATCCGGCTGAGTAGAATAGACCACCCTCATTTCTTACCGAGGTGTCGTAAAATACGACTAAGGTAAGTCGACGTCAGGCAGGCGGCCGGTCGTAAATACGCAGCCAAATCATGGGACATGTTAGTAACATGTGCCGTCCCCACTTAGAGTGGGATACGGGCATGAGAATCATGATCAGATAATAAACAGTAATAATCAAATGTACCTATAGCAGATTTTGAATGTTAAAGTTGAGAAATAAAAAACAGATTGGTATTTCAACATTATTTTATTGAAAAGCCAAAAATATATTATTAATTATTTTACAAACGTACTCTATGTCTCGCACAGGAGAGAGTCACAAAGAGTTATAAACTGTTAAGTACAGAGCTTTATTCAGTAGTGTTTACTTTTGTCCCGCTCAGGTACTTAATGTCATAATTTCATCCACGAAATCCGACCGTCCGAACCGAAATCGTCCGACAATTTTTTTTTATTTTTTTTTTATTTTTTTTTATTTATTTTTTTATTATTATTATTATTTTTTTTTTTTATTTTTATTTTTTTTTTAAATATACTTAATAAGAAAAACTACATTACTAAGTTGTTAATCAGTTGAAGGTCGTTTAGCTTACACCTAAATATATGACAAATTCATCGCCGAAAGTTAATATTATAGTCTACTTATTATTATTTAATATAGATTTAGTGGTGGGTTAAACTGAAAATTTCTCAATTACTGGCCTTATCGGTCAGAAACATTAAATCGAATTAAAAAATATACGAGAAACTTATATAAAGTATAGTACGTGGCAATAAATAATGCACATCGAGGCTTAGAAAGAGAAATCTGCTATATTCTGCTTCAAAGAGCATTGTCTCTGTCGCACAGACTGAATGTGCATTATTGAGTGCCGTTTACTATAGACTGATTGATAAAGAAAACTCAAGTTTGAGTATTTTTTAATTAATTGTTTAGGGTATATCATTTTTTTTCATATCTTATTAATAGTCAAGAAATAGGTTTGCGATTTGCACATGATACGTATTATATGGTATATTCGATTAAGTTATATAAAGATTAAGAAAAGAAAAGAAAAAATAAGAATTTGAAGAAAAAGCGATGAAAAATGTTGTATACTATTATAGATTGTGTTTTAATATACCTTTTTAAACTTTCAGCATAACCCCAGTTCACTAAATCATAATCGAAATAGTCTTGTATTAGAAAAAATCGTGAATTAGAACTAATTGTCACATTGAAAATGTTCACAGCAGGAGTGAACAGTTTATTTGTTTGTAAACAGTAATTATTTTGTCGACTCGATTTAGGTAAATAATTTATAGAATTAGGCGATAGTTTGCGGAGATCCATAATACATAAGTAATAATAAAAATTATTTTGCTATAATCCGCGATACAGTGAATAGAAAATATATATAGTGCTAAATGTATAGTGGACTATCCGTTTTTTCATACCCGTTACATGCAGGATTCGTAAAAACACATGCACGAACCTCCACCACTGCCACAATACACAAGCACTACACACGTTCACTAACACAACAATCGTTTCGCCCGTCTATTTCCTGATGATGCTTCGGTTGCGGAGCGAAACGATTGTTGAGTTTGTGATAGTGAACGTGTGTAGTGCTTGTGTATTGTGGCAGTGGTGGAGGTTTGTGCATGTGTTTTTACGAATCCTGCATGTAACGGGTATGAAAAAACGGATAGTCCACTATACATTTAGCACTATATATATTCTATTCACTGGATAGCGGATTATAGCAAAATAATTTTATTATTACTTTTGTTTTCTTTTAGGTAAGGTTGGAATAGTCAGCATACGGTCATTGATCTCTTAAAAAGGTGTTTAATTTTTTTTAAACGTCAAACATTTCACTGAATTAACTAAGCTTTTTATTTATGCTGAGGTACGTAGGTATGTAGATGAAAAATAATAACAATTAAACGAACACTAATCTAGGAAAAAAGGAGAGCATAAGTCTAGGTGGTTGTGGTGGTCCATGAACGAGTTTGGGAGATTGTAGACCTAGAAATAATTCGTTATACGCACAGGAGGGGGAATGCCCACCACCTTTATTATTTCCCTCGCAGATACACCGTGGAAGACTGCCAAAATTCTGATAATTTGTTCGGTAATAGTCCAAGTTCTGCCAAGTTTTACTCCCCGTTGATCTCTTTCCTGCAGCATCTGAAAAATTGAAAGTAATTAAGTAACGGCCTGTTAATATCTCATGCCTCCCTTCGTTTCTGGGGAGAAGGGTTGGAGCTAAGACCTGCCACGATGCTCCAATGCGGGTTGGTAGGTTACACATATCCCCGAGTTCTGTTAACTTAATCATCCTCCTGTCATTATCCCGCTCAAAGACACCATGTTACAAACATGTTGTCTTGTCATTTGTTTATATTTGTACATATTTAACCGGCCGCCTGCCTGAGGTCGACTTACCTTAGTCGCGTTTTACGACACCTCGGTAAGAAATGAGGGTGGTCTATTCTACTCAACCGGATACCACACGGCGGGTCGACTTACCTTAGTCGCCTTTTACGACACCTCGGTAAGAAATGAGGGTGGTCTATTCTACTCAGTCGGATACCACACGGCGGGTCGACTTACCTTAGTCGCCTTTTACGACACCTCGGTAAGAAATGAGGGTGGTCTATTCTACTCAGTCGGATACCACACGGCGGATCGACTTACCTTAGTCGCCTTTTACGACACCTCGGTAAGAAATGAGGGTGGTCTATTCTACTCAGTCGGATACCTCACGGCTGGTCGACTTACCTTAGTCGCCTTTTACGACACCTCGGTAAGAAATGAGGGTGGTTTATTCTACTCAGCCGGATATCACACGGCGAAAATAATTTTATCATAATACATTATATTACTCTCCGACCTGACACAAATTAGCAATGCGTGAATGTAGCAAGCTACAAGAATTAAATTTAAAAGGCCGTTAATTTATTTTTTAGTTCCAATTAAAATAGAGATAATTTTATACTGACCAGACGAGCCTGGAACAGGTGAGTCATTATCTGAGTAAGTTGAACTAAACGCCTCGTCAAATGATAACTATGTATTATATTGCCGTTATCCATGTTGAACCGCAGACTAACTAACCGAGCTCTGTACTCGCGATAGTGACTCAAATTGTAATATTCTCTGTATTTGATAGCGCTACGGAAGTGCAACGTGAACAACTTCACATACTGCAGGCGTAGCTTAATGATAGCCTTGTTTAGGACCACTATGCTCATCTGCACATGTCTTATCCGGTTTTCTTTTAGTGCTGTGAAAATAATAATGTTTTTAAAATGAAAAATGATTTGATTAATTGTCTCCTGCCCTTGTCCCACGCTAAGTGTTGTCTAACTCTACTCTGGCGCTACTCTTTTCATACGCAACTAACTCCCTCTAGTCACATCTCATCATCATTCTCCTGCCCTTATCCCACTCTAAGCGGGGTCACATGTTTTTCCATTCTCTCCTGTCATTCGTCAACTCTGTCGTTATTTTTATATGCACACTTCACACAGTCCAACCATGTCCTTTTCGACCTCCCCTAGTCACACTATCCCAGTCTAGTCTCCTTATCCCACTCTAAGCGGGGTTACGTGTTTTTCTCTTCCGTTTATTGCTGTCATTCGTCAACTCTGTCGCTACTTTTTTTATATGCACACTTCACACAGTCCAACCATGTCTTTTTCGGCCTCCCCCTAGTCACCCTATCCCAGTCTAGTCTCCTTATCCCACTCTAAGCGGGGTTACGTGTTTTTCTCTTCCGTTTATTGCTGTCATTCGTCAACTCTGTCGCTACTTTTTTTATATGCACACTTCACACAGTCCAACCATGTCTTTTTCGGCCTCCCCCTAGTCACCCTATCCCAGTCTAGTCTCCTTATCCCACTCTAAGCGGGGTTACGTGTTTTTCTCTTCCGTTCATTGCTGTCATTCGTCAACTCTGTCGCTACTTCTTTTATATGCACACTTCACACAGTCCAATCATGTCTTTTTCGGCCTCCCCTAGTCACCCTATACCTGTCTTGTGTCCTTATCCCACTCTAAGCGGGGTTGTATGTTTTTCTCTTCCGTTCATTCCTGTCATTCGTCAACTCTGTCGCTACTTTTTTTATATGCACACTTCACACAGTCCAACCATGTCTTTTTAGGCCTCCTCCTAGTCACCCTATCCCAGTCTAGTCTCCTTATCCCACTCTAAGCGGGGTTACGTGTTTTTCTCTTCCGTTCATTCCTGTCATTCGGCAACTCTGTCGTTACTTCTTTTATATGCACACTTCACACAGTCCAACCATCTCTTTTTCGGCCTCCCCCTAGTCACCCTATCCCAGTCTAGTCTCCTTATCCCACTCTAAGCGGGGTAATATTTTTTTCTGTTCCGTTCATGCCTGTCATTCGTCAACTCTGTCGCTAATTCTTTTATATGCATTTCATATTTAACACCAACCATTCTTCTTGAACCTCCCTGTAGCCACGTATCCATCCACATTCATATTTGGTCACATTAATTTTCTTCCCTCCTCATTGCATGTCCATACAACATAGATTGGGATACAATCTATGATATCATAATGATTGATGAATTGACTGGCCCATTGGCGTAGTGGGTAGTGACCTTGCCTTCAGCTCTGCGGGTCGCTGGTTCGATTCCCGCCGAATGCCAATTTGCAATTTTCTATAAACAATTTGGTTGTTCTTCGTTTGGTTTATAATATTTGTATTTAAGTATGTATTTAAAATTATATATGTAGTATATCTACCAGTTGTCCGTCACCCATAACACAAGACTTAAGTTACTTTGAGGACGGACGACCGTGCGTGCAAGTGTCCCATGTATTTATTTATTTTATTTATAATTATAATACTCACCATCTTTCAGTTTAAAAATAGATGGCTTCTTATGAAATTTCGAAAACAAACGTTTAAAATTGGAAGCCAAAAAATCTCGCTCGAAAATTTCTTCGAGTACTGAAATAAAATATAATTTTTAGTTCATCTCTAATCTTAATCTATATATTTAGTTAAACTAAATGCTAAATGCTGGTTTCAAAATTCTGATGCAAATGAACTTTTCAATAACCTTTAATCTTTTGAGCCAACAACGGCGCAGGGTTGCCTACTTATCAGTTTTCTACAGGATGTATTTCGGAGAGTGTGCTCAGGTACTCCATAAGATCCACCCTTACGGCAGCAGCAAGGGAATGGAATTCTCTCCCGGCATCTATTTTCCCCAGTTCATATAATATAGTGGGTATCTTTAAAGCAAGGCTATTACTAGGCACCACCTTAGATTGCATCATCGCTTACCATCAGGCATGATTGCAGTCAAGCGCTCGCCTATTAAGCAATGTAAAATAGCTTAAGTAATTAGGTTGATTTCGATCGATTCGCAACAACGTTGATATTATAAAAATATAATAAAATATTTTATTGTGCAAATATTGTAAGAAACAATTTTGTCTACCGAGAATTATCACTGTAACAAATACAATATTTAAAAAATTTACTCAGCTAATATGTGATATTTGCATTTTATTAAAAACTAGCTGTGCCAGCGGCTTCGCCCGCGTGGAAATCAGCGTGTCACACTTTTTTTCTATAACTCAAATTTTAAACATAAAAATAGTTATTGTCAGTTAACCGTAAGAGATAGGAACATGCTATCGCGGACTGTTTTGTAGTATTTTTATAGATCTACAATTCTCGAGTTCATAACTTTAGAGTCACTCTGCTGGTTTACGCAGCGCATGCGACTAAAGCTCCCAGCAAGCAAGTTTTTTAACAACTGCGCGATCTCTTCAACACAATACATAATACCGACTATACTACTATTTACTTAAACCATCCGGAAGTATTGCACTATTTTTTGGTGAAAACCGTACAAAAATCCGTTCAGTAGATTTTGAGAAAATCGATTAAATATAGACAGACAGCTTTTTAGGACTTTGTTTTATAATAAGTATAGATAGATACTTTTTATCGTATTTATGATATTATTTTTTTATATTGATGTCAATTTGTGCAATAAAGAAACAAACAGACAAAATCCGAATTAAGCTTATAAAAACCCAATGTTAGTATTTTTTATTTCGCTCATTTATTTATTTACAAATTAATTTAGATTTTTATATATTTTCTAAAACAAACAAAAAAAAACATATGCGTGTGTGTGTGTGTGTGTGTGTGTGTGTGTGTGAGTATGAAAGTGTGCGTGTGTGGCAGGAGTGCATGATAGTTGTGAATTAATAAAATTAATTTTTTTGTAATTTGTGATTGTGGTTATTTACCCCTTTTTAAATTGTGCCTTGAATAAATGAAATATATCAACATGAGAGTATTCCTTGTTATATGATCGTGTCAGCCGAGATATTATGGAATTATGTCCATAATTCGTATGGGACCTGGGAACGTTAATAAGACGTTGTTGAATCAATATTCGACATAGCGGTTATCTCATGAGCTAAATCTAAATATTTGGTTAATTGTTCTTCTTCAGCTCGTCCCACATAACGATAATCCCATAGATTATCGTTATGTGGGACAGTAATATCTATAATAATTGCCCGACGCGCTGACCCATCGACTAGAACTATATCAGAAAACCCAATATTAGTTTTATTATTTAGTCAGTCTGCCTCACTCACGGTCAATGTGCTGTAGTTATTTAGGTGGTTCAAACCAACAATAGTTTTAATTAGTTCTTTATTCTGCTTTAACACAAACATCAAACACAAAAATCGTTTTATTTCGACCGGATTGTACACTATATGAATATAAGAAATCCTACTAACCCTACTAATATTATAAATCCTACTAATATTACAAATGCGAAAGTTTGTGAGTATGGATGGATGTTTGTTACTCTATCACGAAAAATCTACCGGACGGATTTAGATGAAACTTTATAGCTATATAGATTATACATCAGAATAACATATAGGCTACAATTTGTAATGATTTTATGTTATATAACGATACATGTCAATAAAGTCGGAAAAAATCTGGCCTCTGAGAGCTATCTTGGCGTACGCTGCCTAAACCATTGGAGTTACACAAAGATTATGTACTGTAGTATCGTTTATCTTGAATAGTTCTAAGTAAAAGTCCGGGACAGCATATATCTATCTTTTATTTGGAAGCCACTATGACCAAAATTGTGAATCATAAAGTTAATTAAATTAGATACTATTTTATAATGCATATTTTAGTATATTTATCATACTCTTATAAAAATTAATGCATTTGTCACTTTCAGTATTTCATTTTAATAAACTTTGTCTTTTGCACTAAGTAATTTGGCGGAATAGTTTAAAAGTTATCAAGATATGATTGACTTAAATGGAGCACTATAGACTGCCTTATATGCGGGGCGCGAAGATTGTATGGAATCCTTATGTTTTTAAGTTAGAGATCTGAAATTTTGGATGTAGCAGTAACTGAATAAATATAAGTATATTTTTTAATATAAATCTGCCACGAAACTTAATGTGGCACACCAAATTCCACGCGAGCGAAGCCGCGGGTTCAAACTAGTATATATATATATATATCGTAATGCAAAGATGAACGGCCCGAAAAGCATACGCGAATAGTAAACAATATAGGAATAAATAGGAATTTTATTATAGTTTTTATAATAAAATTCCTCAACATTATCTAGACTTGCCTTTACACAAGTTTAGAAATTATCTTAAAACGACGCTGCTACATAAAGCTTACTATACAATTGAAGATTATTTGAGTTATAGTAACATATCTTAACTGCAGTTAGCTACGCACCAAGCTGCAACGATTAATTTGTAACCATCAATCAAACTGTAAAAATATATATATTTAAAAAAAAGAATGTCCGAGTTTCTTGCTGGTTCTTCTCGATAGGAGCAAACTGCCGAATCAGTGGTAACTTCTTGAAAACATTTGACGATTCAAAAGTACTGTAAAGTCTACTTGAATAAAGAATATTTTGAGTTTGAGTTTGAGTAAATTTTCTTTTTCTACACGAAGGTAAGTTCTGTGCATCGGCTGCGGTGGGTAGGCTCGGGTGTATGTGAAATTATATTAGTACATTATTATGTGTTATATTTACGATTTACAAATAATAAAAGACACTTATACTATTAAGATTAACATAATATATATGAGTTAATGAAACACTATTTTATTTATTTTATGATTTTCCTTTTTTATTTTATTAATTAGTCTATAAAATAAATTAGTCCCACTACCGTTATACAAAAGAGAATTCGTACAATCGCAGATTAGCGCACGCTTATTATTAAACTGAACTAATTTATAATTAAGCTTAATTAAGTTAGAAACATTGTAATAAAATAATTAATTTAAAAAAAAATAATTCCAACGCCATATATGACATGCTATGGACTATTGAGTTAGAAACATTGTAATAAAATAATTATAATTCCAACGCCATATATGAACTATTAAAAAACCAATGAATTTCTCTTGTTAAAACTTATTTAACTAATTGATAATAGAAATTTATCACACGCTTCGTTGAAGGAGAACATCATAGGAAACCCGCATAAGTTTAACTTACCAATACGCAGCAGCATATCGAGCAGCGTGGTAGGATATTTTGTCATTATCCGCGATTAAACCGATCGCGGATTAAGCGAAATAGTATCACGATCAATTTTGTTTTATGGAACATCATCATTCTCCTGCCCTTTTCCCACTCTAAGTGGGGTCGGCACAACATATTACAAACATGTTGTCACATGATTTGGCTACGTATTTTACGACCGCCTGCCTGACCTCAACTTACCTTGGTCGTATTTTACGACCCCTCGGTAAGTAAGAGGGTGGTCTATTTTAATCAACCGGATACCACACGGTGGGTCGTCTTACCTTAGTCCCCTTTTACGACACCTCGGTAAGAAATGAGGGTGGTCTATTCTACTCGGCCGGATACCACACGGCACAATTTTGTTTTATGGAACACCTTTATGGATAAATTTACATAACACTTACATAAATTATCATTGTTGACTTCATTTGGTCGTTGGTTTTCCATTTTCGTATCAGTTTATCGTAATTAATTCAGTAAGAGTCTGCAAAGTATTGTCTTGATATTTACAAAAGTGTGTATCTAACTTATACTTCGCGACCTCACCAAATTATCTCGAAGAACCTGAAATAAAAAAGAAATAAAGTCAATAATCATCATCATTCTCCTGCTATTATCCCACTCTAAGTGGGGTCGGTACAACATGCTACAAACATGTCACATGTTTTTTTACGTATTTTACGACCGGTCGCCCTAAATATCATCACCTTAGGAAAAAAAAGACGTCAACTTACCTTAGTCGTATTTTACGACCTCTCGGTAAGACAAAGGGTGGTCTATTCTACTCAACCGGATACCACACAGGTCAACCTACCTTAGTCACCTTATACGACACCTCGGTAAGAAATGAGGGTAATAGACCACCCTCATTCCAACCGGATACCACACGGCATCTATGATATCTAAAGCGATGATATAGGAATTAAATGCTAAAGACAGACAGATACGTTAGACGTAAGAGAAAAAAGAAAAAAATTTAGATAAGTAAAGTTAAGTGAAATAGGGGTCATATAAAAGAAAGGAAAAGAAAAATTAAAGATAATGAATGTACTTAGATAAATATTGCAGAAGATTAATAAAATAATAATGAATTATAGACAATAGTATAAATTCAAATGTTTCATTTATTTAATATTTATTTATTTATTTATATATATGTTAAAGACATTTAAAAAAAAATATTAATTAATCCTATTATACACAAAGGAATTTATAATTTACAATTTCTTTAATTAATTCTTTTGTTAATACAATGTCTCATTAAATTAAGCTTCCTTTACAAAGTAAAGCAAAATTAAAATATATGACTTTGTTATATGGGCTATATTTTTAAAAATTAAAGTCGTATTTCACTTATTTTATACAAAATATTAATAAATTATAAACTAAACACCTACGTCACGAATCACACTGTTTATTTCTGAAAAACGCATAAAAAACTACTGAATTTATCGTAAACACACGGATATACGAACAGACGTGGCGAGAAAATTATTATGTAATATGTTATAATAGATATCACCAATATTTTCTAGAAAGAATAGATTTTATAACCATCAGCGTCATAAAATCCTTTTTTTAAGTTTTCTCATTATTGTGTTAGTCAAAATGGGTACTTCAAATTTGAAAAAAATTTTTTTAAAAGAAATAAGTTAATTTAACAAAAAAAAACGATATGAATTTAACTTAAAATATTAGAAAAAGTCATATTTATAAAAAATAACGTTTAACATAAATAATGCAACACAAATTATGATCTCCAATTTTTCTTAATAACGTTGCAACGAGCGTTTCGTGGCAAACACGATGATAGCTTTCTTTAATCAAAACAATCCTTTTTTATCATCATTTATCTTCATTCAATTATTCATTTAGTCCTATTGAGTAGATGTTTCAATATATTTGTAGCCGTAAATAGAATAGCTTACCCCTCCAATCTTCTTCTATCAAAATGTGATGTCATGATTCTTTGTGGTCAGCCATATTTAAATTGATCTACGCCCCCAAAAAGAGTTTAACGCGTGACAGTTAAAATAATAGAAAATGGGAAATCGTTAATCACAACGTAATATACATTAATCACAACTCCCTTATATAAATATAAAATGTTATATTTGAATATGATGTATTATAATACGTTACGTTATAAATTATTACGTACAAAGACCGCAATAGTTAATAAAGTTTGTTAACTTTCCTAGTTATTACTTGCTACGATCACTAAAACGCCGCTTTGCATAAATTTAGAATTAGTATACACGAAATCTATATCTATAATTAAATTAAGATCAGAAACTTACCCAAAAGAGAGAACTTGACAACTGTGTAGAAAACTTAATGGAAGTAATAACGCGGTAAGAATTCCGGAAGTGATCGCAATGTCAAAAGCGTTTAATATAATTTTATTGAAGGTAGGTAGATTTTAAGCAGGTAGGTATAGAGTAGGTATTTTTACCACGTACCTAGTAATAACGGAATGTTATAACTGTGTATACAGATTATGTTACGGTGAATTTAAAATTAAAATGCGTCCTAAACGCGTAGTCAGTTTGTTAAAAGTATTTAAATTATTTTTAGCATAATTCCTAGAGCTAAAAAAATGGATATCTATATGTTTATGTTGTTATATAAAATAAATTTAAAAAAAGCATAATTCGGAAGTCTCATATTTAATTTGCTTTAATCTGTTTGTTGAATAATTCATATAAGGATTTAATTTTTTATCATACATACTTGATATATAATTATTTAATAAATTATTATTTAACTATAAATAAGTTATTTATTTAACTGATATTATTAAATATATAAATACAAGGCGATTCGGAGATATTAATTAGGGACAAAGTTGAATGTTTAATCTGTGCCCGTAATAAAGAAAAACGAAGTACCTACCCAATTTAATGTGAATGTCAATAAATGATCAAATAACTTTCTTAATTACAAATTATTCATATAACTGTTATTATTCAATATGCAAATATTATTATTAAATATAGATTCATTTATTTACAACAATAATGTACAAGTTGTGTCTATTCTAAATTACTTAAATATAAATAATTTTACACAAAGCAGAAACGTTTTGCGGACTTTACCGACAGGGATGCATGTTTCAAATCTCTGTTGCCGACGTTTTTACCGACTTAAGTGTGAATCGTGATAAATAATTAAATTATGACTCCCTCAATCACCACTAGATGGTATTGTACTGATTTTAGTAATTGACTTAAATTGTTCATGATTTAACTATAATAGGATTGTAAAAAGCTTTGATTATGTCACAATTGTTTGTTATTTATTTAACTTGAAGCAGTGAATATTATATGATAACTGCTATTTCAAGATTTATTGTATTCCATATAAATGAATGGAATTATCCTAATTCACGCTTACGACTTTTTTTTCTAAATAAGTATAGATACAAGTTATTTTCATACACCGTTGGGGGTCCGTTTCTACATCGGAACACAGTGATCGGAGGCTGTAGTAATCTCCGTGTGGTGGCCTTCGGTAATGACTAGTTGCCGCAGCAATACGTCTTAATGCAGTCAATACCATGGGTCGTAGTTTAATATAGAAATGTATTCTAACCCTGATGTAGAAAATTTGACCCCTTTTTAAAGAAATATGGAATGAACTTAATACCTTTTTTATTATTATTACTAACAATGCCCCGCGGTTTCACCCGTGTACATACCAGTCTCGTGTTAGTGAACTAACTCGTATTAGTCTACTAAGTCGGACTTTAGATTTATTTTTGTAAATTAAAAATTTAGCCCTGGGACTTATTAATAATAGTATAAAAATATAATTTAATGTGCTATTCTTGGTGAAAGCCCGCATAACAACATAAATATAACGCATGATAAAAATGTTTTTGATAGAATATAGATAATAATAAATATATGGGACATTTACACACAGTCGTCCGTTCCCAAAGTAAGTAACCTAATACTTGTGTTCTGGGTGACGGACAACTTGTAAATATACTACATATAAAAGTTTAAATACATACTTAAATACAAATATACACCCAAGCTCGAAGAACCAACAAATTGTAGTTTTAACTGGCAATTGAATTCTTTTAAAAGGTATAGTTATATCTGTGGATATCATATGGGTATCATTGGAATAAAAGCTAACTCATCAGTTGCAAGCTCCGGTATAATGGTCGCTACAATGAGTTTGGAATTTCACGTCGCCCTAAGCCGTGGTCCGGCCTCACAGGAGGCACCCTTAGGACGACGTTCCCCGACTTAAGTAGAGCTTCTGCGCTCTACTCCCTGCATTTCGCAATCTCGACGATGCTTCTTGCGCTCGCCCGTCCCGCCCGGTGACGCTGTAAAAGCCATTAGGGCTAACAGCATACAGTCAGTTCGAAAAAAAAATGAGTTTGGAATGGTATTATTTTTTTAGGTTGACTTTTAAAATTCGTCACATCTTTTGATTGAAATGTACGATTTTAATAATTTAAAAAGTATTTTACAGGTAATGAAACGGTTTTTGATAAAATATCATTTAATCGAGTAAGAATTAATACGGAGATATGAATAATATGGTTTAATAATTGTCGATGTTTTTATCAACTTTTACAATAAAATGTAGTTATATTGGTATAACTATAATAGTTAGACATATGGTATAACAGCTTTTTTATACTACACTATTATAGGAATAATAGTGTAGAACATTTTTTTATTTTATCATCAATGTTTTCTACAGCGAAAGATTTTTGTAACTATTAACATTTTTATAGGGATCCCTATTTTTTTATAAAGTAATTTAGCCCTTGTTGCTCAGAGAAGATGCTTTCCACTGGTGAAATAATTTCTGAAATCGGTCTAGTATTTTTTGTGTGAAAACGTTACAAATATACATACATACAAACATACAAATCTTTGCTATTCATATTATTAGTATAGAAATCATAATATTTGTATAGGGATACAAAATCAAATTACCAACCAAACTTCATACTAATTTCGCCGCCATTATTAGTTAATGAGTTCGCCGTGTGGTATCCGGCAGAATAGAATAGACTACCCTCATTTCTTACCGAGGTGTCGTAAGAGGCGACTAAGGTAAGTTGACGTCAGGCAGGCGGCCGGTCGTAAAATACGTAGCCAAATCATGTGACAACATGTTGTGCCGACTCCACTTAGAGTGGGATAAGGGCAGGAGAATGATGATTTATAGAAAAAATATTGTGATTTTGTTTTCTTCTAATATTTGTCGACTGAGTCTGGTGTGCTGTTAAACTTATGTTTATATTTACACGTTCATGCTGTAATTTGATATTGTCATGTATGAACAAATAAATCTAAAAAAAAACACTGAGAAATTATACCGAGCTAATGTATGGGCCCTAGGAATAATGGTTGTAGTAGCAATTAGTACTTGGCTTGTAGATAATATAGTATAGTAGGAAAACGGTACAACAACAACATCAAGGCATTTCATTTTCATTTATTTATTTATTTAAAGGTCTTCTTACAAGCTGTGATAGCTTAGCGGTAAAACCGTGCGACTCTTTTGAGGGAAACACGAGTTCAAACCCGGGCAGGAAACAATGAGTTTTTCTATTAAAACTCATGTGTCTCATTGCTAATTGCAATTTATCACACGCTTTTCGGTGAAGGAAAACAACGTGAGGAAACCTGCATATCTCTAGAGAATTCTGTTGATATGTGTAACCGACCAATTCGCATTGGAGCAGCGTGGTTGGAGCTAACTCCAACCCTTAATAATAGGCCTACTCTCTCCGTTTCTGGAGAGAGTAGGCCTATTCCCGGCAGTGGGATTGTAATAGGCCGCTACTTTACCACTTTTTTTACAACTACATACATTGGAACATTTACTATATCTTATTTAATATATGACGTTATAAATGTCATAGTTACTAGCTGTGCCAGCGGCTACGGCCGCGTGGAAATCAGCGTGTCACAAGTTTTTTCTAGAATTCAAATTTTAAACATAAGAGTAGTTATTGTGAGTTAATCATAACAGATAGAGGCGTACTGTTGCGGACTTTTTTGTAGTATTTTTATCGATCTACAATTCTCTAGTACATTACTTTAGCATATCTTTGCGGGTTTAAGCATATCGCCGCAGCGCACGCGACCAAAGCTCCCAGCAAGCAAATTTTTTAAAAACTGCGCAATCTCTTCAACACAATTTACATAATACCGATATGTACTATATACCAAAACCATCCGGAAGTATTGCACTATCTTTTGGTGAAAACCGTGCTAAAAATCCGTTCTGTAAATTTTGAGAAAATCCATTCAGACCCGATACGTGCAGGATTCGTAAAAACACATGCACAAACTTCCACCACTGCCACCACAATACACAAGCACTACACACGTTCACTATCACAAACTCAACAATCGTTTCGCCCCGCAACCGAAGCATCATCAGGAGATAGACTCCACGACAAAATGCGATTTTGTCGTGGTGGAGGTTTGTGCGTGTGTTTTTACGAATCCTGTACGTATCGGCTATGAAAATACGGATAGTCCACTATACATTTAGCACTATATATATTTTCTATTTATTGTATCGCGGATTATAGCAAAATAATTTTATTATTACTTTTTTATTATGGATCTCCGAAAAGTAACGCCTAATTCTTTAAAAAAAAATTTTTACATGGCACGATGATACATAAAAGTTCGCGTGACCTATCCTAGATGGTTAATTATATTTTTGGTTTTAAAAACACAGCTTGCAAGAATGTGAAAGTCACAAAATTTTACTTTACCTGCCACTAACCCGCTACTGGGTGACAAACTTCCTTACTTTTTGGGGAGAAGAATCGCACCCACCGCTCTGCTTCAACACAGGAATTCTCTCGTGATACCCTTATTTTCTTTTAAGATGTTCTTAGTTAGCATTTGTTACAATCCACTTTAGAAAATCAAATTAAAATAAACACCGGATAATTAAGGAAACAAAGTGCCGTTTATCTTTCGCACATAAAAAATCTCATCTATGATACTGAAACGACGCGAGCGATTTGCCAACTAAACAAATTCAACGCAAATTTTCTTTAAAAGATTGCGAAATTTTTCCTAAGGGCCCAAATTTTTTTCTATTTAAAGCCGGACCGTGGGCGAAAAATTCCTCCATCACTTGAATCACGTGGAAAGGTTGCTCAATTGCTAATGAACATCTTTACAGAGCTTTAGGTTAAAAAATGATTATATACAATTGTACAAAAGTATGTACAGGTTCTATACAAGTGGGTAGAAGTTGTGTAATAAAATGTAAATTCAATTGTTTAAAATTATTTACAGTTATATACAATTATATTGTATTGTATATAAGCTGCAGTACAAAAATTATCAAATTCTAATTAATTATACAAATTCTTTGTAAGTATACTATATATTTGTTATTAATCACATACAACTTTATACAATTATACATTACATTTATAACTCATCATCATTCTCCTGCCCTCATCCCACTCTAAGTGGGGTCGGCACAACATGTTACAAACATCTTGTAACATGATTTGACTACGTATTTTACGACCGGCCGCCTGCCTGACGTCAACTTACCTTATTCGCCATTTACGACACCTCGGTAAGAAAGGAGGTTGGTCTATTCTATTCTGTCGGATACCACACGGCGTACATTACATTACATTTATAACTATTATATAAAACCTGCACGAAAAAATTATAGATATGGTATGCTTCAAACAAATATTTGCATTTATATACAACTTTCAATAAGATTAGAATTATTTTAAATTAATTATTTATTAAAAATAACTATTACTACGTATTTTTCTCTCTGGAATAACAGATGGCGCTACTAGTACTTTGCGTCGCGCTTTTGGAACTTTTTTGGAAAGCAAATCCCCATACAAAATGTTCGTTGGATCGACATCAACTACTAATTCCTTTGGTTCCAAATGCATCATGCTGGAACACTGAGCCTAAGCGATATTGTAAACGGTGCATCTACCGGTACATCCATTCTTCGAATACTCTGAAGCATGACCTACAGTTGCTGCCTGCTCCAGACGATGGAACTCCTCAACAGTTAACAAACAGTAGGAGCATGTAATTTTATTAAAAGCTTTTTGAACAAATGTTTTTAACTTGACTTGGTTGTTTTATTTTGTCGACTTAAAACTGCACCCATACCTGGAATATGTGTACCAATCGCATTGGAGCAGCGTAGTCTTTCTAATCTCCAACCCTTTCCAAAAGAGACCACTGCCACTCTCATAAGTTATATAAAATACCCTCAATTATGAACTTCTAGTGGTAGTCCCGTCAAAATCGGTTTAGCTGTTTCGGCAAATGTACTATTAACTACCATCCTCGAGAATTAAACGATCTTTTAGTAAAAACATTACAAAAATCCATTCAGTAGATTTCGAGTAATATTGGGGACTTTCTATAATAGATATAGAAATTATCATAAATGTTAGACCGTTATATAAATCTCTCCAGCAGATACCGATATGTACTATATACCTAAGCCATCCGGAAGTATTGCACTATCTTTTGGTGAAAACCGTCCACAAATCCGTTCAGTAGATTTTGAGAAAATCGTTTACATACAGAGAGACAGCTTTTAGGGACTTTGTTTTATAATAAGTATAGAAGATATTCAAGGTCGAAGAAAACTTACAAAAATGAACCGCAATTGCGCATGTGTATAAAACGGCGCCGTTGCGTGAGTGACAGAACGGGCATCGATTAGAAGAGTGAGAAAGAAATACATAGCAGGTGTTATTAAGTGTTGACACTCGTTAGTCGCAACAGATTGTTCTCATTAAAAAATACTGATTAATTCTCTAAACGGTCAAAGATAAAATTTATCTGTAGTCGAAACTCGCGAGATCATACATAAGTGCGATGGAAGATATACAGGTAAGATAGAGCGGGCCTGAAGGATTCAGGTGGCTTTGATATTGTAAGGTATACGGTTATATCAAAGGGATTTTATGGCATTAGTATATATGTGCTTTTACCCATTCCCGTAGCAAAAAATTGATTTTTAAAATCTTATATGGCATACTGGGTGTGCTTGTGTCTTCGGCCGCTTCGAAATTAGTGTGTCGCAACGTTTTTCTCCCATAAATACCTTCATTTTATTCAGAGTGAAGTTTTTGCTGAGTTTTTTTATAGTTATTAATAGATGAACATAAAAGTAATTATTGTGAATTAACCACAAGTGATAGAGACATGCTGTCGCGGACTTTTTCATAGCACGCGGGATTTTTTTACTGTGCGAACTCTTCAATACAATTTTAATAAATTAAATTTAGTAAATTATAGGTTAATTTCCTTTCGGAAAATTTTCTTTACCTTTCGGAAAAATAGCATTACCTTTTAAAAAAATCGATCACATCACAGACAGTGTGAGGCTTTACAGGGGATCAGGGGCTCAAACGATTGTCGTGATTGAGCTTTTGCCCCGGGTTTGAACCCTAAATTCAAAAAACCTTGACCTTGCATATCACTGGATTTTACTTGGTCGAACTCCAACTTCTCGTCTCCAAAGAAGGAGAGAGGTAGCGTATGGTACCCAGCGGTGGGTTATCAATATTCCATAACTATACTGCTACGGTTAGATTTTATTTTAGATAAAAAAAACTACGATGGTATTGAAACAGGAAAATGGTGATTTATGTGTATGTGTATTCCTTCCTTTATCCTTTTTTTTTTCTAAAAGTAACCTTTTACATTTTCAAATATTTCTTATTACAAAAAACAAAACGAAATAATTAAAAAAAACATTTTAAAACATAAATAAATCGTCGTCCGCCGGAATCGGGGCTTATATATCCCAAGCTACTGGTGGCTAGGGCTCAAGAGAGGTTCCTCACAATACGTGCCATTTCAAGCTATACTGCCTTCTGCATCCGAGTCTTGATCCAACTATTAAGCGACAGCCTCTGAAGATGTTGGTCGAGGCTTTTCGCAATTAGACCGTTCTATAAAATTTAAAAAACTACCTTTATAGATTATAAAAGTTAAAAGTACATCTACGCAGTTGCTATTTTGACCACGCGCATGCGTATTTTAATAGCTGGCAACATCAATACCTTGACAAAAGGAATTGACGAACACATAAATGGTTTACACCGAATAACAAGCCATTGAAACAAAGGCCTGTTACCATAACAGAAAAATATCCTGAAAATTTGTAAAACGGTCTAAGAGAATATTGAATTTACTCTTTGTCCATACTCAGACGACGCGCATGCGTATTATTTATATTGGTTTTAGAAACTGGCAACATTGATTACTGTCTTATAAAGATATATAAGAAAAACATAAACGATGTGTTCTTGTCTTGTATCAAATAACTTTTTTGACGACAGAAAGCAGCTTAAATATTATTTATAAAAGCCTTATAGAATAATGAAATTACGCATTTTTACAATCTCAAGACGCGCATGCGTATTCTAGATTCTAGAATGTGCGCGACATCAATAAATAATAATAATTAATTGCCTGATAGGCAACTATATGAATACAAACAATGTGTTGTATCAATGGCCAATTAATAAATTCAAATTATTCTTTATTCAAATGCCGTGTGGTATCCGGCTGAGTAGAATAGACCACCCTCATTTCTTACCGAGGTGTCGTAAAAGGCGTCTAAGGTAAGTTGACCCACCGTGTGGTATCCGGTTGAGTAAAATAGACCACCCTCTTACATACCGAGGGATCGTAAAATACGACTAAGGTAAGTTGACGTCAGGCAGGCGGCCGGTCGTAAAATACGTAGCCAAATCATGTGACAACATGTTTATGACATGTGCCGACCCCACTTCGAGTGGGATAAGGACGGGAAGATGATGAAATTATTCTTTATTCAAGTTGACTTTTACACGCACTTTGAATTTGATTAATTTACAATGAAGCTGCGGCTGTTTCAGAAAGGTGCTCACGTGCTTAACGAGAAGAACCAGTAAGGAACTAGCCCGTTACTCTTCAGAAGTATTGTATTAAATAATATATCATAGTTTAACAAATCAGAAATTATGTGATCTAGTGCGTAGTTGGTTACAACTTAAATTCAAGTTTTCTTTTTTTATAGCTTTAATGAATTTGTGTAAAGGCAAGTTCAAAACAGATTGTGGAATTTAATTATAAAAAACATGTAAATAAGCACCGTGGTATTATCAATTTACAAGTTACCATGTAAATGCTCAAAATACGATTTTTAATCTTGGGAGTTCCTAGAAATAAGAAAATGCTTCGAGTCGCTAGAATAGAATAAGACGCACATAGTTTTTTATAATGCCTTTTGATTTTTTAAGGTGTAGGCTGTTAATTTTTTTTTTCCATATGCTCCGAAGACTGTTATCGAACTTGTTTCTGGAACCAAGAATACGCATGCGCGTCTTAAGACAGTAAAATTCCGTAATTAATTACTACATAAGGCTTTATTAATAACTTTCTGCTCTTTAACTAATAATAGCTGCTTTCCATTGCGAAAATGCTCTTTGATACAGTAGAAGAACATATAGTCGTTATTTATCTTATAGATGTTTATAAGGCAGTAATCAATGGTGGTGGTGATAGCCCAGTGGTGAGACCGTGCGACTCTCTAGAGACGAACATAGGTTCAAACCCGGGCAGGCACCAATGAGTTTTTCTATTAAAACTCATGTGTCTAATTCATAATTGCAATTTATCACACGCTTTTCGGTGAAGGAAAACATCGTGAGGAAACCTGCATATCACTAGAGAATTCTGGAGATATGTGTAACCTGCATCCGCATTGGAGCAGCGTGGTAGGTCTTAGCTCCAACCCTTCTCTCCAGAAACGGAGAGAGGAGGCCTATTCCCAGCAGTGGGATATTAACAGGCTGTTACTAATCAATGGTGCCAGGTTCTAGAACTACTGTTGTCGCCAATTACTTTCAGTTTGTACTTTATGGCAACATCTTCTTGAAATAAGAATTTCACGCCTTTTTGACTGACAGGTGTCACCGGTGACGTTTTATTCTGTGTTGATTTTTCAAGAAAAGGGTATCTCAGAGCGGGAATTGTGATGTTGCATTATATCTTGTTACTGTAGAAAGTTTGACGATAGTACTAGTTACAAGTATATGCATGATTTGATTTGATTTGACTTGAGTCATCTGAGCATGGAAAACGCGCATCTTCTTAGTAGGAAAGTGCATAGAATCGTTATTGTACAGTAAAGTTTTATAACTTTCAAGCTATTTCTTTCAAGTATGTCCTTGATTCAAAACATTGGCATTGTTAACCATTTCAATACAGTTATCGATCTTGCGAGTTTCTAAAACCAAGAATACGCATGCGCGTGGTCTGAGTAGGAAAAGGCGTAGATTTGTTAAATGTTAATATAAATATAAAGCCGTTTTCTATCTTTGCAAACTCTTTCTGTTGTTTAGACAGATTTTAGAAATTTTAGATTTAAATAATTCTTTATTTAAATTATATTTTTACATGCACTTTTGAATCGTCAAATTACAATGAATTTGCTCTTACCCAGAAGAGCCAACTGGAAGCTCGGCGGTCATCCTTTTCAAAAATAAAAATTCTATCAATATATAATTGTTTACAAATCAAAATATTACAATATACCTAATCTAGTGTGTAGGTGGTCGCAACTGAAATCTAAGCTTACTTATTATCAACATAGACGTCAACAATATAACAAAAATTTCAACAGTATACAGAAATGAGATGAGGATGTTAAGGTGAATGTGTGGTATGACAAAATTGGATAAAATACGAAATAAGTATATAAGGGGAAGTATGAAAGTTGCGTCCATTGTAGAAAAGATGAGAGGTGCAAGATTGGGATGGTATGGACATGTAATGAGGAGGGATGACAATCATGTGACTAAACGAGTGATAAATATGAATGTGGATGGATATGTGACTAGAGGGAGGCTGAAAAGAGATGGTTGGATTGTGTGAAGTATGAGATGCATATAAAGGGGGTAAAAAATTTGTTGTGCCAACCCCACTTAGAGTGGGATAAGGGTAGGAGAAAGAGGATGTCTTCCAAAGTAGTAAAGTGTCTCTCTTTTTTCTTACCTCTCTGTTACTATTATATTTTCATATCGATGTTTGAATTCAGTTATTGATCTAGTAATTTCTATAACGTCTGCTTATAGATACGCCTTCGCGTCATCAGATAAAAGAAGTCAAAGATTATTTTCTTTATTAACGCGTTTTTGTAACTTTATGAGTCGTTTACAGTTACGATATAAGACCTATGTTAATATTTACCGTTTCCGCCATGTGGTATTCGGCTGAGTAGAATAGACCACCCTCATTTCTTACCGGTGTGTCGTAAAAGGTGACTAAGTTAAGTTGACCCACCGCGTGGTATCCGGTTGACCGCCCTTTTTCTTACCGAGGTGTCGTAAAATACGACTAAGATAAATTAACCTACTGAGTGGTATCCGGTTGAGTAGAATACACCGCCCTCTTTCTTACCGAGTTGCCATAAAATACGACAAAGGTAAGTTGACCTCAGGCAGGCGGCCGGTCGTAAAATACGTAGTCAAATCATGTGGCAACATTTTTATGACATGTTTGCCGACCCCACTTAGAGTGTGAAAAGGGCAGGAGGATAATGTTAATATTTACCGTTTATATGCTTACAAGTCAGTTATCGATCTTGCGAGTTTCTAGAAACAAAATACGCATGCGCATCGTTATAGTAAGGAAACACATGGGTTTTATTGAGTGTTTTATAACTTTTCAAGATGTCGTTGGTTTTAAAACAGGTTTTTTTTAAATAAATTGTAATCATTTAGATTCATCATTCTTCTACTCAAATCCTCTAAATAGTGTTGGCAAATGTGTTTTCATCTTCAATTCATCTTTATTATCTCTGGCCAAATTATAATGAATTTGCTCCTACCGAGAAGAACCAGCCTGAAGCTGGACACTTTTTCAAAAATAAATATTTTATCAATATATAATTGTTAACAAATCAAAAAATTCCAATACAATCTACTGCATTCATTTCAATTCATCTTCATCATCTCTGGCGCCATCTTTTCTGAGCCTCAGTCTAGTCAGGCCTTTGGTCACATCATTTTATCTCTCCACATTACTTCTGAACCTCAATCCAGTCCCACATTTGGTCACATCATTTTATCTCTCCACATTACTTCTGAGCTTCAATCCAAACCCACATTTGGTCACATCATTTTATCCCCCCACATTACTTCTGAGCCTCAATCCAGTCCCACATTTGGTCACATCATTTTATCTCTCCACATTACTTCTGAACCTCAATCCAGTCCCACATTTGGTCACATCATTTTATCTCTCCACATTACTTCTGAGCCTCAATCCAGTCCCACATTTGGTCATATTATTTTATCCCTCCACATTACTTCTGAGCCTCAATCCAGTCCCACATTTGGTCACATCATTTTATCCCTCCACATTACTTCTGAGCCTCAATCCAGTCCCACATTTGGTCACATCATTTTATCCCTCCACATTACTTCTGGGCCTCAATCCAGTCCCACATTTGGTCACATTATTTTATCTCTCCACATTACTTCTGAACCTCAATCTAGTCCCGCATTTGGTCACATCATTTTATCCCTCCATATTACTTCTGAGTCTTAATCTAGTCCCGCATTTGGTCACATCATTTTATCCCTCCAAATTACTTCTGATCCTCAATCCAGTCCCGCATTTGGTCACATCATTTTATCCCTCCACATTACTTCTGAGCCTCAATCCAGTCCCGCATTTGGCCACAACATTTTATCTCTCCACATTATATGTCCACGAATATGCATGTGCGTCGTAAGAGAAAAAAAGGCACAGATTTTTTTAATTAATTGTTCAGGCTATTTCTGTTGTGAAAACGTGTGTGTTTCGAAGCATTGTTATTTTCCACATTATAGATACTCAGAAGGCGGTTATTGATCTTGCGAGTTTCTAGAACCAAGAATACGCATGCGCCACAACAGAGTGGTAAAACGCGTAGATACTTTATACAGCCATTATGTAAATTTTCAAGCTGTTTTTGTTTTGAAAACTGGTTATTTGTTTTAAATCATTGTTATAAGTTACCATATAAATGCTTAAATATATTAATTACTTCATCTTACGACTTTCTAGAACCAATAATAATGCGGGTCAAACAAAATTGGTCATTAAAGTAGAAATAGGTGCAGGCTGTTTCATAAAGCCGTACTATATCTTTTTAAAGATTATTGCTAGTTTGAACAGATCTTTGTTTCAAGTTGTACAACTTTTTGTTTTTTCTTATATTAATGGTTTGAGACAGATATCGATTTCATCGCGCGTCGTCATTTGGGAATCGCGTAGATTCATTATTATCGAAAGTCGTTTGATGTCTTTTAAAAAAATCTATTATGATAACAGGTATTGGTTTCAAAGAACTGGTATTATCTACCATTTAGATGTACAAAGGTCAGTCATCAAAGGTCGGTCAAGTCATCTTATGGTTTCTATAACCAAAAATACGCATGCGTGTCGCCAGGGTGAGAAACTGCGTAATTGGACTCTATTATAAGGGTGTTTATAATTCTTTAAGCTGTTTTATGTAACTAAAATAGATCATTATTTTAATGCATTGATATTATTTATCATTCATAAGTTTTAAGGAAGTTATTGATCTTGCGGATTTCTAAAACCTAAGATACGCATTCGTGTTCTAATCTTCGGAATATTTTTTATGAACGTATCAAATTAAATCAAATAAAAATAATCTTTATTTAAATAGCCTCTTTCAAGCACTTTTGAATCATTAAGGATCAATATGATTAATGAAGCTACAAACTCTTAAATTGCTTTTGGAATTTGTGTATAGATAGATTGTGGAATTTTATCATGAAAATTATACAGAAGCCCACACACGATCTTTGAACGTTATACAGCCTTGGCATTAATAATTTACAAGTTGACAAATTACCATATACTCATAATACAATTTTAAATCTCCCGTGTAATATCGTATAATAGCTTGCGTATAATGCGTATAATAACTTTAAAGTTGTTTTCTATTGTCCTCGATTTAAAATATTGCCGTTTTCTATATATATACGCTCAAAAGGCAGTTATTGATTGTGCTAGTTTTTAGAAGCAATAATACGCATGCATTTTCTAGATATGAAAGCAGATCTTTAATGGTTTATTTTTATAAATTACCATATAGATGCTCAGAAGACGAAGTCGGAAGAAGTCTCGATCTTGCGAGTTCTTTATATGCTTCTACCCTTATCCCACTCTAACTGGGGTGGGTACCACATGTTTTTCTCTTCCATTCTCTTCTATCATTCGTCAACTCTGGCGCTACTCCTTTTATATGCATGTCATACTTCACACAATCCAACCATCTCTTTTTAGGTCTCCCTCTGGTCACATATCCATCCACATTCATACTCAATACTCGTTTGATCACATGATTACATGTCCATACCATCCCAATCTTGCACCTCTCATCTTTTCTATAATTAGTTCTTTATATGCGTGGGCTTTATTGAATAAAGTAGAAAAGGAGGGTATTCCATTATCTTATAATTATACCGTTTATATATTTTTAGGCTATTTTCAGATTGAATAGTATTTATTTCAATGCATTCTTATTTTTTAATATTATATATGCTTAGAAGGCAAGTATAAAGTTTGTGAGTTTCTATGCATAATTTCGATTTAATAGGCATTCGCGTGATCAAAGTGAGCAAACGCCTGATTCCGTAACTTTGTAAGAAAGTTTTTTAACTTTTGAAACTTTTTTCTGTTATTGAAGCCGGTTTATTATTAATTGTTTTGATTTGATCGAACTTACGAAATATATTGGTTTCAAGAAGGCAATCCTTTGTTTCAAATGTATTGTTACTTCGATTCTTTGACGTTTCTTTAATTTCCAGCGTTTACTTCATTGATTGATAAAAACAAAAAAATAAAAGATGATTGATTGTACCTTTTTTAAAAATATTTATATATATATTATCATCATATTCTATATTATATAAAATATTAGGATCTGTTGAAATCATGATATATTTTCAGTGTTTTTACTATTGTTTTTAATGTGATCAATTTTTTTGTATGTTTTCGCATTCAGCTATTTTTAACCATTTATTTGTTCAGCTATACCTGCCGTACCGTGTTTTCGTCATGACTAGTAATTTCTTTTTTTTTGTATTATTTTCAATTGTATGACTGTCTTCCATTTTCGTTTCGTTTTCGTTAATATTCAAATTAAATGTTGCCGCTCATTTTTCAACATTACTATCAAAGCTTGCGATTCATTGGTTCAAGAATTTCATAAATACTTTATTGTTTTTTTTGTTTATTCTCACTACCGTTAACTTTTTTATTATAGATTTTATGGTTTTTGCATTTGTACACTGTAGCTGATTCGACTCCGATTATTAGTTTAAAGTATGTATTATCGTTCCTACTACAAAAGTCACTCTGAACTCTGAGTGTGCAGGGCCATAAAAAATAATCACCATGCTATCTAGGGTAAAACGCGCAAGCGCGCAAGCGTTTTGCCGCAGAGGCGTCGAGTCACGATTCAATTTAGATAATAGCCCAAAAGTAATAATATAATTATCTTGCTATAATCCGTGATAATTATAGCAAAATAATTTTATTAGTACTTTTGTATTATGGATCTCCGAAATGTAACGTCTATATAAACTATTGAGATTATGACGTTATCTTTCTAACCATTTTGAATTTATTGAAGATATGAAAAGAATGATTGATATTTATTTATTTAGGAACAACCAGTGGCAGCTACATTAAAACATTATGTTAAATTAAGTACACCACAAGAGGCATTAAATGCACTGCCTTTAGGTGTTACAGCATGCACATCATTATATATAAGGACAACAATGAACCACTATCTAAATGTAATCTAAATGTAAAACTACGGCTCTAACATCGGGGGATTAAGAATTATTTTTTTAAATTTAATAAATGTATCGCTGAACACATCTACAGATTGGCAAATTTCATTATATTGTCTTAAAAATTGTATTATCACCGTCAATACTTAACGCCTACATAAAACGTCGCTTATAATATTCTCACTTAATAATCGCTGTCGCTCTTAGCCCACGCCACCTTCCTTATTACGCCCGCTATCGATTTACACCAGTACTATCCTATTTTTCCTATTGTTGATATTATTAATGCGAAAGTATGTAAGTTTGAATGGATGTTTGCTACTTTTTCACAAAAAACTAATAGATGGATTTGGATGAAATTTTACAGTTATATAGGTTATACATCGGTATACTTTTACTCTTTTTACTTAATGTAATATAACGATACATGTCTATGAAGTCGGAAATAATCTGCTATCTTGGCATACGCTGCCTAAACCATTAAAGTTACACAAAGGTGATGTATCGTAGTATTGTTTGTCTTGAACAGTTATAATTAAAAGTCCGCGACAGCATATATCTACCTTTTATGAGGAAGCCACTATGGCCAATATTGTGATTCATACATTAATTAAATTAGATATTATTTTACAATGCACATTTTAATATTTTTGAAACTTTTATAAAAATCAATACATTTGTCGCTTTCAGTATTTCGTGTGGATGTACTTTGTCTTTCACACTAACTAATTTGGCCGAATAGTTTGAAAGTTATCACGATATGATTGACTTGAATAGAGCGCTATAGAGCGCGTAGTATGCGATATAAGTTAGAAAAATCTAAAATTATCTGTCACGAAACTTAATATAGCAGACCAAATTCCACGCGAGAGAAGTCACGGGCAAAAGTTTTTATTCTATAACTGACACTGTTTCATAATACTTCTAAATACCGATTGAGTGTTGATTTATATCACAGCTATATATTTTTGTTTTTAGATTATTTATAACAAAAATTACAATCACTTTCAAATTTACGTATACACTATGTTATTTCCGAGCTGTGATAGCCCAGCGGTGAGACCGTGCGACTCTTACGAGGGGAACACGAGTTCAAACCCGGGCAGGCACCAACGAGTTTTTCTATTAAAACTCATGTGTCTAATTGATAATTGCAATTTATCACACGCTTTTCGGTGAAGGATAACATCATGAGGAAACCTGCATATCTCTAGAGAATTCTGGAGATATGTGTAACCTACCAATCCGCATTGGAGCAACGTCGTAGGTCTTAGCTCCAACCCTTCTTTCCAGAAACGGAGAGAGGAGGCTTATTCCCAGCAGTGGGTTTGTAACAGGCCGCTACTTTACTTTTATGTTATTTCCGAGGTTTATAATGAAATATAAGATTACGTTGGTTTCATTAAAGTACTTAGATAAAAAAATATGTAATATTTTAAAAAGCAAGTGCCTTTTTGGATCTTGTATGGAATGGAGAGATCCTTTTTTTACCATGAAATATGCCTTATGGGGTTATCGCCGTCTGATGGGGCGACTATATCGGACTCTAACCGACTAAGAAAGTCTGAGTGCTTCACTTATATTATATAACTCCGCTTCTACCCTGTACAAGACAGTAATTACTAAATGTAACTAGTTATATTATTTATATTTTAAAAAGAGCAACTGCCGAGTTTCTTGCTGGTTCTTTTCGGCAGGAACAGCTTTCCGAACCAGCAGTAGAGTGGACGATTCAAAAGCACTTGTTCACAAGTTTACTTGAATAAAGAATATTTTGAATTTGAATTGGAATTCGTTTAATTCAGACCATTTATAAATTAGATCTATAATTGTTAGTTACAGAATATTCTTATACAAGTAAGTAAACGTAATTCTAAAACCTAGCCTAACTTAATTTAAATATTTGCCTCTACTAACTGGAGCACTTGGTATTTGGACATGAGTCTGTGTCCAGTGCCACAGTATGGGGCAATCGATAACGACCCTTCAGCATGACATTAGAGCTCTTGCGTACTCTGTGCAACAGCGATGCAATTCGTTTGCGCCTGACCGAAACAAAATCGTCAGTATGCGCAGTAACCCCAACATCACTCTGAAAGCGTCATTGTATAAACCCCATTCAGAACGACCGTTCTGCCGCCCTAAGGTCCACGTTAGGGCGGTATATAAAGAACTTCGCCGATTCGCTTAAACCTCGCTATAGGCAGCATGTAAGTACTTCGCGATTAGGAGAAAGCGACTCGCTGTCATCCCGTTCTAAGACTCAACGTCCTGGATCCGCTCCGCTGCCTCGTACAGCGAGATAATATCCTCGCACTAACCTGACTTTCCTCACTTTCCCAGCATTGATAGTTCGTGTGGTTGAATTATCTAATTCATCGTTTAAAAAAGATGAACATTTATTGGGTCTATATTTATATATATATATATACTGGTGAAAGGGAGAGGTATTTGCAGATGAAGGCAATCACTGCCACTCCTATCCTAAACTAACCTGACTTTCCTAACTTTCCCAGCATTGATAGTTCGTGTGGTTGAATTATCTAATTCTTCGTTTAAAAAAGATGAACATTCATTGGATCTATATTTATATATATACTGGTGAAAGGGAGAGGTGTTTTGTTAGAAATTTAACGAATAGCAACTCTGTGACTCCGAATTACGGTTCGATATCACTAATTTGTTTTTTTTAGGTCTACCTTTATCAGGAATTGGAAACGATATCGTGCATGATGAGCGATTGCAGTAAAGACTACGACATCAACATTCATTACCGACGTAAGTATTATACTCAGATCAAAAATAGAACAAAGACGAATCACTCTGAGTTTGATCATGAAATAGTATATTTTAGATTTGTTCTTTTAAGTTAATGACTTTTACATTACTTCTAAGTCCATTTTTAATAATTAACTTTTAAATCTCTTGTAATACCTACTACCATTAATTCTCCCTACTTTTAGACACCCTTTTTTAATTAAGTCACACCTACATTTTATTCCCAAAATAGTTTTATCAACAGACTGTCGAGTCACAAATTATATCGCTAATATTAATTTCAGTGGTATTTCTTTGTAGTACGCGCGGTTACTAATCCTGCATGTATAAGGTATGAGAACGGATTGTACTCTTACTTACCTTTCTACACTTAACATTTCATAGATTTCTTAACCAATGCGGATAATAGCAAAGTAATTTCATCGTTATCATTGTAATATATGTTCTGATGGCCCAGCGGTGAAACAGGACCATGGGTTTAAACCCCGGGCAGGCATCAATGAGTTTTTCTGTTAAAACTTATGTGTCTAATTGAAAATTGCAATTTATCACATGCTTTTCGGTGATGGAAACCATCGTGAGGACACCTGCATATCTCTAGAGAATTCTGGGGATATGTGTTACCTACCAATCTGCATTGGAGAAGTGTGGTAGGTCTAAGCTCCAATCTTTCTACCCAAAAACGGAGAGGGGAGGCCTATGCCCAGCAGTGGGATAGTCGCAGGCCGTTACTTTACTTTTCATTATACTCTGGAATTCCTCAATGTACCGCCTAATTCTATAAAGTAATAAATTAATTTTACAAATTAAGAATTATGTAATCCTATTCCCGCAAAGAATCAACATTTTCAATAAATGGTTGGTTCTTCGAATCTGAGTATATTTATGTATTTAAATATGTATTTAAAATGTTTATATTTAACGGTTGTCTCTCACCCATAACCAACCAAGAAAAAAGTAACTTTGGGCCCATATACAATATATTTCTTTATTTATTTGAATTTGCAAAAATCATCATTCTCCTCCCTTATCCCACTCTAAGTGGAGTCGGCATACATGTTACAAACATGTTGTCTCATGATTTGGCTACGTATTTTACATCCAGCCGCCTGCCTGACGTCAACTTACCTTAGTCGCCTCTAACGACACCTCGGTAAGAAAGGAGGGTGATATATTCTATTCTGCCGGATACCACACGGCGCTTAAATTTGCAAAAATATTAAAATTAATTCAATTGTTATCTTTTTTGTTGCAGGTGATCCTGACCGTAATAATGGACTTATCAATTTGATAAGGGCGATTTTTGAAGAGATCCAAATCTACCAAGGCGCTCACGATCAAAACAGAAGCGAGTATCTCAACGATTTTACTTATAAACGACAGAAAGAAAATATAAGTTTTTTTTCGATATCAATGGCTCAGACAGATATCGGACAATCTATATCCCGTCCAATAGGTATAAAGTGGTATCTTTGTAGAGTAATACAGTGGCGTAGCTAGTGCATCTACCCCAAACGTTCTATTCTATTCGTAATCATACTCTAAAGGTAGGATTCCACCAAAATAGTGTGCAGCATATGTGTTTATAAAGATTGTGTACAAAGTTCTCGCACTGCACGTACTAAGCTGATATCGCGATTGGCTTCTGTCTTAATCGGCAATTTTGTGTGTAACTTGTGTAAGCGCACAGTGAAGCACGCGTGCGCGAACATGTTCGTTTAGGAATATTTTATAATCCTTATTATTATTGTTTCACTTATTAATGATATACAAATTTACAATATATTTTTAGACATTTTCTACAAAATATTTTTTTCTTTCCTCCACTCCTCAAAGATGTGCGCGTACAAACAAATGTTTTCGTTCAAGTAGCGGAAGCAAAACTGAGTTCGTGAACAACGAGTACGTAACCGTCAACGCGAGTGTACGCGCACAAATGTGCATGGATGTGCGCGAACATTTCTAGAATATTCGCGTACAATTTTTTAACGTTTGCTTGAGTGAGTCGACCAGAGTAAATTTTTGTGCCGCACACTGTGCATTCACAGTGCTGTACAGTTCTGCACACTGATGGAATTCCACCTTTACACTTATCACACTCTAAGTGGCGTAGGCACAATATGTGTTCGTCTTACTCTATCATTCGTCAACTCTAGCACCTTTTATATACTTTTATACATATCATTTCTCACACAATCCATCATCTTTTTTTTCGGCCTACCTCTACTCATACATCCCATTTGCAAACGTATTTAAAACTCCTTTGGTTACGTGATTTTCATCCCTCTTAATTACGTGATCGTACCAACTTAATCAATCACTTCTCATCTTTCTATAACGGGCGCAACTTTCAGACGTCCCCTGATATACCGGCCCATTGGCGCAGTAGGTAGTGACCCTGCCTACAGCTACGCGGGTCGCGGGTTCGATTCCCGCCGAGGGCCAACATTTTCTTTAAACAATTTGTTGGTTCTTCGAGCCTGGGTGTGTATTTGTATTAATGTAAGTATTTAAAATTATATATGTAGTATATTTACGAGTTGTCCCTCACCCATAACACAAGTATTTAGTAACTTTGGGGACGGACGACCGTGTGTGTAAGTGTCCCATATATTTATTTATTTAATTCGTATTTTAAATCTTGTCGCACCACATATCCACCTTATCTCATCTCATTCACCATTGTTTCCTTTTTCTTTTATTGCCCAACATTCTGGTTCGTACATTACGACAGGTTTAATAACCGTTTTGTAAACTTTCCCCTAAAGTTTAAGGGGATTCGGAGGTCTTGCATTCATTCTATTTCACCGTTCTTCTGAAAAAAGCGAACAGACTGACAAAATAATGCCATTTAATGTAGTAATTGGGGAAAAAATGACGGTACCTGAAGTCACGGTTCATGTGTTTAGTTTTCTCATCATTTTCATATTGATTTTTTTTAATCTCTTAAATTTCTCTTACCATTTTACAAATCTGCTCTGGACCTCAGTTATAAATAAGCTTTTGTAGATTATTACAATGAAAATTGTTGTCTTAGTTGTATAAAATGGTAACGTTGTGAAATCAGATTGCTTTTTCACTAATTTCCTTAACATTTCCTCATTTTTCTTCACCCCGGGTTGCGCCCCGTGACATACCTCGCACCCCGCAATGAAAGCTGCGGGGTGTACTTTAAACCACCGAATCAGTATGAATAATGTATATTTTTTGTTTCTTGTGGTTCTTAGAAATGCTGTTGATTTTCTTATACATTAGAACTATTTATGTAGTTTTTTGAATATTTATATATATGTAGTATATGAATTCTGAAGCTTTTTGTAAATTTTAATAGGACTTATATACACACATACAACCGCTGACGCGAATGTAAGATGATTAATAAAGGCAAATACAATATTTGACTTGTAAATATTCATTAATTAACTAGTAACTTACTACAAACCACAATCAAAATACACTAGCACTGCACACTGTAGCCTCTATGAAAAAATTCATCCTAATTATATAAATTATGTACCGCGAAGTATTTGTATGTCATTAGATAGTCAATTGAAATTCTTTCTGTTTGTCAATGCAAAACATATGTGATCGTCTATAATTGGCACGAACGTCATGATTGTCCTCAGTATCATATGATACCATCTTCTTACGTATCATCCAATAATTCCCTTTGATGCATGCCGCAATAACCGACTATTCCCGAGTTGAAGACGATCTTAAGCGATCAAAGATGATTGTAGACGAGTACAACCGCGTTTGACCTCTACACAATCCTCGGGTATAATCGTTTGTAATCACCAATTATGAAGAGTATCCATTATATTATAAACTAATAAACTTTAATTATTAAATTTCTCATTCCAGGATATACCATCCGTGTCGGCACAATAATGAATAGATTTTCAAGAAAAGCGCTTTTGAAGCTCAGAGTTGAATACTTGTTCATATTTGTATCACATTTTCCGTCATCAAACTTATACAAATCTGCAAATCCGTACGTATACGCTGAGCTCAATAAAGGAGCTAAAGATCTTTACAACTATGTGAGGAGGAACTCTATCTATAAATCGGCCAAAAAGATGAAAGATTTATTGGAGCTATCGGATTTTATGTCCTTCGGAATAATGTCTTACCCAAATGTAAGTAAATTATTTAATTTAAGCATAGTATTCATTTTTCCTTGATTTCATTAATTTATACGTTATATTCATTATTCCTTAATTTAATTAATTTATACTTATATTAATTATTCCTTAATTTAATTAATTTATACGTTATATTCATTATTCCTTAATTTAATTAATTTATACGTTATATTAATTATTCCTTAATTTAATTAATTTATACTTATATTCATTATGGATCATTGGTCTGAAATAAACGTATATTATTATTATTATTATTATTCCTTAATTTAATTAATTTATACGTTATATTCATTATTCCTTAATTTAATTAATTTATACTTATATTCATTATGGATCATTGGTCTGAAATAAACATATATTATTATTATTATTATTATTATTCCTTAATTTAATTAATTTATACGTTATATTCATTATTCCTTAATTTTAATAATTTTTTATTTCATTTCATATTTTTTAATTAAGCGGCCATATTATGTTTTTGTCAGGAATAGTGAGCCACAAAATTCACATTTCGCTAAACATTTGTTAGAAAGCGGTCATAGAGTTCCTAATGACCATTGTTTCGAAATCTTGCACACCTGTGAAAAAACCTTGCGACTTAACATTTTGGAACATCTTGAGATCAATAAAAATAACAATGTCATCCTTATTAACTGATCATTTATTTATCTGAATAAATGTTTCAAGTTCAAGCTTGTTGCACGTGTTTGAAGGCAAAATAAAATAAATGGTGGGATTGAATCAATTACTATATAACCATGCTTGTTTGAGTAATGCTCCGCTTTGTGATTTTGTCGTAGAGTTTATCTCCTGATGATTGCTACAGTTGCGGGGTGAAAAGATTGCTGAGTTTGTGATAGTGAATGTGTGTAGTGCTTGTATATTGTGGTGGCGGTGGTGGAGGTTTGTGCATGTGTTTTTACGAATCCTGCATGTATCAGGTATGAAAACGGATAATCCACTCTACATTTAGCATTATATATATTTTTTCTATTTACTTTATAGTGGATTACAGCGAAATAATGCTATTTATTTCTTTTGTTTTTTTTTATAATATTCACTATCCCTAAATTTCTTACTTTGACGTAATATTTATTCACTATTGCATAATTTCATTCATTTAAACATGATATTCACTATTCTGAAACTTTATTAATTTTTGACGTAATATTCATTATTCAACAGTAGTTTATACTGATTACATTTGACTGGTCTGTTGCCAACAGCTATTGGAAAATCAATAAATCAGATCAATATAATTTGAATTTCATTTGATCATTTTGGAAATGCAACCGCCTCGTTTCTTGCTATTACTGCAGACCTACAATGGACTCTTAGTGCGACTCAATTGAAGACGTAAACGAAATTGTTTTGCTTTTTCATACCATAACAGTACTTTGGGTACTGACCCAAAGTACTGACTTTGAATTGAATCGTTTTCTAAAAGTTCATGGTAGGCCTACTGTTCGGTAAGAGCAGTTTCTTGAACCAGCCGTAGAATAAACGATTTATAAGCACTCGTTTACAACTTTTCTTAAATAAAGAATATTTTAACTCAAAAAATTTTTGTTAACTTCTAGGATAAATGGTATCGATGCCGCGTATGCTATTCAAGGGGCACCATAGGTCTGCACGAGAATCATGTGGCAACATGTCTTGCTATTCGGTACCAAATAGCGCCCACATCGATTGCTGATTTAGTTGGTGTCAAGTTCATGTGAATTACTCCGACGAGGGGATTTGTGGAGCGCCGCACTGCAACGGTTACTTCCAGATAAATCTGCAACTACCAGAAACCTGAGTCTCCTCAAACTATCGATAGCGGCATCCCTCTTTAATAACACAATTCTATTAACTTTTCTCGAATAGTGAGTTATAGTGAGCCCATATATGCTAGTTTATATATAATATACAAAAATGTAACTTAATGTTAATGTAATGATTCCTGTATGTTATTTGTTAAGTTCGTCAATATGAACATTTCCGTCAAAAACGCGGTATATTTACTATATTAGATTTTAGTTTTATATTTATCTGTATTAGTCGAAATCTGCGGCTTGCTCTTGACGGCTTCCGCACTTTTATCTAAGCAACATTGTCGTCAGGTTCTGATCACCATAATATTGCTGGTGCCTCCTTTGCATGTCATTTAGAGATATGGCAATCTCTTTCTGAAATATACCTGCTTGCCGTTTCTTGATTCATCCAAGACTGATTGGCACTTTCGACATGACTTGCCGATCGGATCCTGGATTCCTCAGGCTTGTCTGTATCTATATAGCTTTTCATTAATATGTTAATCTGGATTTGTACTTTACATGTTTACCTTTCCACAGTTTTTCTAGACTACATTTGTCTTGATGACACGTCGATTGAGTCTTGAACTTCGCTTGCGCATTATCTTAGAGTGCATCGGTTTTGGGTTATACGAATTTGGCTATCGGTCTAAAGTCCAAGACCTCATATCGGTCTGTATTGCTTTTCATTAAGTGCTTCTGATCAATTACTTCAATCAAATACTTTTATGAGATGAGCGCCCTTCACTTAATTAGTTCTAGGTTTCACGCTACGATAATATAATATTAATCTTAATTTTTTTTTAAAGATATTGTCCTTGATATTGACCTGTTGTTATGTATGGATCAGAATGTTGGACAATAAAAGAAAAGGATGAAAGAACGATCCATGCAAATGAGATGAGAATGTTAATATGTGTGTGGTGACAAAATTTGATAGAATGCGAAATTTTTGGAAGTTTGTAAGTTGTGACCATTATAGAAAAGATGAGGAGTGCGAGAGTAAGTTAGTATGGTCATGTGATGAGGAGGGATGAAAATCATTCGATCAAAAGAGTTTTGAATGTAGATGGATGTATGACTAGAGGGAGGACGAAAAAAAGATAGATGGATTGTGTGTAGAATGATATGCATATAAAAGGAGTGACACCAGAGTTGATGAATGATAGAGAGGAATGGAAGAAGAAGACATATTGCGCCGACTTACCCTTAACCTTAGGTCAAGAATGGAATATTTTTTAGCCTCCTGGGAAATTTCTCTACTAAGGACTGGCTGGCTGAGTCATTGGGTTGATTGATACGTTGTTGATTAGCGGTTTTTGTGATCTAAGTGACAGTCATCGCATCTCTTCCCTTCTTCTTCTTCTTCTTCAGCCGATGGACGTCCAATGCTGGACATAGGCCTCTTCATGGGATTGCCACACCACACGATCTTGCGCCGCCTGGATTCTGTAGCTCCCTGCGACCTTTTTGAGGTCGTCTGTCCACCTCGTAGGGGGTCTACCGACGCTGCGCTTTCCGGTGCGGGGTCGCCATTCCAGCACCTTAGGACCCCAGCGCCCATCGGTTCTCCGCACTATGTGCCCCGCCCATCGCCACTTTAGCTTCCCGATACGCTGAGCTATGTCGGTGACTCTAGTTTTTCTACAGATCTCCTCATTCCTGATTTGATCTCGTAGAGATACTCCGAGCATAGCTCGCTCCATCGCCCGCTGAGTGACTCTGAGCATTCTTATAAGGCTCATTTCTTATAAGGCAGCGTGGTCTACGGGGTATACTGGAGTTGAATGCTCTACCCCATAGTTAGGTGCCAGAAGCACACATAAGCTTTAAAATAGCCTTGTATATTAGCAGTTAGTTAGTAACTCATCTCGGTTCTGCAGTACATGTTAAAATAAATCACTAATTGTTTCTCTGTAGAAGCTTTATCCGTATAGAATTAGATTTAAGTCGTTACTATCTAAGATTAAAAAGTGTGGATTCACTGAATGTATCGAAGAAAATATTTTTCTATATTTATTAACATTGTGCTATTCTGAAACTTTAAAGACTTTGAAACTTTATGTACTATAATATATTTATACACTTTTGGCATTAAATCTACTGTGAATAATTTGGTAATTTGTATCCAATGTTAATTATATTTAACAAAGCAACTTTTCTACGCCATTCTTTTTGAGTCATTCTTGTAGTCGTTAATATAAGTCGTCAATTCGATGTTGTGATTGATATTACGCACAAATTACTACCAATATATTATTTATTATAGAAATTATATAATATTAATATTAAAAAATATATATGTTATATACTCAGATGAAAAAATGAAGGATGGCCTTGTTGAAAAGTCGATTCAAGTATTTTAAACACTTAATTGCGTGCGTGAGTGTAGGTTATAGGTTTATGAGCCTAAAAAATGAGTAAGAACACTACGCTCCTAATCGGATGAGGATATGGTTGTAGCCGAAAAACTATTCAAGATATTACAATAACGAAGTTATTGAGACTTTTTAACTAAAAAAGGGCACGGACATAAAGTCTGTAGTATGTAATGTCTTTTATTTGAAAATAATCGGATGAGGAATGGGAACGTGGCGTACCTCAAATGGATCAGGAACGTAGCGTACCTCAAACGTATAAGGAACGTAGCGTACCTCAAACGTATAAGGAACGTAGCGTACCTCAAACGAATACACATTAGGACGACCGTCATAATGCTCATCTGCAGGCCTACCTGAACTCTTATTGCAACTAAATTAATAAATAATGCACATCGAGGCTTAGAGAAAGAAAATCAGCTAGCTTCTGCTTCACAGATTATTTTCTCTGTCGCACAGACTGACGGACCCGTGTGAAACGTCATATACTGAGTGACAGTGACAGCGTTCTACGAAACCGAACTGGCCGGCTGTTTCGTTCTAAACATCGATGTGCATGATTTATTGCCGGGTACTATAGTTTAGTCTTCAATTGAGTCGCAATAAGAGTTCATGTAGGCCTGTTCATAATGTCGGCAGAGTATTAACAGGCAATAAAAAAAAAATAGCGGCCTGTTACAATCCCACTGCTGGGATATTATAAGAGTATTAAGAGGCCTCCTCTCTCGTCTCGTTTCTGGAGAGAAGGGTTGGAGCTAAGACCTATCACGCTGCTCCAATGGATTGGTAGGTTACACAAAGAGATATGCAGGTTTCCTCACGATGTTTTCCTTCACCGAAAAGCGTGTGATTAATTTAAATTATCATTTATACATATGAGTTTTTATAGGAAAACATTGGTGCCTGCCCGGGTTTGAACTCGTGTTCTCCACTAAAGAGTCACACGGTCTTACCGCTGGACTATCACAGCTCCAAAAGGCAAGTGTGATGTTAATGAAAACAGAGAGATACGAGAGTAATAATCGGTTAGCTATGTGCCAAATGTTTAGGTCATCCTCCTTTTTTTTATCTGAGTTATTGAACATTGAATGTTTACGCTTAAGGCATTTTTTTGCGGTTTTATTAAATAGAATTATTATTAGAGTAAGTAAAAAAATTATATAAATATCAAAAAAAATATATTACGTAGCACATTATTATAATTAATTGTAGATTATTTAACGTAATTTAAGGATGACGATGACGTCCATAGTGAATTTCACAAAATGTGTAAATACACATCTCTTATAAGTTAAATTTATTATTATAATTTTTTTTAATATTTCATACACAATTACAGAGAGATATAAAGCGGCCTATTGCTTTTTTGAAAGCTAAAAAAGACCCACGTTATTTATGTAATAATTATATATATATTATACTATATTATAAAAAAATCTTTATACTTAACATTTAGAACTTGCAACTGTTAGTTTATATTTACATGTTAATATCTAAACCTTCGAACATAAATATAAAATATATGGGAAAATTCACGCAAACTTCACGTCTTCAAAGTAACTTAATTTATTTTTTCAAAAAATCGTATTATATCTGTTTTATTATAATAATAGTGGTAAACGCGATTTCGCTCCGCATCAACTTAACCGTTAAAATACCGTCAATAATTCTATTTTTTTTTAACTACCCCCGAAATAAAACAGGAAATTTTAGATATCATACGAGTATATTAACCCGATGTATGAGTCCAGTCAATATTGGATGAGTCAATCCGGCTCGAAGGACCATTTTTATGTATAACTTTCTATTAAAATTAAAGACTGCACTGGTTCTTGGTGTTTATTATTGATTTGGCAATGTTACAATTGTGGTCCAGCCTTCGAGTCCACAAAGTGAATGCGGGGCAGCGTGTGCGCGAGCGCCGACCCCCCAGCCACTGCGCCTCCGCCCAACTGGGCGAACAGTACGAAGTACTAAACAAGTAGTAACTAGTCAAGTGAATTAGTCGTGAACTTGTAATAGACAGACAGGTATATCGCACGCTTAATGTTAGTGACTTAATTTTGAAAAGTTGTTTATTAGTAACTTGAAAATTGCAATAAAGCGTATACATAACTGGTGAGTGCTAAATAGGCCCCTTAGTTGGAAGAGCAAGAAAACGCTAGTTTTTTTAATAGTTCGCAGCGAATGAAGCCTAATCATAAATTTTGGTCAGTTTAATATTAATCGTGTTATATATATGACTGAGATATATATGTGATAAAGGAGGTGTGGTGAATAAATATCTTTTGTTCTCGTTATTTCTTTTTAACTCGTTATTTCTATTTCAATTACTATTTACAAATAAAATAACAATGTCATAATATCTACTTTATATTGTAACTATATATTCTACTATGTCTAATAACGGAAACGTGAACCTAATGAATAAAAATATGTAATATTTTGAAAGTCGTGAAATTGCAAAATTTTGTAAATAATCACTCTACATCTATCATTATAAACAATTATATATGGAAAATCATTTTGGAAAATCATCTTGTCTAGAAACGACTAAGTTATGCTTTCTTACAATAGATAAGGTAATTTCTGTGTTGGAAAATTTGTTGGTCATTTACTATTTTCATAATCATTTAATAGATGTGGTGGTCTTTTACTGGATATGATAATCATTTACTAGATGTGATGGTCATTTACAAGATATGATAATCATTTACTAAATGTGGTGGTCTTTTACTGGATATGATAATCATTTACTAGATGTGATGGTCATTTACAAGATATGATAATCATTGACTAGATATGATAATCATTTACTAGACATGATAATCGTTTACTAGATGTGGTGGTCTTTTACTGGATATGATAATCATTTACTAGATGTTGTGGTCATTTACTGGATATGATAATCATTTACTAGATGTGATGGTCGTTTACTAGATATGATAATCATTTACTAGATGTGAAGGTCATTACTAGTATAATGGTAATCACTGTCTGTTGTTGCCATTAACTAGATTCGATAGGTAATGTCTAATGTTAATTCACTGTATTTTATGCCATTAAATAGATTCGATGGAATTTTCTAGATTGGTAATTCACTATATTTTATGGAAATTAACTAGAATCGACGGAACCAACTTTGACCTGCTGATATTATATTGGACTATCAATTAAACCAATTAATTATAATACATGTATTAAGTGTAGTTATGTGTTAGCAAAGTGAATAAAGTATTTGAAAATGTATTTGTTTTTTTTTAAACAAAATTCCATTATTGTTTATAATAATTGATGTAGGAGAAATCCAAACAAAACTTTTTTTTTTCATCTCATTCTATATATTTAACAAAACTTGACATATATCGCAAACAGAAAAAAGAAATCTTCAATAAAATAAAAAAGAAGCATTTTTAATTTTCACTTTTATCGGGTTGACCGATTTTTATTACATTTTCAGTCAGTAGTTCTGAGAATCGGTTACTATTTTTCATACTTCTATGTGATAAAGGTTGTCCACCCCTAACATTTATTTAAATTTTTGGACAAATTCAAAATTCAAATTCACAATATTCTTTATTCACGTAAACTTGTTAACAAGTGCTTTTGAATCGTCAACTCTACTGGTGGTCCGGAAAGCTGTTCCTATTGAGAAGAGTCAGCAAGAAACTTGGCGGTTTCTCTTTTCAAAACGTAATTCTTATTACTACTTACATTTAGTCATTACTGTCTTGTACAGGGTCAAAGAGAAGTTAAGTCCACTATATTCGTCTCGTCTAAGTAATCCTCAACAGTATAGTAGGCTTTTTATATTAGCCGCCCTAACAGGGACCTCCGAGCGTTCCGAACGGGGTTTATCGGAAGCCCTCCTTATAAGGTCCCCGAGGCGGTCGATGCAGCGGAGGGAGGGGCCACTTTTAGAGAGGACCCGACCCAGAGGTGGCGCACTCTGGGGTTTAGAGTTGCTGCTGGCGGGGGTGAGGTCAAATAAGGTACCCTGCACCCACCACCAGCAGCGTGGGGAGCATACAGGTCGTTTTAGTCGGATAAAAAAAAGTGGCTACGCCCGCGTAGAAATCAGCGTGTCACAATTTTTTTCTAGAATTCAAACTTTAAACATAAAAGTAGTTATTGTGAGTTAACCATAAGAGATAGATGTTATCCCGGACTTTTTTGTAGTATTTTATAGATCTACAATTCTCTAGTACATTACTTTACCGTATCTCTGCTGGTTTACGCAGCGCACGCGATTAAAGCTCCCAGCAAGCAAGTTTTTTAATAACTGCTTGATCTCTTGACCACAATTTATATAATACCGATACGTACTATTTACCTAAACCATTCGGAGGTATTGCTCTATGTTTTGGTGAAAACTGTACAAAGTCCATTCAGTAGATTTTGGAAAAATCGATTACATACACACAGACAGCTTTTTGGGACTTTGTTTTATAATAAGTATAGACAATGTTGAACAGTTCACAACTCATTTACTTATGATAGTGACGGCTTAGTCATTATGCTCCTGCCCTTATGCCACCATAAGTGGGATCGGCACAACATGTTACAAACATGTTGACAAATGATTTGGCTACGCATTTTACGACCGGCCGCCTGCCTGACGTCAACTTATTTTAGTCGTATTTTACGACCCCTCGGTAAGAAACAGCCTATTCTACTCAGCCGGATCTCACACGGCATCTTCTAACAATGTGTATACACATTAATGATTATTTAATAAAATATAATTATTTTTACATAATCAATTGATAGAAACTAAATTTTAATATAAGATATGAGCTTTAATTTCTGTTTACTTTCGAGAACATTCCGCGGCCATCCAATTGGAAATTTGTTACTGCGCATGGCAGTATCGATCTTTCATGTCTGCGAAGGCTAAAAATAACTCAACAAATGAAGCCTGGATACCCTTCCTGGGAGGATCTAGTTTCAGAAAGTCACAAGTACATTCGACTTCATATAGCCTAATCTTTTGCCTCACATAGTCAATACCATGGTATCCGGCTGAGAAGAATAGACCACCCTTAGTTCTTACAGAGGTGTCGTAAAAGGCGACTAAGGTAAGTTGACCCCCAAGTAGTAATAAAATGTAAAATAAAATTCCTACCATTAAAACCAGCTAAAGATGTTATAATTAAATGGCTTCACACTCAAAGTTATCATGATATCGAACAACTTTTAGATTAAGTTTTGCTCATTTCAATATAGACTTAGAGAATATGTACTAACATTTTGCTAACCTTAATTGTAGTTATAATCTTGAAGGCAAACTACAGGTTTACTTAGTTTGGGGGCTACGAGTACATGTTATCGTATTTATTGTCAAGTTCAGTTAAGTTAAGATATTTTCTTTATGTAATCGTTTTGGAAAAATAAAACATTTTATTTCAAATCAAGTGGTATCCGGTTGAGTAGAATAGACCCTCTTTCTTACCGAGGGGTCGTAAAATACGACTAATATAAGTTGACAGCAAGGGCAGCAGGATGATGATGATGAGACATCACATTATGATCTCATCATGATTGTTATATCATTTCGTAAAAAAGCGTATATTCTCCCAGTATTCAAATTCAAATGTGATGATCTCTTTTAGACCTTTGGCGTTTAATGTGCAGCATTTCATTGCTCACAAACTAATTTTTTATATTTATTTTTAGATCAAGTTAATTTCTATATAATAATATAATTATTAACTATGAACTATACCCATCGAATACAATGAATAATTTTATAAATGTAACTTTCAGGGACAGGGGAAGGGAGAATACCTGTAATTTTCACCCTTTATTTGGCCCCGAGGTCGCACATGCGCAGCATGAAACTACCGCAGCGCCCTCAGTTTCTATACCTTCGACCGGATATAAATAAACTAAATCAATAGCAACATACTAGCTTCGACCCGTAACTTTGCGTGGATTACCGTACTGAAATCAACAGCTACATTTGCTTATAGCGAATTATACATCTTAAAAGGAACTTGCATCATACATCGCAAGCACTTATAAATAAATAAAATGTTTGAACTTGAAAATCGTTCGACCCTTGTACATCATTGCATGCTAATCTATTACATACGTCTACTATAATAATATTATTAATTAATAATAATATAATTAAAAGTGTTTAAAATAACGACCGCTGAGTGCCTAGCTATTCTCTGTAAGAGCAACATTTCGGAAGTAGCTTCATTCTGAATTTTGATTATTTACGATTCAAAAAATTGTCTGAATAATGATTATTTTACTTGAGATTCCTATTGAGAGCAACAGTACATCTATGTTAATTTAGATTTTAAACCAAAACAGAGCCTAACTTCATTTGAGTCCACTGAGTCGTTTCTTTGTGATTTAAAAAATAAATTCGAATCAAATAGACTTGTAAGTAATTATATTATATGGGAGGATAAAACGACGCATAGAGAAGAGTGATACTCACGACATCGTTTGCCTCAATTTAACTTTAAAAATACCCTCAATTATGTAATATATGTTTTCCCTGTTCCTGAAAGAAAAACATCTTCTTCTTGCCCTTATCTTATAAACATGTTGTCAAATGATTCGGCTACGTATTTTACGGTAACGGCCGATTGCCTGACGTCAACTTACCTTAGTCGTATTTTACGACACCTTGGTAAGAAAGAGGGTGGTCTATTCTACTCAACCGGATACCAAACAGCAAGTTCCTGAAATACAAGTGTGAATTGGCTTTATCCTATACGTTGCCACGGTGTAAAACTTTTAGTTGTGCGACATATCATCAATATTAGGCCAGCGTATTAGCCGTAAAAGCGTATCAAAAAGATAAACTTTCGCATTTATAATATGAAACTTTCATACATCATCATAATTATTCTTTGTATGCAGGGTATCGAGCAATTTATTACAATTTCGCAACAGTATTTCCCATTTTCAAATGTAAATACGCCACGTGACCCTGTAGGATCGATGTTGTACATGCGCAGTTAGCAATGAGCTACTGCAGCGCCCTCAATTTCGCAAGCTTTGACCGGATATAAATATACTAAATCAATAGTCACATACTAGCTTTGACCCGAAATTTTGTCTGCATTTATTTAAGTACTGAGATCAACAGTGCCTGTATGTTAATCTAAGTTTCAAACTAAAAGAGTGCCAAATTTCATTTAAGTCCACGAAATCGTTTCTGCGTGATTGTAAAAAAAATCTCCAATCATAAAACTTATGAGAAATGTTATTATAAAGTACTATAAGACGATGTATGAAAAAATAAGTGGTACCCGGGACTTCGTTTGCTTCAATTTTTTAGGTACGAGTAAACTACCCTCAATTATATGTTTTTTCCTGTTCCTGAAAGAAAAAAGGGAATCGTTTTTGCCTATACTAGCTATGTTGGCGACTTCATCCACGAGGAGATTAGTGTGTTTTTTCAGTATTTTTCCAATGGGTTAGACATGAGCACGTAAGAAGAGACAGACAAACTTTTTGTCCGTATGAAGAGTAACGTGCAAATTATAAAAAATTTCAACAGTTTTTCCTACTTTAAAATGAAAATAGGTCACGTGACCCTGTAGGATCGATGTTGTACATGCGCAGTTAGCAATGAGCTACCGCAACGCCCTCTGTTACAAAAGCTTTGACCGGATATAAATAGACTAGATCAATGATAACGTACTTGCTTGGCCAATAATTTTGTCTGAATTTATTTAAGTACTCAGACCAACGGTTACTTATATGTTAATCCACCAATTAAACTAAAAGAATGCCAAATCTCATTTAGATTAACTATTTATTATTCAATAAATAAGAAACATTTTACTCAAAAGCCAGCGCATTTAATCTCTATCAACAACTCGACACAATTTTTTTTCGTACTGACTGTATGCTGTTAGCCTTAACGGCTTTTACAGCGTCACCGGGCGGGACGGGCGAGCGCAGAAGCATCGTCAAAGTTGCGAAATGCAGAGAAAGAGAGAGAAACACGTCTAATTGCATGCCGTGGCAATCTAAAACTAAGATTTAACTAAATAGTTTTAGTATTAACTTATTAATTTTATAGTATGAACGTTGTAACTCTTGTTATTTATCTACAATATTTTTTTTTATATATAATAAACGGCCTTTAACTTATCCCAGCTGGGCGTAGGCTTTCTTACTCATTATTTGAAGAGCAGCTAGACCCATCTAGCGGCTTGTGGCTTGGTACGTTGCACATATTCCCAAAATTCTCTACAGATATGCAAATATTCTCATATTGTTTTCCTTCTCCGAAAAAACGTGTAATAAATTACAATTATCAATAAGACACTTAAGTTTAACAGAAAAATTCATTAGTGCAGGCCCGGGGTTTGAACCTATAATCGTTTCTAGAGAATCGCACGGTGTCACCGCTGGACTAGCACAGCTTATAATCTTGAAATACCCTCAATTATGAAATATATGTTTATCCCTGTTCCTAAAAGAAAAACGTGAACTGTTTTTATCCTAAATGTTACCCCGGTGTAAAAGTTTTAATTGTGCGTGCGGTGTAAAAGTTTTAATTGTTTAATTTAATTGTGAAAGCGTATAAGACAGAAAAACTTTCGCAATTATAATATTAAACTTTTCATACAACATCATCAGCATATTGTGCAGCTTTTTTCGTTGTATGCAGGAAATTGAGCAAATCATTAGAATTTCGCAACAGTTTGTTTCCCATTTTATAAATGTACATTACGCCACGTGACCCTGTAGGATCGATGTTGTACATGCGCAGTTAGCAATGAGCTACTGCAGCGCCCTCAATTTCGAAAGCTTTGACCGGATATAAATATGCTAAATGAATAAGAACATACTAGCTTTGATCCGTAATTTTGTCTGCATTTATTTAAGTACTGAGATCAACAGTGCCTGTATGTTAATCTAGGTTTCAAACTAAAAGAGTGCCAAATTTCATTTAAATCAACAAAATCGTTTCTGCGTGATTGTAAAAAAAATCTCCAATCATAAGAAATGTCATTATAAAGTACTATAAGACGATGTATGGTAAAATAAGTGGTACCCGGGACTTCTTTTTCCTCAATTTTTTAGTTACGAGTAAACTACCTTCAATTATTTGTTTTTTCCTGTTCCTGAAAGAAAAAAAGGGAATCTTTATTGCCTATACCAACTATGTTGGCGACCGGATATAAATATACTAAATCAATAATAACAAACTAGCTTTGGCCCGCAATTTTGTCAGCATTTATTTAAGTACTGAGACCAACGGTGCTTACGTGTTAATCTAGGTTTCAAACTTAAAAAGTGCCAAATTTCATTCAATTCTAGGTTTGGCCCGCAACTTTGCGTATAGACTATACTAGACTATAGAGGTGTAAAAGTAACGACAAAAAACGTACCCGTATGTGTTCGTTACTGAAACAATAAGTACGCATTACTTTATTCTTTACTTTTGATAACATAACATAGTATTAACTTCGATTCGTATTACCGTAGCATTGCCGCACGCAGTACCGCACGCAGTACCGCACGCTGTACTACGGTACTGCGGGCGGGAAGATGCGGGTAACCAATAGCATTCGTGAGTAACGATTTAGTACTCGGCACTAGATGGAGCACCTGTTACTCTGCGGATTGATAGGTTACACATCCTAGAATTCCCCAGAGATACGCAGGTTTCCTCACGATGTTTTCCTTCACCGAATAGCGTGTGATAAATCGCAATTATTAATTAAAACATAAGTTTTCACAGAACAACTTATTGGTGCCCAGGGTTTGAACCCATGATCGTCTCTAAAGAGTTGCATCATCTCTCCGTTGAGCTATCACAGCATCTAACTATTTATATACATATTAATTATTCTTTAATGAAATATAATTACTTTTTTTTATTAGGCGAACAATTGAACAGTATAATAATTTCTATACTATGCAACACTTATAATCTAATTGCAACACTTAAAGTGTAAGCACAGCAATTAATTGGGTATTAAAACTAACAACGAAATATTGAAATCATCAAAACGTTTTAACTATTAATGGACATGCCATTAATAGTCGTTGTTGAATTTAAGGTTTTTAATGCAACTTACAAATATAGCGAGTCGAGAATTAAAAATGTCTACGTTATACTCTTTGTTTTGTTTTTTATTAAATTTAAAAGTTGAAATCAAAATTTAAATATAATATTTACTGTTCACTTCCTTTGTTATTAGCTTTTAGTGGAAACTTTATTGGCATCTGTATAACTATTGAAGATGTAAACATGTATTATCTTAAGCTGTATGTTTCCCAATAATAAATAATTTTAAAAAAAGTTTTCATTGTAATGCCGACACACTCTTATAATAGGATTGTTGTAGAAGTGTTGTTTTTAAAAGTTTCCAATCCAAAGAATCTTTGTTACATAATCAATTGATAAAACAAAATTTTAATATAAAATTTGAGCTTTCATCTCTGTGTAATTTCGAGAACATTCCACGGCCTTCCAAATGGAAATTCGTTACTGCGCAAGGCAGTATCGATCTTTAATGGCTGCGAGGTCTGAAAATAACCCAACAATCCCAGACACACCTATCCCTAGAAATCTCTAGAGATATGCAAGTTATTCACAATGTTTCCCTTCACTGAAAAGCGTGTGATAAATTTGATTTATTAATTAGACACATATGTTTTAATAGAAAAACTCATTAATACCTGCCTGGAATTTGATGATCGTCTCTAGAAATTCGTATTGTCTCACCGCTGGGCTTTCACATCTATCTATACTTATAAGGAACACTCTATTCTTGTAAAGGAGGAGGGCGTTGATGCAATGCAACACAGTTTATACTTCAGGATCATCGTTTTTCATTGTTATATATTGTTTTTCTGTATTGTTCCTAATAAAGTTTTTACTATATTATTATATAATATATATTATATACTTATTATAAAACAAAGTCCCGAAAGCTATCTGTCTGTCTGTTTTTTACGGTTTTGACTACAGTTTACCTTTAACGCCGTGCTGAGGTATGGGCCGTATGGTATTCGGCTGCATAGAATAGACCACCGTCAGTTCTTACCGAGGTGTCGTAAAAGGCGACTAAGGTAAGGTGACGTCAGGCAGGCGGCCGGTCGTAAAATACGTAGCCAAATCATGTGACAACATGTTTATAACATGTTGTGCCGACCCCACTTAGAGTGGGATAAGGGCAGGAGATTGATTGATGACTACAGTTTACCTATAGTTCTTGTAGCTACACGCAAGGCTTTGCCGGAGTGGAAATCAGTGTCGAGAACTTTTTCCGCGAAAATTCCTACAATTTATTCTGAGTTAGTTAAAATTAAGCTCCCATGATGCTGCGAACGTCGCTCGAGACTCGCTCTCCCAGTCTTTCATTCCCGACGATGCTTTTGCGCTCACCCATCCTCCCGGTGAAGCATTTAAGGCTATCACCATTAGTTAATGTGGGAAAAAAGCTTATCGTCTGTATCTGCCTTTACAATAGCAGGAGAGAGTAGTGCGCGCGCACATTTTCTATCTCTTTTCCTCTTATAGCCAGTGTATGAAATATATAATATGCATATATAAACTAACTGTGCCGTGTGGTACCTGTATGCCGTGTGGTATCCGGCTGCATAGAATAGACCACCCTCATTTCTTACCGAGGTGTCGTAAAAGGCGACTAAGGTAAGTTGATGTCAGGCAGGTGGCCGGTCGTAAAATACGTAGCCAAATCATATGACAACATGTTTGTAACATGTTGTCATATGATTTGGTTTCACCCCCGTACATACCGATCTCGTGGTAGTGGAAACAGTTTACTAATTATAACATGTTATAACATGTTGTCATATGATGTGGCTACGTATTTTACGACCGGCCGTCTGCCTGACGTCAACTTAACAAATGGAGACTTGACGAGTACTGCAATACCAACAGGCTAGATCTTAATATATCTAAATGTTTTGTCATTTCTTTCACCCGTAAACACAACGTATATAAATCTGTATATGAAATTAAAAACCATGTACTTAGCCGCGTTTCTGAAATTCGGGATCTTGGAGTTATCATTGATAGCAAATTGATGTTCGATAAGTACATAGATCATATTGCTGCCAAGTCCTCTAAATTGCTGGGATTTCTGATTCGGTCTTCAAAAAATTTTACCAATCTTAAAACGATTAAAGTCTTATATTGCGCTTTAGTAAGAAGTTCCTTAGAGTACGCTTCCCAAATCTGGAATCCCAATTATGATCTATAAATCGTATTGAAAATATCCAGAAAAAATTTATTCGTTTTCTAAAATATAAATATAATCTCCACCAATTTCCTCAATACGATGCTATGTGCGCGAACTTACATCTACTGCCACTTAGTCTCCGAAGAAATATTAATGATTTAACTTTTCTGCTTAATTTGGCTACAAGTAAAATAGATTGTCCGCATCTTTTAGACAAAGTAGTACTCAGAGTACTAGTCAAAAGAACTCGATTTCATACTATTCTACATGTACCGTTTGCTCATACCAGATTCAGACGCAATAGTTACCTTCTTAGAGCACCTACTGCATTCAATAAATTATGTAAAAATAATTTAGATTTAGATTTAGATTTATTCTGCACGTCTGCAACCTCCGCTCGTAAAATTTTAACTTCTCTTTTTATTTCAAATATAAAGTAATTTTACATTGTATAGTTAATTTAAGCATTATAAAAATATATATATATATTGTTTCCACGCAAGCATATAGATATATTTATCTTCTATATGCGAAAACTTGTAATTGGCTTTATTTTCTTAATTATGTTGTTAACTATTGTGATATCATAGCTGTAAGTTTTCCTTATAAAATAAAATAAAAATTCTGTGCCACATGACTAGAATTTCATAAACGCTGAAAAGTAACAATTAACTAAATATCTAGCTCATGGAAATACCGCCATGTGTAATACTGATTCAAATATAATTGTTCCAATTGTTGTATCGGTAAACGGTTTAATAGCGAAGAGCCTTGACAAACATCAAATCAAATGAAATCAAAATAATCTTTATTCAAATAACCTCTTTCAAGCAATTTTGAATCGTCAAGCATCAATATGATTAATGAAGCTACAACTGTTTCGGAATGTTGCTCTTACCGAGAAGAACCAGCAAGACACTCGGCGGTCAATCTTTTAAACAATTACAATTTTACATGATTAAACCGCTGTCTTGTTTGAACCGAAAGCGTTTTCAAATCCAGGCATTTCTATCATCCAGATAATCTTCAATTTTGTAATATGCCCACATCTCGAGAGCTTTTTTTTAGCGTTAGCGTTGCGTATTTTTATAGATCTACAATTCTCTAGTACATTACTTTAGCGTATCTCTGCTTGTTTACGCAGCGCACGCGACTAAAGCCGTCACAAGCATGTTTTTGACAACTGTGCGATCTCTCAACACAATTTACTTAATACCGATATATACTATTTACCTTGCAGTATTTTTTGGTGGAAACCGTTAAAAAATTCGTTCAGTAGATTTTGAGAAAATCGATTACATACAGACAGACAGGTTTTTGGGACTTTGTTTTATAATAAGAATAGATATAACCTTTAGGTATATGTGTAATATAATCGAGTATATGTCTCATGAAATAAAGTTGATGGCAAAAAATATAATGATGGAGAAATTAATGTAACTTGATAATATGCTAATAATAATAATTATGACCAAAAGAATGCGATTATATGCCGCGTCATAGAATAGATGCCTGCACCGTAAAGTTTTTTCAATGTGACATTCAATTTGTTATTTCATTGTACTCATCTTAAAAGAAATAATTTTGCAGCAGATATTTTCTTTCATTGCGAAATAATTGTTTTTTTTTTCCGAATTGCCGTGAATATGCTGGAGTGGGCCGTCTCATTTACACTGCCGTAATAATGAATTTTCTAACAATACAATCGATATGCCAACTAATATAGATAATTACCCCGAGGTAAAATCTCAATTATTAAATTTTACGTGCGTCAGGACTGAGAATGATCTTTATAATTTCGAAAACTATTCATGTTTTAATAAATTAAAACGCATATTACGATTCATAAATAATATTCGAAGTCGATGTGAGCGTAAGCAAAAAACCGGTTCCTTATCAGTGGAAGAGCTCGCCTCGGAACGCATGCTAGTTAGTTCGCGCAAAGACAGTCGTTTGCGAGCGTCTATCATAACTTATTCAATAACATGGCGTTGAAATCAAATAACAAAGAAGTCAATAAAATTTCAGGTCTTAATGTATTTTTAGATGAACATAAATTAATTCGTGTGGCTGGTAGACTATTGAATAGCACTAACTTTGATTTTAATAAAAAAACATCCTATTTTTTTGTGAAATAAACATCATTTAACTCATAGTTCGAAGTGAATATAAACGACTTCTTCACGCCGGTCCGCAACTTTTATTGTGTAACTTACGAGAACGAGAAATAGTGCATCAATGTGTAATTTGTGCTAAAGGGAAAAAATGAAAATCCCATAATGGGAAGTTTATCCCGTGAATCCCATCCCATTTTTACGAACGGCTGTGGATTATGCAGGGCCTATGTACATATTGAACCGGAGAGGCCGGGGCGTGCGTCTGGAAAAAGCGTATGTATGTCTTTTTGTATGTTTTTGACGAGAGCTGTACATTTAGAACTCGTTACCGGTCTTTCTACTAACGATTATATACTAGCTCTTAAACGTTTTATTAGTAGAAGAGGTAAACCTGAAATTTTATACTCAGATAACGGTAAAAATTTTGGCGGTGCCTAAAAAGAACTTTCCCGGTTTTTTTAAATTCATGCCAAGGAAATTGTGGATTTAGGTACAAATATTAATAATAATAATAAATATATATGGGACATTTACACACACGGTCGTCCGTCCCCAAAGTAAGTAACTTAATACTTGTGTTATGGGTGACGGACAACTGGTAGATATACTACATATATAAGTTTAAATACATACTTAAATACAAATACACACTCAGGCTCGAAGAATCAACAGTTTGTTTATAGAAAATGTTGGCCCTCGGCGGGAATCGAACAAAATGGCGGTATCACATTCCATTTTGTTCCACCTTACTCGCCCCATTTTTCGGGACTTTGTGAAAGAGGGGTAAGGTAGTGTAAACATCATCTCAGACATATCGTAGGAAATGCTAGACTGACATATAGGAATTTAGCACAGTTTTGACACAGATCGAATCTATCCTCAACTCTCGTCCTATGTCTCCTTTGTCCACCGATCCTAACGACCTCACTCCATTGACTCCTAGTCATTTGTGGAAATCCGGCGTTTAAAAAACTGGTTGATACTACAACACCACCACTCGGTATCAACGAATTGAACAGCTCCGTCAACAATTCTGGCAACGATGGGCCAAGGAATACGTGTCCGAACTACAACGTAAAACAAAATGAAAGTCTCATCAGAATAACCTTTCCGTGGACAGCTTGGTTCTCATCAAATAAGATAACCCCCCTCAAGTGGAAGTTGGGAAGAATTATCAAAGTTTTCCCTGGTGCGGACGGTATCTCACGTGTCGCCGACATACGCACATCAACGGGAACGATAAGGAGATCATTCCGAAAATTATGTCCTCTGCCTCAACCAGATGACCATGAAGACGATGCCTGACGCTGAAGTTTTATCCTGTTGGAAGTGGAGCTTCCAAGGCCCGGGGCATGTTGGCGCAACGACTAGCGTCATCTATTAGCGACTAGAGGACTGACGTCAACATGATCGATTCATAAGTCGTTACTTATTCGCTCTTGTCATTTGAACCGCACATTTCTTATTTTTTGTTATAAATAATTTTCGTTTTAAACGACTTACGCAAAGCAAAAACAGTTTTACTAAAGTATATTAGAAATACGAAAGCCCCCGTGACTAAACACCCTTATACTCAAATAAAATCATATAACTGAGGCTATTTTATTTGCCTCAGTATTCAAACGCTGTAAAAAGATAACGTTATAAAGTACCGAGGGCTGTGGGATGCTGAAATCAATAATTCCCAGGGCCCGCCAGCGGTCTATTAATAAATATGTAGGTCTGGATTGCCCTGATCAATACAGCCTTACCTCGCCGGGTTGCAACTTGCATCAGTACTATCTCCGGACACGGCTGGAATAGTCGTGTCGATCGCTCTAGTATTGCTGAAATAGTCTGTAGGTTTCAGTGGTAGTTTATGTTAAATTTAAACGTGTAGTGAACCTTTTCTTTATTTAACACTATCATTATTTTTCCAGACACCTTCTGATCTTTATTCTGGTTAATTCTACCAACATGGCTGAAGGATATAGCGGGGGCGCAAGTGCCTCCATTCCAAGTAAGTTAATATAAATAAATTAAATATTTAACTGTTTTAGAATTCAATAATTTCAATTAAATATTTCCGTTGATGACTTTAATTTCCTTTATTAAAGTTTAACTTAGCTTATCCGGTCTTCACTTGTTGCTTAAACTGATATCAATCGTTATCTTTTAAAAACGTCTTATAATATGAAATACCAAAAAGCATATAAAAGGCGCCTCAGAATTAATATCTGTTATATAGAGTCACTAGCTGTGCCAGCGGCTTTGCCCGCGTGGAAATCAGAATGTCACAATTTTTTTTTAGAATTTAAATTTTAAACATAAAAGTAGTTATTGTGAGTTAGCCATAAGAGATGGAAACATGCTATCTCGGACGTTTTTTGTAGTATTTTATAGATCTACAATTCTCTAGTACACTCATCTTTTGATGGAAACTAAACAAACATCCGTTCAGTAGATTTTGAGAAAATCGATTACATACAGACAGACAGCTTTTTGGGACTTTGTTTTATAATAAGTATATATAAAGTAAGACTACATTTCAGCATCTGTGAAGCTAATCAATATTTTATTTGTCATTTCAGTGAATACAGGGGCAAGGATTGATGAAACTTTGGAGAATATTATGAAAGAATTGGTGAACAATTTCGATGGCCCTGGGGGACATCAAAATGTTTCTATAATCACTTTCGACGCAGCTTTCAACGCTGCCTTCAACAATACTTCATGTAAGTATCTGAACTCTAAAATGTTATATATTAACTGAAATTCACACTAAATAAATTGTAGCCACAAACTTCAATCAAAAAGAACAATGATGAGAAGGTATTTATCACACGCTTTTCGGTTAAGGAAAACATCGTGAGGAAACCTGTATATATCTAGAGAATTCTAGGGATATGTGTAACCTACCAATCCGCATTGGAGCAGCGTGACCTTAGCAAGTCTTAGCAGGACTAAGTTGCAATCCATCTCTTCAAAAAACGGAGAGAGGAGGCCTATTCCCAGCAGTGGGATATTAACAGGCTGTTTCTTTACTATTTGCCGGCGCCCACATACGCATAAACTAATTTGCCTTTTTCAGACAACTGGCCCACTTTTGAAGGCTGTGATTACAACAGCCTGAGTGTCAATAGCTGCTGTGTCCAGAAGGCTCTGTTGACATTGCGTCTGCAGTATTTGCATTTATTCACCATTCATTACCCAATTGACAACCAGAACAAGTCGTTCCGTAACTTTTTCCTGTACACTGAGTTTGGGGCGAAGGTTAGAGAGCTAAAGAGGCAGATCAGAGCTAATAAAACGAACGAGTACTATTTCACATTAAAACATTTGATTCATCTTACTGAAGTTATCGCCAGCGCGATGATTGAACACGAGGTCAGTACATAATTCATTTACAATAAGCAGTTATTCTAAACATTACATTCCTATAGTCTAATTATTAGCCTTGATGTATCCAGCATTATATTAACACATGCGTGACTCCTAGTCGAGCATTTATGTATATGGAAGTGGACTTTGAACTTGCGTAGAGCGTCTACGAGAAAATAAGTCCAGTTAGTTTTTGTCTTATATAAAACCAGCTGTGCCAGCGGCTTCGCCCGCGTCGAAATCACAAATAAAAATACAAATTGAAATTTTGGACATAGAAGTAATTATTGTGAGTTAACCGTAAGAGATAGAAACTTGTTATCCCGGACTTTTTTATAGTATTTTTATAGATCTACAATACTCTAGTACATTACTATGGCGTATCTCTGCTGGTTTACGCAGCGCACGCGACTAAAGCTCCCATCAAGCAAGTTTTTTTTACAACTGCGCGATCTCTTTAACACAATTTAAGTCCGGAAGTATTGCTTTTGGTGAAAACGGTACAAAAATCCGTTTAGTAGATTTTGAGACAATCGATTACATACAGACATACAGCTTTTTTGGGACTTTGTTATATAATAAGTATAGATATAACCGTTTATTTTAAACTTTTTCAGATGTCATGGTTTAATTGTTGGCGTTGCGGAGTATTGGGCGGCACCCCGACCTCGGTGGAATGCCCTCTGTTGAGATGCCTGGCAAAGTCCCATGACACTCCCGTTGATGTCATCACAAATCTGCTGGGAATACCAACTACTTGCAGCTGCCCCTCGCAAATTTACCACTGCAAACGGGCCGAAATCAATTATAACACTTAGGTTATAGTTGATTAAAAAATGAAGCGAAGCTAATGCAACTTTTCTGAATCTGTATCGTGATGTAGGGCGTAGTAAGTTTTACCTGAGACTTCTGTCTTTCCTCATTGACCCCCAGACCATCGATATTACAATGATGAATTTCTAACATCAAACCAACCTGAACCACCTTTCCCAAATTTATTGTTTACTAGCTGTGCCAGAGGTTTCGCCCGCGTGGAAATCAGCGTGTCACAATTTTTTTCTAGAATTCAAATTTTAAACATAAAAGTAGCTTGTGAGTTATCCATAAGAGATAGAAACGTGCTATTGCAGACTCTTTTGTAGTAGTTTTATAGATCTACAATTCTCTGCTACATTACTTTAGCGTATCGCTGCTTGTTTACGCAGCGCACGCAACTAAAGCTCCCAACAAGCAAATTTTTTAAAAACCGCGCTTTCTCTTCAACACGATTTACATACCGATATGTACTACTTATTTAAAGCATCCGGAAGTATTGCACTATCTTTTGGTGAAAACCGTACAAAAATCCGTTCAGTAGATTTTGAGATAATCATTGGAGATAGACAGCTTTTTGGGAAAAAAATTTAATAGGGGTCAATTTAAAAAATTCTTCAAACATCCTTATTCTTACTTATTAATAATACATTACATTAATAACATATTAATCAAAAATAATAATACAAATGAAATATATGCTTACAAGAAATTCTTGTTTTACCATCTTATACAAACTAACTTTTAATAAATATGGTCTACGTGTTAATGTATAATTACACTTATAATGTATAATCGTATAGTAGTGAGTTTCAAGTATTTTCAAGTATTTTCAAGTATATTAGATACTTAGCGTCTATCTATAAATGTTAGTATAGAAGGGCCCTGATTAATTATTATATCTATATTTTATTGTTTTAAGTATTTTCTGTTTAGTTCTTTTATCCATTATAAATGGTATTTACGTATTACTCTATAAGGGCACCTATTGTATGTAATGCAGTAGTTACTAAATCTCGATCTAAGGTTAAAAAACATTATTTCTATCTATTGCAATCTATTTACAAATGATATTTCCATGTTATACTCAAACATGTGTATATTTTTTATTGATTTTTATTCATATATATAATATATAAATATATATTGATATATATGTAATTTTCTCGTCGGCACGTCCAAGATTATGTCTACATTTCTTATACCTAGATATACATTTCGTCTAATAATCGTCAAAAATATGAATTTAAATGTAGCGGTTACGTAAATAAATATGTCATTAAAGACTTGATGTCGTAATCGATGTTTTATTTACATTTTCCTTTTATCCCAAACAGTCTAATAATGGCTAGCGCAGCGAACTCCATTTATTTAAAGATGTTTAATGAACAAAACTAAATTTTTAATATTTTGAATGTTGCTTAGTAAATATACGTTAAGCTTTAGTAATTCTGCTCTTCGGCGAAATAATGAATTAATAAATTTTAAACAGCTATATTATAAGGCGAAAATAATATTGACGATAGCGAAATCATTTTCAATAATTTTAAGTATCTTCCGCTTAGCTGACCATGCTTATTTCTGGTGAAATAACAGTTTTAGAAATTATTTAGCTATCAATGAATTATACAGTTTGTTTTAATATATATTTGAAACTAGATAGCGAATTTCAGAACAAGATCACAGGCGAATTGTAGAATTTATATAAATATTCTGCTCTTAATAATATATGAGTCGTCAGAACTGGTATGAAGGCAAGTGACTGCAAATAAGGGAGACGTCCATCGTATTTATCTACACATAACATTTATTATATGCCCAAAAGCCCCTGATCCTATACATATCAGAATTTAAGGCCCCATTGAAAAACTATTAATTAAAATAATAGGGATTTCGTAATATTTGGAATCTATTTGTCTACTTTCGTATATTCTATCATATTTTTCAACAGTGTCCTCATACCTGGAAAAAAAACAACAATATTTGCATGAAAAGAATCTAAAAAGTTAAACACTAATTGCTTTCTTAAAATCAAATCAAAAACGTTTTATTTACACCTAACCACGTTAAAGAAATAAAAATACTTATATATAAAGTAATATCTGCTGTTAAATATATACGTGTAGAAATTTCATATTACAAATTGATACACTACTCAATTTAGTTTTCTTAGGTAATTCTGAATTCTACCATTGTTACTTAAATCTAAATAAAGTTAAATGCAGATCTCTCCTAATCCTCTCATAAGAACATGAATATTATTTGTCAATATTTCATGTTTTTATTTGAAATTCAGAAGACATAAAAAAAAGCATAAAATGGAGTTGTTTTTTCGTTTAGTCGAATGTATTGGCCTTGAGAGGCCCACTTTAGGTTAGGGTCTAGTGTCCTTGTTGTAAAGACTATAGTGCACAGACTGCATCTCCCAGTCAGATATAATGAAACTTACACGATCTTATTCATTAAATTTTTTTATTTTATTTATGAATAAATATAATAATTACATTTTACTCCTTTGGCTATAGGAAAAAAAACAACAGACAAGGTTTTTTGTTGGTGTACTCATGTAGCCTTATGTAGTCCAAATGGACCTGAGCCTGTGCTAGGGCTAGCAGCAACAATTTTTCTATTTTGTTTAATACCAGGTAATGACTAAATAAATAAATATATAAAAATCTAAAAGGATAAATAATGATACTTCTTGGTTTCGACGATCAATCAAACACTTTTGCATTAGTTAATATTAAGACATCGTATACTCATGTCTAATTTTATCGGGTTAGCTCGACTAGTAGACACTTATTCATGAGTTCTTTACAAGACATTATTAATAGACGTGAGTATAGCCGGTGTCTATATATTAACTGGCCCGTTGGCGCAGTTGGCAGTGACCCTGTCTTCAGCTCCGCGGGTCGTGGGTTCAATTCCCGCCGAGAACCAACATTTTCTATTTAGCATTTGTTGGTTCTTCGAGTCTGGGTGTTATTTATTTATTTACCAGTTGTCTCTCACCCATAACATAAGTATTAAGTTACTTCAGGGACGGGAGGCCGTGTGTGTAAGTGTACCATATATTTATTTTATTTATATTTATTTCTATGAATACTATTCACGATAGTTTAAATTTAAAGTTGCTAACTTTTGCATAAATAATATTCATATATAAAAATATCAATAAATAGTTTTCGTTGGAATGGTTCATTTCAATAACCTACGGTTAAAGGTCGAACCACGTAGTTAGTATTATTTTTCATAGAGGGCATTAATTCATTCAATTTATGCTAAGTGATGCATCAAAGGAGCATGGAAAATATAACTTTAATAAGGTAAACTTTGAATTTGTGTATGACGATTCAAAGATTATTTGATCTTTAGTTATGTAATGCAATTTAAGACGCATCTAACCGAAAAACAAATTGATTAAGAGCTTCTAATGTAGTAACAGGTGGCGCCAACTGTTAGCAGATAGGCTTGGCGTCTTAGAGCCTTAATTTGTCGTCCCTCGGAAATGAGAGTTTTCTTTATACACCCAATAGGAGCTCAGCGTGTAGACACGACCTAACCAATCAGGGCCATCTCGGCTGAATGTATCTGCTCGTTTCACATTATCTTTTTAAACTGCCATATCGTTTACAGTACGCTTGAACAGTCCACGCGATTATAGCTGACGTATTCCTGCTTCTATAACAAGTGCGTAGTAATATATTTTTTAAATTTTTGCTTAACTTATTAGTTTAACTTTTACTTTCGATATTCAATATACTTAAATTACCATTTAGATCGGAACTTTGTTACTTTATTTTCAATTAGTCATTTATTAGTTGGCTGGAGTTAATTATCTATTGATGGTTTATTATTTACCTTTGATATTTTACCTGTCCTCTTGGTTACGTAATTATTCTTACTTACTTAGTTATATGTAATATTTCATACGAATATAAAGAGAAAAAAGGAATAAATTAAAATGATTAGTTGTTTTTCTTTTTCAATAAGATAAATTAAGTACCTGCCTATGTTTTCAATGGAATGTAAGAGCCTATAAGAGATGTATATGGCTGTATATATATACAGCCATATACTTCCACATTGTATGTATAACTGTATATAGTTATATAGATATATATATATATATACAGATGTATATATGTATTATCTTATTATGTATATTTAAATGATTTATTTATATTGCCTATATGTACTAGATACACTAATATAAATGTTAGTGTATCTAGTATATAAATTTATTGAACGGTCATCTCTTGTATATCACTTAATACATTGTAAGTGTTTTTAAACGAATTAAAATATTGTATTTAAGAATTAAATACTTTTAAGAATTTTTTCGAAAGTCATAAATGTTTCAAGTTTTTCATAGACCTAAAAATGAAATACATCGAAATTCTTTCCTTAACATGTCAAGACTATAAAATGCGTTCTAAAATTTGCTAAAATTGTGGCTGTATTTTTTCAAAACAGGCACAAGTTCGTGAGGCTGGGATAAAACCTTGAATATACGACGTAAATAGATTGAATGGAATATTTTACTGTCTGTCAATCTGTTGTGTTCTTATCTCTAAAAAAAATTGACGGAAAATTATTGGTACCATTGAATACAAATACTTTGGGTTCGAAAATAAGTTCGATATCTTCATATCTGGGGAAATTTACTTAACAAAAGACGATAACAAAATAATCATATTTTTAATCATTTACGAGCATATGTGAAGTTCAAAAAAAGCAATTGAAGAGACTCTTATTAATAAAGCTTACTATAATGTTGAAGACTATGTCAATGATAAGAAAGCTTGGAACTTAATTGCGGCCAGCTACGCACTAGATGATATTGTAATCTATGTTTGTTAACAATAGTAAAAACAAAATTGAAATTTTTTTTTTTAAAGAGTGACGCCTAGTTACTTGCTGGTTCTTCTCGGTTAGAGCACCTTTCCGAACCGGTTGTAGCTTCAATTTAATTTTAATTTGACGATTCAAAAGTGCTTGTAATAGGCCAATTTGAATAAAGACTTAATTTAAATTGTCTTTCAAATGATTTATAGAAGCCGGCGTTACTTTGCTGAATTCCATATTACAGGCACTATAACAGAACTGTTATAGTAAGTTGTCTTTCTATAGTGGAAGTTAAGTTTAAATGGGAAACTTATTTGTCTTATTGTAAAATGTTAGTTGGTTAGGTTCTTGCCTGCGTCATTAAGCGTTTCGTGTACTTTTTCTACAAATGTAAATTCAAAATATACTTTATTTCATAGTTTTTTTTATATTGTGGAAATAAACAGTACTATAAAAATAATCAAAAAATAAGGCAAAAAAAAATAAAGTTTTCAAATAATAAATAGAACGTATAATAATAATGCAAAAGGTGCCGTGTGGTATCCGGCTGCATAGAATAGATCACCCTCAGTTCTTACCGAGGTGTCGTAAGAGGCGACTAAGGTAAGTTGACGACAGGCAGGCGGCCGGTCGTAAAATACGTAGCCAAATCATGTGACAACATGTTACAACAGAGTGGGATAAGGGCAGGAGAATGATGATGATGAATAATAATGCAAAAGAAAGTGATCATTTTAACGCGCTAAAAATCTTTGGGAATCCTAATAATAAACACGATAATTCGTTATACCTTTAGTGTTATGTAATATTATTAACGTGATCGTTATAAGGCAATTTTGAATCCAGGGAAACGGAAACGCCCAAATCTCTGATCAATAACTCTATTTATAGATTCACCTTTAACGTTATAAGTGATATTCAAGTAATCTTTTGAACATTCTAATTGACTGCTGGTTTGGGAAGCCAATCATTTATTCACCAATAATATTCGAAATTTATTACTTTCGCTTACAATTTATAAAATTAGTACAATATCAAATTCGACTAAAAATTTATTCTCTTTAAACTCCTTATTGTCGCTTTGACTTTCAGTTTCTATTTCATGGCAACATTATCTTGAAATAAAAATATCCTGCCTTTTTGACTGACAGGTGTCACCGGTGACCTTTTTTGTCTCTGTTGATTATTCAAGAAAAGGGTACTTCAAAGCGGGAATTGTGATGTTGCAATATATCTCGTTACTGTAGAAAGTGTAGCTATAATATCCTTAATTTAAACTATTTAGTTTCAGCTCTTAAATCATTAAAATTTTAATAATAGTAGTAATTAATATTGAGATTTAGCTCATGAGATGAATAATGCCCATATGGAATATTGTAGTGCCTCGTTACGATCCCACTTCTAGAAATAGGCCTCTTCTCTCCGTTTCTGGAGAGAAGGGTTGGAGCTAAGACCTACCACGCTGCTCCAATGCGTATTGGCAGGTTACACATATCTCCAGAATTCTCTAGAGATATGCAGGTTTCTCACGATGTTTGCCTTCACCGAAAAGCGTGTGATAAATTGCTATTATCAATTAGACACATGAGTTTTAATAGAAAAACTCGTTGGTGCCTGCCCAGGTTTGAACTCGTGTTCCCCTCGAAAGAGTCACACGGTCTCACCGCTGGGCTATCACAGCTTGTGGAATATTGATTCAACAATAATTGTTCCAATTGATGTATCGGTTAATGGTCTTATCGCGAAAAGTCTCGACCAACATCTCAAAAGGCTCTTGCTAACTTACTGGATCATGCGCAGGATTCAGAAAACAGTGTTGCTTGAGTCGGCAAGGATAATGAGGAGGTTCCTCATTCTGTAACCCTAACCACCGGGAGCTTGGGTCCTCTCTCCACTCTCCGTGGATGGCAATTTTTTATATTTTTTTAAATTGTAATTTATTTCCTTAAGTGAGGTCATTATCTTATAAATTTCTTTTTTTCTTATTATCTCTGGTGCTGTCACTATTTATTTTCATTGAAGTCAGTCTTGAAATTGTTTTATGATTTATATTTATGGCTGAAATGGACTTATATATTAACTTTATTTCATAGTGCTTATAGTACAATCTTTTATGTAAGTTGTTGGCGTAGTAAATAAATAAATCATTAAATAACAAACTAAGCTAAAAACAAGTCGTCAGAATAAATAATATAATATATGAAAAAATTAAAACGGAAGAGAGAAGTAAGTTTTAAAAGAAGCCTACGGTTTTCGTACCAATTATAGAATTAGGCGTTACTTTGCGAAAATCCATAAAACAAAAATAATAATAAAATTATTTTGCTATAATCCGCAAAATATCAAATATTTCAAAGCGGTTTTGTTGTGGAGTCTATCTCCTTATGATGTTTCGGTTGCGGGGCGAAACGATTGTTGAGTTTGTGATAATGAACCTGTGTAGTGCTTGTGTATTGTGGTGGCGGTGGTGCATGTGTTTTTATGAATGCAAGTATCGGTAATGAAAAAACAGATAGTCCACTATACGTTTAGCATCATGTATATTTTCTATTTATTTTATCGCGGATTATAGCAAAATAATTTTATTATTACTTTTGTTTTAATATCAATTTACCCGGGATGTTGAAGAAATTTTTTACTGCTTAATTTAAACAAAGTAGCGGGAATCAACCGATATATCTAATTGTGTCTCAGTGAAAGAGATAGCAATTTGGATAATCTGCTATTTCTTATTTCGGATGGTTTCTTTTTGTAATAGAATAGGAGGCTTTGCGATTTTGTCGTGGAGTCTATCTCCTGATGACGCTTCGGTTGCGGGGCGAAACGATTGTTGAGTTTGTGATAGTGAACCTGTGTAGTGCTTGTGTATTGTGGTGGAAGTGGTGGAGGTTTGTGCATGTGTTTTTACGAATCTTGCACGTATCGGGTATGAAAATACTGATAGTCCACTATACATTAAACACTATATATATTTTGTATTTACTGTATCGCGGATTATAGCAAAATAATTTTATTATTACTTTTGTATTATGGATCTCCGCAAAGTAACGCCTAATTCTATAAATTATAGAATAGGATAACATATTGTATGATATTCTAAACTCGTATTAATGGTGTAACTACATTGTAATAGAGAGAACCTTGTACATGATGTTGTTTCATGAATAAATCATCATTCTCCTGCCTTTATCCCATTTGAAGTTGGGTCGGCACAACATGTTATAGAATATGTTGTCACACGATTTGGCTACGTAATTTACGACCGGTCGCCTGCCTGGCGTTATCTTACCTTAGTCGCCTTTTACGACACCTGTTTAAGAAATGAGGGTGGTCTTCTACTCAGCCGGATACCACAAGGCGGTGTTCATGAATAAATAAACGAAAAAAATTACAAGACAACAATGGGCGGGATTCAAAAAAGCATCGCTGTAACGATAAATAGTCCTTGTACAAAGTTTTTACACGTAAATAGACCAACTCGCAACTCAGCGAATTTTAATTAGAAAGCTCAGACTGGACGTTCATAATAAAAAGAATAATGAATTGTGAATGAATTTGAATCTAATGTGCAATAATACCCAACCCCGCCCTTAATATCGTATGTAGGTTACGTTAAAGGTATAAAGGATCTTCCTAGCTGCGCTGACATCAATTCCCAGGGCTCAGAGCGTTCTGTTAATAAATATCTGGGATGGCATTGATCGATACAGCCTTGCTAGATTCGCCTAGTGCAACCTGCATTCAGTTCAATCTGTGCTAACGTATGGTGAACGCGTGCCGTGCTCTGTGACGTTGATTATAAATTTGAGAGCTTTTAGGTAGTTTATATTAATATTTTAAATAGTTTTGGTGTTAAGCGTTATTATATTAATAAATATTATATTTTGCAGATACCAGTTGATCTAAAATTTACCGATATGTCGATGGGATTGAACGGCTATTGTAACGCTAGTAAGTATCAACAAATAATACAATATAATAATAATATAAAAGTAGCTTTAAGTATTTCATAACTGTTATGAAATTGAATGAACATTTGGAGCGATTATTGTTACTTTGATTGATGAAAATTTTATTACGTTTATTATTGAAATTATTTTATATTGTTATATTATTACTACTCAACATCATCAATATTCACAATAATATAGATCTAAATTTTCTTATGTTAACGAAGCTAAATAAAAAGTAAGGAAAATAAAATAGCGTATATACATATATCTTTTTTTGTGTTGCATTAAATATTAATATTAATTTACATTGCATAAAATTGACGAGATAATCCTTTACTAACCCAGAGATTTTTGAATTTTACCTGATTTCTGGCGTCAGTGCGGTCATAGGAGCGTCATAACGCCGACAGGGTGTATATGACGCTGTTATGGCCATTATGGGATATGAGGAGTTTTAGAAAGTGTATATATAGCACTCCTATAATGTATGATGATTCTGTTAAAGCCGTTTGAACTAACACTACCAGTCAATACAAAAAACCAATCATTAGCTGTAGCGTATTTTGATTGTATGAAGCTAATAATATTTGTAAACTTTTGTTCTAGACATTCTAGAAGCGGTGACGTATTTTAGAGGACCAGCGGCTACTGCCCTCATAAATGAATGCAAGTATCCAAAGTTGATATTAAACATCTTATTCATATTACCAAATATTATAAGGAACTAATAATTTTAATAAACTTTACTTTCGTTTCAGATTTCGGAAACAACATTCCTTTGGCCAGATATTACAGAGCTGTTTTAATACTGCGTCTGCAGTATTTAGACTTATTTACGATTCATTACCCGATTACTTCGTATTGCCCGTGTTTCCAACACTTTGCTTTGTGTATCGAAATTGGATCGCAGTGCTACAACTTACGTAGACAGATATTGGAGAATAAAGTCGGGGACTATATCGAAACTTCTCGTCAGATCGTATATCTTATTGACGAGATGTATTATGTGATGAGGCAACATCAGGTAATAGTCTTTTTTTTCAAAATAACGTCTATTTATAATAAATGTAATTTTATCAAATAATACAATATGAATTTCCAAAATACTATTTAAGCCACAAGTTAAGATTACTACGTTCTATAAAGCGTCACATAAAATTATTGCTTGATCCTTAACAAGCAAGGAAGGAAGGAAGGAAGCTCTTTGGACATTTCTTCTGACTGGCCCGTTGGCGCAGTTAGCAGTGACCCTGTCTTCGGCTCCGTGGGTTGCGGGTTCGATTCCCGCCGAGAAACAACATTTTCTATTTAGAAATTGTTGGTTTTCGAGTCTGGGTGTATAGGTATATGTATTTAAGTATGTATTTAAAACTATATATGTATATATTTACCAGTTGTCTCTCACCCATAACACAAGTATTAAGTTACTTACTTTGGGGATGGACGACCGTGTGTGTAAATGTCCCATTTATTTATTTATTTTATTCTGTTATTCGTACACGAAGCGGCGTCGGTATTCCACGTATGACAATATAACAAATGATATCAAATTCAAATTATACTCTATTCAAGTAGCAAGTTTTCAGTATTTTTGAATTTTTAAACGTTATAAAAGAAGCCAGCAAGAAACTCGACAGATAATCTGAAATTGATTACAAGTTTTAAGATTATTTCTGAGTAGATTTTAAGCAATTTAATTTTTGTACATTAAAATATAAAGAATTATAAAACGATAGGTGATGTATATAATAGACAAAGTAGGAACCGACATAAGCTTGCGACTCCTGCTTTGCAAAAGTACGTACGTATATGTTTGGAGTATAAGATTGTATAATAACATTCCGCAATCTACTTTAACTTTACCATCACAGCAGTTTAAAAACACTGTTAAAAAGGCTCAAACTCAAACTAAAAAAGTCAAAATATTAAAAGAGCAACCGCCGAGTTTCTTGCTGGCTCTTCTCGGTAGGAACAGCCTTCCGAACCAGCAGTAGATGTTGACGATTCAAAAGCACTTGTTTACAAGTTTACTTGAGTAAAGAATATTTTGAATTTGATCTAATCTAATTTGATCGCGGCTTTTATCAAATATTTTTTTTACAAACTTCACATAACAACGACTTATTGTATAAATTATTTTTATAACTTGGGTTGTTTCAATTTGCAGATGGTATGGTTCTCATGCTATCGTTGCATATTCAGCAACGCATTCAGGACCACTTACAGCTGTCCTCTGATTAAATGCATGGCGCTTAAATATGATGTTTCTAATGAAATCGTGGCAAAGATGGTGGGCACGCTGACTCCTTGGAACTAAACATCTCAAGTTACAATACAGCAATGTAACGAAAAGTAACACTCAGAGTTTTGTTTACATCTCGGAGTACTTTTTTTTTATTGTCTGTAACCCTTTTGATTTTTGTATTTAAGACGATTTGAAACAGAGATATTTCTTTTGATTACATGTAATCTTTAAATTCTTTAGTGGTTAAGAATATTTCACAGGGACTTTTTTTGTTATTTAAGATTATAATATATTTGATATGTTATCTATTTAAATATGTTATACCCTATCCTAATTATCAAGTTTCAGAATCCCTTTTTTGTTATTTAAGATTATAATATATTTGATATGTTATCTATTTAAATATGTTATACCCTATCCTAATTATCAAGTTTCAAAATCCCTATTTTGACCCTTATATCTACCGTCAACGTATATGTAGGGTATAATATCTATTATGTATAATGTAGTAGATTAGTATGTTGTTCTAATACGTGTATTCTTACATTAATAAAATTGTATTCGATGAGATAAGAAATCTTTAGAATAACTAGTTAAAATAGGAGTTAAATACAGTAAAAGTAGGCATAATATGTGTACTCTCTCTCTCTCTTTCAAAACACCTGTTAAAAATGTAGAATACATGTTGATATTTAAAATCATCTCTTACGTATTATTTACGATTGTTCTATTTTAGTGAAAACATATCTTTATAGGAATAAAGTTTCGAGACCTTTCCCTCCTTAGATTAAACCAATACATATACAAATGTTAGTGTGTATTTTTTTTTTTTAATACAGGAAAAAACCCCTTATGGGTACCAACGCCCGACGGGGAATGCACTACCATTAAAATCGGAAATATTCCAACCCTTGTATAGCATTTAATATATGATTTTTCTACGCCGCCATTTTGCTTTCCCTCATTTCATCATCTTGCTTTGCTGCGCCGTAACAAACACCTTTTATTGGAATTGTAGTTAGATTATAGTAAAATATGTTCTGAAAAAAATAACGCACAAGGCAGTTTAAGGAAATTTCAATTGAGCCTTTTCACCCTCTACAATCTATTCAAGACTGTAGAGGATGAGATGATGTTCATTGAAATTATAATATATTTTTTAAGATTTATTGAATTTATATTAAAATATAACTTGTTTACAAGTGGGGTTAAAATTTTTTCGACCTTCTCAATCTTGCCTATTTACAAATCTTAGTGTATACACGTACTTATATACGAGGTACTTACGTAATGTAGTTGACGTAATTTGTAACTTACTACTCTGACAGATTTCTTTAATTTTTGATTTGTTCCGAGAATAAAAAATCAACCAAAATTATATATTGTTGGTAATACTTTAATACTTACGAATATATTTTTTAGAATTGTTAAAATTAACTTCTTTATATTCACAGGGTGTCCTATCTATAATATATCCTTTATATATCTTGTAGTTTATCTTTTTTTGTTGACTTTATTATAATAAGAATCTACGTGTTGTAGATATTAAGCAAAGATAATGTATGTTCTGAATAAAGACTTGATGTCCTAATCGTTGTTTTATTAATCCCAGATAATTTGATAGTTGCCTGCGCAGCGAATATTATATAAATAACTAAATAATAGTAATAAATATGATTAACTTTAGTACATCTGCTTTTGCGAAATAATAATACAAAAAAATAATGTACAAAAAAATGAATATATTTATACTGCTTTTGCTCGATTTTCAGAATATTGCATCAAAAACCTAAAACTTAAAACCTATACTTAGTAGGCGAATTTCAATTATTATTCACGACAACGAAATTATTTTCAATATTTAATCCATACTTGATATTGTTACATGTATACTTATTATAAAACGAAAGTCCCCAAAAGCTGTATGTGATCAATTTCCTCAAAATCTACTGAACTGATTTTTGTACGGTTTTTACTAGAAGGTAGTGCAATTCTTTTGGAAGGTTTAAGTTAAAAGTACATTATGTAAATTGTGCTGAAGAGGTCACACAGTTGTAAAAAACTCGTCTGCTACACTAAAGTAATGTACCAGAGAATTGTAGATCTACAAAAATACTACGAAAACGTCTACGAGCGCATGCTTCTATCTCTTATAGTTAACTCACAATAACTACTTTTGCGTTCAAAATTTCAATTAAATAGTCTGACTTCCACGCGGGCGTAGCCCCAAGCTCAGGTGGTTATAAATGCGAAAATATTGTTATATTATAAATGCAAAAGTCTGCCTGTCTCTCCATCTGTTTGTATCAAGTAGGGATGTAACTTGGAGTGGAAATAATCGATCAGTACATAATCAAATTCAAAATATTCTTTATTCAAGTAAACTTGTAAACAAGTGCTTTTGTATCGTCAACATCTACTGCTGGTTCGGAAAGCTGTTCCTACCGAGAAGAACCAGCAAAAAACTCTGCGGTTGCCTAAGATATATGTCAGGTTGATAGGTCATCCTGACATATAGCTAGGTGGTTTTGTTATATTGCCTGTAGGATGGCAGGCTTTCTGCGTTAGCATTTTTAATAGTGTTTTTAAACTGATGTAATGGTAAAGTTAAACAAGATTGTTGAATTTTATTATAGAATCTTATTATAGAACCCAAAAACGACTTGTGTGTTTGATGTACTTTTGCAAGGCACAAAGCAGGAACAGCTCTACCAGAAGTCGGTCTCTACTTTGTCAATTATATACATCGCCAATCTTTTTATAATTATGTATATTCTTATGTACAAAAATTAAATTGCTACAACTGCTATACTGTGAAGCCAATGTCAGAATACCTGTTTCCTTAAACTTCTCTCGCAGGGGATCGCGCAAATTTAAATCGTAAATGCCACGTATGGCTCTTTTTTGTAATACGAAAATTTTTTCAATGTCAATAATCGAGTTTTCTCCGTAAAAGTCATCCAATTTATATAAATCTATTATCTCGAAACAAAATAATCTAGTATTGAATAATAGTTTTTTTTTATTATTCTAACTATTTTCTGACTATGAAATTTTTATTTTTATTTTAATAAATAATTTGAATAAATACTAATTAAAGTAGATGAATTAAAATATAGTGCGCTGTTTATATTGTCGATTAATATTGTGTTGTTTTAAACAACAAGAAAAAAGAATGCAAAAAAAGAATGAAGAGATAAATATTAGGTACTTACATATGAAATTGGCGTTTTGTCGTACTGGCCACTTTGATCTCAAATATTACCTTTATGGTTAGGAATTCCAAATTGAAATTCGTACAGCTATTTACTCATGCATTTGTGTTTCAAACCCCATAATTCATTTGTTTTTTCTTCTTTTGTTTTTTCTTTGTGTCACTCTGTTTACAAAATGGAAAATATGAAATATCGCGTTATTTACGAGTATGAGTTCCACCGTGGCACCAGTGCTGCAGAAACGGCTCGAAGGATTAATGATGTGTATGGTGACGGTGTCGCAAAAGAAAACACAGTGCGTTTTTGGTTCCAACGTTTTCGTTCTGGAAATTTCGACCTGCAGAACGAGCCTCGTGGACGGCCGGAGACCAAAGTTAATAATGAAGAATTGAAGGCTATTGTGGAAGCGGATCCATCGCAAACCACGTCCGAGTTAGCTGCAGGCTCCGGTGTTAGTGATAAAACTATTCTAATCCACTTGAAGCAAATTGGGAAGGTGAAAAAGCTTGAAAGGTGGGTACCTCATGAATTGAGTGAAGCAAACCGACAAACGCGCGTCGACTGCTGCGTTACGTTACAATAATGAAGGAATTTTAAATCGAATCATTGCCTGTGATGAAAAGTGGATCCTCTACGATAATCGGAAGCGCTCATCGCAATGACTGCACCCTGGCGATCCAGCCAAATCCTGCCCTAAGCGAAAATTGACTAAAAAAAAGTTGCTTGTAAGTGTTTGGTGGACTAGTGCCGGTGTCGTTCACTACAGCTTTCTTAAATCTAGCCAGACGATTACGGCAGATATCTATTGTCAGCAACTGCAAACCATGATGGAAAAGCTAGCTGCCAAACAACCGAGGCTGGTCAATCGCTCTAGGCCACTGCTGCTTCAGGACAACGCTAGACCACACACTGCACAACAGACGGCTACCAAATCAGAGGAGCTTCAATTAGAATGTCTTAGACATCCACCGTACTCTCCGGACCTTGCCCCAACAGATTACCATTTTTTTCGCAATTTGGATAACTACTTGCAAGGAAAAAAATTCAACTCCGATGGGGCAGTCCAAACCGCCTTCAAAGATTTTATTGATTCCCGCCCGAATGGTTTTTTTAGTAAGGGGATCAATGAACTACCTATGAGATGGCAAAAGTGCATACATAGCAATGGTACATACTTTGATTAATTAAATATATTTCATTAAAAAAAAACGACTTTATGTTCCTCCCATAGAAAACGCCAATTTCATATGTAAGGACCTAATATTATATAATCGATTTTTTAAAAATAAATTTTTATTGTTTAAATAATTAATTAATTAATTGGTTAATGTGGTAAAATAATCGATTAATAAAATATCGATTTTTGACATCCTAGTATCGAGTACCTCACTATTTTCACAATAATATTTCGTAATTTTCAACATTTAAGCTCATTGTATAAAAGTGTGTAATTTGTATAAGTACATAGTACAAAAGTTGTAATAAAATTATGTTGCAATAATCCACGTCTACGAAAACTATGTATTGCTAAGTGTCGGACGCATGCAACATTCGTACCGCACGCAAATATAGATTTGCGTGCGGTACGAATGCTGCATGCGTCCGACAAGCGTGCGGTACAAATGCTGCATGTGTTACGGTGCGTATCTACACACAGTCATGAAGTATAACCAACACCAGCGTGTTGGTTATATTTACACTACATACATTCACTACCACAATTTTAACTATAATTTCGATATCCGAAGCATCGTTTAACCCTGTAACGGAAGCTTTGACATTTTGTCGTGGAATCTATGTAATGATTAAGTTTCAATTAAGAGGCGAAAGGACAGTTGAGATGATTGTATTGAATGTATGTAGTATGTAGTGTGTTGGTGGTAGTTGTGTTTAAATTAATCCCGCATGTAAAAAGTAAAGTAAAGTAACGGCCTGTTACTATGCCCACTGCTGGGCTAAGGCCTCCTCTCTCCGTTTTCGGAGAGAAGGATTGGAGCTAAGACCTACCACGCTGCTCCAATGTGGATTGGTAGGTTACACATATCCCTAGAATTCTCTAGAGATATGCAGGTTTCCTCACGATGTTTTCCTTCGCCGAAAAGCGTGTGATAAATTGCAATTATCAATTAGACACATAAGTTTTAATATAAAAACTCATTGGTGCCTGCCCGGGGTTTGAACCCATGTCGTCTCTAGAGAGTCGCACGGTCTCACCGCTAGGCTATCACAGCTTCCTATCCCGCATGTATAAGGCATGAAAACAATCTTTGCTTCCTACACTTAACATTAAATAGATTTTCTTAAACACGGACTATACCAAAATAATTGTCATTATAATACTCGGCATTAAATAATGCACATCGATGTTTAGAACGTTTAGATACCACGAGCGGGTTCACATACGGACACGTCAAGGTCAATAAAAGCTATCAAAAAGCTTGTTTCTTAGTTTCGATTAACTATGATCATTATGTTCGTCGTTATGAATTATTAGACAGTGATAATTTTTTGCAATGTTATGTATATAACGGTGTTTGATTTCATCTCATATACATCTCCCACGTAACATCTGAGATTTGCGAACTTTTCAACCAAACGTTCGTACGTGTCCAACGCGTAGAGGCACTTGCTAAGACAGAAAAAGACAACAAGTGTTGTTTTGTTGCGAATATAACCGTAATTCAATAGCGTTGCGATATAGCGATATGAAATGTTGCGAAGTACGTTTCCCAAGTTTCGTGGTACTGTTTATTTGCAAAACGAAAAGCTAAGGAGTTTGTTATTTGCAATCATTAGCAGAGATTTCGCTTGCAAAGGTTACGTAAAATATGAGAATTGAATTATTACGACAAAGCGATATTAAAAGGCTCTTTCGCACTCAAACTGGCATATCTTATGGCGATAGAAAGCAGAATAAGAGAGCTTCGATCGAAGATAGTTTCAATATAAGTAAAAGTAACGGCCTGTTACTATATATACACTGGACACAGGCCTCTTCTCTCCATTTTTTATGTAGATCGCGATGTTTTCTTTCACCGAAAAGCGTGTTATGAATTGCATTATCAATTAGACACATATTACATTTAATAGAAAAACTCATTCAGCCCGCCTGGGGTTTGAACCCATGATCGTCTCTAGAGAGTCGCACGTTCCGCTGGGCAGCATTTTAAGTATAGTACATCATCATTTTAATTGAACCATAAAAGTAAGTAAAGTAAAATAGCGGCCTGTTACAATCCCACTGAAGGGCAAAGGCCTCCTCTCTCCGTTTTTAGAAAGATGGGTTGGAGTTAAGACCTACCACGCTGCTCCAATGCGGATTGGTAGGTTACACATATCTCCAGAATTCTTTAGAGATATGCAGGTTTCCTCACGATGTTTTCCTTCACCGAAAAGCGTGTGATAAATTGCAATTATCAATTAGACACATAAGTTTTAATAGAAAAATTCATTGGTGTCTGCCCGAAGTTTGAACTCGTATCACAGCTGGGCTATCACAGCTCTTAATTCAACCACAACATGGCCAACATATGAACAAAATATGCATAGTGAAATGGTGACCATTACTTTCATTTCAGATATAACGAAATATGTTTACGAATCATTTTGTGAATTTGATTCCCTAAAAGCGTGTGATATCAATCTTATAAATATCTATCTTATATCTTATAATGTTATCTCCTATTTTATTTAAAAACTGTTATGGTGATCTTTAGCTTCAGGAAAACGTCCAGATTGACCCCGTTTCAAATGACGTCAATACTATGACGTCAGCAATGGTTCAGCGAGAAGACTGTATATAGTATATTTCGTAGTACGTATATACCAATGAGCCTTCGACAGTACGAAAGCTCATTGGTGTATACCGGCCATTTGAAATCAATATTTAAAATGGCGCCCAACCTACGTCAAACTAGCGCGCCATCGAGTTACATAGAACCGGAAGAGATTTAAATCGTCCTTGTATATCTACCAAGTATTTGAATAACTCAAATATATTTTCTTGATTAAATATTTATATCTATTTTTCCAATATGCATATATATTATACTAGATATATAAAATCATAATTAAACCAGATTATACCAGCGACTTCGCCCGCGTGGAAATGTATGGAAGTTTATAATAGTAATTTAAACCTTCCGGAATAATTACACCTTTTAGAAAAAACTTTATAAAAAGTCATTCAGTAGATTTCGAGAAAATTTATCACATACAAACAGACAGCTTTAGGGTTTGGCTTAATTTTATGATAAGTATAGATTTCGTTTATAGGTCTATTGATTGTGGGAAAAATTATATTGTATATGAAGAACATTCAAAATATGTATGTACCTATGTACAAATAAGAATTTAATCTGTACATTTGTTTGTCTAACATTGAACAGTCTCCGCTTACTGAAGACAAACTAATGAAACTACTTAAACGCGGATTGGCATCAAATATCCCATCATGATCTGTATATATCAAATAATTAATCAATAATAGTAATTAATAGTTTTGCTTTGTTCTATTAATTTAGAACAGAGCAAAAAAGGTATCTCTTCCTGTAATACCTTTGAGTAAAGGAAGAAAAAAGACAAGTGAAATATGAGTAATGTAAAAAGTCATGCGATTGTAAAATTAGTTCTGCGAGTGAACCAATAGAGATATTCGAAAGTAATGTAGTAGAGAAGTGTATATCTACAAAAAGTCCGCCACAGCAAGTCTGATAAGCTTACAATAACTACTTTTATGTACAAAATTTCAATTAGATACATTGATTTCCTCGCGGGCGAACCTCAGCCACATCTAGTTTTAATATAATATCAAAGGTTTTATACCTATGTTAGTTCTAGAACATTCTGCGACCTTCCAAATAGAAATTCGTTATTGCGCATGACGGTATCGATGTTTCATCGCGACTACGTCAACTACAAAATAGGTCAACAAATAAAATCAGGACCCTGTACCTGGGTAGGAGATTTCTAGAAAGTCTCAAGTACCTAATGTTTGCAATCCCACGTGATATAATTCTCGGAATAATAGACCTGTGTGATTTTTTAACCCTGATCGAAAATATTAGAAAAATTAACTCGATATATAATCTACAATCGCACAATTCCATCAATATTGCTACAGCATTTTAGCTATTAAAGCGTAACTAGTAATAGTAGCGAAATTTGACAGATTTTTCCATATCAATGCTAGTAGTTTATTTATATATGTTATATTGCCAAATTGACCGATCGCATTTACCTAACAAACTTGCCTCTTAATGCAACTTACTTTCCTTTTATTTATTTAATTCCAATAAACTTCTAAGCAAGTGATTATGAATAGTCAACTTTACCGCTGATTCGAAAAGCTGTTCCTACAGAGAAGAGCCAGCAAGAAACTCGGCGGTCGCTCAAAACACTTGTTTATAAGTTTACTTTAAATTAATAATATTTTGAATTCGAATTTGAATTTAAAGTTCTGTGGATAGTTGAGCTTTCCATAGCGCAGAGAGTCCTAATTATGGGACCTGGATTTTTTTATACGCTGTAAGCTAAATTTAATAATGATGTATGGTGCAAAATTATATAAGTATCTTTTTTTTATTAATGAGACGTAGCTATTAATATTATTACATATTAAATTTAAAATTGTTTAAAAAAATAGAGCAAAGAAAGTGTCAAGTATAATTACAAATAATAATTATTACAGGGAGCTATCACGGTCCTAATTATTAGTCTATTTTTCTCAAAATTAATGTTTTATATTTTTTCAAAAAGAAATTGAATTATTGAAAAAGATATCCCAAGCTACCGATGGCTAGATACAGAGTGAGGAACCTCCTCACAATACGTGCCGTCTCAAGCAACACTGCCTTCTCTATTCTGCGCTTGATCACGCAACTTAGCGAGAGCCTCTTGAATTGTTGGTCGAGACTCTTTAATACAACAATAAGAACAATAACAAGTTTAATTGTTATATATAAAGTTTTAAACCATCAATATATTTACTTACAAATCGTGCCCACGTGGAATGGTCCAAAGAATGCTGGCAGCGTTTCCGCGTTGAATCGCTAAGCTGATTCTTTGTGCGAAAAAGGAGCTAGCCCTCTTGACACCTTCGTACTGGGTCAATACAACCCATAGCGTTGTAAAATTATCTATAAAAAATCTTATTGTAGTTTATCCGCTTTCGTAAAGACTATGGCAGCTACAAGATGAATTGGGTTACTGTAAGGTCTTGTGGGTGAAGTTTTTGATAAATAAATAAATAATTGTGAACTAAAGGCCGTCTTTCTTGTCACCCGAAGAGGCGATCAACCGAGGTGTTGAAACGTATAAAAAAATTCCACTTTGACTTTTTACTTGGGTTTCAACTGCAAACGGCACAAATATAATACAAGTATAATATATACAAGTTTTTAATGTTTCATTTGGTATGGTTACTTTAGATCAATTGACATAATTCAGGTAATTTTCGTATATTATTTTTCATGTACTTAAGCTATTTGTGTACTATACTATTGTTTATATGTATTTTAAGTCATAGGAAACTGATACTGGTTTAAGTTATTTTTTAATTGTATTTTACTTATAAGTTTTGTAGCACTGTATGTTTACAAAATATTTAAATAAATAAATATTGCGATAATTGTAAAAAATATCAGAAAAGTCTTGCCACATGGGAGATTCAATCAATAAAATAGATAAAGAATAACTTGCTTTAAACATCTTAACTTTGCAAGTTAAATTTGTACCACTTCCCGGTGTCCGATTGAGCTGAAATTTTATATACAACTCCAGTCCTGATGACAATACATGTTTATGATAAGCATGACCTGATGCTGCTCTTAGGATTCCTAGACGAAGGAACTCCTCAACGTTTAACAGTAAAGTAAAAAAAAAGTAAAGTAGCGGCCTGTTACAAACCCACTGCTGGTAATAGGCCTCCTCGCTCCGTTTCTGGAGAGTGGGTTGGAGCTAAGACCTACCACGCTGCTCCAATGCGGATTGGTAGGTTACACATATCAACAGAATTCTCTAGAGATATGCAGGTTTCCTCACGATGTTTTTCTTCACCGAAAAGCGTGTGATAAATTGCAATTATCAATTAGACACATGAGTTTTAATAGAAAAACTCATTGGTGCCTGCCCGGGTTTGAACTCGTGTTCCCCTCGAAAGATTCGCACGATCTCACCGCTGGGCTATCACAGCTCGTTTCCGTTCCCAGCTGTTTAACAGTACGGACATGAAATTTTGTTAAATGATTGTTTCACATTAACTTGTTACTAATATATTGTTAACTACTTATCCTAATTCAAATTCAAAATATTCTTTATTCAAGTAAACTTGTAATTGCTTTTGAATCGTCAACTCTACCGCTAGTCCGGAAAGCCGTTCCTACCGAGAACAGTCAGCAAAAAACTCGGCGGTTGTTCTTTTCAAATTATAATATTATTTCTCTCAATCTTATAATGTTTACTGTTTGACTTTTGTGTAATTTTTTGAAGACATAAAATGCGCACGCCCAAATAAATTCAAGCAGGTATTTCAAGACCGCTCACAACCTGGGCGGGTTGTTATTGTATCGAAGAAAAATCAATATCGAAAGTTAATTGAAACGTGATATATAATAAGTAAACATACGTAGCTCTATCAGATTCTGTATACGCTACTGTCGTCTGAGAGGAACGGAAGACAATCAGAAAGCGAAGTGAATTAAGACAGGACGGTCGATAGCAGGCTATATGGGAGAACGGCGCCGAAGAAACGTAAGTTTTTACAATACATTTTAATAAGACATATAATACAAATACTTAAAATTAATTTACTAACCTTTCGAGAATTGCAAATGGTTGGCAATGTTAATATATTGTAAAAAATATGTGAGGAAAAGGAAAGAATATATTGTTGTATTGTTGAAGATTATTTTTAATAATTTTTTGATTTAAATAGAATCACAAGAATCATAAATTTATTGGAAGTACAAAATACCCTTATTTATATTTATACTTTGTATATACTAAAGTTAATAATTAATATATGATAAACAATCATCATTCAGTCAATTTTCTCGTCCTTATAAGGCTTCCGTTGCGGGTCGAAATGATTGTTGAGTTTGTGATAGTGAATGTGTGTATTGTTTTGCCGTTGGTGGTGCGTGTTTTTGCGAATCCTACATGTATCAGGTATGAAAACGGCTTGTGTACTCTACATTTAGCATTATACATACTTTCTATTTACTTTATCCTGGAATATAGCTAAATAATCCTATTATTATAAAATGATAGGTGATGTATATTATAGACAAAGTAGCAACCGACATACGAGTAAGCTTGCGACTCCTGCTTTGCGCCTAGCAAAAGTACGTAAATCGTTTATAGATTTGTGTATAACATTATATTATAAAATTCCGCAATCAATTTCGCCTTGCCATTACAGCAGTTAAAAACACTGTTTAAAAGAAACTGATACAGAAAGTCTACTATACTGTTGAGGATTACTTAGATGATAAGAACGTGTGGATATAGCTACACTTCCACCCTGTACAAGACAATAATTACTATATGTAACTAGTTATAAGAATTAAATTTTAAAAAGCGCAAGTGCAAGCAACCAGCAGTAGAGTTGACCATTCAAAAGCACTTGTTTACAAGTTTACCTCAATAAAGGATATTTTTAATTTGAAAAGACGTAAATCGCGGTCACAAATAGTTGCTTGCAAGTTATATATCGTAGATTACTTAGATGGTAAGAAAGCTTCTACCCTGTACAAGACAACTGTACTGTAACTAGCTATAAAATTTATATTTTTTAAAAGAGTAACCGCCGATTTTTTTGCTGGCTCTTCTCAGTAGGAAAAGCTTTCCGAACCAGCGGTAGAGTTGACGAGTCAAAAGCACTTGTTTACAAGTTTACTTGAATAAATAATATTTTGAATTTGAATTACTTTTGTATTATGGATTTCCGCAAAGTAACGCCTAATTCTATAAATAGACCATGAGAATTTTTATGATTATTGTATTCTTTATATTGATACTATTATAAATGCGATTGATTGTTTGTGTATTCCGATTTCACAGCGATTCCGCCGGAGCATATTGATCCAACTCGGTACAATATTAACTTATATACCATATGGAATTTAAAAAAAACATTCGGGAAAAAGAGAAAAGAGAAAAAATATTTTTATTTCATCATTCTCTTGCCCTTATCCCACTCTAAGTGGGGTCGGCACAACATGTCAAATATGTTGTCACATGAGTCCCAAAGATGTCACTGTAACGTTACCATAATAATCCACTAGATGACGCTGTATTGAATTTTTAGAGGGACCCATTTAATAAAAAGTACCTAATTGGCCCGGTATTTACTTAAGAAAAAAAAATGTTGCAATTTGAAAAAAAGCAGAAAGTTAGTGCGGCCTAGTTGATGAAACATGCGAGTGATCCTGGAGATCTGTGCTTAATGTAGTGTAGTGATTTTAAAACTGACAATGTAATTAATAATTGGTTTAGGATAATATTGTAGACATTACGACATCTATTAAGCAGTCCGATAAAAGTAATATTTCTTTTCTCCCTGACAAGAGATAGAGCTCGCGGTGACCTGAAATTTGCTTCTTGGAGAAATTATAACAGAACAATTTCGCTATAATCTGCGCGGGTTAAGCGAATGCATGCAAAGCTAATGTGTATGAAGCTGCCAAAATTCACGTACCTTACACGTGCAAGACAAGTAAATTTTAGCCCCCTAAAGCTTTCATATTGACAAAATCGGCCCAATTTTGAGTAATATTAAACTTATAAATATGCTTTTAATTAGCATCATTTTCATTTTTTTCCGTCTTGGGCCCAAACTTGTATGAACTTTATCAGTTACATCTGAATTATATTTACCGATCATATATTAAATGATTGCCATCGTATACACGAACAATAATTAATGGAATTAGGCGTTACTTTGCGGAGATCCATAATACAGAAGTAATAATAAAATTATTTTGCTATAATCCGCTACACTGTAAATAGAAAATATATATAGTGTTAAATGTATAGTGGACTATCCGTTTTTTCATACCCAATACATGCAGGATTCGTAAAAACACATGCACAAACCTCCACCACCGCCACCACAATACACAAGCACCACACAAACTCAACAATATTTATGCCCCGCAACCGAAGCATCATCAGGAGATCACCCCACAACAAAATCGCTAAGCGAAGCATTATTCAAACAAGCATGGTTATATAGTAATTGGTTCGAACCCAGCATTTATTTTAATTTACCTCCGAACACGTGTAACAAGCTTGAACTTGAAACATTTCTCTGATCATTAATGAGGGTGCCATTGTTATGCTTTATAATCTCTAGTTGTTGTCCAAAATATTCAATCGCAAGCTTTTGTCACAGGTGTGCATGATTTTGAAGCTATGGTCGTTACGAACTCTATGACTGCATTCTACAAACGTTTAGCGAAATGTGAATATTGTCAATTAATATTCCTGAAAGCGGCCTAATGTTCTTTAAAACGGGGCTAAAAATTACTACCAGTGAATTAGAGCAATATGATCAAATCACATTGTATCGCTAATATTATTTTATTTTTATTTTACTATGAGTCTTTCTCTCTGTCTGCATTAATGAAATTTGGCACAATTAAAGCTTATACAACGGTCTAACATCATGAGTAAAAAAATCCAATTCTTATTTTGAGTACAGGGAAAATCTTATATTGCATTACTATGCATTTTCCCTGTACTTACATTTGAGTTACATTTGAGTTAAAGTTTTAAGTTCAAGTTAGAGTTTTAGCCCTGTCATTGCAGCAGTTTAATAACACTATTAAAAAGAGGCTGATACAGAGCACCTACTACAATGTTGAGGATTACTTAGATGATAAGAATGTTAGGATATAGCTACACTTCCACCCTGTACAACACAATAATAACTAAATATAACTTGTTATAAGAAATAAATTTTAAAAGAGCAACCGCCGAGTTTCTTGCTGGCTTTTCTCGGTAGGAACAGCTTTCCGATATATTTAATTTGAGAACACGTAAATCGCGTTCACAAATAGTTGCTTATCTTATCTTATCTTATCTTACTAATATTATAAATGCGAATGTTTGTGAGTATGGATGGATGTTTGTTACTCTTTCACAGCGAATCCGCTGAACCAATATCGATGAAATTTAGCTCAATTATTCCTTATATACCGGAATAACATATAGGCTATAAAAATCCTGTTAATACTAAAGCTACCGTTTATCCAGGACTACGGTCCACGCGGACGAAGTAACGCGTAAGAGCTTGTAAGTTATATAACGTTGATAGTATATGAGGGATGTTTAACCCACCCTGATATCCCCAGGCTCTCGGGCAGTCTATAAATAACTGTAGCTGGCTGGTGGAAATCAATATAGCGCAGTCTCACTACGCCGGATTGCAGCCTGCATACCTCAGTACACTCTGTGCACACGGGTGGTACACGCGTGTAACGTTCTATATCATCGTTGAAAGAATCAGAAATTATAGGTAATTGTGATTTTGCTTGTTCTTACTTTATTCTTGATATGTGCCCAGCACAAATTTATTACACATAAATATTTTTCAGCCGTCGACCAGTGAAACTTGTGGTAATTTGTACCAATATGGCGTTTAGAATGGCGCGCGGAAGTGTTGTATTGTGTATACCATGTAAGTACATATTAACATAATTATAATTTTTTTTTATCCATAACTGTCCTTTTGCATTTATCATTGCGAAAAAATGAGTGAATTAAAGAATATATCTAACATTGTATAAATTTCAAATTGCTATTGTCCGCGATAGCATTAATCCAATTAAATAAATTTAATTAATTAGATTAAATTATTTCAAATCAATCAATATTATCGTGATTTGAGGTGATCTATATAGAATTTTATATTACATAACACAAAGGATAAAGAAATTGATGTTTTTTTTTAATTCAGAGTCGGAAAAAACAGTAAAGTATATAATTACTCCAAATTCGGAGGTACTTCTATTATAAAATTAATATAACGGTAAAAAAAAATAACAAAGGAATATAGAAAAAGCTTATGCCTATTTAAAACTAAATCTTTTGCTCGAGCTCTTTTGATCAAAATATGAAGCTAAGTTATATTTAAATTTTTTATTTCAGATGAAGAAGAAAATGTCTACGACGAAACTTTGAGAACCATGTTGCAGGAAGTGATGGCACATTTTAATGGATTCCATGATGTTTTCAAGATCAATGAAAAGGGTGAGTATATTAAATCTTAGATGTTATATATTTACAATGTAAACTGAAAAAGAGAATTTCAAATCGAAATATCACATTCTCTTGTTCATAATTATTAGTATTTACATATTTTTTTATTTAAAATTATAATATTTTCCATTCATTTTATATATACATATATCCGATGTACTCATGAAACATGAACCTAGGACATGCGCAATTCGCTACGGTGTTAAAGACAGGTATGGAACAAAGGAAACTTAAAAACTTTCCGGACAATTAACTATATAATGAATGTGAAAGTATGTCTGTCTGTTACGCTTTCAGGGCTAATGCGCCGTAAATAAAGTAACAGGCCCTACCTTTACTGTATCTTGAAATATAAGTCCGTTCACATCACAATTGTTCATAATGTGTTCTCTAGAATTAGTAGCCGGATAAAGTTGACAATTTTGTTCATCAATACAGTCTTCTTTTTCAGGCTTTACATGCAGCAGGGCAATACTGAACACCTGTATCTTTGATTGGTCTATGATAGCGCTCCGGATCCAATATGTGTACTTATTTGTATCGCATTTCCCGATCGACGCACCTAAAACTGATCACCGTATGAAGTTCGTTTACAAGGAGTTTGTTTCGAAAATAAAATTACTACACAGGCAGATAAATTCCTGTGCACGGGTCAAATATATTATGACCATCGATCGCTTGATTCACCTCACCGAAATATTGGCATTTGGAATGCACTTAAATCAGGTTGGTAAACAAAAATCTTGATTAACCCTATGCCTACTTAACTACGGGAACTTAAGTTAGAGTAGAGCTTCGATAACTTAAACATGGATAACGTAATCAACAAGTGATGTTAGAGAAGCTTTTAAACAAAATTTCATGTCCCTACTTTTAACCGTTGAGGATTTCTCTCGTCTGGAGCCAATTCTAGCAGCATCAAGTCATACTTCATAAACATGCATTGTCATTGAGACTGGCACCAACTCGCGAGATTCCACCTTCACACAACAGGTTAAATAAAAACTTTTGAAATAATGAACTCTCTTCCCTTCAGACCCCAAAATCTATGTAACTTAGCTAATCACTTGAAATGTACTCGGAGGTACAGGTTTTTCGGATTACTCATCAATTTAGGATAGAGGCGTTTATCTTGCAGTGAGATAGTAAGAGGCCTTTACTTTTACATTATTTTTTTTGAATTTGCAGATCCCGTGGCATGGATGCTGTAGATGCATGACCCCATACTATAAACCCCTATGGAGGAAAAATCCTGTCATCAAGTGTCTGTCTGAGGTACAGCTGGCTGCCCCCAATGTTGTGGCCAGGCACGTAGGAATTCCTTCAGAGTGCCGATGCCCTTCTGGGAATTATCACTTCCCACAGGAGAAACTAGACGAGAATGAACAACCCATTGCCGAGTAATAAGCTTGACAAACATTTTCGCCCCCGTTAATATTTTCATTATACAACTTATTAATTTGTTTTAAATTACATGATTTAATGGTTAAGTTGATACTAAGGTTCTATGTATAATTCTAAATAACGTTCCGTTTATCGCATTGTGTGATTATTCATTTTAGGTTCTAACCTAAAATTTAAAAAAAAAAAAAAACATTCTAATGTTTTTTGTTAGTTTCGAGCCCATCTGTGGTCCTTATCCGTGAGTTCTTTATGCGCCGTTATCGCGGCAAGCTCGCCCGATACAAGACGTGAGTATAGTCGGTTTCTGTACATTAAATGAGTTAGAGTATATTTATTTTTATCCTATCTATATTTTGCCATCGGAAATTTGTCTTACAAACCAAGAACAAAAGACGTCGTTAATTTTATATCTAAGAGTTTTCGTGCGTTTTCAAATAAAGCACCCAGACGGCAAAAATTTTCCGTATTCGTTCACACAAAAAATTTAAAAATTATACATTAGTACCTTTACCAGGAATCATAGTATAAAACTCAAATTGCTAAAATTGAATCTAATACATACCTGGGGATTTGTTTTTAATCGGTATTATTTAGTACAGTATAAAACTAAGAAACTTTAACATTTCTGAATGTGGGTAATATTTTATAATTCTGTTTGTAAAACGAGTAATGATTAATTGAGATAAAGATTAAGTAATATCTCAGATCAAACATACGTAACTGTTTTACTTTAAGTCAAAAATGGTACATTTTTAAATCACATTCTCCTTATTTGGTCTGACAGTTTCTAGGTATTCCATCCTGATCCGTCTTTCGAAATCGAATTTTCCTGTGCCAGTAACACATTAAATACAATTAATACTTAGTTTCTCGATGCGGGTTGCAAATCATATTCCTGCCCATATCCCGCTCTAAGTGGGGTCCGCACAACATTTTCCGCGCATGTTGTTACATGATTTTCCTAGATAATTTACGACCGGCCGCCTGCGTGACGTCAACTTACCTTAGTCGTCTATTTATCTATGAAATCCGTCTAAGGTAAATTTTTATTTTAGGATTATTCGTGATGCCAAATAGTGACGATAAAAAAGTATTCAGGCGAATAAAGCCTTTTCGTTTTGATTAGATAACATTTCCTTTTAAGTATTCCACTAGTTTTAAAAATTAAAACGCACATAAATATATTATGATACAATTATTATATGTATAACATATTAGTTTTTGGTGCTTATAGCAGCACAATATATGCTTGTTGAAAACAGCATGTAGGTAAATGTTAGTATATAAGAGGTTTTTCTCTGTATTATGTCTTTTAAGATTCTAATTCTATCCCTGTGTTATATTATGACATCTTTTGTTTATAAGTTTATTAATTTAGAGTATCATAATTTATAGAATTGGGCGTCCATAATACAAAAGTAATAATAAAATTATTTTGCTATGATCCGCAATAAAGTAAATAGAAAACATATATAATGCTAAATGTATAGTGGACTATTAGTTTTTTAAATCCCTTAACTCATAGTCCACTATATATATAGCATTATATATATTTTCTATATACGTTATAGCGGGTTATAGTAATTTAAAAATAATTTTATTTTTACTCTACAGTATCATGTTACGACAGAAAAAACTGCCAGGTCAAGGACCTTTAGTTCGACACTTTCATCAAATTAATTTCAATCTATCTTGATACTAATGTTTTTGCATGTTAGTGTATAAGATAAATATACTTGCAATTAATATGTGTAATGTAGTTACTGTTTCAATTAGCAAAATATTATGATAACATCTCCCTTATTACTCTGTATACGCAACTTAACGTAAAGGTCCTCTTCTAGAAAAAAATTGTGTACTAGTTTCAGGGACTTTTAGTTTATAGAATTAGGCGTTACTTTACAAAAATCCATAATACAAAAGTGATAATAAAAATATTTTCTTATAATCACGATAAAGTTAATGGAAAATTTATACTGTGCTAAGAAAAACACTATACATTTAGCATTATATATATATTTTCTATTTACTTTATCGCGGACTATAGACAAAATAATTTTATTATTATTGTTGACTTTTAGTCTTTCCCTTCAAACCAAGTTTCCTGTTAATTTGTTTTTTAGTGTAGAACAACAAATATTAGGTACATGTTGCATTAGCAATACTCTCGATTAGATTCTCTCTTACATGTGTTTTAATGAATTTGACCTATATAAATGTTAGTTTATAAGACTGAATATTAAGTGTAATGTAGTCGATCGATGTCTATTATTATATTCCGACTCGATTCCTTTATTTTTTATTAATTTACATTTTACTCTAAGATCAAAAATATACTTATATGAATTTATTAATTACCTATATTATACTGACTTTAATAGGAAATTTAATGTGATTTTAATATTTACAAGTTTTCTTATAACAGGGTTCTCAAAAAACATCCCGAATTATTTGTAACTATGTAATTGATTTTTAATCATTATGTATTATTTTCATTAGAGATTGTTAATTAAATATATGTTGTCATCTATATAGTGGGTGTCGTAATATGTGTTTCATTTAATTGTTCCCATTATATGTAATCAATTTAGTGTTTGGAAAATTTGCCAGCGCAGCGAATATTGTAGTCTATAAATTTACCATTAAATGTTTCATTATCTGAATGTTGTAGTATAAAATGTTGTATGTTTAACTCCTGTATTTCTGCATTAATGCGAAATAAAATGATTAATAAATAAATGTAGCAACAAATCTACCTTTTATTTATATCTTATTATTGAGTTTTTAATTTACCGCCATGTTTAGGTGTCTCGATCACGTTGCACTATTTCAATTTTAAAGAAGCAATATTTTTTTGTGCGCAATTGTTATTGACTATGGCGAAATAATTTATTAATAATATTAATAAATTGTTCATTAATAGCGATATATTTATATGTATTGTGTTTAGTGTGTGCCAGATTATTATATTAAATATGCGAAAGTCGGTCTGTCTGTTTGTATGGTTGTCGGTCTGTCTGTTGATTCAGTAGAAATAAGGTGAACCTTAAAAATGCCATCTATTGTCAACGTATCAAATATTTTATTATTCGCGATGTTTTAAAGTCAAGTCAAATCTGTAATATATAGAGGGTTCTATGAGTATATTAGCACGTTTGGTTTACGTCGAAAGAATTATTTAAAGGAAGTTAGTAGATAAATTTAACTGAGCTATCACAATTTGTAATTAATATAAGTAATACAGGCTATTTACTCATATAAATAATTTACTAATATAAATGCGAAAGTCTGTTTGTTATGTTTTCGTGGCCAATCCGCTGAAACAATATAGATGAAATTAAGCACAATTAATGCTTACATACTGGGGTGATATATATGCTATAAAAATCCTGTTTTTTCAACGCAGAAAGCTATTCTATTATTAATATACCAAGGGATTTTTTAAATTTACTATGAATCAAAGTCAAGTCTGTGAATTCTGTAAATTAAAGTAATAGATTCTATATTAGGCTGTTTGCCTTACGTCGAATAATTATTAAGAAAATTTTTATATATTTCGGTTTTCGTTTATAGGAAAAATTTAACATAGCTATTATACAGGTACTTTACTACGGCTAGTTAAACAATACCCTCAAGAAAACGGTAAATCTTTCTCAGTCTATTCGGATCGATCAGATTTTTGTGATAGAGATATTTGCAGGGTGTGGCGAGTGATAGAAGGTACTCTTTATTCCAAGACTACAGTCCACGCGAACGAAGTTACGTAAGTAACGTTAAATAATGGGTAAAAGCTAGTTGAATAAATAAGTTTGATTTGCTAAGACCACGATTTTTTGACTGTTTTGCGTTAATTTTAGTTTTAAAATACCTCCTATTATGTACTATAGGTTTTTCTCTCCTCCCAAAAGGAAGGGATTTTTTATCCTATGTGTTGGGCCGGTATTGTATGAAATTTCTTCTATATACCTTGCAATGACTTAGACATGAAAACGTCACAAACAGACTTTTGCATTGATAATTTTAGTAAATAATAAACGGAAAAAAACGTAAAGTAACGGCCTGCTTCTATGCCCACTGCTAGACTAAAGCCTCCTCTCTCCATTTTTGGAGAGAAGGATTGGACGTAAGACCTACCACGCTGCCCCAATCCGGATTGGTAGGTTACACATATCCCTAGAATTCTCTAGAGATGTGCAGGTTTCCTCACGATGTTTTCCTTCGCCGAAAAGCGTGTGATAAATTGTAATTATCAATTAGACACATAAGTTTTAATAGAAAAAAAGTAGCAGGGATTCATCGTTCCCTCCCAAAAATTTTCCTAGCTAAGTTAGCGAGGCAAAAAAAAGAGGTTTTCGGGCACGCTAAATCGATTGCACTAACTCCCGTCATCGTATGTTCTACGGTTGCGAAGTTACGCTCTTCAAAAACTGTCCGTAGATGATTAGCTAATTACTAATTACCTGGCATTCATCGGCGCGCTCACTCCTATTGCTGAAAAACTTATTGGTGCCTGC